>CAMTDV010000010.1:43781356-45161070 GCA_947069175.1 Scalesia atractyloides
CTGACTTTCTATGTACGTGTTTAGCTAAACAAAGAGAGTTCTTGCATGTTTACCATCAATAACTCTTTTTTTAAATGTATTTTATATTCTAACTTAAAATTGTTTATTTTATATCAAAATTTAAAAGTTATAAGGTGTTTGGGTTAGCTTTTTATGTGAGAGGAATAAGTCAATAAGTCATTCCATTCTGACTTATTTACTTTTCCAAAAAGTCAATAAGTCATAAGTCACTCCAAATAAGCTTTGCCAAACAGCCCCTACTGTGATTTAAGCGAACCAGTTTCATAGATATATATTTTTTTTAGGTTTTAGGTGTAAAATTGTAATTGTAATACATTGATATTTAAAATTAAAAATTAAATAAGATAAACGGGTGCATATAATTTTTTATTTTTATTTTTGTATCGTGTTCCATACATATACTCACACTCCAGACTAGCACACCTTTATCTGAGGATAAGAAATATGATTTGTAAAGAAATATTTCTATACATCAATTCACACCAAATGTATAGGAGAAAAAAGAGAATAAAGCTATAATAGACTAATTAAGAGTGTTAATATTTACACCCTTTCTCTCTATCTCTATATATACATAGATATATAGAGAGATAGAGTGAAAATGACATGTAAATAAAATTTTAGGATGTATAAATAGAATGAGCATTAACTATAATGATAGAAGACAATATTAAGAAAGAAACACCTCTACAGACAATGTCTACAATGTTGACACATGTATCACATTTTCTTCCTGTATCACCGTCAAAGTGTGCGCTCAAATGACGAAAACAAAACTAACATGACAAAGAGTAATGCATAAGAGTTATGATATTAAGTAGATAAACTTGAACTTTTCTTACTTCATGTTTTAAAGTTTCTGTACGCGTTTTCCTTTAACTTTAAAAAGAGGTTTTCTATTGGCATACCCTCATATCTATCTGCATACTTTGCTTTTTCAATACGAGTCGTATAGGTCCAAAAGTCAAATCAAATTTGCACATTTGATTCTTTGTCTAACGGCAGTTGGACATATACGGGTCGTATAGGTCTTTACGGGACGAATAAAATTGTTTTTTTACACTAATGTATAGTTTTAACAAAGTTTTATAAAAGCATTCTTTATTTATTAAAACAAGAATATTTTTAAAAGTTTACTATTTAGTATAGGTTTGGTACATTTTTATTATACGATACAATATTAATAGTATAGTTTTTATGTTATAATCGTATTAGAACTATAAGCATATACGAGACCTATACTACACCCAGGGTCTGTTTGGTATTGGGTAATGGAATGGACAACGGAATGAAATGGATTATTCCATTCCATTGTGATGTTTGGTTACTCATATGTGAATAGAATAAATCATTACTTCGTACAATTTAATAAACAAAATAAAGACGAAGTAACGAAACACAATTGTATTAAAAACGATAAAAATAAAATTGCCTCAATAATAATATATTAATGGTAAAAAGATTAATAAATATTTTTTTGATATATATTAATATTAGTATGAATATTAATAATAATATAAATATAATAATATTAATAATACTAATAACAATATATTTTTTTCCATTCCTTGAAGGAATGGAAAAAACACACTCATACCAAGGAATAGAAATTGTCATATTTGGAAAGAGTTACATTCCTTTAGAATGCTCCATTCTATTACCACGTGATAACTAAACATGTTTCTTTTCATTCCATCAGAATGATCCATTCCATTCCACCTTCTATTTCTTCATACCAAACGCTACACTATAGACATATACCGGACCTATAGTACACCTATAATTTATTGTACTATACTATACTTATACTATATTATCTATGTTATAATACGATATCTATACTATACTATAGTTTTGACACAGTTTGAGTAAAACTACACGGAACGCATAGACTAGTATAAGCTGATAATGAATCCAAAACCAGACGGACTGGTATAAGTCCATAATACGCCACATATAGACATTATACATCATAATACGACATGTAACGACAAAATACGTAAAGTAATGATACGGTACAATGCGCATAGATACGATAAGTAAGAGTACAAGTGGATTCAAAACAAAATGACACGTAATCATAGAATATGATCCACACATAACCGAACGTCACCGATACGGCATGTATATAGCATATACTTCATAAAACGACACGTAATGACAAAATACGTCAAAATCCGGCCCGTATAGCATCACAAAGGAAAAATCTAAAATTATGAAAATTTAATTTTACCCCTATACGTATTGTATAGGTCAAAACTTGGTCGTATAATACCCTGATACGACTCGTTTTGACCTATACGATGCGTATAGGGTGTCGTTTCATGAGAAAGGGAGCGTATCAACATAATATGAGACCCTTTTATACGCATCGTATAGGTCGATACGACTCGTATAGTTGTACTATAGTTCAAAATGGGGTCGTATAGTTGTACTATACGGCCCCGTTTTGACCTATAAGATGTGTATAGGGGTAAAATCAAAATTTCCTAATTTTTAAGAATTATACAATAAATGTTATATACGATACTATAGTTTATTATATTATATTATACTACAAATACACTATACTATACTACAACTTCAAGCATATACAAGATCTATAATACCCATACGGGGACATTTAATAGACCTATATGCTCATACGGGACTTATATTTCACCTATACTATAGTATACTATACTACACTATACGATACTTGTACTAAACCTATACTACACTATCTTTTTAATCACACGTAAAAAAACAATAATACACATAAATGTTGTCTAGATAAAATATAAGTGGAGTCCTTCGGGTGTAGACTTGCTCTAAATAGACTCTCCACAAAAGTCGATTTTGTTAGGAGAGGTATGGTTAAAATTGCCAAACATTGTACATGGTATAAAAAAATTAAAAATGTTTTTATTTAAAAAAAGTATTTATTTTTTAGAAAACTTTGTTAAAACTATATATCAATGTATACAAATTTGTAAAAAAGAACCTCATTCAATACGATCCGTATAGATCCGGTCCGCTAGACAAAATCTGACGCATCAGTCTTTATTGGAAATTGAAAACGTTATACGACCTGTATAGGCCTATACGACCCGTATTGAGGGTGTTGATTTAAGGATCCAGGGCGTGCAAAAAATCGGCCCCTTTAAAAATTATTGTGGATTTCCTTTACATTTGCTCATGATTACAGGAGGTGTCCTCTTGACCTAACCAGTTAGTTTTTGAAGTTCAATCCACCCATGTGCCACTCACGTGAGGGCATAATAGTCATTAACATGCCCCATTTAAAAAACTATTAAAAAGATAAATTATTTTAAAATAAAATAAATCGAATGGCAACTAAGTCCGAAACATCATCTTCCAACCACCAACGACTAGGGCATATGGGTTTAAATCCATCGTCGCCATACCCTCTCCACTATCAATCGCATCTCTCTCTACTTTAAACGATCACCACCAAGAACCCACCCCATCGCCGCCTATTATCATAGCGGGTTCTAGTGTTCTCCTTTCTAACCGGAACTATCATCTTCATCCACACCTACAACCCCCACTTCCTTTTCGATTAAGGTGTAAGAGGTGTTCTAGATGTAATCGTTTAAAGAAAGATTTGAACGATTGCAATTTGAACACAAACCTAAACGGAACCATAACCTCATATCTGAATGGTCGGAGTTTGGGGAATGAATCAATCAAAGACCGGTATATTCCGATGAAGGTCCGGTGCGCCGCAAATTTCGCGTTTCAAAATGGTTGCTATTCTAGAAAATCCGAGTTTGTCGGCGAGAAGAAGAGACCTTCGGCGAAGCTCCGTCAATCCAGACGACACAAAACGAAGAACAAAGGTTTATTGGGTTGAGTGGTTTGTGTAAAGGTTTCGAAACATCATTTAAGGCTTGTATATATACCTGATTGGAGCGACGCCCTTTATTTTGGAACACTTCAGAATTTGGACTAAGATCTGATTGGGTCTTTGGATGATTCTGTATCAATCGACATATAAAGGCGGTATAAACACGTTATTATATTAGGATGTTATTGCAAATTACAAACGAGATCAAAAGGGTATAGATTGCACATTGATTCAAAGATTTTAGGGAGTCACCGGAATTACGATCGAAGGGAAACAGGCATTCTTGGGCGGTTTGTTTAAAAAAGGAGTTCGAGACATATGGCAATTTTCAACCCCTCATATTAGAGTGAACTTTCAAAACGAGCTTAACCATTTTATTGATTTATTTCAAATAAGATTCTTTTAAGGACACCATGTAAAAAGACCAACTTTCCCTCGTATGCAACACACATGATCAAACCTAACTCTAAAATTTAACTGGGTTATGTCAAAAGGACATCGCATGTAATCATGTGCAAACATAAATGACATCCCTTGTAATTTTTCAAGTTAAAGGACAGCGCCTGTAAAAACTTTGAAACATTAAGGACAAAGAGGGCAACTCAGAGCTCATCTAAAACACACACACACACACACACACACACATATATATATATATATAGAAAGGTGTGTTGTTACACATGGGTGATAGTTTTCCCTAATGAGGTGATCCAAAAAAATGTTTTCAACTGATTAGAATTTCAAAATCTAATTGGTGTCATGTCGTACTATAGGTCTTCATGCCACCCCCCGAAACAAGGTGGGATCTTCGTCCAACTTGGTGCTCTTTACAAAGGATTGAGCATACTTGCAATTTTGTAATGTAGTTCTTATGCTTCTTTGTGTTATGACTTTTAATACAGGTTTACATGTGTAACAACACCCATAAACACCCAAGAACGAATCCTAACCAAAATCCTAAACACGTAAAACGAAAACCAACACGAAAAATCAAAAATTTTGATTTTTTAAGCTTCTCGCAGGTCGCGACAGGGAAGTTCCTACCTGTCGCGTGGCGCGAGAGCCTTGTCGGCCGCCAGAGACACGTGTCAGACACGTGTCGTCCACGTGTCAAGCCTACCCAGTGACTAACGCCACCTATGCCCTAGCTAGGCCCTCTCGCGGGTTGCGAAAGGGATCCCTTGGTCTGTCGCGTGGCGCGAGAGACTCCGAAATCAGCTATAAATTGAGCGAGGTTCAGGCATTTCAAGTCGTTCAAAATTTTCTTTCTCTCTCTCGGTATACTGCTTTAATACCCGAAGCTCTGAAACTCTGCCCACAGCCGTTGTAATAAACCGAATTACTAGTACGATATCCTGTCCAATTGATAGATAAACCAAATCAACGGATGTTTAAGTGCTGCCTGAATAAGGCTATACTTTGTTATCATGTTACGGTTTTGATCTCGTGATTATCGTTAAAGTTGAATTGGGTTAATACACTAATACGTATGCATTGTTTGTTTAATTAATTAGGAACCCAGAAATTAAACCAGGAGGTTGTTACAGTAAAACCTAAATCTGCAAATTGAGTCATTCTTTCTTTTTTTCAAATGCTTTTGCAAAACCCTAAATGTTTTCAAAGTTGTATTTACAGTGATTAAGTTTTTGTATCATGAAATTACTGCCGGTATGTGGGGTTTTGTATACACTACTTGATAAGCTTCGCTAATGGAATTTGAGGGCCAATAGTGATATGACCATAGTCACAGGAACTGCCACCGAGTGACAAATACTGATGGAGTAATTGAAAGATAGAAACAAATGTAAAAACCGTTAATTTTGTAATTATAACATTGTTCCTTTTACAAAATTTGAATGATCTCACCAATATTTTTTGCTGACCAAATGTTTTTAAAACGCGTTTCAGGTGATTTGAAGTAAAGGAAAAAGTGCTAGGAGGCACTCAAGCTTAAATAAGTGGCTATGAAAACCTGAATAAAACGTGTTTTGTAATCAAGGGTTTATCCCTAAAGAAATTCCTTTATGTAAATATGGGTTTCATCCCACATTTTATGAAATGAAAACTGCGGTGTTTTGAAAACTCTGATATTTTTCCTGACACCCGGTCCTGATGAAAATTCCGTTGCGAAACTTAAAATAAACACCGGTACCACCCGCGTTTGCTCGTGACTCCTGCCCAGGGTAGGGTCGGGGCCGTGACAACATGCCTTTGAATGCCTCTTAAACACTGCATTATTCTAGTATAGAAGAGACAATGAAGATAGTGGCAAATTGACAATACACCAATTTGATCACCTGTATTTCTAATGATCTATACAATGTCAATGTCAATACCTTTTACGTTGAACATGTTATACATTCTCGTATGGTAAATTGAAAGTGCCAACAAGTTGTTTTCATCTTATTGATTTGGCAACCAGTGTAAACAATATATATAATGCAATATTAGTAGCCACCACCTCATTCTTTCGACAAACATGTATTATATTCAAGTCATGGTATGCAAACAGTGTTGTGTTATTTTGGTAACACACGGTCCCTAAATTAATAAAGTCATAACAACTTATAAACATTATCACTTAAAATAAAATGATAATGTATGTGTTATCACCATGTTCACCATTTGAAGTGTGCTGAGATCTTTTGATCCCTCCATTGCGGTCACCTTAGATCTTCACTTTGGATGCAAAGCTCTCAAGAAATTCCTTACATAATTCTTGTTAAAATAGTAGTATTTAAATCTTTAAAACCAGTGACAATAACATTAAATTTAGCATAACCCTCATCTATCTTTTCATTTTCACTAATATTGAATTGCTCATATTGTTGTACAAGTAATTCAATCTTGTTGTCCATAACTTGAGGGTTACCTTGATAGGTTATAACAAATATTCCCAAATAACATTTGCGGTTTCACACATTAAAACTCTTTCATATTCACTTTTAGGCAAATTATTGTAAAGAATAGATTTAGCTCCAAAATTTTTCGAAATCAATGTCTTAGGTTCACTTGTCCACGAAGATCTAATAAACGGGACTTCCAACTTGGTTTGATCGTCTTCTCTAGTTGGGACAAGATCTCCATTTTCGATGACTTCCCAATAGGGTCGTTCTTTTTTACGCGGATCTGATTAACAAACCTGACCCTTAGAGACCGACCCGATTAACTACTAGGCCCGATAAATCCAAACCCGGTCTAATGTAAAACCTGAACCCAGATGCTCTTAATCAGATTGGTTTTCGGATGAAATTTCAGGAAAACGGGTAACCCGAACAACCCAATAGAGTTTCAAATCCCAAATTATCCTAGGAGATTTTATGGAGATCTTTCTAATAATCATATGTTCATGATCATTTACTTCTAAAAATTTTATAAAGTTCTTTGGTTTTGTAAGTTGTGTTTCAACTACACACCTTTTAATTTCTAAAATCCTCATTTACTTAGTTTTTTAAAACTCTTTGCTATGAACATATAAAATCCTCATTTACTTAGTTTATAAAACTCTTTGCTATGAATATATACGGTTTCTAACTTTCTATCTAAAAAAACTGTTATAGCACAACAAAACACAATTTGTAGCCCAAATCAAAACACAAGCAGATAGATTAAATTTGCGGTGTAAACAACAATTTTAGCTATCCCTTTATCTCTTAGTAATCCATTTACTAAACCTAAAACCCGATTAAACCCGACTCGATAAAACCCGAATTATTTAACCAGGGTTGGCCCAGAGCAAGTGTCGGGTGGGCGTCCACTCTGGGCCAATCGAAATAGAGCCCGAAATTTTTTTTAAATATATATATTTAAAAAATATGTATGTTTAAAAAAAAAACTTAAAAGGACTAGATTTATGAGCAAAAAACATTAAAGTCTAACTATTTCGAAGCCAACTAATTTTGTCAATCAAATTCAGAAGCCCAACTAGTTTAGTGTGTAACGGATTAATGAATTGGCCCAAATCAATAATAAATTTATAAATATATTTAAAAAATCTGTATGTTTAAAAAAAACTTAAAGGGCCTAAATTTATCAACCAAAAACATTAAAGCCTAACTATTTCGAAGCCCATCTAATTTTGCTAATCAAATTCAGAAGCCCAACTGGTTTAGTGTGTAACGAATTAATGACTTGGCCCAAATCAATAAACAAACATAATGGATTAATGAATAGGGCCCAAAATTTTTTTCTGGTATAGGGCCATTTTTTTATTTTCAGAGACGACTTTGCATTTAGCCCAAAGACCGAAGAACTCGAACCTAGAATGGCTTGGTTATCGGTTATCTAGATTACCTTGATAATTTGTTTAGCTTGTTCATTCTTGCACCTTGTTGATCTTGATCAATACTTGATTAATTCAATACTAATCTGGGTTGTTATACTTCATCAACATTTTTTAGATGTACGATATATGTATGTGGTATATATTAACTAACATCAACTTATTAACACAAGTTCCTAATTTCATTCGTGTTAAAACTAGGGATCATTTGTGTTTCTTAAATGTTATCATCACATAACACATTGTTTTCCTTACACAACGTATCAGAGGATTGACCCGCTCTGATACCACTTGTTAGGGAGTCATCCTTCGAGATCTCGTGAAGCGCACCTGGTTGCTTGGGAGCCAACCAATCCATTTCGCGAATGATATGGGTCATTGTTTTTATCCTGTTTTAGACTCATCAAGAGAGCGACAACAACTCTCGACCAGTGGTTTGTAGTTTTCATACCCTACAAAAATTGTATTACCATTACGTTTTGTTGTTTTCATACCATGCATTAGTGTATTATAAAGTAATCAAAGGAAAAATATATAAAATTAACGAACTTAATCGTTAAGATATATCATCTTCATAAACTTCAGTTGTTGTAATCATCATGATAAAAAATATATTACACGAGTACCAAATAGGCTAAAATGGTATGTGTATAACTATTCGAGAAACTATAATACCACAATACGAAAAAAGGCATAATATCAAATTCAATACCGATACCATTTTCACCGAAAAAATACTGGTACCCATACCACAAGTATTGAATACTTAAAACTTAACATGTACCAAATTAACAAAATCAATAGGGGTATCGATAGCAGTAACATATAGGTATCCGAAAGAATCTCACCCATATTTAGATTTTATTGGCAACATATGTGATTTTGAAGGAACAGATGGGTAGAATTGCACTTTTGGACCATGGCTGGATAAAGGCAAACAGAAGCGGTGTGAGATGGGAGTTAAGCATGGTTGTACAAATCACGTGGGTGTATAGACACATGCCAGGATAGTACTAGGCACAATACATGTGTTAAGAAATGTTTTCAGGATCGGACCGGATGTCGAACCGACCTCCTTACCGATCCACTAGTCGGGGTGCTTGGCCCGATTGAACCGGATGTAAGAACCAAGTGATACCATAAGTATTACTAAAAATAATATGATAAAATTAAAAATATTAATCAAAATCCGGTTCGGTCTCCAAAAAATACGATTGGACCAGCTTGACTTAAAACGAGTCTGATAGGACTAGACCTTTGATTCCCTGTCCGACCGGCCAGTCTGGTTTGATTTTCAAAACACTGGTTTTAATTTGGTTGGTGGGTTTTCTTTTCATCATAGACACCATTTAACAAAGTATAAAATGTGTTTAGTTGTCTACTTACCACAAGTATCGAATACTGAAATCCTTAAAACTTGACATGTACCAAATTAACAAAATCAATAGGGGTATCAATAGCAGCACGATATAGGTATCCGAAAAAAATCTCACCCATCTTTAGCTTTTATTGGCAACATATGTGATTTTGAAGGAAAAGATGGGTAGAATTGCACTTTTGGACCATGGCTGGATAAAGACAAACGGAAGCGGTGTGAGATGGGAATCAAGCATGGTTGTACAAATCACGTGGGTGTATAGACACACGCTAGGATAGTACTAGGCACACTACATGTGTTAAGAAATGTTTTCAGGATCGGATCGGATGTCGAACCGACCTCCTTACCGGTCCACTAGTCGGGGTGCTTGGCCCGATTGAACCAGATGTAAGAACCAAGTGATACCATAAGTATTACTAAAATTAATATGATAAAATAAAAATATTAATCAAAATCCGGTTCGGTCTCCAAAAAAATCCGATTCTACCGGCTTGACTTAAAACAAGTCTGATAGGGTGAATCGAACCGACCAGACCTCTGATTCCCTGTCCGACCGGCAGTCTGGTTTGATTTCAAAAAACACTGGCTTTAATTTGGTTGGTGGGGTTACATTTCATAACAGACACCATTTAACAAAGTATAAAATGTGTTTAGTTGTCTACTTGTTCACAAGATTCTAATATTTAAATTTCTAGCCGTTATGAAAAATTGAAAATGTGAAAAATCAATAAATTTCTATTTAAAATCTATAAAAACTTTCAAATCAAATATTTGATATTATGAAACAAATGAACAACTTCGAAACCTCCACTAATCATATAAAAGTAAATAGAGTAAAATTTAATCAAAATCTGGTTTAATCCCCCCAAAAAATCATGTTTGACCGCACGATTTTTCGGTCGAGCCGGGTAGATTAAAACAAGTCTGATAGAGTGAACCGAACTGGCCAGACTTCTGATTCCCAGTCCGATCGGCCAGTCTGGTCTGGTCTGGTGTTAATTTGGTTCGTGGGGTTCTTTTCCTCACATACACAATTTAACAAAGTTTAAGATGTGTTTAGTTGTCTATAAGATTCTAATAATAAATTTCCAGCCGCTAAGAAAAATTGAAAATGTGAAAAAGCTATAATTTTTCTATTTAAAATCTATATAAACTTTCAAATCAAATATTTGATGTTCTAAAACAAATGAGCAACTTCAAAACCTTATCCACAAATCATATAAAACTTAATCAAAATCCAACTCAATCCCAAAAAAATCATGTTTGACTGCACGGTTTTTTAGTCGAGCTGGCTCGACTTAAAACGAGCCCAATAGGGTGAACCGAATCGGCAAGACCTCTGCTTTCCGGTTCGACCGACCAGTCCAGTCTAATTTTCAAAACTTTGGTGTTAATTTGGTTGGTGGGGTTTCTTTTCACTACAGACACCATTTAGCAAAGTTTAAGAAATGTTTAGTTGTCTACTTTTCTATATGATTCTAATATTTAAATTTCTAGCCGTTAAGAAAAAAATGAAAATGTGAAAAGTAATAAGTTTTCTATTTAAATTCTATATAAACTTTCAAATCAAATATTTGATGTTCCGAAACAAATGAGCAACTCCAAAACCTTATCCACAAATCATACAAAAATAAATAGGGTAAACTAAAAATTAACCAAAATCCAGTTCAATCCCCAAAAGTATCCTGTTCGATCGCCCAGTTTTTCAGCCCGACCAACTCTACGTAAAATGAGTCTGATAGGGTGAACCGAACCGGCCAATCTGGTATGGTTTTCAAAACACTTATGTTAATTTGGTTGGTGAGGTTTCTTTTCATCACAGACACCGTTTTACAAAGTCTAAGATGTGTTTAGTTATCTTCTAGTCCATAAGATTCTAATATTCAAATTTCTAGTTATTAAAAACTAAAAATGTGAAAAAACAATAAGTTTTCTATTTAAAATCTATATAAACTTTCAAATGATCAAGTATTATTAAAATTGAAAATGTGAAAAAGCAATAAGTTTTCTATTTAAAATCGATATAAACTTTCATATCAACAATTTGATCTTAAACAAATGAAATATAACGATCAAAGTGTCAATTCACGTAGACCCAATTGATCAAGTTGGTGTAAAAAAGAAATCCTAACCTGGAACTTATTCTTCAGAGCAGCTGCAGAACTAATGATGGATTCGAACATGGGGTGGATGCGATTGGAATAAAGGTTTTGCGTGGATTATCCAATTAGCATTAGATGATGAGAACTAAAACAAACCAAATAAACAAAAAAGAGCATACCATAACCTCAAGACCAATCGGTGATGTTGATGATATTCCGTCTCCGGCTGAGTGCATCGAAGAGTTCACTGCGGAATTCTTTAGAATCCTTCTTCATCCATGTCACCGATCCGGCTTTTGACATCTCCGCGACATTAATCTTCTTCTATCTCTTTCTCTTTCCTTCTTTCTATATTCCTTTCTTCTTTTTTTCTTATGAAGAAACATGATGCTACAAAGTGTTTTAGAGGTAACACGTAGAAAACCATAGATCAAGTAACACACATTAGGTTACCACCATAGATCACAAACGGATAACTTTGATTTCAATAATTACTATTTGTTACTTTGTTTTCAATGTATAGATAATTTTGTAACATTTCGCATTTATGTACTTTCCATATTTAGAAAGTTGTATTCGTATTCCTATTTTTGGAAACATGTATTCGTATTTCATTTCCAATCTTGTACTTCAAGACGTTGAACATAATGGAATTCACTTTCACACATATACATGTTACATACTTGTGTTATATGCAATCGATCGTTGAATACGTATTTATATGAAAAACCGAGACACGGAATACTTGGAATACTTGCAATACTTTAATACGCTTTGCATACCTAAAAACAATTTAAAATACAAGTTTATGGCATAAAATAACCTAAAAACCATGTGTGGGAACCAAACGTGAACAAAATAAACCATTTTTGAAATTCCCTCCCCCACGACACGCGCACCAATCGCATGGCGCGACGGTGCTTGATCTGGAGCTGGGTGTTTCCAGCTTATGGGTTTGTAACTCAATTAAAACTAACCCTCATCAACACCATTATAAATAGGAGCGTCCATACACTCCTAAACACTTTCCACGCACTTAATCCACTCTTAAACTCTCTAGTTCTCTAAAAAAAATCTCAAGCAAGGCAGAATACTTCCAAGTGTTCTAAGTGAGTTTTCACTCACATTTGTTCATGTTTCTTCTTCAAATTTTCTTTCAAACGAGTTGGACAACCTCTAGGAAGGTTTCCACAAGTTTGCCATGGCAGACTAAGGTGGAACCTTACCATATTTGAGGTCCAAAGTGGCAAAAAATATGTTTTGATTCATCTTTTTATTTCTTGTATATATTGCTTGAAACTTGATGGAATCTTACACCCACCTTGCTCCCAACTAAGCTCATAGTTGTGGGTTTGTGCTTGGGTGATTTCCACAAGAAACGAAGCTCAAAAACCTCCATAATTTTTTGGCCTTAAAGGTCCAAGTGACCTTCCAAGTGTTGGAACCATCCAACCCTTCAACCTTCAATGTTAAAAGACTTGTGTTTTGGTGAATTTGTGAACCACGGAAGCTTTGGCTCTTCAACCTTGTTTCACTACCTCACTTATTCGATTATTAGCTTAGCTTCATACACTAAATCTCAAAACAACTTCCAAACAAAGGGACAAGGCTACATCACGTGCCCAAACACTCTCCATGTTTGGGATGCACATATCTAGCTAGCTCACTTGGTTGTTTTTAGGTTTAAGTTCTTATTTTCATATTCATGACCAACCGGAATCATCAACAAAGTTGATGATTTTGTGCTTTGGTAAATCATATAATGAGGATAAATAGATGGAATTTGTCCTACCTCCTTGCATGACCATTCTCATGGTACCTTACTTTACATTCATATACGTTAACTCTTAATTCTGAATCCAATCTGTTAAACAAAACCCGCAACTCACACACCTTCGTTTCCCTCTTAGGGTAAATTCGGTGTTCCAATAACTCAAGACTTGTCAAACTCACTGAGTGGTACTTCGTAAACCGTGAGTATACATGACCCTCTTTTCGTTGTTACACTTTTGGATGCAATATATATTATCATATTAAAATTCACATAAACACATGTATGCAAATACTTTATTCATACAAACGAATCCAATATGCATGCTTTATACGTTTATACTTTAGGAATACATGCATGCTAGAAACCAATTTTGCACTATACTTTGTCATTAACTTCGTACAAGCCTACTTAACATGTATCGTGCTATAGGAGTAGCACACTCCCCATTGATGGGTCTATGTTAACAAAATACAATCATACAAATGGTCTTGTCATTGTGATGACAAGATTACACTAGTGGAATCTTTAGGTTGACACGTATGTGATGCATACTAGTGCCTTATATACGTTTTTGCCATGTGGATCTCGTTAAATTCTTTTATACATATGCTAGTACACTAAACTTGTATATTCACCAATACTTTTAGTTTTTGTGTTGACATGTTACTTTAATATATATTGCAGGAGCATGATAATGATGACTTGAAAAGAAATCTAGTAGGATGGACTGGAAACACACTTAGTTTAAATTTAAGTTTTGTTGTTTAATTTGTTATGTTCTAATTGTTGTAAGCCCTTTAGCTTGAAATGAAAATCGTTACCTTAAATACTTGTCACAATTAGTCGTTATGAAGTCTTGAGAAATCTCGTTTTCGTCTCACTCTGATGTTTCCGCCGTCGGTTGGGGTGTGAAAAATTTTATGCAGGGTTGCAAACAAACTAAACGTTCAACAAAAAGTTCGTGAACTATTCAGCAGGAAGTTCGTTTGTGTTTGTTCGTTTAATAAGTGAAGAAACTCAAACAAGAAATTTCATTCATTTATTTAAATGAATGAACATGAACAGAGGTCGCGTCCGTTCATTTATGTTCGTGAACTATAAGTGCAATATCTGGTGACTATATATATCAGTGCCACATAGAACTGATAGCAACAGTTAAGGGGAAGTCCGTATGTGCAGTTCCTAGCGAGTAATTGTGGCTTTATCAATTTTGGTCGAAGAAGTCAAACCAAGTCCAAAGAAAAAGCTAAAGATAAAAGTGTGCTATCTGAATTACTTTGTATAACTCGGAACTATGTTGTTCCGAGATAGTCACTTTGTCCGAATTATGGTATAGTTCTGAATTACTTAGTGTAATTTGGAATAAGGGTGTGTTATGTATGTATGTGTTCCGTATTATAGGGTTGATGGTTCGGAACTTAATGAAAGTTCTGAATTACTTATGTTTCCCTGTATATATGGATGTAATAATGTAATTAGGGTAGGCTTTTGGTTATGAGTTTGCTTTTAGAGGGAGAAAGTTAGAGAGAGAATGCTAGGGTTTAGATTGGCTTGTCTAGGATATGTATACTCCAACAGTATGTAATCTGTCATAATAACTGAATAAAAGAGTTTCTTCTTCAACACTTTCTTCTATCTTTGTACTTTACGTCTTGTTCAAGTGAAATGTTTGTGTATGTCATCGATCAAAAAGGTCTCGGGGACTTAACATGAACATTCAATATCGTGTTCGCTAGGATTTTTATTTCAGTATTTTATTTTGATATTCAAAATACCCATTAATAATAATATGTAATAACTATGAATGTATTGTAGATTACATGTTAACTAATGGTTTTCCCCTGCGCTACGCGACGGGAACTGAGTTGGTATCAGTATGTATTTAAAATATTAATATTATTGTCACACCCTCAATTTCCACTTGCGGGGTATTACCGCGAGGCGTGTGATCAAACCAGAATCTCAGACACTAGCAATATCGAACGACTCTATATGATTTATTTATACGTTTTCCAAAAACATTTGTTGTAAACATGCATAGTCATTTTCAAAAATCAAGGTTTCAAAGTTTAGCGGAAGCATTAAAATAAAGTAACGGGCGCCAACATAAACGCCAAAACCAAAATCCCAAAAATTATTCGTAAATAAAGACTCGATAAAAATGTCTTGATCAAATGCAAGTGAGTGCACCTAGCGCTCCTAGCGTCCTGAGAAACATGCAAAAAACAAGTGTCAACATTAAAGAAGAGTGAGTTCACATGTTTTTTATAAGTTCACAAGTTAGGTTTAAAAGATTGTTTCCCCCATTATCCCTAATCCGGAATAACGACATAGTTCCATTATTCCTAACCCGGAATAATAAAGTTGGTTCGTAAATAAGTTCAATGTTAACATGCAGGTAGCAAGCCTAAAGTTACGTCACGTAAGAGTTCGCGATCGAAGCTGACTGTTGTTGCCTCTGTGTTACCAGGTTTATCACTGACCATGGCGAAAGTTAGGCCAAATTAATCACCCGTTGACCATTCCCGGCCGGCTAGCGCGACTAGCTCGGGTGGGGCTTGTCGGGCCCAATAGTACTACTATAATTTCCCCGCTATCTAACCAATGCTAACGATCCGAGAGTTGGTTGAGGACTTCCGTGATAAAGCTACTTAGTGACCATAACATACATTAACATTAACTTAGTTACTGAATAGTTAACGATGTTAATTTCGCATAACGTAAAAGGTTGAGTTGTAGAGTGTATACATGTTTCTCCCCCTGTTGTTCAAAACCGGATAAAATAGGGGCCATGAACTCACCTTAAATTTCTCGGTTAGATAAACGCAAAAGAAGCAAATAATGGAACCGCTAATCGCGTCCTAACATGTCAACCGATTCAAAGTTAGTGTGTGAACACACTGACACAAAACCCTACGCATAACTAACACACAGTACGGCACACGTAATAACCAATTCGAAACCATAATCATGCATGCAAAGTATCACCATACAAAATAACGATCAAACCAACTTGTCATAAACACAGGATAACTCATACAACACTTAGGTACACACAAACGCAAGTTATCATGTTTCAGCTTGTACGCTCATAACTGTGCTGTTTTCGAGAATTTTTATAAAATAGTTCCAACGTTCTAAAAATTCCAACTTTTTTACAGGAGGTGTCAATTGGAATTTAGAATTTTGTGTAATATTTTCAAATCCTAAATCTTTACCAATTATTTATGAACATTTATATACTAGGCTGCAGTCAGATTCGTCGCTTTCTGACTGCAGTCCATGAGAAAAATCATTTAAAAATCATCGTTTTTCCAATTAACAAAATTCCAGTGGGAGATTTTCGGAAATTCCCATCTCAAGTTACTGTACAAATTCCGTGACCTAAACCCATACAGACTATGAGATCTGACTCGATAAACAACCTGCAAATTCTGCAGAATTTATGCAGCTTCAGCTGCTGCACTAAATGACCATTTAAAAATAGCAAACGACCTTAGAAAAATATGAATCTGGCTCCATTTGAAGCGTTTTTCAAAAATACACGTTTTAGGCTTCAAAAAAAAAATCCACTTTTCGATAAATAATGATCAGGTTACAGCCAACTGAAGTTGGCTGTAAATGTCAATCAGCTTACTGTTTTTGACTTTATCGCATTAGAATATGTTTAAACGGTCATGACGCTTAGTTGTATTGATTAACAACAGGTTAACTTGTCAAATATCATCATATATACCAATATTCATGCAAACCCTAAATATATATCATGATTTTTTTCGATAAAACGCAGCCTACGATTTTAGTATTCAACATATCATCACAACCGCAAAGATTTGCATATTCATCCGAACTAATCATACACCACAACACTTTTTCATACTAATGATCATACAAGCACATAATTATGATCAAGATTACACAAAACCTAGTGTGAATCGCAATACAATTAAACCCTAACCTTGAAACGATGATGATTAGCGAACCGGGACAAGCTTGGAATCCATCCGAGGGATGTAGAGCTTGCGCGGCCGAGAGAGGGGGGGCGCCGTCGACTTCCACTTGGGTATTAGGGTTTGAATGTTTTCCACAACATGCATGTATACGTAATATAAAAGGGGTTCTCATAAGGGGGGTGGGGTTTGGGTTATTTCCTTGGGCCGCAAGGAGTGTGGGTCGCACGGGGGTGTGGGTGGTTTGCTTGGTCGCGAAGTCGAAACGTTTCACAGGCTTGGTTCGGTTTATAATTAAAAGTTACTACAATATTATTTGCGACATGGAGTTTATAAAATATTAAATCACGTATTTGGAGTGAGACGCAATAGATTCACAAACGTCTAATAACACATAGCACGTAATTCAGATACAACCCATCTAATAACACATAGCACGTAATTCACCCTATAGATTCACAAAGTTAGCGTAGTTATTGCGAGCGTGTAATTTAATTCTCCGAATTAAATCAGCGTAGGAGTGAATAACCATAAAGTAGCGCGTTTAAGATACCTGAAAAGCCGGGATGTCACATTATCCCCGTGTTGAAAGAATTTTCGTCCCGAAAATTGAGTAAACACGGTTTAGAATGCAACGCACAAAAGTTCAGTTTGTTAGAATGGTAGAAGTAAATCCCAGGCTGTCACATCATCCCCATGTTGAAAGAATTTCGTCCCGAAATTCAGTTGGCGGTAACGTCAGATTGCTACTCAGCTGCAAAAAGGTGTGGATATTTTCTTTTCATTTGGTCCTCTCTTTCCCACGTGAACTCCGGTCCACGCTTAGAGTTCCAACGAACCTTGACGATCGATATCTTGCTGTGCCTCCGAGTCTTGATCTCACGATCCATGATCTCGATAGGTTGTTCCACAAAATGCAGTTGCTCATCCTGTTGAATCTCACCCAATGGAATGACTAGGGTCTCATCTGGTAGGCACTTCTGCAGATTCGACACGTGAAAAACGTTGTGAACTCCACTGAGTTCTGCAGGAAGGTCTAACTGATAAGCTACGGGTCCGATACGCTTTGAAATCACAAATGGGCCTATGTACTGTGGATTTAGTTTGCCTCGTTTCCCAAAACGAATTACACCCTTCCAGGGTGACACTTTCAGTCAAACGCGGTCGCCTACTTGAAATTCGAGCGGTTTGCGTCGTTGATCAGCGTAACTTTTCTGTCGATCCCGTGCCGCTGCCATGCGGTTTCTGATTTGCACAATCTTTTCAGTAGCCTCAAGTATCAACTCAGGACCTGTGAGTTGATTGTCACCGACTTTTGCCCAACAGACCGGTGATCTACATTTGCGACCGTACAATGCTTCAAACGGTGCCGCCTGAATACTCGTATGGTAACCGTTGTTATACGAGAATTCCACTAAAGGCAGATGGATTTCCCAACTGTTCCCGAAGTCTACCACGCATGCCCTAAGCATGTCTTCCAAGGTCTGAATGGTCCTTTCACTTTGACCATCCATCTGAGGGTGGTAAGCTGTGCTCATATCTAAGCGTGTACCCAACGCTTTCTGAAGTGACCGCCAAAAGTTGGACGTAAAACGAGCATCTTTGTCTGAGATGATGGACGTTGGCACCCCGTGCCGAGAAACTACTTCCTTAATGTAGATGCGAGTCAACTTATCCATCTTATCTGTTTCTTTGGTCGCTAGGAAGTGTGCAGACTTAGTTAGACGATCCACGATTACCCAGATGGTATCGCAACCACCCGGAGTTCGCGGGAGTTTAGTGATAAAGTCCATCGAGATCTGATCCCATTTCCACACTGGGATCTCAGGTTGTTGAAGTAGCCCTGATGGCTTCTGGTATTCCACCTTGACTTTCGCACAAGTCAAACACCTGCTCACGAAGGTCCCGTCCTTTTTCTTGACAAAAAGGACCGGAGCTCCCCATGGCGAAGTACTGGGTCAGATAAATCATTTTTCTAACAATTCATGAAGTTGGGTAGACAGCTCTTGCAGCTCTGCTGGAGCTAAGCGATACGGGGCCTTGGCGATAGGAGTTCGCATAGTTCGCCAATTCGATTTCAAACACCACTTGTCGATGTGGTGGAAGACCGGGTAACTCCTCTGGAAACACATCGGGAAAGTCACGGACGATGGAGATATCTTCAATCCGCTTCTCGTCCTTAGACTGCTCGGTGACCAGTGCGAGCAAAGCAAAAGAGTTCTTCTTCCGAAGATACTTCTGAGCTTGCATGTAAGAGATGATGTTCGTGACGGCGCCTGCCTTCTCGCCTTGCGCCATCAAGACTTCGTCGTTAGAAAGCGGAATACGGATAGCTTCCTCGAAACAGAGAACTTCAGCTTGGACGTCGGATAGCCAGTGCATTCCGGCTACCACATCAAAACTAACCAGAGTAGTTGTCATCAGATCAATGGTAAAGGTGTGACCCGCGAGTTTAAGTTGACAGCCGGTCACCAGATGGGTCACATCTACAGATTTACCATCGGCTAGTTCTATGACGTAAGGGGTCTCTAGGGGTTTAGGTGTGAGATTTAGGTTCTTCCTAAAAGACTCAGATATAAAAACTATTATCCGCACCCGTATCAAAAAGTACAGTAGCACAATGATCGTTAAGTGGAAACTTACCGGTGACCACATTCGAGTCGTTTCTGGCCTCTCCACGGCCTAGCATGAATGCACGTCCTTTGGCACCTCCTGTGCCACCATTTCCATTGTTGCCATTGTTGTTATTGTTGTTGTTGTTGTTGTTGTTGTGGTTGTTGTTGTTATTCCCACCATTGTTGTTGTTGCTAAGTTGCGGGCAGTCTCACTTGAAATGGGCAGTGCTACCGCACTGATAGCATCCCCGATTATTACCCTGCTGTTGACCCTGGTGTTGGTTCTGATTCTGTCGTGACATAATTTCCCCGCGACAATCCTTTGCCGCGGTCCTGCTTTGCCACATCGTTGGCGGCGATTTCCGGCGCAAGGGCCGTGATGATGGAGGTTACAACGATTACATTGCGGCTTTCGACCCGCATAGCCGCTCGAATTCTGGGTGTTGTTGGTAGACTGATTCTTTTGACCCCGATTGTTGTTGAAGTTGTTGGACCGCTTCTGGTTTCCTTGTTGTGGCTGGGCTGATGAAGACTGCCGAGCAGGTGAGTCTTCGAATTTCCTTTTGTTGTCCGGGACAATTTCAGTTGCACCCCTAGGTGGTAACTTCCTTTGCTCCACCGCCCTATCGGTGAGTTTATGTGCCAGTCTAATCGCTTGATGCTCTGCCGTAGGGTTGCTAGACATTACCATGCCCTGGATCTCAGGGATCAGACCCCAAGATAAAACTCAAGTCGTTTATCGACGGTGTTAGCCAAATCGGGACAAAGGAACACCAGATCATGATGTCTTGCCGTGTACGCTTCAATTTCTGACCCGACCATCTTGTGGTTCCATAACGCTTGTTCCAATTGCTGAACTCTGTCCCGCAGACAGTATTCCTCCTTGATTAGAGCTTTGAATTCGGTCCAGGCCATTGCGTTCGCCGCAACAAGTCCACGCGTTTGGACTTGTGCGTTCCACTAGGTTAATGCCCCATCTTCCAACGTCGAGGCAGCATACTTGATCTTATTAGCTTCAAGGCAATTGTACATTTCAAAAACCGATTCAGACTTTTCAATCTAACGGACCAGTCCTATGGGTCCTTCAACACCTATGACCTTGCTCGGTTTTGCATCCAGGAACATCTTGTAGGGGTTAAGACCCCCTCCTGAAGATAGAGGATAGGTAGTCAGCGAGAAAATCTACTAGCCCAACTATTAGATTTTCCCATGAAAATTTAATAATGGTTACCTGCTGGTGGGTTAGGAACACCTGCCAGAGCAGCATTCACGTGTTCTTGGATTAAAGCGGCCAATTCTTCAGTTGACATGTTGAGATTTCCGCGACGACCGGTTGCCATTTCAGATCTTCGCAAGACAACACAAACATACACCGATAAGTATATATCCAATATAGTCATCATATTCCACACTTAAATGATCACACAATTTATGTCAACCCAACAAATTAAACAATCAAAAGGAACATTCGATTAAATAAATTGCAATGTCTCACAAAATACCAACCAAACATCTCAGTTTAATTATAAAATTTTCAAGTTCAAACATAAGTGGAAACAAACAAACTAAAGGAAACAAACGGAGTTTGACGAGACGAGTTAATCATCTATGTCTCCATCTCCCAAGTCGCTATCAGTGTCGTCATCCTCTTCAGCGTTTTCAGCTTCAACAGCCGGGTCCTGCTCCGGCTCTTCTTCCTCCGGATCCTCCTCCGGGTCTCCCTCTGGATCCTCCTCTTCGTCCTCTACCGGCGTTGGAGGGGCCGGTGCTGGTGCGGGTACTGGGATAGGTGGTGCTTGGTTCTGCTCCAGTTCGTGAATCCTCCAACTGGACTCAAGAACTCTGTCTTCGAGCCAGTCAGCCCTCAGCCGCTCAGCACGAAAGTCCTTAGCTAAAATGTTTCAAACTCTCTTATTCTCGTATTGCTCTTCCTCGAGCTCTCAAGTTTTACCAGTCAGCTGACGTATCAGCCATCCTGTGCTTCGATAGTCTCCTGCATTCTCTCCAGTTGTTCCTGTTGTTTCCTTAACACATCTCTAAGTAGTTCGTCCCCCACTCCTGAAGAGTTGACCGGTTCGACCGGTACAGTGGTGGTCGGACGGGAGGACGACTCCCCTCCTAGAGCGAGTCTTTTCCTAGCAGCTGAGCGTGTCTCCATGCCACGAGGTGGTGAGGGTTCGACCATAGGTGCCTTCCCCGGCGCCCTTGATTGTCGAGATTTGTCGGATGATGATAATGACATAGCCTGCTGGGTTGGTGTAGTTAGTTACGAGTTGCGTATATCACAATATACATATATATCTCACATAGAACAATTTTAGTTTTTTTTTTCACAACAAGATATTACAGTTCGGTGCCAACTAAGTCTAGTGTCGTGTAACAGCTATAGTTTAGGTCTACTTTTAATGCAAACCTGGTTCTCTATAGCTAGAGGCTCTGATACCAATCTGTCACACACCTCAATTTCCACTTGCGGGGTATTACCGCGAGGCGTGTGATCAAACCAGAATCTCAGACACTAGCAATATCGAACGACTTTATATGATTTATTTATACATTTTCCAAAAACATTTGTTGTAAACATGCATAGTCATTTTCAAAAATTGAAGGTTCCAAAGTTTAGCGGAAGTATTAAAATAAAGTAACGGGCGCCAACATAAACGCCAAAACCAAAATTCCAAAAATTATTCGTAAATAAAGACTCGATAAAAATGTCTTGATCAAATGCAAGTGAGTGCACTTAGCGCTCCTAGCGTCCTGAGAAACATGCAAAGAAACAAGTGTCAACATTAAAGAAGAGTGATTTCACAGGTTTTTTATAAGTTCACAAGTTCGGTTTAAAAGATTGTTCCCCCCGTTATCCCTAACCCGGGATAACGACATAGTTCCATTATTCCTAACCTGGAATAATAAGGTTGGTTCGTAAATAAGTTCAATGTTAACATGCAGGTAGCGAGCCCAAAGTTACGTCACGTAAGAGTTCGCGATCGAAGCTGACTATTATTGCCTCTGTGTTACCAGGTCTATCACTGACCATGGCGAAAGTTAGGCCAAATTAATCACCCGTTGACCATTCCCGGTCGGCTAGCGCGACTAGCTCGGGTGGGGATTGTCGGGCCCAGTAGTACTACTATAATTTCCCCGCTATCTAACCAATACTAACGATCCGAGAGTTGGTTGAGGACTTCCGTGATAAAGCTACTTAGTGACCATAACATACATTAACATTAACTTAGTTACCGAATAGTTAACGGTGTTAATTTCGCATAACGTAAAAGGTTGAGTTGTAGAGCGTATACATGTTTCTCCCCTGTTGTTCAAAACCGGATAAAATAGGGGCCGTGAACTCACCTTAAATTGCTCAGTTAGATAAATGCAAAAGAAGCAAATGATGGAACCGCTAATCGCGTCCTAACATGTCAACCGAATCAAAGTTAGTGTGTGAACACACTGACACAAAACCCTACGCATAACTAACACACAGTACGACACACGTAATAACCAATTCGAAACCATAATCATGCATGCAAAGTATCACCATACAAAATAACGATCAAAGCAACTTGTCATAAACACATGATAACTCATACAACACTTAGGTACACACAAACGTAAGTTATCATGTTTCAGCTTGTACGCTCATAACTGGGCTGTTTTCGAGAATTTTTATAAAATAGTTCCAACGTTCCAAAAATTCCAACTTTTTTACAGAAGGTGTCAATTAGACTGTAGAATTTTGTGTAATATGTTCAAATCCTAAATCTTTACCAATTATTTATAAACATTTATGTACTAGGCTGCAGTCAGATTCGTCGCTTTCTGACTGCAGTCCACGAGAAAAATTATTTAAAAACCATCGTTCATCCAATTAACAAAATTCCAGTGGGATATTTTCGGAAATTCCTGTATCAAGTTACTGTACAAATTTCGTGACCTAACCCCATACAGACTATGAGATCCGACTCGATAAACAACCTGCAAATTCTGCAGAATTTACGCAGCTTCAGCTGCTGCACTAAATGACCATTTAAAAATAGCAAACGACCTCAGAAAAACATGAATCTGGCGCCATTTGAAGCGTTTTTTCAAAAATACACGTTTTAGGCTTCAAAAAATCCACTTTTCGATAAATAATGATCAGGTTACAGCCAACTGAAGTTGGCTGTGAATGTCAATCAGCTTACTGTTTTTGACTTTATCGCATTAGAATATGTTTAAACGGTCATGACGCTTAGTTGTATTGATTAACAGCAGGTTAACTTGTCAAATATCATCATATATACCAATATTCATGCAAACCCTAAATATATATCATGATTTTTATCGATAAAACGCAGCCTACGATTTTAGTATTCAACATATCATCACAACCGCAAAGATTTGCATATTCATCCGAACTAATCATACACCACAACACTTTTTCATTCTAATGATCATACAAGCACATAATTATGATCAAGATTACACAAAACCTAGTGTGAATAGCAATACAATTAAACCCTAACCTTGAAACGATGATGATTAGCGAACCGGGACAAGCTTGGAATCGATCTGAGGGATGTAGAGCTTGCGCGACCGAGAGGGGGGGGGGGCTGCCGTCGACTTCCACTAGGGTATTAGGGTTTGAATGTTTTCCACAACATGCATGTATACGTAATATAAAAGGGGTTCGCATAAGGGGGTGGGGTTTGGGTTATTTCCTTGGGCCGCAAGGAATGTGGGCCGCAAGGAGTGTGGGTCGCACGGGGGTGTGGGTGGCGGGTTGGTTTGCTTGGTCGCGAAGTCGAAACGTTTCACAGGCTTGGTTCGGTTTATAATTAAAAGTTACTACAATATTATTTGCGACATGGAGTTTATAAAATATTAAATCACGTATTTGGAGTGAGACGCAATAGATTCACAAACGTCTAATAACACATAGCACGTAATTCAGATACAACCCGTCTAATAACACATAGCACGTAATTCACCCTATAGATTCACAAAGTTAGCGTAGTTATTGCGAGCGTGTGATTTAATTCTCCGAATTAAATCCGCGTAGGAGTGAATAACCATAAAGTAGCGCGTTTAAGATACCTGAAAAGCCGGGATGTCACATTATCCTCGTGTTGAAAGAATTTTCGTCCCGAAAATTGAGTAAACACGGTTTAGAATGCAACGCACAAAAGTTCAGTTTGTTAGAATGGTAGAAGTAAATCCCAGGCTGTCACATCATCCCCATGTTGAAAGAATTTCGTCCCGAAATTCAGTTGGCGGTAACGTCAGATTGCTACTCAGCTGCAAAAAGGTGTGGATATTTTCTTTTCATTTGGTCCTCTCTTTCCCACGTGAACTCCGGTCCACGCTTAGAGTTCCAACGAACCTTGACGATCGATATCTTGCTGTGCCTCCGAGTCTTGATCTCACGGTCCATGATCTCGATAGGTTGTTCCACAAAATGCAGTTGCTCATCCTGTTGAATCTCACCCAATGGAATGACTAGGGTCTCATCTGGTAGGCACTTCTGCAGATTCGACACGTGAAATAATTCCATGTTTCTCAAACAACTAAACAAAACTAAACAACTAGATTAAGCGGGTTTCTAGAGAGCTCTAATCTTGATTCGAGATATCCTGCGTTTAAACTGCAACATATGTTAAACTAATGTCAATACAAAAATGTATTGGCGAGCATACAGGTTTTGATATAATAGCATAGTAGATAAAAGCGTTGCGAAATACCATATACATAAACGGGATACAACACAATACACTAATCAAGACAGTTACATATGCTAAGTCCCGTGCAGCAGTGAAGGAGAGGTGTGAAGCCCTTAACTAGACCACGTCGGGTGCGAGCCAAAATATAGTACCATACTAGCTAAGGTGGAATTTAACAAGTAAAAGTCCTAGCATATATGTTTCTAGCATCATGTGTAAGTATGTATAACAGATATTCGCGTGTGATAAATCGGTTTAGTGCGTGTAGTGCGTTTTGATACGAACGTATGTTACACCCGAAAAGGTGCGTTTAAAGCGAAAATGGGTCTAGTATACTCACAGTGAGTGCTTAAACAACAAGTCACGAGCGAGATGGGGTGAGGAGAACGTCGGGTCCGCCTGCGCGTAGAAATAGAAGTTCATTAGTCTTCCAGAGTGCTAAATGGTTTAATGGAGAGTGGTACGGGACAAACAGATGGGTCGCACGAGGCATCACCCTCGTGCGAGTCATCATTCATACGAGTGAATGCTCGTGCGAGTGACATGTTTTCGAGTCCAAAATCGAGTGTTTTCGCGTCATTTCTCTGGGAAATCGAGGGTTCATCCCTCCAGCCTTAGGCCACTTATCGAACCTTGAGCCGGAGAGGTCTTTAGAGCGAGCTAGTCTTTCGTGGAAACTCGGACTGGTTCGTACGAACCCATAGTGGTTCGTGCGAGCCAGCCCAGTTTGCACAGGTGATTGTTCTTGCGTCTTCGTGCAAGCGGAACTGAGTTTTCGCCTGAAACGGATGTAGATTCGAATCTTTTTCATGACGGTTTTAACACCGCTTCATCCCACTTATGTTGTGAACGGAACATATGTCGGTTTTGTCCGCTTTTTGTGTAAAAATCGAGTTTTAAAATAGTTTTCTTAGGATCAACATTTGGTGAGTTTGAAACAACAAGGTTTCTAGTCTTGAGCAGCCCAAGCTAAGTCAAACATACTCGTTTAAGTGTGAATCCGAGGTAAAAACAGAAGGTTTTATGATAAAGATGAAGATTTTCGTAAGCAGAAAAAGTTTAGATGAAATCGGAGATAAACTCGTGTAAAATCGTTGTAGAAATCGTCGTGATTCGTGTGGAAAGCGTTGTTTCTTACTTGGAAACGGAGGAATGCGTGTAGAGAGCGTTTTGTGCGAGTGACAGCAAGGTGAGCATGAATGCACAAGTGAGGTATTTATAGGAGAAGAGGGAAGAGGGCAGGCAATTGAGGTTTCGTGCGAGTGAGCGTTTCGTGCGACTGGTGACTCGTACGAGTGAGTCTGGTTCGCGTGTTGGCTGTTTTCGTTCGGTGACTTCGTTCGTATTAGTTATTTTAAGTATGTTATGTCGTTTTAGCGTTGCGTTAAGCGTTGTGTTACGTAATAATGCGTTAAACCGAGTTTTGTGAGCGGGTGAGCGTTTAAGAGAGTATTAATATATATAACATAAATAACATATGTAACCGCGTTTTGAGTTTGCGTTGCGTAGGTGCGTAAGCGAGCGAATAATTTAGATATTCGCGTGATATAATAGTGTAAGCGAAGGTGTTGTAAGCGTTGTGAAGTGCGATGTATGGTGTTGAATTAAGCGATGTAGTGCGAAAGTATGCGATGTAGCGTACTAAGCGATATAGTTCACATTATGATCCAAATCTCTGGTGCTAGGCGTAACGAGAGTAACGAGCGCGAAAGTGCAGGTTGTTAAAGTCTCCCCTACTTTAGGAAATTTCGTCCCGAGATTTATTCGAGAGGAAGACTTTTAGAATTTACACGTATAGGTAGCGATAACAGTGTTGGGGTAAGTTGAGGATGAACGAGCGATCGATCGAGGATTGACGAGTGGGAGCGTCTCGGTAGCATAGGGAAATAAAAAAAGCGACCTGCATGACTAGAGGATTATAACTCAGGAGTTTACGATCCAAAATGTTTTAAGTTTTCGAAAAGTTTTGTTAAGTTATTGCAAAAGGTTTTAAGGAAAACTTGATTTATGAAAATTTTTCTTATGACGCGGTGTTAAACGGAGTCGGTTTAAACCAGCGTTGTAAGAAAAGTTTTTATTTGTCCAAAGGTTTTAATAAAACTCAGAAATTATAGAAAATTTTCCTTTTATTTTCAGATCATTCGGTAAAAATAATAAGTTTTAACGGTATCAAAAGGTTTAACTAGCGTTGAGCCCCACTTGACATCTTCCACGAAAGTTTGTTGATATGGCTAAAGCACTTATATATAGGAAGTACCAGCGGCGTATCCACCATATTTTAGGCATATCGCCTCCGTCCCGTGGAACGATGTCATGTGTTTCGACATATAATGGATAGGTTTCGGTGTCCTCGGTCCAAGCGGTAAAAGGGTTGGACCAAGTATGAAAAGAAGGCCAGATAGATTTGAGCGGGGAAGTTGATTGCAAACTTAGCTATGATGTTAGCATGCACGAATGGTTTAGAGATTGGAGTTTTGAAGCGGTATGAATGACAGATGCGATAAGCATTAAAGCATCGAGAGGGAAAAGCGATAGTGAAGTGAAATAGATTTCATCGAAAGTGAGATTGTGTTGCCATAGACTTTCGAAAAGTCTAGCGATGGTGCGATCGAGAAGTGATGATATGTTACGCCTTGCGAAGGAGTTTAGCGTGTGAAAATAGTCACCATAATATAAAAGGTCTAATAACATTCAACTACACATGGCATTTATCCACGAGAGTTTGTTAGCATGGCAAAGCACTTATATATAGGAAGTAGCAGTGGCGTATCCACCATGCTTTAACCATACTGTCTCCATCCCGTGAATAGATGTCACACTTGGTCGACATGGTTAAGACGCTTATACATAGGAAGTACCAACGGCGTATCCACCATGTTTTAACCATGCTTTTAATGTTATGGCACCATTAGAACTCACTACTATCCCCATGCATCTACCAAGATAATCCCGTGTGCATCCATGATTAATTTGGTGTTTGTATGATCATCATAACTTATTCTAAAGACACATAGTAGGGGTAAAACATATTATATTGTGGTATATTATATTGTGATATATTAGCGTGTGAGCCTAGACTAAGTGGAGAGAGAGAGAGAGGGATGTCGTCGTATGTTGAGGCGACATCGAACAATAGAACAATTAATAAGTATAAGTACTATCGTCGAAAATCGTACCATTAACATTTTCGTTCTGCGCCTGGTCGTTGTTGATGTTGGGGACTCTTGCTTGAGCTGTTGTTGCTATTGGAGCTTCTGCTGCTGAGGCTGCAACTGCTGGTGTTGCGGCTGCTAGGGCGGCAAGCTGAGTTGGCTGTGCTGGAAGTGCTGGTATAACTTGTTGTTATGGCCCTGTGCGGCAGTGGCTGGTGAAGTGACTGAAATAGTTGCCATTGTTGCAATAGCGACAGTTGGCTCCAGCCTGGTGGTGGTATGTACACTTCTGACACAGGGGGAGACTCCTAGTGTGCGTGCGCCTTGGGTAAGGTGCAACTGTTTTGAGAGGTTCAGGGTTAAGCGGTGCAATTGTTGAGCAATTGAGACTAGAACTTTTTCTCTTGCGGCTAGGCTTGGCGGTGGCTTGCGGCGGTGCGGCGTCGGATGGTTTGGCGGTAGCTTGGTTCACCTTCTTGGTGGAATTCTTGGAGAAGAATCCAGCAAGATTCGCTTGTCATTGATCTCTGCGGCCAAATGATAGGTTTCTTCGATGGTAGCCGGTCTTGCAGCTTCGACAAAATCGCCCACACTCTCAGGTAAGGCACATAGGTACTTCTTGGCCTTTTCAGGGGTGTCGACTTGGCTAGGGTAAATAATGATAAGTTGCTTGAACCTTGCTGTGAGGTCGGCGTTGTCACCTTCAACTTGCTTGATATCCCAAAACTCGTTTTCTAGATTTTGGACTTCGTGGGGAGGACAATACTCTTCCTTTCGTGAGCTCCTTTAGCTCATCCCAGGACAGTGCGTAAGCTGCATCGTTCTCGCGTTTGTTACGCTCGGCAATCCACCAGTCGAGTGCTCTTGATTGAAATACTCCTGTAGCACACATGGTACGAAGATGCTCGGGGCACCCACTCTGACAGAGGGTAACCTCGATAGTATCAAACAACTGTAACATCTGAGATACACCTTCTTCGCCCGTGAAGGCTATCGGACCCCAAGCTTTGAACAGCTTGTAGGAGAAAGTAGACTTTGGGGCATCGGTCTTAGAGTCCTCTGATGTCTGAGAATTGCTGAGGGCCTTGAACCTGAGTGATGATTTGATGAATAACCTTGGCCATTTCTTTGGTCATGAGCGATAAGATCCTCTTATCGGCGGTACTTCTGGCTTAACGTCGCGAGTTGAAAGCGCTCGAAAACATCTAGGTAAAGAGATTTGGAATGAGATTCGATCATAATGCTTTTGAAATTGTGTTGCGATTTAGCGTGTTAAAAACTTGTTATAGTTGATATTGTAACACGTATTTCCAAGGTACACATAGGAAAACACATATTTCCAATATTCTCACGTATTCACATAAGCACATGTAACCACATACTATATATATATATATATATATGTGTGTGTGTGTATATATATAGCGTGAGGACCCGTTTAAGAGAGTTGTTATGATTCAGTTTTGTTGCGAGTATTAGCTCTTGTTTTGGATTGCGATGGTTGTGCAAGTTGTGCATTAACATAGTAAGCGAAAGCGGTAAAAGCGGTAAAGCGGTAAGCGAAAAGAGACAAATCGAAAACGTTAAAAGTTTAAAATTCGTTGAAATGTGCGCGAAACACAAGAAAATCGATGATGCGTTAAAGTTTAGGCTAGTAAATCATCGGAGTGTCCAAGTTTTGAAACGTTCGACTAACCAAAGTGATTCGAAAATTCTTTTGAGTTTGGCCACATGCTTTGGCCTAATAGGTAAAATGCTCTCACCATAGTACGGCTAACGACATTCACCCTTCCGGTTACTACATGTCCCGAATCATCGGAATACTCGCGACTCTGGCCAGATTGAAAATCTTTGAGTGGGATGTGTTTTCAAGGTTCGGGTTTCACCCCTAACTTAATAACTTCGAATCCCTGATCGTGGTTTCCCTCCTGGACCCATCAGGAACCGGATAGAATGGGAAATTTCCGTTAAGATGGGGATATCACTCCTAACTTAACGGAGAATTCCGTGCTAACTGGAATACGCAGAGTGAGTGATTCGTCGAGAGTTCGCGGTTTTCACACCTAATCTCGCCAAATCGACTCGTTTGTGATGTACGAGTATCTTTGCAACTTCGTGTGTTGTGCCCAAGTCTTAGGAAAGACTTCGTATAGTATTTTACGTCCAAGGATAATGTTTTAATCAGATAAGCAAGGAACAAGCAGACAGTTTCCCACTATAGACTAGGCAATTTACCTAATTCCCTATAGTTATGGCTCTGATACCATTCTGTCACACCCCAACCGATGGCTGAATCATCGGGATGTGCCACTAGGCGAATCGATTGCTCAAGAGGATCCATAACAATTACTATATGACAATATTTAACAAGGTTCAAATTCCCATAAAACTAAACAATTATTCATACAATAATCGAAATAAATCTATGTTTCTCAAACAATTAAACAAAACTAAACAACTAGATTAAGTGGGTTTCTAGAGAGCCCTAATCTTGATTCGAGATATCCTGCGTTTAACCTGCAACATACGTTAAACTAATGTTAATACAAAAATGTATGGGCGAGCATACAGGTTTTGATATAATATCATAGTAGATAAATGCGTTTTGAATACCATATACATAAACGGGATATAACACAACATATACACTAATCAAGACAGTTGCGTGTGCTAAGTCTCGTGCAGCAGCGAAGGAGAGGTGTAAAGCCCTTAACTAGACCCCGTCAGGTGCGAGCCAAACTATAGTACCATACTAGCTAAGGTGGAATTTAACAAGTAAAAGTCCTAGCATATATGTGTCTAGCATCACGTGTAAGTATGTATAACAGATATTCGTGTGTGATCAATCGGTTTAGTGCGTGTAGTGCGTTTTGATACGAAAGTATGTTACACCCAAAAAGTGTGTTTAAAGCAAAAATGGGTCAATTATATTCACAGTGAGTGCTTAACAGCAACTCACGAGCGAGATGGGGTGAGGAGAGCGTCGGGTCCGCCTGCGTGTAGAAACAGAAGTGCATCAGTCTTCCAGAGTGTTGAATGGTTGAACGGAGAGTGGTGGGGGACAAACAGATGGGTCGCACGAGGCTTCACTCGCACGAGGCATCACCCTTATGCGAGTCATCATTCGTATTAGCGAATGCTCGTGCGAGTGACCTGTCTTCGAGTCCAAAATCGAGTGTTTTCGCGTTGTTTCTTCGGGAAATCGAGTGTTCATCCCTCCAGCCTTAGGCCACTGATCGAACCTTGAGCCGGAGAGGTCTTTAGAGCGAGCTAGTCTCTTATTGAAACTCGGACTGTGTCGTACGAACCCATAGTGGTTCGTGCGAGCCAGCCCAGTTTGCACAAGTGACTGTTCTTGCGTCTTCGTGCAACCGGAACTGAGTTTTCACCTGAAATGGATGTAGATTCAAATCCTTTTCATGACGGTTTTAACACCACTTCATCCCACTTATGTAGTGAACGGAACATATGCCGGTTTTTGTCCCTTTTTTGTGTAAAAATCGAGTTTTAAAACAGTTTTCTTATGATCAACACTTGGTGAGTTTGAAACAACAAGGTTTCTAGTCTTGAAAAGCCCAAGCTAACTCAAACATACTCGTTTAAGTGTGAATCCGAGGTAAAAACAGAATTTTTTATGATAAAGATGAAGATTTTCGTAAGTAGAAGAAGTTTAGATGAAATCGGAGATAAACTTGTGTAAAATTGTTGTAGAATCATCGTGATTCATGTGGAAAGCGTTGTTTCTTACTTGGAAATGGAGGAGAGCGTGTAGAGAGCGTTTTGTGCGAGTGACAGCAAGGTGAGCATGAATGCACTTTGGAATAGTCGAAGTTTCTCAACCCGAAACGCTCCAATACTTATCACACCCCTCTTTTATGTTATCTTAGTTTTATGCGATATAATACTTATTCTCTCATTCATTTCAAAGTAAACGTTTAACTAGAATCAATTTTACGCGTAACAAACGTTTTCTTTTCCAAATTCCAAAATTTATTACGTGATAAATCAATACACGCATACTGATACGTTATACTTGATTCGGGATTACTGGAACAGCCTTATGTGATAAACTGGTCATTAACTTCGGATGAAGCCACAACTTAACATATGTAGTGCTGGTGAAGCACTATAGGAGTAACACACCGCCACGTGGATTTGTGGTAATGTTAAGTCATTCATTCATACTAGCGGAAGCGATTGGTTGACAACTTGTCATTAACTTCGTAAGAAGCCACACCTTAACATGTATAGTACTTGTGTAGCACTATAGGAGTAGCGCACCGCCACATGGATTTGTGGTTATGTTAAGTCATACATTCATACTAGCGGAAGCGATGGGTTGACAACTTGTCATTAACTTCGTAAGAAGCCACACCTTAACATGTATAGTGCTTGTGTAGCACTATAGGAGTAGCGCACCGACACATGGATTTGTGGTCACGTTAGGTCATACATTCATACTAGCAGAATCGATGGTTTGACTTGTTTATTCACATGCCAGTAATGCGTTAATCTTGTTAACTAGGTATATCATGTGTTTGTTCAAAGATTTTACTCATAACATACTCATACTTATACTCTCTAATGCTTAAATACAACCAGGCGTACATACTTAAAATTCTATACACTATCATTCTCCCTTGTAATACGTTAATAAACCCTGATCGTGACATGGAACGTAACATGGCATCGATTAGCAAAACGGAAGTAATATGGTATGAACATGATGGATACGTCGCTGGTACTTCCTATATATAAGTGCACCTGCCATGTTGCCAAACTTTCGTAAAAACGTGCCATGAGAAATTTGGTGTTACCTTTGATCTATCAAATACAAACGTGATCACTCACAACCTAAATCTCGATTCTAGTAAATCCTCTAGTCCAAATGTCCTTCTACAAGGTCTTCCTCTTGAATAAATTTCGGGACGGAATTTCCTAAAGGAGGGGAGACTGTCACGCCTCGTATTTTTGTATCCCTATTTTAGAAAATCCCCGTTCGTATCACAATTCGAGGCGTTAATAAAAATACACATATAGTATTACATATTCGTTATTCGTACGTTCAACCATCTGCCGGAAAACTGCTGAATGTTAAACAGTGACGAACTGACCCAGGACGAAAGACTGACAACGCCGAAAAGTTATGATATATTTAACTTCATAATTAAATTCTAATATTCGTAGCCGAAACCGAATCGAAAACGGACTAGAAACGTCAAACGACGCGTTTACGCGATTTTAACGTAACTGACGATCGGATGCTCAAATAGCGACTTCCAACGTACTCTTTCGTGTGTTAGACTCTAAATAATATTTTACCACACATCATTAAGTTCGGGTGCAGAAACGGGCTCTAGAAACGCTCTTGGACCTTTAACGGGCCCTAGGCCCAACCAGCTCAAAAACCCTAGCACTATAAAAGCATCACCTCCTTCTTCATCGCAAGAAAAACCCTAGCCTCCCTTTTTTTACCTTCTGCTTATCTCTAGCTCCGGCGACACTCAGGCGCCGTGCTCCGGCCGGCCACACTCAACAGTCACCACTCAACCACCTCCCCCTCACCTCTCGGCTCCCTCTCTCTCCCCCCGATTTCCGGCGCCGGCAAAGCCGGTGGAACCGGCAAGGGTCCGTCGAGACACCTTCACCCATCTCCACCCCTCGTTCAACCCTCTCTCCCTTTTAAACAGCGGAAACAGCTCACCGCATGGTGGCAGCGACGGCGGAGTCTAGCTGTCGCCGGACTTGCAGCGGCCGTGGCGGCGGCTGCGGTGGTTCGGCGGAAGGCAGGGGCCGTGGTGCTGATTGACCTTGTCTCATATGTGTTCCAGTTCCATGTCAGTTCATCAGATTTGGTTAGTGGTTCACTCCGGTTCAGGTTGGCTCAGCTTAGCTTCGGGTTTAGCTTGGGCTTCGGGTTCGGTTCAGTCCCGGGTGTGTCGGGTTGTTCTTGGTGTCTCGGGTTATGTTACAGTCAGATTCGGTTCGGTGTTCGGGTCAACCGGTCAACATCGGTCAAACACTCAATACGGGTCTTTCGGTTCAAGCCTCGGGTCAGATTTCGTTTGGTTCGAGTTTCGGTTTTGTTCGAGTTCAGTCAACACAAGTCAAAGCAGTCAACACCGGTCAGATTCGTGTTTGATATTCGGTCAACAATAGTCAGTTGGTCAAACTCAGTCAACACGCGATTCGGTAAAATTCTAATGTCGTGAAGTTCATTATATTATTTATGTTAAACGTAGAATCGACTCCTATATCATTCATGTTAATGTTATTATAGTCGACGTTCATTATATTATTTCTGTTATTGATATTTTAATCGGGGAATCATTTATTGTTGTGTTTTGACAATATATCGACAACTTGTGTTGTCGGGATCGTCCTAAAACAAGGGAAACTCTGCCCGTTTTTCGTCAATATATATATATATATATACACACATCTATTATACCTTTTCGTCAATATATATATATCTACTATGTTAACGTCAAACTACATATACATATATATACCCACTATATATTCGTTACGCTAATAAACGTATCAAGACTCAAATGAAGTTTACAAAATAAATATTAAATGTTGGTGCATAATGTCTATGTCTTAGTCTTATATCGAGTCTGTATAGAATAGAGCTGAATAGTCTAGCTGAATGAAGTATTTATGTAAGTTTGAGACAAGTTCGCCCATAGGTTACTTGTATTGGCAAGTTCGGTCAAACTCATGTCCCACTCTGGCGAACTTGCATCTCTATATATATATTGGCATTTTGGAGGCGAAGCTCTGTCAGTTTGTACTCTTGACGTTTGATCAATAAAACTGATGTTGAACTGATTAATTCTTTTCTATTGGTAAACACGACGTAATATTTCCGCTATTATGGACGTTAGATATCAAATTTAGGTTCCTTAGCATCGAGGATCGGTCCTACAAGTGGTATCAGAGCTAGAACAACCTGATTTGATAGTATCAAGACAAGAACACTTCTACTTCTACTCCATTCTTCTATTTTTCTTAACTTTTTCATCAAAAATGAAGAATTCACGGTCAAAACTTTTCAATTTTGAATATAAGATGTAAAATGCAACAAAGATAAACCCTTGAAAGATTGGAGACCAAATTCAGCCGAATTGATGTCAAAATTTTGAAAAAACCATGTTCATCGAACTTGTTAGTCAAGTTCGGCCGAACTTGGACTAAAAAGTCACTTTTCAGGTGATTTTTTACTAAGTTCGCTCGAACTTAAGTGAATTTTGAGGGATTTTCTGCTTAGTTCGCTCGAACTTACAAGGATTTCATTGATAATTTATCAAGTTCGACCGAGCTTGATAAAATTCAAAGAACTTTCAACTAAGTTCGCCCGAACTTGCGAAATACTTACCAAATCTCAAGTGCAAGTTCGACCTAGGTTGTTAGCAGAAATTTTTCAAGTTAAAAATTCACAAGTTCGACCGAACTTGTAGTGGAACTAACATTTTCAAAAGTTTTTGAGTATTTTCAGTGTACACGTCTCGTTATTCACAATGGATGATATTTAAAGAGCTTATATGTCCGGAGCTAATTCATCAAATGCCAACGTGATCCAACAAGTCAATCTTGACAACGAGATGGGCACGACTGTTAAACCGCCAAAGCTAATGAGCATGGACGAGTATGAAGGATGGAAAGAGAAATTTACATATTGGGTTCAAGCCATGCACTTCCTAGGCTGGGTGTCGATTGAGAGAGGTTATACAGTTCCGTTGGACAAACATCAGCAAGTTCTGGAGAAATACAAGTACTCTACAACACAGAAAGAAGAATACATTGCTGAGAAAAAGATGATCAGTCTTATCCAACAATCTGTTAAAGAAGATATCTCGTATTGCTACCAGAATACACGACTGCAAGAGATCTCTGGCTTTCATTGCAAAAGAAATATCAAGGAAGCGGAGATGATCAAGAGCAAGAAAGCGCTCATCATGAAAGAGTTCGATATCTTCAACATGCTGAAGGATGAGACCATGAAGCAGATTATTGAACGCTTCTGTCATCTTAAAATCCAAATGCGAAGACACGGTCTCGAGAAGACGGAACAAGAGTACATCGACAAGCTTGCAGACGTTTTACCAGATGGAGAATGGACTACTTACCTAATGGTTCTGAAGGAAAGCGAAAAATGGGAATTCTTCAAGCTGTCAACATTTATCGATAAACTCGAAGGCCATGAAATGGAACTCCTGAAGATTGCAAAGTCAAAAAACGCTAATCTTGTTCAAGACGTTGGTTTGTACTACAAGAGTGGAATGCAAGATAACATTTCAAGCCCAAAGATCAGACATCATTCAATGCGAGTTTGAATTCTTCGAACAATTCGCAGCAGAATCAGAATCAGTCATTCCTCAATATGATCAAAGTCCACACTCTTCGTTCTCAAGTACTGGTTCAAATTCGTCTTATCAGAGTCAAGCAAATCAGAACCAACAAACAAATTCTGATTCGAATGTATTCAAATGTAACATCGCTGTTAATTTGAATAATGTTGTTTCTGAGCAAACTGCTAAGCAACACATGGCACTTCTCGCCACTGTTCTAGAATCGTATGAAAGTCTTGTAGCAGGGAAAATCGGCAATCCCGAAATGACCGCCAAAAACTACGACCAGGTGGACGAAGAAGAACTGGAGCTCATGGATATAAAGTAGTGTTTAGCATCTATCATTCGAAGAGTCACAAAGTTTGTTGCTCTCACAGGCCGTGATATCAGAAATTCGAGCAACAAACTAGGTTTTGACAAGACAAAAGTCACGTGCTTCAGATGTCGCCAAAAGGGACATTTCAAGAGAGAGTGCAAAAATCCTGAAGCAACGGGAAATCAAAATCCTTTCGGAGGTGGCAACGAATATTACAAGAAGTTACTTCAGTACAAGCCTATCCCGAAAAAGACTCAGGTTGAAATCCAAGAGAAGCCAAATAGCAGTAACACTGAAAAAGCTATGGTTGCATCAAAAGAAGATGATGGTTTCGACTGGAATTATTATATCGGTAAAAAGACCGGAGTTGCATTGATGGCACAAATCGTTGAAGATACATCTGCCGAAGATGCAGCAGCTTAGAGAATATTCTACAGGAACTGTATCTGCATCAACAACAAGAAGAAGAGGAATATATTCACATGCAGAAACAAGGAATTTTATCTCCTAACTCTTGTGATAGTTTTGCAGGTCACTTTGATGGAAGTTCTCAGGAACAAGTTGCTGAGGAGAATTCTATTGCTGAAGAAGTCATTGATGTTACTCAAGAAGTGAATGCCGAAAACCTCAAGGACATTTCCGATAAAGCTTTGATGGCAAATCTAACCAAGGTAGGTCCAGAGGTAAATGAAAGTGTCAAAGTACAAGTTGTAGAGGTTGAGAAACCTTGTACAAAATGTACTGAACCATGTATCGAATGTGCCAAAAAATCAAAGATCATCGCTGAAATCAATGTGCATAATGAACTTTTAAAATATGATTATCGCACAATGAAAGAAGCGTCTGACAAAATGAAAGATGATTATGGCAGGCTCGATCGAAACAATGTCGAACAACACGTCACTGTAAGGATGCTAAAAGGAACAGTAATGGATAAGCAAAAAGCGATTAATATCTATATTAACACCATTGCTGAAACTAAGCAACAACTCTAGGACATGAAAATTGAAACAGAGCGTGTTCAACAACTTTTGAGAAGTTACACATGTAACGCATATGTTATCGATCACATCCTTCCGACAATTCCATCAGAAGAGAAACCTAAAAAGAAAATTGGTAAAGAATACAGCAATGTTCCTCCACCCCTATGCGAGAAGTATTGTCGCAAATCCGCTGATGGGATGGATAAGGCACTCAACATTGAGTTGTTATCTGAAAAGAAAACTCAGTTGCCAGAGAACATTGATGTAATCTATACTAAAAGGATGATGACAATGCTGTGGTTAAGAAAGTGGTTGAAAATGTTCTGAATGATTCTGATGAAGGCAGCTTTAAAAGCGCCGACTCGAGTTCAAAGAATTCTGATTCACAATCCGAAGATGACGATACACCATCGGAGAATGATCTATGTGATGATCCTAATGTTGTAATGTACAAGATTAAGGAATCTGATAGATTATATTTTGATGGCAGTTTTCCGATTCTGAACGTGAAGGAAGAATTGTTAGACAAATTCTTTAAACTTGTGGAAGTCACATCAGATGATCTGGAGATCAATGAAAGAAAATTCTATTCCAAACCTAAAAGAAAAAACTACCGAAGGAATGGTGGTGATCATCCAGAAAACCAGAGAGCTGGGTTGGGATTAGTAGAATCAGATGAACCTAAAAAGAAATCGTCACCATTTCATGAGTACAAGAATAAAAACATGAATTTTGTATATGGGAAGAACACGGTTCATGAGGAAAGTTTGATTGGCAAACAATCAAATGATGAGTTCAAGAAACAAAAAGAACTTTGAGATAAAGCCAAAATTGCAAGTGATGCCAAAACAAGTGGTGTAAAACCCACTAAAGGACATCCACATGATTCTCGGACCTGTTTCAAGTGCAACGAAATTGGTCACATTGCACGCCAATGTCCGAAATCAACGCCGGCTTATCTTCGAAGAAAAGAAAGTTCAAATGTTGTGAAACTGAAGCAACCAGAGTTTGTAAAACCTGTAAAGATTTTAAAAAGAAATGAATCAAAAGCTGAAGTTAAATCTAAAACAGAAAAGAAGTTTGAAAATTCAACTTTCGAAAAAGGTGAAACTTCAAAGGCTAATGAAAACAAGTTTTACATCAAAAAGGCTAACATAAAATCTCAAGCCTGGATTGCAAAGAAATGGTCAACAACATCTGAGATCACTAAGTCTGAGCCTGTTAAGACTAGTGATAACATGAAAGAATCAAAATCTGAAATCAAGCCTGAAATTGGCAAAACTACAAGTGGTAACAGTTTGAAAGATAACAAGAAAGTGAAGTTTTCAAACATAAACATCGTAGAAAATTCAGATGATGAATTTGAATTTGATTATGCTGATGAATGTGAATTTGATTACGATGATGGTTATCCAATTCAACCCAAGACCAAAAAGGCTTGGCTCGCTCTGTTTAACTAATTATTGAAATGTGCATGGGCTCCAGAGATCCGTACTTTCTAAGTGGATTTTGGATAGTGGAGCTTCCAGACATATGACGGGAATGAAAGCATTGCTATTCGACATAAAAGCTATCAATGTGGATATGTTGGATTTGCGAGTAACCAGGGTGGAAGGATAGTCGCCAAGGGAAAATTGTCCAATGGTGTTGTTTCATTCGATTGTGTGAATTATATTGCAGAGTTGGAGAATAATCTTCTGAGCATATCGCAAATTTGTGACAAGAAGTTCACGGTGCATTTCAACGACAAAGAATGTATTATCTTGAAGCCGGGATTCAAAATACCAGATGAGTGGATTCTGATGCGAGCACCACGAGAGAATGATCTATATGTTCTTGATATGGGCGTCGCTATCACTTCATCAAAATCAGCGCAATGTTTTGTGACAAAGGCTACTAAAAAGGATTCTATTCTTTGGCATCGTAAGATGGGGCATATTCATTTGCGAAAAATGAATTTCTTGGTTCATAATGATCTTGTAGAAGGTATAAATCTTCGGAGCTTTCATATGTCTGATCACTGCTTAGAATATAAAAAGGGAAAGCAGATCAAGAAATCTCATCCAAAGAAAATTCTGAACTCAATCATGTTGCCATTAGAACGTCTCCACATGGACTTATTTGGTCCTGTAAATGTTCGAAGCATCTCAGGAGACTTATATTGCTTGGTTGTGACAGATGACTATTCCAGATTTTCGTGGGTATTCTTTCAGGAATCAAAAGACGAAACGTTCGAGAACTTGGTGATTCTGTTTAAGAAACTTGAGAATCTTTATCATCTGCCGGTCAGACGCATTAGAAGTGACAACGACACAGAGTTTAAGAATAACAAAATGAAGGAATTCTGCAACGTTAAAGGGATTCTGCACGAGTTAGTGCTCCCTATACTCCACAGCAAAACGGAGTAGCTGAACGTAAAAACAGAACTTTGATTGGAACTGCGAGAACCATGCTTGCAGATTCTAAACTTCCAGTCAGCTTCTGGAGTGAAGCGGTTGCTGCGGCTTGCTATACGCTAAACAAAGTTCTCACTGTCAAACCAACAAAGAAAACATGTTTTGAGATGATTAACCGACGGAAGCCAAATTTGAAATTCTTAGAACCATTTGGTGCGCCATGTACTGTAATCGATCAAGATGGCAAATTCGGAGCTAAATCTCTTGAAGGTTTCTTTGTCGGATATGCGAGTCCGTTAAGAAGAGTATATGTTCCTTCGTTGAGAAAGGTTATTGAAGCACAACACGTGGATTGTTTCAACTATACGGATCCTATTCAAAGGAGAGGTGACGTGTGGCTGTTTAACTATCAAGACCTTTGGAAGTCATTCAACTTGCTGGAAGAACTGTTTGAAGAAGAAGTTGCAGCATTATACTATCTTCAACAGTCGGCGAATCAAGAACAAATCATTAGAACAATTATGGTTAATCAACCCATGTTGGATTCTTCATCTTCCGGAGCAGGTCCAAGCAATAGCAGTGGTGTTCAAGTTGAAAATACTTCTGAAGCAGAAGTAACACCTGCTACACCTCAAGTGAATGCTTCTAATGAACCAGAAACTACAACATCAGGTCCCAACATGCCTCAGAATCAGAGTTCTGATTCAGATGAAGCACCGACATTTGATGCTGATAATGAAACTTCATCGGATGAAGAAGTTGAGCAGATTTCTAACATGTTGAATCAATCTGCTAGTCCGAGAAATCAGAACGAAGCTTCATCAAGTACTCTTAATGTTGATGTGAACAGTGATCTGATTGTTTCAAATCAGCAAAGCTCAGTTGATGTTCCAACAGAAGATATGTCGCGATCATATTCTTACCATCCTTCAACGAATATTATAGGAGAACTACAAACTGGTGTGCGTACACGAAGCCAACTCAATAAAGTACTTAGTCGTTTCTACACCCGAGTTGTACCAACTCAGAATTACTGCTACTACTCATGTTTCACTTCTCAAATAGAGCCAAAGACAGTAAATGAGGCTCTGGCTGACGAGAATTGGCTGATAGCAATGCAAGAAGAACTTTTACAGTTCAAACAGTTGGGTGTTTGGAAGCTCGTAGACTTGCCACCGAAACAGAAAGCTATTGACACAAAGTGGGTCTTCAAGTGTAAAAGAGACGATCCAGGTGTAATAGTCAGAACAAAGCTCGGCTGGTTGTCAAGGGATTCCACCAGCAGGAAGGTATAGATTACACGGAGGTATACGCACCGGTTGCGCGGTTAGAATCTATCCGCATTTTCCTAGCGTTCACAGCTTGGAAAGATTTAAGGTGTACCAGTTGGATGTAAAATCTGCATTTCTCTACGGTAAACTTTGTGAACAAGTGTATGTCGGCCAACCACCTGGGTTCGTCGATCCACTAAACAAGAACAAAGCATTTCTCCTGGATAAAGCCTTGTACGGTTTACACCAAGCCCCGAGAGCTTGGTACGAGACGTTATCGCAACATCTCATAGGAAATGGCTTTACACGAGGCACAATGGACATCACTTTGTTTACCAGAGAAGTTGGATCGCATCTGATAATTGTACAAATCTATGTGGATGATATCATTTTCGGTTCTATGGATGACAGTCTGTGCAAAGAGTTTGAAAAGATCATGAAGAAGAAATTTGAGATGTCCTCGATGGGCGAAATGAAGTTTTTCTTTGGTCTTCAAGTGGATCAGCTTCTAGACGGGATATTCATTCATCAGACTAAGTATGTTCACGACATCCTCAAAAAGTTTGAAATGGATTCTTCGAAGCCGCTGGCACTGAACCATGGGATTTGCATAGACGAGACGGGAACAAAAGTTGATGAAACACTTTATCGATCGATGACAGGTTCATTGATGTATCTGACGGCATCTCGCCCAGACATCATGTATCCTACTTGCTTTTGTGCGAGATTTCAGTCAAGTCCTCGAATGTCACACATGCAGATAGTCAAGCGAATCTTCCGTTATTAAAGGGATGTCCTAACACGGGCTTATGGTATCCTAAAAACGACAATTTCGACTAAACAGGATACGCTGACTCAGACTTCGGAGTGGACAAGCTGAACTCGAAATCTACAACTGCAGGATGCCAGTTCTTTGGCACGCGTTTGGTAACGTGGCAGTCTAAGAAACAGATCTCAACCTGTGAAGCGGAATACATTTCTGCTTCCAACTGTTGCTCTCAAATCCTCTGGATTCAGCAACAGATAAGGGATTATGGTCTGCAGTTTCTTGACACGCCTTTATTTGTAGATAACAAAGCAGCCATCGATATAACTAAAAATCCGGTTCATCACTCACGTACAAAACACATTGAAATTCGATACCATTTCATTCGTGATTGCTACGAAAAGAAATTGGTTCGAATAGAAAAAATCCACACCGACGAACAAAGGGCTGATTTTTATACCAAAGCATTTCCATTAACAAGATTTAAATATCTAATGCGACTTAACGGTATTAAAAATTTGCTTACAGGTGCGGAAGCTGAGGTTGAATACGGATCTGATGACGAATTCACGTGATCCACATTGGTTTGTATGGTTTGTAAATATCTTTCTACTTTAGTATTTCTTAAAAAAATCTAAAATTCAAAAATATGTTTTTGATTTTAGGGGGAGAAATATTTGGGAAAATACAAAAACATATGAAAAATATAAAAATGTACAAAAACATTGAAAAAGACAAAAAGAATTCGGTGTCACAAAAAGGAAATGATAGTACATCAGTGGACTATCACAATATGCTAAAGAAATGAAAAGTTTAAAAGTGATAAACGAGTTTTACTGTGGATGTGCCGATAGGCTTAACACGTTCTAGTAAACTGTTTTCAAGATATAAACTAAATTTAGCAACTGCTTAATCTTGTGGATTAACACATCTTGGATATATGGACTTAGTACTCCGAATTTTCGTTTGAGAGATTGCCTGATTCTGAGATACGAGGTCTTTATAGATAGTTGATATCTAGGGTATTATACGAGTTCTTCTGATTTTGTGGAAGCATTAGCCTAGAACTTCTATAATACTTTCGCTATAAACCCTAAACTGCATGCAATATTGAAAAGTATCGAAAGATCTAATCATTTGCAGTGCTGAAAAGATTCCTTAAGTGGAACACACCTTAAAGTCGAGTCTTCATCTCTTTGTCTGTACGGTTGTACTAACCTGAGCTCTCAAGGTATCGCATTATCCAGATACAGATATCAATTACGTTATATTCACCTGTAAGATGAAATCTAGGGAATCTTGATACGGGAGTATATTCAAGAAGTGGGAACCGCATATAAGTCAAGTTTCATAAAATCTTACCTTAACTTATCTTGAAACAATTGAGAAACGTGGTAAAGTTTAAGTGGACAAACATATCGACAATCTAGGTGAACGAGTTTAAAGCTTAAAAGTCATCTAAAGGTCAACGGTAATGGTGATATGTCTCATACAACTGATATGAACTTTTAGACACGAATTCACAAAAATATGTCTGTAAATATGTTTGTACATAGTTTACATTGTCCTGTAAATAGTTTATCAGCTTTACAGATTAAAACCAGAAAGATTTTCAGTGTGTTTTAGCATAAACTTACAAAAATTCAAAAAGATTTTGTTTCTACATTGTTTTCAGCAAACCAATGTTGGAGAACGAGTCTTCGAACTCTGGTAAGATGCTAGAACTGGTGGGAATCTCTTTGACAACGGGCTGGGAGCTAATCTGTAAAATCTAAAAAGCCAAAACGATAAAAAGTAAATTAATTTGAAACTTTGATTTTGAAAATATCAACAAATTTGTTCGTAACGGGTCAAACCGGGGTCATTAATTTGGACTCGGTAGAGAAATCGGTTAACCAAGGTCATTAGCTTGGACTTGGTCAACTGATTGGATTTTCATAACTGGTAAAGGTTGGAAAGTTCAAGGGTTAAATTGTAAAAAGTTGAAAAGTCTAAAATTGGTTTTGGCAAGTTCGGCTGAACTTGTCAAAATAATCAAAGTTCAACATAACAGCAAGTTAGTCCGAACTTGCAAGATGGCTGGTTTGTTAGAAGTTCGCCCGGACTTGTTGGGCTTGATAATATGGGCTTTGCAAGTTCGCCCGGACTTGCCTAGGTATAAATACCTAGGCAAGTTCGGCCGAACTCACTTCTGCAAAAACAAAACTTCTGAGCGAACTTGAGTTTTAGAGCGATCTTGTGATTTTGTCAAATTTACACCGTTACTCTGCCCAGATTTCAGTTGTTTTTGGTGATTAGCACACCAATTACAATGTCTGAGGTATAAATTTGAACTTTGAACCATGTTTGGACCTTAATCGAACGAATCTAGATCTGAGTTTATAAAATCTGATAGATCTAGGAGTTATTGAACCAAATTGAACTTAAAATCGTGTTAAACACTTAAAACCGACCATGGAATCATCTTGAATTTGGTTGAAATGGTTGATGTTATATTGAACAGGTTTTTGGTTGTAGATGATGACAAGTTCGGCCGAACTTGTTATCAAGTTCGACCGAACTTGTTAACTAAAATGATCAAAGAAAACTAAAAGCATGTTCGACCGAACTTCCAAAAATGTTTTTGAAAGAATTTGGGGAAGTTCGCCCGAACTTGGGTTGATTGAAATCTGAAAAAGTGTTATGAGTATAAGTTCGCCCGAACTTACACTTGAATTTTGAACATGTTGTCTTTACATGTTCGAGCGAACTTGTTAAAAGCATATTGTTATAACACTCATCAAGTTCGCTCGAACTTGATGAATGTGTTAGGAAAAATTTTGTAATCTTTTTCTCAAAAAGCGTGCTAATTGTTTTGCATTGTTTTTTAGGCTCAAGAACCAGCGAGAGTGATTGCAATAGAGTTTTCTAAATCTCACAATACTTGTATTACACTCGACAAGATGATATGTCCATCTTTGAAGAATACGAGAGTATTTTGAAGTTTTTGAAGGAAAGCCCTATTCATCGGGCTATCACAGAGCGCACAGTTTCATACAGATCTCATATGTACCATTTCTGGACGAATGCGAAGCTTAGTGATGACCAGAAGTCGATTATTTCATCAGTACAAGTTGGAAATGAAGAAAAGGAGATCACTATGACTGAAGACGATATTCGACAGATTCTGCAGTTCAATGATGACAAAGACGATCCGATTTATCTAGATGAGAAGATGGTCAGAGGATGTTTCTTTCGAATGGGTTATAAGGGGAGTGTGAATAAGCCAACGCTAAAGAAAGGGGAAGTGCCTAACCCCTACAAGCTCCTAATGCATGCGATCATTCATACTTTTAGTCACCGAAAGGTGGGCCTTGACGATGTTCAAGATTATTTGGCCTGTATGGCAATGACACTTATTCTGAAGAAGCCGTTCAACTATTCGAAGCTTGTATTTACACACATGTCGAAGAACATGGAGGATTCGAGGCTATGTTTGTATCCGAGGTTCGTGCAGATGCTAATAGATGAGAAGTTCACTAATATTGCACGTGATCCGAATGATGTGCTTTATCTAAGTTACCTCGATGAAACGACTGTGAAGAAGCTTTTAAAATTCCAGAAGTAAGCTTCAGCTCCTGTTGCAAAGCCAGTTTTCGGAGCTATCAAAGATTCAAATTACATTGCGCCGTCTAATAATAAATGGAGGAAAGACGGTAGTGGTGACGAAAAGGAGCTGAATGCTGAAAAAGAGTGGTTTAAAGATTTCAAACCGAAATCTCGAAGCAATTGGTTCCTTAAGGCTAAAGTTGAAAAGCCTAAGAAGAAGCGAGCTGCAAAGAAAGTTGAAACAATGCTCGTCGATGAAGATGAACCAGAAAATGTTCAAACTGAAGCTGGTTCGAGTGCAACAGTCATTATCGAAAGCCAAGAGACTGAGAAAGTAACGCAAGATGATGTTATTTCAGCTACTTCAGATAACGATGATGATTCTGAAGAAACTCCAGTGAAAGAGCCAGAAAAATCAGAGGCTGAAATTAGAGCTGAAAAGGAGAAAGAAATGGATGCTGATTTGACCCAAATCTCGAGAAAGAATCTGACGAGGAAAGGCCAAAGAAAAAGGCTAAACGTGTAAAGTCTGCAACTATTTCTTCGACAAAGACTACAGGGTCTCCTCAAACAAAAGGCAAGATGAAATCAAAGAAAGTTCAAAAAGCTGTTAGTAAAAGATACAAAGGAAAGTTGAAAAGCGTAGAAGTTACACAAGAACCTTCTGGTGCACAGGAGAAAGAAGTCACACAAGAACCTCCTGTTGTTGTTTCAAGTGAAGCTGAAAGGCCAGGAGCTACACAAGAACCTCATGTGCCTGGTTTATTGGAAGTTCCTGTTATTCAATCACCGGTTGTTCCACCGACTTCAAATCTTGAAAGTTCTACTCCAAAGAAGTCTACACCAAAGGCTGCTACTCCAAAGTCAACAGGGCCTAATCCATTTGGTGATATGCATAATGATCCGATTAGTCTGCAAGACTAAACGATTTCTTTCTAGAGACGAATGTTGAACTTCTGGAAAAGCGTGTGAAGGTGTTAGAAGAAAAAGTGGCAAAGAATGAGGAGGAGAAAGCTGAGCTTATTCAGAAAATGAATCAAAGCAATGTTGAGAAAGAGATGTCGGACGATAAAGTGAAAGTGTTAGAGAATGAGCGAGAATATTTCAAAGCTTTGATCGAAAGTTTGCAGGATGCAAATGAAAAGCTGCAGACAGAATTCACAGATTTAAAGTCAATCCAAGCCCTAAATGATCGAAGATTTTCAAGGATGCAGAAAGTTTTATCTAACTCTATGGGAATTGATTTCATCAAAGAATATGATCGTCTGGATCAGCAAGAAGCTAAAGAACGATCTGAGAAAGAGTTAGCTGCGAGTGGTAAAGGTAAAGGGGTTGAAGGTGAAACTCCTAAGTCTTCTGAAGCTGCAGAGAAATCTGTTGAAGAGAATGTTGTTATAACTTATGAATCCGATATTCCAAAGGTTGTTGATGAATCCGTCAAACCTTCTGATCCTGTTACAGTTTCTGAAAATAAGGATGATGATGAAGCTGAAGATGAGGAAAAGAAAGATGATTCTGAGTACGAAGATTGGAACGTTGCTGACGATGACGATGATGATCAGGGTGGTGTTGGTCTGAAAATCAATGAAGCTAAAGTTTCAAGTGAATTTGATTTTTCTTCGCTGATGGATGATGAATCAAATAGAATGGATGATAAAAGTGAGGGGGAGTCAGGGCATAAAGGGCCAACTAATGAAATTGATCTGTTGAATGTTTAAAGATTTGTAAAGCCGGTTGCTGCAGTACCTTCTAAGCCTTTATTATTGATGTTTGAGCATAATGTGGAGGAAGGCGAGTATGTGCACAACTATACAAAGGAAGATGATGCTGAAGATCTAGAGTTTGATTTGAAGAAGACGTGTTGAATGTTAACACTTTTGAGCCGAATGATTATCAATATGTTAGAAGATTTGAAGCTGATGAGTATAATAGAGTAATTGTGGAAGATTGGTCTTCTGATGATGAGACAGATCAAACTGCGAAGTACGTCGGTCCTAATTTTGAAAGTTTTCCTACATTCGAGGAGATGTACAAGCAACTTGACGAAGATATGCTGAAAGAATATATTAAAGAATCTTTACGAGAAGGAAAAGTCCCAAAGCCTATGACAAAAGAAGAAATTGCTCAAGCAAAGAAGTCTTGGTTTAAAGAGATGCCACGCGAACGTAAGTTTCGACGTCCTCTAGCATTCTTTACCAGAGACAAAGATGTGTCATTGGGAGATATCTTGAGTTGGGGTTGGTTCAAGGAACTTAACGTATATGCAATCAAAAGAGAATTTGGAGTGCAATACTTCAAGTATCTTGCTGATTTCAAGACCTTACCATATTGGGATGTGGAAGAGTTGGTTCAGACCGTTAATGTTACATACCACATGAAAGTGATTGATCAGTTGTTGTGGAAATTGATTGTATGAAGCAGTGAAAGGATTCAGATATTGGAAGCCATTCATTCCAGGTCGCCGAATCAAGACTAACAAAAAGACGGGTGAAAAAGACATTACGTTGATAATCAAGCGACCAAGGGCAATGAGAAACATGCCGTTGATGCCGATTGAGCAGAACTTCTATCCATTGTTCAAGTGGTGGCAAATAGATCCAACTACTTGTGAAGCTGTTATTGTGCTACGATTCGAAGAACATTTGGATATTGCAAAGGAAAGGGTTGAAATACTTGGTTCTCAGGGCATGAGGGGGTTATGGAGAACAATCAGGATTCTTGATCCGATGTGGTTGGTTAGCTGCTCAAGAGAAGATATCAAATGTCTTTTCTACAGCAAAATCGTATTTGAAGAACGTGAAAAGGTACAAGCGATGCAGTTTCAGAAAGTTGTTAATGTTTGCTATGCACATGAAGTAAACTCAGGAAAGATGTGGCAAACAAACTGGAGGGAATTAGAAAGAGTTGAATTTCTAAAAGAGGAGAAGCGTCTCGAAGCGATTCATGAGAAAACAAGGAAGGCAAGTATTAGAAGATTTCAGTATATGAACAAGGTGCCTCTTACAGACCAGACGCCGGATCCTAAGCAAGAGCGACGAAAGAAGCCGTTTAAGAACTTATCCGGTCGTGTGCGTTGAGACAGAGTTTTGAAGACTGATACAAGACGAAGACGATATCCAAGGGGGAGTCTGTTGGTGCATAATGTCTATGTCTTAGTTTTATATCGAGTCTGTATAGAATAGAGCTGAATAGTCTAGCTGCATGAAGTATTTATGTAAGTTTGAGACAAGTTCGCCCATAGGTTACTTGTATTGGCAAGTTCGGGCGAACTTGCAATGGCAAGTTCGGGCGAACTCATGTCCCACTCTGGCGAACTTGCATCTCTATATATAGCTAGCATGCCTCACTCATTTGTAACTTTGGCATTTTGGAGGCGAAGCTCTGTCAGTTTGTACTCTTGACGTTTGATCAATAAAACTGATGTTAAACTGATTAATTCTTGTCTAGTGATAAACACGACGTAGTATTTCCGCTATTATGGACGTTAGATATCAAATTTAGGTTCCTTAGCATCGAGGATCGGTCCTACATTAAAGTATATATAACAATACTCCTTTAATCTCTAAACACTCTAATATTTTACAACTGCGAGATACGACTCGGATTCTTCAAAGATCAAAAGGTTACCTCCGTGTCCCATTCTTCAACTCATCGACTCCTCTTAGGATTTCCAAAGGAACTTGCAAACTGTGAGCATACTTGATCCCCTCTTTACGTTTTATTATTTTGGGGGTGCAATACATGTCCTTTGTGTCAAAAGTACAAACTACGTGTCACACTTGCAATCTTACGTGCTATATTCGTAATCTTATGTGTTATACTTGCAATCTTACGTGTTATATTCGAAATCTTATGTGTTATACTTGTAGATTGTTGTCACGTTTAAATAAATCTAGCCTATTAGCTACTTGTGTGAAGTCGATTAAAACGTTTTCCTTTCTATACTTATATTCAAACTTGTATGCTCGCCAATACCTTTTGTATTGAACTATGCTTTAACATGCATTGCAGGTTAGTGAAACAATTAAAGATGCTTGGAATCTAATAGGAATGCCTTAGAAACTCATTCTAATTAAGTTGTATTGTATTGCATTGTTGTACACGTTCTTATTTCAAGTATGTTGTAATTTGCTCCCAAAAGTTGTCAAATATTTTACCAATGCAATGAAAATCCTATTATTTGAATACTTGTCGTGTTTTTACTTATTCCAACTTGTAGTACTTCTTTTTTTAAAACATTATAAAAATCAAATATTAAATATTCATCACAAACAGCGTTAGGACGTCTCTTGCAATCTCGTTTTCGTCTCATCCCGATGTTTCCGGCATCGGTTGGGGTGTGACATCATCCCTCTAGTCTTAGGCCACTGATCGAACCTTGAGCCAGAGAGGTCTTTAGAGCGAGCTAGTCTCTCGTGGAAACTCGGACTGGTCGTACGAACCCATAGTGGTTCGTGCGAGCCAGCCCAGTTTGCACAAGTGACTGTTCTTGTGTCTTCGTGCAACCGTAACTGAGTTTTCACCTGAAACGGATGTAGATTCAAATCCTTTTCATGACTGTTTTAACACCGCTTCATCCCACTTATGTAGTGAACGAAAAATATGTCGGTTTGTCCGTTTTTTGTGTAAAAATTGAGTTTTAATACTCGCTTGTCCGTTTTTTGTGTAAAAAAAGTATTAAGGATTTAATTTAAAACTTAAATTAATATTTGAAAGCTCATCCATGTTCTTGTTCATGAACGCTTTAAATTTATTTATATATATATATATATATATATATATTTATATAATATTAGAATTTTGTTTTTTGATACATTATTTTATGTCAATTATGTTTATCGAGAATATGTTCAGTATGTTTGAATAATTAGGTTAGTATATTTTGGTGGATCCATGTAATGTTTATGATTAGATCTGATTTTATTCAAAATAATATATATATATATATACATATATATATAAATGTATTTGTTTATGTTTGTGAACGTTTGTTTGTATTCGTTACCTAAAATTAAGAAACGAACACATTCATTTCCTTAAAGAACGAATATAAACAGAAAATCTCATTTGGTAAGTGTTTATGAACAATTCACGAACACATCTATTTCCTTAACGATTAAGGCCTTGTTCGTGTTTGATTGGTTTGTCTGGAGCGCTAATTTTATGTGTGTATATATTTGTTTTAGCACCATAAATTTATAGTATATAAGTGAAAGTTGATAAGTGACAATATTATTACTATCTAATCAATAATCAAATATGTTGGAACTAGAAGAGTTATTAATTAATGAAAATATATACAAATTTTGTGACTCTTACTTGACAAAATGGTAAATCATGTGTTATTTCTTGTGAACAAATAAAATTATGTGAGGGCATGTTATGAAACATTATAAAATTGAATAAAAAGTTGCTTCTTGAATACTTTATCATTGCTCACTTGTAAACTATACAACAAAAAGCCACCATAGCCTGCACCCTTTGACACTCTCCAAAAGCTTCCAACAACTCTATTAAGTACCACTTCATTCCCTCTTTACTCACCATCTCACAAGGGTTTTTTGGGGTTTACGATTCGATCATGGCTGCTGCAAATTTGGGCGTTATAAATCAGGTATCCTTTTACAATTTCATGCCCCGTTGATTCTTCAATACTTGTTACTATTTTGCACTCTGTGTAATTGTGTATTTGTGACTTTTAGGGCTCGGTTACTCCCCATTTCAACAGTGATTCATCGCTTCAGAAATCGTTTCTCAAGGTATGATTATTGATCTTGTTGCATGATGCTTTGTTATAAGTTTTTTGTTGATATTCGATTGGATCGTTGGTTATAAAATTTGAGGATGAGTAGTTTTGGGGATTTTCAAGATTGATTTTTGAACTTGAATTAAAATTTGAATTGGGTTTTCTTGATCTTTATATCATATGTATTTTGAAAATGTTTAGATTTGTTGTAAGCTAAATGTTAGGTCAATAATGTTCCACTGTGAAAAAAAGTCAAAGTTGCCCTGAAAGAGTGTTCTATGGCAGTGGCACACCAAACAACCAGTCTTTCCTGCATTAAGATTTTTGTAGTCTCAAATTTGGTTTAAAAAAGTGTGAGGCATGAGCTTCACGAAACAAGGCGTTGCTCTATGTACAACCAAATAAGCTTTATGTTAAAAAAAAGCCCCTCACAATCTATTCACCTCTATTGGTTGTTTTTTCCATGCATGAGGTGCTTTCCTAATCACCTTATGCACCTCGCGCATAAGGCGTGCCTTTCTAAGCCTTGTTCTCAATAGTCAATAGCAACTTATATTTTTTTTTTGTTTGTTACAAACACTATTTTACTTCTACTTTGTTCTATGCAGTTAACGTAGTCCAAAATCAAATATCGGTCAAGGGCCGATATTTTTAGATATAGGTTATCGCGGTGGGATGTCGGTAATTCTAAAATCATGCAGAATTTATATATATACATATATAAAATGTAAAACATATATAATATTAATGGTAATATCAAAAGTCAAAACTCAAAAGTGCCTATATTTGAAACATGAAATGATAAATGTCAGTCAATGTTGCCGATAATATCAGAACCAATATTTAACACCAATATTTTGTAGAGGGCTGATAATCGATGTTCCACCGATATTAACTGCATAGAGTTTGTGTTTATTTTGAATTTTTAAGCAATTTAGTAAAATTAGGTTAATTTGGAAGTAAATTAGAAGTGAATTAGTAAAATGAGAATCAGAGAGATACAAAGTGGTCTGATCTTGAAGGATCAGTTCAAATTTCAGACCAAATGCATGATTTCTATTAAAAAAATGTTCTCTTTTTCCTTAAAAGACCTGACATTGGATGATATATATCAAAGAAATTCTGGTTTCATAACAATTTAGCACTCAAGATAAATACTTTCTATATTGTTGCAGACCCAAAAGATTAGCTTTTGTGATAAACAATGGACCCGTTTTTCGCAACTGGAGCTAAAATCAATGACTGCATCATCAAGACATCAATCCATAGTTGCTATGTCAGTGTCACAAACCATAAGCAAAGGTAAAATTGCGGTCTCGCCCTTGGATCTTGAAGATGCAAAAGAACCACCCCTGAATTTACACAAGCCCAAGGAGCCATACACTGCAACCATTGTCTCGGTTGAAAGGCTCGTAGGCCCAAAAGCCCCTGGAGAGACTTGCCATATTGTAATTGATCATGGTGGCAATGTTCCGTACTGGGAAGGACAAAGTTACGGCGTTATTCCACCCGTAAGTGCACGTTTCCCTTTTCTTGTTCTATGATTTGGAAATTGAGAAATTATAATTTCAAACATTATGCATTTGGACACACGATATCCAAGTATAGTTCAAGATAGTGGGACCAGTCTATGTAACAGTAGCTGAGAATTTCACCATCTTTGGCTATATTATGTCAAATTATTATCTGCTCTAGTAGTAATACAGAAACAACCACTAAGTTTGCAACATCTTGTGTTTTTCACCAAAAGCTAAGGAAATATGTTGGTTGGTTTACAACATACAACAAAATGACGAGTTTAGTGGTAAAAAAATGCAAGAAATTGCTTACATTCGAATATTTATTTATTTATTCATATATTGCATTTTTTTTAGTACGTAGAATGGATGTTAACAATGAAATACTAGAGGTGGCAAAATTGATAGTCAAAAGAGGCAACCTTTACAGGGTCAAACGGGTTGGGCCGGGTTGGGCCAAGGCTGCTTTATACATAATTAATGTGTTCAATAAAATTGTATAAACTATATTATTACAGAATAAACTACTTTTAAGAAATCGATTTTTGAGGTTTTTTGTATTGGATTACATCGCTTCAGATGGCTTTCGACATGGTTGACTTTTTGACCCGTATCTTTCTACTTAATATTTTTGGCTAACCTGTTCGACATGTTATAGATATACCCATCAATATCACCACCTCTAGGAAATATATATCTATGATCAATAGAATGGCTGAAAATCTAATTCTCACCAATTTTAAAAACAAATTGAGTTTATGCTTCTTCTGTAGTATAAAACTATAAATGTGTATGCCCTTTTGAGAGTAAACTATTTTGTTTTTTTTCTCCAAACAGGGTGAAAACTCAAAGAAACCAGGGGCCCCACAGAATGTTCGGCTTTATTCAATAGCATCAACAAGATACGGGGACTCATTCGATGGAAAAACCGCGAGTTTGTGTGTTCGAAGAGCCGTTTATTACGACCCCGAGACAGGAAAAGAAGACCCGTCTAAGAACGGTGTTTGCAGCAATTTTCTCTGTGACTCAAAACCCGGAGACAAAGTTAAAATAACAGGTATGCACCTTATCGACCAACCCCGTTCATTTTGAAAGTGATTCTGTGATATTGGGCCCTAAATTAATAAAATTTGCAGGCCCATCTGGAAAGATTATGCTTTTGCCTGAAGAAGACCCAAATGCAACCCACATTATGATTGCTACAGGGACAGGTGTCGCTCCGTTCAGAGGTTATCTTCGTCGGATGTTCATGGAATCTGGGCCCACGTACAAATTCAATGGTCTTGCTTGGTTATTTTTAGGGGTGGCTAACACGGATAGTCTTCTGTATGATGATGAATTCAGCAAGTACCTTGCAGATTACCCTGATAACTTCAGGTAGATTTTGCAAGATCCGTGGGTCGGGTAATGGGTTTGGGTTGAAACAGGTCATTGTTTTATTATGGGTCAAATGTGCCAGGCTAGTTTGGTTAACCCACAAACACTTCTTTTATCGATATATATCCTGAAAATTTGCATAGTATATTTACCTATCCAATAACATAAACGGTAAAGAGTAAAGTACACGAACAGTCCCTGTGGTTTTTCAAAATTTTGGATATGGTTCCTAGCTTTCCAAAAGTACACGGATGGTCCCTGTGGTTTGCATTTTGTAACGCATTTAGTCCCCAGCCAACAAATCTAAAGGTTTCAAGAGGTCCAAGTTAAGAATTAAATACGTTACAAAATGCAAACCACAGTGACAATCCGTGTACTTTTAGAAAGCTAGGGACCAAATCCAAAATTTTGCTAAACCATAGGAACTATCCGTGTACTTTTTACTCAACATTAAATATATCTATTCAAATACAAAAAAAAATCATATTTTCCCGTTTCATTAAATACAATTTTAATATGACCATTATACCCTTCTCTTTCCAGTTACGTTGTAAACCCTCATATCCTAATGCAAATTTTGGAAAGATAAAAATGTCATAATTAAAAATGGGTATCTTTGATATTATGATTTCTTGTTCGCTAAATACGATATTATACCAGGTTTTGAAGGGGATTAGGAAATCATCCCTAACAAGAAAATTATACATAGTTAATTATGACTACAAAACCAATTGGCTTGTTATAACAATCTTAATTCTTTTTCTTAACCCGTTTGAGATAAAGCACAACCCATTCCTTTAAGTACACTGATAGAAATTGATGGTTTGACTTCAGGTTTGACCGAGCGCTTAGCAGAGAGCAAAAGAACAAAAATGGAGGGAAGATGTATGTGCAGGACAAAATAGAAGAATACAGTGATGAGATATTTAAAATGCTGGATAAAGGGGCCCACATATATTTCTGTGGGCTTAAAGGGATGATGCCTGGAATCCAAGAAACATTGAAGAGGGTTGCAGTGGAAAGAGGGGAAAACTGGGATGAAAAACTGTCACAGTTGAAGAAGAACAAGCAGTGGCATGTTGAGGTTTATTGATTTTTCAAATTTGTACTTGCAATTGTTTGCTTGAAAATTTGAGGAACTTGTAATATCCTTTGAAAAGGAGTTTAACCAGATTGTCTGTTTCAGTAAACAAAATAAAAAAGTGATGGTCATCACTTAGGTTTTTTAAATTCTGTATGACTAGCAGGGCAGGGCAGGGCATCCACGCAAACGATTGTGCACTTTATTTTTGGTTGATAAATGTAGGGCTGTAAATGAATCGAACCGAGCCTGGACCTAATATTTATCCTCATCAAATGTATGGTAGTATTTATTTTCTAATTATTTATTTATTTATATCGTATAAATATTATAATGTTCATAGAAATAATTGGTTCGTTTAGGCTTTTAAGCATAATTATTTAAACTTGAAATTTCAAAGTTGGACTCAAGTTTGTATGTTAAATGAGCTTCAATTTAAACTCGGGTTGATTTAGGCTTTATAACAAACCAATTTAGGCTTTCGGCTTGATTTTAGGCTTTATAACAAACCAATTTAGGCTTTATAACAAACCAATCGTGAGTAGATTACAATTGCTTCAATTTGTTTACACCCATTTATAAATGGGGCTTAAAATTTTTTTATAATTTAAGTTGAAGGATTTTAATATTCTTTTATTTGTGTAATACATGATTTACCAATACTTAAAAAAAGACAGCTATTATACTAATGGGCATCTAAAACATCTGTCTTTGATTAAAAAAACTAAAACTAATATAAAATAAAATTATATTCATTTTGCTTAAATTTTGCATACCATAAATTACGTGGAGCGTGTATTGAAATTTCAGCTTTTGTCTTTAACTTCCACGAATCACACAGTTATAGTCCCTATTGTTTACTCAGTTGTCATAGTTTCGTCCGTGCAATGGATGTTTGTTTACTTTATCGTTACTTTATAAAAATGACCATTGTACCCTCTCCGGTGACCATATCCAGTCACCTCTCTTGCTGCCAAACACCCAAATCAGAATCATCATTGTTCGTTGATTTAATACTACTCATCTTGATTCAATCTCGATGTAAATGATTTTTCTAAGATCATCCATCCTAGGGATGAAATCGTGAGGCTACGTAAGCAGAAATTAATACTTGATATTTAAAAAAACATATATTATTATTATTATTATTATTATTTTTAAACTAATTTAGATCCGATTCGGTCCAAAACTGATAGGATTGTGTCATCAACAATGAATGAAAATTTACACCATCAACAAATATAAACAAGACAAAAGGCAAATTATATAGAATTGTTTGTTTTACAATTATAAACTTCAAAAGTGAACCATATTAGTTTTACAACAGTGATAGATATCCATTTTTACACCACAAAATAAATCAAACTCCTAAAAAACCATGTGGGCTCAGCTCAGGTGGCTAAGTGGTTGGGACAACTATCAAACATGGTGTGCCACATAAAGGCTCTTGACAGCACCATCTCAAGCTCTTGGTGACTCCAATTATTTGTCGGTAAGTGTTGAAGAAACATCACCATTTCCTGGAAATCAAGCTTCAGGAGTTTATCTGACCACTGCATTACACGAATTCGACACGTTTTTGTAAGCAGGGGGAGGGGTAGAATGGTATTTTCAAGTTTACATTGAGTATAGAGGGCTTACCGTTAAAAGAAAACTGGCAAATATGTACACTAGGAAATCCGGTAAAGCATCACCTTCAGCAAGATATGTGTCCCATAAACGAGTAACGAGATGGAATGGGATCTATAAAACATGACAAGAACATTAGTCGGTTTTTAGAAAAACTCATGGACCCCACCAATACCATGCTAACCTCTCGTATTAGAAGACAGTTGAACCAGCGGAAAGCAAACTGAAGAAACTCGAGTCCTTGCTCGTCAATATGCTTTGCAACAGGTTCTGACAGTGTTGAAGGAAACAATTCATCATTAATAGCTATATATACAGATACGTTTCAATATTCATGCACTTTGAACTTTGAATAAAGGTGACAACCCCTTTAATGATAAATGGGTCGATTGGATTATGTTTTATCTCTAACAGGTCAAACGGGTAAAAAAAGTAGGTGAAAGAACGGGTCAAATGGATGAAACTGGCTGCCCAATGTGTACTTTTATGCAAAAGCTCCTAAATTGTTTTATTTGAAAATTTAGATTATTATTGAGATAACATAAATTGTCATATTTGACATTCTAATTGTTATAAAAAAAGTGTTAACCTTTTTTACACCAATTATATGATTAGAATAATAATTTTACTTTGTAAATAAAATGATTTAGGAGGTTTCATGCGTTAACAATACCGGGTGAATTTCAATCAGTTTAACCTGTTCCCTATTAGTTAAACTTTATGATTTGACCCGTTAGAGATAGTCATAATCCAAATGGGTTATTGGATTTTAATAATCCAAAGCTTCACCAGTTGACCAATAATAATCCCAACTTCAAAAATTCCCTCTGACAATCCCAACTTGTAAGATTTTGGCCCCCATCGATCCTTTTCTAACTGGGTTATAACCCAGTTATTTTTTGATGATGTGGCACACAACTTTATTATTTGCTGACGTGGACAATGATTTGGCACTCACCTCCACCACTGCCATCAACACAGCCCACCACCACTGCCATCTCCACCAACACCAACGCCATCTCCACCCACCACCACTGCCATCTCCACACAACCATCACAGCCACCACCACCACCATCTACACCGCCCACCACCACTGCCATCTCCACCAACACCACAACCATCACAGCTGCTAACCACCATAAACCACAACCATTGAACCCTTTACACCACCACCATCTTCAACCCTGAACTAATAGTCAAATCTGAACCAAGCTCAGGCCGAACGGAACATCACAAGTCAGATGCATCTGGTGTCGATTCAGAGTGAAATAGTTTGTGGTGGGTGGAGGTTTGCGGTAGTAGGTAGTTGCAGGTTGGGGGGTTTCGAGGGTGGAGGTTTACGGTGGAGATGGTTGAAGGTTGGGGGTTTACAGTAGAGATGAGGTTGTTAGTTTGTGCAATGCTGGTAGGTGGTGGTCGGAGGGGGTTGAAGATGGTGGTTGTGCGGTGGGAGGTGGGTGGTTCTGGACCTGTGGTGGTGGTTAAAGTGGTAGTGAGGTGGTGGAGTAGTGGTGGTGAAGATGGTGAGTGTGTGTGTGTGTATATATAATTAAAAAAATCATATCAATATCCATGTCATCATCCACATAATGAACCAGCTCATTTTTTTACACATCAGCGCCCACGTCAGCATCCACATCATCAAACACTAACCCAGTTAGAAAAGGATCGAAGAGGGGAAAAATCTTACAAGTTAGGATTGACAGAAGGAATTTTTGAAGTTGGGATTATTATCGGTCAACTGGTGAAACTTTGGATTATTAAAATCCAATAACCCATTCCAAATCTACCATTCACAGGCAAACTGGTCAACTGCCACCTCTACAAAATAGGGTTGATGAGAATACAACATAGAGAAGATCAAAAGGGCATTACCATCAATTCGCCTGACAAGTTCCTTGAGCTTAAACACTAGCCTTTGAATCCCGGGTTGGGCAAATGTATAATGGTCTTGCATACCGTCAAGCAACTTGGATAGACACCAATAACAATCCGCTTCAACATCTGAAATCTTTGCAGGGTCTAAATCAGCAATTGACCAATTGTCAATACTCCCTTCCAAGTGTTCCGACAAGAAAACTACGAGAAAAGGTGTCGCAAGGTCATTTATTCCCTGCACATATCCACTTGCCGGGTGTCTGATTGCCCTGAAATTATACAAAAATAACCTTTCAGAAAATCTAAAAAGCTTACAATGGCTTGATTTGAAGTGTTGAAGAGGTGGCAATTTTGACCCATTTACTTACTAATTGTGGGTTTATTTGGGCATGTGGGCTGTGTTTTATCTCTAATGGGCTAAATGGGTAAGGCAACGGGTAGAACCAGTTGAATGTCATCTGTCTGAAGTGTAATTTCAATGCACAAAACCTCCTATGTCATTATACCCAATATAACTTACATCATTACTGAATATTATTATTATTATTATTATTTTTTCGTATATGAACCTGACTATTTATTGATACTATAGTTTATAATTTCTGAACATAAAGTGTTTCTAGTGAGCCCAACGCAACCCAATTGACCTGTTACCCAACCTGACCATTTTGTCACTTCTAACATGAAGCATTAAATAGTGTTTGCACTGTCCCTATGCATACTTCATTATATTTGTTATTTGATGCATTAATGAATATCGTCTACCTTAGTTTAAAATTTGACCTATAGCTGCAATTATTATGTCCGACAAGTTCCGCGTGTTTTAGTTATGTTTTATTTTATTGTGAACTAATGTGGCCCAATATTCAAGCCAAAACAACTCGCAAAAGAGCTTCTGCACTGCATGTGCTTTTTTCGAGTAAATGAAAAACGGCAGTCTAATATCGACTTGCATCAAGGTAAAATGGTAATCGTAAAAACAAAAGAAACAAAATCTAACCATGTGTAGAGTATGCGCTCCAAAGATTTCTGAACTGCTGCTTGTTGGAAGAAAGTGACATCAGGCACAGTTCTAGGACAATCAACAGCAATCTAATAAAAAAGGTACATCAAATTGGTCACAAAAGGCAGCGTCATTAATGTTATATATGTATAAAAGTATTAACATGCGTAAGGTTCCGTGGCTCATCTATAGACTATAGCTTTTTCAATGAAGGCCTAACACACCACCTGTATATATGATTTTTTTTTTTGAGTGATCCCATTTGACGTTTGGTGCTTATGAAAAAAGGTTTAAGCATCTTGTCGGACCACTCAGTGGGCCCTATGTGGCTACGTGTTGTGAGTGGAGATACCTCTTCAACCATCACTATCAACCCTCCCTCTCCCTCCCTCTCTCCCTCTACACACACACACACATATATATATATATATACATACATATTACATACATATATGGGAAGGTACTTAAAAGAAAAAAGATCATATTAGGTCCTTTGTTTTTCTTGTACTGCTTGAAATAAGACGGTACCATAAGTATATCGAAGATATATGAATATAAAACAAACTATTGCGTGTGTTCTGTGTATCTAAATTGTTCAACTTCACAACTATTTATCCGGTTATTTTATGATCCTGGTATTGATTGTGCATTCTTAATGTCGTTTTTGAGGAGGTTGACATAGGTTAGCAATTAGCTTCGTGATTTGTGGCTATATATGTTCTAATAGAATGATCCTACTGGAGAGGTTTGTTATTACCTTCATCAAAAGAGATTTAATTTAACCCTTAAGGGTTAGGACTTAGGTGGTTATATAATGCTAATGACCTAATAGTCAACGCTGAATTTTGGTCAAAGTCAACACTGACTTTGACCAAAAAACACAACATGAGCTATAATGCTGAACATATGTAGATATATTTTCTTATTCTTGAAATTTGGTTGCTTTGTAGCATGTATATTGAACATTATTTTAATAGTTTTGTTTTTCGGGATACATGTTGGGCCGTTTCTAAGTCCAACGGGTTATTGTTTTGGTTAGGGAATGCCTTTTTAGACCAATTATGGTTTATAGAAGAGTTTAGGTCATGGGCTAAGTTTTAGATCCATTTTGTGTAGAGCTTACTTTAGAGATCATGGGCCAGGCTATAAAATCCCACTTGGCAAGTTTGATATTTGTCATCCAATTTTGGGTAGTGTTATTTAATATAAAACATACACAAACACAACACGCACCAACGCACACACGTGCATACACATAAATGGATATATACAAGCCCATACAAAAACATGCACATATCCTCGTATGTGCATATATACTCTATGTGTCATCTTTTTCTTTTGAAATTTGACCCGTTGATCCCTTCATTTTACCAATAAATGTAGAACAGGTGGGAGCAAGTTTACCTGTCGAAGCATAGTAATCTCTTCATCAGTACGTTCGTTATCTGAAATGTCATAATACTGAGCAACGCAATCGAAGTATTCAATGCGCTTTCTTCTTAGGACTCCCTCCCTTCTATCTGAATTAGGGGGTGCATATCCCTGTTGTCAGTTTATATTTAAACTTAAATACAAGTTACAACAGTACATTATAAACAGTAATTTAAGTACGTGTGTAACATAATAGAAAAAAAATGCTGGCATGTTGTCATATTACTATCACAACGTCTACAAAGAAAAGATAATAAGTAACTTTAACTCATTTGCATACAAATGGGTGGATTTGTGATATGTTTTAGCACTAACAGATAACCTGGATTCGGCTTAAAGATTTAATTAAAAATGAAACAGGTCAAACGGATCAAGCAAGACAGACAAGTGAGATTCATCCAAAATTTATTCAAATGTGTAGACCTTCTAAATTGTTTAATAAATATATTACTGGTGTAATAATAAAGTTGCTAAAAAAGTTGCTCACATTGACCCACATTTATCTAACCCACTCGTTTTACCATCCCTAGTCAACCATAGTTATCTATAGCGAATAGCGACAAATAGCGCTGAGGTACCTATATGCTACGTAGCGATAGCGACGAAATAGCGCCCGCTATTTTGTTTTTACCGATAAGGTAGTTAAAAATTTAAGAAATAAAAAATAGCTATTTGTAATTGTTTTTATATATATATAATGTTAAATTTATACTTTTTATGTATAGATTTTGAAGTTTAAGGACCAAATATAAACTAGTGATGATAGAGGGGGTTAAATGTTAAAATACACAAACTAGTTTTACACATTTATGTATATTTTTAAAAGTTTATGGACTATATGTTAACTAGTGAAAAGATACGGTGGTTAAAGGTTAAAATCCAAAAAGTTATTTAACCCTAAAAAGCTAAAACACAGACGCAGCCGCTCTTCTTCTTCTTCTTCTCTTCTTCTTCCTGACTTCCGGTAGGTTTCCGGCAGAAATTACAGCACCGGAGCCAGAATTCGTGGTCGGAATCCTGCTATGGAGTCACTAAGTAACATATTGCGAGATATGGTCGATTCGCTACGAAGCGCGGCGATAACGAACGCTATGTTTATGTAGTCAACATAAGAAAACTAACCATCATGCATAAATAACTCATTCCTCTACACAAACTTGGTAGGAAAGAGACTATGTGTGCAGTAACTTTTATATATATGACTTTAAACTAATATGCAGTATTCATACCGGTGGATGTAAGCAATCAAAAATCCAAGTCAGGGCATGCACTATAATAACAATACAGAACTCATAATCCAAAGGCTCGGGCTGATAGGTGCAGGGTCCGTCCCTCATATAATTTTTGAGGTCATGATGGGGTTTTTGGATTTGCATTTTAATATTTATTATCTGATGACTGTAACCTGAGTCTTGATTCTTGAAGTTGCAAAAAATCAATTTCGACGTATGGAAAAACATATTTTGTTTGTTTTTGGTCACTTTATGAAAACTAGTTCCATTCCTGCTTTAACAAAACTAATTATGTAAGAGTGAGATAACCTTCTTTTATCCAAATTTAAAGAGACTTCTACTTCCGTTGTACGTACGTACGTACGTACGTATTATGTAAGAGTGAGATTTTATCCAAATTTAAAGAGACTTCTACTTCCATTGTACACACACACACACACACACACATAAAAAGTCCCTTGTGGTCATTTTATCTTTTAGTTTCTTTGATAATCCGATTTTCCAAACACTGATTATCTAACCATCAAAAATTCAAGAACATAGGCATATTCAAACACTAATTTCTATACTATGTTGTCAAAAGCGCGCCGGGCGCGCGCCTAGGCGCAGCGAGGCGCAGCTATAGCGCCTGGTGGTAGCTTAGGCGCAAATATGGGCTTTTTTTGTAAAGGCGGTGCTCAGGCGCGCGCCCTGGACTAAGGCGCACTAAGGCGCAACGAGTAAAAAGCGCGGGCTTAATTCTTCAGAGGTTTTTTACAGCTGTAAACCATATTTTTAGTGTTATTTTTAAAGTTTTTAAACTTTTGGTACTAACTATTAGCTACATGATCTTAAATGGCATATATAATAGTTTTTTTTATTTCATTCGTAGAATCTTATTTTCAAAGCATAACATATTTTTTATATTTTTTTTCTCTATGTGCGCTTTTCTTAAAAAAGCCCACGTTTTTTTTGCGCCTTGAGCCTAGGCTCCGGGCGAGGCCTATGCTCCTCGCCTGCGCCTTGCGTCTTTGACAACATAGTTTCTATAGCTCATTTTATACACTTTCTAAACACGCATCCAAACACCCCCATGTTAACACTTATCAAGCAATAGTTAGCACAATATAAACAAAAAAAAAAACTTTAGCTTACCAAGAGAAGCCTCCACACATTAGGACGAAGATAAGGTGGCACACCACTCCATGCTAACTCACGCAGCTTGTCTGCAAAGAATATTCCTTTGGGTTAAGCGTACCATCTTTATTCAAAATATTGTATTTTACAAATATATCAAAAATCCTAATCATATGGTGTGAACAGTTAAGGTAGTTAAAACTTGCAAGTACACACCAAAAAGAAAAAGGCAAACTTATTATACAACTTGTAGACGAAACACCTCCTAATACTTGAAAAATGTCTCACTTTTATTATACCACACCATTTAAAAGAAATCAAACACTGTAACAAATTGAAAGGAATTCAATTCAGTAATGATTTGAGTACCTAAAATGACAGTTGTGCCCCCCAACACTTTTGTGAACTTCATTAGCCTAGCAGTATCCGTAGCTCGGGCACCCATCACAAATCTTGGAGCTTCTTTTGACCCATCTTCATCATTTGACATTGACGGTTTCAACTTATTACCACTTGTACTAGCATTTGGTTTATTTATATGAACTTGATCCTACACAAAAGTTAAGAAATGAAACAATGTTAAAAAGTAAGAATTACAGTTGCCGATCTTCATATGCCAATATCAAGAAGTACCTCATTGGGATCATCCATGTGTTTATCTGGTGGGCTATCGATTTCCGACAGGCTTCGACTAACACCAGGAGAGCCCAAGATTGCACCATCTGGTGGATCTGATCTTCTTGTTATCAACACTTTACCCGGGAAGCTACGACCCTTTAACAACCTGTTTACGTTAAACAATTTAAAAGATGTGAAACATATAGTATAATACTACAAATTAAATAGAAACTATAATCTTGAATTTCAAAATGTGGGCATCAGAAGTGCATAACGCGCACATCACATGATGTGGTGATGACTGATGAGACCACGTCGTTGCAGTTGATGTGCGCATCACATCATGCACCTGTGATTGCGCCTTACGCAGTTAACCAGTATTTGAAGAAATTAGACCATTGATTGCAACGGGTCTGAGTTTTTCAAATCTGACCGAACAAATTTGACCATAGATTGAGCAATGGGTTTAAGTAGTTGAACAAATTAGACTATCATTCAACAAATCTGACCAAAGATGATGAGAATATCTTATATTTTAGTGTTCAAAGGTTAACATGTTCAAATATTATCAACGCTTCTACAGATATTTTTTTAGTATCTTTTAATAACTAACGCCTTGCATTTGTGATGCGCGCGTATGCTTTTTGGCACGCATCGGAGCACCATACACTTTTTAAAACCAAGATTATAATCAACATAAGACATGTTTGACCGTCAAAAGTCAAATGTAGACTCTTGGAACCAAAATAGCACAATACAAGCCCTAGAACTCTTAATCAATTAGTTACCCACCAAAATGAACAAATCACTAAATTGTGATTTATTTCCAACAACAGAAGCCAATTAACACAAACAATAAATGAAAAAAAAAAACCACATTAAAATAAACAAAATACACCCAATCTGTAAAAAAAACAATATCATAAACATTTTAACCTGCAGATCCAAAATTACTAACATCTCACAAATCACAAAACAACAGTTATCAAATTCAATTAAACAAACACCACCCCAAATGGGTTTCCAACAAGATCAGCTAAAAAGCATATAAAAACAAAAAACTTGCAAATTTCGATCTGGGTATACGATCAAACACAAAAAGGAACAATACCCTTGAACATTTCTGAGAGTTTGATTGAATCTTGAATCGAGGGTTGTGATGTGAGAATTAGTGGGAGATGTTTCTTGTTGCTTCAGATCTTCTTCTTTGCTGTGACTGTTGTTGTTGCTCTTCATCGTTTGATGGCGATAACCATGGTGGTTCGTCTCTCACTCGGGCCTTTTTTAGACCCAAAGATGCAAAAATTCAAGTTCATCATTGTCTTGGTTGGTGTTTAATTGTCTCCCTCATGTTTAGAGTTTTTGTTGTGAACACCCCCTCATCCAAAGCTGTTACAAATTTCATCCATTTCATACTTTTTGTTTAATAACTAGTTGTGCATTTGTTATAAGTCGTGTTTTTATGATCATATGTATTGATTCTAAATTAAGATTTTCTGCTTATAAGCATTGTTTTATACTGGTGTGTTGAATGGGAACCATACATGTAATTGGTTGTGTATTTTTGAACCATCTTCATTTGAACCAGCTCATGCTAGTTAATCTGGTGAAGCAAATTTTGATGGTTTAGTCGAACTTTTAATTTTCTTTTTTTTTTTTCGTTCAAGATCTCATTTACAAAATTACCATATATACTAAAAACCAAAGTCAATGGTGAAAACACATTTTGACTTTAGGCCCTTCCACTTTTGTTCAACAGGTTTAGTCCCTTGTTTGTTTTTTTATATTTAAACCATTGATGTTTGGTAGGTTTGTCACATGGGGTCCCTTCGTCCTTTGACATAAACGTCTTTGCCTTGAGTGTGAGACAGGTTTTCACTTTTGACACATTGTTATCTATCTCTATCTCTCTATCTCTGATGTTATCTTCTCTGGCGATTGTTTTTACCGGTTGAAGTTCTAGCTTTATCTCTGAATGCTTCTCTTTTTACTTACATGTTTTTTTGGCAATTTCTTAAGGTCGGTGATTTGTCTCTCTTTCGATTATCTGTCCAGTGTCGGTTCGCCGTTTGAAGGTTTTTTTCCTTCTCTGTATTCTAATTGTGGCCTTTACATGGTCTTCGCTGAAGCAATGATGATTTCTTAAGCTTAGGTAGGCATATGCTTAGTTTTTGTTTGTATATATGGTTGCTGAATACGTTTTATCTATGTTTGTACTTGCCTTAACTGGTTCTGGTTGCTAGATTGTCTTTTTGTGGGTTTGTTAATAGGGACCTGTAAACCCTAAAAGTTAGAACGTGTCTGATTTTGATTTTTATACGGTAAAAGGCAACGTGTCCTTTTGGGTTTTTTGCATGTTGTCATATTTGCTTTCTCCCATGTTGTTGGTTATAGATCTTTGGTTGATACGTCATAATATGTTATACCTTTGCCTTATACATTTAGTGGTTGGGTTTTTGAATCATATTATCAGCAGGTTTGCAAATGTCTATGAAGATGAGACAATTGTCATATGATATATTGTTGTTTGATACTTTAATTTATTTACATGCATTAAATTTTTGAGGTTAGGATTGACTTAACGAAAAGAATGGGTTGTTTTGTTTCTTATGGTTTTTAGACCCTTAACGTTTGCTTTAATGCTTTAAATACCTAGATGTTACTGTTGGTGGTTTTTGCTTTGTACCTTTATGTGGTTGCAGTGGTGCTTACTTAGCTTGAAAATGTGGGAAATGTGATTATCGACTCATGGCTATGAACTTTTAAATTGGAGCGATTTGGCGATTTGATACCTTAAATGTCATTGTTGGTGTTGTCATGGTCCTTATATAATAGACGGGTAAAAAATGTGGGCAACGATTTCATTAACCTATGGCATTGTAGCCATGAGTCTTAAGCCCATAAGTTGTTAAATGTGGGAAATGATGATCGTTGACTCATGGCTATGTAACTTTAATTGCGGCCATGAGTCTTGAGCCCATATACTATGGCATCGAGTGTGATTGATGGTGTACATCTTGTTTTGAGGCTATGATGATAGGTATTTTGTATGTTACAAAACAAGATGATACGGTCATATGATATGCAGTCATGGCATATATACCTTAGTATATTGTATTCTGGCTGGACATTGATGGTGAGTGTTCACGTGGCACCTATTTTAGGATGTTATATATGAGCCTCATTACAGTTATAAATATAGGTCAGGTTGTTGAAGGGTATTGGTTCGTTGGCATGCCTAAGTCTGTTGTAAACGAAATGCATGGAATACATGACGAAGATTTTGATTATTATTATTATTATTATTATTATTATTATTATTATTGTTATTATTATTATCATTCGCTGTATTTTTCATGCATTTCCCTTAACCATAGATATGGATAGATGAACCGAAAAATAAAATGCAACAGTAATGGGGTTTGTGGAACCCGTTTACGTTAAAGGTCCGTTTAACCTCTGTTATTTCCTAATATTGGAGTTTAGTTGTTGTATATCTTATTACTACGCACTTATAGTTAGTGAGTTCTTTTGTTTGTTAAGTTAATTTGTTATGGTTGAACATTTCATAGGCTTGTGTTGTTGATGATGTTTGTGGAGTACAATGGCTTGCTTGTGAACCTTGTTTTGGGTGTGGATAGACGAACATGCAGTTAAAATTACAAATTGGATGGTTCTTCTATGGATATCATTTATATAGACTCATGTACACAATTGCAAGTCAGTGGAGAGTGCATGTCTCGACTTTAGTCCTTCAAGTTTCCATTTATCAAGTTTAGTCCCTCATTTGGTATTTACATTTAAACCTTTTACGTTTGTTTGGTTTGCCACCTGGGGTCCCTACGCCTTTTGACTTAGACGTGTCTGCTTTAAGACACGTAAAGGTGGCTTGCTTTGAATGCCTTTTGTAACAAAAGCCAATACTAAAGGAAAATTTTGGTAGGAGGGTTCTTCACTGACTTTGTTTTTTTAATATAGAAGGTAGTGTTGGTATTCGCCATGTTGTTATTATGCAACCATGGCGTAGTTTTCTTAACACTACGTATCTTGGCGTTGCATCTTACTAACATTTGGTGTTACTAAAAAAATTATATGTTTGTATTTGCTATGTTTGTTGTTATGCAACAATGATGTTGTTATTTTAAGACTTGCAACTACAATTTTCATGGTACTTGCGTTAATGTCTTCTTATACGATTGTTATTTTAATCATTTTTACTATGTTATCAACCTCATGTGTTGCTTTGGTGATGATATTTGTTTTTTATTTATTGGTTATCGTCATTTCTTTGGTACGAATTCTTCATTTTGAGTTTGCATGTTTGAGTTTCACATTCTTTGCATATGTTTATATTTAAGTTTTTTTTTTGATATTAGGTTTGTTATTGCATTGCACGTTTCGGTTTGCTTTTGCATGCGTTCGATTCATTCTTGGTACTTTCCTTTGCTTTACATTGTTGGTTAAGAATTGAGATGTTGATGTGTTTTCCTTATTTTCATGAGTTATTGTTGTCACACCCCGCTTAAGGCGGAAACGCGAGGAGCGACTATGAAAGGTTTTCAAGCATTCGATTAGCAAACGTCTTCATGATTTAAATTAGACAAATGATACCAAATATATTGTTTTTAAAATGTTTACAAGACCATCAAATTTGAGTTATTATACATGCCCAAGAGAAACATCTTATTTCACCAAATTGTTTAGACAAAGTTGTAATTTAAAAACACAAGACTTTGACTGATATATCCTGCACAAAAGGCGGAAAATATAAGGGAAGCCCTCCCAAAATGGTATCGTCTTATGCATCCTAATCTTGACCTTCCAACCATGCAACGCTACTTACTTTCATGAAATACATGTTTAAAAAAGCGTCAACATATTGTTAGTGAGTTCACAAGTTTTCGTAATACAAATAAATACTTGAAAACATTCGAATAAACCGGTATACATAGTATCAATTAAATTCGTTGATCAATTAATATTTAGCTAGGACATTAACGTATATGTCAACATTTTAACCTGCAGATCCAAAATTTACTAACATCTCAAAAATCACAAAACAACAGTTATCAAATTCAATTAACAACAAGATCAGCTAAAAAGCATATAAAAAGAAAAAGCTTGCAAATTTCAATCTGGGTATACGATCAAATACAAAAAGGAACAATACCCTTGAACATTTCTGAGAGTTTGATTGAATCTTGAATCGAGGGTTGTGATGTGGGAATTAGTGGGAGATGTTTCTTGTTGCTTCAGATCTTCTTCTTTGCTGTGACTGTTGTTGTTTCTCTACATCGTTTGATGGCGATAACCATGGTGGTTCGTCTCTCACTCGGGCCTTTTTTAAACCCAAAGATGCAAAAATTCAAGTTCATCATTGTCTTGTTGGTGTTCAATTGTCTCCCCTCATGTTTAGAGTTTTTGTTGTTAACACCCCCTCATCCAAAGGTGTTACAAATTTCATCCATTTGATACATTGCTTTAAAAACTAGTTGTGTATTTTTTTAAGTAGTGCTTTTATGGTCATATGTATCGATTCTACATAAAGATTTTCTGCTTATATGCATTGTATTATAATTACTAATTAGATTAGACTGGTCTGTTGAGTGGGTACCATCCACGTAATTGGCTTGGTTGTGTATTTTTAACCATCTTCATTTGAACCGACTCATACTTGTTAATATGGCGAACCAAATTGATGGTTTAGTCAAACTTTTAATTTTCTATTTTTTCCATTCAAGATCTCATTTACAAAATTACCCTATATACTAAAAACCAAAGTCAATGGTGAAAGCACATTCCGACTGTTGGCCCTTCCACTTTTTGTTCAACAGGTTTATATTTAAACCATTGATGTTTGGTAGGTTTGTCACATTGGGTCCCTCCGTCCTTTGACTTAAATGTCTTTACCTTGAGTGTGAGATACGTTTTCACTTTTGACGCGTCATCATCTATCTTTATCTCTCTCTCTCTCTCTCTCTCTCTGATGTTATCTTCTCTAGAGATTTTTTTTACCAGTTGAAGTTCTGGCTTTATCTTTGTATGCTTCTCCTTTTTACTTACATGTTGGTTGTCTGGAAATTCCTTAAGGTCGGCGATTTGTCTCTTTTTCGATTATTTGTCTAGTGTCGGTTCGTCTCTCTCTATTTGTTAGGATCTGAGTTTGGATTGATTGAATAGTTGTAACAAAATTGATAACAGAATGATAACTCGATAAGAACTTTGCAGTGGAAGAACAGTTAAAACTTTATAATACAATCAATGAGAAAATAGTTTTCATCATAACATGTTTTCATTACTTCAAAGATTGACATCAAATACAAAGTAAATACATGTATGAATCACAAAACTCCCCCTCAGACCGAGCTACACAGAAAGATAATGCGAAATTAAGAATGTGTGAGCTAGATAGAACAGTATAGGCACTGTCTATTTGTAGTACAATCCTAACCACTGATCGTCTATGCTGACATCACCTTGACAGTGATAGCTAACAACAATAACAAACTCTAACCACTGCCTAACCTATCCTCTGATAAATAGATATAAACACTGATAGCAAAGCACTGATGAACCTATCCACTGATGGCTTAAACTCTGATGAAGCATTGGCAGATGTTCTTCAAATGGTGATCAGACCTTTGACTTTCAGCAGACCTTTGACCCGACAGAGGTTTGGTAATACAGCAGTCTTTATAACTGGCAGAGCTTTGGCATAAGGCAGTTGTTAGAACTATCAGCGGTTTGGTAGCCGGCCTTTGAAAGGAGTGAATCTAAACTCTGTTTATTCTGGATCATATAGAACATACCTGTTTTGGCATTTTATCATCTGTTCTTTTGTAGGGTTCAATCCCAACAATCTCCCCCTAGAACAGATGATGCCAAAACTCTTTTTTTATTCATGATCTTTATGTCTCATCAGTTTTTCCCTGATTTGTACTTTGAATTGTGACTCAAAGTTCAAGGAATCTTCATCATCCTCATCCCTGCACAGTTGAAGTTCCAATAGATCTTGAAGGTCAGCTACCTAAGCCTCTTAGTGCATCCTTCCTAGATATACTTTCAACTTTCCCATTAGACTTGAGCAGGGTCAATACATGGGTCTTTTTATCAGAGAGCCACTTTAGTATTTTGAGTTCAATGGGTTTCTCGGGAGAGGATTTATTTGTGATGAGAATTGAAAAGGTGAACTTCTTGAAAGCCTTTGAAAAGGATCTTCAGATTTAGCTTGAGGCTTGAAGTCAGACAAAGGTTCATTTGTGATAGCCTGCATATTAGCATCCCTTTGTTGATCTTCCTTAATCATCAGCAGCTGCCTCTTCCTTTGGTTGAGGCTTGGATGGTTGATCTAAAACAAGATCTGCACTTAGATTTTTAGTATCTTTCCAGTCTGGTGCAATTGTTTCATTTGAGGGTCTTTCTTCATCCTTCCAATTCTATTTGCTTCTTGTTTAAGAGCTGGGATGGACCACTCCTTGAATTGATCTTCCTCAGCTTGATAGGGTTTTTCTTTCATGATAAATCTTATGAGGTTTTCCCTTAGCTTCTTTTGAGGATCATCTTTTGAAGATTCTTTTGTCATTTTCTCATTAAGCTCTTTTGCATACTCTTCTAATTTCTTAACTTTGCTTAGCTCATGCTGCTCCCTTTTTGTTAAATAGGTATTACCTTTCCCTTTGCTTTCTTCTTTTGCTATGATTTTTGCTTGTCTTGTTTTCAGTATTAGATACTCATCAATGGTTTTAGGAGTTCTATAGCCATGAAGAGATGGGAAGGTTCTTTTGGATGGATCAGCTTCTGTATAGAATTGTAGCATTTCACCTTGTACTGCAACCAACTCTAAAGGATATGTTGTTTCCATAGGAATGTTTCTGTAAGGGTTTTGACCTTTGAGTGATTCAGCAAAAGTGATTTGTGATGATGATGAATGGATGGTGACTGATTCTGGATTTGTTTGGATAACAAGTGAAGATGGTATGTCATCATCATTCACTATAGCCATTCTTCTTCTTTTTCTAGCATAAACCAGTTTTGGTGCAAGGGCATTTGTGCAAACCACGGCTGTCGTAACATTTGCTATACTTTTGGTAGTATCAACATCTGCTACTGTGACAGGTGGTTGCTGAGATGAGGAAGGCAATAAAATTGAACTGTCTGTGGTTGGCCTTTTAATACCAGCAGTGGTTTTGGGACCAGCAGTGGTATCCTTCATCTCCTTCTCTTTTATCCTGACTTGACTTTGATTGATCCTCATTTGTAGGGGTGTTCATGAGCCGATCCGATCCGAGCGAGGGTCTGCTCGTGCTTGGATTGAATTACAACCGATCCAATCCGATTGGATCAAATTTCCAAAACCGAGCACAAAAGTGATGCTCGTGCTCGTATTGAATTTGAATCGAGAGGATCGTTTTCGCTCGGTTTTGCTTGGTTTTTCTCAGCACCGAAATTAAACCATGTGTAGCAACAAAACATGTCCAACACCTTACTAACAAAAGCAATACATATGAGTTGAACTAGCCGGCAAGGTAGGAGATTGTACCGGGTATGTGGCAGGGCCGACGATGAGAGAAACCGCCGACGACGAAGGGAGAACACTCCTGGCGACGAGAGCAACTGCCGGCGACGGTAGCAGCTGTCGACGGCGAGACGCATATCTTTCTCTCTTATATATCATCGCCGACATCAAGGAAAACCAGAGGTGGACCTTCGTAGCTATCAATTCGCCGGAATACTCATCTGATTTTCAACCACAAAAGGTACACAATGTCGTCGATGAGAACACTCCTTGCCGTCACCATCATTTTCATCGGAATCTGGAAAGAATTATCAAGCAACCAAGGTACACCGATGTCATCCCCGTGTGTATTTGATTTTCGTCGATACTAATAATGGGTTTGGGAGGTGGGTGTACACATGTGTATTCCGATTTTTGGTATTGTTTTTTGGGCAAATGCGATGAAGATTCTACAATGGGTTGCACACATATGTACAGGGTGTTTTATGTTTGTTATGCTCTGTTTGAAGCGGTGGTACACATGTGTATTCCGATTATTGGTATTGTTTTTTGGGGAAAATGTGACGAAAATTGTACACTGGGTTGTACACATATGTACATGGTGTTTTATGTTTATTATGCTTTGTTTGATGCGGATGTACGCATGTGTATTCCGTTATTGGTATTGTTTTTTTGGGGAAAATGTGATGAAGATTTTACACTGGGTTGTACACATATGTACAAGGGGTTTTTTGTTTATTATGCTTTGCTTGAGGTGGGTGTACACATGTGTATTCCGATTTTGCTTTGTTTTTATGCGATGTTATGCTGTTCGGTTGGTTGAGAAATCGTTTCTATACACATGTGTACAGCGTCCATACAGAGTGAATTCGCTATGCAAAGTATTAGTTGCTGAGTTTTTTTGTGCTATTATAGGAGATGTCGGTAGCTGTCATTGACAACATGGATGTAAGTGAGAGCCCAATCGAATTTGTGAATGATTCGTGCTCCTTCAAGAAGACGACGCCATATAAAGTGGTTAAATTTAATTTTGTACTGTGACCCAGTTAAGAAAGAAATATGTTGTGAAGATTGTGTGCTCCGCGATGAAGTAATGGCTGAAGCGGTAGCATACAACGTGGCGAATAGGATTAATGGTTAAAACATTCCATGCCGACAATAGTTGTAGAAGACTATGTTTTTTTTGTTTTTCCGATTCTGTTTGGTTTATTGTTTTTATGGAAACTGGATGTTTAGTTGGTTGGTATAGTGTTTTAGGTTTTGTTTTTTCGGGCATGTCATGGTTTATGGTGATGTAGAATGAGTTTATTAATCTAAAAATACTATTATACATAAGTGTATATATGTCTGGACACCAGTGTGTTATGGTTAAGTACACAGATGTTTTGTTATTAGTTGAGGTAATAAAAGTGTTGATGGATTTACACAGTTGGAAACCTGGTCAGAGCATGGTTATGTTAACATAATACTAAAGTAATTGTTAACTGTAATGATTTGTTGAACTGTTGGTATTGTTGGTTTATGATGTTAGTTATTGTTGGTACTGGCTTTTTTTAGTTTTATTTTTATTTTGACGAAGTAGACCTTTTTTATGGGTTGTTCGATATTGGGTAGCATGTGTGTGTTATTTTTATTGTGAAAAGGATACTGTTAGACAGATTACACAGCACATGAGTACTTCTATTGATAGATATACACTAGTGTTTAGATTAATATAAACTGATGCATCTATAAAGAAAAATGTGAGAATGTAAATGTCTTTATGTGAATAAAATCAATATAACTTACATTATAAAAGAACACTGGTGTTGTTTTGGTTACTTGGTTCGTTGTTGTGTAAGTCTTCCATCAAGTAATTGATTCGTGAATGTGAAGATTTTGAAAAAACAGACTTACGAAATTATTGTTTTTGTAATGTTGGATAGAATCTTGGAACAAAATAAAAGATAATTTAGATTTCCCCAAATATAGGAACATGTAACTGAATATTGATTAATAAAGAATTAAATGTGACATTACAATCTTATTCTTTTCATCAAAAAATTAAATGCATGGCTAGGATTAGTTCACTAGGGTCACAAGTAAGAGGGTTGTTCACTCTTGATCCTAACCCTATATATATATATATATATATATATTAATAAAAATAATTCGAGCGAAATCGAGCGATCGACGAGCAAGCGGACCTTTGCTCATGCTTGGCCCGTTTTCAAATCGAACCGAGCCGAGCGGCGCATTTACAAACTGAGTGGGAATCGAACGAGCATTTTTCAAGCGATCGTCGAGCGATCCTCGATCGTCGAGCAGTTTGGACAGCCCTACTCATTTGTGTATCTTCATCATTTGCTTGAATTTTCAGGGTTTCATCACCTCCCTTTTCCTTTTCTTTGACAGATGTTTCAGCAGAAGTTACTGAGAGCTTTTCCTCAGAGTCATTTTTCTCCCCCTTTTTGGCATCATCAACTCTTTCGAAGATAGGTGCAGGGGTAGTGTCAGGAATGAGAATTTTCATTATATCTTTAAGCTCTTCCTGTGTGTCTTTATACCTTGCTTCAACTTCTTCTTTGAATGTCTGCACTTTTGAATCATATAACTGATTAGCATGCTGATAATGTTGTTGAAGCAGAGGATACACTTGATTTGCAATTCTGGTGGTTTGAGTAGAGGATTGAGCAGTGTTTCGAGATTCTGAAGAGTTTAGCATCTGTTGCAGCACATTTTTGATATCTCCCACAGATGTTTCAATCCTTGTGACTTTGTCCATCAATTCCTTATGTTTTAGCCCATCTCCTAACTTAATAGGATCATCTGAGCTCCTACCAGAGGTGGTAGTTGTATCTAAGATATCATGAACAAGTGATTTAACACTTGCTTCAACCTTTGATGCCCCTTTTTCTTGGTACTGGGGTCTTCCCACCAGAGCAGAGGTTACCTTGGTAGCCTCAACAGTGGTTGCCTTCAAAGGAGACTTATATATGAAACTACTGTCCAGATGTAAATCAATGGATTCAACATCTGTATTAGTTGCTCCAATTGAACTATCAACAAGGATTTCGTGAAATCCAAGTAATGTAGCCTCCTCAACTGTTGTGGGTTACCCAATTGACTTTTATCAGACACAGCCACTGTTGAAGTTATGCTCTCAGTAATGTGTTAATGAGAGTGGCCCTTTTGTGACTGAATATCAATGGCTTCAAACAGTGATGTGGTGGTTTCAGTGATTTGACATGTGGAGGGTGGTGTAAAAAGCAAGTTTGTCCTGGGAGATGGACAAATTAACATACTCTCAAATGAGGGTGATGTTATCAGTTATGGGATCCCTGTGCTTACAACATGTTCCTTTTATGAGGAATCATGAGGAGTTATGGTTTTGGGTGGAGATCTTTCTACCATCTGTTGTGAGGAAGTAGCAACAGTGGTTTCATGTGACTTTTGTGTTGTCACTGGATTAACTTCTGGGATCTCATCTTCTAGAAGGTCCTTTTTAATGGGTTTGGTGGGTTTTGTAAGTTTCTTTTTGGTCTTTTTAGTGGTTTTTGGTGTGGGTTGCACAACAGTGGCTGTGTTGCTGTGGTCACCACCACAGTGGGCCCAGCAGCTGAGGTCTGAGGAGTAGCTGTGGACTCATCTATATTTTGCTCAGACTCCCCTGCTTGTGTTTTTGAAACTTTTGACTCTTTGGCCATAAGGCGAGTATATGTTTCAGAAGATAAACTATTTATTTGGAAAGGCACACCTTGAATAAAAGCATGTGCACTCTCTTTTGGGATTTTCTTTTGTAAAAAATAACTTAAAAATCTAGGAAATACCAGAAAAGCATTTTCCCTTTTGTTTTTCATATTTTTTAGATTAGTTACCAAATCATTAAATAATACTTGGGAGTAATTGTAATCAGTTTTAGACATAATGGCATACCCCAAATATTGAATTTTCAATGGTATTTCATCAAAATCAGTTGTTTTATTTAACACACAAGTGAGCAGGGTATGAAACAAAAATTTCATAGGAGGTGGGAAAATCCCTTTTTCATTGTAGCTTTTTATAGATCTCTTGTATACCCTCTGTTTTTCAAATCAATTGATACTCCCTTTTAAGGAAGGAGGTTTTACCTGCGAGATCATTCATCTGAAAGACTTCTGAGATGGTTTGTGGGGTTATTGGAACTAAGATACCTCCCACTTTTGACGTGATTGCCCAAGCCTTGTTTTTTAGAGTCTTGAATTCAGCATTCACCCAAAAATCTCGAAGGGCATCTGGATAGATTGGTGCGTTACAGGTTAACAGAGTCGTGTACTTTGAGGAAGACAAGATATCAATGATTTCAAGAAACTCTGTATTCTTCTTCGTCTTCTCAAGAGTACAGAGGTAATTATGTGGATTTTTGATGTTAGGAGTGTGTTTTGGTGGTTCCTGTGTTGATTTCGCTTTGTGTGCCATGATTATCAAAGGAAATAGTTTTGAGAAATTTTGAAATGGCACAGTAGAAGTGAAACTCTGTTTGTGGATGAAATAGGGTTTTATAGGGTTTTCAAAAAGTGATGATGACGTAGCATCTGACGCAACGACTGTCGAATAATATTTGTCCACGTATAACCTCTGCCTGACAATGGATGACAGTTATTTGGCTAACTACTGACAGAGTAAACTATACCAAATGTTAACACTATCAGAGGTTCCAAATCAGTGGATAGGTTTCTCTATCCAACAGTGTTTTTGGGCTATCAGAGCTTTGAACAGACTTTGAGGATTTATTGAGAAATTCAATTTTAAACTATTTTTAAGAAAGAAATTTTGATTTTCCAAAACATTTTGATGCTTTTACACATGAATTACAAGAAAACTTGTTTTTAACTCATGTTCAGCATTCCAAACCAAGATATCAAACTATCAAATGTGGAGGCATCAAGTGCCTTTGTCAACACATCTGTTAGTTGATCTTTGGTATGGACATGTTGTAAAGAAATCAAACCTTTTTCATAGCAATCCCTCATAAAGTGATGTCTGATGTCAATGTGTTTGATAAAAATTTTGATTATTTGCAAGGTTAGTTTTGACAGACCGTTTCAAATGTCCTTCTGAGATTTTTCAATGACATAAGTTTTTAAACTTTTTCAGTCAAAGCTTCATTCACATGCTAGTCCTTGTGTACAAACACTTTACAGACCTTGGCAGAGGTTGAATATCCCAGATGGTACAAATTATTTTGTCTGTAGGGACAAGTTGTCAAGGACATTTAAATTTGATTTGAACTAGTCATCATCCAGAGTCCTCTTGATTCACTATCAGAGGAAGTATCTTCCCTTTCTAAAAATAGGGTTCTACTTCAGGCAGGTACTTAAGTTTTGTCTATAAAAAAAAACAAGCAAAACTCAAGGTGCATTATCTCCAAAAAAAAGAAAATAAATCAGAGGAGAAATACAAAACCTGATATAAACATGAAATTTATACTGTAAAACTCGTAAAAATTTCTTGATACGTGAATCAATTAGATCTAATAGATTTCCAGCGATCCTTTTCAGAAATTTATGAATTAAGAGTTCATCTCAGTCATTTCTATGAGACTGATATGGATCCTCTTCATCAATTAACCCCGAAATCAACATAGACTTCAACACAAACACTAGAACCACATGAATCGTGAATTTCCACACAATTTCGACTCGGTTTTCAATAATTAAGAATATCGCTATATCAATGAGATCGAGCTGTTCTTTTTAGGTCAAATTGACGGTTAGATCAATTTGACTGACCAAGCTCTGATACCAATTGTTAGGATCTGAGTTTGGATTGATTGAATAGTTTTAACAAAATTGATGATAACTCGATAAGAACTCTGCAGCGAAAGAACAGTTAAAACTTCATAATCCAATCAATGAGAAAATAGTTTTCATCATAACATGTTTTCATTACTTCAAAGATTGACATCAAATACAAAGTAATTACATGTATGAATCACTAAACTCCCCCTCATACCGAGGTACACAGAAAGATAGTGCGAAATTAAGAATGTGTGAGCTAGATAGAACAGTACAAGCACTGTCTATTTATAGTACAATCCTAACCATTGATCATCTATGCTGACATCACCTTGACAGTGATAGCTAACAACAATAACAAACTCTAACCACTGCCTAACCTATCCTCTGATAAATATATATAAACACTGATAGCAAAGCACTGATGAACCTATCCACTGATGAGCTTAAACTCTGATGAAGCATTGGCAGATGTTCTTCAAAGGGTGATCAGACCTTTGACTTTCAGCAGACCTTTGACTTCAAGCAGATCTTTGACCCGACAGAGGTTTGGTAATACATCAGTCTTTATAACTTGCAGAGCTTTGGCATAAGGCAGTTGTTAGAACTATCAGCGGTTTGGTAGCCAGTCTTTGAAAGGAGTGAATCTAAACTCTGTTTATTCTGGATCATATAGAACAGACCTGTTTTGGCATTTTATCATCTGTTCTTTTGTAGGGTTCAATCCCAACACTATTCCAATTGTGGCCTTTACATGGTCGCCGCCGCTGAAGCAATGATGGTTTCTTGAGCTTAGGTAGGCATATACATATTTTTTGTTTGTATATATGGTTGTTGAATATGTTTTATCTATGTTTGTACTTGCCTTAACTGGTTCTGGTTGCTAGATTGTCTTTTTGTGAGTTTGTTGACAGGGATCTGTAAACCCTAAAAGTTAGACCGTGCTTGATTTTTGTTTTTATACGATAAACGGCAATGTGTTCCTTTGGGTTTTTTGCATTTTGTCATATTTACTTTCTCCCATGTTGTTGGTTATAGATCCTCGGGTTTGATACGTCATAATATGTTGTACATTTGCCTTATACATTTAGTGGTTGGGCTTTTGAATCATATTATCGGCATATGTGAAAATGTTATAAAGATGAGACCATTCTCATCTAAGATGTTGTTGTTTGATACTTTGATTTGTTTGCATGCATTAAATTTTTAGGGTTAGGATTAACTTAACGAAAAGGATGGGTTGTTTTGTTTCTTATGGTTTTTAAACCCTCAACGTCTGCTTTAATGCTTTAAATAACTAGATGTTACTATTGGTGGCTTTTGCTTTGTGCCTTTATGTGGTTGTAGTGGTGCTTACTTAGCTTGAAAATGTGGGAAATGTGATCATCGACTCATGGCTATGAAGTTTTAAATTGGAGCGATTTGGCGATTTGATGCCTTAAATGTCATTGTTGGTGCTGTCATGGTCCTTATTTGATAGATGGGTAAAAAATGTAGGCAACGATGTTCATTAACTTATGGCGTTGTAGCCATGAGTCTTAAGCCCATAAGTTGTTAAATGTGGGCAATGATGATCGTTGACTCATGGCTATGCAACTTTAATTGCAGCTATGAGTCTTGAGCCCATTTATTATCGAGTGTGATTGATGGTGTACATCTTGTTTTGAGGCTATAATGATAGATAATTTGTATGATGCAAAACAAGCTAATACGGGCAGATGATATGCAGTCATGGCAGATATACCTTAGTATATTGTAGGGGTGTTCAAAAAATCTGGCTCCGAAACCGAATTCGAAATATCCGAAAATCTATATTCGAAATTTCGGATATCCGAAAACCGGATAATCCGAATTTTCAGATTCGGATGTAGATTTCTAAAATTTTCGAATAATCGGTATCCGATATCCGAAAACTAATAATTTTTTAAATATATATAGTATATGAGCACTATGTTTAGTTTAAAATATATTAAAAAAATAATAAATAATCAGATTCGGATGTGGATTTATAAAAGTTTGTTGTTAATGTTGAAACTTTAGAAAATCGAATACATGTTTAGTTTTAATCTATGCAATTTTTTTGAATTTTTTTATGAATTCGGATCATTTGGATATCCGAACCGTATCCGAAATTTCTGATACGGGTTCGGATATTAATATTCACTATCCAAAATTTTCAGATATCCGAAACCGGGTAATCCGAACTTGAACACCCCTGGTGTACTGTATCTTGGTTGGACATTGATGGAGAGTGTTTATGTGGCACCTATTTTAGGATGTTATATATGAGCCTCATTACACTTATAAATACCTATGTCAGGTTGTTGAAGGGCATTGGTTTGTTGGCATGCCTAAGTCTATTGTAAACGATATGCATGGAATACATGACGAAGATGTTGATTACAATTTTTATCATTCGCCATATTTTTCATGCATTTCCCTTAACCATAGATATTGATTGATGAACCGAAGAATCAAATGTAATAGTAATAGGTTTTGAGGAACCCGTATATGTTAAAGGTCAGTATAACCTCTCTTATTTCCTAATATTGGAGTTTACTTGTTGTATATCTAATTACCACGCACTTGTAGCTAGTGAGAAGCTGACGTGGTCGAGCGTGGTTATATTTAGTTATATTTTATGCACTTCTTACTCGTGAATCAAGCTTTATATTTATAAAACACGATATATTACTACCACTATACACACGTTAGAGTAAGTGCATCTATCGTGGACGTAGTATAGCGATGGTAAGATACTGAGGTCGTCCAAGGACACAAGAGGTTTTAGTACCGGCTTATCGTTAACGCATAATCAAACAAATTTTGATAAAAAGTTTTGAAAGATAAAATAAAGGTAAAAGTAAAAAACGTAAATAAAAGAAAAGGAAAAAACAAATAGACAAGAAAGAATCACTTAGTTCCGACTCCTCTTTTATGTTTCCCTTTGATGATTTCCGCACTTTGGGCTTTTTAAAAGATTATCTTAGTTATAGTAGTAGGCCCCTTTCTAGGTAGCATTACCCTCAACTTATTGGTCTGAGTCACCAGGGATAAAGTCCCACAAGGTCGGAATATTGAAAGATAATTAAGTAAGTTATTAATGCAAATGTGGTAGGCCCTCTTCCAGGTAGCGTTATGCTCGGCCATATTGGTCTTAGTCAGCGGGGATACAGTCCCGCAAGGCCGGATAAAGTTTTAATTGTGGTTTATTTATAAGGGGTTCAAGTCGTTCTTATTTCCCCCGATTTGATGCTATCTGCCTCAAGGGAAGTCCTAATAAGCTTGAATCAAGTCCTCGCAGGATCTATACACTTAACGAGACAAGAAATTTACCCAAACACCCTTCTAACCCCCTTCCAGGTAGTTAACGCGCTTTATATAGACCGTAAAGACACGAATGAATGAATCAACAAGACATGAAGAAATGTTTAACTAAAGTTCACTTTCAATATAAAAAAAACTATTTATTAAAGTCATTAATACATACCCAAATAAAAAGTGGCCAAAGGTTGGAAATCAAAAGTAAAACATAAAAGATTCGTCTTCACCAAGTGATGTAAGAGATTTAGCCAAGCATGGCCTTTGTTTGACAAGAACTCTTACTATTAATCTTGGATCACGAGACTACTACAAACACTAAAAGATGAAAGATGGATGATAGTGGTGGGTGTTGGTGTTGTAGCGGTGGTGGACTGATGGCAAGTGTGAGAGAAGTGGTTTTCCAGGGGATGCCTTTCTTCAAAGCCAAGCACTCCTATTTATAGCTAGAAACATAAGGTAGGCACGACCCCGACGTGGACTTTCTCTCTCTCTCTTCTTTAACTACGGATGTCAGGTCCTTGTATCAACACGCCCCGTGGTCAGTGTACTTGCTGTACTATCAAGATTCTGTGAATCTTAGAGTTGACCACGACCCATGTTGGCTTGGCACGGCCCGTGTTAGTTGTCTTTCTGTTTGTCTTCATTTGCAGAGAATCTTCATTGGGCACGACCCCGTGCCAAGGCTTTTGTCTTCTTTATTTTTGTTGTTTTGGATGTGAGTTGGGGTTCAACAAGTTGCGTCAATCCTTCTTCATCGTATTTGTGTTGGTTTTTGCTGTTAATTTGTTCCTTTTGTTCATTTAAGCTCTTTTGATCCAGTAAATTAAAAGTAAACAAAGAAACATGCTTTTTCCAACATTAGTACCGAAAAGGGTTGATTCTATGCCTTGTTTGATGTAATTTATATGTTGCATTTTGCGCACATCAGTTGCTTTGTTTGTTAATTTCATTTGTTGTGGTTGAACATTCCATAGGCTTGTGTTGTTGACGATGTTTGTGGAGTACAATGGCTTGCATGTGAACCCTGTTTTGGGTGTGGATAGACAAAAATGCAGTTAAAATTACAAATTGGACGGTTCTTCTACGATATCATTTATATACACTGATATACGCAATTGCAAGTCGGTGGAGAGTGCATGTCTCGACTTTGGTCCTACAAGTTTCCATTTAGCAAGTTTAGTCCCTCATTTGATATTTACATTCAAACCTTTTATGTTTGTTTGGTTTGCCACCCGGGGTCCCTACTCCTTTTGACTTAGACGTGTTTGCTTTGAGATACGTCAATGTGGCTTGCTTTGAATGCCTTTTGTAACAAAAGCTAATACTAAAGGAAAAATTTGGTAGGAAGGTTCTTCGCTGACTTTTTTTTAACACTACGTATCTTGGCGTGGCATGTTACTAACATTTGGTGTTACTAAAGAATTGATATGTTTCTATTTGCTATGTTTGTTGTTATGCCGCATTGATGTTGTTCTCTTAAGACTTGCAACTACAATTTTCATGGTACTTGCATTAATGTCTTCTTATGCGATTGTTATTTTAATTTTTTTACTACATTATCAACCTCGTGTGTTGCTTTAGTGATGATGGTTGTTTTTTATTTATTCGTTGTCATCATTTCTTTGGTACGCATTCTTCCTTTTGGGTTTGCACGTTTGAGTTTTACATTCTTTGCATATGTTTATATTTAAGTTTTGCATTGCACGTTTTGTTTTTCTTCTGTTTGCGTTCGATTCATTCCTGGTACTTTCGTTCGCTTTACATTGGTGGTTAAGAAATGAGACGTTGATGTGTTTTCCTTATTTTCATGAGTTATTGTTGTCACACCCTGCCCAAGGCGGAAACGCGAGGTGCGACCACAAAAGGTTTTCAAGCATCCAATTAGCAAATGTCTACATGATTTAAAATATACCAAAACTACCAAATATATTGTTTTTGAAATGTTTACAAGACCATCGAATTTGAGTTATTATACATGCCCAAAAGAAACTTCCTGTTTCACCAAATTGTTTAGATAAATTATAATTTATAAAAACAAGACTTTGACTGGTATATCCTGCACAAAGGTGGAAAATATAAAGCAAACCCTCTCAAAATGGTATCATCTTATGCATCCTAATCTTGACCTTCTAACCATGCGACGCTACTTACTTTCATGAAATACATGTTTATAAAAACGCCAACATATTGTTGGTGAGTTCATAGGTTTTTGTAACACAAATAAATCTTTGAAAACATTTGAATAAACCGGTATGTGTAGTATCAATGAAGTTCGTTGATCAATTAATGTTTAGCTAGGATATTAACGAATGTGTCGACATAAGCTAGTAGCCAAACCTTGACAATGTTCCACTATACTGTGCCACTAAATTCCAGTGACGCGTGGCTAAGGACACAAAAGCACTCCTACAGGCTCTCGGGCACCAGGAGTGGGGCTTGCCCATACCCAATAGATCTATCTAATCGTGTAACACCCCGACCGCATAAAAACAACAAACCATGGTGGAAACGTCAGGGTGTCACGTTAACAGATTGTTACATAACCATGGTACATAATGTTTTGATATTATTGAATTAATATTGTTTACATTGTCTTGGAAATTAAGTGGAAACAAAACATAAATAAAATTTTCTTTCTTGTTTTATAGTCACTAAGGCCCGTCCATTCCTATGTGATCCATGCATTGAAATTCGTCACACCTAAGCTCCTGAAACATATGTGAAAACGACTCAGCAAAAAATATGCCGGCGAGTACATAGGTTTTTGAGTGTGTCAAATTCATGGCCTTGTATAAGTATTGCAATACCTCGTCGGACCACTAGAGTCGATAATTGAAATCCTTGTATCAAAAGTGTTTGGTATTGCAATATTGTTAACCAACTAAAACAAGTTGGTTAAAGTTTATAAAATCTCGTGGCCATGAGTCTTGATTAAAACATTTCTTTTGTAAAATGAAGTAGTAAATCGATTTAAAGCAAACTTTGTATGGTTTATATCTTTAATCGAAAATCATTGCGTGTCATCGTTCAAAACCATTTGTTCAAGTGATTAAGATAAGGCCACGGTATGCAATACAATAAAAGAACTTATATATAGGAAGTACCAACGGCGTATTCACCATGCTTTTATTATGTTACACCCGTCGCGTTATCTAAATCACCTACCGTAAACCAATCGTTCAATCGTCCTTGTTATAAACCAATTCGTTCAATCGTCCTTGTTATAAACCAATCGTTCAATCGTCCTTGTTATAAACCAATCCTTCAATCGTCCTTGTTTGAATTGTGAAAACCTTTGGTTGTTTCGTGAATACATTCAAACCTTTTTTGACTCATCCAAGACCACCAAAGGGTCTCTCATCGTATAAAAAACCACAAAAGGGTTTGTTACAAAAACAATTTCGGTCGCTTCCCAAACTTCCCCACAAACACCGGAAAATTTGGTAACGGGATTATCAGTCCTAGGTACCTTAACCTACTACTGGTCGGCTTGGCTAAAGTTAATGAATGTCATTCTTGTTATGGATACAACGCACCAACAAGTTCATTCACATTATTGAAATCGTATTGTAATATAAACCATAGCTTTTGTTTCGAAAACTTGAAAATGGTTTAGCACATATGAATCACCCCAAAATATTGCAAAAACATAAAAGAGGGGAACTATGTACTCACTTGGGATTGCAAAGTAAATCTTGGATCAAATGATATATCAAAGCTTCAAACGATCAAAGATTCAAGCATGTCCTAAATTCGGATAATTGTGTAAATGTCGGGACTTAATTGACGGATCAGATAGAATGAGGTCTTGTAAACCAAATGAGTGTTGGAACTCATGTCCTTGTTATAAACCAATCGTTCAATCGTCCTTGTTATAAACCAATCCTTCAATCGTCCTTGTTTGAATTGTGAAAACCTTTGGTTGTTTCGTGAATACATTCAAACCTTTGTTGACTCGTCTAAGACCACCAAAGGGTCTCTCATCGTATAAAAAACCACAAAAGGGTTTGTTACAAAAACAGTTTCGGTCGCTTCCCAAACTTCCCCACAAACACCGAAAAATTTGGTAATGGGATTATCAGTCCTAGGTACCTTAACCTACTACTGGTCGGCTTGGCTAAAGTTAATGAATGTCATTCTTGTTATGGATACAACGCACCAACAAGTTCATTCACATTATTGAAATCGTATTGTAATATAAACCATAGCTTTTGTTTCGAAAACTTGAAAATGGTTTAGCACATATGAATCACCCCAAAATATTGCAAAAACATAAAAGAGGGGAACTATGTACTCACTTGGGATTGCAAAGTAAATCTTGGATCAAATGATATATCAAAGCTTCAAACGATCAAAGATTCAAGCGTGTCCTAAATTCGGATAATTGTGTAAATGTCGGGACTTAATTGACGGATCGGATAGAATGAGGTCTTGTAAACCAAATGAGTGTTGGAACTCATATGAAATGGTTTAACAAAGTCTACATTCTGATTTGAAATAGAACCTAAGTGCTTTTGACCCGTTATGACTCGTTAAGGTAGTTTACGCTACTTTAACGGTTCATTTGCGTAGACACGTGTTCGGATGGCTAGATATGTGTTATGATAAGTCTGATATGCCAAAATAAGTTTAATATAGTTGCAACATCAGTTTATATGTCAAAATGTTGGTTACACATGCTTTAAGTTGATTTATGTGCAAAAATGGCATTTTGGTCATTTATAAAGGCATAATAAGCGACTTAACAAAACATTAACCAAACGACGTGACCATAAGTTATAACCTCAGAGGGTTATTCCCTATACAACTATGGCCACAAATATGTGTTTGATCGATCCTAAGATCGACCAAACGGGTCGGATTCGAAAGTCAAAGCAGTGGTGAAGACCGCTCGACTTACGACCCTAAATAAGCACTAAACTAAAAGTGACGACTTAGACATGTCAAAACATGTCTAACTAAGTTATAAAAATGTTTTGGTATCAAAACTTAGTGTTTTAATAACCGAAAATAGTTCCGTTGCAAAATGCACCTAATGCGCATTTTGACCAAAACTTTGACTCGTCACTTCGATTAGTAAACGTGGTAATCAGTAGGTGTGATCACCAAGGATCATAACCATCGTGATTACGATCACGTTGCAAAGTCTAATTGGACTTTTCTTTGACCAATTCATGGTCAGAACTGAAAGTCAAACAGAAAGTCAAATTGTTTGACTTTTAGCTGAAAATAGCTAAAAGAAATAAACAAGACTAGGAGAGAGCACTTACTTGTGTTGAAGAACACTTGAAGAGCTCAAGGATGAAGAATGCTCAGATGGGAGGCCTCCACAAAGGTGGTAGCACTCCAACTTAGAGCAAATGAGAAAGAATGAAGAAGATGAGCAAAGAAAATGGCCAAAAGATCACCTATTTATACTAATCTTGAAGCCACAAGATCATTCCAAGTGTCCCTTGATGTGTCATGATCATAGGAGGGTAGGAGGGTCCTAACACATGTCCAAAGCAGAAACAAAGGTGGAAAATTCGAATGCTTGGTGTCCAAGGGAGTGAACAAGAAGCTGCCAACAAAACAGTTGTGTTGGCACCTGGAAGCGGACTGTATGGTCTTATGGATGCGGTCCGCATCCACCCTTGCTGGCATCAAGTTTCAAAAATTGGCCCTGCTTATGTAAGTGTTGAAGGGTTCGGTATGGCAAAAACACGCTTATGTAACTCTAGGGACTATTTTGCAAAATCTGCGAAAGAACGCCGATTCGCGTATTTCTTAATACAGAACAGCGCACATTCAAAAATTATTGTAATCATTGAAATCTTGTATTTTAATGATTGGAATGCAAAAATATCATTCGTTACGCAATTACGGTCATTTTTGCATTAATTAAAGCGTTCGTCGTAATTAAGCGAAAACCGCAACCGTACAACCGAACGAACTGACATCCGTGACATTTCCGGGCATATTTCAAGTTCCCTATGCTTTATCATCCTTATAAAGCTTACAAATGAGGTTAACGGGTGTTAAAAGTGCTAAAACGCGATAAATACAAGTTCAGGGGCCAAAAATGTAATTTTTGAAACTTCTGCCCCTGCAAGGGCCTTTCGGACCGTACGGCCTAAACCCATATGGTCCGTAAGGGGTCCCCAGATCAGCAGAAACTTGCTGGCAGCTTCTTGTGCATTCCTTGCTCACCAAGTTCGTGATTCTTGACACCTATCACCTGCATTGGACACCTAAGGGGACACTAATCAGTTCCTTGATGACTCAGGAACACTTGGCTTAATTTGGTGAGTCCAAATTCACTATAAATAGCCAAGATCATCACCATTTCAACTTGCTCATTTCATTCTTTCTCTCTCCCACTCTCTTGGAGCTTGCTTCCATATTTTGGAGGCCTCATACTTATTATTCTAAGCTCTTCAAGTGTTCTTCAACACAAGTAAGTGCTCACTCCTTAGTCTTTTTCATTATTTTAGCTTTCTATGAGCTAAAAGTCAAACAGTTGACTTTTTGTTTGACTTTCAGTTCTGACCATTTTGGTCAAAGTCAAAGTTCAACTGAACTTTGCAACGTGATCGTAATCATGAAGGTTATGATCCATAGCGTCATGCCTACTGATTGCAACGGAACTATTCTCGGGTATCAAAACACTAAGTTTTGATACCAAATATGTTTTATAACTTAGTTAGACGTGTTTTGACATGTCTAACTCGTCACTTCTAGTTTAGTGCTTATTTAGGGTCGTAAGTCGAGCGGTCTTGACTACCGCTTTGACTTTCGAATCCGACTCGTTTGGTTGATCTTAGGATCCGACCAAACACATATTTGTGACCATAGTTGTATAGGGAATAACCCTCTGAGGTTATACCTTATGGTCACGTCGTTTGGTTAGTATTATGATAAGTCGCTAGTTATGCCTTTTATAATGACCAAAATGCCCTTTTTGCGCATAGATCCATTTTAAGCATATGTAATCCAACTTTTGACATATACACTGATGTTACAACATTATTAAACATGTTTTGCCATATAAGACTTATCATAGGGCATATCTAACCATCCGAACACGTATCTACGTAAATGACCCGTTAAAGTAGCGTAAACTACCTTAACGAGTCATAATGGGTCAAAAGCACTTAGGATTCATCTCAAATCAGAATGTTGAGTTTGTTAAACCATTTCATATGAGTTCCAATACTCATTTGGTTTAGAACCTCATTCTATCGAAATCCTCCGATTAAAGTCCCGATATTAACGTAGTTATCCGATATTAGGACACACTTAAATCCTCGGATCTTTGAGCTTTTGTTTACTCTCTTGAACAAGGACAATCTTGCAATCCCAAGTGAGTACATAGTCCCCTCTTTTACGCTTTTCAAATGTTTTTGGGTGATTCATATGTGCCTATCATTACTTTCCCGATTTCATGACATTATTTATGCTTTGAATACATAGTACATATAGTACATGATTTCCATTGCATTTTGCTTCGTATGTTGACTTAGCATGCCTAGCACATTGATTTCAAATACATTTTTACTTTGTATGTTGACTTAGCAAACCTAGTATACGATTTTAAAGACAATTTCATGGTATATTGACTTAGTATACCTACATATATTTTCAAAGACATTTTACTTCGTATGTTGACTTAGCATACCTAGTATACGGTTTCAAAGACATTTTTGCTTGGTATATTGACTTAGTATGCCAAGTACATGGTTTCAAAACATTTTCATGACAATCTTGCATTGTTTATGACATATTGGTGCGTTGAACTCGACAATGATACATTCATTAACATTGATCACGCTGACCTGTAGTATGTAATGGTACCATAGGATTGACAATCCCGTTCCCACTTCCTAGGTTTGTTTGGAAGCGACTTTAGGGAATAACAGAATCCGATGAACATTGATAGACCTTTATCTTTATAAGGGTTTGTCCGACAGTCAACAAGGCTTGAATGTATTCGCCAACAATCTTAATATATGTTTTTACAATAAAAGAAATGGTTTATAAGACATAGCTTTTGATTTTAAACAAACCTTTGTTTATTCAAAGACATTGTTTTATACAAGAAATTTGTCACACCCCGGCCACGTAAAACAACAAACCGCGGCGGAAACTTCGGGGAGTGTCGTAACAGAACTATTGTTTCAACAACCATGGCATAATAAGTTAAGTTTTATTTAATAAAGTTGTTTACATTGCCTGGAATAGAAACGGAAAATACAATGAAAGTTAAACTGTTCTTCTTGATTTTATAGTCACTAAGGCCCAAAGTCCATCCTAAGTGTCGCATGAATCAACCTCAAACATTAGCTCCTGCACACGTGAAAATAAATACGTCAGCATAAAAATGTCTGTGAGTAACATAGGTTTTATGTTGATGTTTCGTGGCTTTGAAAGTTAAAATAAAAGTTTAACTAGTACAAAATAGCCATGAAGCATTGTATAATATTTCTTATTATAAAAATCGTATGAAAATCATATGGTTAAAAGAAATAATTTAAGGTTAACTCAATAACCAAAAATGTGTCGAGTCTTGTGTGAAAATCCCATGTCTTGAATAAAATATCATGTCTTGTATAAAATGTTATATCTTGTATAAAAATGTTATGTCTTGTATCTTGTCTGAAGTGGTTTAGATAACGCCACGATATGTAATATGATAAAAGCACTTATATATAAGCGGCGTATCCACCATGCTTTTATCACATTACACATGTCTCGTTATTTAAATCACCCACTATAAACCAACCATCGAAAATGTCTTGTTATCATGTGTAAACGAATGTCCAATTGTCATATGTAATCCAATGTCCAAATGTCTTGTACCACCAAATGTCCGAATGTCATGTGTAAACAAATGTCTTGTATAAACAATGTCTTGTATAAACAAAATTTCGTGTATAAAACAATGTTTTTGAATAAATAAAGATTTCGTTTAAATCAAAAGTTATGTCTTAAAAATCATTGCTTTTATTGTATAAACATATATTAGGATTGTTGGCAAATACACTCAAGCCTTGTTGACTGTCGGATAGACCCTTATAAAAATAAAAGTCTATCAATATTCTTCGGATTCTGGCATTCCCTAAGGTCGCTTCCAAACATACCTAGGAAGTGGAAACGGGATTGTCAATCCTATGGTACCATTACATACTACCGGTCGGCGTAATCAATGTTAATGAATGTATCATTGTCGAGTTCAACGCACCAATATGAATTAAACAATGTAAGCATGTTATGAAAATGTCTTTGAAAACTATGTACTAAGTATGCTAAGTCAACATACGAAGTAGAAATGTCCATGAACTCAATGTGCTCATATGCTAAGTCAACATATGCCGCAAGAAGTGTCTTTGAAATCAATGTGCTAGCATGCCCAGTCAACATACATAGCAAAACATAATGTAAATCAATGTGCTCATATGCTAAGTCAACATATGCCGCAAAAAGTATCTTTGAAATTGTACATAATGTCTATGTCTTAGTCTTGGATCGAGTCTGCTTAGATTGGGCTAGATTATGTCAGAAATGAGGGATATTTATGTAAATAGACATCAAGTTCACCCGGAAGTTTGGAGTTGGAAGAAGTTCGGCCGAACTTGTTCAATGCAAGTTCGCCCGAACTTGTAGTCATCCCAGCGAACTTGATGGCCTATAAATAGTGCGCCTTAGTTTCTCATTTGTAACTTTTGCAACTTTGTCACAACAGAGGCGAAGCTCTGTCCGATCCGGATCTTACATGTAATTTGACTTAGTGATCAATAAACAACAGTTTAACGAGTAATCTTTGCATATTTGCTTAACATGTCACATAGTTTCCGCCTATATGAACATTAGATACCAAATTAAGTTCCTGTGCTAATCAAGGAGCGATCTAATAAGTGGTATCAGAGCAACGGATACCTGATTTGGTGAAATCATTGCAAGATCTACTCTATTTCTACTCATTTATACCATTTTTCTTAACTTTTTCATGGAAAACAATGAACCTACGGATAAAATTTGCTAAATTTTGAATATGTCATGTAAAATCCACTAAAGATAAACCCCTGAGAGTTTCAAGACCTAATTCAAACGAATTGATGTCGAAAAGCTGGAAAAACCATGTTTTACAAACTTGATTTGATCGAACTTGTAATCAAGTCCGCTCGAACTTGATTAAAAATTCAAAATTTTTAATCAAGTCCGCCCGAACTTGATTGATTTTCATAGAATTTTGCACAAGTCCGCTTGAACTTGCTTAACATTTCTTCAAGTTTTCATCAAGTTCGCCAGAACTTGATAAAACTTGTTGAAAGTTTATTATAAATTAAACCAAACTTGTTAAATATCTTGAAATTCATAACAAGTCCGACCGAACTTCATCAGGGTGAAATTTTTCAAAACTTCAACACAAGTTCGCCCGAACTTGTGTGAAACAAAATCTGATCTTTTCAACTGCACAAGTTCGCCCGAACCTGTCGGTGGGCTAATCAATTTTCGAAGTTTGTGAACGTGTTTCAACGATTCTCGTCAGTTTTTCCAGATGGAAGATATTCACAGTGCGTTTATGACGGCTAGCATCGAATGCTCAAATGGTGAATCAAGTTAATATTGATAACGAGATGGGTACGTCTGTGAAGCCACCGAAACTCATGTGTATTGATAAATACGAGGGGTGGAAGGAAAAGTTTACGAACTGGGTTCAGTCTACGTTCTTTCACAGCTGGGTTGCAGTTGAGACTGGCTACACATGGCCAAGAGATGAAAATGATAATGTTATCGATATAAGCAAGTTTTCTACTGTACAAAAAGATGCTTACGTAGCGGAGAAGAAAATGATAAGTCTGATCCAGCAGTCTGTGAAAGAAGATATTTTAGTGCTGCTACTAGAATACAAAACTGCACAAGATCTTTGGAAGTCCTTAAAGAACAAATATCAGGGAAGTGCAGAAATGTCAAAAGCAAAAAAGCATTAATCATGAAGGAATTCGACATATTCACAATGATAAAATGCGAAACGATGAGACAAATGATTGAATATTTTTGTCATCTGAAAGTGATTATGAGGAGACATGGTCTTGAGAAGACGGAAGAAGAATACATCGATAAATTGGCTGACGCTTTGCCTGAAGGTCAATGGACGACATATCTCATGGTGCTCAAAGAAAGTCCAAGCTGGGAATTCTTCAAATTATCCACCTTTATCGATAAGTTGGAGGGGCACGAGTTGGAGTTGTTAAAGATCGCCAAGTCAAAGAATTCGAATGTTGCTCAAGATGTAGGGCTTTATTACAAGACTGGAGCTCAAGAGAATATCTCAAGCCTGAAGATCCAAACCGCTTTTAGTGGGGAATCTGAATTCCTCGAATCAATCGCCAGAGAGCCAAACTTAGTCATATCCAAAATTTGACCAGAGTCCTCAGAATTCATCATATTCCAGCACGGGTTCTAATTCTTCATTTCAGAATCAGTCAAATCAGAATAATCAATCGAATTCTGATCCAAATGTGTTTTAGTGCAACATTGTAGTCAACTTAAGCAACGTTGTTTCTGAACAAGTGGCCAAACAACACATGGTACTTCTTGCCACCGTGTTAGAATCTTATGAAAGTTTGGTGGCCGAGAAGATTGCTAATCCGCAAATGACTGCTGAGGATTATGATCAAGTGGATGAGGAAGAGCTTGAGCTGATGGACATCAAATGGTCATTAGCCTCGATCATTCGGAGGGTTACTAAATTTGTTGCTCTAACCGGCAGAGACATCGGGAATTCAAGCAACAAATTAGGTTTTGACAAAATGAAAGTTACTTGCTTTAGATGCCGACAAAAAGGGCACTTCAAAAGAGAATGCAAGAATCCAGAAGTGAGTGACAATCAAAGTCCATTTGGAGGTGGCAGTGATTATTACAAGAAGTTGCTACAATACAAGCCATTCCCAAAGAAGACTCAATTCGAAATCCAAGAGAAACCATCTAATAACACAGAAAAGCCGATGGTTGCTTGGAATGAAGATGATGGTTTTGACTGGAACTCATATATTGCCAAAAAGATCGAAGTTGCTCTAATGGCTGAGATCATGGAAGACACATCTGCTGAGGATGCAGATATAGAAAGAGCAATGCTAGAAGAATACTTACAACAAGCAGAAGAAGAGGAAATCTATCATCACACAAAGACACATGGTATCCTTTCTTCTAACATGACTTCTAGTTTTGCAGGTTGTTTTGGTGTTACAACATCTTCGGAGCATGTTGCTGAGAAGACACCTGTGGCTAAAGAACATCAACGTGACTAAAGAAATGAATGAAGAAAATATCACAGAGATTGCCAACAAAGCTATGATGGGAAATCTAATGAAGGTAGGTCTGGAGGTAAAAGTTGTAAAAAAGGAAGTTGTTAAAGTAAAAATCGTTGAGGTTGAGAAACCTTGTACGAAGTGTACCAAGCCTTGTCTGCAATGTGCTGAAAAATCTCAAATCAAAAGTGAACTCAATGTGCATAACAACAATTTCAAATATGATTATCGCACAATGAAAGAGGCTTATGATAAAATAAAGATGATTACATCAGGCTTGATAATAACAACATTGAACAACATGATACCGTGAGAATGTTAAAAGCTACATTAATGGAAAAACAAAAAGTAACATCTATATCAATACCACTACTGAAGTAAAACAAGAGCTTCAAGATATGAAAATTGAAACTGAAAGAGTGAGACAACTTTTGAAAAGCTATACCACTAACGCTTACATCATCAATCATATTCTTCCAACGATTCCGTCGGAAGGAGATGATAAGAAAGCAAAAGGTAAGAAACATGGAGATTATAGCAATGTTCCACCACCCTTGTGCGAAAAGTATTGTCGCAAAAAGGCTGAAGGGATGGAAAAGGCGCTTAACATTAAACTTTTGACTGAAAAGAAAAATGAGCTGCCTGAGAACATTGATATTGATATAACCTACACAAGCGATGATGTCGAAGTAGTGGTTAAGAATGTTGTTGAAATGTGTTGAGTGAATCTGATGATGTAGCTATGAGAGCGCCAACTCGAGACCGAACAATTCTGAATCACAATCTGAAGATGACCATACATCATCGGAAGATATCCTAAGTGATGATCCTAACTTTGTTATGTACAAAGCTAAGGAATCTGATAGACTATATTTTGACGATAGCTTTCCGATTCGGAATGTGAAAGAAGACCAGCTTGATAAATTCTTCAAACTCGTTGAAGTATCATCAGAAGATGTGGAAAGAAATGAATTTTTTTTTACTCTAAACCCAAAAAAGAATTTTAACAATTACCGAAGGAATGGTGGTGATTTTCCTGAACATAGGAGAGCAGGGTTGGGTTTGGATGTAGAAGAAGAACCGAAAAAGAAAAAGTCACCATTTCACGAATATAAAGAGAAAAACATGGCTTTTGTATATGGGACTCGTACGGTTCAAGAGGAAAGTTTGATTGGAAAACAATCAAATGATGAGTTCAAAAAGGAAAAAGAACTTCGAGATAAGGCTAAATCCGTAAGTGGAGTAAAACCCACTAGTGGACATTCTCATGATAATCGGACTTGCTTTAAATGTAATGAAGTTGGTCATATTGCTCGCAAGTGTCCGAAATCAAAGCCTGTTTATCCTCGAAGAAAAACAAATTCAGATGTTGAAAAACTCAAGCAACCAGATATTGTAAAACCCGTCACAATTCTAAAACGAAATAATGAATCTAAAATTGAAGTTAAACCTAAAACTGAATCGAAGTTTGAAAATTCAACTTTTGAGAAAGGTGAAACTTCCAAATTGAACGAAAACAAAGATTCAAGGTTTTATATCAAGAAAGCAAGGGTTAAATCACAATCCTGGGTTACCAAAAAGAAAACAACAACATCTGAAGTTGTAAAGTCTGTGTCTGTTGAAACCAAAGTCGACAAGGTGTCTAAGTCAAAAGATAAATCTGAAACTGTCAATGCTTGTCCAAAACTTTCAAAGGATAAAAAGGTCAAGTTTGAAAATAATAATGTCGATAAAGTCTTAGATGGTGAATTTGAGGATGATTATGAAGTTTATTATCCTAAACCCAAGACCAAAAAGGCTTGGGTTGTACTTTTTCACTGAATGTTAATGTGTGCAGGGGCTCCAAAGATCCATATTATCGAAGTGGATTCTGGATAGCGGAGCGTCGAGGCACATGACCGTGATGAAAGCACTACTCTTCGATATTAAAGGATTAATGGAGGGTATGTAGGCTTCGCTGGAAATCAAGGAGGCCGGATTGTAGCTGAAGGAAAGCTTTCGAATGGCGTGGTTTCATTTGATCGTGTTAACTATATCGCCGAGCTAGAGAACAATCTTCTAAGTATCTCTCAGATTTGCGATAAGCAGTTCACAGTTCATTTCAATGATAAGGAGTGCATGATTCTTAAGCCGGGCTTCGTGATTCCGGATGATTGGATTCTTATGCGCGTTCCACGCGAAAACGATCTCTACATGTTAGACATGGGTATTGCTACAACATCGTCGAAATCGGCTCAACGTTTTGTCACAAAAGCCACAAAGAAGGATTCGATTTTATGGCGCAGAAAAATGGGGCATATACATCTGAGGGAAATGAATTTTCTGGTTCATGACAATTTATTCGAAGGAGTGAATCTTTGAAGTTTCCACATGACGGATCATTGTCTTGAATGCAAGAAAGGGAAGCAGATTAAAAAGTCACATCCTAAGAAGATTCTGAATTCCATAAAGTTGCCGCTTGAACGTCTACATATGGATCTTTTTGGTCCTGTGAATGTTCGAAGTATATCCGGAGATCTATACTGTTTAGTTGACACAGATGATTATTCTCGATATTCATGGGTTTTCTTCCAAGAGTCCAAGGATGAAACGTTTGATAATCTGGTGATTCTCTTCAAGAAACCCGAAATCTATATCATCTCCTTGTCATACGTATTCGAAGTGATAATGACACGAAATTCGAGAACAACAAGATGAAAGAGTTTTGCAACGCTAAAGGAATTCTGCACGAATTCAGTGCACCTTATACTCCACAACAAAATGGTGTAGCTGAGAGGAAGAATAGAACGTTGATCGAAACAACAAGAATAATGCTTGCAGACTCAAAACTTCCTGTTAGCTTTTGGAGGGAGGCGGTTGCAGCGACATGTTACACTTTAAACAGGGTCCTAACTGTCAAACTGACTAAAAAGACTTGTTTCGAGATGATTAACCGAAGGAGACCAAATTTGAAATATCTAGAACCGTTTGGTGCACCATGTACAGTGATTGATCAAGATGGAAAGTTCGGTGCTAAAATGCTTGAAGGTTTCTTTGTCGGTTACGCTAGTCCGCTAAGAAGAGTTTACATTCCTGCTTTCAGAAGGGTGGTCGAAGCACAGCACGTTGATTGCTTTCGGTACACAACTTCTATTCAGAGAAAAGGCGATGCATTGTTGTTCAATTACCAAGATTTGTGGAAGTCATTCGACTTGCTAGAAGAACCGACTGATGAAGAACTTGTAGCTCTTTATTATCTTCAACAATCGGTTAACCAAGAACAGATTATAAGGCCAAACATGGTTAATCAACCCACTGTTGGTACTTGTGCAGGTCCGAGTAATAGTAGTGTTCCAGTTGAACAAGTTTCTGAAGCAGAAATAGAACCTACTACAACTCCAGGAAATTGTTTCCACTGAACCAGTAAATGCAACTACAGAGCCCAATATTCCTCAGAATCAGAATTCCGACTCTGATGAAGCTCCGACTTTCGATGATGATGGAGAATCCTCTTCTGATGAAGAATCCGAGCAGATAACAAGCATGTTGAATCAATCTGCAGGCCCGAGCAATCAAAATGAAGCTACATCTAGTGCTCCTGAAGTTTATTTGATCGTTGATCTGAATATTTCAAATCAGAATAGTACGATGGATGTTCTTAGTGAGGAGATGCTGCAATCTTATTCATATCATCCTTCAACAAACATTATTGGAGAATTACAGACTGGTGTGAGAACGAGAGGCTAAATCAATAAAGCATTAAGTTGTTTCTATACTCGAGTGCTTCGACTCATGACTATTGTTATTATTCATGTTTCATATCTCAAATAGAGCTGAAGACTGTGAATGAAGCTCTGGGTGATGAGAACTGGGTGATAGTGATGCAAGAAGAGTTGTTACAGTTCAAGAAAACGGGAGTCTAGAGACTTGTTGACTTACCACCAAAGCAAAAAGCGATAGACACGAAGTAGGTCTTCAAGTGCAAGAGAGATGATCGAGGTGTGATCGTTAGAAACAAAGCTCGGTTGGTTGTCAAAGGTTTCCACCAGCAAGAAGGAATTGACTATACGGAAGTCTATGCATCGGTTGCACGCTCAGAGTCAATCCGCATTTTCCTTGAATTCGCTGCTTGGAAAGGTTTTAAAGTGTACCAGTTAGATGTGAAATCCGTATTTCTCTATGGTAAGCTACGCGAACAAGTGTACGTCGGCCAACCACCGGGGTTCGTCGATCCGCTGAACAAGAACAAAGCTTCTCTTAGACAAAGCCTTATATGGATTACATCAAGCCCCGAGAGCTTGGTACGAGACGTTATCTCAACATCTCATTGGAAACGGCTTTAAAAGAGGCACAGTGGATAGTACATTGTTTACCAAAGAAGTCGGAAGTCATCTAATCATCGTACAAATCTATGTAGATGATATCATCTTTGGTTCAACAAATGATAGTCTTTGTAAAGAATTCGAGAAAATAATGAAGAAGAAGTTCGAAATGTCTTCTATGGGCGAACTGAAATTCTTCCTCGGCTTACAAGTTGATCAGTTACCAGACGGCATATTCATTCATCAAACAAAATACGTTCATGATATTCTGAAGAAGTTTGAAATGGATAGCTCGAAGCCGCTTTCTACTCCTCTGGCACTGAATCACGGGATTTGCATTGACGAAACAGGAACCAAAGTGGATGATACGCTCTATCGGTCGATGATAGGATCTCTTATGTATCTGACGGCAACTCGCCTAGATATCATGTATCCTACCTGTCTTTGCGCAAGATATCAGTCTAGTCCCCGAGTGTCTCACATGCAGATAGTCAAGAGAATATTCCGTTACCTGAAGGGATGTCCAAGCACTGGCTTGTGGTATCCAAAGAACGATAATTTTGATGACGGGATACGCTGATTCTGACTTTGGGGTGGACAAGCTAAATTCAAAGTCTACGACGGCTGGTTGCCAGTTCTTCAGAACTCCATTAGTAACGTGGCAATGCAAGAAACAAACCACGGTCTCTCTCTCTACTTGTGAGGCAGAATACATTTCTGCTTCCAGCTGTTGTTCACAAATCCTATGGATTCAACAACAGATGAGGGACTTTGAATTGCAATTTCTTGATACGCCTTTATATGTAGACAATAAGGCAGCAATCGACATAACTAAAAATCCTGTTCATCACTCTCGAACTAAACACATAGAAATTCGTTATCACTTCATTCGTGATTGCTATGAAAAGAAGTTGGTGCGAATAGAAAAAATCCACACCGATGAACAAAAAGCTGATTTTTAAACCAAAGCTTTTCCTTTAACAAGATTTAAATATCTAATGAGGCTTAACGGTATTAAAAATTTGTTGACAGGTGCGGAAGCAGAGGTTGAATATGGACCGGACGAGGAGTTCACGTGAACGACATTGGTTTGTATATCTTTTAGATTAGTATTTCTTAAAAACTAAAATACAAAAATATGTTTTTGATTTTAGGGGGAGAAATATTTGAAAAAATACAAAAACATATGAAAAATTCAAAAAGTACAAAAATATTGAAAACACAAAATGAATTTTGTGTCACAAAGGAAATGATAGTACATCAGTGGACTATCAGAGTATGCTAAAGAATTGTAAAGTTTAAACAAGTATAAACATGTCTTACTTAGGATGTGTCGATAGGCTTTACACGTTCAGTAAATTGTTTCCGGGATATAAACTAAATTTTACAACTGCTTAAACTTGTGGATTAACATCTCTCGGATATATGGACTTAGTACTCTAAAATTTCGTTTGAGAGTTTGCCTGATTCTGAGATACGAGGTCTTTATAGATAGTTGATATCTGGGGTATTATACAAGTTCTTCTGATTTTGCGGAAGTAATAGCCTAGAACTTCTATAATGCTTTTGCTATAAAAACCCTAAACTGCATGCAAACTTGAAAGAATCGAAAGATCTAATCATTTACAGTGCTTAAAAGATTTCTTAATTGGAACACACCTTAAAGTCGAGCCTTCATCTCTTTGTCGATACGGTGGTATTAACCTGAGCTCTCAAGGCTTCGTATTAACCCAGATACAGATATCAATTACGCTATATTCACCTGTAAGATGAAATCTAGGGAATCTTGATACGGGAGTATATATATTGAGATGGGAACCATAGTTGAGTCAAGTTTCATAATTCTACCTAAGATATCTTGGAACAATTGAGAAATGTGTCGAAGTTTAAGTGGACAAACATATTGATAATCTAGGTAAACGAGTTTAAAACTTAAAGTCATCAAAAGGTCAACGGTACTGGTGATATGTCTCAATCAACTGATATGATCCTTAGACACGAATTCACAAAACTATGTCTGTAAACATGCTTGTACATAGTTTACTTTCTTTACTTGCTTTACAGATTAAAACCAAAAAAAAAAAACCAAAAAGATTTTCAGTGTGTTTTAGCATAAACTTTATAAAATACAAAAAGATTTTGTTTCTACATTAGTTTCAACATGTTGGAGAACGAATCTTCGAAGTCTGGTAAGGTGCTAAACTGGTGGAAATCTAATTGGCAACGGGCTGGGAGCTAATCTGTAAAACCTGATAAGCGAAAATGATTAAAAGTTCATTAATTTGAAACTTGATTTTCAGAAAAACCAACAATTTGTTCATAACGGGTCGAACCGAGGTCATTAACTTGGACTCGGTAGACAAATTGGTTAACCAAGGTCATTAGCTTGGACTTGGTCAACTGAGTGGATTGTTAAAACTGGTAAAAAATGAAAAGTTCAGGGTCAAATTGAAAAATTTGAAAAAAATTGATTTTGGGTTGATCAAGTTCGCCTGGACTTGGTATCAAGTTCGACCGCACTTGTCTGTGCTTAAAAGGCTTTATTAAATGACAAGTTCGCCCGGACTTATACTGATCTTAGTTGATTGGTATTACAAGTTCGCCTGGACTTGTTCAGTATAAATAGATCATAAGTTCGCCCGGACTTCATTACTGATCTTCTTGTGTCAACTGAGCGAACTTAAGCAAACTTCATTTTTGCACACAATAAGTCGATTTGCTGCCCAATTTTTATGTGAATCTTAGTGATTTGCACACTAAGGATCATGGCTATGGTGAGTGATTGGATTTTGGACCGTGGTTTGACTATGTTTGAACGATTTAGATTTGAACTTGATGATTGAACATAAATTAAGAAGTTTAAGATCGAATTGGACCATACAACATGTTAAATAATCATAAACGAACCTGAATAAGTCATTAATTTGAATAAGAATGTCATAAACATGTTGTTGCAGGTTTTCATGAAAGTGATGACAAGTTTGCCCGAACATGTCAACTGGTTCTTTGAACCAAGTTCGGCCGAACTTGTCCTCAAATATTAAAATGATGAAACCTTTACAAGTCCGCCCGAACTTACCTGCAAAGTTTGAAATGTTGAGAATGTGACAAATTCGCCCGAACTTGTCTGATGAGTTCAAAAGGTTTTAACAAGTTCGCCCGAACTTGTTTGAGTTTTAATCAAAATGTTTTTACAAGTTCGCCCGAACTTGATGATTTGTAATGCATTGTTTGTCTAATCAAGTTCGCCCGAACTTGATGTGAAATTGTATGAATATTGTAAAATTTTGACTAATTTTGTCTCGATTCTCGTGTTTGCAGAACATCCAGCTTTCGTTCAATAAATTTCACAATACGTACATAACGCTTGACAAGACTGCCTGTCCATCTCTTGAAGCATATGACAGTATTCTTGCTTTCATGGAGCGTATTCCAATTCACAAGGCGATTATGGAAAAGACAGTGGTTTATAGGTTGCATGTTTATGGATTTTGGAGCGCAATATCACTTAACGATGATGACACAATGACTAAATCAGTGGTTCATGAAGGGAATGAAGATAAAGAGTTTACAGTGACCGAAGAAGACATCCAAAAAGTGTTGAATTTAAACGACGATAAGAATGATCTGATGTTGCTTGATGAAAGAATGGTGCGAGGTTGTTTTTGTCGCATGGGCTACAAAGGGCATGTAAATGAATCGACATTGAAGAAAGGGGGAGCTCCGAATCCCTATAGGTTTATGATGAACGCGATTATACACGCTTTCAGCCATCGTAAAGCAGGATTGGATGATGTACAAGATTATATGGCTTGTATGGCCACAACGCTCGTTCTAAACAAGAAATTCAACTTTTCAAAGCTTGTATTCACGCACATGAAGATCAACATGGGATCGAACAGGCTTGTGATGTATCCAAGGTTTATTCAGATGCTGATTGACTACAAGTTCAAGAAAATCGTGAAAGATCCGAACGATACCGTATATCTTAGTCACATTGATGAAGTTACTGTAAAGAAGCTGATTACTTTCTAGAAACAAGCTTCAGCATCGGTTGCAAAGCATTTATTTGGTGCTATAGCTTCTGCTGATTACGTCGCACCACCAGAATACAAATGGCGTAAAGATGATAGTGGTGACGAGAAAGAAAGGAATGCTGAATTTGAATGGATCTACATCCAAAGAAAAGCGCAGCGACTGGTTTTTAAAGAAAGTAGTTGTTGAAGAAAATAAGAAAATGTCTTGAAAATCAAAGAAAGTAGAAACTATGCTTATCGATGAAGATGAACATGAGAATGTTCAACCTGAAGCTGGTTCTAGTGCTGCAGTTATTGTCGAAAGTCAAGAGAAGTCTACTCAAGAAGATGACGTTATTTTTGCGACGTCAGACAAAGATGAAGATAGCGATGATTCTCTGGAAATAGCGACAAAGAAAGCAATTGCTGAAAAAGAGTCAGAGAAAATTAAAGAAACTGATGCTGATTATGAACAGAGTTAGAAAAAGATTCCGATGATGAGAGACCGAAGAAAAAGGAAAAAAGAGTTAAGTCTTCTGAAATAGATACATCTTTAAAGACTACTGGGTCTCCGAGCACTAAAGGCAAGAAAGCTCAGAAACCAAAAAGTCGCTGTTACATTGGAAAGAAAAAAGGCACAGAAGTCCCACAAGAACCTTCTGGTGCAAAAACAACAGGAGTTACAAAAGAACCTCCTACGGCTGAAAAGATTCAAACTTCTGCAGTTCAAAAGACGATTGTGCAGACAGGAGTCACACAATAACTTCCTGAGTCTGAATTGCTCGAAATTCCTATCATATAGTCTCAAGATCCACCTACAGCTTCTCAACCTGAAAGCTCTATTTCGAAAAATGTTCATACACCAAAGAGTACGCCAAAGTCTACTCCGAAGTCAAAGCTGTTTGGAACCAATCCTGGTGATCCTGTTAATACTCAAGATTTAAATGATTTCTTCCCAGAATCTGATGTTGATGAACTTGAAAAGAGAGTTAACGTTTTGGAAGACAAAGTTTCGAAGAACGAAGCCGAGAAAGCTGCGTTAGAACAAATGGTGAAACAAAGCGAGGTTGAAAAGGAAATTTTGAATGCTAAAGTAAAACTTCTGGAAGGTGATCGAGGTTATTTGAAGGCGATGATAGAAAGTCTGCAGGATGCAAATGAAAGATTGCAGAAAGAGATTGCAGAATTACGATCTGAACGTGATTTGAATGATCGAAGGTTTTCAAGGCTACAGAAGGTATTATCAAACAGTTTAGGAATTGATTTTGCTGCTGAATATGCTCGATTAGATTTGCAAGAGGCGAAAGAGAAAGCAGAGAAAGAAATTGCTGAACAGGGGAAAGGCAAACATGTGATAGAAAGTATGCCTGAGATAACTGAGCCTGTGATCGAATCTACTAAAGCTTCAGAGTCTGTTATTATACCAGAGAAAGAAACAGAGCAAAAAGACGATGAAGAAGCTGAAGACGATGATAATGATGATGAACCTGTTGATAATCCTAAAGACGACTCCAATAACGATGATGGAAACGATGATGATCAGGGTGGAATTGGTCTAAAAGTTGTGGATGCTAAAGTGTCTGATGAATTTGATTTTTCCTCAATACTGAATGATGATGCTAACATAATGGAAGATCAAAGTTAGGGGGAGTAGAAAGGGCAAACAGGGGAAAAAGATGTTGATATGTCAGATGCGATTACTGCAATGCCAACGAAACCGATGATTCTAATGTTAGAGCATAACGTCGAAGAAGGTGAATTTATTCACAATTATTCAAAGGAAGATCTAGCAAAGCTGCTAAATGTTGATGCTGAAACATTTGATTTTGATTTCAAAGAAGATGTGGTGAACATTAATACATTCGAGCCAAACGGGTACTGCTATAAAAGAAGGTCTGATGCTGACGATTACAACAAAGTTATTATTGAAGATTGGTCATCAGATGATGAAAAGGATGAAGCAGAAAAGTATGTTGGTCTGAATACTGATAAGTTTCCGACATTTGAAGAAATGTACGAGCAGCTCAATGAAGATTTATTAAAAGAGAAAGTAGCTGAGTCTGTACGAGAAGGAAAAGTACCAAAGCCAATGACAAAAGAAGAGATTGCTAAAGCAAAGAAGTACTGGTTCAAAGAGATGCCGAGAGAAAGGAAGTTCAGACGTCCATTAGCATTCTTTACCAGAGATGCAGATATATCGTTGGGTGACATACTGAGTTGGGGTTGGTTGAAAGAATTGAATGTCTACGCCATCAAAAGAGAATATGGGGTACAATATTTCCGACATATGGAAGATTTTAGTACACTTCCGTATTGGGATGTAGAGGAATTGTTGCAGACGAGGAACGTGAGTTACCACATGAAGTTTATTGATCAATTATTGTGGAAAATGATAAAGTTTGAAGCGACACAAGGGTTCAAGTATTGGAAACCGTTCATTCCAAAACGCTGAATCAAAACGAACAAGAAGACTGGTGAAAAGGATATAACATTAATTATGAAGTGTCTGCGAGCAATGAGAAACATGCCCCTGATGCCTATTGAACATGATTTCTATCCATTGTTTAAGTGGTGGGAGGTTGATCCTACTACATGCGACGAAATGATAGTGTTGAGATTTGAAGAACACTTGGATATTACGAAAGAAAAATCAGTTGAAGTGTTTCAGAATGAAGGATTGAAAGGGTTATGGAGGACGATACGCATAGTAGACCCTATGTGGCTAGTGAATTGCTCGAAGGAAGATATTAAATGTTTATTCTTCAGTAAGATATGTTACGAGAAGCGCGAAGAGAATCAAGCGATGCAGTATCAAAGAATAGTGAATGTTTGTTACGCGCATGGTGTTAATTCAGGAAGAATGTGGGAATCCAGTTGGAGAGAACTAGAGCGTAAAGAGTTTTTAAAGGAAGAAAGGAGAATAGAACGTATTCACGAAATGGGTAGAGAGGCAAGACATAGACGTTTTCAGTTCATGACGAAAGTGCCGCCTACTGACCAAACGCCAATTCCAGAGCAAGAACGTAAAAAGAAGCCTTACAAAAACTTCTTTGGACACTACAGATAAAAGACAGAGCTTTGAAGACTGATCAAGACGAAGACGATATCCAAGGGGGAGTCTGTTAGTACATAATGTCTATGTCTTAGTCTTGGATCGAGTCTGTTTAGATTTGGCTAGATTATGTCAGAAATGAGGGATATTTATGTAAACAGACATCAAGTTCACCCGGAAGTTTGGAGTTGGAACAAGTTCGGTCGAACTTGTTCAATGCAAGTTCGCCCGAACTTGTAGTCATCCCAGCGAACTTGATGGCCTATAAATAGTGTGCCTTAGTTTCTCATTTGTTACTTTTGCAACTTTGTCACAACAGAGGCGAAGCTCTGTCCGATCTGAATCTTACATGTAATTTGACTTAGTGATCAATAAACAACAGTTAATGAGTAATCTTTGCATATTTGGTTAACATGTCACATAGTTTCCGCCTATATGAACATTAGATACCAACTTAGGTTCCTATGCTAATCATGGAGCGATCTAACAGACATCAATGTGCTAGCATGCTCAGTTAACATACATAGCAAAACATAATTGAAATTATGTACTATACATATACTAGATAAACATAGCAAGTATATGTCATGAAAGCATGAAAACATGAAAGTAACAAGTAGGCACATGTGACCCCAAAACATTTAAAAACATAAAAGAGGGGACTATGTACTCACTTGGGATTGCAAGAAAGTCCTTGTTCAAGAAGATAAACCAAAGCTCAAGAGTCCGAGAAAGCACGTATGTCCTAATATCGGATAACTATGTTAATATCGGGACATTAATCGGAGGATCGGATAGAATGAGGTCTTGTAACCAAATGAGTGTTGGAACTCATATGAAATGGTTTAACAAAGTTAACATTCTGATTTGAAATGATTCCTAAGTGCTTTTGACCCATAATGGCTCGTTAAGGTAGTTTATGCTACTTTAACGGTTCATTTGTGTAAACGCGTGATCGGATGGTTAAATATGCCCTTTGATAAGTCTTATATGCCAAAACAAGTTTATATAGTTGCAACATCAGTCTATATGGCAAAACATTGGTTACATAAGCTTAAAATCGATTTATGCGCAAAAAGGGCATTTTTGTCATTTATAAGGCATAATAGGCGACTTAACATAACACTAACCAGACGACTAGACCATAAGGTATAACCTCAGAGAATTAATTCCCGATACAACTATGGTCACAAATATGTGTTTGGTCAGATCCTAAGATCAACCAAACGGGTCGTACTCGAAAGTCAAAGCGGTGGTCAAGACCGCTCGACTTACGACCCTAAACAAGCACTAAACTAAAAGTGATGAGTTAGACATGTTAAACATGTCTAACTAAGTTTATAAAACTGATTTGGTATCAAAACAAAGTGTTTTGATACCTGAAAATAGTTCCTTCGTATAATGTGCACTTTGCGCATTATTGACCGAAACTTTGACTCGTCACTACAGCTAGTAACATGGTAAATCAGTAGGCATGATCGCTATGGATCATAACCATCGTGATTACGATCACGTTGCAAAGTTCAATTGAACTTTGTCTTGACCAATTAATGTTCAAAGCCAAAAGTCAAACACTGTTTGACTTTTAGCTTGAAATAGCTAAAAAAATAACAAGACTAGGATAGAGCACTTACTTGTGTTGAAGAACACCCAAGAGCTCCAAGAAGACCAGAAAACTCAGGTAGAAGGCCTCCAACAATGTGGTAGCCTCCACTTAGAGTGTTTGAGATAAGAAGAGTGAATGAGCAAGTTGAAGTGAATGATCAAGGGCCTATTTATAGTTGAATTGAAGCTACAAAATCATTACAAGTGTCCATGAGTCATCAAGGGGTTTGATTAGTGTCATAACACTTGTTAAATGAAGAAGAAAGGGTGGCAATTTCGAATGCTTAATCATCAAGAGAGTTAACCAGTGCTGGACACCCCATGCGGACCGTATGGGGTTCTGGATGCGGTCCGCATGGCCCTCAGCTGGCAACAAGTTTCACGAATTGGCAGAACAGGCCCCTACATTTTTTTTCGTCGCGTTTTGGCACTTCTAACACCTGTTAACGTTATTTTTAAGCTTCATAAGGACGATAAAGCATAGGGAACTTGAAATATGTCCAAAAATGTCTCGGTTGTCGGTTCGTTTGATCGTACGGTCGCGGTTTTCGGTTAATTATGACGAAAATCGTAATGAACGCGTGCAAGACCATAAATGCGTATCGAATGATATTTTTGCATTCCAATCATTAAAATACAAGATTTTAATGATTACAAATTTTTTTGGATGTGCGTACATGTTCCAGATTAAGAATACGCGAAACGACATAATTTCACAGAATTTGCAAAATAGCCCCCGGAGTTGTAAAAGCATGATTTAGTCATACCGAAGCCTTCAAAACTTAATTCTAAGTTATGTAAAGGTTATTTAAGGTATGTTAAGCTTGTTTCATCGTTCCGGAGTATGCGTCGCTATGAGAATCGGAAAACTTTCATAGTTTGTCGTAAATAGTCCCTGTGATCGAATAAGCTTGTTTTTGACATACCAAACTCTTCAAAACTTATTTCTAAGTTATGTAAAGGATATTTAGGGTATGTTTAGCTTATGTCACTGTTCCAAAGTGTACATCGCGTTAAACTGGTTACGTTTTGCGATTCCACTTCTAGAAAAGGTTTGTAAGGTCAAAATCGAACAAATATTGAAAACGCACAAAAGTCATAAGTAAATACACAAATTTGTAAGCAACACAAAGTTTCATTGATCATCTGTCACACCCCGACTCGCAGCGGAAGACAAATGCAGGGTGCGGCAGACAAGTGGTAATACTCCATAGTTTAAAAAACATGATATCATACATAGAGAGAACCTTGGTTACAACATACTGTCAGTATCATATTACACACCATAAGTTTTAGTACAGAACTATGAGCTATTACAGCTCTTATTCTGCTACAGATTACTACTACATCCGTCCATCCGCACGTTCCTTATTCCTCTTTAGTTTTACCTGAAATGCATGTTAGTTTAAAAAAGGTCAGCTAAACGCTGCGTGAGTTCCACTGGTTTAATCGCTGTGTAACAATATGTATTAACAAATTTAAATTGCACTGGTCATCATCACAATGATGGTCATAGTCATATTTGTAGAAAGAATTACATGAGGATACAAGTGAAACCTTGACTGTTTTACCCAGGGTCGTGTCACCCAGACACTCCCGGTCCACCAACAGCGTCAAGTGAAGTCACGCCCCTTAGTATTTATGCCTAAAACACAACCAAATTAGGACGAGTGCAGTAGCCTAGTGCCGACACACTGTCAGTCATGTGGGTTGGTCAAACCGGTAGTACTATCCACAGGCTTACGTTAATCACTTGTCTTATAGAGGGGAGGTAGTTTGTGTGTTAGATAATTCACATCATATATTGGTGCAATTAACACAGTTGCATAACATGCCAATCATCTCAGAAACAGTATCATAGTTTAGAAGTGGGAGAGTAAAACTCACTCCCAGATTGGTGTAATCAACACAGTTTATAACCAGTTCATGTGTTAGGGAAGTAAAATTCCCTTCATAAGTTTGTGAAACCAACACGGTTTGTAACATGCATTCCACCCCAAATAAAACAATAAAACAGTTAAAAGCGGGGTAGTGAAACTCACAGTGCCAATAGGGGTCTCAACACACGAGTGGTCGGATAGCTGGATCAACTTTAATGACACACATCCAAGCATGGACTCAAATCAGTACCTAAGCTGGTAATGGTCATAGCTTGGATCAGGTCAGGAGCTTTTACTCCCGATTGAGTCTATAGGACACTTGTATGGTGATGGACGTCAGGGTAGTATTAGTTTTCAGTTTAGCTTCCGGGCACCGATTCGCGTGCCAGCCAAAGTCAGTAGTTTAACGTGTTCGGATAATGGTACGGGAACACCAGTAATGCCAACACATGGTTATTAAAAAATGATTAACTTTCCATTAAGGGAGTTTGAGTGTTCGGGGGGTCCAAGTGGCCCAAATTTGAGTTTCCATTTTCACCGTCGGGCCGGATTGTCTTAGAGCATACCATGGTGCCCAAATTGCCCGGGAATCTCCCGGAATACTCCCAATGTTATATTTATAGTTTTTGTCGGGTTGGGTCAGTTCCCCGTTCCGGCGGGTTCGTTACATGGTAAACTGCCGAAAATGATTTATATAACTTATTTTTAATCCAAATAAATTCTCATTTAATCTAGAATTAGAGTAAAAATCTATAAATATTTATATAACTCAGTAAAAATCAGTAAATCATGAGATAAATTTCTTGGAATTTATTTTTGGTAATTTTCTTATTTAAATAAATTATTTATAAACCCATTTTTAATCACATAATTAACATAAGCTACTTTCAGAAGTTCAAAAATTCCAAAAACATTCCTGAACCTTCTATACATGTCCAGGAACCTCTCCAAACATTTTGAGAATTTTTTGATTTCATTTCGGTGTGTTTACGGCTCCCGAAAACTCTCGAAAACACGGATTTTTAGCACAAATCAAAACTCAACCAATAGACTCATAATTTTCCCAGATCATTCCCCATATGTTTTTTAGTGTCTCTATAAAATTTGGTGATTTATTGAATCCGTTTGACATTTTTCCCGAAATTCTTTCGGTAAAACAGTTATAAATTCACCAAAAATGGTAGAAAATTCCACAAATTAAAAAATTTTACGTGGACCTTCCTTACAATACCCTACATCACAATACCAAATTTCAGCTTCATCCAAGTTACACAGACCAAGTTATAGGCAAAACAATTTCTGCCCATTCTAGTTTCGGTTCTCGGAGGTTATACCTAGCGAAAGCTTTGTTTCTGAGGGTTCCTTGTGAGTCCAGAAGTGTGTGGCTGCTATGTTTAGTACCTACACACTAAGTACTATCCATAGATCAATCAAACTTTAATCCATTGTTTTTCGGTTAATTGAATAGTTAAGCGATTTTGGTCGAATAAGAGTTGATTAGGGTATCAAACCCCATTGATTAGCAACCATGGCTGCCATATAACACCGGGGATATATGTGGTGTTCTTATTCAGCCCATAAACAGGTTGAAACCTTCAAAAATCTTGGATTAAAAGGCGTTTTTGGCTAGAAATCACGTTTAATCAAGAAAACGGAATTAAGAACATAAAATCCAAGGGTTATACCTTTGATTTAGTGAAGATTAGGGGAGAACTCAGCTGAATTAGTGGTCTTCTTGGCAGATTTTGAGAGCATTTTGGGGTAATTTGGAAGGAATTTTGGTATAAATGAAAAAAAAGAAATAAAAAAAATTTATATATACATGGGAGGGGGGGGGGGGGGTGGCGGCCTAAAGGTGGGTCCCAAGGGACACCTCATGCTTTGTTTCGCGTGTGTGAAGATGAGGTTTATCTTATAGATAAGTATGGGTTCGTTTCGGGTCCGATGCGCGTTCTCGGTTTGCGTGACGGACTCCGTTTTGCGCGTACTTAGTGTCAAAAGACTCGGTTTTAAAAATTATGCATAACCGACTCAAAATCCGAACCCAGTTACGTTTAAATCATAAAAGTCTCGTTTGACGTTCGTTTAAGTGTTTTTAAGCTTGATCGATCGTTCCTTGCACATTCGATTGCCTTAATGCCCGGAACGAATGCGTTTCCCCAACCAGGAGCTGCTTCGTTTTGCGTACCCGGGCTTTGATTATTTTTAAACCTTATGTCACAGTCTATGGCACAAATCTAAGTTATTCCTGGAACTCGGAATTGTAAATAAGGCTACGGATAATCTAATAAACAACTTCAAAGGTTTAATGCGCTGTTAAACGTCAAGTTTCTGTTTAACACGTTGTTCAAGGCTAAGGATGCCAACCTCGCTATGTCAACCATGACGTGCTCTCGGATTCCTCCGAGGTATAACATATATCGTTTCGCACCACACACAAGTCATGAATTTTCACAAGGTTTAAACACAATGATAGTTTTAGTCATGCTTTAAGTTTAGGACCAATTAAGGTGTACCTGGTTTCGACATGGGTATCACAGTCTCCCCTGGTTAAGAAATTTCGTCCCCGAAATTTACTTTTTCATGCTAGGGAAGAGGTGAGGGTATTTTCTATGGAATTCATCCTTCAGTTCCCAGGTATATTCAGGTCCTTGCTTAGAGTTCCACCGGACTTTAACCAGTGAAATTTTGTTATGTCTTAATTGTTTGACCCTACCATCAACTATTTCCACCGGCTCTTCCATAAAGTGGAGTCTACTGTCAACGTGTATGTCTTCCAAAGGTACCTGGGTAGCTTCACATGACAGGCATTTCTTCAGGTTTGATACATGGAAGACATCATGAATGGCACTAAGTTCGGTTGATAATTTCAACCGATACGCTACCGGGCCTACCTTGGGGCTAGGATCTCGTATGGCCCAATGTAGCGTGGGGCTAGCTTTCCTGACTTTCCAAATCGGATAACGCCCTTCAACGGCGATACCTTTAACAACACTCGTTCACCTACTTTGAACGATAATGCTTTTCTACGCATATCAGCCCAGCTTTTCTGTCGACTCTGGGCGGCTTTCAGACGGTTCTGAATCTGATGGACCTTATCGGTCGTTTCCTGAACTAGTTCATATCCCGTCAGTTGGGTGTCACCCACTTCGACCCAACAAAGTGGTGATCGACACTTTCGACCATAAAGGGCCTCATACGGGGCTGCTTGAATGCTACTATGGTAACTATTGTTATATGAGAATTCAACAAGTGGGAGATGCTTGTCCCAGCTTCCTCCAAAGTCTAGGACACAGGCCCGAAGCAAGTCCTCTAGTGTCTGGATCGTGCGTTCCGATTGGCCATCGGTTTGGGGATGATAAGCAGTGCTTAAATCAATTCGCGTCCCCGAAGTCTCTTGTAGTTTCTGCCAGTATCGCGAAGTAAAGTGGCTGTCTCGGTCGGAAATAATAGCAACCAGGACACCATGTCTAGCTACTATTTGATTAGTGTAGATTTCGGCCAACTGGTCGGTCCTATATTTAGTGCGAATCGGAATAAAATGCGCGGATTTGGTCAATCGATCTACGATTACCCAAATCACGTCATGACCATGAGGCGTTTTTGGGAGATGGGTCACGAAATCCATCGTGATTTGTTCCTATTTCCACTGAGGTATCTCGGGTTGTTGCAACATCCCCGAAGGTTTTTGATATTCGGCCTTGACTCATGCACAAGTCAAGCATTGGCTCACGTATTCGGCCACGTCCTTTTTCATTCCCGGCCACCAATAAAACTCTTTCAGGTCATGGTACATCTTATCCGTACCGAGATGAATCAAATATTTCGACTTATGAGCCTCGACCATTATTAATTGTCTCAGCTCCGCACTCGCAGGAATCCACACTCAATTCTTAAAGTACAACACCTCATCCGTTTTCCTCACAAAACTTTTCTCGTTCCCATGCAATCCTTCCCCGGGTAACTGGCTTTCCTCCAGGGCTTGCACCTGTGTGTTCCGGATTTGATCTATCAGACTTGTCTGCACGATCATTCCCAAGGCTCTTACTCGAAGAGGCTTAATTCGATCCTTCCTACTTAGCGCACCCGCTACTACATTAGCTTTCCCGGGTGGTACTTTATTTCACAATCATAATCATTTAACAATTCCACCCATCTGCGCTACCTCATGTTTAAGTCTTTTTGATCGAAAATATGTTGGAGGCTTTTGTGATCGGTATATATAGTACACTTGGTACCATATAAATAATGTCTCCAAATCTTTAACGTGAATATAGCTGCTCCTAGTTCCAGGTCATGAGTCATGTGGTTCTTTTTGTGCACCTTTAGTTGTCTAGAAGCGTACGCGATAACTTTATTCCGTTGCATAAGGACACATCCAAGCCCTTGTCGTGATGCATCACAATATACGACAAAGTCGTCATTGCCTTCGGGTAATGTCAAGATTGGGGCCTCACATAACTTTTTCTTTAACAGCTGGAACACTATTTCTTGGTCTTCACCCCGTTCGTACTTTCTATCCTTCTGCGTCAATGCGGTTAACGACTGTGCGATACTAGAGAAGTTTTCGCTAAAGTGGCGGTAGTATCCTGCCAATCCCAAGAATTGGCGTATTTCTTTTGGGGATTTCGGCGCTGGCCAATTCTTGATTGCTTCTATTTTGCTTGGATCTACATGAATTCCATATTGATCCACCACATGCCCTAAAAATTGTACGGCTTGTAACCAAAAGTCGCACTTAGACAACTTAGCGTATAGTTGTTCGGCCCGTAGTATCTCCAAGATAGCACGCAAATGATGCTCGTGCTCGTCCTTGCTCTTGGAGTAGATCAAGATATCGTCGATGAAGACGATGACAAACTTGTCAAGGTAGGGCTTACATACCCTGTTCATGAGGTCCATGACACCACAGGTGCGTTAGTTAATCCAAAGGGCATAACCAGGAATTCGTAGTGGCTGTTAGCGAGTTCGAAATGCGGTCTTCGGAATATCGTCCTCTTGGACCTTTACTTGATGGTAACCTGACTGAAGATCTATCTTAGAAAAGTATCGGGCTCCTTGCAACTGATCGAAGAGATCATCGATTCTCGGAAGTGGGTAACGATTCTTGATAGTGACTTTATTCAATTCCCTGTAGTCGATGCACATTCGGAAGCTACCGTCCTTCTTCTTTACAAACAAAATTGGGGCTCCCCAGGGGGAATAACTAGGACGGATAAAACCACGATCGAGTAACTCTTGCAACTGCGTCGATAGTTCTTGCATCTCGGACGGTGCAAGACGATATGGGGCCTTGGAAACGGGTGCCGTTCCCGGTATTAAGTCGATGCGAAACTCTACTTGCCGATTGGGCGGCAATCCAGGCAATTCCTCCGGGAATACATCAGGATATTCACATACCACTGGTATGTCTTCAATACGCTTCTCGGCTGGCTCCTCCAATGTGATGCTAGCTAAGAACACGCCACATCCCTGTCGTATACACTTCAACGCCTTAAGGTGAGATATAAGGTTCAACGTGGCGCCTAACTTCTCTCCTTGTACTATAATTGCATCCGTGGGGGATAAAGGAATCTTCACAACCTTTTGTTCGCATAACACCTCTGCACGATGGTTGGACAACTAGTCCATCCTACGACAATATCAAAACTACCCAACTCTACTGGTAAGAGGTCAATAGTAAACTGGTAACCGTTAAAGGTTATAGGGCAATTAACAATAAGTTGGTGACTGGTAATTGGTTTCCCGCTGGCAAGTTCAACGGTATAAGGTTGTTTCAGGTCAACAGCAGGCATATTCAAGAGTGGCAAAAATGCAATCGACACATAACTTCTACCGGCTCCCGTATCAAATAATACTGAAGCAAATTGATTGGAAACGAGGAACATACCTGAAACCATGCTGGGATCCTGGCGTGCGTCCCCAGGTCCCATAACAAAGGCACGACCTCGGGATACATTCGAGGTAGACGCTTGGTTCTGGGTGTTCCTTCCTGCCATCTGCTGGGCTAACTTTAGACAACTATTTCAAAAATGCTCCGTGCTGCCACATCCAAAGCATGCACGGGGATAGGCAACCTGTGGGGCTGGTTGCTGAGGTCGTTGCTGCAGAGGTTGAGGTCTGGGAGGTTAAAAACGAGTTGGTTTGGGATTGGGTTCCATGGGCACCCTATAGTCCCGGGAAAAATGCCCCTCTCTATGACACCTCAAGCATTTCACCACTCGACACACTCCCGGGTGGTGGGAAGCGCACTTGTTGCACTTCGGGGCCTTTCCTTTGTAGCCATCAGAATTACCCGTGGGGGTAGTCAGGGCATAGTTCTGACTAGTATTCCTCCCCCTCTTCGAGGCTGCTGCCCTTGCGTGGCTATTCTCCGGGGTTTCCCGCTTGTTTCTAGCCGACTCTCCCGGCATTGTCAAAATCTTTCGCCTAACCATGTCATATGTAACGGTACCTTACCTGGCTACCACCTCGTGCATGGTTCGGTATTCCACCGAATTAATAATACTCCTCACTTCTGGGGCCAATCCCCAGATATACCTTTCGATCCTCTTCGACTCTGGTCGGACCATGTCTGGCAAAATACGCGCCAGTTCATTGAAACGGTTGATATAACCTGCATGATCCGCACCTTGCATCTGCAGGTTCCAGAACTCGTGCTCAAGCTTCTGAATCTCATGAGTTGGGAAACACCTTTCCCTCATCAGAATCTTGAGATCATCCCAAGTCATAGCATTAATCGCGTCTTATCCGCGAGTTTGAACAATTGTGTTCCACCAGTTTAAAGCATGGTCAACAAAAAGTGACAGTGTATACTTAACTGCGCAATTAGCAGGACAATTACTTATGTTCAGCACTGATTCCGACTTTTCAACCCATTTCACCAACCCGTTGGGTCCCTCAGTACCATTGAATTCCATCGGTTTGCATTCCATGAAATGCTTATATGTGCAAACCGCCCTACCATTATTCTGATTATTGTTCTGACCTACGGTCCGGGTTATTGATTTGGTTGTGGGTTAGAATTAATACCGGCGCTAACCTGCGCCACAATCATAGGAATAACAGCTTGGAGTTGTTGCGCTATTAGTTGCGCAATATCTGCCTCAGTCATCTGTGGTGCGCGTTTCGGGGCCATTATATTATAAACAATAGATGTCTAGGTATCAATGTCACACATCCAACTAACACATATCACATATTTGGTTAAAACATATCACACACTTCATCACACACATGAATCCACGACACATATAGTCAAAAGCATTGTCATATATATATGTAATGTCATCATCATACAAGTGTCCAAAATTTGCACATCTACTAAACCCATAAGGGCCAGTGCTTAGATGTGCAGTCAAAATGTGTCACCATAGTGACGTACAAACTCGATGCCACAAAAGTACTAACCAGTAAAATGTGAAACTACCATGACTGCATCACTACCTCGACATGGGTACAACCCAGTGCTTGGTAGGATGTACAAAAGATACATCATCTCTATCTATACTGAAAGAAAACCATACTAAGAACGCCACATCCACCATGCCAATCCTCCAAACCCTACAACCTAGCCTACAATAGCACCGATGCATCCGTATACCAATGCACGGAAATGATCCTGCTCATGGTGCACATACCCCATACCCTGCTGTAGCGCGATGATCGCCTGCTGTAAGACGATTAAGTAGTCTCCCATCGACCTCCGCTGCTGCTCATCCTCATCCCGTGCCATCCGTAGTAATGAAATCTGCTCGAACAGAAATCCCATCAAGCTGCTCTCAGTGATGGGAGCAGGCACCTCCTGAGGAGGAACAGGTATACCCCAGATACGTGGAGAAGGCTCTCTAAATGGTTGGGAAGGGCCCCCTCGCTCATATGTGTGAAACGGGGAAGGGTCCTCCCGGGGAGGGGTCAGAAAACGAGCTGTGGAGTGCTGCTGGGTCCCTATAGGTACTGGTTTCGGACGAATAGGGGACCTAGGTGGTGTGAACACAGGGTGTAAGCACCCTCCGACGAGCCGTCTGTCGGAGGCCAAAAGTGGGTACCTCAAGAGGGCTAGATGAGGAAGGTGAATATGTACTCGGGGTGGAAGGAGTGTAAGGGTCAGGCGGTGTCTCGGGTGACGGTAAGCGGGGTGCTACCGGCTCCCACTCCCAATGCCACGTGGCGGGAGTAGGGCTCCTAGGGATAGGTCCTACGGGTATGGCAACATCCGGAGTACGACTATGCTCCGAGGAGCTAGTCGGGTGGTGTGATGGCGAGCGGTAGGCGCTCGAGGCCTCCATTCATGCCTAGTACGAGGTCTGGGTGGGTACAGACCACAACAATAACCAGAAGGTTCTGGCGAGTAACTCGATGACAAGAGGGGTGTCAGCGGATCCTCCTCAGGATCAGTCTCCATATGTGAAGTCGACTGGTGACTCGAACGATCAGACATGCTACCTAAAAAAGGAAACCACACACAATGCTGATTGAACTGACCCAAAGTGCCGAACTCAACATTCCACAAATATACACATAAGCACGTATCTCACGTAGTTTCAATTTTTACAATTTCTAAAAATTACTTGTGGTTGGTGACATTAGTAGACGGATTTCCGTCCTATCTGTCATACCCCGACTCACAGTGGAAGACAAATGCAGGGTGCGGCAGACACGTGGTAATTCTCCATAGTTTAAAAACATGATATCATACATAGAGAGAACCTTGGTTACAACATACTGTCGGTATCATATTACACACCATAAGTGTTAGTACAGTACTCTAAGCTATTACAACTCTTATTCTGCTACAGATTACTACTACATCCATCCATCCGCACGTTCCTTATTCCTCTTTAGTTTTACCTGAAATGCATGTTAGTTTTAAAAAGGTCAGCTAAATGCTGCGTGAGTTCCACTGGTTTAATTGCTGTGTAACAATACGTATTAACAAGTTTAAATCGCACTGGTCATCATCACAATGACGGTCATAGTCATATTTGCAGATGGAATTACATGAGGATACAAGTGAAACGTTGACTGTTTTACCCTGGGTCGTGTCACCCAGACACTCTTGGTCCACCAACTGCGTCACGTGCAGTTACGCCCCTTAGTAGTTATGCCTAACAACACAACCAAATTAGGACGAGTGCAGTAGCCTAGTGCCGACACACTGTCAGTCGTGGCACTGGGTTGGTCAACCGATAGTACTATCCATTGTCCACAGGCTTACGTTAATCACTTGTCTTATAGAGGGGAGGTAGTTCGTGTGTTAGATAATTCACATCATATATTGGTGCAATTACCACAGTTGCATAACATGCCAATCATCTCAGAAACAATATCAGAGTTTAGAAGTGGGAGAGTAAAACTCACTCCCAGATTGGTGTAATCAACACAGTTTATAACAGTTCATGTGTTAGGGAAGTAAAATTCCCTTCATAAGTTTGTGTAACCAACACGGTTTGTAACATGCATTCCACACCAAATAAAACAATAAAACAGTTAAAAGCGGGGTAGTGAAACTCAAAGTGCCAATAGGGGTCTTAACACACGAGTGGTCGAATAGCTGGATCAACTTTAATGACACACATGCAAGCATGGACTCAAATCAGTACCTAAGCTAGTAATGGTCATAGCTTGGATCGGGTTAAGAGTTTTTACTCCCGATTGAGTCTATAGGACACTGGTATGGTGATGGACGCCAGGGTAGTATTAGTTTTTAGTTTGGCTTCCGGGCACCGATTCGCGTGCCAGCCAAAGTCAGTAGTTTAACGTGTTCGGATAATGGTACGGGAATACCAGTAGTGCCAACACGTGGTTATTAAAAAATGATTAACTTTCCATTAAGGGAGTTTGAGTGTTCGGGGGGTCCAAGTGGCCCAAATTTGAGTTTCCATTTTCACCGCCGGGAATTTTCCCGTATTGTCTTAGAGCATACCCATGTGTCCAAATTGCCCGGGAATCTCCCGGAATACTCCCAGTTTTATAATTACAGTATTTGTTGGGTTGGGTCAGTTCCCGGTTCCGACAAGTTCGTTACACGGTAAACTGTCGAAAATGATTTAAATAACTTATTTTTAATCCAAATAAATTCCCATTTAATCAAGAAATGGAGTAAAAATCCATTTAATTTATATAACTCAGTAAAAATCAGTATATCATGAGATAAATTTCTGGGAATTTATTTTTGGTAATTTTCTTATTTAAATAAATTATTTATAAACCCATTTTTAATCACATAATTAACATAAACTACTTTCCGAAGTTCATAAATTCCGAAAAAGTTTTTGAACCTTCTATACATGTCCAGGAACATCTCCAAAAATTTTAAGAATTTTTTTATTTCATTTTGGTGCATTTCTGGCTCCCGAAAACTCTCGAAAACATGGATTTTTAACCCAAATCAAAACTCAACCACTGGACTCCGAATTTTCCCAGATAATTCCCCGTATGTTTCTTAGTGTCTCTATCAAATTTGGTGATTTATCGAATCCGTTTGATATTTTTCCCGAAATTCTTTCTGTAAAACAGTTAAAATTCACCAAAAATCATAGAAAATTTCACAAATTATAAAATTTTATGTGGACCTTCCTTACAACACTCTACATTACCATGCCAAATTTTAGCTCAATCAAAGTTACACGGACCAAGTTATAGGTAAAACAATATCTGCCCATTCTAGTTTCGGTTCTCGGAGGTTATACCTTGCGAAAGCTTTGTTTCCGAGGGTTCCTTGTGAGTCCAAGAGTGTGTGGCTGCTATGTTTAGTACCTACACACCAAGTACAATCCAAATATGCTAGAACTTAGATCAATCAAGCTTTAATCCATTGTTTTTCGGTTAATTGAACAGTTAAGCGATTTTAGTCGAATAAGAGTTGATTAGGGTATCAAACCCCATTGATTAGCAACCATGGCTGCCATATAACACCAGGGATATATGTGGTGTTCTTATTCAGCCCATAAACAGGTTGAAACCTTTAAAAATCTTGGATTAAAAGGCGTTTGTCGGCTAGAAATCACATTTAATCAAGAAAACGGAATTAAGAACATAAAATCCAAGGGTTATACCTTTGATTTAGTGAAGATTAGGGGAGAACTCAGCTGAATTAGTGGTCTTCTTGGCATATTTTGAGAGGATTTTGGGGTAATTCGGAAGGAATTTTGGTATAAATGAAAAAAAAGAAATAATTTTTTTATATATATATATGGGGGGGGGGTGGCGGCATAAAGGTGGGTTCCAAGGGACACCTCATGCTTCGTTTCACGTGTATGAAGATGAGGTTTATCTTATAGATAAGTATGGGTTCGTTTCGGGTCTGATGCGCGTTCTCGGTTTGCGTGACGGACTCCGTTTTGCGCGTACTTAGTGTCAAAAGACTTGGTTTTAAAAATTATGCATAACCGACTAAAAATCCAAACCTAGTTACGTTTAAATCATAAAAGTCTCGTTTGACATTCGTTTAAGTGTTTTTAAGCTTGATCGATCGTTCCTTGCACATTCGATTGCCTTATGTTATGCCCGGAACGAATGGGTTTCCCCAACCAGGAGCTGCTTCGTTTTGCGTACCCGGGCTTTGATTATTTTTAAACCTTATGTCACAGTCTATGGCACAAATCTAAGTTATTCCTGGAACTCGGAATTGTAAATAAGGCTACGGATAATCTAATAAACAACTTCAAAGGTTTAATGCGCTGTTAAACGTCAAGTCTCCGTTTAACACGTTGTTCAAGGCTAAGGATGCCAACCTCACATCGTTGGTCCTCAGTAGTGTCATGTGAACCTTGATGTGCTCTCGGATTCCTCCGAGGTATAACATATATCATTTCGCACCACACACAAGTCATGAATTTTCACAAGGTTTACACACAATGATAGTTTTAATCATGCTTTAAGTTTAGGACCAATTAAGGTGTACCTGGTTTCGGCATGGGTATCACATCATCATATTGTTTGGAAATCGTTACATGATTGAATTACACAGATGTGACAATTTTGGCTATTCAAGACATGACATTGGTTTACACAAGACATTTTAGCTATTCAAGACATGACATTTGTTTTATACGCAACATTTGGTTTAAACATGACATTGGTTTATACAAGACATTGCTTTGGTTATTACAAGACAATACTTTGGTTTAAAAAGACATTTCATTTGTTGGTTTATGATAAGTGATTTAAATAACGGGACGTGTGTAATATGATAAAAGCATGGTGGATACGCCGTTGGTACTTCCTATATATAAGTGCTTTTATTATATTACATATCGTGGCGTTATCTAAATCATTTCAAACAAAATACAAGACAAGACATTTTTATACAAGACATGAGACCTTTATACAAAACGTGACATTTTTATATAAATACATGACATTTTTACACGAGACATGACATATTTTGGTTAATGATTTAACCATGCATTACTTCTTTTATATCATTCGATTTTTCTTTTGATTTAATAAAAGAAAAACATTGTGTAAGTGTTCATGGCCACTTTTTATTAAACATTCCTTTAAACATTCTAGGCCATGAATCTTTAACACAAAACCTATGTTACTCACATGCATTTTTATGCTGACGTATTTATTTTCACATATGTTTCAGGAGCGAACGTTTGATGATGAGTATTCAACACATAGGACGGACTTTGGGCTTTAGTGGCTTAAAACAAGACAGACAATATATTAATGTTTTGTTATCTGTTTTGTTTCAAGACATTGTAAACAATTCTAATCAATAATACTAAACTTTAATTACCATGATTGTGAAACAATAGTTCTGTTACGACACTCACTGACGTTTCCGCCGCGGTTTGTTGTTTTACGCGGTCGGGGTGTGACAGAAAGATTGGTATCAGAGCTAATGGTTATAGGGAATTAGGTTATTAGTAATGCTTTGACCTAGACTATAACTTTTCTAGGACCCTAGCACAAGTTATCTTGTGTTTAGATCATAAAACAATACCATCACCTATACTTAGGTGAATACCAAAACAAAAACACAATTTTCAAAACAATTTTAAAATCAATCGTCCATTCTTGGATGATTCGTTTTTGGCTTAATGCCTTCAAAGTTTTCAAAATCTCGTCAAAGTTTGGGTTTTAATAATGTGAACACATGCAACCTGGAAGGGTGGGTGCCTGTACCCTGAGTTTTCTGTCTAAGGCTAGAGTGTTCGTACAAATCCACTTAATCAGACTAGTCACTCTTACCTGGGAACTCTTGGGGTGAGTGTCCACTTATAGGCTAAAGCATATCTTCACGATACATTATAAAGACCCATTTACTTTGATTAATCACTGTGTGTCGTTTGTTTGTTTGTTTGGTGTAATGAACAAATGACCACCATCCTTACATTTCGTCGATATTTATATTATTTCATTTTGATTATCCAACATTCATCTCACTCGTTTTCTCTCATGTTTTTCTCTCTTTTAGAATGCCTCCTCGACGTAACGTTAACGCAAATCCGGACGCCACTATGGCAGCTATTATAGCTCATCAGCAAATTGCTGCTGTGCTGCCCAATCTCACTAACTCAAATAAACCAAGCCAACAATAACAACAATAATGCACCAGCTCCATGCAACTTTAAACAGTTCAACTCGGCTAAGCCACTCAAGTTTAGTGGTACTGAATGAGCAACTGGGCTCCTACAATGGCTTGAAAGTCTTGAGAGTACATTTCGCCATGTCCAATGTCCGAATGAACGTAAAGTCGAGTTTGCTTCGAGTGTTTTTCAAAAGAGGGAATTCACGTGGTGGAACGGAGTGGTGAGAGATAGGGGTGCTGATGTTGCGATGGGTCAAACTTGGGAGGAACTTAGTGCTCTAATGATGTAAGAGTTCTGCCCTCGTCACGAGCAGAGGGCACTAGAAAATGAGTTCCACGACCTAAAACAAGACAGTGGAGAAACCGTGCTTACACCGATCGGTATGAGGAATTAAGCTTGTTGTGTCCTGCGATGGTGACGCCTTTGGATAAGGCGATTGAGAAGTACATAGATGGTCTTCCTGACCCGGTTCAGGATATTGTCACCGGCGGCAACCCTACTTCTGTTAGACAAGCCATTGAGTTAGCTGCAACCCCTGACTGAATCACAAGTCAAAAAGGGTAAACTACACCGTAAGGGTGACAAGAAACCATTTGACAAGTCTGAGAAACGAAAGGGTAACAAAGCTTAAATCTCCAAAAAGTCTAGGAAGCGTAAGGCTTCCAAGAACTTCGCTGTTGTTACACAGCCTAATCAATAGCTGCTCCAAATTAGCCTGCTCAACCACTTGCCAGCAAACAGTATGTCGGCACTGCACCTTTGTGCAACAAATGTAACAGTCACCACCAGCCCCATCTTCCATGTCGTATTTGTACAAACTGTTGTAGATCTGGCCAACACATGTCGCTCAGCTCTTGCCCCGAATAATGTCGTTCAAAATCCTGTTCAACCAGCCAATCCTGCATGACCTCACTACCCACCTGGTTCTTGCTACAACTGTGGGGATCTTACCCACTACAGAAACAATTGCCCGAAGTTGGCAAATGCAAACGAGGCACGTGGACGAGCTTTCAACATTAATGCAAACGAGGCACGGGCAGACAACGAGGTGGTGAACGGTACATTATACGTTAACAATCATCCTGCATTAATTCTTTTTTTATTCGGGTGCTAATAGAAGTTTCGTGTCCCTAGCTTTTGAACCATTGCTTTCAATGCCTAGATCCAAACTAGGAAAGCCCTTGATAGTCGAAATAGCTAGTGGCGAACCCCTAAAACTTGATTCTGTCATTCATGATTGCCAATTGAACCTCAATAACCATCTTTTTGCCATTGACCTCACGCCAATGCAACTTGGGAGCTTTGATATTATAGTAGGGATGGATTGGTTAACTAAACACCATGCTAAGGTGATTTGTTTTGATAAGATCGTACGTATACATTTTTCGTCTGGTGAAACCTTAGAGGTTCGTGGAGAAAAGCCTGTTAGTAGCCTTAAACTCATGATATGTACCCAAGCCCAAAAATACATACGAAAGAATTATGTTGCTTTCTTGGCACGTATCGTAGAGGAAAAAGGCAAGGGCAAAACTATTCAGGACATCTCTGTTGTTCGGGATTATCCTGAGGTATTTCCTTAAGAGCTACCTAGTTTACCCCCAACACGACAAGTTGAGTTTCATATAGATCTTGTACCTGGTGCCAATCCTATTGCTAAATCTCCATACCGTCTTGCACCGTCTGAGATGCAAGAGTTGTCAAAACAACTTCAGGAGTTATCTGACAAAGGATTCATTCGTCCGAGTTTTTCACCTTGGGGCGCTCCAGTGCTATTTGTGAAAAAGAAAGATGGATCTTTCCGTATGTGTATCAATTACCGTGAGCTCAACAAACTCACAATCAAGCATCGATATCCCCTACCTCGCATTGATGATCTCTTTGATCAGCTACAAGGTGCTACCTGTTTCTCAAAGATTGATCTATGACTTGGGTATCATCAACTTCGTGTACTCGAGGAAGATATTCCCAATACAGCTTTCTGCATACGTTACGGTCACTATGAGTTCACTGTTATGCCTTTCGGTTTGACAAATGCTCCGGTTGTTTTCATGGACTTAATGAATAGGGTTTGTAAGCCTTATTTAGACAAGTTCATCATTGTTTTCATTGATGACATTTTGATTTATTCAAAGTCTCGAGCCGATCACGAGCAACATCTACGTTTAACCATGGAACTCCTAAAGAAAGAACAACTCTATGCCAAGTTTTCCAAGTGTGAATTTTGGCTTAAGGAAGTTTAATTCTTGGGACATATTGTCAACGAACAAGGTATACATGTAGATTCCGCCAAAATCAGCGCAATTAAGGAATGGGATACACCTACTACTCCTACCGAAATTCATTCATTTCTGGGTCTAGCGGGTTATTACCTTCGTTTTATTGCAAACTTCTCCAAGATTGCGGTTCCCCTCACTTCTTTTACCCAAAAGAATAAACCTTTTAAGTGGGGACCTAAACAAGACGAAGCTTTTCAGACCCTTAAACAGAAGCTATGTAATGCTCCTATTTTATCTTTACCTGAGGGTAATGACGATTTTGTCGTATATTGTGACGCATCAAACTTAGGCCTTGGCTGTTTTCTCATGCAAAGAGACAAAGTTATAGCCTATGCATCGAGACAATTGAAAGTTCACGAAAAGAACTACACCACTCATGATCTTGAGTTGGGTGCTGTTGTTTCCGCTCTCAAAATTTGGTGACATTATCTATACGGCACAAAATGCGTGGTTTTCAAGGACCACAAAAGTCTCCAACACATTTTCAATCAGAAAGAACTAAACATGAGACAACGACGATGGGTCGAACTTTTGAACAACTACGACTGTGAGATTTGCTACCATCCTGGTAAGGCGAATGTCGTAGCTGATGCTCTTAGTCGTAAAGAACGTGTCAAGCTACATTGTGTTCAAGGTTGTTGGTCCCAGATTAGAAATAACAAGGTTTCTTCAACATAATATGGCAAGTGATTTCAACAAATGAGAAAATATTGTGCGGAACTAGAAATCAAACTTTCAACAAACAAAAGATATCAAATATAGAATTTTCATGTTTATATCACTTTAAAAAACAAATCAGTTTACAATGTGATTATTGGCTATTGGAAAACAAATACTTTGAGAATTCTATGATGAAAGGTGAGAGAGTGTCGTAAGATGTATTAAATGTTATGCACACTCTTACTCCTCTTGTGATTGGTTCTTCTATTTATAGAAGGCCTGGAAATGAATAAACAATAGTTTATTCATCTACTTGCATCTGTATCTAAAATTTCCTTTGTGGTATGTTCAATGAATTTGCATGGTTCAACTTGTAACGTTCAAAACTGGCAGTGGCAAGTAGATAAGCAAGTTGACAGGATCAGAAATCTGATCATGTCAACTCATCAGAATTTCTGATGTTTAGTTTACCAAAAAATCTGGTAATCAACATTCTTATCAGATTCCGTTGATCTCCATCAGAAATGTTATAAGTTTTATCAGAAATGTTGTTTCTGATGGTTTTCTGATTGTGGTCTTTTGTGCTGATTATTCTTTCTTCATGAAGGAATCTTTGTCTTTTCTTGTCTTGAGTGTCTTCTGATCCTGATGACATTTTCTCTTTGATCATATTTTTCTTCAATACTTACAAATATAGTTTTCTAACAATTTCCCCCTAAGTATTGTAAGAAAAATATTAAACTAAACAAGAAAATATACTTAAATCATCCAGAGTACTGATAAAGCAACATAAAATTAAACAGTGTTTTTCAACAGAATTGAAATAAACTAGAATTTAGTGATCTTTAATGCACTCTTTTAGAGATCCCCTATCTTCAATCTCCTTTTGTGATCTATCATCTTGTTGCAGGTTCTGATCGTCTCCTTGTACCATTCTCTTGCAGTTATCCAATCTGTTATGAGTTCATCAATTTCATTCCTTTGTTTTTCCTTATTCAAACCTTTCACTTTAAGTTGAGCTTGTTTGATGTTCATGCATTCTTGAATGTACTTGAGAGTTTGGTTTGAGTATTTGTAAATTTCATGAACTCTAAACAGAGCTTTCTGTTCTGATTCGTTTCTGAATGCAACAAAGAGTGTAGGTGCTTCAAGAATCATACCTGTTCTTGTTTCTTTTTCAAGATATGCTGGTATGGAGGTATCATGTGGTGAAACGTGTACCTTGTTTTTGCAAGATGATCAAATGTGATACATAGATCAAAATCAGCAGGGGCTGATCTGGCATACATTTTTCTAGCTACTTTTTCTATGTTATCCAGCCCTCGTCGGACTTCTTGAGTTTTTACCTTCTCTTGATCAAGCAATTGTTTGATCCTTGCAATATCCAAAGGATGGAGTTCTTGCAATTCACTATCCAACACTTTTTCTTCACTGAGGTCTTCTCTTTGCAGGTGATACTTGTTCTGTTTATAAGCTCCTGGTATTTGATCAATTTCACTCTTTGTTTTGATACCCATGAATATTTTGATTGGATTTTTCAGTGATTTGTGAAGACATTTCCCATTTTTTATTATCAATTCTTTGATATCTCTGCTGATTAGACTAAGAGGTCTTTCAAGCTTATCTTTTCTGTCATCCCAGTAGTAATGTTGTAGGTTGAATTCTGGGAACATCATTGAGTCTTGATCAATTTCTTGAATAAAACACTCAATCATTTCTCCATCTAGGCCTTTCCTTACACTTTGCTTTGGTTTCTTTGATGATGTGGCTGAGCTTTCCCATTTTCTTTTTGTTGATTCATTCAGTTGTTGACTGAAAATGGTTTTTCCATATGAAGCTGGTCTTTGTAGAATGCTTGATGATTCTCTTAATTTTTGTATTTGAGGTGGAATTGCTGCAAGTCTTTTGATCATGTCTTATTTTGGTACCGCAGGTGGTGGTCCCATTATGGCAAGAAGTGGTTTGACTTCATGGCTTTGATCATCGATATTTTCTGGTTGAACTTCTTGTACTGCATCATCTTCTGATTGGGGGTCTTGACCAGTGTCTGGTGCATGTGTTGTTTCTGATGGAAAGTCTTCTTGAAAACTTTGCTTGCTGGAGTTGGCAATCTTGGCCATATCTTGTTGGAGTTTCATCACGTCATCTTTTATTCTTTTCATAATTTTCTTTTCTTCTTCATGCAACAAAGTAAATTCTTTCTGAGCTTGATCTTTGAAAGACTTCCATTCATTTTCCTGCTTGTTCAGAGCATCTACCATGCTGTTGTTTGTTGCCTTTAAAAATTCAAACTCTTCTTTTATAGTGCCAGATGATGATGATTCTCTGCTTTCAACAGATTTCTTGATCCTCATTCATTTCTTTGACCAACTTGTTGATCTCTGTTTCAAGCTTGCTGCTGTCTTGCTTTTGTAACATCTCATGAATTTTTGCATTGTTTTCTGATTGACTTCTGATAATTTCCACATTTTCTGATATGGTTTTGATATCAGATCTTTGTTCTAACAGTTCCTTCATTATATGATCCAGTTTCTCTTCTGTTGATGACTTGGTGCAAGCTTTGACAATGTTTTCTAGTACTTGAGCATCCATATCTTCTTGTGAGATTTGTTTTTGTTGTATGGGCAAGGATGGTAGAACAACATATGTTCCCCCTAACTAACCAGCAGAGGACACATTTTGCAGTTGTTAAAGGTTCAAGTTGAGTACTTAGTTCAACTTGAATTCCTTTACCAGGCCTTTGAAACATATTCAAGTCTTGATTTTCCTCACTTCCTTGAATCATTTCAGTGAATGGTTCTTGCTGAGTTGTTGAGAAATGCACCCCTCTCTTATCCAGGTTTCCTTGATCACCAGAGTGACCTCCACCTATTGCTGTCTCAAATTCCTCCTCATTATCTAAGTTGGAAAGTGGACCAATGGAACTGCTAACATCTAGATTTTGCATATTTCGGGCTTTTAATCTATAACTACCACACACAGAATCACCAAAATCTGAATCATCCTTACTTTCAGCAGTGTATATAGAGTGATGAGTCTGTTCACCTGTTGTTTTCAGAGTGAGGCATTGTTCTTTCCGGTGGACATTTTCTAATGGAATTCTGATGGATTGTTCATCAGAATTTTCAGCTTCCTCATCTTCTTGGGCTGCAGATTCTTCATCTTCATCAACTGGTGAGCTGCTATCATAAGCTTCTGGTTGGTTCAACCTTTGTTGTCTGATAAGTTCATACTTCTCTTTGTAAGGTGAGTTTTTTGATAACAAGCTTGTGAAGGATTCTGATAACTGTGGGTGATCTCTGAGGGCTATCCATGCTCCTTTGGCGTTCCAAGGCTTCATGACAGATGTTCTCCATATGTTTTCTGATGCTGGTAGTTCCATATCTGCTTCTTCGAATCTCTGAGCAATAAGAATTGACCAAAATCTGGGAAAGGGTAGATGGGTTGGCATCCTTTTGTTGTGTGTTATCATTGATCTTCTCATCAAGTGGAATATTTCTGTAGCATAATCAATTTGAAACCCAGTGATCAGTCCATACATGATTGTGAGAGCACTTTGATTTATCTGATCTGTTCCTCCTATCTTTGATGTCAAACACTTGGTTAGTACTTCCATCATTACTTGCTAGAGGGCAGGTAGTTCCTTTCTTTTGAAATCAGCAATTTTAGAAATCTTTCTCTTATAATTTAAGAGATGGATTAGTTGTTCCAACAATTGCTCTTTTGCTGGGATTGCTATATATCCATTGTGTACAGGTAATTCTAAACATTCCCTGATTTTGTTTGGGTTTACCTTGATGGTTAGGTTCCCCAAACATGTGCAGAAATATCTGTTTCACTAGAGTCTTCCAAAGTATTCACCACTTGTTGAATAATTACTTCTGGTACATCTCTGGTTTTGGTTAAGGCTTGTACAATTGGGCATCTGGTCAGGAATTCCATCAGAACTTAGCACTTTTCATCATACTCTTTGATGTTTGAGTTCGTCTGTAGGTTGTTTTCTTTGTTTGGCAGGAAATATTGAGTATCAATGAATGGAACAGAGTGTTCTACTAGTTGTAGATTCAGGTTTATGTTTTGAACAACCATGTCGGTTGAATTTTGTGATGGTTGAGTGGTTTTTAGGGTTTGAGAGAGAAGAAGGTATTTGTGGTTTCGGCGGTTTTGAATTTGAGTATATATGGTGAACATGGGCGGAGTTGTTGAAGTTGGTTTTTAGTGAATATATTATAACCAATCAATGATTAATTATAATGAGATGTCGTGGGTGGTTGTTTGGATGATGACCAATTAATGTAATTAGCCGTTTCTTTAGATGTTTTGATGTCTCTCAACATTGGTTAGTCCTTATCACGTATGAGGAATTTTGATTGGCTTACACTAACGGTCAAGTTGTACTTTTTTTTTCTTCAAGTGGGCCCTAATTTTGAAAAAGGTCCACTTATAATCCCTTTTGTTTCTTTATCACTTTCCAACCCCTTTTGATGATCTTCATTTTTCTGATGATGTCATCAGAATAATTCATTTGTTTTACCGGCAAACAAAAAGATATCAGAAATTTGATTTTTCCTTTTGAGTTTCATCAGAAAGTTACCAGAAATTCATCTTTATAATTTTTTTGAGATGAGAGGGAAGAAGTGCAGTTTATGGATGATCTTACATTGCTTTGTTGTCACTGTTGCTCCCTCCTTTTTTTGAAGGCAAAGAAAAGAAAATAAATTCCTTTTGTGTTATTTCTCAAAATAAATTGATTTTTTTAAAGAAATTTAAGAAAAACAATCCTTTTGAGAAATGCCAAAAATAAACTTTTCCATGTAATTTCTCATTTCATTATTGTAATATTAAAATCATCATGAGAAGTTTTGAGAAGATTATTATTTTAAAAAGTTGAGAAAGTTTATTTTTTCCTTTGTGAAACTTCCCCTTTTAAAATTTTCTTTTATGTTTTTTATGGTTGTTGCTCAGAAATATACTCTTCCTTTCTTCCCTTTTCCTTTTTTTATAACAATTCATAAGCGAAATATAACTTACTTATATATAAAAACGTTTACAAAAAAAACGAAAAAGAAGATTAAAGAACATATTTAGTATATGTCCATAGGACTGTAACGGTTCCGGTGTGGTGGTTGGTGGGTATCAGGCTTGGGTTGCGTATATGCTCTTGAAGAACGACCTGGAGTCTTGGGTACCGATTTGGTATGCCACCAAACCATATTTGTTGATTTATGACTTTTGTAAAAAATATTGGATATATGAGGAAGGGTTTGTTGGTGTGCATGTTGTTGAGAAAATCTCTCATTAGATAACGAGAGTAGTTGTATGGCATCTCATGTACCACAACATGCACCACTTCCATGATTTTGTAGGAGAACTCATGGAAGTTTGCATGCTTTTGTGAAAGCATACACAAATCAAGTTCACCAGGAACTGCCAGGGTTTTATGAACCCCGATTTGCAGATCCCTCTTGATCTATTCCCTGTGAAGTAACCCATTCCCTCCAAGGTTTGGTCCAGCACTTTCCTATCATAAATCGTGTCTCCATGATCATCGTTGATCTGTAAAGCTCCTCTGATTGTGGATTCACTCAGGATGATGGGGTATCTATTCATGACGATCCTGCGGATGAAGGGTACACTGGCTTCAGTTGTGGTGGTTTCAACATGAGTCCAGAACTCCTGCAATATGTCTGGATAGATCATGACATATGTGGTGAGAGCATACCCCAGTGGGCTGTGCAGCACCAGGAGTTTTGGGATATGCCAGCAGTCCTCCCATGCATTCCCATGAAGCATGCCTCGCAGCCTCGTGTTGTGAGTGGGAAAGTACTTGAGGGGAAAGTGGTCATGGTTGATTTGTGCCATAGTGAAAGTTGTTGGGGGTGTTTTTAGGGTTTCTGAGCAGAAAGTGGATGTGAGAGTGATGGTTTGGTGGTCGAAATGGTAGTTATTTATAGAGGAGTTATAGTTTTACCATAAATGGCCTTACCTACTTGGAGATTCTTCTCTTTTGTATCCTTTAATTATCCGAGATCTTGTTAGGTTCAAATTTAGGTAATGTGAGATACATTTTCTTTTTCTTTTAGTCTTTAGGCGGTTATATTCTGAAACTGTCATCATTAAATGACAGGTGTCTTCAATTTTCTTTATTAATGAAGCTGAGTAAGCATAAAGACTTTGAAAAATATAGCATTAGCCATTAATTTTTGCCCAGACTTTTGCCCAAGTGACGCACTCACCCTATTCTAAAATGATATATATATATATATATATATATATATATATATATATATAAATGAAATAAAATAGGAAAATCTGTACATTCTTTGGATTTCAAGATTTTTATTTTATTTTATTTTTCAAAATTTATGCATGAGAAAATGAGTCTTTTTTCTTTTATATGTACTAGAAAGATTCCCTTATGGTGATGTTTCAGACTTACTGATAGTTCATCAGAATTTCTGATGGTTCACCAGAAATTCTTCTGGCTATATATTTTTTGGTGAAGTCTCATCTTTTCTGATACTTTTCTGATCATTTTCTGATGTTTCATTTTTCTCAGTTTGTGACAAAGTTGGTTGTGTGCTTTCCTCCTCATTTATATTGACCATTTCTAATTTGCTGACCAGAAAATTGTGCCTTCTTTCATCAAGAGGTTTTGTGAAAATATCAGCAATTTGTTTTTCTGTTGGGACAAAATACATTTCTATGTTTCCTTTTTCTACATGATCTTTTATGAAATGATACTTGACATCTATGTGCTTGGTTCTTGAATGATGCACTGGATTTTCTGTTATTGCAATGGCACTCATTGAATCACACAGGATTCGTGTCTTGGTCAGATGAACTCCATAATCTCTCAGCTATGTCTGCATCCAAATTACTTGAGAGCAGCAGCTTGTAACAGCTACATATTCTGATTCAGATGTTGAAGTTGATACACAGTTTTGTTTCTTGCTTGCCCAGTAAACAAGTTTGTCTCCCAGTAATTGACAAGCACCGGATGTACTTTTCCTGTCTATCTTGCAACCTGCATGATCTGCATCTGTGTATGAAACTAAATCCAAATTTGTATCCTTAGGATAAAATAGACCAAGATTAGGTGTGCCTTTTAGACATTTAAAAACCTTTTTTACAGCTTTTAGATGAGACTCTTTAGGATTGAACTGATATCTTGCAAGAAAGCATGTTGCAAACATAATATCTGGCCTGCTTGCAGTTAAATACAACAGTGATCCTATCATTCCTCTGTAGGTTTTAATATCTACATACTTACCATCTGGATCAGAATCTCACTTATTGCTGGTTGCCATTGGAGTTTTAGAGGTTGAACTGTTTTCAAGTGAATACTTCTTTAAAATTGTTTTGACATACTTTGATTGACTTAAAAATATGCCATCGGTTCTTTGTTTGACCCGAAGACCTAAGAAAAAGGTTAATTCTCCCATCATAATCATTTCAAAATGATTGGTCATTAATTTTTCAAACTTTTTGCAAAACTCATCATTTGTTGATCCAAATATAATGTCATCTACATATATCTGAACCAAGAGTGTGTGACCTTTGTGTGTTTTTATAAACAAGGTTGTGTCAATTATACCTTTTGTGAATCCAGAATTAATCATAAATTTAGAAAGTGTTTCATACCAAGCTCCTGGGCTTGTTTCAGACCATATAGTGCTTTGTTTAGTTTGTAAACATGTTTTGGAAATTTTGGATCAACAAAGCCTTCTGGTTGATGAACATACACTTCCTCTTCAATTTTACCATTTAAGAATGCAGACTTTACATCCATCTAGTAAACTTTGAAATTTCTTGATGTTGCATAATCAAGGAATATTCTAACTGCTTCTAGTCTTGCTACTGGTACAAATGTTTCATCATAATCTATTCCTACTTGTTGACAATACCCTTTTACTACCAGTCTTGCTTTATTCCTTGTTCATCTGACTTGTTTCTGAACACCCATTTTGAGCCAATGATAGATTTATCATTTGGTCTGGGTACTAGATCCCATACTTGACTCTTCTCGAATTGGTTAAGCTCTTTTTGCATAGCTTTTACCCAATCTGGATCATTCAGAGCTTCTTTGACCATTTTGGGTTCTATCATGCTTAGAAATCCAGCATATAGACACTCACGAGCAGTTGCAGATCTCTTTTTTACTCCATCTTTAGGGTTCCCAATTATATTGATTCAGAGATACCTTTGATCCTTCTTTGATTGTTATGATCGTTTGTGTTTTCTGATGGTTCTAAGGTTTCCCCCTGATTTCCTAATGAGTCCACATCATCAGAATTCTGGTTTTCTGATATAGATGTTGTTTATTTAGAATTCTGATATTCTTGCTGATTTTCTGATAATTTCATTTGACTTTAAGGAATTAATTTATGAAAAATTGTTTCATTTTGTTGATGGTTTTCCAAAAGTTTTTCAGTTAATGTATTAAGAAGATGAGTGAAATTTTCTGTTGATTCATGATGATAAATTTCCTTTTGAATTTCATCAGAAACTAAACTTCAGTTTCTGATGCATCATCGAATGACGCATATAAGCTTTCTCTGATTGTTCTTGATTTTAACACAAAGATTCTGTAAGCTTTAGATGTCAATGAATATCCAAGAAAAATACCTTTTTCTTCTTTTCTGTCAAAATTTTCAAAACTTTCAAAATCATTAAACACAACACCCAAAAGTGTGTAGAAATTTGACATTCGGTATCCTACCATTTATGATCTAGTAGGGTGTTTTCTGATGTCTTTTGTTAATGATGAATCTGTTTTGAGTAAAGCATGCATTGGCAATTGCTTCAGCCTAGAAGTAAATAAGTAACTTAGCATTGGCGCTCATGGTTCTTGCTGCTTCTACTAAGGTCCTATTCCTTCTTTCTACAACCCCGTTTTGTTGAGGTGATCTGGGAGCTGAAAAATCAGGAGATATTCCTTTAGAAATTAGGAATTTCTCAAGTTTTGAGTTTTTGTATTCTGTCCCATTATCACTTCTGATTCTTCTGACTGGTAAGTTTAACAAGTTTTCAATCCTTTTAATGAAGTTTATGACCAAATCTGGTGTTTCACTTTTCTTTGCCAATAATTCTACCAGGTGTATCTTGAGTAGTCATCCACAATGACTAGAATGTACTTTTTACCTGAAAAACTTGGCCTTACTTATTGGTCCACAAAGATCCATATGTATGAGTTCTAAGTTTTGTTTTATTGAAGATTCTGACACAGTTTTATGTGAGCTTCTTTTGGATTTTCCCATTTCACAGGCATCACATATCTTATCCTTTTTAGATGATATGTAGGGTAACCCTTTTACCAGATTTTTGCTAGCTAATTGGTTTAGATTTTTGAAATTTAAGTGAGCCAATCTTTTGTGCCACAACCAACTACTACTTTTGGTTTCTTTTGAAAATAGACATAGCTGTGGGTGTTCAATTTCTTCTTTAAAATCAAAGAAGTAGATGGATTTTCTGATTCTTTTTCCTATTAAATAAATTTTGTTGTCATCCAAACCAATTAAAAAATATTTTTCTAGTAACAGTGTTACCTGAAATCCCTTGTCACAGAACTGGCCACAACTTAGTAAGTTGTATTTCAGTCCTTCCACATATGCAACCTTTTCTATGGTTAAAGAACCATATTTTATGCACCCGAAACCCAAAGTTTTTCCTTTCACACCATTACCAAAATTTACAAGTTTTCCTGGCTTAGAAAAAAATTGCTAGCAAGCTCCTATTCCCAGTCATGTGCTTGGAGCTTCCAGAATCGCAGTACCAGATTTGCTGAACATGATGGTCCTAAAATGGTAAGGTTAGAAGGATTTTGGTACCCAAACTTGCTTGGGTACTTTTTCTGATGAAATTTTAGTCAACTTCTGTTTTTTCTGGTGAGTATGTTTCATCAGAATTTTTGTGATTTTTTGAGCTTTTAACCAATCTTTTATCTTCCAACTGCATATGTTGTTTGATTACTTTGAGTATGTCAGCACACATGCAGTTCTTGTTTTGCTCTAAAGATGTTTATAGAGAGCTATCAGACTTTTTATATGACTTTTCAGAAAAACAAGGTTGATTTGTTTTGTCTTCTCTTGAACTGAAGAAGCAGTTACTTGAAGTTTCTGATTTGCAAGATTCACTATCTGATTCATTAGTTAGTTTGTCGAGATTTTCTTCAGAAGCTTTCACAAATACAGTTGGATTTTTAAGTTGAGTTTTTACATATCCCAGTCCTTCTCCCTTGTTTCTTTTTGTGGATACAATGTAATTTATGAAGTTTCTTGCATGTTGAAAACCTTTTACATTGATCTCTTTTTCATGAATCTTTTTGTATAACTCTTTTCTTTAACTTTCATAAAACTCTAATTTTGCTTGTTTATTCAAGCTTTCTTTTACTAGCAATTGATTTTCAACAGTTGTACTATTTAATTTTTGCTGCAAATTTTCAGAATTTCTGTGTTCCAAATTTTGTTTTTCTTGTAGATTAACAAAGTCTTGTATCAGTTTATCTAATTTCAGTTCAAGATCTGAGTTGTTGTTACTTATAGAGTTTTCAGCAATCTCAGCTTTGTCTGAAAGCTTAGCCTTTAAACAGAAGTTGGCCATCTCCTCTTCTTCATCATCAGATGAATCATCCCGTTAACCAGGAGTCTGTTCCAGCTATTAGACCAACCGACTGTTGTTGCTTCTTTGCTTCTTCCAATTTTTTCTCATAATAGGCAACATCCTTTAGCCTTTTGTTTTTACATTCTGAAGCAAAATGACCCTTTTGTTTGCATTTGTAACAAACAACCTTTGCTTTTCCTTTATCTTTTGATCTTCCCTCCATCTTGGTTTTATCACTCTTCTGGTATCTATGGTTTCCTCCTCTTATTCTTTGCTCAAAGGTTTTGGTAAGCAAAGCTATTGCCTCAGCAAATGCTGAAAATTTAGAGGAAGTATCAAAATTTTCTGCATTCTGGAAGTAAGAGGTTTGTGGATCAGGATTAGAAGTTTTATGTGAGTTGGAGATGAAAGCAATGGGACCTCCTCTTTGATTGGTATCTTCATAGATTTCTTCTTCCCTAGGAACTAGAAAGCTATAAAGATCATGTAGATTCATGTTTCCTAATTCTAATGTGGAAGCTAGAGTCATTGTTAGACTTCTCCATTCTCTGGGTAATGAATCTAAGAATTTGACATTTCTCTTATCATTTGATTTATCAATACCAAATTTTTTTAGTTCGTTTAAAATTTTTGCAAAACGGTTGTATGTTTCATACAAGCTTTCATTTGGTAGACTTTTGAAATGTTCATATGATGAAACACAATTTGTTCTTTGTTTCTCTTCATTCTTTCTCCTCCTTCACATAAATTTTCCAAATGATCCCATATTTCCTTAGCAGAAGCACATGTATCCACTTGTGAAAATATGTCATTAAGAAGTGCCATAATCAAGAGTGATTTGGCCCTTTCATCAGCTTCCACCAGTGCCTTATCTTGTCCATCCCAGTTTTTTTCAGGTTTTGGCACGAATGACGCAGGCACTGCTGGTGTGTCATCAGTTGCTAGAATACCTTTGATTTCAATTTTGGGTACATGGGGACCACTCACAGTGGATTGAAACAGAGCTCAATCATGTATATTTAGGAAATTGATCATCCTGATTTTCCATTGGGGGTACTCTTCCCTCACCAAAGTTGGTGGTTTTGACATTGACCCAATATTGAAACCATTATTCCATGTTTGAAAGTTTGCCATATTTGGTTATAAAACAAGAAGTGAGCAGTTGATCATTTGAAAATAGTTTATTCAATCTGCTCTGATACCAATTGTTGGTCCCAGATTAGAAATACAAGGTTTCTTCAACATAATATGGCAAATGATTTCAACAAATGAGAAATATTGTGCGAAACTAGAAATCAAACTTTCAGCAAACAAAAGACATCAAATACAGAATTTTCATGTTTATATCACTTTGAAAAACAAATCAGTTTACAATGTGATTATTGGCTATTGGAAAACAAATACTTTGAGAATTCTATGATGAAAGATGAGAGAGTGTTGTAAGATGTATTAAATGTTATGCACACTCTTACTCCTCTTGTGATTGGTTCTTCTATTTATAAAAGGCCTGGAATGAATAAACAATAGTTTATTCATCTACTTGCATCCGTATAAAAAATTGCCCCTGTGGTATGTTCAATGAATTTGTGTGGGTCAACTTGTAACGTTCAAAACTGGTAGAGGCATGTAGATAAGCAAGCTGACAGGATCAGAAATCTGATCATGTCAACTCATCAGAATTTCTGATGTTTAGTTTACCAGAAAATCTGGTAATCAACATTTTTATCAGATTCCGTTGATCTCCATCAGAAATGTTATAAGTTTTATTAGAAATGTTGTTTCTAATGGTTTTCTGATTGTGGTCTTTTGTGCTGATTATTCTTTCTTCATGAAGGAATCTTTGTCTTTTCTTGTCTTGAGTGTCTTCTGATCCTGATGACATTTATCCTTCTCTTTGATCATATTTTTCTTCAATACTTAAATATAGTTTCCTAACAAGTTCGATCTGATATTCAAAACCGTATCTTCCAAGCTCAACGTACTTGTGTGACACAAAACATGATGGATGATGAATTACCATATCATCTTGAGCTTCAACTGAAACAAAAGACAATGGATTATTTTATTATCTGAACCGTTTGTGGGTTCCAAGCCAAGACAATCTCCGCATTTTGATAATGGATGAAGCTCACAAGTCTCGTTATTCAATTCATCCTGGTGCAGACAAAATGTACAAGGATCTTCGTACCCAGTATTGGTGGCCGGGTATGAAGAAAGACATAGCTTTGTACGTCTCCAAATGCCTCACTTGTCTCAAAGTTAAGGCAGAACATCAATGTCCTTCTGGTTTGGTTGAACAACCAGAAATTCCGGTTTGGAAATGGGAAAACATTGCTATGGATCTCATTACCAAATTACCGTGCGCTCCTAGAGGTCACGATGCCATTTGGGTAGTCGTTGATCGTCTAACAAACAACACACTTTATAGCAATTCGTGAGGATTTCTATGCTGACAAACTTGCTAAGATTTATGTTGATGAGATTGTATCTCGTCATGGTGTTCCTTTGGACATCATATTAGATCGTGATGCTCGATTCTCATCTCACTTTTGGAGAACCATGCAATCTGCTATGGGAACCAAGCTTAATTTGAGCACTGCTTATCAACCTCAAACGAATGGACAATCCAAAAGGACAATTCAAACATTGGAGGATATGTTTAGAGCTTGTGTGATCGATTTTGGTGGTAGCTGGGATTCGCATCTTCCGTTGATCGAATTCTCCTATAACAACAGTTATCACTCTAGCATTAACATGGCGCCTTTTGAAGCTCTTTATGGTTGAAAATGTCGTTACCTGTCTGTTGGAATGAAGTTGGTGAATCTCAATTCACTGGACCTGAACTCACTCAAAGACACAACCAACAAAGTCAAGAAAATTCATGATAACCTTTTGACAGCTAGAAGCCGTCAAAAGAGTTACGCAGACAAACGACGCAAGCCCTTGGAATTTCAAGTCGGTGATCATGTCCTACTCAAGGTATCCCCTTTGAAAGGTGTGGTTAGATTTGGAAAGAAAGGAAAACTTGCACCACGGTATGTTGGCCCATTCAAGATCGTTGAGAGAATCGGAAAAGTGGCCTAAAAACTTGAGCTACCTCCTGAACTTGGTAATGTTCATCCAACTTTCCACGTGTCCAATTTGAAAAAGTGTTTGGCTGATGAAAACCTCCACATCCCTCTTGATGAAATTCGTGTTGATAACACGTTGCACTTTGTCGAGAAAACTGAGGAAATATTGGACCGTGAAGTCAAAAAGCTAAAGCGCAGACGAATACCGATTGTTAAAATTCGCTGGGTGTCCAAACGTGGCCCAGAGTTTACTTAGGAATGAGAGGACCAAATGAAAGCGAAATATCCACATCTATTTTCACAAGTTTCCTCTAATTAAATATCGGGACGGAATTTCCTAAAGTAGGGGAGACTGTGACATTTATGACTTTCGATCATGTAACGATTTCCAAACAATTTTATGATCAATAAAATATTGTGTTTTAATCCCGAGATTTGTCTAAATTCATAACATTTGTGTATTTCAACCTTTGTTCAACTTCGATATTTCGAACCTTTTCTGGAAGTGAAATCGCAAACCGTTACGCAAACGTAATCAGTTTAACGCGACGTACACAATGGAAAAATGACATAAGCTAAAGATACCCTAATATCCTTTACATAACTTAGAAATAAGTTTGGAAGGGTTCGGTATGGCAAAAACACGCTTATGTAACTCCAGGGACTATTTTGCAAAATCTGCGAAAGAACGCCGATTCGGGTATTTCTTAATACGGAACATGTACGCACATTCAAAAATTATTGTAATCATTGAAATCTTGTATTTTAATGATTGCAATGCAAAAATATCATTTGTTACACAATTACAGTCATTTTCGCATTAATTAAAGCGTTCGTCGTAATTAAGCGAAAAACGCAACCGTACAACCGGACGAACCGACATCCGTGACATTACCAGGCATATTTCAAGTTCCCTATGCTTTATCGTCCTTATAAAGCTTACAAATGAGGTTAACATGTCACACCCCGACTTACAGCGGAAGAAAAATACGGGATGCAACAGACACCTCTGGTACAAGCACATTGTTTATAAAGACACTACATTTTATTACTTACAAAATGTTGATTACATACTACATGTATGTTACAACTGCGTGTTCTTATGAACCACATAAGTCTTCTATGCCACATGCGTCTATATTCGGGTTTGCCTACAAACATGTCTTGAACAACGTACATGGATCACACCAGTCTCAAGTTACCTGAAATGCATGTTAGTTTTAAAAAAAGGTCAGCTAAACACTGCATGAGTTTCACTGGTTTAGTTGTTGTGTAACAATATGGGTCCACAAGTTCAATTGCACTGGTCATAGTCACAGATGGAATTACACGAGTATAAAAGTGAAACCTTGACTGTTTTTCCCAGGGCTGTGTCATCCCAGAGACTCCCGACCACCGGACCGTGTCACAAAGACACTCCCGGCCCATCAACTGCGTCACGTGCAGTTCAACGCCCCATAGTAGTTATGCCTAACAACACAACTTAGGACGAGTGTAGTAGCCTAGTGCCGACACACCGTCAGTCGTGGCACTGGGTTGGTCAAACCGATAGTACTATCCACTGTCGACAGGCTTACGTTAATCACTTGTCTTGCTGTGGGGAGGTAGTTCGTATGTTAGATAATTCACATCATAAGTTGGTGCAATTAACACAGTTTCGTAACATGCCAATCATCTCAGAAACAGTATCACAGTTTAGAAGTGGGGAGTAAGATTCACTCCCAGGTTGGTGTAATCAACATAGTTTATGACATGCAAGTCCCCAGAAAACAGTAAAATCATTCAAAATTGGGGGAGTGAAACTCATAGTGAGAGTAGTCTCAACAAAAGAGTGATCAAGCAACTGGATCAACTTTAAAATCACACATGCAAGTTTGGACTCAAATCAATATCTAAGTTGGTAATGGTTATAACTTGGATCTGTCCAGGAGTTTTTACTCCGGATTGAGTCTATAGGACACTGGTATGGTGATAGATGTCAGGGTAGTCTTAGTTTTCAGTTTGGCTTCCGGGCACCGTTTCGCGTGCCAGCCAAAGTCAGTAGTTTAACGTGTTCAGATAATGGTACGGGAATACCAATAGTGTCAATACGTGATTATTTAAGAATGATTAATTTTTCATCAAGGGAATTTGAGTGTTTGGGGAGTCTAGGTTGCCCAAATTTGAGTTTTCATTTTCACCGTCGGGAATTTTCCCGAACTGTCTTAGAACACCCCCCATAGCGCCCAATTTTCCCGGGAATCTCCCGGTGTTCCACTTTTAGTATTTTTTGGGTTGGGTCAGCTCCTAGTTCCGGCAGGTTCGTTATACGGTAAATTGCCGAAATTGATTTAAAATAACCCATTCTTAATTCCATAAATTTCCATTTAATCTATAATTTGAATAAAATTTTTAAATTTTTATACAAGTTAGTAAAATCTTAGATTATGGGAAAAATAATTTGGGAATTTATTTTGCCTTTTCCTTATTTAAATAAATTATTTATAAAACAATATTTAATCAAATAATTAACATTAATCATCACCAGTGGTCTAAAAATTACCAAAAAATTCCAGAACATCCTTTACATGTACAGGAACTTCTCACAAAAATTTGAGATTTTTCCGATTTCGTTTCGTTGCATTCCCGACTACCGAAAACTCGCAAAAACGCGGATTTTTAACCCAAATAAAAACTCAACCAATGGACTCCGAATTTTCCCAGAACATTTCCCATATGTTCCTTAGTGTCTCTGTAACATTTTGTGATTTATTGAATTCGTTTGTTAATTTTTCCGAAATTCTTTCGGTAAAACAGTCAAAACTTCACAAAATCATAGAAAATTCCAAAAATTTTAAACTTTTACATGGACCTTCCTGACAATACCCTACATTACTACACCAAATTTCAGCTCAATCCAAGTATCACATACCAAGTTATAGTCAAAATAACAATCTGCCTACTCTAGATTCGGTTTTCGGGCAATATACCTAGCGCAAGCTTCGTTTCCACGGGTTTTTCTTGAGTCCAGAAGGGTGTAGGAGCTATATTCAGTACCTACACATCAAGTACAATCCAAATATGCTAGAAATTAGATCAATCAAGCTTTGTTTCATGGTTTTTCGGTTAATCAAATAGTTATGCGATTTTTGTCGAATAGGTGTTGATTAGGGAATCAAACCCCAAATTTTTGTGACCATGGCTGCCATATAACACCATAGAATTGCCAAGGTATTCTTATTCAGCCCATACACTTGTTTAAACTTCCAAATTTCATGGACAAAAAAGAGTTTTTCGGTTATAAATCACGTTTAATCAAGAAATAACGATCAAAACTACTTAGAACTTGTGAATAACCTTGATTTAGTGATGTTCTTGATGAAGATCAGCTGAAGAAGGAAGGATCATGGCAGATTTGGAAGAAAGCTTGTGGAAATTTTGTGTTAAAATGAAGAATAAAAAGAAAAAAAAAACTTTTAATATATAAAAAGGGGGGGGGGGTGGCGGTTTGGGTGGGCCCCATGTGGGCCACCTCGTGCTTCGTATTGCACGCTAAAAGATGATGCTTATTTTTTGTTTACGTTTAGGTTCGTTTTCGAGTCCCGGACGCGTCTCCGATTTGCGAAACGGGCTCCGTTTTTCGCGTTTTTAGTGTCAAAAGACTCGGTTTTAAAAATCATGCATAACCATCTCGAAATCCAAACCCAGTTATGTTTTAATCATAAAAGTCTTGTTTGAGGTTAGTTTAAGAGTTTTTAGGCTTGATTGATCATTCCTTGCATATTCGGTTTGTCTTTCATGGCTCCTAACGCAAATGCGTTTCCCTAATAGGGACTGCCTCGTTTTGCATGCCAGAGCACCGGTTTGTTTCCAATCTTAATTCAGAGTCTATGGCACATAACTAAGATGTTTCGTGAACTCGGAATCTTAAAGGGCTCTACCATTGGCCTAATAATCATGATCGAAGGTTTAATGCGCTGTTAAACGTCAAGTCCCCGTTTAACATGTTGTTAAAGGCTAAGGACACCAACCTCACCTTGTTGGCCCTTCATAGTGTCATGCCAACCATGACGTGTTCCCAGAGTCGTCAATCCATTCACGACTTAGTTTTGCCATGCAGGTGACGCATAGCGTCAATGTAATGTTTTTTGGTAATTACTGTGCATATACTCCCATTATAGTCGGTGTCACATGTTCCAGAATTCATATCATTACACATAATCACAACAAATATGATATACGTATCACGTCCGGTTACCACGGACTTGTACCAATCAAAGTTTACCGGGATTTTTCACAATTGTCATAGTCTCCCCCGGTTAAAAGAATTTCGTCCCAAAATTCCGTTTATTCGTTGGAAAGCTCGGTCTTTACAGTTGAGTCAGTCATTCAAAAGACAAGTATGTTTTCACTTTTCATTTAGTATCATCATCGTACAGGGATTATAATTATGTTACATAGTAGCTGTGTAATTTATCCATCCACAATTCCTACGTATTGCTAGAGTAACGTTTGCCATTACTTCCAATCTGAAAGTGAGAGTGTTGCTGGACTCGCAGTAGAATAGGTGTCTCGTATTCAGTTTACATATAACTACAATTATTACGTTTTCTTCGCATTCATTATCTTCACGATTCATACACCATAAGTTCCATTTACGATTTCGTTTAATAGTTATTGAACACCCCCTATAGAAGAGGAGTATAGATACCCTCCTAGGGTTCATTGCGAACGTCGCAATGGTGCGCATCATGCTCCGCATGTTTGTGTTAAGGAAATAAATTTAGTCTCACCGCATGGTGTGCAACAATCTTCCCTTGTTATCGTGTACGTGAATATCTTCGGCTAGTACTAACCGACTGATACGTGGTCAAAAACCAGTGTTTATTTAGGTTTAAGTTTATGTTTTTACGTGACTTTTAATTCCGGATAGCCTACTTTTAATAAGGTTTGTGCTTTACAGGTCTTATGGAGTTTAATGAGCTAATTGGGAGCCAAACGGAGCACCGGGACGCGAACTGGGTCAACCGGAAGCAAAATTTGAAGGAAACAGAAAATGAGGTTTTGGGACACCGTCGCCGACGCCCTAGTGGGCCGTCGATGACGTACTATGGGTGTTACGTCGCCCAAATTCTTCGTAGACAGGAGCTTTAAGCGTTGGCAGAAAAGTCAGATAACACAGGCCGTCGCCGATGGGGCATCAGGCCGTCGGCGACAGGCCTCCAAAACCTGTAACGCGAATTTTCAGTTTTGTTGAGTTGGGGACGAGTTAAAACTTCTTTTTGACGATTCAAAGGGAGTTATGCAATTTTGGAGTTTAAAACCTCACCTTGGAGCCAAGAACACCATCACCTTCATCCACAATCCTTCCCAATCCATTCCATCATCCCGAATCATCAATCCTTTTGATCCTAACCCTAACCTACCATCATCCCTTCCATCATTCATCCACACACATCATCCATCCCAAACCCTAATCATCATCTTCATCACTTTGAAGGCTTCAAGATGCCAAAGTTCAAGCTTCAATCCATTGTTGATCGTGTTCCGTTCACCATGAGCGGCTAATTCTCGAAGGTTTCACCTGGTGTAGGTTTTTGTAAGTTTCTAGGGTTTGACATTGTTTAAGTTTTGATTTGTGACAACTTGTAGTTTGATTTTGAAACCTAAGATAATTGTCTTGCATTTGTTTTGAATTCGTAAACCGTCGAGTGATTATAAAATTTGACTTTGCGAAATGTTAATGTGTAGTTATGCCTTATCTAGGTTAGAGTTTACATGTTCTTGGTAACGAAATTCATTGTGGTCCGTTGTCTATGACGTCGATAGCTTCTGGCATCTAAGCCACGCAACACTAAACTCGTTAATCATTGTTACAATTGAATTGAATCTAAAACGTGTAGGAACCCTAGGACTTCAAGTACCAAACCGTGTGTGAACCTTATTTTTCCACCATTGTTTTACAACCATTAATCAATTTCTTTACAATCATTTTAAGTTAAGTAGTTAATTAGTCAAACCAAACTTGTTGGTTCATTCCAACACCTTTCTCAAATAAAAGCAATTAACCATTTTCATAGCAAGCTTCATAATAGTGATATTTTTGTTTAAATCAATCACATCCGATCGCAAACCACAAACTCTTCGTGGTTCGACCCCTTACTACCAGTAACGCATTGTTAAGGGTAATTTGGGACTATAAATCTTATCTTTGACCGAAGCGACACACTCCGATCAAATTTTGGCGCCGTTGCCGGGGAGTTCGTGCTCTTTGCGTTTGGATTTATTGGTTTTTGTAATTAACTGTTTAAGTACTTGTTTTCGTAGTATCATATATGCTTTTGTGTTACGCGGGTGTGTTACTTGTGCAGGTTACAGGTAGTGCATGCATACACGAAATTCCGGAAGAACTTCACCGTTAGTATTCGAGCCGGAGATTGAGCGGGTCGTTAGAAGAAACCTAGCCAACCGATTAGAGGCAACCGTTGTATCTAATCCACCAAAACCCAACACACCAAGTACCTCATCCGTTGGAACCGTTCCAATGGATAACCAAAACGCCAATCAACATCAACATCAATACCCTAATCACCCACCTCAAAACCCAAACAACCAACCGGGTGGTAACAACTTGAGACCACCTACACCACCATTTCAAAATCACGGTCCAAACCAAAACCGTAACCAACGAGCCTGTACACCTCCACCTCAAAACCAAAACCGACAAAACCCATTACCACCAAATGTCAACAACCGCAACACTAACACCAATCGTGGTGTTAATGTGAATCGTGGCAATCCCACGAACGAAGACCAATTTGTCAATTTTGACGAATTGAGGAATAATATCCCGGATGACGAACCGCATAGTGTTCCCGGTTATCAATCACCAGAACATGTGAGTGTTCACACGGAATACTCGGACGATGGGGGATATTATAACGATTGGGTTGAAGACGATGGATGGGGAATGATAATGAAGAGTTTTTCCACAACGGTGGGAATTTTGGTTATGATGACGGGGGTTATCAATATGTGAATGTTGTGGGGAATTATGATGGGTTTGGTTACGACTACGGTAGAAATGACGGTTATGGGAACAACCGTCAACCACGTAATAACAATAGGAACCGAGACGATGGTAACAACAATTACAACAATCTAAATGCCAATCGTAATCGGATTCCACAATACGTGGGTGGCGGGAATCAAGGGGGTAATCGAGACAGTGATAGAAGAGGGGATCGAAGAATGGGGGATCCAGAGGTGAACGGTCCACCAAGGGATAATAGGCACAATCGCAACAACCAACGTCAACCACCACAAGGGGTTGATGGTCGGTTTCGACAGATGATATCGGAAAAAGATTCTCCGATTGTACCACCACCGAGAGGAAGAGCGGCTTTTGATTGCAAGCCGAATTACATCAACATCCTTCCTCATTTCAATGGGCGATCAAATGACGAGCCTTACACTCACTTGGCGGAATTTTCGGCCATATGTAGTACCATTGGGGGTGGTCATTTCTCTCTAGATGAGATCCGATTGAGGCTATTCCAATTTTCTCTCAAGGATAAGGCCAAACAGTGGTTCTTGACACTACCAACAAATAGTATTCACAACTGGGTTGAGATGCAACAAGCATTTTTGGATGAATACTACTCGATGGCTAAAACTGATGATCGGGATGAAATCCGGTCTTTTAAGCAGTTGTCGAGCGAGCCACTACACGAGGCGTTTATGAGGTATAAGGAGTTTATTAGGAAATGCCCACACCATCAAATTGAGAAGTGGGAGTTGGTGAAGTGTTTTGTAAGGGGTCTAGATGGTGAGACATGGAACATCTTGAGTCGACTAGCAATGGAACGATACTGAGCAATCACGAGGACGATGATTGGGGAATTCCTCGAGAGAATGGCTAAGAGATCAAAAGCCAAAGAGTCGGCTGACCGAGCTAAGAAGCACCCTATCGGTCGTGCAGTACCCGACCTTGATTCTAGTTCAAGGGATCGCATTTTTACATTGGAACGAGAGTTGGCCCGTATGAAGAAAAAGGAAGTTAATGCAGTATAGTTCGCGGGTTGCGACGGGTGAGGGGGACTTGATCATAGAACTATAGAATGTCAAATGAGAAAAGACGAAGACACCGAAGAAGTGAATCAAGTGTTTGGTGATCACAAGCATAACGAAATGAACTCAAACACTTATCATCCCGGTTTGAGAAATCACCCTAATTTCCGTTATGGGAACGTCGAGAATCAAATGAACCCGAATTTTCATGCGGGTAACCAAGGTGGGTCATCGTACCAAAACCGCCAAGGTGGTAATCATGGGGGTTACCAAAGGAATTATAATCAAGGGTACCAAAACCAAGAAGGAGGCTACCAAAGGGGCAATAATCAAGGTGGCAATGGAGGCGGGCACTCAAATTCTTAAACAGGTGATGATTCGCTTAACTCAAAGTTAGATGCCATCATGAATGCTATCACTGCATCGAACCAAGAGATCAAGGCGGAGGTGAGGAAAGAGTTTTAGGTACGCAATAAATCCCACAAGGGATTGGAGAAGCAAGTTGGGCAACTTGCGGTGGAAGTGTCCCAAATGCGTGGAAGTGGAGGAAGACTTCCGAGTGACACCACTGTGAACCTAAGCATCAAGGGTCCAACTCGAAACACACACGTGAGGTAACTATTAATAAAATTTCATTACATAGTTGTCGAGTCATTGATAATGGTGTTGAGTCACCACCACCCCAGTTTGTTGAAGGGGTGGTGGAAGATGCTAGTGATGAGGAGAGTGTTGACGGTCAAACAGGTCAAAATAAAATTGTTGGTGAAAATAATAAAACTACCCCCGTGTGACCGTCCCCGTCCCAAAGGCTAAGGAAAAGGGTGTGGAGGCTAATACCGCCCCTTATCCCGAAGCTTTGTTGGGACCATCTAAGAAGGTGGTTACACAACGTGGCCCACAACAAGAGGAAATGTGGGAAATTTTTAAACAAGTTAAAATCAACCTACCTCTCTTAGATGCAATCAAACAAGTACCCTCATATGCAAAGTACTTAAAGTAATTATGCACCCAGAAACGAACTAACAAGTTTCCTAAGAAACTTGATTTAACTGAAAATGATAGTTCGATTCTTTCGGGTGCACTTACACCAAAACTACAAGATCAGGGGGCGCCCATTATCTCTATTAAAGTGGGTGAATTCAAAATGACACGGGCACTTTTGGATCTTGGGGCGAGTGTGAGTATCTTGCCGGGTAGTTTGTATGACCAATACGAGTTTGTTCCACTTCAGTCGTCTAACACCACCGTGGTGTTGGCGGACTTGACAACCAAACTACCCCACGAGATAGTCGCCGATGTGATTGTGAAGGTCGATGACTTTTATTATCTGGTGGACTTCCTTGTACTTGATTATGTCTCTTTAGACCGTACTAAGCAACCCATGGTTATTCTTGGTCGACCATTTTTGGCAACATCGAATGCCCAAATTAATTGCAAAACGGGTACTGTCGACATGACTTTTGGTAATCGTCGGTTGCGGTTGAATGTATTTTCGGGTTTAACGGATCCTCTAGTCGGTGACAAATTCTATATGGCGGGCGTTATTGACGAGTGTATACCTCTATGCGACATTAATGTCGAAGAGGAAAACACGATAGAGGAGTGCTTTATGTTTGACAGGTTACAGTTGGAGACGAATCGGAGCATGGATGAGGAGGCGAGGAAAGTTGAAGTGATGGCGGCTAAAGAAGGAAGACCCACTTGGACACATCAAGTGGAAAGTGTTCTGGAAAATATTGACACCAAGTTGAAGCCATCATTGGTAGAGCCTCCGGTTGTGGAACTTAAGGTGTTGCCTAAGCATTTGAAGTATGCTTATGTGGGTGAGGGTAACACGCTTCCCGTGATCATTGCGGCCAACCTAACCGGAGAGCAAGAGGAAAAGCTCATGGAGGTTTTGGTCACCAATAGAGCCGCTATTGGTTGGACCATTGCTGAGTTGAAGGGAATTAGTCCCTCAGTGGTGATGCATAAAATCATCACCGAAGATGGTATCACTCCTTCTCGTGACGCACAAAGGAGATTGAATCCAAACATGCGAGATGTGGTCAAGAAGGAGGTGTTGAAGTGGCTAGATGCGGGTATGATTTACCCCATCTCTGATAGCCAGTGGGTAAGCCAAACGCAGACAGTCCCGAAAAAGGTGGGCATTCAAGTCGTCACAAATGACGAAGGTGAAGAGGTTGCCACCCGGCCGGTAACCGGGTGGCGTATTTGTATTGATTATAGGAAGTTAAATTCTGCGACTTCCAAAGACCATTTCCCTTTGCCTTCTATTGACCAAATTGTTGAGAAATTAGCAGGTCAAAAGTTTTATTGTTTCTTGGATGGGTATTTGGGTTACAATCAAATAGCTATTCATCCAGATGATCAAGCTAAGACCACGTTTATTTGCCCGTACGGTACTTTCGCATTTAGGCGCCTGCCGTTCAGGCTATATAATACCCCCGCCACCTTTCAAAGGTGCATGATGAGTATATTTTCAGATATGGTGGGGGAGTCATTAGAGATCTTCATGGATGATTTCTCGATTTTTGGGTCATCTTTTGATGCATACCTTAACCAACTCGAAAAAGTTTTGAAAAGATGTGTTGAGAAAATTCTAGTTTTGAGTTGGGGAAAGAGCCATTTTATGGTTTAGGAGGGGATTGTGTTGGGACATGTACTGTCGGGCCAAGGGATAGAGGTTGACCGTGCAAAGGTGCAAGTCATCTCCACTTTACCGTATCCCATGATGGTTAAAGGGGTTAGATCATTCTTAGGTCACGCGGGGTTTTATAGAAGGTTTATTAAGGGGTTTAGCGACATCACAAAGCCTTTATGTAAATTGTTGCTTAAGGACCAACCGTTTGATTTTAACAAAGACTGTCAAAACGCTTTTAACATTTTGAAAGAGAAATTAGTGGAGGCCCCAATATTGCAATCGCCAAATTGGTCTTTACCATTCAAAATCATGTGCGATGCGAGCGATTATGCGGTTAGGGCCGTATTAGGTCAAAGGGTAGAAAAGAAACCTGTTGCTATTTACTACGCAAGTAAGACTCTTTCGGATGCGTAATTGAATTACACGACTACCGAAAAAGAGCTACTTACGGTGGTATTTGCATTGGAAAATTTTTGGGCTTACATATGGGGTAACATGGTTGTTATATATTCTGGTCACACTGCTGTTAGGTACCTCATGGAGAAAAAAGATGCAAAGCCGAGATTGATCCGTTGGGTACTTTTACTACAAGAGTTTGACTTGGAGATACGGGACAAGAAGGGTAGTGAGAATGTGGTAGCGGACCGCTAGTCCCGGTTTATGGTGGAAGAGGGTCCCTCACATGTAAATTTGATGATACCTTCCCAGATGAGCACATTTTGAAAGTAACTGTTTTACCTTGGTATGCTAACATTGTGAATTACTTGGTTACAGGTGACTTACCGGCTCATTGGGATCGGAGTAGAAGGCTGCACTTCTTGTCACAAATCAAATACTATACGTTGGAGGAACCGGACTTGTTCAAAATATGTCCGGATCAAGTTGTTCGAAGATGCATTCCGGACAAGGAGATCCTGAGTGTTTTGACGCACTTGCATTCATTTGCTTGTGGGGGCCATTTCAGTGGTCACAAAACTGGGCACAAAGTGCTCAATAGTGGGCTTTATTGGCCAACTATTTTCAAAGACGCATTTACTTTTGCTAAAAATTGCGTTGAGTGTCAAAAACTGGGGGGTAATTCCAAACGGGATGAGATGCCCATGCAACCGATCCTTATTGTAGATATTTTTGATGTATGGGGGATCGATTTTATGGGCCCCTTCCCTAATTCATATGGCAACGTGTATATCTTGGTGGCGGTCGACTATGTGTCGAAATGGGTCGAAGCGATCGCTACCAAGACAAATGACTCTAAAACGTGATGGGGTTTGGGATTCCCCGAGTAATCATTAGTGATGGGGGATCTCACTTCAAGAATTTTAACTTTGGCAAACTATTGAAACGGTATGGGGTTGACCATCGAATTGCTACCCCATACCACCCACAAACGAGTGGTCAAATGGAGGTGTCCAATAGGCAAATAAAAGAGATTTTGCAAAAGACCGTTTGACCGGACCGAAAGGATTGGTCGACGAAGTTGAATGATGCTTTATGGGCTTATCGAACGGCTCATAAAACACCTATTGGCACTACACCTTACCGCTTAGTTTATGATAGAAATTGTCACTTACCGGTAGAACTTGTACATTCTGCTTGGTGGGCTATTAAAGAAGTTAACATGAAATACGATGATGCAGGTAAAGAGCGAAAGTTGAAGTTATGCGAACTGGAAGAGCTTCGGGAGGAGGCGTATGAATGTGCTTCGAAGTATAAGGATAGAATGAAGCGAGCACATGACGCAAAGTTGAAGCCAAAGGAGTTTGTGGTAGGGCAAAAGGTTTGGCTCTACAACTCACAGCTTAAATTCTTTCCGGGTAAGCTCAAGAGTAAATGGATGGGCCAATACGTGATCACACGGGTCGGAAAGTTGGGTGATGTCACCATTGAGGACCCGAAGGATGGGTCGAAACAAACAGTTAACGGTTATCGTCTTAAGCCATTTCTTGATGGTAATGATGACAAGGGCGAGAAGAACACGGAAATGGTAAGCTTCTTGGTAGGCGTACCAAATTACGAGGTTAATTGAGAACCGGTAACACGTTTTGTATTAATTTTAATTGTTTGGATTGCATTATCTTAGAATAGTTTATGCTTATTGTTTCGATCTAATAACGCTTTGAGATGTGTGAAGTTCCGGAAGCTATGAACGAGTCTTGAAGACATGAGGTATGTTTTTAAACTTGTTTGTGTATTGGGGACAATACACGATTATTTGGGGGGTGGTAGGATCGTTAAATGATAGGTTAGTAGTGAATATTAAAACCGAAAACGTCACACAAAAAAGATTTTTAATAATTTTTAGAAATTTTTCTAGCATAGGTTCCCTTTATAAAAAGTTCATATTTTTCTCATATTTTCGTAAAAAAAGGGAATTTGGGGTTGCGTCGGCGACGGGGCCTCAAGCCATCGCCGACGGTACGCGCAAAGTGGCTGTCGGCCAATTCCCTCCGTAGACAGGAGGATAGACCGTCACCCATTTTATGAGAAACTGGGTTGCCTCGGCGACGCACCAAAGGCCCGTCTGCGACGAGTCTTGGTTTGTCAGCCGACGCTGATTCTTGTGTGACGCTTATTTTCGAACCCAAACACGTTTTTAACCACAAATTCGACCCGGGGGACCACCATCTGATTCACAAACACCTTAATACCATCCATTCTCTGCATTCATCTCATCCAATCACTCCCATCTTCTTCATCTTCTTCACAAGAGCCCTAAACCTTCAAGCCTTCATAACTTCTTCAGTTCTCCACCAAATCTAGTGATTCTTGAGCCTATCTTGCTTAGTTTTCTGAGAGGAACAAAACCCCTATCATATCTTTCATCAATTCTTGCTCGTTTGCAAGATTTTGGAGTTTTTAAATTCGGGTTTTGAAAGAGTGTTCGTCAAGCTTCAACCTTTTCATCCTTTTCTAGTTCTCTTGCTTAAATAACATCAAAGGTATGGTTTTTACTTAAATTTAAGCATAAATATCATATGGTTAGTTGATTTCTTCCGAAATTTTAAGCTTCTTACTTAGAGTAGGTTGTTTATTGCATTTTATGGTGTTATGGCTTGAATTTGAGGTTGAATATATGATTTGGGAGGGTTTTGAGCATGCAACAACTATAGTGATATGATTACACTTTGTTTACATGATGGAACATAAACATAATGTTGAACCTTGTGGAACTCTTAAGAATTTAAGAGTGAAACATGAAAGAACTAGTGCTAGATGATAAGTTTGCCACTTTTTAAGTTTAAACAAGGTAATTTACATCTAAACCTGGTTTTGGTTCAACATTGAGGTTATGTTCGAAGTTTGGAAATTATTTGAAGTGGGTTTAACTAATTGTTTCCTTTGTTTGTGATTGTAGCCATGTTTGGAAGGAAGAGGAGTAAGACTTCTGGTAAAGGCTCATCTTCGGGAGCTGGTTCTGGTTCGGGCTATATTCAGCGAAAGTGGGAACAGTTTAGTGCGGTTGAAGAGAATGATGCAAGGTTATATCGACAAGATTGGGCTTGGGAAGAGTTCAAGAACAGTCGTACCGCATCTGCATGGAACAATGAAAAGAAGAAACCTCTTTCAAGATTCAATAACAAAAAGTTGGAAGCGAGGATGTGGAAATGGAAGATGGTCTCAGGGAATGTTACAACATCAGTGCCGGAAAGAATTGTTCTGGAAAGGTCAGTAAATGTGGAGGAGTCTAGAGCGATTGGGATAGTCCAGAAGTTTGAAAGGCTTAGATGGGAAAGTGTGTTGGATTGGTGTGAGGACATCACACCTAGGGTATATTTGGCGGTAGTATGTGAATGGTTGTCAACACTGAGGTTCATTAATCGGGATGGGCCCGCTCACACGTGGCAGGTAGTTGGTGACATTGGCAAAAACCAAATGATCATGTCGTTTGAGCGTATGAACGCGATAGCTCGGTTCGATTCATTGGGGAAGCTTACCATTACTACACAATTGATTAGTTTTTGAATAATAAGGCGAACAATGCTGATCCGCCGGGTTTGTTGGCGGCTGTGTTGGTGAAATCAGGAGGATTGGGGGAATCAAGGAATGATTTGCCCTTGGAAGGGAAGATTCTCCAAGGCAACTCATTAGAGAATATAATGGTGCGGTTTGGAGACCGCGCGAAGGTGAAGGCTCCCGATTGTAGGGTGTTACATGCACTGTTATTCGGTTCGCCAAAACTGTCGTGGCGACAAAAAGTCATGATGAATACATGGGATACAAGAGAGGCATGCAATAGAAAAATGATCCCATACGTGAGGATAATCAGTGTAACAACCCGCTTCCTCGCAAGCTCGTCACTCTCGTTACGCCTAGCACCATAGATTCAGATCATAATGTAATCTAAATCGCTAATTACCCTACATCGCATATTTTCGCACTATATCACATCACAACGCATTACATCGCATTAACATAACGCTTATCTCGCACAAACTAAATACTATCGACTTTGCGTGGAGTTTCCAAGGCTATCTGCTCGCTTAAACTGCAACGCGACTCTCGCAAGACTTGGGAACAAAGCCGCATGCTTCATCGCTTATCTATCGAACTTTGAGTAATTATGGAATTTAAGTAAATATGACCATTTAATACAAATCGAATCGCCAAACGAACCCTTAACGCGAAATCAGCAAACAAAACTTGTCACCAGGCCAAGTTCGGCCGAACTTGACTACCACAAGTTCGCCCGAACTTGCCTAAGAGGTCGAACCTGTACACATATGTACAATTTCGGCCGAACTTAGCTAATCCCTATTGAAAACCTAGCAAGTTCGCCCGAACTTGCATGAATCCCATGCAAGTTCGACCGAACTTGACTCCCGCCAGCTCACTTTTCGCCTTCGCCTATAAATACTTAGCCCTATTCTCTCATTTGAACTTGCTGCAACTTCGCTCTGAGCTCTTGAAACCCGAAACCCTTTGTTTTCCAAGTAAGAATCAACCCGATTACAACAATAGCAATGCTTATCAACGTTTTACAACGATTTTGCACAAGGCCTCCCTTCGTTTTCATCAAATCTCTTCTGTTTACGAAAATCTTCATCTTTTTCTATAAAACTTCTGTTTTTATCCTAGATCTACACTTAACGAGTTCGTTTGGACTTGGCTGTGGCCTCCCGAACACGAAACCTTAATGATTTTGGCTCACCAAGTGTTAGATCTATGGAAAACCCTTTTTAGACTCGATTTTACACAAAATACGGACTTTTGGTGATGTTTTGTTCATTTCTGATATGAAACAAAGCATTTATCATTCAAGATCCCAGATCTGTAAGTACACGGACGTTTATTTTGGTTTACACAAGCCGGACTAACCCGAATGAACCGCGAGTTCGCCCGGATTAGCCCACGCTTTTGTAAAACGACTAAAACTGCTCTAAAAGACCTCTCTGACCTAAGTTTGCTCAGTAGCACAGGGTTGGAGGGATGACCACTCGATTTACTCAGCAAACAACGTGAAAACATCAAGTTCGCTCGAGATTTACCTGTTTTTCAGCAGCACCTAGGTCAAGATCGACCGAACTTTTACCCCTGAGGGTCAAGTTCGACCGAACGTGGGTCAGGTTTTCATCCATTTCCTCACAAGTTCGCTCGAACTTGTCTAGTTTCTTAGGAAGCTATACAAGTTCGCCCGCACTTGTCTTTCCAACAAATCTCTCTCACAAGTTCGCCCGAACTTGACTCAGAGCTCAGCAGTCCCTCACAAGTTCGCTCAAACTTGTATGTTTGCATACAAGTTCGGCCGAACATGCCTACTATTCAAGCCAAACTTCACCATTTCAGCTTTCCAGAGACTGATGTACTTTCGTTAGCTTATGCAGGCTGATCCGGCACTCTCCTCAACTCATCTCAGACCTAATCTCTAACCTAAACGCATCAACAATGAGTATACTTGACCCATTTTCGCTTAAACGTACTTTTGGGTGTAACTTACATTCTTATCAAAACACACACATCGAACTCTATACTGAATTATCACACGCGAATATCTGCTATACATATTATACGTGATTGTTAGAACATGTAAGCTAGGGCACTTTTCGTTATCTCCACCTTAGCTAGTATAGTACTATAGAGGGGCTCTCATCCGACAGGGTTTAGCTAGGACGTACGCGCGAGCTCTCGGCGAGTATAACATGTGAAATTGTCTTGTGAGTTTATGTGTTGTATAAATCATGATTATGTATGAGGAAATTCGCTATATTTTTTTATCTACTATGCTATTATATCAAAACCTGTATGCTCGCCAATACATTTTTGTATTGACAAATTATTTTAACGTATATTGCAGGTTATTGAATTCTGCTTGCTGCGGGACGTAGGATATCATCTTTAGAAACGCATGTAATAGAATCTAGGGAAGATCGAATTATGTTTGTTTGAGAGATACTTGGATATTTGTAATAATTTTTATGGATTATATGTTTGTTAGTATGGGATAACGAATGTTTAAATATTGTCGCATAAATAGTTGTTATGGATTCTCTGGAGCAATCTGATTCGCCTAGTGTCGTGCCCCAATGATTCCGCCATCGGTTGGGGTGTGACAATCAATGCGATGATTCTGTGTCACACCCCAACCGATGGCGGAAACATCGGGATGAGACGAGAAAATCGTTCAAAAGCATCATAACACTATTTGCGACAATTTAATTAAATTCAATTTCATAAATTGCTAATATTCAAGTACAAGGTTCAAAACGAAATAACATAAACAAGACTATGATTTATTTGGATGAGTATCTAAAGACCATCCTAACTTGTTTTCTTCATCTTGCATCTATCAACCTGCAACACGTATCAAAATATGTCAACAAATAATGTTGGCGAGCATACAAGTTTAATACATAGCATACATAGATGACAATAGATTAACTCATATCCATAATGATAAAATCAAGACAAATGGGTAAATGCTAATGCATGCTATATGTCGAACTTCAATAATGATGTAAACCAACCACTATAGAATTAACGGAAGGTTAATGCTTGATACAACACCCTAAAGTGGGTGTTGTCTTACTCTTAGGCCATAGGAGCGTAATATCGTTCAACAAAGTTAACGAACATATAACCAAAGCATAAAACACACAAATTGTCAAGTATATCATATAGCATGGATAGAGCGTGCACGAGTATAAAAGCAGTTGTGTAATTTTGATAGAGATACGTGTTACACCCCAAAAGTGTATAAACTAAAAGGGGTACGAGTATGCTCACCTTAGGTTGCGTATAGATACTTGGATTCGCATGAATAAGGATGATGATTCGACCAAGAGCTTAACCTAGAATAGAATAATGAATTTAATTATTTAGTTGGATTGTATTGTATGATGGTTATAGACTTTGTTAGTCTAGACATGTAAGGAGAGCGTTCCATTGCTTGATTTCAAATGTTTAGATTTGTTTTCACCTATAGTGGATAACTATGGCAAATAATACGACTAAAAATAATGATAACGTTAAACAAAATAAAAGTTGTGTTATTTATTTTTGACTAATTATGTTTAACAAGTTTTGGTTATTATTGATTTTTGATAACAAATAAAAAATATTGTCTTTATATAAATAATAAGTAGTACTGATACTAATAATAATAATCATAATAATTTTAATTATAAAAAACAACAGCGATAAAATCGGGCAGAACGCGGATCGAACTCGAGACCACGGTGAAACCAATGCGAATCATCACCACTAGGCTACAACCCAGTTGGTGTTTGATTCCTGTTTAAGTCCTTTTAACAGGTTCTAAAAGGTCATCATCTTTATGTTTGATTCAAGAGATATGCAGTCATAGATATTTACATGTATACTTCTTGTTATGTGCAATCGATATATATATATATATATGATTACCACATATATAATTACAGTGTAATGTTTAGAAGGAGACAAAGACATGAGCATGAGAATTAAAGGGTTGCGAATTATACCGGAACTAGGCTTCATGCGAGAACGCCCGGCGAGGTTAGTCATCTTCTCCGGCGAGCCTCGTAGCTTCTGTCGACCTCGGGTTTCTCCGGCTATGTTTCCGGCGTCGAGCAGAGAGAGGGAGAGATAAGATGTTCGGTTTGGTTCGGTATAAGGTTTCGGGAAGTCCGTTGTCTTCTCCGGTGGGTTCCGACAAACTTGTAGGTTTTCCGGCGACTGAGATGAGTGGCGAGTGTGTGTGAGGTCTAAGAGGGATATGTGTGAGTTTGGTGAGGAGTGTGTCGAGTTATATAGGTGGGTTCGGGTGTGTACACGACTAATAATTTGGACCAGGTTCATGATTAGCTTAACAAAGGAAACATGGAAATCCAATCAAATCTCGAAAGTTTCGGATTCGATGAAAAAGAAAGTTGCAAGCTGTTAATGGTGATGAACTATTTTGGCGGCAATTAAGAAGTTGATTTAAACACTTTCCATGTATAACTGAATGTGGCTTACAGCCTGGCGGTTAAGGTGCACGTGTTTGGCGGGTTACGCGGGTTCGATTCCGGCCCAAACCGTTTTGTTTGATTTTCAGTCTTTTTTTAACTTTTAAAAATTTCAAATCAGTCCTGCACTCAAGTTTATAAAATAACAACTTTAGTCCCTCTACTTACTAACTAGGTTAGTTATCAATACTTAGATTAGTTCACTTATTAACTTTAAATCTTTAACCAAGTTAATTATCTTGGTTAATCTTTAAGCTTTATTAACTTAAAAAAATATATTGGATAAAATGATTAGATAAATAATTACATAATTATTTGAATAAATAAAGAATTAAAAGAATATATGTTTAAAGTATATACTGAATATATGTTTAAATAATTAAAAGCTTAAATAAATACTTATATAAACGCGAGAAATACGGAGCGTTACATTCTGCATCAAAACGCATTGCCTGGAGAGTCGCTATGGGTTGCTAAGCCAATTGACCAGATCTCTTTTGCATCAATGAAACGCCATTGGAAGTTTCATGTTTCAGTTATGGGGAACCAGTATACAGTTAAGGATGAGCATGGTAACAGTTTTCAGTTTGTGGATCAAGAAGCCCAAGGGGATGTACAGATGGGTGATGAAGAGGAAGAAGAAGAGCAGGGTGTTGATAGGAGACCTCGTCAAAGATACGCAAGAGCCCACCGGGAGGTCTCAAATGAGGTGGCTCAGATTGTGGTCTCACAAAGAAAACCCGATCATTTCAATTACAATCGGGGAGACCAAAGTATCTATGATAACGTAAGTGCGGGCATTAGGGAGAACCGTGGGTACCAATGTCACACCCCGACCCGCAGCGGAAAAGGTGATCGGGGCATGATTGGGTTATCATCAAAGCTCATGACATTTATTAAGCGTTTCATATTCATTAATACAAATTAAATGGAAATTTACAATGATTGCTACAACATGATCTAACTAACAATCTAAACTTCTTTGTTCTCTTCTAAGGCATATCCTATGTTTTCCCTTGCTTCAACCTGTTCACCTGTATCATGTGTAAAAAGGTTTTTGGATCAACATAATGTTGGCGAGTGAATCCTATGGAAAACATTTGAACAAATTTATTTAAATTGATTATGAAATATGTGCACAACCAAACATGAGTAAAAATAGATGTAACTTAATCGACAATCATAAGATGTTAAATGAAACACTCATGAATAATAATGGAACAATTAAAGGCACGCGATGCTCAACTCGTCTCTCACGAGGAACTGAGGGGCCTGATGAATGAATTGCATAAACATGATAATATGAATGACACAACTACAAACAATATAAACTCAATGATACACACATGAACAATAATGAATTTAAACTGAAGCACGCGATGTTCTACTCGTCTCCCACGAGGAACTGATGGGCGTAATGTATGAGTTTCATATAATTTGACAAAAGGAATATAAGTAAATCACAACAATAAAAACAATCTAAGTTTAAGTCATGATGTGGTATGGCACAAGTTTAAATAAATAAATTAATTCTTTTCATAACACATGACACACCCCAAAACGTGTAATTTAAAAGGGGGAATTGTAAGATTCACTCACAGTGGGTGCGTTCGGTTGATGACGTTGAATGCACGCGAAGTGGTTTTAACCACGAGTGAGATTTAACCTAGATAAATCGCATTATGGTTTGGTAAGTAAACGGATTTTATTAATCTATTTTAGTAGGATTTTTGGGTGTATTTTAGTGAGTTTGAGGCTATTTTCTAACCTTAAAAATGTTATTTTTAAGTATTTATAATTGATTTTTAATTAAAATAATTAAATAAAAATAATAAAAAATATTTTATTTTTTTGCTACAGTTGACTTTGACCATTGACTTTGACTGGCGTTGACCGGTTCGAAGGCATATTATTGTGCGTTGGGTGAGGCTCGAACCCGAGACCTCCCGTACGCGTGCACGCAGCTCTACCAACTGAGCTACGTGTCTAACCCGTTATATATCCGATTTTAATTACATATATACATTAATTAGAATTAAACAGAAATCCTTTATTTTAAAAACGAATTAAATCTAGCGAACCGGAGCGCTCCACAGGTCTCGAACCCGGGACCTGTGGGTTAGCGTACACACAGTCCACCGCTGGACTGTGTGTCTCACTTGATTATAAACTCGGTTATCAATATACTTAACATATATCTAAATCGATCCGGTTCAGTTTTGCGAAAAAGGAATTTTTATTATTAAGGCAGCGTGTGAAGAACAATACTCGAACTCGAGACCATAACGTTAAAAGTGCACACAGTCCACCGCTGGACTGTGTGTCTAACCCGGTAAATAACTTGATTTTAATTATACTTAACCATTACCGAAATGTCGTCTTCTTCACTGGTTTTAACCGGAAGTGACGACTGACTGGTTCGAAATGTTAATTCAAGTTTCTTTAGCGTTGTATGATCAATTACAGACGAGATAAAAGTAAAAAGGAAAGGAATTAGGCGTGAAAAGTACCGACTGGTTTTACTCTGTTTTCCGGCAGAACTCCGGCGACAGAAATCTTTTTCCGGCGACGAGTTTCTTGCAGCAGAGAGTCTTCCGAAAGCTTAAAAAGGGTGTGGGTGACTTCGGTAAAGGTTTAGGGGATTCAGTAAAGCTCAGAGATTAAAACTCGGTTTTCGGCGAAAAACAGAAAAGTTCTGGCGAGGGAGTTTTCGCCGAGAAAGAGTGTGGTTTTGAGCGAAAAGGTTTTCAATGGTTTGAGGGTGAATTTATAGGGGAAAATCGAAATGCACTTGGTCTGATTTCCGACTGTATTCGTTGTTTTAAAATTTCCGGCGGTTATAGAAAGGTGTCGCGGACTTCAAACATCGGTTATAACCGATGTATTGTTAATGGTTTACGTTATAACGTAAATTGTAGTTAAGACTCGCGAGATTTCCGGGATTCCGACGACTGAACTGTTTGGGCGCCGGTTTTGAATTCGTAAAGTCACTTTATGAATTAAATGATTCTATTATTTAACAAACGGAACAAGTGGCGCAGTGGTTTGTGTTATGTGCGATAAGTCATTTCCGGATCGGTACAGACCCGGGTTCGAAACCCGGCAGAGGCAATTCATTTTTATTTTGCGATTTTTGACAGTTTTTCAAAAACTAAATATATATTCCCGTATAATAATTGATTACGGATCGTTTAAAAATATTTTGGGCATTTAATTCGCAACGAAATTTTTGACTGACTGTTCGGTTGCTAAACGGAGCGGGTTTGGTAAATCCGTTTTTGACGGATGTTACAGTATTCCCTGCTTTTTAGAAATTTCGTCCCGAAATTTAAATAATGATATATTTTGACTAAAAGGATGATGATGTTTTGTTTGACAGTTGTATGCTTAGCAAAATAAAGGCTTAAGTTTTTGTTCGAGGCGGTAACGTTCCTTGTAAGGGTTAAGTACCCTATTCAGGAATCGCTTTTTGTTGCCTACTGTATAAGTATTGATAAGCAGAAATGATTTGCTAAAATGATATCATGCATAAGAGTTTAGATACGTTTGGGAAAGTATGGTTATATCCTAAGGCAAAACTCCTAACACTACAACCTATATGGAACATAAATAAAACACATCAGCTGATATTTGAACATAGGTAAACACAACAGCTCATATTCGAACATGAATAAACACATCAGCAAATATTTGAACATGAATAAACACAACAGCAAATATTTGAATCCACATTCTGATAGCATATATGTTTGAATGATGGAAGTTCCTCTCTTGTTTGTTATGATGGAGAGGTTAGTTTATGTAGAAATGGAACACAATCCAATCTCTTTAAATAACATGATGATATAAATGTAACACAAATTCCAACCAAGGCAATACTAAATCCTACATGGAACTTCTCATAACCGCCTGATAATGCCTCTGATCCTTTGGCAAGAATACTTATATATAGGAAGTACCAGCGGCGTATCCACCATATTCTTGCCAAATTTTCATTAGTTTTATCCACAAGTTATGATTGGTTTCCAAGAAACTAATAAATCCTACATAGAACTTCTCATAACCGTCCGATAATGCCTCTGATCCTTTGGCAAGAATACTTATATATAGGAAGTACCAGCGGCGTATCCACCATATTCTTGCCAAATTTTCATTAGTTTTATCAGTGAATTATGATTAGTCCTATAACTCTACAACCAATACAACAAACATAAAATACTGAAATGAAATATATCTGTGCGATCAAGGCTCAATCGAACGGAGCCGATCGTATTGCATGTACTGAAAATGAAATGGATGTGCGCTCAAGGCTCAATCAAACGGAGCCGAACGTATTGAATGTACTGAAATTGAAATTGTGTGCTCAAGGCTCAATCGGATGGAGCCGAGCGTATTGCATGTACTGAAAATGAATAACTTAACCACACAAACAGCCTATGCATGGAACCTCTCATAACCGCCTGATAATGCCTCCGATCATTTGACAAGAATACTTATATATAGGAAGTACCAGCGGCGTATCCACCATATCCTTGTCAAATTTTCATTGACTTTATCCGCAAGTTATGGTTAGTTCGATGCGACTCTACTACAAACACCACAACCACAAGATACTGATAATGAAATTGTCTGTGCGCTCAAGGCTCAATCAAACGGAGCCAAACGTATTGAATGTACTGAAATTGAAATTGTGTGCTCAAGGCTCAATCGGGTGGAGCCGAGCGTATTGCATGTACTGAAAATGAATAACTTAACCACACAAACAGCCTATGCATGGAACCTCTCATAACCGCCTGATAATGCCTCCGATCATTTGACAAGAATACTTATATATAGGAAGTACCATCGGCGTATCCACCATATCCTTGTCAAATTTTCATTGACTTTATCCGTAAGTTATGATTAGTTCTATGCGACTCTACAACAAACACAACAACCACAAGATACTGATAATGAAATTGTATGTGCGCTCAAGGCTCAATCGGGTGGAGCCGAACGTATTGCATGAACTGGAAATGTAAATTGAAATGTGCGCTCAAGGCTCAATCGGGTGGAGCCGAACGTATTGCATGAACTGGAAATGTAAATTGAAATGTGCGCTCAAGGCTCAATCGGGTGGAGCCGAACGTATTGCATGAACTGGAAATGTAAATTGAAATGTGCGCTCAAGGCTCAATCGGGTGGAGCCGAACGTATTGCATGTATTGAAATGTAAAATGAAATAACCGATCAAGGCTCAAACAAACGGAGCCGATCGTGCGGGCACGCCCTGATCAACCGCATAATAAAATGGGGATCAAACTCAACCTCGATGGATGGGGAGCTGCGGCCTCAGCAAAAGCATATACTGAAAACAATATATAATATATAATATACCATAATTACTCTAACAGTCTACACATGTGATAAAAACATAAAACTAAACGATAGGAGTTGAATCTGGATCTTCGGCGAAGAGGACTAGTTGAGTATCTTCATCTGGGCCGTCATTATCTTCGACAGGGTTGGCGTTGATATTGAAGACTCTTCCTCTTGCTGGTGGCATAGTGGTTGGGTTTTCTTGGTTTACTTGGTTAACTGGGTTTGATTGGGCTTGAGTGTTGACAACGTTAACCAATTGAGGGCATGTGTTTCTAAGGTGGGTAGGGTCGCCACAATTGAAACAAGCTCGAGCATATGGGAACATGGGGTATTGGGGTTGGTGATAAGTTTGGGCCATGTTTTGAGTAGGGGAAGAGGTTTGGTCTTGAAAGGTGCGACAAACATTGCTCAAATGACCATAGCGTCCACAAGTTGCACATAGACGACAAAGTAGGGTATGGGGATGGTGATAAAAACAGTTGTTGCATCGAGGGTGAGGTCCAAGATATGGTTTCTTATTTGGGTAAGTTGAGTTGGGTGCCACTTGGGTGATTGGGATAGCTCGGATGGGTATGGCGTGAAAAACTGGTGGATTTCGTTGAGTAGCAGCGAAAAGTCGCCCGACTCTTCTTCTCTTAGGATTGGGTTGAGAAGGGGATTCGGGTTGAGTGGAGTCGGAGGTTTCAGTTGATTCTTTATCCTTCTTCTTCTCCTCCTTGAAGTCTTTGTTTCGGATTCGGTTCTCGGTGAGCTCTGTTGCTAGCTCCATTGCTGCTTCCAAAGTTGCAGGCTTGGTACTTATTACAGGGTCTTGAATTTGTGGCGGAAGGCCACGAATAACGGTAGAGGGGAGTAAACATGTTGGGAACCATTTGATGTAACTCGAGGAATCTTTTGTTGTAGGTGGTGTGGTCTCCTTCCATTTGCTTCAATGAGTAAAATTCATCTTCTAGCTTCTTGATTTCGCTCCTTGGGCAAAATCGTCTGGTCATGATTTCCTTCAATTCGTTCCAAGTTAGGGACATAGCATCTTCCACACCTCGTTTGGACTTCTCTGTGTTCCACCAAGTAAGTGCTATCCCATATAATCGACCGGTAGCATATCGCACTTTGCGATCGTCAGGGCAATCGCAATTTAGAAATGTGTTCTCCATTTCTTCAAACCAATGGAGGAGAGCGGTGACGCCTTCAGTCCCTTTGTATTTCAGAGGGTCGCATGATTTGAAATGCTTGTAGGTGCATTTAGTGGTATTTGGGGGAGAGTTGAAAATGTTTTGGTTTGCTTGATTGACAGGATTATCGGTAAGTGCTTGTTGAACTTGGATTACAATGTTGGGTATTACGGCAGCCATTTGTTGAGCGATTAAGGCAGCCATGCGTTCGCGGGCTTTTCTTGCTCTCGTCTTCCTACGGGCGAGGTTAGAAGACATCTACAAGGAATACATGACAAAAGTATGAGTTGGATGCTTTTGGGATCATGGGTCGCATTCAAGAATGAACATTCATAGAATAATTATAGAAAAAAAATACTACATCCATAGGATGTCTTGGGCTTTGCTCGCTGTTAGGCCCTTCATGCCGCCATACTTTACCTGTGTAATCATGTGGGCCCCCATGAATACCGGTTTTTCATATGGTTCGCACGGTCTCTGCCTGGTTGCGTACACAAAAACCCAGAGAAAATCGAGAAATATGTATACAACGTGTGATGTTCGGAATGTGTCCAGGTGTAGACACGGTGACACCTCAAAGTAGGGTTAGTTCGAACGACGTTTGGTGTGGCATGCTTTGGCCTAATAGGTACTTCGTACTCTCATCGTTGGTCCCCAGGTAGGCAAACTGGTCCGTTATATTGGATTTATACGAATGCCAGCCTAGACAGGACGTTCCGACTACCGGTACTTGTACCCTTCCAGTTACTACATGCCCGTCGCAGAACTTACTTTGATGAGAATTGAAAATTGCACAAAATCTTTGGATAATGAGAGTATGAAAATAAATTGAATACATGAACATCGATATATGTATAATGAATATGTATATATGTATAATGAATATGTATATGAGCATGTATGTTTGACTGAAATGTAAACAAATATGAAACAAATAAATATCACAAGTTTGTATGTAACCACCTAATCAATTTAAAATTTAGGCAGACTATAGTATAGGCTCTAAGGGTCTAATAACCTATCCTATATCCCTATAGTCATGGCTCTGATACCAATCTGTCACACCCCGACCCGCAGCGGAAAAGGTGATCGGGGCATGATTGGGTTATCATCAAAGCTCATGACATTTATTAAGCGTTTCATATTCATTAATACAAATTAAATGGAAATTTACAATGATTGCTACAACATGATCTAACTAACAATCTAAACTTCTTTGTTCTCTTCTAAGGCATATCCTATGTTTTCCCTTGCTTCAACCTGTTCACCTGTATCATGTGTAAAAAGGTTTTTGGATCAACATAATGTTGGCGAGTGAATCCTATGGAAAACATTTGAACAAATTTATTTAAATTGATTATGAAATATGTGCACAACCAAACATGAGTAAAAATAGATGTAACTTAATCGACAATCATAAGATGTTAAATGAAACACTCATGAATAATAATGGAACAATTAAAGGCACGCGATGCTCAACTCGTCTCTCACGAGGAACTGAGGGGCCTGATGAATGAATTGCATAAACATGATAATATGAATGACACAACTACAAACAATATAAACTCAATGATACACACATGAACAATAATGAATTTGAATTGAAGCACGCGATGTTCTACTCGTCTCCCACGAGGAACTGATGGGCTTAATGTATGAGTTTCATATAATTTGACAAAAGGAATATAAGTAAATCACAACAATAAAAACAATCTAAGTTTAAGTCATGATGTGGTATGGCACAAGTTTAAATAAATAAATTAATTCTTTTCATAACACATGACACACCCCAAAACGTGTAATTTAAAAGGGGGAATTGTAAGATTCACTCACAGTGGGTGCGTTCGGTTGATGACGTTGAATGCACGCGAAGTGGTTTTAACCACGAGTGAGATTTAACCTAGATAAATCGCATTATGGTTTGGTAAGTAAACGGATTTTATTAATCTATTTTAGTAGGATTGTTGGGTGTATTTTTGTGAGTTTGAGGCTATTTTCTATCCTTAAAAATGTTATTTTTAAGTATTTATAATTGATTTTTAATTAAAATAATTAAATAAAAATAATAAAAAATATTTTATTTTTTTGCTACAGTTGACTTTGACCATTGACTTTGACTGGCGTTGACCGGTTCGAAGTCATATTATTGTGCGTTGGGTGAGGCTCGAACCCGAGACCTTCCGTACGCGTGCACGCAGCTCTACCAACTGAGCTACGTGTCTAACCCGTTATATATCCGATTTTAATTACATATATACATTAATTAGAATTAAACAGAAATCCTTTATTTTAAAAACGAATTAAATCTAGCGAACCGGAGCGCTCCACAGGTCTCGAACCCGGGACCTGTGGGTTAGCGTACACACAGTCCACCGCTGGACTGTGTGTCTCACTTGATTATAAACTCGGTTATCAATATACTTAACATATATCTAAATCGATCCGGTTCAGTTTTGCGAAAAAGGAATTTTTATTATTAAGGCAGCGTGTGAAGAACAATACTCGAACTCGAGACCATAACGTTAAAAGTGCACACAGTCCACCGCTGGACTGTGTGTCTAACCCGGTAAATAACTTGATTTTAATTATACTTAACCATTACCGAAATGTCGTCTTCTTCACTGGTTTTAACCGGAAGTGACGACTGACTGGTTCGAAATGTTAATTCAAGTTTCTTTAGCGTTGTACGATCAATTACAGACGAGATAAAAGTAAAAAGGAAAGGAATTAGGCGTGAAAAGTACCAACTGGTTTTACTCTGTTTTCCGGCAGAACTCCGGCGACAGAAATCTTTTTCCGGCGACGAGTTTCTTGCAGCAGAGAGTCTTCCGAAAGCTTAAAAAGGGTGTGGGTGACTTCGGTAAAGGTTTAGGGGATTCAGTAAAGCTCAGAGATTAAAACTCGGTTTTCCGGCGAAAAACAGAAAAGTTCCGGCGAGGGAGTTTTCGCCGAGAAAGAGTGTGGTTTTGAGCGAAAAGGTTTTCAATGGTTTGAGGGTGAATTTATAGGGGAAAATCGAAATGCACTTGGTCTGATTTCCGACTGTATTCGTTGTTTTAAAATTTCCGGCGGTTATAGAAAGGTGTCGCGGACTTCAAACATCGGTTATAACCGATGTATTGTTAATGGTTTATGTTATAACGTAAATTGTAGTTAAGACTCGCGAGATTTCCGGGATTCCGACGACTGAACTGTTTGGGCGCCGGTTTTGAATTCGTAAAGTCACTTTATGAATTAAATGATTCTATTATTTAACAAACGGAACAAGTGGCGCAGTGGTTTGTGTTATGTGCGATAAGTCATTTCCGGATCGGTACAGACCCGGGTTCGAAACCCGGCAGAGGCAATTCATTTTTATTTTGCGATTTTTGACAGTTTTTCAAAAACTAAATATATATTCCCGTATAATAATTGATTACGGATCGTTTAAAAATATTTTGGGCATTTAATTCGCAACGAAATTTTTGACTGACTGTTCGGTTGCTAAACGGAGCGGGTTTGGTAAATCCGTTTTTGACGGATGTTACAACCAAGAGCAAAGGCACCAGTGGGAGCAAAGTTCCAAACGCAGTACCAAACTCATTGGAATGAGGAAGCTGCCCGTCGGGCCAGGGTTGAACAATATTGGGAAGAGCAACAGTTGTTTCAAGCGCAGCAGCAATCCCTATGGGAGTTAATGGAGCAACAAAGGGCTCAAGAGAATGCCCGACGAAGGGAATGGGAGGATGAACAGGATCGTTTCCGGAGGGAGCGAGAGGCTTTTGAGGATCGCCGTTGGATGGAAACGGGCACGGTTCAACAATTAGCGATCCTTAATAACAACGCTCTTCATGATCAGTACCATGAGGTCCCTCCGACCCAACTCCTCATTGGCCCGAGGCGCCGGGCTCTAGCTTCCTCCCACCACATATACCATCACCACCTGAAGGAGAATCGGGTCCACTCGACAATTGGAGTGAGGTGCTGTCATCCCTCACCAGGTTCCCATATAACCCGTACCCGCCTAAAGACCCAAACGAGCGTTACCAGAGGTAGGTGAGGTATGTTTTATGTTGTTGTTGTAATTTTTTTTAGCTTTATTAGACAGTTTTTATTGCTTTCCTAGTTAAATGAACGTTGTGGGTGTGTTCCCTATATAACCCTCACGAGACCTACTCGTCCTTCCGATCTATCGGAAGGTTTAAAAGGGCGGGCTTGTTGCATAAGCTCAATGCATCCGTGATTCCTACGAAAGTGAGTTAGGATTGTTATTGTTGTATACTATTTTCCACACAAATCAAAAGTAAATTAACGTATGGCTTGGTAAATATTAATAAAAATGGTAGAACTAGGTTGCTAACAAATTTTGATGGTTGTGAGAAGCATGCTTCTACACAAGGATTGAGATTTGTAGGTACATCATGTTTGTGAGGCGACCATTTTGTTGAAGAATGAAGAGCACATGACGACGAGCTCGAAAAATCAGGTGCATACATTTCTTTTTACTTTTGATATTTTAGTTAGCAAATAAGTGGATTGTAAATTGTATATTATTTTCCGGGATGAAATTTCAGGGAAGTTAGCTATGTCACATCCCTTGTGCGATTTAAAAAGCCTATTCTTGCACATTGAGGACAATGCTTACCTCAAGTATGGGGAAGGGGGAGAAAAAGTTTTTTCGATTTTGACCCGTTCATTTAAACACTACACATTGAGGACAATGTTGACTTCAAGTGTGGGGATGGGGGAAAATTTCAAAATTTTTTTTTTCAAAAATGTCTTTGTTTGGAGCGATCTAAGAAGCACAAGTAACTAAGTTAGCGAGGGATGGCATGACCCATTTGGTCTTTCGTCATGGTCGAGTTCAAGTTAATAGCATGAAGGGTATTTAATCGGTTGGTATTTGGGAATAATTCACCTAAGGAACTTGTAATTTGTGCATATCATACTTCATACCCTTTATATGTGAGGTTTTGAGCCACTTATATACATTCTGCATATATATATGTTTCTTTGTTGAGTGGACCATTAGTCAGGTATTGTAGAACTTGCATCTTTTGATACGTTTGAGACCATAGACCGAATAGAAGCACGGGAATGATTAAGGCATTAGGTAAACCTTTTTCTTTAACACCATTTGCTTACCCTTACCCGAAAATTATCCCTTAGTCGCCAACTTTGAGCCTAAACCTTTCGTTTGATCACCCCAAACTAGCCTTTAACCATTAAACCATTTTAACCCGTGTGAAGAAAATTCGATCATAGGATTAGTTGTTTGTAGAGTTGTATTAAAAAACAATTTGAAAAAAATCAGAAAATGATATGAAAATATGAGAAAATCATTGAGAAAAGTACAAAAATATGAGTTTTAGTTGTTGAATAAAAGGCGAAGATCGTTGCCTCGTAGTTGATAATTTGTAGTTAGTTTTGTTTAGATAGTTGTTTTGTAATAAAGAGCGAATTTTCATCACCATTAGTCACTTTAAAATATCCTTTTTCCATACCCTTAGCCTAGCCCCGTTACAACCCTCTAAAGACATTTTGACTTGTGCTTAGTATTCGTGTTCAGTGGTGGAAATGATTGAGTTGCAAGCTTATGTGGGTACGTGTTCTATTCGGTTTCGAGTGATCACCTTCAAAAGTGCTAATACATCATATAATTAGCCAATTTGTAACCGAGTGGAGTGAACATTGTGAGGGATATGTATATATTGTGAGTTTTAAGGGCGGGTTAATCTTGAATAACCATTTTCATGTGATTAGTTCATTGATTGTTAAGTAACTCGAAATTGCAAAATATCTTGAACCGGGTATGACTTGAGACCTTAACTTACGCCTCGAGAATGGGAAGTGTATTTCTTGTTCGACCCACGTGAAAGTGAAAAACAGATTTGCTTGAGGGCAAGCAAAAGACAAGTGTGGGGATGTGATACGTGGTCGAAAATCAGGGTTTATTTAGGTTTAAGTTTATGTTTTTACGTGAGTTTAATTCCGGATAGCCTACTTTTAATAAGGTTTATGTTTTACAGGTCTTGTGGAGTTTCAGGAGCTAATTGGGAGCCAAACGGAGCACCGGGACGCAAACTGGGTCAATCGGAAGCAAAATTTGAAGAAAACAGAAAATGAGGTTTTGGGACACCGTCGCCGACGCCCTAGTGGGCCGTCGGCGATGCACCATGGGTGTTCCCGTCACCCAAATTCTTCGCAGACAGGAGCTTTAAGCGTTGGCAGAAAAGTCAGATAACACAGGCCGTCGCCGACGGCGCATCAGGCCGTCGGTGACGGGCCTCCAAAACCTGTAACGCGAATTTTCAGTTTTGTTGAGTTGGGGACGAGTTAAAACTTTTTTTTGACGATTCAAAGGGAGTTACGCAATTTTGGAGTTTAAAACCTCACCTTGGAGCCAAGAAAACCATCACCTTCATCCACAATCCTTCCCAATCCATTCCATCATCCCGAATCATCAATCCCTTCGATCCTAACCCTAACCTACCATCATCCCTTCCATCATTCATCCACACACATCATCCATCCCAAACCCTAATCATCATCTTCATCACTTTCAAGGCTTCAAGATGTCAAAGTTCAAGCTTCAATCCATTGTTGATCGTGTTCGTTCACCATGAGCGGCTAATTCTCGAAGGTTTCACACCTGGTGTAGGTTTTTGTAAGTTTATAGGGTTTGACATTGTTTAAGTTTTGATTTGTGACAACTTGTAGTTTGATTTTCAAACCTAAGATAATTGTCTTGCATTTGTTTTGAATTCGTAAACCGTCGAGTGATTATAAAATTTGACTTTGCAAATGTTAATGTGCAATTATGCCTTATCTAGGTTAGAGTTTACAAGTTCTTGGTAATGAAATGCATTATGGTCCGTTGTCTATGACGTCGATAGCTTTAGGCATCTAAGCCACGCAACACTAAAGTCGTTAATCATTGTTACAATTGAATTGAATCTAAAACGTGTAGGAACCCTAGGACTTCAATTACCAAACCAGGCGTGAACCTTGTTTTCCCACCATTGTTTTACAACCATTAATCAATTTCTTTACAATCATTTTAAGTTAAGTAGTTAATTAGTCAAACCAAACTTGTTGGTTCATTCCAACACCTTTCTCAAACAAAAGCAATTAACCATTTTCGTAGCAAGCTTCATAATAGTGACATTTTTGTTTAAATCAATCACATTCGATCGCAAACCACAGACTCTTCGTGGTTCGACCCCTTACTACCACTAACGCATTATTAAGGATAATTTGGGACAATAAATCTTATCTTTGACCGAAGCGCGACACTCTGATCACCGACCACGAGAGTCCCTGCTCTATGGTAGAGAATAAGAAAGAGAAAGGCTTTTAAGAGACTAAGGCTGCCATAAGGCGAGCATGAACACGAGTAATAACGAATCTGCACGCTTACCTCAGTGGTGTGCTCGCACTACTCACTAGTAGTCGGATTACATCACAAGGATATGAAATTTCAATAATAATACCTCCAGTTGAGTCAAGTTTCAGGAGCTTGGCTCCAGCTGTTGTACAATTGTTTATGTCTTTCAAGGGTTAAGGAAGACACCCTGATACTTTTACTAGAATACAAGACTACGAAAGAATTATGGATATCTCTGAAGAATAAGTTTCAAGAGAGTGTAGTGGTTAAGAACTGTGAAGCTTTAGTTTTAAGTATATCCACAAATGAGTCTTCAAGTTCTAAACCAGTCTGCCCGGTCTATGATGTGGACAATTATCATGCAGATAATGCCAAACTCTTGAATGAGATTGAGAGTTTGACATTAGAAAATAAGAAACTAAAAGAAATTGAAAAGATTTGGACCCCTGAATTCTTCATTTTCTATGAAAAAGTAATGAAAAATAGAAGAATGGAGTAGAAATAGAAGTGTTCTTGTCTTGATTACTATCAAATCAGGCTGTTCTAGCTCTGATACCACTTGTAGGATGATCCTCAATGCATAGGAACCTAGATTTGATATCTATTGTTCATAATAGCGGAAATATTACGACAAGTTTACCAATAGACAAGAATTAATCAGTCAAACGTCAATTTTATTGATGTAACAGTCAAGAATCCAAATCGACAGAGCTTCGCCTCCAAAATGCCAAAGTTACAAATGAGTGAGGCAAGCTAGGTATTTATAGTAGTGCAAGTTCGCCAGAGGGAGACATAAGTTCGCCCGAACTTGCCTTAGCAAGTTCGGCCGAACTTGTCAATCCATGACACTTATGGGCGAAGTTGACTCTATATTACATAAATACTTCGTACAACTAGCCTATTCAGCTATATTCTATACAGACTCGATATAAGACTAAGACATAGGCATTATGCACCAACATACTCCCCCCGTATCAGTCTTCAAAACTCTGTCTTCATAATAAACATTAACGCACACGACCGAAGAAGTTCTTGTAAGGCTTCTTTCGTCGTTCTTGTTTAGGATCCGGCGTCTGGTCTGTAGGAGGCACTTTGTTCACATGTTGAAATCTTCTAATACTTGCCTTTCTAGTTTTCTCATAAATAGCTTCAAGAAGCTTCTCATCTTTCAGAAATTCAACCCTTTCTAGATCCGTCCAACTTGTCTGCCATATCTTCCCTGAATTTACTTCTCTTGCATAGCAAACGTTCACATTTTTCTGATACTGCATAGCTTGTACCTTTTCTCGTTCTTCGAATACTATCTTGCTGTAGAAAAGGCATTTGATATCTTCTCTCGAGCAGTTCACCAACCACCTTGGATCTAAAATCCTGATTGTTCTCCATAATCCCCTCATGCCCTGAAACCCAAGTATCTCAACTCTTTCTTTTGTGATATCCAAGTGTTCTTCAAACTTTAACACAATAACAGCTTCACAAGTAGATGGATCTATATGCCACCACTTGAACACTGGATAGAAGTTTTGCTCAATCGGCATCAATGGCATGTTCTTCATTACTCTCGGCCGCTTCATTATCAACGATATGTCTTTCTCCCCTGTTTTCTTGTTTGTTTTGATTCGACGACCAGGAATGAATGGTTTCCAATATCTGAATCCTTTCACAGCTTCAAACTTTATCAATTTCCATACTAGCTGATCATCACCTTCATCTGGTATGTAACATTCACAGTTTGAACTAGCTCCCCAACATCCCAATACGGTAAAGTCTTGAAATCAGCAAGATATTTGAAGTGTTGCACTCCAAATTCCCTTTTGATTGCATATACATTCAGCTCCTTAAACCAGGACTTCTTGGCTTGAGCAATTTCTTCTTTCGTCATAGGCTTTGGAACTTTAGCTTCACGAACTGATTCTTCAATTCTTTCTTTCAACATATCTTCGTCTAGTTGCTTGTACATCTCCTCAAAAGTAGGAAAACTATCAGTATTAGAACCGACGTACTTCGCAGTTTGATCTGTTTCATCATCAGAAGACCAATCTTCAACAATCACTCTATTGTATTCATCAACTTCGAATCGTCAATAATCATTTGGCTCAAATGGATTAACATTCAATACGTCCTCTTCAAAATCAAACTCTAGATTTTCAGCATCAACTTCAATTAACTTTGCCAGATCTTCCTCAGTATAGTTATACACATACTCGCCTTCCTCTACATTATGTTCAAGCATCAACATTAAAGGCTTTGTGGGTACTGCAGCAACGGGCTTCACAAATCTTTCAACATTCGACATATCAATCTTGTCAGATTCTGATTCCCCTCAATTTTATCATCCATCTTATTAGACTCGTCATCCATTAACGAAGAGAAATCAAATTCTTCTGAAATTTTTTCATCAGTAACTTTAAGACAACATCACCCTGATCATCATCATTGTCATCATTAGCAACATTCCAATCCACATACTCAGATGCATCTTTCTTTTCATCATCATCTTTATCCTCTTTTTTAGCTTCTTCATCGTCTTTATTTTCAGAAGTTGTAACAGGATCAGAAGGTTTGACAAATTCGTCAACCTTTGGAATATCGGACTCAGAAGCTATAACAATATCATCAACAGCCTTCTCTTCAGCTTCAGATACTCTAGAGGCTTCACCCTCAACACTTTTTCCTTTGCCACTTGCTGTTAATTCTTTCTCAGATCTTTCCTTAGCTTCTTGACGATCCTGACGATCGTATTCAGCAATGAAATCGATATTCAGAGCATTAGACAAAACTTTTTGCATCCTAATGAATCTTCGATCATTTAGAGCTTGGATTGACTTTAGATCATCAATCTCAATTACTGCTTCTCATTTGCGTCTTGCAGACTCTCAATTAGTGCCTTAAAGTATTCTCGTTCATTCTCCAAAACTTTAACTTTGTCATCCAACATTTCTTTCTCAACAAAGCTTTGATTCATCTTATTAATCAGCTCAACTTTTTCCTGTTCATTCTTGGCCACTTTTTCTTCCAAGATCTTGACACGTTTTCGAGAAGATCAACATTCATCTCTGGAAATAAATCATTTAGATCTTGAAGATTAATTGGATCATTATGCATATCACCAAACATATTTTCCCTTGGAGTAGAATTTGGAGTAGCAGTCTGTGGTGTAGTCTTCTTTGGAGTAGAACTTTCTAAACGTGAAGTTGTTGGAACAACAGGAGACTAAATAATAGGTACTTCTAATAAACCAGACACAGGAGGTTCTTGTCTTGCTCCTAGCCTTTCAGCTTCTGAAGAAATGATCACAGGAGGTTCTTGTGTGACTCCTGGACGTTCAGCTTCACTTGTAACAACAACAGGAGGTTCTTGTGTAGGAGGTTCTCGTGTAACTCCTTTCTCATGTGCGCCAGAAGGTTCTTGTGTAACTTCTGCGCTTTTTAGCTTATTCTTATATCGTTTACTAACTGGATTTTGAGCTTTCTTTTTCTTCTTGCCCTTTGTTTGAGGAGAACCTGTAGTCTTCTTTGAAATTTCTGTTGCTGAAGACTTTGTACGCGTAGCCTTTTTCTTCGTCAGACTCTTTCTCGAGATTTGGATCAAAATCAACATCCATTTCTTTTTCCCTTTCAACTTGTTTCTCTGCTTCTGTCTTTTCTGGTTCTTTCACTGGAGTTTCATCTGAATCATCATCATTTTCAGATGTAGCAGTGATAACATCATCTTGTATTGTCTTTCAATTTCTTGACTTTCAACAACTACCGCAACACTTGAACCAGCTGCAACTTGAACATTCTCTGGTTCATATTCATCAACAAGAATTGTATCGACTCTCTTTGCAGCTCGTTTCTTTTTCGGCTTTTCCTCTTCAGCTTTTAAGAACCAATCGCTTCGAGATTTTGGCTTGAAAGTTTTAAACCTCTCTTTCTCATCGTTTAACTCTTTCTCATCACTGCTGCCATTGTTTCTCCATTTATTTTCTGGCAGCGCAACATAATTTTCATTCTTTATCGCCCCAAAAACTGGTTTAGCAACTGGTGCTGACGCTTGCTTTTGATATTTAATCAATTTCTTCACAGTTGTATTATCGAGATGACTTAGATATAACACATCATTTGGATCTCGTGCAATATTTGTGTACTTCTCATCGATTAGCATTTGCACGAACCTCGGATATAGACATAACCTTGAATCATCCATGTTCTTCGACATAAGAGTAAACAAAAGCTTTGAGTAGTTGAACGGCTTCTTCAAAATCAGTGTCGTTGCCATACATGCCATGTAGTCTTGCACATCGTCAAGGCCTGCTTTGCGGTGACTGAATGTATGTATGATTGCATGAATTAGGAGCTTGTAAGGATTTGGCACTTCCCCTTTCTTTAGTGTCAGCTTATTCACGCTCCCCTTGTAACCCATTCGATAAAAACAGCCTCTGACCATCTTCTCGTCCAAGAAAATCGGATCGTCTTTATCATCGTTGAACTGTAAGATCCGTCGAATATTATCTTCTGTAACAGTGATTGGTTTGACTTCATTCCCGACCTGCACAGATGATGTAATGGTCTTTTTATCTTCACTTAGACACGTTCGTCCAGAAATGGTACCTATGAGATCTATAAGACACAGTGCGCTCTGTAATAGCTTGATGTATTGGACATTCTTTAAGAAACTTCAAGATACTGTCGTATTCTTTCAATGATGGACATATCGTCTTGTCGAGCGTAATGCAAGTATTATGAATGTAGGACATATCCTCAATGCTAAGGAACCTAAATTTGATATCTAACGTCCATAATAGCAGAAATATTACGTCGTGTTTACCAATAGACAAGAATTAATCAGTTAATCATCAGTTTCATTGATTAAACTTCAAGAGTACAAACTGACAGAGCTTCGCCTCCAAAATGCCAAAGTTACAAATGAGGAGCACTAGCTACGTATTTATAGAGCCTTAAGTTCGCCCGAGGATAGGAGTAAGTTCGCCCGAACGTGCCTTTACATGACACATCATGGGCGAACTTGGCTAATACAAACATAAATACTTCATATACCTAGCCTATTTGGCTCTATACTATACAGACTCGATATAAGACTAAGACATAGACATTATGCACCAACAATGAAACTTTGAGAAATCCATAGAAATCACCCTTGCTGGTTCTTGAGCCTGAAAAACCACGCAAAACACTTAGCACACTTTACGAGAAAAAGTTACAAAAATTTTCAAATACTTTCATCAAGTTCGGGCGAACTTGAGAAGTGTTAAAAACATCCTGATTTTATCAAGTTTGCCCGAACATGTCTGTCACAACACGTTCAATTATTTCAGTATAACTTCGGGCGAACTTATGTTTTTCAAACACTAAGTTCGGGCGAACTTATAAAACATTCTCAAATCAATTTTTATTGAAGTTCGGTCGAACTTATGCTTTAGCCTGTTTCATTTTGATTAATTAACAAGTCTGGTCGAACTTTATAACAAGTTCGGCTGAACTTGTCATCTTCTTCAAACCAAAACTTGCACAAACACATCATAACCATTTTAATCCAATTCAGCAAGTATTCATGGTCGATTTTAAGTATTTCACAAGATTTTAAGTTCAATTTGGTCCAAAATCTCCTAAATCTATCTGATTTTAACATTTTAGATCTGAGATTCAATTTTGAGTTCATTTAACTGTTCAAAACGTGATTTCTCACCTCTGCCATTGTAAATTGTGTGCAAATCACCACAAACAATAAGAATTTTGGCAGCACAACAACGTATTTTTGTCAATTTTGAAAAGTCACTCTTAATCTTCAAGTTCGCTCAGAGTGTGTGTTTGCATAAATGAGTTCGGCCGAACTTGCTTAGGTATTTATACCTTTGCAAGTTTGGGCGAACTTACAAGCCCAATAAAGAAGCCCATTCACATGTTCGAGCGAACTTACCTTTTAAGCAAACCAGCCATCAGATCACAAGTTCGGTCGAACTTGCTTACTTGTTAGACTTAATTCAGTTTAGCAAGTTCGGGCGAACTTGCCAAACTCAAATTCAAACTTTTTTCCAAAATTTTCAATTTAACCCCTAAACTTTCCAACTTTTATCAGTTATGAAAATCCACTCAGTTGACCAAGTCCAAGTTAATGACCTTGGTTAACCGATTTGTCTACCAAGTCCAAGTTAATGACCCCGGTTTGACCTGTTATGAACAAACTGTTGATATTTTCAAAAACAAAGTTTCAAATTAATGAACTTTATATCGTTTTGGCTTTTCAGATTTTACAGATTAGCTCCCAGCCCATTGTCAAAGAGATTCCCACCAGTTCTAGCATCTTACCAGACTTCGAAGTCCCATTCTTTAACATTGGTTTGCTGAAAACAATGTAGAAACAAAATCTTTTTGTATTTTTATAGGTTTATGCTAAAACACACTGAAAATCTTTTTGGTTTTAATCTGTAAAGCTGATAAACTATGTACAAACATATTTACATACATATTTTTGTGAATTCGTGTCTAAGGATCATATCAGTTGTTTGAGACATATCACCAGTACCGTTGACCTTTAGATGAATTTAAGTTTTAAACTTGTTTACCTAGATTGTCGATATGTTTGTACTCTTAAACTTTACCACGTTTCTCAACTGTTTCAAGATATGTTAAGGTAAGATTTATGAAACTTGACTTATCTGCGGTTCCCACTTCTTGAATATGTTCTCGTATCAAGATTCCCTAGATTTCATCTTACATGTGAATATAGCGTAATTGATATCTGTATTTGGGTTATGCGAGACCTTGAGAGCTTAGGTTAGTACTACCGTACAGACAAAGAGATGAAGGCTCGTCTTTAAGGTGTGTTCCAATTAAGAAATCTTTTCAGCACTGCAAATGATTAGATCTTTTGATACTTTTCAAGATTGCTTACAGTTTAGGGTTTATAGCGAAAGTATTATAGAAGTTCTAGGCTATTGCTTCCGCAAAATCAGAAGAACTTGTATAATACCCCAGATATCAACTATCTATAAAGACCTCGTATCTCAGAATCAGGCAATCTTTCAAACGAAATTTCGGAGTACCAAGTCCATATATCCAAGATGTGCTAATCCACAATATTAAGCAGTTGTAAAATCTAGTTTATATCTCGAAAATAGTTTAATGAGCGTGTTAAGCCTATCGACACATCCACAGTAAGACTCGTTTATCACTTTTAAACTTTACATTTCTTTAGCATACTGTGATAATCCACTGATGTACTATCATTTCCTTTTTTGTAACACCGAAATCTTTTTGTCTTTTTCAATGTTTTTGTACATTTTTGAAAATTTTCATATGTTTTTGTATTTTCCCAAATATTTTATCCCCCTAAAATCAAAAACATATTTTTGGATTTTAGATTTTAAGAAATATTAAACTAGAAAGATATTTACAAACCATACAAACCAATGCAGATTACGTGAACTCGTCGTCCGATCCGTATTCAACCTCAGCTTCCGCACCTGTAAGCAAATTTTTAACACCGTTAAGCCTCATTAGATATTTAAATCTTGTTAAAGGAAATGCTTTGGTATAAAAATCAGCCCTTTGTTCGTTGGTGTGGATTTTTTCTATTCGAAACAATTTCTTTTCGTAACAGTCACGAATGAAATGGTAACGAATTTCACTGTGTTTTGTACGTGAGTGATGAACCAGATTTTTGGTTATATCAATGGCTGCTTTGTTATAAACAAATAAAGGCGTGTCAAGAAACTGCAGACCATAATCCCTCATCTGTTGCTGAATCCAGAGGATTTGAGAGCAACAGCTGGAAGCAAAAATGTATTCTGCCTCACAGGTTGAGAGAGAGACCGTGGTCTGTTTCTTACACTGCCATGTTACCAAACGCGTTCCAAAGAACTGGCATCCTGCAGTTGTTGATTTCGAGTTTAGCTTGTCCACTTGAAGTCTGAGTTAGTGTATCCCGTTAGGTCAAAATTGTCATTCTTTGGATACCATAAGCCCGTGCTAGGACATCCTTTTAATTAACGGAAGATTCGCTTGACTATCTGCATGTGTGACACTCCACGACTAGACTGATATCTCGCACATAAGCAGGTAGGATACATGATGTCTGGGCGAGATGTCGTCAGATAATCAGTGATCCTATCATCGATCAATAGAGTGTGTCATCAACTTTCGTTCCCGTCTCGTCTACACAAATCCCATGATTTAGTGCCAGCGGTGTCGAAAGCGGCTTCGAGCTATCCATTTCAAACTTTTTGAGAATGTCATGAACATACTTAGTCTGATGAATGAATATCCCGTCTGGAAGCTGATCCACTTGTAAACCTAAGAAAAACTTCATTTCGCCCATTGAGGACATCTCAAATTTCTTCTTCATGATCTTTTCAAACTCTTTGCATATACTGTCATCCGTAGACCCGAAAATGATATCATCCACATAGATTTGTACAATTATCAGATGTGATCCAACTTCTCTGGTAAACAAAGTGTTGTCCACTGTGCCTCTTGTAAAACCATTTCCAACGAGATGTTGCGATAATGTCTCGTACCAAGCTCTCGGGGCTTGGTGTAATCTGTACAAGGCTTTATCCAGGAGATATGCTTTGTTCTTGTTCAGTGGATCGATGAACCCTGGTGGTTGGCCGACGTACACTTGTTCACGAAGTTTACCATAGACAATGCAGATTTTACATCCAACTGATACACTTTAAATCCTTTCCAAGCTGCGAACGCTAGGAAAATGCGGATAGACTCTAATCGCGCAACCGGTGCGTATACCTCCGTGTAATCTATACCCTCTTGCTGGTGGAATCCCTTGACAACCAACCGAGCTTTGTTTCTGACTATTACACCCCGATCGTCTCTTTTACACTTGAAGACCCACTTTGTATCAATTGCTTTCTGCTTCGGTGTCAAGTCTACAAGCTTCCAAACACCTAACTTCTCGAACTGTAACAGTTCCTCCTGCATAGCTATCACCCAATTCTCGTCAGCCAGAGCTTCATTAACAATCTTTGGCTCTATTTGAGATATGAAACATGAGTAGAAGCAGTAGTTCTGGGTTGGAGCAACTCGGGTGTAGAAACATCCAAGTGCTTTATTGATTTGGCTTCGAGTACGCCCACCAGTTTGTAGTTCTCCTATAATATTTGTTGAAGGATGGTAAGAATATGATCGCGGCATTTCTTCTGTTGGAACATCAACTGAGCATTAGGAACACTTGGTTGAAGCTTCGTTCTAATTTCCCGGACTAGTAGATTGATTCAACATGCTAGATATCTGCTCAACTTCTTCATCCGATGAGGATGATTCCCCATCAGCATCAAATGTTGGTGCTTCTCTGGGTCAGAATTCTGATTCTGAGGCACGTTAGACTCTGATGTTGCATTCACTGGTTCAGTAGAAGCATTCGTTGGAAGAGTAGTAGGAGTTGCTAATGTTTCAGAGACATTTTAACCAGAACACTACTATTACTTGAACTTGCGCCAGAAGAAGATGGATCCAATGTGGGTTGATTAACCACAATTGGTCTAATAATTTGCTCTTGATTCACCGACTGTTGAAGATAATATAACGCGGCAATTTCTTCTTCAGACGGTTCTTCCGGCAAGTCGAATGACTTCCATAGATCTTGATAGTTGAACAGCCACGCGTCACCTCTCCTTTGAATAGGATCCGTATAGTTAAAGCAATCCACATGTTGTGCTTCAATAACCTTTCTCAACGAAGGAATATATACTCTTCTTAGCGGACTCGCATATCCGACAAAGAAACCTTCAAGAGATTTAGCTTCGAATTTTCCATCTTGATCGATTACAATACATGGCGCACCAAATGGCTCTAGGAATTTCAAGTTTGGCTTCCATCGGTTTATCATCTCAAAACATGTCTTCTTTGTTGGTTTGACAGTGAGAACCCTGTTTAGCGTGTAGCAAGCCGCAACAACCACTTCACTCCAGAAGCTGACTGGAAGTTTAGAATCTGCAAGCATGGTTCTCGCAGTTTCAATTAAAGTTATGTTCTTCCTTTCAACAATACCGTTTTGCTGTGGAGTATAAGGTGCACTAAACTCGTGCAAGATCCCTTTAGCATTGCATAATTCCTTCATTTTGTTATTCTTAAACTCTGTGCCATTGTCACTTCTAATGCGTCTGACCGGCAGAAGATAAAGATTCTCAAGTTTCTTAAACAGAATCACCAAGTTTTCAAACGTTTCATCTTTTGATTCCTGAAAGAATACCCACAAATATCTTGAATAGTCATCTGTTACGACCAAGCAATACAAGTCTCCTGAGATACTTCGAACATTGACAGGACCAAATAAGTCCATGTGGAGACGTTCGAGTGGCAACTTGATTGAGTTCAGAATTTTCTTCGAATGCGACTTCTTGATTTGCTTCCCCTTTTTGCACTCGAGACAGTGATCGCTCATATGAAAGCATCTCAAGTTCACACCATCTACCAGATCATTATGAACCAAGAAATTCATTTTTCGCAAATGAATATGCCCCATCTTACGATGCCAAAGAATAGAATTTTTTCAGTAGCCTTTGTCACAAAACATTGCGCTGATTTTGATGAAGTGGTAGCGACGCCCATATCAAGAACATATAGATCATTCTCACATGGAGCGCGCATCAATATCCACTCATCTGGAATCACAAAACCCGGCTTTAAAATAATACATTCTCTGTCGTTGAAATGGACCGTGAACTTTTTGTCACAAATTTGCGATATGCTCAGAAGATTATTCTCAAGTTCTGCAATATAGTTCACACGATCGAATGACACAACGCCATTGGAGTGTTTTCGCTCGACGACTATCCTTCACCCTGGTTACCCGCCAATCCAACATATCCACCATTGATAGCTTTTATGTTGAAAAGCAACGCTTTCATTCCCGTCATATGCCTGGATGCTCCACTATCCAAAATCCACTTGGAAAGTATGGATCTCTAGAGCCCCTGCACATTTCAACAATTAGTTAAACAACACTAACCAAGCCTTTTTGGTCTTAGGTTGAATTGGATAACCATCGTCGTAATCAAAATCACATTCATCAGCATAGTCAAATTCATAATCATCATCTGGATTTTCTACGATGTTTATGTTTGAAAACTTCACTTTCTTTTTATCTTTCAAATTGTTACCACTTGTGATTTTGATTTCAGATATTGATTCTTTCGTGTTATCAGTCTTTACAAGCTCAGACTTAATAACATCGGATGTTGCTGACTGTTTCTTTGCAATCCAGGCTTGAGATCTGATGTTAGCCTTTTTTATGTAAAACTTATTTTCATTAGCTTTTGAAGTTTCACCTTTTTTGAAAGTTGAATTTTCAATCTTCTTTTCTGTTTTAGGTTTAACTTCAGCTTTCGATTCATTTCTTTTCAAAATCATTACAGGTTTTACAAACTCTAGTTGCTTCGGTTTCACAACATTTGAACTTTCTTTCCTTTGAAGATAAGCCGGCTTTGATTTCGGACATTGGCGTGCAATATGACCAATTTCGTTGCACTTGAAACAAGTTCGAGAATCATGTGGATGTCCTTTAGTGGGTTTTACACCACTTGTTTTGGCACCACTTCCAATTTTGGCTTTATCTCGAAGTTCTTTCTGTTTCTTGAATTCATCATTTGATTGTTTGCCAATCAAACTTTCCTCATGAACTGTGTTCGTCCCATATACAAATTTCATATTTTTATCATTATTCTCTTGAAATGGTGACTTTTTCTTTTTAGGTTCATCTGATTCTTCTATACCCAACCCAACTCTTCGGTTTTCCGGATGATCACCACCATTTCTTCGGTAGTTGTTTCTTTTAGGTTTGGAATAGAATTTTCTTTCATTGATCTCCAGATCATCTGATGTGACTTCCACGAGTTTAAAGAATTTGTCTAGCAGTTCTTCCTTCACATTCTGAATCGGAAAGCTATCATCAAAGTACAATCTATCAGAATCCTTAACCTTCTACATAACAACGTTAGGATCATCACTTAGACCATCATCCATTGATTTATCGTCATCTTCAGACTGTGAATCAGAATTCTTTGAACTCGAGTCGGCGCTTTTAAAGCTGCCTTCATCAGAATTATTCAGAACATTTTCAACCACATTCTTAACCACAGCATTGTCATCATCAGATTTAGTATAGATTACATCAATATTCTCTGGCAACTCAGTTTTCTTTTCAGATAACAACTCAATGTTGAGTGACTTATCCATCCCATCAGCAGATTTACGACAATACTTCTCGCATAGGGGTGGGGGAACATTGCTGTATTCTTTACCAGTTTTCTTTTTAGGTTTTTCTTCCGATGGAATTGTCAGAAGTATATGATCAATGACATATGCGTTGGTTGAGTAACTTCTTAAAAGTTTTTGAACACGCTCTGTTTCAATTTTCATGTCCTGGAGTTGCTGCTTAGTTTCAGCAATGGTGTTAATATAGATATTAATCGCTTTTTGTTTATCCATTACTGTCCCTTTTAACATCCTCACAGTGTCGTGTTGTTCGACATTGTTTCGATCGAGCCTGCCCTAATCATCTTTCATTTTGTCATACACTTCTTTCATTGTGTGATAATCATATTTTAAAAGTTCATTATGCACATTGATTTCAGCGATGATCTTTGATTTTTCGGCACATTCGATACATGATTCAGTATATTTTTTACAAGGTTTCTCAACCTCTACAACTTGTACTTTGACAACTTCATTTACCTCTGAACCTACCTTGGTTAGATTTGCCATTAAAGCTTTATCGGCAATGTCCTTGAGGTTTTCAGCAGTCATTTCTTTAGTAGCATCAATGATTACTTCATCAGTTGATTTCTCCTCGGCAACTTGCTCCTGAGAACTTCCGTCAAAGTTACCTTCAAAACTATCACAAGAGTTAGGAGATAAAATTCCTTGTTTCTGCATGTGGATATATTCCTCTTCCTCCTGTTGTTGTTGTAGATACTGTTCCAGTAAGATATTCTCTAGAACTGCTGCGTCTTCGGCAGATGTATCGTCAACAATTTGAGCCATCAATGCAACTCCGGTCTTCTTACCGATATAAGAGTTCCAGTCGAAACCATCATCTTCGTTTGATGCAACCATAGCTTTCTCAGTGTTACTGCTATTTGGTTTCTCTTGGATTTCAACCTGAGTCTTTTTCATAAATGGTTTGTACTGAAGTGACTTCTTGTAATACTCATTTCCTCCTCCGAATGGACTCTGATTGCCCGTTGCTTCAGGGTTTTTGCACTCTCTCTTGAAATGGCCTTTCTTGCGACATCTGAAACACGTGACTTTTGTCTTGTCAAAACCTAGTTTGTTGCTTGAGTTTCCGATATCACAGCCTGTTAAAGCAACAAACTTGGTAACCCTTTGGATAATCGAAGCTAAACACCACTTGATATCCATCAACTCAAGCTCTTCTTCGTCCACCCGATCGTAGTCTTCGGCGGTCATCTCGAGATTGCCGATTTTCCCTGCTACAAGACTTTCATACGATTCTAGAATAGTGGCGAGAAGTGCCATGTGTTGCTTAGCAGTTTGCTCAGAAATAACATTGTTCAAATTAACAGCGATGTTACACTTGAATAAATTCGAATCAGAATTTGTTTGTTGGTTCTGATTTGCTTGACTTTGATAAGACGAATTTGAACCAGTGCTTCAGAACGAAGACTGTAGACTTTGATCATATTGAGGGTATGATTGGTTCTGATTCTGCTGCGAATTGTTTGAAGAATTCACACTCGCGTTGAATGTTGTCTGAATCTTTGGGCTTGAAATGTTATCTTGCATTGCGTTCTTTGACTTTGCAATCTTCACGAGTTCCATTTCATGGCCTTCGAGTTTATCGATAAATGTTGATAGCTTGAAGAATTCCCATTTTTCACTTTCCTTCAGAAACATTAGATAAGTAGTCCATTCTCCATCTGGTAGCGCGTCTACAAGCTTGTCGATGTATTCTTGTTCCGTCTTCTCGAGACCGTGTCTTCGCATTTCGACTTTAAGATGATAGAAGCGTTCAATCATCTGCTTCATAGTCTCTCCTTTCAGCATGTTGAAGATATCGAACTCTTTCATGATGAGAGCTTTCTTGCTCTTGATCATCTCCGCGCTTCCTTGATACTTCTTTTGAAGCGATAGCCAGAGTTCTCTTGCAGTTGTGTATTCCGGTAGCAAGACGAGAATATCTTCTTTAACAGATTGTTGGATAAGACTGATCATCTTTTTCTCAGCAATGTATTCTTCTTTCTGTGTCGTGGAATATTTGAATTTCTCCAGAACTTGCTGATGTTCATCCAACGGAACTGTATAACCTCTCTCGATCGACACCCAGCCTAGGAAGTGCATGGCTTGAACCCAATATGTAAACTTCTCCTTCAATCCTTCATACTCGTCCATGCTCATTAGCTTTGGTGGTTTAACAGTCGTGCCCATCTCGTTGTCAAGATTGACTTGTTGGATCACGTTGGCATTTGACGAACCCACTCTGAACATATAAGCTCTTTGAATATCATCCATCACGAATAACGAGACTCGTACGCTGAAAACACTTGAAAACTTTTGAAAATATCAGATCTACTACTAGTTTGGTCGAACTTGTAGTTGAAATGAAGAATTCCCAGATTTTGTCACAAGTTCGGTCGAACTTGTAACTTCTGAAATGAAAATATTCTCTTGAACTTCGGTTGAACTTATAACTATTTTGAAAAACAACCCTGAGTTAACCTAGAGCAAACTTGCAGAAAGAATTTGATGAGAATTTAGCAAGTTCGGGCAAACTTAGCTAAAATCCTTGAAATTTTATCAAGTTCCGTCGAACTTGATAGAATATCAATGAAATTGTAGCAACTTCGAGCGAACTTAGCCTTAATTCCTTCAAAAATACCTCAAGTTCGAGCGAACTTAGTAAAAACTCACTGAAAAAATGACTTTTTAGCACAAGTTCGGTCGAACTTGGCTAACAAGTTCGATGGAAATTGTTTTGAAAATCATGTTTTTTTTTTCATAATTTTGACATCAATTCGGTTGAATTTGGTCTTCAATCTTTCAAGGGTTAAGGAAGACACCCTGATACTTTTACTAGAATACAAGACTGCGAAAGAATTATGGATATCTCTGAAGAATAAGTTTCAAGAGAGTGTAGTGGTTAAGAACTGTGAAGCTCTAGTTTTAAGTATATCCACAAATGAGTCTTCAAGTTCTAAACCGGTCTGCCCGGTCTATGATGTGGACAATTATCATGCAGATAATGCCAAACTCTTGAATGAGATTGAGAGTTTGACATTAGAAAATAAAAAAATTAAAAGAAATTGAAAAGATTTTGACCCCTGAATTCTTCATTTTTTATGAAAAAGTAATGAAAAATAGAAGAATGGAGTAGAAATAGATGTGTTCTTGTCTTGATTACTATCAAATCAGGCTGTTCTAGCTCTGATACCACTTGTAGGATGATCCTCAATGCATAGGAACCTAGATTTGATATCTATTGTTCATAATAGCGGAAATATTACGACAAGTTTACCAATAGACAAGAATTAATCAGTTAAACGTCAATTTTATTGATGTAACAGTCAAGAATCCAAATTGACAGAGCTTCGCCTCCAAAATGCCAAAGTTACAAATGAGTGAGGCAAGCTAGGTATTTATAGTAGTGCAAGTTTGCAAGAGGGAGACATAAGTTCGCCCGAACTTGCTATAGCAAGTTCGGCCGAACTTGTCAATACATGACACTTATGGGCGACCTTGACTCTATATTACATAAATACTTGGTACAGCTATCCTATTCAGCTCTATTCTATACAGACTCGATATAAGACTAAGACATAGACATTATGCACCAACAGGTAACAGTATAAAAATTCCCATATACCAGGAATTGTAGAGTGTGTACCCGATGCGGCTTTAATTTAAGTAGCACCATCCCTAGAATGCTACTATATCACGTGGAAATATTTGAGGTGTGACGAGTGTCTAGCGACTACAAGTATCACCATGACGCCCCTACACTTGGGACCCGATTTAGTCATAGACGAATAGGTAATTTTGTAAAAGATGACTAAGTAACGAGTCATCGAGTCAAGGTTCCCCATCAACGGAGTACCCTTCGCAGGGTAGGAACATAGCCACGATCGACTAATGTTTCATAATGTTAATGTTAATGGAAACAAAGGGAAGTAATCACTTCTCATTCTAGTGAACTTTTGTGACCCAATTGATATTTAGTCTGATAAAATGTGGTATCGTTTAAATCCCCAACGTTTGAACTTTATAGCTTATGTTAATGAAATAAATGTTTTCGTTTAATAGGGGTACCAATTGTGTACTTTTTATCCTTATCTGGTTGAGATGGCATAGTTCACCAGATGGTTTATAACCACTTGACTGTCTCAGTCTCGTGGTTTTTCGGGTCCCACTCGGGCTTGGTGTGATCTGCCCCGTATATGAGTATGAAAAAAATATGATACCTTCCCACCTTGGCACTTCCGCCTCTAACTCACCGATTAAACGTAAGGGTTTCGTCTCGTTTGCTCCCTTCAAACCGTCCAGGTTTAATTGGGAAAATCGTATGGTTTTATGGAACCATGGGCTAACGGCCGAATCCATAGTCACCCTAGTCTGATAGGGACAGCTGACCACTGAATCTGATTTTTTTCCATTAGTCTCATATTTGTAATAATGCAAACAAGAAAAGAAGACCCGGCCCCCGAGTTGGTCAAGACTAGGGTCGTTGAGTTTCTTGACCCTTTGTCGTAGGATTAGTCAGTTCTGTTTCCCAATAAGGAAGGGAAGGAATACAGGCTGCTGGGAAGTGTTGTAACATAGATCCATAATCGTTCGGCAACCTCCGGAAATAACAGAAGCAGTTTTAAGAAGGCTTAATGAAAACCGCAATCTATCGAGGTTGTACGAATAAAAGTTATGAATTCCATTTCGCAGCCAGTCGGTGCATCCACCCAAACACTGATTTACACTTTAGTCGTTGGGTTTGACTTGGTATCACATCTCAAGGTATTACAATTCGTATCGTATATTAAGTAACTCTCCCCAAATTTAAGGAGAATTAGTTGTAGCGTTAAAGTCTTATTCTTATTTTAAGTACATAATACGTGCTTGTCAAAGGAATTCCCCCTCTGGATGGACATGACATCTGAGGGATGTATTCGGAAGATTCACTAGTCCCTTCATCTGGAATGATCGGGACTACTAGATTTCTGGTTTAGCTTTCTCCCAGGTGGGTTCAGTGCATAAAAGACACCAATTACGATATTCGGACAACTTGTGACTATTCCTATTTCAACGAGAATTTGGATTTGACCGTGTTCCTTCATGCAGGGTAGTTCTTGATTTTCATAGGATGGCGTAAATACGTCACTCCAGTGACATGTTTTGACCGCACCTTTAAGCACTGGCTCTTTTGGGTTAAGTCTAAGTGCAATTTTTAACAGTTGTATGATGACAGATATCATTATATACATGATAATGATGTTGGTTATACTGGTTGTGGACTCATGCGTGCGACGAAATTTTGTAATATGGGAGGATTGAATATGTGACATTAATACATGTGTATATATATATATATATATGGTTTATAATAGTATAGCCCCGAAGCGCTCACCACAAATGACCGAGGCGAAAATCGCGTAAATGATAGCGCACAGCTTCCGACAATCATCCCCACGATCGGGAATTTCACTCGTGGTACGAATACCCAGGTATATATGTATATATATAGTATTATACTTAAGATTTCTCCTGTTCTTATTTCTATCGGTGACACAAGAATTTTGGTCATTCGAAAATAACGAAGAATCGGGTTTCTGGGTAGCATCGTATTTTACTAATACTTTTTAAATCGATCAAACTGAAAACCAATTGAAGGTACCAACCATTTGAAAGAAAACGAGGATTGTTTCAACAATATTTCTCTGATCTAGAGAATTTAGCCCTCGTATACTCACGAGGACAAGTAACATCGTTTAACGCATACTCTTGGTTACTCACAAGCGTAGGGTATCGTTCACTTCGTGTCCAATCGATGGATGAAAGTCAGTGTATCTCATGCATCATTCTCCTACTCATGTAGGAGACCACCACCAAATAACACCTTTACACTGGCCCGAAGGAAATTTCGATTATCCCCTATGAATCGTGAATAACATCGTGTATAAATATTTGGACTTTGTGAATGTTTCAGGGAAGAGGAGGAGACATATGGTGTTTTCCCGGTTATCATTATTATCGTAGAGTTGGGGAGTCAATATGTTTTGTAGACGTATAAATATCGGAGTTGGTCCCTACCCAGGACCACCTCACATGGTCGTCGTAGGTGTCGTGGCGCGAAAGCCTTAATCAAAAGGAATCAAAGAACCATGTATCCCCTTATGCGATTTCTAGCATGAATTCAACGCCCTCATATGGGTGATATTGATTCAAGACTTAGTATCTCATGGTTACCAAAAGGATTCTGGTCAGGACCCCGTGTACTCTAGAGTTTGAAGATGTAAATAAGGGTTAATCATCGTATTATGGTACTCGAATACTACTCGAAGGCGATCCTGTCTTTCAGTAGAACATATTTTCACTAGGTTATGCGAGGCTGAAAACAAGGGATCATTTGATATATAAAAATTTTATACAATTCTTTTAAATACCGTCCTTCGAATTAGATATATGTATTTATAAATAAAATAATCGTCTGACAAAAAATTTGCTTTGTGTCATTCTGTTTACTAAATATACATTAAGAAGTAGCTTCGTTACGGGTCCTTCGTATCACTCCTTTATTAGTATTTCGAGTTACGAGGGATTTATCTTGTATTGGTTTGAACTAAATCGATAGGGCGTATCAAATTAGTAATTTATATATACCGGACCATAACACTTTCCTATAGTGTTAGTAAGGAGAATTGAATTGATGTGAAGCAAAGAATCGGATTATTTTCTAATTATAGTTTTCTTACTTCGCACTGGGGTTACGTCACCCCCAACCGAAATTTACCAATTTGACCCTTGGGATTGGACCGTGGAGAATGTTGTATATTTATAATTAAATGTATACATAGGAGTGTCCTGTTAATATGAAGTATGAACGGTTACGAGGAATATAGGCAAAATTGTTCTCGCCTCCACAAGGCTTCTTACCATTAGATCCGCATCCACACAACTTCCTGCCGAACTTTGATTACATCAAATAAGTTCCTTCATTTATGTGTTACCCCTAAATCCACTTGGGTTATCAACACCGATGCTAATTACGCGTCTTTACTAAGAATTAGAGATTGTACCACTAGCGAACAATAGCTAGTAAAGGAATTATACGCTTCAACTGGATTGCTTCATAGACGCTGGTCGGCGACATAAGCATAGTTGGTTTGTCGTAACGTAGTGATTTCGAATATATGATTGTACGTTCTAGCAAATCCCGCCAAACAAAATAAATTACACTGAATTGTCTTACCAAAGGCAGAAGGATTGATACCTATCATGAATCAATCATTGGGTAAATCGATGTGGGTAAGCTATTACCGGCTATCCCCGCATAGTTCAGTACAGAGTACTACCAGGGTGTAGTACCCCTAGAAAGTCGTACTATAATTTCGAAAAAAGACCTTTCCTGGACTAACCCAAAGGTCGTTATATGTCAACCCCCAAACTATTTTTCATTTAAAATCACCACAAACGTGTATAGATATCGTGGTTACGACAACTATAGCAGTATCTATCGCATCAAACAGGGTCGAAGTCTCAACACCGCGTTGCCCAAAACATAACCGAATGAATTGCAACATGAAGCCCGTCTGCCCTGAGTAACGGTACCTTGATCATGTCGCCGGCTGTTTATATATAGGAAGTGCCGCAACATATCCACCACACCCAAATACCTGATCAACGTTCCGTTCCCCAAGATATTCGGCCTAATACTGCTTTTCGCGACTAGCCAATTGAAATCCGAAACAATCAATAATCATAAAAGAACACAATGTAACCGATGCTCACACGAAACGAGGCTCCACCACACAAAGCGTTTCAAAGGAATTTGTATCATCACAAACTTTATATCCTAAGGAATCAAATGACAACAAGAAGGGTAACTTATTCACGCATTCCATGCCATCTCAATAGCCTAGAGACCGTCGAACTCACACATAACATATATCAGGACATTTGCGAAGCAGTACCACTAAGCATCATAGTATCACACGACGTGAAGGCTAAAGCCAATATTGTAAGCAGAAGAGAAATCCAACGGACACTCAAATGAATCGTGGGTTCAAGGACGAAAAAGTTTCGTAAGATGTTTGAACTTTGCGATTGTATAACAATCGAATGTGAAGCAACGATAACTGAAGTGAGGATCCGTACACGTCCTCCTAGTCTATCAGAACGACCTGCGCGTTCTTTGTGTATCTATGTTCTTTTTTTGAAGTACCATTTTGGTATGCAATCGTTGTTAAAATAATTATAAGGATAGAGTTGGTGAGTTCGTATCGTAATGAAGGATTAAGTTCTCACATTATAAAGTATAAGTAACAACTGTGTGAGTGATAGGAATCCAACTCTAGTGAATATTAAATATGTGGTCAGTAGGAATGTGGAATGAACTGTAATACCAGTTTTTTGCCTATCCCGAAGGCATCTGTAGTAACGCATTATCCACCAATCCCAATTCATGTATCAATTCACGCACAAACATTCACACACTATCACCTTGGTACACGTATGTATCATTCCACGTATTTAAGTGTGTTTATTACCGCGGCTTTCCCAACACTTCCTCGTATGAGCAAGTCTTTGATTATTTTCCGGACCATAATAACCCACTTGCCCCACAAGGCCATCCTGGTACTTGCAAATAGGATATTTTACAGTGTTCACTAACGACCTTGAGGAGAGGTTAATTTTTCCAATGATGTCCACTAAAGTCCGAGCCTGTAGTTATAGTCTAGGTTTCCTTAAAGGCACCTAATTCTCTATAACCAATGGCTCTGATACCATCTTCTGTCACACCCCGACTTGCAGTGGAAGAAAAATACGGGATGCAACAGACACCTCTGGTACAAGCACATTGTTTATAAAGACACTACATTTTATTACTTACAAAATGTTCATTACATACTACATGTATGTTACAACTGTGTGTTCCGATGAACCACATAAGTCTTCTATGCCACATGCGTCTATATCCGGGTTTGCCTACAAACATGTCTTGAACAACATACACGGATCACACCAGTCTCAAGTTACTTGAAATGCATGTTAGTTCTAAAAAAAGGTTAGCTAAACGCTGCATGAGTTTCACTGGTTTAGTTGTTGTGTAACAATATGGGTTCACAAGTTCAATTGCACTGGTCCCACTCATAGATGGAATTACACGAGTATACAAGTGAAACCTTGACTGTTTTTACCTGGGCCGTGTCATCCCAGACACTCCCGTCCACCGGACCGTGTCACAAAGACACTCCCGGCCCATCAACTGCGTCACGTGTAGTTCAACGCCCCATAGTAGTTATGCCTAACAACAGAACTTAGGACTAGTGCAGTAGCCTAGTGCCGACACACCGTCAGTCGTGGCACTGGGTTGGTCAAACCGATAGTACTATCCACTGTCCACAGGCTTACGTTAATCACTTGTCTTGCAGTGGGGACGTAGTTCGTGTGTTATATAATTCACATCATATGTTGGTGCAACTAAAACAGTTTCATAACATGCCAATCATCTTAGAAACAGTATCACAGTTTAGAAGTGGGGGAGTAAGATTCACTCCCAGGTTGGTGTAATCAACATAGTTTATAACATGCAAGTCCCTAGAAAACAATAAAATCATTCAAAATTGGGGAAGTGAAACTCACAGTGCGAGTAGACTCAACAAAAGAGTGAGTAAGCAACTGGATCAACTTAAATATCACACATGCAAGTATGGACTCAAATCAGTATCTAAGTTGGTAATGGTTATAACTTGGATCTGGTCAGGAGTTTTTACTCCGGATTGAGTCTATAGGACACTGGTATGGTGATGGATGTCAGGGTAGTATTAGTTTTCAGTTTGGCTTCCGGGCACCGTTTCGCGTGCCAGCCAAAGTCAGTAGTTTAACGTGTTCGGATAATGGTATGGGAATACTAATAGTGTCAATACATGGTTATTTAAGAATGCTTAATTTTTCATCAAGGGAGTTTGAGTGTTTAGGGAGTCTAGGTTGCCCAAATTTGAGTTTCCATTTTCACCGTCGGGAATTCTCCCGAACTGTCTTAGAACACCCCCATAGTGCCCAATTTGCCCGGGAATCTCCCGGTGTTCCAGTTTTAGCATTTGTCGGGTTGGGTCAGCTCCCAGTTCCGGCAGGTTCGTTATACCGTAAACTGCCGAAATTGATTTAAAATAATCCATTCTTAATTCCATAAATTCCCATTTAATCTATAGTTTGAATAAAAAATTGTAAATTTTTATACAAGTTCGTAAAAATCTGTAGATTATGGGAAAAATAATTTGGGAATTTATTTTGGCCTTTTTCTTATTTAAATAAATTATTTCTAAAACAATATTTAATCAAATAATTAACATAATTATTACCAGAACATCCTTTACATGTCCAGGAACGTCTCACAAAAATTTGATATTTTTCCGATTTGGTTTAGGTTCGTTCCCGACTACCAAAAACTCGCAAAAACGTGGGTTTTAACCCAAATCAAAACTCAACCAATGGACTCCAAATTTTCCCAGAACATTCCCCATATGTTCCTTAGTGTCTCTGTAACATTTTGTGATTTATTGAATTCGTTTGATAATTTTTCCGAAATTCTTTCGGTAAAACAGTCAAAACTTCACCAAAAATCGTAGAAAATTCCAAAAATTCTAAAATTTTACATAGACCTTCCTGACAATACCGTACATCACCACACCAAATTTCAGCTCAATCCATGTATGAAGGACCAAGTTATAGTCAAAACTATAATCTGCCTACTCTAGATTCGGTGTTCAGGCGATATACCTAGCGCAAGCTTCGTTTCCACGGATTTTTCTTGAGTTCAGAAGGGTGTAGGAGCTATATTCAGTACCTACACTTCAAGTACAATCCAAATATGCTATAACTTAGATCAATCAAGCTTTGTTTAATGGTTTTTCGGTTAATCAGATAGTTATGCGATTTTTGTCGAATAGGTGTTGATTAGGGAATCACCCCAAAAGATTTGTGACCATGGCTACCATATAACACCAGGGAATTCCCAAGGTGTTCTTATTCAGCCCATACACTTGTTTAAACTTCCAAATTTCATGGATTAAAATGAGTTTTTCGGTTATAAATCGCGTTTAATCAAGAAATAACGATCAAAACTACTTGGACCTTGTGAAATCACCTTGATTTAGTGATGTTCTTGATGAAGATCAGATGAAGAAGGAAGGATCATGGCAGATTTGGAAGAAAGCTTGTGGAAATTTGTGTTAAAATGAAGAATAAAAAGAAAAAAACTTTTAATATATAAAAAGGGGGTGGGGGTTTGGGGTGGGCCCCATGTGGGCCACCTCGTGCTTCGTATTGCGCGCTAAAAGATGATGCTTATCTTCCATTTACATTTAGGTTCGTTTTCGAGTCCCGGACGCGTCTCCGATTTGCGAAACGGGCTCCGTTTTTTGCGTTTTTGGTGTCAAAAGACTCGGTTTTAAAAATCGTGCATAACCGTCTCGAAATCCGAACCTAGTTACGTTTTAATCATAAAAGTCTTGTTTGAGGTTAGTTTAAGTGTTTTTAGGCTTTATTGATCATTCCTTGCATCTTTGGTTTGTCTTTCATGGCTCCTAACGCAAAGGCATTTCCCTAATAGGGACTGCCTCGTTTTGCGTGCCCGAGCACCGGTTTGTTTCTGATCTTAAGTCAGAGTCTATGGCACATAACTAAGATGTTTCGTGAACTCGGAATCTGAAAGGGCCCTACCGTTGGCCTAATAATCATGATCGAAGGTTTAATGCGCTATTAAACGTCAAGTCCCCGTTTAACACGTTGTTAAAGGCTAAGGACACCAACCTCACATTGTTGGCCCTTAATAGTGTCATGCCAACCATGACGTGTTCCCAGAGTCGTCAATCCATTAACGACTTTGTTTTGCCATGTAGGTGACGCTAAGCGTCAATGTAATGTTTTTTGGTAATTACTGTGCATATACTCCCATTATAGTTGGTGTCACATGTTCCAGAATTCATATCGTTACAGATAATCACAAACAATATCATGATATACATATCACGTCCGGTTACCACGGACTTGTACCAATCAAAGTTTACCGGGATTTTTCACAATTGTCACATAACGGGTGTTAAAAGTGCCAAAACGTGACAAATACAAGTTCAAGGGCCAAAACTGTAATTTTTGAAACTTCTGCCCCTGCAAGGGCCTTACGGACCGTAAGGCCTAAACCCATACGGTTCGTAAGGGGTCCCCAGCTCAGTAGAAACTTGTTGGCAGCTTCTTGTGCATTCCTTGCTCACCAAGTTCGCGATTCTTGACACCTATCGCCTGCATTGGATACCTAAGGGGACACTAATCAGTTCCTTGATGACTCATGAACATTTGGCTTGATTTGGTGAGTCCTAATTCACTATAAATAGCCAAGATTATCACCATTTCAACTTGCTCATTTCATTTTTTCTCTCTCCCACTCTCTTGGAGCTTGCTTCCATCTTTTGGAGGCCTCCTATTGAGTATTCTGAGCTATTCAAGTGTTCTTCAACACAAGTAAGTGCTCACTCCTTAGTCTTTTTCGTTATTTTAGCTTGTTATGAGCTAAAAGTCAAACAGTTGACTTTCTGTTTGACTTTTGGTTCTGACCATTTTGGTTAAAGTCAAAGTTCAATTGAACTTTGCAACGTGAACGTAATCACGAAGGTTATGATCCATAGCGATCATGCCTACTGATTACCACATTTACTAATCGAAGTGACGAGTCAAAATTTCGGTCAAAATGCGCATTATGTGCATTTTACGACAGAACTATTCTCGGGTATCAAAACACTAAGTTTTGATACAAAATTAGTTTTATAACTTAGTTAGACATGTCTAACTCGTCACTTCTAGTTTAGTGCTTTTTAGGGTCGTAACTCGAGCGGTCTTGACTACCGCTTTGACTTTCGAATCCGACCCGTTTGATTGACCTTTTGATCCGACCAAACACATATTTGTGACCATAGTTGTATAGGAATAACCCTCTGAGGTTATACCTTATGGTCACATCGTTTGGTTAGTATTATGATAAGTCGCTAGTTGTGCCTTTTATAGTGACCAAAACGCCTTTTTTCCGCATAGATCCATTTTAAGCATATGTAATCCAACTTTTGACATATACACTGATGTTACAACATTATTAAACATGTTTTGGCATATAAGACTTATCATAGGGCATATCTAACCATCCGAATACGTATCTACATAAATGACGAGTCATAATGGGTCAAAAGCATTTAGCATTCATTTCAAATCAGAATGTTGAGTTTGTTAAACCATTTCATATGAGTTCCAATACTCATTTGGTTTACAAGGCCTCGTTCTATCCAAATCCTCCGATTAAAGTCCCGATATTAGGACACACTTAAATCCTCGGATCTTTGAGCTTTTGTTTACTCTCTTGAACAAGGACAATCTTGCAATCCCAAGTGAGTACATAGTCCCCTCTTTTACGCTTTTCAAATGTTTTGGGGTGATTCATATGTGCCTATCATTACTTTCCCGATTTCATGATATTATTTATGCTTTGAATACATAGTACATATAGTACATGATTTCCATTGCATTTTGCTTCGTATGTTGACTTACATACTTAGCACATTGATTTCAAATACATTTTTACTTCGTATGTTAACTTAGCATACCTAATATACGGTTTCAAAGACATTTTTATTGGTATAATGACTTAGTATGCCAAGTACATGGTTTCAAAACATTTTCATGACAAGCTTGCATTGTTTATGACATATTGTTGCGTTTGTTAGGATCTGGTTTTGATTTACTTGTAGTTTTTGTTTCAAAAATGGAAATATGATTGAAATTTAAAATAAATGCAGCAGAATGGAATGGAAAACTTTTACTACAAGTAAAGGTCGTTTGTTTTCATCATCATCATGCTTTCAAGTATATAAACTTTGCATGTGATTCACAAACTCCCCCCTTAGCCTATTGTAACAGTTTGATAGTATAGAAAATGGAAGAAGGTGATTGGTGTAAAGATCTTTTTAAGAATACGAGTTTACTGTTACATTGACACAGCTATTTATACTAACTATCTAACCTCTGAGCATCTTTTGATGACGTCAGGGTTGATAGTGACATCTAACAATAAAATAACAAACTCTAAAACACTAACCCTAACAATTGATAGTGCAAATGCACTGTTACATTAAATATAAAACTAATATACTAAACTCATATGACCATCCTCTGCTTCATATCTTCTGTCAGAGCTTTGACATGTTGGTTTAGCAGATGATGCAAAGGTATCAGACTTTAGGAAGGAAGAGTTTAGGTGATCAGAGGATCTAAACTCTGATAGTTGGACCAAACCGCGGATAGAGTATTTTGGCTTTATATCATCTATTCCTTTGTAAAGGGCTCAATCCCAACAATCTCCCCCTAGAACAGATGATGACAAAAACTTCTTTTATTCTTGGTCTTTATTCCTCAATAGTAAATCTCTGATTTGACATTTGAACTGCAATTCGAAATTCAGAGATTCCTCATCATCATCATCCTTTTCCAGTACCAGATCCATAAGTTCTTGGAGGTCTTCTACACACAACCCATATGCATCCTCCATTTTCATCTTGGTATCTGTGCCATCAGACTTGAGCAGAGTCAATTCGTGGGAGTTTTTGTCAACTTTCCACTTTATAATTTTTGGGTCTGATGCCTTTCTAGGATGGAAAGTTATTGTTGAGGTAGGTAGAATTGATTGACTTGCCATCTAAGAAAGATCTTCTGCAAGTTTTTGACTGGTTTCATCAGTATGGAAATCAATCATGTTTTGGATTCCTTCCTTTATGTGCTCATACACTCTTTTATCTTCTTCCACCATATCCATTTTCCTTTTTCTTTGATTTAAGGCCATAATAGATACAGCAGATGTTTCTGATGATTTTGAAGAGTGTTGGGTCTGTTGAGCTGTATCCTCTGTTGCATACACTGGCTTTTTTGGCAATGATGGATCTGTTTTCCTTCTTTTCTCAAGCCATTTGTATGTTTCAACCACCTTAACCTCTGTCCACCTTATGATTTGGTTCTTTGACCTATAGTTTGCAGCAATCAACTCTTCCTTCATTCTTCTTAACTTTAAGTTCTTTTCAGGCAATTTCTTGTATTTATTCCAATCTGGAGGAGTTAGCTTTTTGTGAGGATCTGTTAGCATATCTTGCATTCTTTGTACTTCTTCTTCCAACTCTCTCACACACCAGTCTTTGAATTATGCTTCTGTAGCCTTGTATAACTTGGTTTCCATGATGTGATTGATGTAGTCTTCTTTAAGGCTTTTTTCTTCTCTCTCTGACAGTTGTTTGCTCAATTCTCTTGCATAATCTTCTAAACTTCTGACTTTGCTCAACTGATATTGCCAGTAATTTTGTATTACTATGTCAGACTTTCCATGAGTATTCCTTTTTGTGATATCTTCTACTTGTTTGACTTTAAGCTTCTTGTATTCTTCTAAGTTTCTTGGTTTGGGATAACCTTTCAGAGATAGAAATTCCCTTTTATCTGGATCTTCTTCTGAAAAGAAGGATTTGATCTCTGGTTTAACAGCTTGTAGCTCCAGTGGGAATTGAGTGGCAATAGGCACTTTTGTAATTTGAAAAGAAGGAAGTTTGACAACTACTATGGTGGACACTGGTTTTGATGACACAGGTAACGGGGAGGGAATGATCTTGTCATCAAGTACAACATTTGTGGTTCTCCTCCTTTTGAACTTGAGATTTGGTGATTGTGGTTGTGAAATATTTGTGGGTGTGGGTAGAGATATGGTGGAAGTTGGAAATATGATCATAGCAGTGGTTGGATTAATAGTTGTTATAACCTCTGTTGTGTCAACAGATGTTGACACAACAGGTGTTGTAACATCTATTGTGGTTGGTGTATCAACTGCTTTTGAAGAAGGAGGTGTAAGTGTTTTTGCGGGAGAAGAAGACATGGTTGGATTAGCAACCGTCTTAGAAGATATGGATGTTGATGATGATTGCCTTGTTTTTCTAACAGGCATCTTCTTTGTTGAAGACCCAACATTTTCTTTTTCTTTTTGCAGAGCTATCTTTTTCTCAACCAATGCTCTGCTCTCAACCATTACCCTTTTCTTTGTATTCTCCTTTTCCCTAAAGACATCAGTTGTTTCATCAAATGATTTAGAACCATCTGGTCTTGGCATAACCACTGTTGGACGTGCATTTTTGTCATCAAGCTTTAGCACTTCTTTCTTTAAAGGTATCTCCCCCTTTTTGGCATCATCAGTGTTGACCAAGATTACTGTAGGAGGAGGAGTACCAGTGGTTTGAAGGAGATGAGCCTTGATTGCCTTATCTACAGCAGTGTCCATATATCTGGCATCAACCATGTTTCTACCTCTTGCATTTGATGTTTGTGTTGAAGATCAGCTTAATATTTTTGTTGTTGAAACTGAGGGTCTAAGGCTTGTTTGAGATCATCAGTTGATAGGACAAAGGGTTGGCTCTTTGAAGCTAACATCTGCTTCTGTAAATCCTTCATTTCATTAACAGAGCTTTCAATTTTGGTAACTCTCTCCATCAAATCCTGATATTTAGATCATCACCTAACTTAATAGGATCGTCTGAACTCCAACCAGAAATGGTAGTTTTATCTATGTTATCATGAACAGGTCTCAACCCCTGTTTCAAACATACATGCCCCTTGATCTTGGAACTGGGGACTTCCCACATTAACAGAGGTTACCGTAGTAGCCTCAACAGTGGTTGCCTTCAAAAGAGTCTTATATATGTAACCACTGTCCAAATGAAAACTTGGTAGTTTAGCAATTGTAGTGGCTGCTCTTGTTGAACTATCACCAAAGGTTACATGTAACCCAAGGGATGTATCCTCTTCATTTGCTGAGGGGCTAGCAATGAGTATAGAATCAGACCCAGTCACTTGTTGGAGTATATTCTCATTAATAGGTTGGTGAGAAGAACTGGTTAATGTATGTTCTAATTCAATTGCATTCAGCAAAGGCAAAATGGCAGGTGGGAGTGATTTTGTTGGTGATGTTTGTGGTGTAGAAAGAGACAATGCCCTGGAGAGGGGCAGTGGAAGATAGAACCAAGTGGTCCTAGAGCTTCATTGGGTTAACCTCTGGGATCTCATCTTTCAGAGGGCCCTTTTTGGGTTTGGTGGGTTTTTTGGAGTTTTTCTTGGGTTTCTTTTTGGAGATTGCTGGTGTAACATCCCAAATTGCGTAAAACAACACACGACGGAAACACTTGGGGAGTCACGTTACAAATTGTTTCACAACACATGGTACTTAAAATTTTGTTTTATTGAATTATCGAATTACATCATTTTGGAATAACGTAGATTAAATGCAATCATATTGTCTTTCGAATTTTAATGTCACTAAGGCCCGAGTCCGTCCTATGTATAGCATGCAGCAACAATCATCACATAGATAACCTGAAACAAATCTAAAAAATAGGTACGTCAGCATAAAAATACCTGTGAGTAACATTGGTTTTGTGATTTAGGTTCATGGCTTTGAGTATTAAAGAAATATTTAAATGGTTTCAAAACTGCCATGAATCCATACAAAATGTTTTTTTTTATAAATCATATGATAATCAATGATATAAAAGAAAGGATGCAAGATTAACTTAATAACCAAAAAGTGTCATGAATAAACCATTATTCTAAACCAAGTTGCCATGAATAAACCATTGTTCTTGTATAAACCAGTTTGTCATGAATAAACCATTTTTCTTGTATAAACCATATTGTCATGAATAAACCATTGTTCTTGTATTAACCAAATTGTCATGAATAAACCATTGTTCTTGTAACACCAAACCGTCATGTAAAGTCAAATGCCTTTGTGTAAACAATTTGTCATGTATAAACCAAGGTATTGAATAGCCATAATATTTTGTATAAAACAATGTCTTTGAATAAACAAATGTTGTGTTTAAATCAAAAATTATGTTTTATAAACCATTGCTTTTTATTGTTAAAACATATATTATGGTTTGTTGGCAAATACATTCAAACCTTGTTAATTGTCGGATAAACCTTTATAAAGGCAAAGGTTTATCAATTGTTTATCGGATTCAGTCATTTCCCAATGGATACTTTCAACACTAGAAAGCAGGAATGGGTGTCAAACATATGGTACCATAACATACTACTGGTCGGCATCAATGTTAATGAATGTATCAATGTCAAGTTCAACGCACCAATATGTAAATAACAATGTAAGCATGGTTGTGAAAATGTCCTTGTAACAATGTACTAGGTATGCTAAGTCAACATACGAAGCATAATGTCTTTGAAAACATGTGAAGGTATACTAAGTCAATATACCAATGAAAATGTCGTTTGAAATCGTGTACTAGGTATACTATGTAATCAAAGCATGTATATGTCATGAAAACATGAAAGTAATCGTAGGCACAATATGTTTCACCCCAAAACATTTGAAAACATAAAAGAGGGGACTATGTACTCACCTGGAATTGCAATAAGGTCCTTGTTCAAGAAGATAAACCAAGATCAAGAGTCCGTGAAATCAAGCGTGTCCTAAAAACGGTTAACTATGTAAATATCGAGACTTGAAATCGGAGGATTTTGATAGAATGAGACCTTATAAACCAAATCAGTGTTGGCACTCATATGAAATAGTTTAATAAAGTCAACATTCTGAGTTGGAAAGGTTTCTAAGTGCTTTTGACCCGTTATGACTCGGTAAGGTAGTTTAAGCTACTTTAACGCGTCATTTGCGTAACAATGTAGTCGGATGGTTAGATTTGTGTTATGATAAGACTAAATTACCAAAAAATGTTTAAAAATGTTATTTAATCAGAATGTATGTCAAATTTAGGTTACATATGTTTATAGTTGATTTATTTGCAAAAAGGGCATTTTGGTCATTATTGAAGATTACATCAACTAGTTATCATAACATTAACCAAATGACATGACCATAAGGTATAATTATGGTCATAAATATGTATTTGGTTGGGTCCAAAGATCAACCAAACGGGTTAGATTTGAAAGTCAAAGTGGTGGTCAAAACCGCTAGACTTATGACTCTAAACAAGCACTAAAAACAAAAGTGACGAATTAGACATGTTTCGACATGTCTAAATAAGTTAATAAAAGTGTTTTGGCACCAAGACAAACTGTTTTGATACCTAGAGATGGTTACGTTGCAAATTGCGCAAAAATCACATTTTTGACCGAAACTTTGACTTGTCAAAATGACTAGAAAATGTGGAAATCAGTAGGCATGATCATTAAGGACCATAACAAATATAATTACAATCACATTGAAAGATTCAATTGAAATTTGTCCTGATCAATTCATGATCAAAACTAAAAGTCAAACAGAAGTCAAACTGTTTGATTTTTAGCTCAAATATGCTACAAGAATTGAACAAAACTGGAATGAGAGACTTACAAACACCAAGGATTGCTAAAGAATTACAAAGGAAGCTCCAAAGATGGTTGCAAATTCAGATTTGTGGCAGATGTGAGCTAGATGGGAGGTTGAAAAGTTTCAAATGGTGAATCCCCATGCTATTTATAGTAAATTTCATAAGAGCTTAACAAGTGTACATGAATCATCACCAAGTTGGATTAGTGTCAATACACTTGTTAGAAGCAGGTAGAAAGGTGGCAAGTTCGTTTGGTGAGTCAATAAGCAACTTAAACAGTTGCTGCCAACAAAACTGGTGAGCTGCACACCCCATGCGGACCGCATGGGGTTCTGGATGCGGTCCGCATCCACCCCTAGCTGGCACCAAGTTTCCAATATTGGCAGAACAGGTCCCTGCACTCATATTTGTCGCGTTTTGGCACTTTTAACACCCGTTAACCACATTTTTAAGCTTTATAATGACAGTAAAGTATAGGGAACTTGAAATGTGTCCAATAATTTTCCAGAGGTCGGTTCGGTTGGTCGTACGGTTGCGGTTTTCGGTTAATTACGACGAAAAGCGTAACGAACGCGCAAATGACCGTAAATGCGCAACAAATGATATTTTTGCATTTCAATCACTAAAATAAAATATTTTAATGATTACAAAAATTTTTGGATGTTCGTAAGTGTCCCGTATCAAGGAAATACGCGAATTGGCATAGTTTCACAGAATTTGCAAAATAGCCCCTAAAGTTGCAAAAGCATGTTTTTGCCATACCGAAGCCCTCAAAACTTATTTCTAAGCTATGTTAAGGGTATTTAGGGTATGTTTAGCTTATGACCTTGTTCCGGAGTGTGTGTTGCTACGAGAATCGACAGACTTTCATAGTTTGTCGTAAATAGTCCCTTTGATCGAATAGGCTTGTTTTTGACATACTAAACCCTTAAAAACTTAATTCTAATTTATGTAAAGGTTATTTAAGGTATGTTAATCTTGTGTCATTGTTCAGGAGTGTATGTCGCGTTAAACTGATTACATCTGCGTAACAGTTGGCGATTTCACTTCCAGGAGCTGTTCGAGAGTTTGTTATCGTGTAATAATCGAATATGTGCAATTGTTATGGATAAGTTCCATAATTCAATGAATAAAACACAAGGTTTTATTGCTTATGTTCGAGATATGATAATGACAACTGTAGGCACAGTTGTCACAGTCTCCACTACTTTAGGAAATTTTGTACGAAATTTATTCGTAGGAAACTGTTTGCATAAGTTGAATCAAGCCATCATTTTGCGTGGAATCTAGGGTTTCATCTATTTATATAGAATAACCCATCAAGGATCTCCACGTAAGGCATAACTTTAGCGTTCCCTAGTGGATACTTCCTCAGATAGTGTAATAAGTAGGAATAGGCTGTTATACCTGATGATGCTCATCTCCTAACAGATACTTCCTTGATTAATGCAGAAAGTGGAGATGAGGGATTTGATTTATGGTAAAACCAAATTGACCAATAGTACAGTGAGTATCCTTTAAGAATCCGACTATTGAGATAGAAGGTTCTATAAGGATTTAGCTTGTGTTTCATTTCTCCGTGGATGCTTCTTCAAAAGAGAAAATGAATGGATAATTCATTTTTCAATGGAAACTTCATCAGGAGTGGAAATGAATGATTGTTGAATAGATTATTCATTTCCCCGATGGATATTTCTTTGGAAGCGAAAATGAATGGATAATTCATTTTCCAAGGATACTTCATCAGAAGTGGAAATGAAGGATTAAGAATAGATAATTCATTTCCCCGATGGATATTTCTTCAGAAGCGAAAATGAATGGATAATTCATTTTCCTATGGATACTTCATTTGAAATGGAAATGAAAGATTATGAATAGGTAATTCATTTCCCCGATGGATATTTCTTCAGAAGTGAAAATGAATGGATAATTCATTTTCCTATGGATACTTCGTCAGAAATGAAAATGAAAGATTATGAATAGGTTATATTTCCCCGATGGATATTTCTTCAGAAGCGAAAATGAATGGATAATTCATTTTTCAATGGATACCTCGTCAGAAATGGAAATGAAAGATTATGAATAGGTAATTCATTTCCCCGATGGATATGTCTTCAGAAGCGAAACTGAATGGATAATTCATTTTCCAATGGATACTTCGTCAGAAGTGGTAATGAAAGATTATGTGTCACACCCCGACTTACAGCGGAAGGAAAAATACAGGATGCAACAGACATCTCTGGTATGAGCACATTGTTTATAAAGACACTACATTTTATTACTTATGAAATGTTGATTACATACTACATGTATGTTATAATAGCGTGTTCCCATGAACTACATAAGTCTTCTAGGCTGAATGCATCTATATCAGTATTCGGCTGTAGACACGTCTTGAACAACATACATGGGTCACACCAATCTCAAGTTACCTGAAATGCATGTTAGTTTTAAAAAGGGCCAGTTAAACGCTGCGTGAGTTCCACTGGTTTAGTTGTTGTGTAACAATATGTGTTAACAAGTTTAATTGAACTGGTCACAGTCTTAGTCACAAATGGAATTACACGAGTATAAAAGTGAAACCTTGACTGTTTTTTCCCGGGCCGTGTCATCCCAGACACTCCCGGCCACCGAACCGCGTCACAAAGACACTCGCAGCCCATCAACTGCGTCACATGCAGTTCAACGCCCCATAATAGTTATGCCTAACAACACAACCAAATTAGGACGAGTGCAGTAGCCTAGTGCCGACATACCGTCAGTCGTGGCACTGGGTTGGTCAAACCGATAGTACTATCCAGTGTCTATAGGCTTACGTTAATCACTTGTCTTGCAGTGGGGAGGTAGTTCGTGTGTTAGATAATTCACATCATATGTTGGTGCAATTAACATAGTTTCTGAACATGCCAATCATCTCAGAAACAGTATCACAGTTTAGAAGTGGAGGAGTAAGATTCACTCCCAGGTTGGTGTAATCAACACAGTTTATAACATGCAAGTCCCAAGAAAACAGTAAAATCATTCAAAAGTGGGGAAGTGAAACTCACTCCCAATTTGGTGTAATCAACACGGTTTTAACATGCAAGTCCCCAGAAAACCAGAAAATAATTTAAAAGTGGGGGAAGTGAAATCTCACCGTGCGAGTAGTGGTCTCAACACACGAGTGATCAAGCAACTGGATCAACTTTAATAACACACATGCAAGTATGGACTCAGATCAGTATCTAAGTTGTTAATGGTTATAACTTGGATTTGTTCAGGATTTTTTACTCCGGATTGAGTCTATAGGACACTGGTATGGTGATGGACGTCAGGGTAGTATTAGTTTTAAGTTTGGCTTTCGGGCACCGTTTCGCATGCCAGCCAAAGTCAGTAGTTTAATTTGTTCGGATAATTGTATGGGAATACCAATAGTGTCAACACATGGTTATTTAATGATTAACTTTTCATCAAGTGAGTTTGAGTGTTTGGGGAGTCTAAGTTGCCCAAATTTAAGTTTCCATTTTCACCGTCGGGAATTCCCCCGAACTGTCTTAGGGCACACTCATAGTGCCCAATTTGCCCGGGAATCTCCCGGAATACTCCAGGTGTTCCAATTATAGTATTTGTCAGGTTGGGTCAGTTCCTAGTTCCGGCAGGTTCGTTATACGGTAAACCGCCGAATTTGATTTAAAATAACTCATTTTTAATTCCATAAATTCCCATTTAATCTATAATTTGAATGAAAATCTTTAAATTTTTATATAACCCAGTAAAAATCTGCAGATTTTGGGGAAATTTTTGGGAATTTATTTTGGCATTTTAACTATTTAAATAAATTATTTATAAACCAATATTTAATCAAATAATTAACATTAATTAGAATCAATGGTCCAAAAATTCGAAAACAATTCTAGAACACCTTTGACATTTGTAGGAACCTCTCAGAAAGTTTTGAGATTTTTCCGATTTGGTTTCGGTGCATTCCCGGCTACCAAAAATTCGCAAAAACGCGGATTTTTATCTCAAATCAAAACTAAACCAATGGAATCCGAATTTTTCCATAACATTCCCCATATGTTCCTTAGTGTCTCTGTAAAATTTGGTGATTTATTGAATTTGTTTTATGATTTTTCTGAAATTCTTTCGGTAAAATAGTCAAAAATTCACCAAATATCGTAGAAAATTTTAAAAATTCTAAACATCTACGTGGACCTTCCTGAAGATACCCTACATCACCACACCAAATTTCAGCTCAATCCAAGTATCACGGCCCAAGTTATAGCTAAAACAAAATTCTGCCTATGCTAGTTTCGGTTCTCGGGTGGTATACCTAGCGAAAGCTTCGTTTCCAAGCGCTTCTTATGAGTCCAGAACTGTGTAGGAGCTATATTCAGTACCTACACATCAAGTACAACCCAAATATGCTAGAACTTAGATCAATCAAGCTTTATTTCATTGTTTTTCGGTTAATCGAATAGTTATGCGATTTTTGTCGAATAGGTGTTGATTAGGGTATCAAACCCCAAAGATTTGTGACCATGGCTGCCATATAACACCAGGAAAATACCAAGTTTTTCTTATTCATCCCATAAACATGTTTAAACCTTCAAAAATATTGGATTAAAATGAGTTTTTCGGCTAGAAATCGCGTTTAATCAAGAAAACAAGGTTAAAACTATAAGAACCAAGGTTTATACCTTTGATTTGTTGAAGTTTAAGGTGAAACTCAACTGAAGAAGATGATGAATTGCAGAATTTTTGAGAGGAAGTGTAATTTTTTGTGATTTAAAATGAAGTGAAAAAGAAAAAAAAATTATATTAAATAAGGGGGGTGGTTTGGGTGTGGGTCCCAAGGGGACACCTCGTGCTTCATATTACGTGTTAATAGATGATGTTAATCTTCCGTTTGCGTTTGTTTTTGGGTCCCGGACGCGTTCTCGATTTGCAAAACGAGCTCCGTTTTTCGCGTTCTTACTGTCAAAAGACGCGGTTTTAAAAACTGAGCATAATCATCTCGAAATCTGAGCATGGTTATGTTTTAATCATATAAGTCTCGTATGATGTTAGTTTAAGTGTTCCTTGCACATTTGGTTGCCTTATGTTATGCCCGAAACGAAGGCGTTTCCCTAACCAGGGCGCTGCTTCGTTTTGCATGCCCGGGCTTCGATTATTTTCAAACCTTATGTCACAGTCTATGGCACAAAACTAAGTTGTTTCTGGAACTCGAAATCTTAAATGATGCTACCGATAACCTAATAGTCAACGTCCAAGGTTTGAGGCGTTGTTAAACGTCAAGTCTCCGTTTAACATGTTGTTCAAGGCTAAGGGCACCAACCTCGCATTGTTGGTCCTTATTAGTGTCTGGTTAAACACGACGTGCTCCCGTATTCCTCCGAGACATAACATAGATTGTTTAGCATAGCACACAAGTTATGCAATTTGCAAAGTTTACGCGCAATTATTGTTTTAATCATGCTTAATGTTTAGGACCAATTAAGGTGTACCTGTTTTGTCATGGGTATCACACATAATCATAACAATATCATGATACACATATCCCGTCCGGTTACCATGGACTTGTACCAATCAAAGTTTACTGGGATTTTTCACAGTTGTCACAGTCTCCCCTGTTAAAAGAATTTCGTCCTCGAAATTTTCATTTAGTAATTCGTTGGAAAGCTCAGTCTTTACAGTTGAATCAGTCATTCGACAGACAAGTATGTTTTCTCTTTTCGTTTAGTATCATCATCGTACAGGGATGATAATTATGCTTCATAGTAGCTGTGTAATTTGTCCATCCACAATTCCCACGTATTGTTAGGGTAACGTTTGTCATTACTTTCAATCTGAAAGTAAGAGTGTTGTTGGACTCACAGTAGAATAGGAGTCTCGTATTTAGCTTATAGCTGACTGCAATTATTACGTTTTCTTCGCATTCATTATATTCACCATTCATACACCATAAGTTTCATTTACGATTTCGTTTAATAGTTATTGAACACCCTATAAAGGAGGAGTATGGGTACTCTCCCAGGGTTTGTTACGAACACCGCAATAGTGAGCACCATGCTCCGCATGTTGGTATAAAGAGAATAAATTTGGTTTCACCGAGTTATGAGTGACAATCTTCCCTTGTTGTTGTGTGCGTGGTTATCTTTGGTTACTACAAACCGACCACGAGAATCCCTACTCTATGGTAGAGAATAAGAAAGAAAAAGGCTTTTGAGAGCCTAAGGTTGCCATAAGGCGAGCATGTACACGAGTAATAACGAATCTTCACACTTACCTCAATGGTGTGCTCGCACTACTCACCAGTAGTCGGATTACGTCGTAAAGATAAAAAATCTCTAAAATAATAATTCCAGTTTATGTTAAGTTTCGGGAACTTGGCTCCAACTGTGGTACAATGTTTATGTCTTTTCCAGAAGGAAACAACTTAGTAACTTCGATAACATCGATGTGATTCTCTGGGAGATAATCGTATACAATTTTCCATATACTGGGAATGGTGGAGTGTGTACCCAATGCGGCTTTAATTCAAGTAGTACCATCTCTAGAATGCTACTATATCACATGGAAATATTTAAGGCGTGATGAGTGTCTAATGGTCACATGCATCACCATGATGCCCCTACACGTGGGACCAGATTTAATCATAGACGTACATGTAATTTTGTAAAAGATGACTATGTAACGAGTCATCGCATAAAGATTCCCTATCAACGGAGTACCTCCCGCAGGGGTGGAATATAGCCACGCTTGACTAACGTTTCATAATGATAATGTTAATAGAAACAACGGGAAGTAATCACTTCTCATTCTAGTGACTTTTGTGACCCAGTTGATATTTAGTCTGATAAAATGTGGTATCGTTTAAATCTCCAACATGTGAACTTTATAACCTTTGTTAATGAAATAAATGTTTTCGTTTAATGGGGGTACCAATTGTGTACTTTTATCCTTATTTGGGTGAGGGGCATAGTTCACAAGATGGTTTATCACCACTTGACGGTCTCGCGGTTTTCCGATTCAAATTCGGATTTGGTAAGATCTGAACTATATATGAGTATAAAAAGATAAAATGCATTCCCATCTTGGCACCTCCGCCATTTGAATCACCTGTTAAACGTAAGGGTTTCGTCGACTTCGTTCATACCAAACCATCTTGGTTTAGATTGAGAAATCCGTGTGGTTTTATGAAACCATGGGCTAAAGCTCGAATCCATAGTCACCCTAGTCCGGTAGAGACAATTGACCACTGAATCTGATTTCTCCCGTTAGTCTCATATTTGTAATAATGTAAACAAGAAATGAAGACCCGGCCCCGGGTTGGTCGAGACTAGGCTTGTTGAGTTTCTCGACCCCTTGGTCGTAGGATTAGTCAGTCCTGTTTCCCAATAGGGCATGGAAGGAATACGTGCTGTTGGGAAATGTAATAACATAGAACCACAATCACTCAGCAACCTCTTGAAATAACAAAGGTAACTTTAAGAAAGGATGAAGGAAAGTCGTAATCAATCGACGTAAGTCGAGCACTTTGACGGCTAGGGTACGAATAGAAAGTTGTGAAGCCATTTCACAGCCGGTCGGCGAATCCACCAAAGCACTGATTTACACTTTGGTCGTTGGGTTTGACTTGGTATCACACATCAAGGTATTACAATTTGTATCGGATGTTAAGTATCTCTCCCCAAGTTTGAGGAGAATTAGTTGTAGCATCGAAGTCTTATTCTTATTTTAAGTATATAATACGTGCTTATCAAAGGAATTCCTCCTCTGGATGGACATAATATCCGAGGGATGTATTCGGAAGATTCACTAGTCCCTTCATCTGGAATGATCGGGACTACTAGATTTCTGGTTTAGCTTTCCTCCAAGTGGGTTCAGCGCACAAAATACACCAATTATGATATTCGGACAACTCGTGACTATTCCTATTTCAAAGAGAGTTTGGTTTTGACCGTGTTCCTTCATGCATGGTAGTTCATGCTTTTCATAGTATGGCGTATATACGTCACTCCAGTGACATGCTTTGACCGAACATTTAAGCACCAGCCCTATTTGGGTTAAGTCTAAGTGCCATTTTAACAGTGGTTTGATGACGCATATTATTACATACATGATAATGATGTTGGTTATACAGGTTGTGGACTCATGCGTGCGACGAAATTGTGTGATATGGGATGATTGAATATGTGACATTGATACATGTATATAAGTATTGTTTATAATAGAATGGCCCCGAACGCTCGTCACAAAGGACCGAGGCGGTAATCACGCAAATGATAGCACAACAGCGTCCGACAATCATCCCCCCGATCGTGGATTTCACTCGCGGTACGAATACCCAGGTATATATGTATATATATAGTATTATACCTAAGATTTCTCCCGTTCTTGTTTCCTTAAGTAACACAAGAATTTTCGTCACTCGAAAATAACGAAGAATCGGGTTTCTTGGTAGCATCGTATTTTATGAATACTCATTTAAATTGATCGAACTGAAATCAATTGAGGGTACCAACCATTCAAAGGAAGATGAGGGGTGGTTCAACAATACTCCCCTGGTCTAAAGAATTTATTTCTCGTATACTAACGAGGACAAGCAACACCGTTTAATGCATACTGTTGGTTACTCACAAGCGTAGGGTATCGTGACTTGAAAAGTCTTAATCAAAAGGAATCAAAGAACCATGTATCCCTCTATACGATTTCTAGCATGAATGCACCGCCCTCATACGGTTGATATTGATTCAAGACTTAGTATCTTAGGGTTACCGGAGGAATTCAGGTCAGGACCCTGTGTAGTCTAGAGTTTGAAGCTGTAAATAAGAGTTGTCACATAGGTTAATCATCGTATTACGATACTCGAATACTATTCAAAGGCGATCTCATCTTTCATTGGAATATATTTTTACTAAGTTATGCGAGCTAAAAACAAGGGATCGTTTGCTATATAAACATTTTATATGATTCTTTTACATGGCGTCCTTCGAATTATATATATATATATATATATATATATAAAATAATCGTCCGACGAAAATTCGCTTTGTCATTTTGTTGACTAAATATGCATTAAGAGATAGTTTCGTTACCGTTCCTTCGTATCGCTCATTCATTACTACTTCAAGCTACTGGGGATTTACCTTGTATTAGTTTGAACTAAATCGTTAGGATTCAAGGTTGTAAACCACTTGGTTCTATCGCCGAAATACCTATCATAATTCCATAGGAAGCTAACCTACCGCAACATGGTTGAACATTGATTAAAAATAGGGTGTATCACTTTAGTAATTTATATGTACTGGACCTCAACACTTTCCAACAGTGTTAGTAAGGAGAGTTGAAGTGATTTGAAGCAATGAATCGGATTACTTTCTGATTATAGTTTTCTTACTTCGTACAGGGGTTATCTCACCCTCAACCGAAATTTACCAAATTGCCACTTGGATTGGACTGCGGTTAATGTTGTATATTTATAAATAAACGTATACATATGAGTGTTTGGTTTATACGAAGTATTAACGGTTACGAGGAATATGGACAAAATTGTTCTCGCGTCCACAAGTCTTATTATCATCCGATCCTCACCCACACAACTCCCTGCCGAACTTTGATTACATCCAATAAGTTTCTCCATTTATGTGTTACCCTTAAATCCCCTTAGGTTATCAACACCGATGCTAATTACGCGTCCTTACTAAGAATTAGAGATTGTATCACTAGCGAACAATAGCTAGTAAAGGAAATATATGCTTCAACCGAATAACTTCCTAGACGACGGTCGGTGACATAAGTATCATTAGTTCGTCGCAACGTAATGATTTCAAATAAATGGATATACGTTCTAGCAAATCCGCCAAAAGAAATAAATTATGCTGAATTGTCTTACCAAAAACAGAACATTGTTACTTATCCCAAATTAATCATTGGGTAATCGATGTGGGGAAGCTATCACCTGCTACACCCGAATGGTGCAGTGCAGAGTACTACGAAGGTGTAGTACCCCTAGAAAGTCGTACTATAATTTCGAAAAAGGACCTTTCCCGGATTAACCCAAAGGTCGTTATATGTCAACCCCCAACCTATTTTTCATGTAACATTACTACAACCGTGTATTAATATCGTAGTTACGGCAACTGTGACATCATCTATTGTATCAAACGAAGGCTCAATACTGCATCACAAAACATAACCGAATAAATCGCAACATGAAGCCCGTTTGCCCGGCGTACCGGGACCTTGATCATGTAGCCGGGTGTTTATATATAGGAAGTACCGCAGCGTAGCCACCACACCCATATACCCGATCAGTGTTTCGTTCAGCACGATATTCGGGCCTCATATTACTTTTTGCAAATAACCAACTGAATTTCAAAACTATCGTTAATCGTAAAGAACATAACGTAACCAACGGTCACACAAAACGATGTTCCACATCGCAGAACGTTTCAAAGGAATCTGTATGATCACAAACTCTATACCCAATGGCATTGGATGACAACGGGAAGGATAACTTATTAACGCACTCCATGCCATCACCAGAACCCGGAGATCATTAAGCTTATACATAACATATATCGAGACATGTGCTAAGGAATACCACTGAGCATCATAGTATCACATGACGCGAAAGCTAAACCCAATATTGTAAACAAAAGAGGAATCCAGCTGACAATCAAACGAAACGTGAGTTCAAGGATGAAAAGTTACGTAAAATGTTTGAACTCTGCGGTTGTATAACAATTGAATGTGAAGCAACGAGAAGTGAAGTGAGGATCCGTACACGTCCTCCCAATCTATCAGAATGATTTGCGTGTTCTTTGTGTATCTATGTTCATTTTCAAGAACCATTCTGGTATGCAATCGTTGTTATAATAATTATAAGGATAGAGTTGGTGAGATCGTATCGTAATAAAGGCTTAAGTTCTCACATTATAAAGTATAAGTAACAACTGTGTGAGTGATAGGAATCCAACTCTACTGGATATTAAATATGTGGTCAGTAGGAATGTGGAATGGACTGTAATACCAATTTTCTGCCTATCCCGAAGGGATATGTAGTATCGCATTATTCACCAATCCAAATTCATGTATCAAATTACGCCCAAATATTCGCACACTATCATCTTCATACACGTATTTATCATTCCACGTATTTAAGGGTGTTTATTACCGCGAATTTCCCAACACTACCCCGTATGAGCAAGTCTGTTATTACGTTCCGGACCATAATAACCGACCTGCACCACAAGGCCATCCTGGTACTTGCAAATAGGATACTTTACAGTGTTCACTTAGCTTTTTTAGTTGAGGTTAATTTTTCCAATGATGTCCACTAAAGTCCGAGCTTGTAGTTATAGTCTAGGTTTCCTTAAAGGCACCTAATTATCTATAACCAATGGCTCTGATACCATCTTCTGTCACACCCCGACTTGCAGCGGAAGGAAAAATACGGGATGCAACAGACACCTCTGGTACAAGCACATTGTTTATAAAGACACTACATTTTATTACTTACAAAATGTGGATTACATACTACATGTAGCGTGTTCCCATGAACTACATAAGTCTTCTAGGCTGAATGCATCTATATCATTATTTGGCTGTAAACACGTCTTGAACAACATACACGGGTCACACCAATCTCAAGTTACCTGAAATGCATGTTACTTTTAAAAAGGGTCAGCTAAACGCTGCGTGAGTTCCACTGGTTTAGTTGTTGTGTAACAATATGTGTTAACAAGTTTAATTGGACTAGTCACAGTCTTAGTCACAGATGGAATTACACGAGTATACAAGTGAAACCTTGACTGTTTTTCCCCGGGCCGTGTCATCCCAGACACTCCCGGCCACTGGACCGTGTCACAAAGACACTCCCGGCCCATCAACTGCGTCACGTGCAGTTCAACGCCCCATAATAGTTATGCCTAACAACACAACCAAATTAGGACGACTGTAGTAGCCTACCGTCAGTCGTGGCACTGGGTTGGTCAAACTGATAGTACTATCCAGTGTCCACAGGCTTACGTTAATCACTTGTCTTGCAGTGGCGAGGTAGTTCGTGTGTTAGTTAATTCACATCATATGTAGGTGAAATTAACACAGTTTCGTAACATGCCAATCATCTCAGAAACAGTATCACATTTTAGAAGTGGGGGAGTAAGATTCACTCCCAATTTGGTGTAATCAACACAGTTTTAACATGCAAGTCCCTAGAAAACAGTAAAATCATTCAAATGTGGGGAAGTGAAACTCACCCCCAATTTGGTGTAATCAACACAGTTTTAACATGCAAGTACCTAGAAAACTAGAAAATAATTTAAAAGTGGGGGAAGTGAAGACTCACCGTGCGAGTAGTGGTCTCAACACACGAGTGATCAAGCAACTGGATCAACTTTAATAACACACATGCAAGTATGGACTCAGATCAGTATCTAAGTGGGTAATGGTTATAACTTGGATATGGTCAGGAGTTTTTACTCCGGAATGAGTCTGTAGGACACTGGTATGGTAATGGACGTCAGGGTAGTATTAGTTTTCAGTTTGGCTTTCAGGCACCGTTTCGCGTGCCAGCCAATGTTATAGTTTAACGTGTTCGGATAATGGTACGGGAATACCAATAGTGTCAGCACATTGTTATTTAAGAATGATTAACTTTTCATCAAGGGAGTTTGAGTGTTTGGGGAGTCTAAGTTGCCCAAATTTAAGTTTCCATTTTCACCATCGGGAATTCCCCCGAACTGTCTTAGGACACACTCATAGTGCCCAATTTGTCTGGGAATCTCCCGGAATACTCCCAGTGTTCCAATTATAGTATTTGTCGGGTTGGGTCAGTTCCTAGTTCCGGCAGGTTCGTTATACGGTAAACCACCGAATTTGATTTAAAATAACTCATTTTTAATTCCATAAATTCTCATTTAATCTATAATTTGAATGAAAATCTTTAAATTTTTATATAACCCAGTAAAAATCTGTAGATTTTGGGGAATTTATTTTGGCATTTTAACTATTTAAATAAATTATTTATAAACCAATATTTAATCAAATAATTAACATTAATTAGAATCAGTGGTCCAAAAATTCCAAAACAATTCTAGAACACCTTTGACATTTCTAGGAACCTCTCAGAAAGTTTTGAGATTTTTCCGATTTGGTTTCGGTGCATTCCCGGCTACCAAAAATTCGCAAAAACGCGGATTTTTAACCCAAATCAAAACTAAACCAATGGAATCCGAATTTTCCCAGAACATTCCCCATATGTTCCTTAGTGTCTCTGTAAAATTTGGTGATTTATTGAATTCTTTTGATAATTTTTCTGAAATTCTTTCGGTAAAATAGTCAAAAATTCACCAAATATCGTAGAAAATTTCAAAAATTCTAAACATCTACATGAACCTTCCTGAAAATACCCTACATCACCACACCAAATTTCAGCTCAATCCAAGTATCACAGCCCAAGTTATAGCTAAAACAAAATTCTGCCTATGCTAGTTTCGGTTCCCGGGTGGTATACCTAGCGAAAGCTTCGTTTCGAAGCGCTTCTTATGAGTCCAGAACTGTGTAGGAGCTATATTCAGTACCTACACATCAAGTACAACCCAAATATGCTAGAACTTAGATCAATCAAGCTTTATTTCATTGTTTTTCGGTTAATCGAATAGTTATGCGATTTTTGTCGAATAGGTGTTGATTAGGGTATCAAACCCCAAAGATTTGTGACCATGGCTGCCATATAACACCAGGAAAATACCAAGTTGTTCTTATTCATCCCATAAACATGTTTAAACCTTCAAAAATCTTGGATTAAAATGAGTTTTTTAGCTAGAAATCGCGTTTAATCAAGAAAACAAGGTTAAGCCTATAAGAAGCAAGGTTTATACCTTTGATTTGTTGAAGTTTAAGGTGAAACTCAGCTGAAGAAGATGATGAATTGCAGAATTTTTTAGAGGAAGTGTAATTTTTTTGTGATTTAAAATGAAATGAAAAAGAAAAAAAATAAAAATTATATTAAATAGGGGGTTGGGTGTGGGTCCCAAGGGGACACCTCTGCTTTCGGGTCCCGGACGCGTTCTCAATTTGCGAAACGAGCTCTGTTTTTCGCGTTCTTACTGTCAAAAGACTCGGTTTTAAAAACTGAGCGTAACCGTCTCAAAATCCGAGTATGGTTATGTTTTAATTATAAAAGTCTCGTATGACATTAGTTTAAGTGTTTTTAAGCTTGATCGATCGTTCCTTGCATATTTGGTTGCCTTATGTTATGCCCGAAATGAAGGCGTTTCCCTAACCGGGGAGCTGCTTCGTTTTGCGTGCCCAGGCTTCGATTTTTTTCAAACCTTATGTCACAGTCTATGGCACAAAACTAAGTTGTTTCTGGAACTCGAAATCTTAAATGTTGCTATCAATAATCTAATTGTCAACGTCCAAGGTTTGATCCGCTGTTAAACATCAAGTCTCCGTTTAACACGTTGTTCAAGGCTAAGGGCTCCAACCTCGCATTGTTGGTCCTTAGTAGTGTCATGTTAAACACGACATGCTCCCGGATTCCTCCAAGGCATAACAGAGATTATTTAGCATAGCACACAAGTCATGCAATTTGCAAAGTTTACGCGCAATTATTGTTTTAATCATGCTTAACGTTTAGGACCAATTAAGATGTACCTGTTTCGTCATTGGTATCACACATAATCATAACAATATCATGATACACATATCCTGTTCGGTTACAACGGACTTGTACCAATCAAAGTTTACCGGGATTTTTCACAGTTGTCACATTAGGACAGGATTATTCATTCCCCAATGGGTATTTCTTCAGAAGCATAAATGCATGTGTAATTCATTTTCCTCAATGGATACTTCATCAGAAGCGGAATGAATTTATTCATTTTCCCAATGGCTATTTCTTTAGAAGCGAAAACGAACGGATAGTTCGTTTTCCTTGATGGATACTTCATTAGAATGAAAATGAACGGATATCTCCGCAGAAGCAAAAAATGAGTAGCTAGTTCATTTTTCCTCAATGGATACTTCTCCAGAAATAGAAATGAATATAGATGGCTTTTGATTTAAGTTAACACATATGGGTGTGGGATAACATAAAATCCTCAAGTGATTTGGATAATGCTACGACAAATAATGCCATAAGGACACTTATATATAGGGAGTACCAGCGGCGTATCCACCATGTTCTTATGATATCATGATCGCCTCATTATCTAATCACCCTAGATTTTATGTCGTCAAACTTAACAGGACTTACTATGGTTTCCATGCATCGAATCTCATAATTATGTGTGCACCCATAATTACTTAATTCGTTGCATAGCCTGCATAGCTTACCTTGTCAAGTGATAAATTATGGTCAAAGAAAGATACTTTGTTTCGATAATTGAAATAAGGCGTGCAATCTCACGTGTTTCACGCCAGCTAATAAAACTGTACGTTTTCCACTGATAGACGAGTTCATAGATTTGGTAAAGAATGTGCGAGTACAAAGAGGTGCATTACGCGAGTCGTTCAAATTCGTATGAGAATTTCCGCAATTGATATAACAGCACACATTACACAACCAGACATATTAGTTTAAAATTAAAACATCATTACATAAATAACTAGAAAAAGTACACGAGTCTTGGATAACAAAAGAAATTGAAATGTATAACCCTAGTTGTTTATAACTTCATTTTTGTTGGCATGAGGCTCGTTAACGCCAGCGTTAGGAGCACGTCCCTGAGCAGGGTTGTTAGCAACATGGTTTTGTGTAGCAGCAACTCGGCAAACAATAGCTGTATGACCAATAAGCCCACAATTTAAACATTTGTGGCACTGTACAGTAGCATGATGATGAAGGTTACACTGGTTGCACAGAGATGCAGTTCCATTGTATGGTCTTCTAGCAGGGGGTTGCGCTCGTTGGTTGGGAGCAGCTTGGTTGGGTCGAGTAACCATAACAAGGTTTTGTGAAGCCTTACGCTTCTTAGATTTCTTGGAAGGTTCAGCCTTGGTTTCTTTGGGTTTCTCTTGTGAGGTTTTAGCAGCTTGTTCCTTGTCGCCCTTGCGAAACAATTTCCCTTTTCTAATTTGAGACTCAGTCAGGGTAGCAGAGAGTTCGATAGCCTTTCGAACAGTTGTAGGGTTGCTACTAGTAACAATGTCCTGAACAGGGTCAGGCAGGCCATCAACGTACTTTTTGATTCCTTGTCCAAAGGCGTAACCATCGTAGGACACAACAAGCTTAGCTCCTCATATCGGTCGGTGTAGGAACGATGTTCTCCACTATCCTGTTTAAGGTCATGGAACTCATTCTCAAGTGCTCTTTGTTCATGACGTGGGCAGAATTCTTTCATCATGAGAGCTCGAAGCTCTTCCCACGTTTAAGCCATTGCAACATTAGCACCCCTATCTCAAATCACTCCGTTCCACCACGTGAGTGCTATCTTTTGAAAAACACTCGTAGCAAACTCTACCGTGCGTTCGTTAGGGCACTGCACAAACAGAAAGTGCTTTCGATACTCTCGAACCATTGTAGGAGCCCAGTAGCTCCCTCAGACCCAGAAAACTTGAGTGGTTTGGCCGAACAAAATTGTTTATAGTTGCACTGAGCAGGTGCATTGTTGTTGTTATTGTTATTGTAAGCTTGATTTAATTGGGTCACAAGGTTCGGAAGTATAGCGGCCATTTGTTGAAATGGCCACTTCGGCATCTTGAGCAGTGTTGCGATGAGGAGGCATTCTAAAAGAGAGATGAAATATGTGAGAGAGCGAATTAGATTGATAAAGGATGACCAATAATGAATAAATATCGACAAAGTATAAGGATTGTGATCATTTGTTCGTTATTTGAAATAAACAACGACACGGTGACTAATCAAAGTAAATGGGGATTTGTACGAACACTCTAGCCTTAGACAGAAAAGACATGCTTTAGCCTGTAAGTGGACACTCACCCAAGAGTTCCCAGGTAAGAGTGACCGGTCCGATAATGCGGATTTGTACGAACACTCTAGCCTTAGACAGAAAACTCAGGGTACAGGTATCCATCCTTCCAGATTGCACGTGTTCACATTATTAAATCCCAAACTTTGACGGGATTTTGAAAACTTTGAAGGCAAAAAGCCAAAAGCGAATCATCCAAAAAATAGACAATTAATTTTCAAAATCAATTTGAAATTTGTGTTTTTGTTTTGGTATTCACCTAAGAATAGGTAATATTATTGTGTTAAGAATCTAAACGCAAGTAAACTCGCGTTAGGGTCCTAGGAAGGTTTTAGGCTAGGTCAAAGCATTACCAATAACCTAATTCCCTATAACCATGGCTCTGATACCAATCTGTAACACCCCAAATCGCGTAAAACAACACACGACGGAAACACTTGGGGAGTCACGTTACAAATTGTTTCACAACACAAGGTACTTAAATTTTTGTTTTATGAATTATCGAACTACATCGTTTTGGAATAACATAGATTAAATACAATCATATTGTCTTTCGAATTTTAATGTCACTAAGGCCTGATCCGTCCTATGTATAGCATGCAGCAACAATCATCACATAGATAACCTGAAACATATGTGAAAATAGGTACGTCAGCATAAAAATGCCTGTGAGTAACATAGGTTTTGTGATTTAGGTTCATGGCTTTGAGTATTTAAAGAAATATTTAAATGGTTTCAAAACTGCCATGAATCCATACAAAATGTTTTTTTTTTTATAAATCATATGATAATCAATGATATAAAAGAAAGGATGCAAGGTTAACTTAATAACCAAAAGGTGTCATGAGTGAACCATTGTTCTTGTATAAACCAAGTTGTCATGAATAAACCATTGTTCTTGTATAAACCAAATTGTCATGAGTAAACCATTGTTCTTGTATAAACCATATTGTCATGAATAAACCATTGTTCTTGTATTTACCAAATTGTCATGAATAAACCATTGTTCTTGTAACACCAAACCGTCATGTAAAGTCAAATGCCTTTGTGTAAACAATTTGTCGTGTATAAACCAAGGTATTGAATAGCCATAATATATTGTATAAAACAATGTCTTTGAATAAACAAATGTTGTGTTTAAATCAAAAGTTATGTTTTATAAACCATTGCTTTTTATTGTTAAAACATATATTATGATTTGTTGGCGAATACATTCAAACCTTGTTAATTGTCGGATAAACCTTTATAAAGGCGAAGGTTTATCAATTGTTTATCGGATTCAGTCATTCCCCAATGGATACTTTCAACACTAGAAAGCGGAATGGGTGTCAAACCTATGGTACCATAACATACTACTAGTCGGCATCAATGTTAATGAATGTATCAATGTCAAGTTCAACGCACCAATATGTAAATAACAATGTAAGCATGCTTGTTAAAATGTCCTTGTAACAATGTACTAGGTATGCTAAGTCAACATACGACGCATAATGTATTTGAAAACTTGTGAAGGTATACTAAATCAATATACCAATGAAAATGTCGTTTGAAATCGTGTACTAGGTATACATGTAATCAAAGCATGTATATGTCATGAAAACATGAAAGTAATCGTAGGCACAATATGTTTCACCCCAAAACATTTGAAAACATAAAAGAGGGGACTATGTGCTCACGTGGAATTGCAATAAAGTCCTTGTTCGAGAAGATAAACCAAGATCAAGAGTCCGTGAAATCAAGCGTGTCCTAAAAACGGTTAACTATGTAAATATCGAGACTTGAAATCGGAGGATTTTGGATAGAATGAGACCTTATAAACCAAATGAGTTTTGGGACTCATATGAAATGGTTTAATAAAGTCAACATTCTGAGTTGGAAAGGTTTCTAAGTGCTTTTGACCCGTTATGACTCGTTAAGGTAGTTTAAGCTACTTTAACGCGTCATTTGCATAACAATGTAGTCGGATGGTTAGATTTGTGTTATGATAAGTCTAAATTACCAAAACATGTTTAAAAATGTTATTTAATCAGAATATATGTCAAAATTAGGTTACATATGTTTATAGTTGATTTATTTGCAAAAAGGGCATTTTGGTCATTATTGAAGATTACATCAACTAGTTATCATAACACTAACCAAATGACATGACCATAAGGTATAACCTCATAGGGTTATTCCCTTTATAATTATGGTCATAAATATGTATTTGGTTGGGTCCAAAGATCAACCAAACGGGTCAGATTTGAAGGTCAAAGTGGTGGTCAAAACCGCTAGACTTATGACTCTAAACAAGCATTAAAACAAAAGTGACGAATTAGACATGTTTTGACATGTCTAAATAAGTTTATAAAAGTGTTTTGGCACCAAGACAAACTGTTTTGATACCCGGAGATGGTTCCGTTGCAAATAGCACAAAAATCGCATTTTTGACCGAAACTTTGACTTGTCAAAAGGACTAGAAATGTGGAAATCAGTAGGCATGATCATTAAGGACCATAACCAACATAAGTACAATCACATTGAAAGATTCAATTGAACTTTGTCCTGATCAGTTCATGATCAAAACTGAAAGTCAAAGATAAGTCAAACTGTTTGATTTTTAGCTCAAATATGCTACAAGAATTGAACAAAACTGGAATGAGAGACTTACAAACACCAAGGATTGCTAAAGAATTATAGAGGAAGCTCCAAAGATGGTTGCAAATTCGGATTTTGGCAGATGTGAGCAAAATGGGAGGTTGAAAAGTTTCAAATGGTGAAATCCCCATGCTATTTATAGTAAATTTGAAGTCATAAGAGCTTAACAAGTGTACATGAATCATCACCAAGTTGGATTAGTGTCAATACACTTGTTAGAAGCAGGTAGAAAGGTGGCAAGTTTATTTGGGGAGTCAATAAGCAAGTTAAACAGCTGCTGCCAACAAAACTGTGGAGCCGTATCCACCCCTAGCTGGCACCAAGTTTCCAATATTGGCAGGATAGGCCCCTGCACTTATATTTGTCGCATTTTGGCACTTTTAACACCCATCAACCCCATTTTTAAGCTTTATAAGGACAGTAAAGTATAGGGAACTAAAAGTGTGTCCAAAATATTTCCAGAGGTCGGTTCGTTTGGTCGTACGGTTACGGTTTTCGGTTAATTACGACGAAAAGCGTAACGAACGCGCAAATGACCGTAAATGCGCAACAAATGATATTTTTGCATTTCAATCACTAAAATAAAATATTTTAATGATTACAAAAATTTTTGGATGTGCGTACGTGTCCCGTATCAGGAAATACGCGAATTGGCATAGTTTCACAGAATTTGCAAAATAGCCCCTAAAGTTGCAAAAGCATGTTTTTGCTATACCGAAGCCCTCAAAACTTATTTCTAAGCTATGTTAAGGGTATTTAGGGTATGTTTAGCTTATGACCTTGTTCCGGAGTGTGCGTTGCTATGAGAATTTACAGACTTTCATAGTTTGTCGTAAATAGTCCCTGTAATCGAATAGGATTGGTTTTGACATACCAAACCCTTCAAAACGTAATTCTAAGTTATGTAAAGGTTGTTTAAGGTATGTTAAGCTTGTGTCATTGTTCCGGAGTGTATGTCGCGTTAAAATGATTACGTTTGCGTAACAGTTTGCGATTTCACTTCCATGAGCTGTTCGAGAGTTTGTTATCGTGTAATAATCGAATATGATAAGTTCCATAATTCAATGAATAAAACACAAGGTTTTATTGCTTATGAAATTGTTTGAGATATGATAATGACAACTGGAGGCATAGTTGTCACAGTCTCCCCTACTTTAGGAAATTTCATCCCGAAATTTATTCGTAGGAAACCGTTTGCATAAGTTGAATCAAGCCATCGTTTTGCATGGAATCTAGGGTTTCATCAATTTATATAGAATAACCCATCATGGATCTCCACGTAAGGCATAACTTTATTGTTCCCTAGAGGATACTTCCTCAGATAGTGTAGGAAGTGGGAATAGGCTGTTATACCTGACGATGCTCATTTCCTAACAAATACTTCCTTGATTAATGCAGAAAGTGGAGATGAGGGATTTGATTTATGGTAAAACCAAATTGACCAATAGTACAGTGAGTATCCTTTAAGAATCCGACTATTGAGATAGAAGGTTCTATAAGGATTTAGCTTGTGTTTCATTTCTCCGTGGATGCTTCTTCGAAAGCGAAAATGAATGGATAATTCATTTTTCAATGGATACTTAGTCAGAAGTTGAAATAAATGATTGTTGCATTTCCCCAATGGATATTTCTTTGGAAGCGAAAATGAATGGATAATTCATTTTTCAATGGATACTTTGCCAGAAGTGGAAATGAAGTAGATAATTCATTTCCCCGATGGATATTTCTTCAGAAGCGAAAATGAATGGATAATTCATTTTCCAATGTATACTTCATCAGAAGTGGAAATGAAGGATTAAGAATTGATAATTCATTTCCCCGATGGATATTTCTTCAGAAGCGAAAATGAATGGATAATCATTTTCCTATGGATACTTCGTCAGAAATGGAAATGAAAGATTATGAATAGGTAATTCATTTCCCCTTCAGAAGCGAAAACGAATAGATAATTCATTTTCCTATGGATACTTCGTTAGAAATGGAAATGAAAGATTACGAATAGGTAATTCATTTCCCCGATGGATATTTCTTCAGAAGCGAAAATGAATGGATAATTCATTTTCCAATGGATACCTCGTCAGAAGTGGAAATGAAAGATTATGAATAGGTAATTCATTTCCCCGATGGATATTTCTTCAGAAGCGAAAATGAATGGATAATTCATTTTCCAATGGATACTTCGTCAGAAGTGGAAATGAAAGATTAGGACAGGATTATTCATTCCCGAAAGGGTATTTCTTTAGAAGTGAAAATGAATGGGTAATTCATTTTCCTCAATGGATACTTCATCAGAAGCGGAATGAATTTATTCATTTTCCCAATGTTTATTTCTTTAGAAGCCAAAACGAATAGATAGTTCATTTTTCTCGATGGATACTTCATTTGAATGAAAATGAATGTGGACTCGAATGGTTTATTCATTTCCCAATGGATATCTCTGCAGAAGCGAAAAATGAGTAGCTAGTTCATTTTTCCTCAATGGATACTTCTCCAGAAACGGAAATGAATATAGATGGCTTTTGATTTAATTAACATATATGGGTCTGGGATAACATAAAATCCTCAAGTGATTTGGATTATGCTACGATGTTTAATGCCATAGAACACTTATATATAGGAAGTATGTAGGAACGTCCACGATTAGCACGGGAACCTAAATTTGTTATATATTGTCCAATTAGGCAGAAACTAATGACAAGTTAACCAGATAACAAGAATTACTCGTTTAAATGTTGTTTTCATTGATCTAAAGTTCAATACATTCGACAACCGGATCCGATAGAGCTTCGCCGTCTCTGTGCCAAAATCTCTCCAAGTTACAAATGAAATCACCAAGGCACCTATTTATAGGATTGGAAGTTCGCTGGTGAGAGAACATTTTCGGGCGAACTTGACCTAGTCAAGTTCGGCCGAACTTGACATCATCATTACCAGGAAAATTGGATTTGAAGATTGTCATACCTTTAAGTTGCCCAATGTAACCCCTTTCCAAAAATTCGGCATGCATATCATTTGTAGAGAAGGACACATGATGTGCCATATCATTCAATTTGAATACTTGGGAGACCGATTGAGGGCTAATTTGCATCAGTGTTTTGCCCACTCTTGATACATTAGCATAAGGAACATCCTTTTGAGAATGAACCTCTACGTTTGCCCAAAATTGCCGTTGTGCATCTAGATAAATAGGGGCTTTGACGGTTAACATATGCAAAAATTTTGATTCTTTCAAGATTTTTATCATTGAATGATATCTTGTGTTTGAATCGGTTGCATCAAGGATTGCTGTATAGTTGTGAGGAGTTTTGATTATGAGGGTGAATGGAGGTGGTTCTGGTTTGGATTGTGCTTTAGATTTTGCTTTGGGAGCCATGATTGAAGAGAAAACTGTTTTGAAAATTTTTGATTCAACACGGTAAAGTGAAACTTCTATTATGGATAAAACAAGGTTTTATAGGGCTTTGAAAAAGTGACAATGACGTGTCATTTGACGCAAACAACTAACGAATAACGTCTGACCACGTGTAACCTCTGTTAGAAAATGGAAGACAATTGTTTGGATAAACACTGTTTGAGAACATGGGCAGTGGATGTAAAAAGTGTTTTTGAAACAATCAGAGGATACACTTTTGACAGTGGATAGACTTTTTAAACGACCGGTGTTTTGATGCTATTAGTGGTTTGAAACAGACTTTAAGGAATTATTAAAAAAATCCATTTTAAGCTATTTTTAAGGATGAAATTTTGATTTTCTAAGACACTTTTATGCTATTTACACATGGATCACCAGAAAAACAGTTGTTAATCCATGTTTAGCATTCCAATCCTAGAGATCAAGCTTTCAAAAGTAGATGTATCCAAAGCTTTTGTTAGCACATCTGCTAGCTGATCCTTAGTATGGACATGTTGTGAAGAAATCAAACATTTCTCATAGTAATCCCTCACAAAGTGATGTCTGATGTCAATGTGTTTTGTTGTTGAGTGAGAGACAAGATTTTTGATGATATTTTCTGCTGCTTGACTGTCAATTTTGAGAGGAGTCTTTAAAGCAGTGATACCAAAATCCAAAAGTTGATTTGAAGCCACGGGATTTGTGCAGTGCAACTTGCAGCAGTAATGTATTCTGCCTTAGCAGTGGATGTCGAAACTGCAACTTGCTTTTTACTCTGCCAAGACACTAGGCAATCACCTAGGAATTGGACACCTCCTGATGTGGCCTTCCTTGTTGTCTTGCATCCAGCAAAATCACTATCTGAATAATTTGAAAGCTCAATATTTCCATTAGCAGGATACCAGATACCAAGTGTGGGAGCACCTTTTATGTACCTGAATATCCTTTTGACAACAATAAGATCAGACTTTCTAGGTAATGACTGTGATCTATCATAAACACATGTTGCAAACATGATGTCTAGCCTAGAAGCAGTTAGGTACAATAAAGACCCAATCATACCTCTATAAAGTGTTTGATCAACCAAGTCATCTTTATCAACAATAGTGACCAGCTTTGATGTTGCCATGGGTGTGCTGCAAGGTTTACAATCATCCATATCAAACTTTTTAAGCAGTTCTTTGACATACTTATTTTGATGGATGAAAGTGCCATTGTGCATTTGTTTGACTTGTAAGCCAAGGAAACATTGTAACTCACCCACTACACTCATTTCAAACTATGCTGCCATGAGTTTTCTGAACTCTTCACACATGGCAGTGCATGTGGATCCAAAAATGATGTCATCCACATAAATTTGGACAAGCATCAAATCTTTTCCTTTCCATTTTAAAAACAAGGTTTTATCAATTTTACCTCTTGAAAAACCTATGGACAAGAGAAAAGTTAATAGAGTTTCATACCAGGTTCTTGTTGCTTGTTTAAGACCATACAGTGCTTTGTTAAACCTGTACACATGATCAGGATGAAATGCATCTTCAAATCTAGGAGGTTGGCACACATACACTTCTTCCTTAATCTTTCCATACAGGAATGCACTTTTGATGTCCATTTGAAACACTTTGATGTTGTGTTAGCAGCAAAAGCTAAGAACAGTCTGATGGCTTCTAACCTTGCTACTGGAGCAAAGGTTTCATCATAGCCCATGTCTTCTTCCTGTCTGTAGCCTTGAACCACGAGCCTTGCTTTGTTCTTGACAACAATACCCCTTTCATTTGTTTTGTTCTTGAAGATCCACTTTGTGCCAATTGGACTTACATCCTTAGGCAGTGGTACAAGTTCCCAAACTTGTTGTCTTCTAAACTGAAGGAGCTCCTCTTGCATAGCTTCTACCCAACTATGGTCTTTCAGTGCCTCTTGGTACTTGACATGTTGGATGAGTGATAGAAAGCCAGCAAAGAGGCAAATGTTTTGGGATTGGCTTCTTGTGAGCACCCCCTCATTTATGTTGCCAATAACTTGATCCAATGGATGGCTTTTGAGGAAGATCAAATCACATTGGTATGGAACAAGTGCATTTTGAGGTGAAGCTTGCAAATGTGTATCATCTGAGCTATCCTCTGTTGGTGAATTTGATGGTCCAGCCTCTGATTGGAATGGAGGTGGGGGTAGGGGTGGTATAGTAGTGAATTTTTTTTATTTTTTATCCAGATTTGATTTATTTTTATCAACAGTGTTTTGGTTTTCAGAGCAGGCAGAGGATTGAGAATTAACCACTGTTAAACCAGCAGAGCTTTCACCATTGTTACTAACATCTGCTCCTCTGCTTGAAGGACAGATCTTGAAGTTTGGAAGAATGCAATCATATCCTTGCTCTTGTGGTGATGACTGTGATGTACTGCAGTGTTAGTCTTGACAGACACATCTTCAAATGTAAATTTATCTAGATCAAACAATTCAGCAGGATTTGCTGGGATTTTCAAAGATGAAAGTTCATTGAACTTCACATTCAAAGTTTCTTCAACACACTTGGTCCTAGAGTTAAACTCTCTGTAGACGTTGGCAGTGGTTGAGTATCCCAAAAAATAACCGCAGTCAACTTTGGCTGCAAACTTAGAGATAGAATCTTTTAAGTTCAAAATGAAACAAGGACAGCCAAAAACTTTGAAATATGAGATCAAAGGTTTGATTTTGTAAAGCAATTCATAGGCAGTCTTTAATGCCTGGGGTTAATCAAAACTTTGTTTTGAACATAGCAAGCAGTGTTTACAGCCTATGCCCAAAAGGACAAGGGTAAACCAGAGTCTGCTAGCATGGTTCTTGACGATTCAACTAGAGTTCTATTTTTCGTTTCAACTACCCCATTTTGTTCTGGAGTTCTTGGGACACTAAATTGCCTAGAAATCCTTTTTTTACTCACAGAAGGCATCTATCTTATTATTTCTAAACTCTGTCCCATTATCACTCCTAAAGATTTTTACATGAAGGTCATATTACTTTTCAACTTGTTTGACAAAGTTTTGCAATCCAACAGCTGTTTCATCTTTGGAGTGTAAAAAGACGGTCCATGTAAACCTTGAAAAATCATCAACAATGACTAAACAAAATCTTCTCTTCATTAAACTCATGATTTCTATAGGGCCAAACAAATCCATGTGCAGCAATTGCAAGCACTAGGTTGTTTTGGACTCTTCAATTGACTTGTAAGAACTTTTATGTTGTTTACCTTTTTAACAGGAAAAACAATGTTCTTCACAAGTAAATTGTTTATATGGTAAACCTCTGACAAGACAGTTTTTGGAGAGTGTGGTGATTGTTTTCAGATTTTTATGCCCAAGTGTTCTATGTCATAACTCTGTCTCTTTGCTGGAAACAACTGTGAACAGGCATGCATTAGACATAGGGTTATCTTTCAACATATCAACCACATACACATTGCCACTCCTATTAGCAACAAGTTGTGCTTTGCTCTCAGCAATGATCTGATCAATCTTCTTAACAACCTCTGGTCCTACAATTTGACATGTTTTCTTTGTAAAGAAGGATCCATATCCTTTGTCACTCATTTATGAGACACTCAAAAGATTGAATTTCAGATTGTCAATTAATTTAACATTTTCAAATTTGAGATTCCCAGCCTGGACACACCCTGAACCCAACACCTTCCCTTTTGAATTGTTACCAAAAGATATATACCCCCTCCATGAGCCAAGAAGTCTTTGAGAAGGGCTCTACATCTTGTCATGTTCCTGGAGCCTCCACTATCTACATACCATAAACTATTAAGGCAAGTAGAAGCTCCAGGCACACAAGTAAACAATTCGTTTAGATGAGATTCCAAAGCCAGGATGGCTTTGGATGGGTTCACTGATTGTCCACTCTCAAATCCAGGAATATGGCCAGTGGTTTGAGTTTGCCTTTGTATCCACTGTTGTGAACCATTTCCTGTAAGATGTTGGTAACTATGAGGATATCTATTCACTTTGGGCTTTGAAGGTTTTTTGTAACCGTCATAGCTCATAGGAACTTTTTGATAAACTGGTTGTCCATGTCCTCTTGGATACCTATTTGCAGGTGGAGCATCTGTCACTTGTACCTCTCTGGGAACAGAGGTTTTGTTCAATGCTTTTGTGACAGATGTTTCAACAGGTTCAAAGGTCTGCTTAGATTTATTTCTAGCAGAGCTTAAACTTTCTTTCTCAAGAGTTTTTGCTTTGATCTCGTTTACCTTTTGATCATAGGTTTGAAGATAAGCACACTCATGAGTTAGATGATTTGTTTTCCCACAGATAAAGCATTTTGAATCATTTGGGATTACATGTGTTTTCTTTATGTCATATACTTTTAAAAGAAAACAGTTTTCTGTTACATGATTTCTTTTGTTGCAAAATTCACAAAACAGATGTTTGATCTTTTCCCTTTTCTTTTTATCAGATTTCTTCTCAACAGATGTTGTAACCTCTGCTAGAAGGTCTTTGATGGGAATGATTCTAACCTTTGGTGCCTTGACACCTTCAATGGTTGAGAAGTCCATTGGCTTGAAATTTTCAAGAATATCACATTTATCTGACCATGTGGGTTTGAATGGTATTTCTCTATTTTTTAAAAAGTTGAAGATCCTTTATGTTTTCAAGAGAAATTTTGTTATCATTTTTATCAGTGATTTTTATCTCATTTCCAGCCAAATTTGTTGGAACTACTTCAACCTTTCCAGAATCAATTTTTGTAACATTTTCTTTGGCTTCTTCTTCAGTTTCAAAACCAATGCCAAATTTTATGTTACTCTTGATTTGTTTTTCTAGCATAATTTCAAAACCTTTTGAATATTCTACCCATTTTTCACATGTGATCTGGGTATCCTCTAACTCCTTTTTACAAACTTGGTATTTATCTACCATAGTTTGGAGTTGGTCCTTGGTTATGCTAGCTTCATGCTTTAGGCTACTTATCTCAGAATATTTTGAAACCAATTTTGATTTTAACTCTTTGATAAGCTTTTCAAAATTAAGTTCATTTTCTATCATTTTGTTCCTAAGGTTTTCATTCACCTGTTTAATGTTAGCAAAAGCTATTATACATTTTTCTGGACAGAGATCCTTTAGGATCTGAGGTGATACCTTAGAAGCAACCATAAAAGAACAATCACAATCATCTTTACCATCCTTTGAATCCCATGGATCAGATAGAGATTTATTTTCTTCATCAACAGTGTTTTGTGTAATCACTGGTGTAACCACTGCTTCATCACAATTTTGAGTTTTATCAGACTTTGACCCTTGTTCCACAGACTCATCACCTTCAATAATTGTCTCTAGGGCCATTAAGCGAAAGTTTTCATGTTCTAAATCATTTTTGGCCATAAGAGCAAAGTTTTCATCAGATAAATCCTCAGGCAAACTACTCCAATCCACAAAGCCTTGTGTGAAAAAGCTTTGCTAGTTGACCTCTGCCGGAGCAGTGGTTTGAGTAATTTGAGTGCTTTGTGGTGCTTGTTGCATATGCACTTGAGGTGGCGATGCTTGGACATACTGAATTTGGGGAACAGAGGTTTGGACATAGTGCACAGGAACACTGGCAGCAGGGTGTGCATAATGAGCAGTGTTTTGCACTTGATAGATAGGGGTATATTGGGAATATTGGGCAGTGCTTTGTGTGTGCTGAGGTCTATGGCCAGGATAGGTCCTGAAACTTGAGATCTACACTCTCTGGCAAAGTGTCCTAGCCTGTTACGTTTATAGCACTTGATTTTAGATTTGTCTAACCCAACCTTTTACCCCCCATGCAACCCTGGATATTTTCTACCAGTTCTTTTGTAAAACCTACTTGCTCTCACACTTAGCAAAGCAACCTGATGTAAAATGTCCATTTCTTCTAAGTCATTTGGATGAAAGTGTTGAAGATCATTTAACTCAAAAGAGAGATTATCAGAGGTTTGGCATTCCCCACTAGCAGTAAAAGCATAGTTGGGAGGATGAAAATCAAAGTTAAAGTTTCCTCCAGAGGTTATATCAATATAATGATCATAATAACCCTGATCCTTTCCGTTGCCAGAACCCTCTGCATGACTATAAAGAGCAGTGTTACCATGACTCTTGCAACTTCTTTTTCTAGTTCAACTCTCTCTCATAAGTGAGGAGTCGACCATGAAGTTGTGTGAGGGTCATTTCTTTAAACCCAACAGATGTTCGAGTAACGTAAGCTACAGTCTCCCATTTTTCTGGTAACGATCTTAAGAAACGACTATTGACAGTCGAATTAGGAAATTCCATGTTAACCAGTTTCAATTCACTGATGAGATAACTAAAATGTTCGAACTGTTGTGTTAATGACTCACCCTTTACATGACAAAACGTTTCATACTGTTGATTCAGAACTTCTCTATTGTTTTCGATCACTTCTTCAGTACCACCGAATTGCTCTTTTAGTGCATCCCATAACTCCTTTGCACTATTGCAGTGGAGCAGATCAGCATAGATTTCATTGGGTAAGGCAGATGCAACAATGCTAAATGCCTTAGCATCCTTCTATTTTCTGGAAATCCTGCTCGGAGTAATTTTCAGGATTTTTTGTGTTTTAAAAACTTTGAACGTAATAAAACTCTGTTTTCAAGTAAAACTATCAAACTAAGTAGCAGGGAGAGTTGATCTTTCAAATCAAATTGGTATTAATCAAATTTTGATTGACCAAGCTCTGATACCAATTGTTAGGATCTGAGTTTGATTTACTTGTAGTTTTTGTTTCACAAATGGAAATATGATTGAAATTTAAAATAAATGCAACAGAATAGATGGAAAACTTTTACTACAAGTAAAGGTCATTTGTTTTCATCATCATCAAGCTTTCAAGTATATAAACTTTGCATGTGATTCACAAACTCCCCCTCAGCCTATTGCAACAGTTTGATAGTACAAAAATGGAAGAAGATGATTGGTGTAAAGATCTTTTTAAGAAGACGAGTTTACTGTTACATTGACACAGCTATTTATACTAACTATCTAACCTCTGAGCATCTTTTGATGACGTCAGGGTTGATAGTGACATCTAACAATAAAATAACAAACTCTAAAACACTGACCCCTAACAACTAATAGTGCAAATGCACTGTTACATTGAATATAAAACTAATTTACTAAACTCTGATGACCATCCTCTGCTTCATATCTTCTGTCAGAGCTTTGACATGTTGGTGTAGCAGATGATACAAAGGTATCAGACTTTAGGAAGGCAGAGTTTAGGTGATCAGAGGATCTAAACTCTAATAGTTGGACCAAACCGCGGATAGAGTATTTTGGCTTTATATCATTTGTTCCTTTGTAAAGGGTTCAATCCCAACAGCGTTGAACTCGACAATGATACATTCATTAACATTGATCACGCTGACCGGTAGTATATAATGGTACCATAGGATTGACAATCCCGTTCCCACTTCCTAGGTTTGTTTGGAAGCGACTTTAGGGAATGACATAATCCGATGAACATTGATAGACCTTTATCTTTATAAGGGTTTGTCCGACAGTCAACAAGGCTCGCCAACAATCCTAATATATGTTTTTACAACAAAAGCAATGGTTTATAAGACATAACTTTTGATTTTAAACAAAACCTTTGTTTATTCAAAGACATGGTTTTATACAAGACATTTCGGCTATTCAAGACATGACATTGGTTTACACATGACATTTTGGCTATTAAAGACATGCCATTTGTTTTATACGTGACATTTGGTTTACACATGACATTGGTTTATACAAGACATTACTTTGGTTATTACAAGACATTACTTTGGTTTAAACAAGACATTTCATTTGTTGGTTTATGGTAAGTGATTTAAATAATGTGACGTGTGTAATATGATAAAGCATGGTGGATACGCCGTTGGTACTTCCTATATATAAGTGCATTTATTATCTAAATCATTTCAAACAAAATACAAGACAAGACATTTTTATACAAGACACGACACCTTTTATACAAAATATGACATTTTTATACAAATACATGACATTTTTACACGAGACATGACATATTTTGGTTAACGATTTAACCATGCATTACTTCTTTTATATCGTTCGATTTTTCTTATGATTTCATAAAAGAAAAACATTATGTAAGTGTTCATGGCCACTTTTTATTAAACATTCCTTTAAACATTCTAGGCCATGAATCTTTAACACAAAACCTATGTTACTCACATGCATTTTTATGTTGATGTATTTATTTTCACATATATTTCAGGAGCGAACGTTTGATGATTGATGTACACAAAATACAACATATAAATTACATCAAATGAGGCATAAAACTTACCCTTTTTTAGTACTAAAGTTGGAAAAAGCATGTTTCTTTGTTCCTTTTGTATTTTCAGGATAAAAAGAGCTCAAACGAACAAAATAAGCAGCTAAAACCAACATAAGTACAGAAAGAAGGAATAACGAGCCATGCCCGACCCCTTAGCAACACCCCAAAAAGACAAAAGATCAGATCACAGAAGATGAGCATGGACCGTGTCAACTAAGCATGGGGCGTGGTCAAGCCTTGCACTACAAGACAAAACATTCAGAAGCTTCCACGCCCACCACGGGCCGTGTCCAGAGTAACACGGGCCATGGTCAACTATAATATTTGAAGAATCTGGATAGTACCACGGGGCCGTGCCCGGAAACCATGGGATGTGTGGGGCCCTCTGCTGACAAATGCAATTAATGAAGAAATAGAAGGATGATGGCCACGGGCCGTGTCTGCTGGACACGGGGCCGTGGCTGGGCTTCTGTTCAGGCTATAAATAGGGGTGCTTGGTTACCCACAAAGACATCCCTTGGCAAACCACTTCTCTCTCATTTTGCCACCACTCCACAACCACTACAACACCAACACCCACCACCATCATCCATCTTCCATCTTTAGAGTGTGTAGCAGTCTCGGGATCCAAGATAGATTGTAAGGGTTCTTGTCAAACAAAGGCCATGCTTGGCTAAATTCCTTACATCACTTGGTGACGACTAATCTTTTATGTATTACTTTTAGTTTTTAATCTTTCGGCACTTTTTATTTGGGTTTGTATTAATGAATTTAATAACTAGTTTCTCATGTTGAAAGTGAATTTTCTTAACCATTTCTTCATGATGTCATTGATTTGCTCATTCGTGTCTTTACGGTCTATATAAATCGCATTAACTACTTGGAAGGGGGTTAGAAGGGTGGTTTGGTAAAGTTCTTGTCTCGTTCAGTGTAAAGATCCTGCGAGGACTTGGTTCAAGCCTATTAGGGCCTCCTTCAATGCTCAACGGGTATTGGATGGCGGGGGCGCGAACGGCTTGAACCCCTCATATGTAAACTACTATTTATATTTTAAACAGGCTACTTGGGATTGTATCCCTGCTGACTCAAACCACTTAGCCGAGGGTAACGTCACCTTCAAAAGAGGGGCCTACCACTTTTTGCATTAATAGCTTACTTAATTATCTTCCAATATTCCGACCTTTTGTGATTGTATCCCTGCTGACTCAAACCACTGGGTTGAGGGTAACGTCACCTTCAAAAGAGGGGCCTACTACTATAACTAAGATAATCTCTTAAAAAGTCCGAAAACTATCAAAGGATACATAAAAGAGAAGTTGGATCCAAGTGATTCTATCTTGTCTATTTGTATTTTATTTTATCTATCTTTTTATTTATGTTTAAAAAAAACTTTTATCAAAAATTTAGATTGATTAGACGTTGACGATAAACCGATATTAAAAGCTCTTGTGTCCTTGGATGATCTCGGTATCTTACCAATGCTATACTACGCTCACGATGGGTGCACTTGCCCAAGTGTGTGTTTAGTGCTAGTAGAATATCGTGTTTATAAATTTAAAACTTGACTATGCGTAAAATGGACTAAAAATAAAAATAAAAATATAGTACGCTTAGCACACACCAAGTTTTTGGCTCCGTTGCCGGGGAAACAAGGATTTTAAGAAAGCTTAAAATCAACGGCCTACTCATTTTTCAAACTGTTTTCAAAACTGTGCGCTTGTTTTCTTATTTTCAGGAAATTTTAATTTTTACAATAAGCTGAACACGGGCCGTGCCCATTGGACACGCCCCCGTGCTGCAGATTACTGGAACAAAATTTTCAAACGCCCAGATATAGAATCTGACCACGGGCCGTGTTCACTGAACACGGGGCCGTGGTGAGCTTCTGTTTCTGTTTTCAACTTTTTATTTTTCTAATTCCGAGACTCTATAATCTGCTGGATATTTCCTTATGGAACAATATTCAGGAGATTACACTCACTACTACTTAGAGGATGATCATTATAAGGAAGAATATTGTACCATTTGCGGTAATCCCTACTCGGTACAATATTGTGACTTATTCCAACCATCTGCCTCGTATTTTTATGAGGAACCTTGTTTTGAGCCTCCAAGATCAAGCGTTGATTGGAACATTTATCCCACTCAATTTGACACACCACCAACTATCCTTCCCGAAGCTGAACGAATAATAGAACATCTTAAGACCCTTGAGCGGTTACTAAAAGAATCTAGAGAAAGGGAAGAGGCTGTTTGTACTCAAGAGGTAATAATCGAAGAACTAAAAATGGAAGAACAAGTAAGTGAAAAACCTATACATGAGTCAAGCAATGAGTCAACTAAGTCGACAATCAAAAATTTTGAAAGAAAAGAAAATTTTCAAGAAATTAACATTTCACCACCTTGTTTCGAGAACCATTGCTTGGTATCCACTCATGCTAAGTTTTTAAAAGAGTTAAACACTAGTGCTAAAATTGATGAAATAGTTAGCATTAAATTAACAGATGATCAAGCTACGCTAATAAGAGATGAACAAATTGAAGATAACATAACACCGGTTCCATGTTTTTTTCAAAATAACTTTATTAGCAATATCACCATCAACAAGGATCTTTGTGTTAACATAATGCCTAACTACATTTTCGAAAAATTAAATATTAGTGATTTTCTCCACTTCAAATCCCCATTTTTCTATCTAATCGAAAGATGATAAAAACAACGAGAGTAGTTGTGGATGTGTTAATTCAAACAAACCAAGCGGTAGTCCCCACCGACTTCATCATCCTCGATGATGCTCCGCTTGTATTAGGGCGAGATTTTGTAAAAACCCATCAAGCGTTGATCAACCAGAAGCAAAATAATTTATCAATTCAATTAGGGGCCGACAAAAGGTATGTTAATCTTGACCAAGCCATAAAATACCCATTTGGCAACGACGACCCCCTAATTGAAGATGAAGATGAGCCACTCGATGCAGAAGAAGAGTTCAACCAACTTGCCCAAGAAGAAGACGCCATTGAACAAACTTTTCTGATCCTCGACCAAGATCAACAAAATAAGAAGTCTCCTAAAGACCCACCACTCGAGCTCAAAGATCTCCCAGAAGGTTTGGAATACGCTTTTCTAGACAAGCATGGTACATTACCCGTAATTATTTCCTCAAAATTAACTAGTTTAGAAAAAGAAAAATTAATTTCACTTTTAAAGAAACATAAAAACGCAATTGCATGGAAGCTTGTAGATATAAAAGGAATAAATCTTTCCATGTGCACACACAAAATTTTAATGGAAGATGACTACAAATCGGTAATACAACCACAACGTAGAGTTAATCCAAATGTTCAAGAAGTGGCCAAAAATGAAGTCATCAAACTACTTGATGCTGGGCTCATCTACCCAATATCTGATAGCCCATGGGTAAGTCACGTTCAAGTAGTTCCCAAGAAAGGAGGAATGACGGTGGTAACCAATGAAAAAAACGAATTGATACCCACAAGAATCGTCACTGGATGGAGAGTTTGCATAGACTATCGTAGATTAAATGAGGCAACAAGGAAAGATCAGTTCCCTTTGCCTTTTATTGATCAAATGTTGGAAAGACTGTCCGGTCACAAATTTTATTGTTTTTAGATGGTTTTTCAGGTTATTTTCAAATACCAATAGCCCCGAAAGACCAAGAAAAAACAACCTTCACATGCCCCTATAGAACTTTTGCTTATCGACGCATGCCTTTTGGTCTATGTAATGCCCCCGCAACATTCCAACGTTGCATGGTGACCATTTTCCATGATATGATAGAAAAAAACCATGGAAGTCTTCATGGATGACTTTTCCATCTTTGGTGATTCATATGACCAATGCCTCGATAACCTTGAATGAATGCTATCCCGATGTGAGGAAACTAACCTCGCCCTTAATTGGGAAAAATGCCATTTCATGGTTATAGAGGGAATGGTACTCGGTCACAAAATCTAAAGCGAAGGAATGGAGGTGGATCGAGCAAAAATTGATACTATCTCTCGATTACCACCACCATCCTCCGTTAGAGCCATAAGAAGTTTCTTAGGACATGCCGGATTTTATAGACGATTTATCAAAGACTTTTCAAAAATCTCAAGGCCTCTAACTAAATTACTTGAAAAAGATGCACCATTCATCTTTGAAAAGAATTGCAACCATGCATTTTTAACACTAAAAGAAATGCTAGTTAATGCACTAATTATGATATCACCCGATTGGAAATTACCTTTTGAAATCATGTGTGATGCTAGTGACTTTTCAGTTGGAGCAGTTTTGGGACAACGAAAAGAAATGCATTTTCATCCAATATACTATGCTAGTAAAACTCTTAATGACACACAAGAAAACTACACCACAACGGAAAAAGAGTTACTAGCTGTAGTATTTGCTTTTGATAAACTTCGTTCTTACCTAGTTGTTTCTAAAATGACAGTTTATACAGACCATGCAGCTATTCGTTATTTGTTTAAAAAACAGGATGCCAAACCACGTTTAATCCGGTGGATTCTACTCCTCCAAGAATTCGACATCGAAATAAAAGACAAAAGAGGAGCTGAAAACACCGCAGTAGATCACTTATCTCGCTTGGAAGATCCAGCTTTGGAAGCAACTAGGGACGAGCTCATCAATTAAAAATTCCCAACAAAATCCTTGGAGATTGTGGAATATCAAGAAGACCCATGGTACGCCAACTACGCCAACTGCCTGGCCAACAGAATAGTTATAAAAGGATGGTCGCATCATCAAAGAAAGAAATTCTTTGCCGTTGTAAAACACTATTTTTGGGAAGATCCTTATCTTTTCAAAATATGTGCTGACCAACTTATCTGGCGATGCATATATGGTGATGAAGCAGGAAAAATCCTCCGCCATTGTCACGAAGGACCATACGGAGGACATCACGGAGCCACTAGTACTGCTCGAAAGGTATTTGATTCAGGATTCTATTAGCCAACCATTTGTAAAGATGCACAAAATCTTATCAAGACATGTGATGCATGCCAACGATCAGGTAATATTTATTCCAAAAAAAAGGCCACAAAATGGTATTCTTGTTTGTGAGATTTTTGATGTATGGGGGTTAGACTTCATGGGTCCTTTCCCACCGTCAAAAGGAAACAAATATTATACTTGTGGCTGTGGATTACTTGTCAAAATGGGCCGAAGCCGAAGCTCTTCCAACAAACGATGGAAGGGTTGTGGTGAGATTCTTGAAGCGATTATTCGCCTGTTTCGGCACCCAAAAGCTTTAATAAGTGATAGAGGCACCCGTTTTTGTAAGCAACAACTCAAAAATTTTTTAACACGATATGGGGTCCATCACCGAATTTCAACCGCTTATCATCCTCAAACAAACGTACAAGCTAAAGTAACCAATAGAGGTTTAAAAAGAATACTTGAAAAAAGTGTAGGGTTAAATAGAAAAGAATGGGTTGAAAAATTAGACGATGCTTTATGGGCCTTTCGAACTGCTTTTAAAACAACAATAGGAACCACTCCATGTAAGCTAGTCAATGGAAAAATTTGCCACTTGCCAGTAGAAATAGCACATAAAGCCTACTGGGCATTAAAAACGTAAACCTGGACCAAGGAGCAACCGGTAAAAATCGATTTTATCAATTAAACGAATTAGACGAATTGAGAATTCAAGCATACTCTAACTCTGAAATTTATAAGGAGCGAATAAAGAACTTACATGACAAACACATTAAACCTTGTGAATTTCGAGAAGGGGACCAGGTGCTATTGTTTAATTCACGACTTCGATTATTTCCCGGAAAACTAAAATCTAGGTGGTCAGGACCTTTTTCCGTCACCCAGTCTTCCCATATGGTGCAGTTGATATTAAAACTCAAAATGGTATTCCATTTAAAATCAACGGGCAGAGGCTTAAACTTTATCGAGGCTTCATTGAGGATGAGGAGGAAGAAATTTCTCTTCAACCAAGCGAGGTATGATTTGTGGATATAACGTCATGTCTTGTAGGTGATAAAAACATCAGAAGAACTTCAAAAATAGGTAGGAAAAATTTGGAGAACACTTTTCGGGAAAACATCGCTCGCATATAAATAATAAAAAAAAATTTAGGCCTGACCACGGGGCCGTGTTCGGTGTGCAGACGGGTATAAACCCCTTTTCTGTAAACTGTTCATCATTTCGCACGACCCGTTTTCCCGAAAACTCTCTGGTTCTCCGGCGATTTTCTGCCCTATTTCATGTCTTCTTATCATTTAACATCCGCAAGGTATGATCTTTACACTTTTTAGTTAGATTAACGATTTGCATGTATTATAGCATCAAGAAATTTGGAGAAAAATCTAGGGTTCTTGAACTAGAACACTATTAATCCACAAGTTTCTGTATAGATCTAGTATTAGAAGCATACCTTTAGGATATGAAGAGTAAATCAACCACAATCAACCATAAAAACACCCGATTTCAAGTACAAGTCACAAACCCTTGTTTTTGAACTGAAAAAGTTAAAATTGATAGGGTAAATGAAGTGTTTTTTGAAAAAACGAGACTTAGGGTTTCATTTTCGGGGAAAACGCCCCTACTCAACCAAAATTTTTCAACTTTTCAGAATCAGCACGAAAATTAATTTTTGTTGTAACAGTGGCCTGACCACGGGCCGTGGTCAGCCACCACGGGGCGTGGTCAGTTTTTCCAGTCAACACGGAGTCGTGGCCAGTTGCCACGGGGCCGTGTTCAACTGTATGTTTTCAAGTTTTTCCCGAAAATAAAAACCGTAATGTACTAATTGTACATTGGTCTTTTATGCAGCAATGGCAAACAAGTTTCTCAAGTTCAAGACATCCGAATGGGAGTACCAAAACCGATGCGACATCCTCCAAACAAAGCGAGAGGAAGCATCGAAACAAACATGTTACGACACCCTGGATGTTGTTAGACAAAGAGGAAGATACGACATGCTTTTCACGGGCCCACTTCGAGTCGCTCTTGAGAAAAAACTCCACTCCATATATGAGTTTAACATGGAGTTTTATAGCACTTTCAAGTTCGACGCTAAGGCAGACCCGTTCGATTCAGACGCAGTGGAATTTAGATGTGCCGGGCAGCTTTTCTCAATCTCCATGGCCCAGTTTGGGGTTAACTTCGGGCTATATAATGAAAAATGACTCGACCGATGAGCATGTCACGGATGGTTTCCATGAAGTCCCGATGAACATGAGGCGAACTGCATGGGCCGAGATCGGAGATGGAGCTTACAACCCAAGCATCACCAAGAGCACGCAATTGTGAGACCCACTCTACCGATACATCCACCGGGTCTTAAGCAACTCATTGAATCAACGGCGTGACAGCACAGGAGTTGTGAACCTTCGTGACCTCACCTGTCTCCACTGCATACACAACCGTAAACCGATCGATGTCACCTTATTGCTCCTCAAGAACATGCACCTGAACCAATTGGCTAATCCACCCACGCCGATCTTCTTTGGGGATGGATCTATAAGCTATTCAAGAACTATGTCAATCGTATTCCAAAGTCATTGACTCATGGTGCAAAATCTAAGAAGATTGATATCAACCTATGCCAGTCCGTGGGACTCATCCAAGATATGGGGGATGGGACTATCTGATTTCGGAATGCTCAAAGCAATACATAGGTCCCGGAAGAAGTTTTAGCCCTCGCTGATGATCCCAACCATCCTCCTCCTCAATACTATGGTCATCAAATAGGTTCCTCCTCTCAAGGAGGCGGTTTTCCTAACCTTCAAAGTTTAACTGATCTTTTGCAGGAAAACCTTCTATGCTCTCGCAACACATACAACTTGGCTAACAACGTCAACACCCGAGTTGGAGTGATGGAACGTTCCATCACTAGTATGCAAGGAGACATTGCATACATGCGGGGCCACATGGTATATCGTGATGAGGGGGATGACGAGGACGAAGACATGGACTGAGCGGTGACGATGGCGGTGAGGTGGTGGATGACGCATGTAGAATCAGGTTTATCTCTCTACCCTTGTGAACTATTTGCCGGCCTGCGTGCCATGGTTTAAACAATTTACTCTTCTGAACAACTTTTATTTTCCTGCATTTTCACTTTTATTTCTGTGATGTGGTGGACGATAAACGATCGTAAGATTAGGATTTGGTATTTTAGTGTGCTTTGCGTGGTGTGAAATTGATAAAAACAGGTACAGGGGGCTAAAATTAGTGCTATACAAGCACAGAAACCAGACGTAGAAACCAAAAACTGAAATGCAGACTGTCAGCACGGGGCCGTGTTCAGCCAACATGCCCCGTGCCCATGAATTAAACCTGCGGATTAATTCCTATGCTCTGACACGGGTCGTGCTCACCAGGCACGACCCGTGGTGACTATTCTGTAAGTTTTGATACTGGGCATATGACCACAGGGTCGTGCCAGTCCACACAGGCCGTGCCCAGATGCCTAGTAACACAAAAATTTGTTTTTAAACGCACTTTTACGCATTCGAATCAACCAAAAAAATTATTTTTGGACACATTGAGGACAATGTGTAATTTAAGTGTAGGGGGTAACTAACACTTTGAATTTAGCAATTCCTAATAACAAGCCTTACACAAAACTCTATTGGAACCGCTAATCACCCCAAATCTTTTTCAAAATTTTTCTTTTTTTTACTTGTCTTGGTTTAATTTGGGAATAACAAGTTCTAATAAGTTATGTTTTTACAAATTTACAACCGATAGCGTCGTGATAAAAAGAACCAAATAAGAAATTTATAAAAAGGGGTTATAACAAAGCTTTTTAAAATTAGATTATATATACTTATTCACACTATAAACCCATTCCCACATCAAGTGACTTTTGAGCCTTTATCGAGCATACATTCATACATCTTTAAACTAAATGCTCATTTTCGTTTCTTGTGTGAATAGCCGCTTGGACTTTACAACTCTAGAACTTGCCAAAACGATGCATTCCCGTTCCTTACCAACTTAAAACCCAAGTAAGTAAATGATGGAGGAATTAGGACTTAACCATATTTTTCTTCAAAACCATTATTTTTATTTCTTTTCACCCATCACCAAAAATCCCCTTAGTCAACCCTTTTGAGCCTAAAACCTTTTCATTTCAAAACCTACAAAGACAAACACCTATTACCCACAAAAACCATTTTCTTTCAAACCTATTTCTTTTAGTAAAAAGCTCGGATATCTTATATATATATATATATATATAGCTCTCGAATAACCAAACAAGTTCCTTCAATTTGAAAAACGCTTGAATAAAATGAATACGAAAAGTTTTACGATATCCGAGGCTATTTACATCTTTTACCATACCACTAACCAAAAACTTCACCTACCTCTAACCCAAGCCTAAACCCTTCAAAGTCCTCTTGATACTCACAAAGGTTTATAGTTAAAAAGGAGGAGGTTTGATCACTTGGCAAGCATATGGTAGAAGTAAGTTCCAAACCGGAATCGAGCGATATCACAAAAATACATCTTTGGCCGAGTGTTGAGTGATCCCTTGAGAGGTACGTGAACTTGTATATAAATAAATAGAATTTTAAAGAGGCATGTTATGCCTAAATAAATAATTCTTCTTAGAAATGTTCTCAATAAATCATGACGAATAGGAACTGTAATAAAAAAAAGAACATAATTTGAAAAAAGAATCTTGGATTCCCGACACTCAAAGACAAGTCATAAAACTTCTTCTCTACCTATTCCATTTGGGTGTCTAAGCCACATTTAAATAGTTTTGTTTGAGGACAAGCAAAAATTCAAGTGTGGGGATATTTGATGTACACAAAATACAATATATAAATTACATCAATGAGGCATAAAACTAACCCTTTTTAGTACTAAAGTTGGAAAAAGCACGTTTCTTTGTTCCTTTTGTATTTTCAGGATAAAAAGAGCTCAAACGAACAAAAGAAGAGAATAAGAAGCTAAAACCAACATAAGTACAGAAAGAAGGAATAACGAGCCATGCCCGACCCCTCAGCAACACCCCAAAAAGACAAAAGATCAGATCACAGAAGATGAGCATGGGCCGTGTCCACCAAGCACGGGGCATGGTCAAGCATTGTACTACAAGACAAAACATTCAGGAGCTTCCACGCCCACCACGGGCCGTGTCCAGAGTAACACGGGCCGTGGTCAACTATAAGATTTGCAGAATCTGGATAGTACAGCGAATAGTTTACCACGGGGCCGTGCCCAGAGGCCACTGGACGTGTGGGGCCCTCTGCTAACAAATGCAATTAATGAAGAAAGAGAAGGATGATGGCAATGGGTCGTGTCCGCTGGACACGGGGCCGTGGCCGGTGTCACACCCCGACCCGCAGCGGAATAAAAGTCGGGGCATAATTGGGTTATCACCAAAGCTCATGATGTTTACTAAGATGTTTCATATTTATTAAATTCAAATTACAACTTAAATATCCAAAACAAAATTCATACAATTACAAGAAAATGAAACTACATAATTATTCCAAAGCATAAACTTGTTTATTCTTCTAGGCCTTCCTAATTGTTTCCTGTCTCAGCTGGATCACCTGTATCATGTGTAAAACGGGGGATATTTTGGGTCAACAAAAGTTGGTGAGTGAACCTTGATAAAACATTTTTACTAATTTCTTGTTTTATTTAATAAGGAAAATTCGTGCAATGATCACATGTGAGCAAATATATATAGATAAACAATCACAAACCACTTTGGATGAGTATATGACATGAATGATGATGTATGTGAGATCAAGGCTCAATCAAACGGAGCCGATCTAATGAGGCTCCTGATGCTCAACCCGTATCCCACGGGGAACTAATGGGCCTAATGAAATGTGTGCACTGAAAATGATAAATCCAATCTACATATAATTCACACAACAATTGATACACATTTGATACACATTTGATCACAGATATGATGTATGCACAAGTGTTTAAATAAAATAAAGAATTATACGACACATGATATACCCCAAAACATGATTAAAACGGGGAATTGGTAGAGATTCACTCACAATGGGTGCGTTCTTTGATGATGATGAAGGCGCACGAATTTATGATTCAATCGACGAGGGAAAAACTAACCTAGATAATAACAAAATGATTCGATAAATAAATAAATTTTATTTGAGATTAATATTTTTAATTAGTGCTCTTAATGGGATTTTTAGATTTATTTTTGTGAGTTGAAGGAAATTTTCTAACTTTAAAAATCCTATTTTTAAGTATTTTTAATTAATTTTCCAATTAAATAAATAAATAAAAAAATAATAAAAATTGGGTTGACTTTCTGATAGTTGACCGGGTCCGACCGGTCAGACTGTGTTTATTGTATGCAGCTTGTGAGGTTCGAACTCGGGACCTCTCGTATACGTGCACGCAGCTCTACCAACTGAGCTACGTGTCTAACCTGAAATATTCTCTGTTTTAATTATATATATATACTAATTAACCTTAACCTTATTTGGTTTTTATTAAAAATGATTTATATGGTCGAACCGGTTGCAGAGACCCGGAGTCGAACTTGGGACCTTCGGTTCGAGTGCGCACAGCCAACCAGTTGGGTTGTGTGTCTAATCTGTTTAACTACTGGATTATATTCCTTTAATGTATATACTGTGACTTGATCTGATTAGGTTTTAAAAATGTTGGTTTTATTTCTGAAAGTCGGTAACGTGTGCGATTCGAACCCGGGACGTGTGTATTGAAATTGCACACAGTCCACCGCTGGACTGTGTGTCTAACCCGGTTAAATATCCGTTTTTAATTATGCTAAAACACATTTTCATCTTCATCTTCTTCGCTTACAAAAACATAGAACAGTGAAATTCGACTGTTCTGTTTAATCGATCACAACTTATACTTGATTGAAATGGAAAGAAAATTAAGTGATATGGTATACCAGAACAACGAGTTTGCTTCAGATTTCCGGCAAGATTTCGTCGGCTCTGATTTGCAGATTCCGGCTGAGTGAACTGTTTAACAGTTTCGATTATTGTGTTAAGTAATTAGATTACTAATCAAGAGATAGCAAGAAAGATTTAGATGATTGTACCGATTAGGAGTAAGCCTTCGGTTCTCCGGTGATATTCCGGCGAGTGCGAGAATTTCCGGCGACGTGTTCTGAGTGGACTAAATCTTAAGGAGTGAGCGCGGTTGTGTGCGAAAAGTTTACAGGAGGTTGGAGTGGGTATTTATAAGGAGGAACAGTTGATTTGGGTTTGATTTAAGGTCAACAATCGCGATTTAAGATTTCCGACGGTTTTTGACTAAATTGATGGCCGGCAACGGTTATAACTGATGTCGAATTCAGTTTATGCGTTTCAGTCAAAGGAAAACTAGCCAAAATCGCGGTGTTCCGGTTTTTCCGGTGATTGCGGGTTCTGGGCGCTGATTTACAAATTTAAGTTTCGGTTTTTATTATAAATATTATTCGTTTCAGTATTAAACACAAAAGTGGCGTGTGGCGGAGGTGGTGTGGTGTGTGTTTGTGTTTGTGGGAGACCCGGGTTCGAGACCCGGCGGCTCCATTTTATTTTCTATACACTTATTTTTATTATTTATTAATTATGGTTTTTAACTTCTAAAATTTTTATTAATTATGTATTATTTAAAATAATCAGAATAATAAATACGCAACGAAAATTTATAACTGAATACTTGGTTATTAAACGAAGCGGGTTTTGAAACCCATTTTTTGACGAATGTTACAGTATCCCCTACTTTTAGGAATTTCGTCCCGAAATTTAAGTAGTAGTGGTAACTGGAAAAAGATGCGGGTATTTTTCACGCATTGAGTCTTCACGTTCCCAAGTAAACTCGGGTCCTCGTTTTGACTCCCAACGTACCCTGACAATTGGAATACGACTTCGCCTTAAACGCTTCTCTCCGAAGTCCATGATTTCTACCGGTCGTTCAACGAAGTGCATCGATTCATCGACTTGAATGTCTTCTAGGGGAATATGGAGGTTTTCATCGGCGAGGCACTTCTTTAAGTTTGATACGTGGAATGTGGGATGAATTATGTTGAGTTCTTCTGGTAGGTCAAGCTTGTATGCTACAGGACCTACTCTTTCGAGTATCTTGAAAGGTCCTACGTAACGTGGTGCTAGCTTGCCCTTCTGGCCAAAACGAACTACTCCCTTCCACGGTGATACTTTTAAAAGTACTTGATCACCAATGTCAAACTCCAAGGGCTTTCGTCGTTTGCCTGCATAACTCTTTTGACGACTTTGAGCCGCTAGAAGATTGTTTCGAATTTGAAGGACCTTGTCGGTTGTTTCTTGAATTAATTATGTACCGGTGATTTGCGCTTCCCCAATTTCGTACCAACATACTGGAGATCGGCACTTACGACCATATAAAGCTTCGAAAGGAGCCATGCCGATACTTGAATGATAGCTATTGTTGTACGAAAATTCCACTAATGGTAGGTGAGCGTCCCAATTCCCTTTGAAGTCTATGACACATGCTCGCAGTATGTCTTCAAGGGTTTGGATGGTGCGTTCAGATTGACCATCAGTTTGAGGATGAAAAGCGGTACTGAGGTCTAATCGTGTACCCAAAACGGTTTGTACGGCTCGCCATGTTCGTGAAGTGAAACAACCATCACGTTCTGAAATGATGCTTAATGGTACACCATGACGGCTTACGATCTCGCTGATGTAGATACGAGCTAACTTCTCGTTCTTGAAGTCCCGCGAATTGGAATGAAATGAGATGACTTTGTAAGACGATCGATTATTACCCATATGGTGTCATACCCACTGGAGGTGCGAGGTAACCCGGTAATGAAATCCATGGTTATGTTTTCCCACTTCCATACAGGTATTTCGGGTTGGACTAGAAGTCCTGAAGGTCTTTGATGTTCAGCTTTTACTTTGGAACAGGTAAGGCACTTGGAAACAAAAACAGTGATATCCTTTTTCATACCAGGCCACCAGTAGGTGTATCGTAGGTCTTGATACATCTTGTCGGCTCCTGGGTGTACAGAGTATGGTGTTTTGTGCGCCTCATTCATGAGGAAATCACGAAGGTTATCGCGATTAGGAATCCATATGCGGTTTAAATAGTATAGAATACCATCGGATTTTGTTTCGATTTTGAGTTCAACTCCACATGACAGCTCATCGCGTACGTCATTTTCTGTTAAAGAAACATGTTGAGCTGCTCGGATTCGATCTTTGATGTCGGTTATGATTTGCGAACATAGAAGACGAATGGAATTCGCATAACCTTTTCAACTGAGCGCATTAGCCACCACGTTTGCCTTGCCAGGATGATACCGAATTTCACAGTCGTAGTCGTTGAGAAGTTCGACCCATCTTCGTTGCCTCATATTCAACTCCTTCTGGTTGAAGATATGTTGGAGACTTTTGTGGTCAGTGTATATTTCACACTTGGTACCATAGAGGTAATGTCTCCATATCTTGAGAGCGAACACAACGGCTCCAAGTTCCAGGTCGTGGGTGGTGTAATTCTTCTCATGAACCTTGAGTTGCCTAGAAGCATAGGCTATCACTTTTCCTCTTTGCATCAATACACAGCCTAGCCCTTGCCCACTGCGTCGCAATATACCACAAAGTCATCGCAACCCTCAGGGAGTGTGAGGATAGGTGCGTCACAAAGTTGTTGCTTTAGAGTTTGGAAGGCTTCCTCTTGTTTAGGTCCCCATATGAAGGGTTTTCCTTTATGAGTCAAAGCCGTGAGTGGTACAGCAATACGGGAAAAATTGGCAATGAAGCGTCGATAGTAACCAGCCAAACCAAGAAATGACCTTACCTTGGTAGGGGTACGTGGCGCTTGCCATTCCTGCACTGCCTTGATTTTTTAAGGATCAACATGAATTCCCTTGTCATTGATGACATGTCCAAGGAATTGTACTTCTCCTAACCAGAATTCGCATTTTGAGAACTTAGCGTAGAGGTTTTCAGTCCTTAAGAGTGCAAGGATGAGTCGAAGGTGTCGTTCATGTTCGGATTTAGACTTGGAGTAGATAAGGATGTCGTAGATGAAGACTATGACGAGACGGTCGAGATAGGGTTTGCATACCCTATTCATTAGATCCATGAAGACAGCGGGGGCGTTGGTTAAACCGAAAGGCATGACCATGAACTCGTAACGACCATAACGAGTCGGAAAGCGGTTTTTGGGATATCTTCATCGTGCACTCTGAGCTGATGATAACCAGAACGAAGTTCGATTTTTGAAAAGAAGGTGGCGCCTTGAAGTTGGTCTAGGAGGTCATCGATGCGAGGTAGTGGATAGCGATTTTTAACCGTTAACTTGTTGAGTTCTCTATAATCAATGCACATGCGAAACGTTCCATCTTTCTTCTTCACAAAGAGAACAGGTGCACCCCAAGGCGAGAAGCTAGGACGTATGAATCCTTTGTCAGTCAGCTCTTGCAGTTGACTGGCCAACTCTTGCATTTCGGATGGGGCTAACCTATAAGGAGATTTTACGACTGGTGTAGCGCCAGGCACAAGATCGATGCGGAATTCGACTTCTCTCATAGGAGGAAGTCCTGAAATATCGCCGGGAAAGACTTGTGGGAATTCTTTCACAACTAGGATATCTTCGAGTTTCCTCTCCTTGTTTCCCTTTTTGACGACGTGAGTTAGGAATGCGACATAGTTCTTGCGGATATATCTTCGGGCTTGAAAGCAGGATATTAGTTTGAGTCCTTTCGAAGGGGTTTCCCCAAAAATACGTAGGGTTTGATTGTCTGCGAGAGGAATGCGAATGAACTTTTCATGGCACACTACTTCAGCGTGATGCTGGCTGAGCCAGTCCATACCGATTATAACATCGAAACTTCCCAACTTCATAGGAATAAGGTCAATTGGAAAATCGTGATCGTTTAGAGTGAGGGTACAATTGCGTATAATAGAATTTAATGAAACGGGTTTTCCGTCAGCAACTTCCACCGTTAGAGATTCCATGAGATTAACACGAGTTTGGTTGAGGATAGGTTCAAATTCTAAGGACACGAAGCTCTTATCCGCACCAGTATCGAATAATATGGATGCATAACTACCATTGATGAGAAACGTACCGTTGACCACGTTGTTGTCAGCCCTAGCTTGGTTGGCATTGATGTTGAAAGCTCTTCCTCTGGCAGGTGGAGGAGCTTGGTTAGCTTGGTTTACCGGGTTTGCTTGAGCTTGGGCATGGATGATGTTCATCAAGCGTGGACAAGTGTTCCTGAAGTGGTTTGGGTCCCCACAGTTGTAACAAGCTCGCATGGGTTGCATCATGGGGTAGTTGGGTTGGTAGTAAGTTTGGGCTACGTGTTGTGCAGGTGGTAGAAGTAAGGGTTGTTGGGCTTGACCCACTATCTGATTGCGGTTCATTCGTTGAAGGGTACGACAGGTTTGGATGGTGTGACCCGCACGGCCACAGCTTGTGCGATGTTGGCAGGGATTTTCTGGAGGGTGATGGTATTGACAACGGTTGCATTTTGGGTGTGGGCCGGTGTATGGCTTTTTGAATGGTGCAGCTGAAGGAGCAATTTGGATGATTGGTGCAGCAGTGATAGGAGGGTTGGTTTGAGTGACAGCAAAATTCTTGCCATTAAGTTTCCTCTTACCAGCAAACCTTGAGGATGAGACTGAGTGGTTTGTAGTTGAGGTCTCTATGGGTGCTTTCTTCTTTTCATCTTTGAATTTGTCGTTTCGAATGCGATTTTCAGTGAGTTCTGTAGCTAACTCCATCGCGGCTTCAAGTGTTGCAGGCGAAGTGCTTAAAACCGAGTCTTGGATTTTCGAGGGGAGACCTCGAATGTAATGTTCAACCAAGCGGTACATGGGGGTGAACAAATTAGGGATCATCTGGTTCAGCTCGAGAAATCTCTTATTATAGGAGGTGTGATCTCCTTCCTTTTGTTTCAGTGAGTGGAATTCGTCTTCCAGCTTTTTGATTTCGCTTCTTGGACAGAAGCGTCTTGTCATGAGTTCCCGTAACTCTTCCCATGTTAAGGCCATGGCATCTTCAACTCCTCGCTTACCTTTTTCCGTGTTCCACCAGGTAAGGGCTACCTCAAACAGTCTTCCAGTTGCATAACGTACCTTACGGTCCTTGGGACAATCGCAATTGAGGAAAGTGTTCTCCATTTCTTCAAACCAGTGAAGGAGGGCGGTAACACCTTCGGTCCCTTCATACTTTGGGGGATCGCAAGATTTGAAGTGTTTGTAGGAGCACTTTTTGGAAGGAAGGTTGGCGACGCTCTGGTCTTCTTGATTGGGAGGGTTGATGGGATTTGCGGTGAGAGCTTGTTGAACTTGAATCACGATGTCAGGAAGCACTGCGGCCATTTGTTTAGCAATTTGTGTGGCCAAGCGTTCATTTGATCTTCCTGACTTTCTACCTCCACGTAGTTGCCTAGCCGACATCTACAGGAACATACATAGGAAGATTGTGAGTTTAAGAATTTTCTAGGTGTAATGTGTCGTAAAAAGAATGAAAAACAACATAATTGGCAATAATTTAACTACATCCATAGGATGTCTTGGGTTTGCTCATGTTTGGGCCTCCAATGTCCCCCATACCATCGCCTGTGTAGTCATGTGGGCCCCCATGACTATTAGGTTTGGTAGGATTCACATTGGTGTTGGCGGATTAACACTCGCACCACCCGAATGAAAATCGTAAAATATGATTGCGAGATGTATGGTAGGAGGGTGTCCAGGTGTAGACACAATGACAACTCAAAGTGGGGTTAGCTCACACGACGTTTGATATAGCATGCTTTGGCCTAATAGGTCCTTCGTACTCTCATCGTTAGTCCCCAGGTAGGCAAACTGCTCCTTTATTTTGGATTTATACGAATGCCAAGCCTAGACAGGACGTTCCGACTACCGGTACTCGTACCCTTCCAGTTACTACATGCCCGTCATGAGAACTCACTTTGATGTGATTTGAAAAATACAAAAATCATTGCAAAAATCATGGGAACCGTGAGGTGTGTGCTCTCATGGATATGATATGTTATGAGGATATGATTCATGATGAGCATTGTATAATAACATGTATTTGTGAGCATGCTTGCATAACATTGAGTGTGAAAATAAACATAAAGCATATAAACATCATGAATTTTGTATGTAACGCATAAAGAATTTAAAATTTTAATCAACTATAGTATAGGCTCTAAGGGTCCAATAACCTATCCTATATCCCTATAGTCATAAGCTCTGATACCAATCTGTCACACCCCGACCCGCAGCGGAATAAAAGTCGGGGCATAATTGGGTTATCACCAAAGCTCATGATGTTTACTAAGATGTTTCATATTTATTAAATTCAAATTACAACTTAAATATCCAAAACAAAATTCATACAATTACAAGAAAATGAAACTACATAATTATTCCAAAGCATAAACTTGTTTATTCTTCTAGGCCTTCCTAAGTGTTTCCTGTCTCAGCTGGATCACCTGTATCATCTGTAAAACGGGGGATATTTTGGGTCAACAAAAGTTGGCGAGTGAACCTTGATAAAACATTTTTACTAATTTCTTGTTTTATTTAATAAGGAAAATTCGTGCAATAATCACATGTGAGCAAATATATATAGATAAACAATCACAAACCACTTTGGATGAGTATATGACATGAATGATGATGTATGTGAGATCAAGGCTCAATCAAACGGAGCCGATCTAATGAGGTTCCTGATGCTCAACCCGTATCCCACGGGGAACTGATGGGCCTAATGAAATGCATGCACTGAAAATGATAAATCCAATCTACATATAATTCACACAACAATTGATACACATTTGATCACGGATATGATGTATGCACAAGTGTTTAAATAAAATAAAGAATTATACGACACATGATATACCCCAAAACATGATTAAAACGGGGAATTGGTAGAGATTCACTCACAATGGGTGCGTTCTTTGATGATGATGAAGGCGCACGAATTTATGATTCAATCGACGAGGGAAAAACTAACCTAGATAATAACAAAATGATTCGATAAATAAATAAATTTTATTTGAGATTAATATTTTTAATTAGTGCTCTTAATGGGATTTTTAGATTTATTTTTGTGAGTTTAAGGAAATTTTCTAACTTTAAAAATCCTATTTTTAAGTATTTTTAATTAATTTTCCAATTAAATAAATAAATAAAAAATAATAAAAATTGGGTTGACTTTCTGACAGTTGACCGGGTTCGACCGGTCAGACTGTGTTTACTGTATGCGGCTTGTGAGGTTCAAACTCGGGACCTCTCGTATACGTTCACGTAGCTCTACCAACTGAGCTACGTGTCTAACCTGAAATATTCTCTGTTTTAATTATATATATATACTAATTAACCTTAACCTTATTTGGTTTTTATTAAAAATGATTTATATGGTCGAACCGGTTGCAGAGACCCGGAGTCGAACTCGGGACCTTCGGTTCGAGTGCGCACAGCCCAACCAGTTGGGCTGTATGTCTAATCTGTTTAACTACTGGATTATATTCCTTTTATGTATATACTGTGACTTGATCTGATTAGGTTTTAAAAATGTTGGTTTTATTTCTGAAAGTCGGTAACGTGTGCGATTCGAACCCGAGACGTGTGTATTGAAATCGCACACAGTCCACCGCTGGACTGTGTGTCTAACCCGGTTAAATATCCGTTTTTAATTATACTAAAACACATTTTCATCTTCATCTTCTTCGCTTACAAAAACATAGAACAGTGAAATCCGACTGTTCTGTTTAATCGATCACAACTTATACTTGATTGAAATGGAAAGAAAATTAAGTGATATGGTATACCAGAACAGCGAGTTTGCTTCAGATTTCCGGCAAGATTTCGTCGGCTCTGATTTGCAGATTCTGGCTGAGTGAACTGTTTAACAGTTTCGATTATTGTGTTGAGTAATTAGATTACTAATCAAGAGATAGCAAGAAAGATTTAGATGATTGTACCGATTAGGAGTAAGGCTTCGGTTCTCCGGTGATATTCCAGCGAGTGGGAGAATTTCCGGCGACGTGTTCTGAGTGGACTAAAGCTTCAGGAGTGAGCGTGGTTGTGAGCGAAAAGTTTACAGGAGGTTGGAGTGGGTATTTATAAGGAGGAACAGTTGATTTGGGTTTGATTTAAGGTCAACAATCGCGATTTAAGATTTCCGACGGTTTTTGACTAAATTGATGGCCGGCAACGGTTATAACTGATGTCGAATTCAGTTTGTGCGTTTTAGTCAAAGGAAAACTAGCCAAAATAGCGGTGTTCCGGTTTTTCCGGTGATAGCGGGTTCTGGGAGCTGATTTACAAATTTGAGTGTCGGTTTTTATTATAAATATTATTCGTTTCAGTATTAAACACAAAAGTGGCGTGTGGCGGAGTGGTGTGGTGTGTGTTTGTGTTTGTGGGAGACCCGGGTTCGAGACCCGGCGGCTCCATTTTATTTTCTATACACTTATTTTTATTATTTATTAATTATGGCTTTTAACTTCTAAAATGTTTATTAATTATGTATTATTTAAAAAAATCAGAACAATAAATACGTAACGAAAATTTATAACTGAATACTTGGTTATTAAACGAAGCGGGTTTTGAAACCCGTTTTTCGACGAATGTTACAGCCGGGCTTCTGTTCAGGCTATAAATAGGGGTGCTTGGTTACCCACAAAGGCATCCCTTGGCAAACTACTTTTCTCTCACTTTGCCACCACTCCACCACCACTACAACAACAACACCACCATCATCCATCTTCCATCTTTCGAGTGTGTAGTAGTCTCGGGATCCAAGATAGATTGTAAGGGTTCTTGTCAAACAAAGGCCATGCTTGGCTAAATTCCTTACATCACTTAGTGAAGACTAATCTTTTATGTATTACTTTTAGTTTTTAATCTTTCGGCACTTTTTATTTGGGTTTGTATTAATGACTTTAATAACTAGTTTCTTATGTTGAAAGTGAATTTTCTTAACTATTTATTCATGATGTCATTGATTTGTTCATTCGTGTCTTTACGGTCTATATAAAGCGCGTTAACTACTTGGAAGGGGGTTAGAATGGTGGTTTGGTAAAGTTCTTGTCTCGTTCAGTATATAGATCCCGCGAGGACTTGGTTCAAGCCTATTAGGGCCTCCTTCAATGCTCAACGGGTATTGGATGGCGGGGGCGCGAATGGCTTGAACCCCTCATATGTAAACTACTATTAATATTTTAATCCGGCTACTTGGGATTGTATCCCTGCTGACTCAAACCACTTAGCCGAGGGTAACGTCACCTTCAAAAGAGGGGCCTACCACTTTTTGCATTAATAACTTAATTAATTATCTTCCAATATTCCGACATTTTGTGATTGTATCCCTGCTGACTGAAACCACTACGTTGAGGGTAACGTCACCTTCAAAAGAGGGGACTACTACTATAACTAAGATAATCTCTTAAAAAGTCCGAAAGTGCGAAAACTATCAAAGGATACATAAAAGAGAAGTTAGATCCAAGTGATTCTATCTTGTCTATTTGTATTTTATTTTATCTATCTTTTTATTTATGTTTAAAAAAAACTTTTATCAAAAATTTAGATTGATTAGACGTTGATGATAAACCAGTATTAAAAGCTCTTGTGTCCTTGGACGATATCGGTATCTTACCAACGCTATACTACGCTCACGATAGGTGCACTTGCCCAAGTGTATGTTTAGTGTTACTAGAATATCGTGTTAATAAATTTAAAACTTGACTATGCGTAAAATGGATTAAAAATAACAATAAAAATATAATACGCTTAACACACACCAATGATGAGCATTCAACACATAGGACGGACTTTGAGCTTTAGTGGCATAAAAAAAGAAAGACAATATATTAATGTTATGTTTTTGTTTTGTTTCAAGACATTGTAAACAATTCTAATCAATAATACAAAACTTTAATTACCATGATTGTTAAACAATAATTCTGTTACGACACTTCCCGACGTTTCCGCCGTGGTATATTATTTTACGCGGTCGGGGTGTGACACTAAGTGTGTTTAAAAATATATGTAATCATGTATATACATACATACATATATGTGTATATATATCCTTTGATAATTCACACTTAGCAGATTGTCGATTTTATTCTACAGATATACTTTTATAACACTTGGAATTTTATGTATCTTGAATATATATATATATATATATATATATATATATATATATATATATATATATATATATATATATATGGAGATGATCATGAGAAAACTACTTAAATGTGAGAAAACTAGAAAACTAACTAAAAAAGCCAAAAAAACATAAAAAACATACAATTCTTTTTTACAATTTTTTTATAAAAAAATCGCTGCTTTTATGTATAAAAAAAAAACTTTTTTTTCAAAAAAAAAATTGTACTGCACATGTGCACTATATGTGTACTACACATGTGCATTATATGACTACACATGTGCATTATGTGCTTTTTTATTTATTTTTTTAAGTTTTTTTATATATATATGTGTAGCGATTTTTTATAAAAAAAATCAAAAAAATTGATATTATTTTTGGCTCTTTTAGTTAGTTTTTTGGTTTTCTCATTTAAACTAGTTTTCTCATGATCCATCCCATATATATATATATATATATATATATATATATATATTTGAAATGTCCCGGAAATATATATCCTCTCAAAGGCTCGAAAATATATATTTTCGCAATCAACTCAAAAATATATATTTTTACGACGACTCGGGAAAATATATATGTTTTTATAATGACACCAAATATATATATTTTTTCATACTTAGCTCAAAAATATATATATATTTTACAATAGCTCGGTAATATAGATTTTTCACAAAAATATACATGTATGTGACGTGATGTCAAGTCTCACGCAAATTTAATCCAAATACAACTAATTAGCTAGCCGTAAGTGGGTATCGAACTCAGGGAGTTTGTGGAAAATGCGTTTATTATATAGCGTTTTGATTAACTAATTAAACCAAATTGTAGAAAATTAATTCAGAGATTTGGATTGTTTGAATTTACTAAGGTTAACTTATTAATTTGCAAAATAAAGGATTGGGTTTGTAACAATTTAAAGACAAATGACCATCTTAAGTTTCCGGTTTGCTTTGACATTCATGCTAACATTTAACTTGAAAAAACCACATAGACATGGTTCATGTATATTTACTCGTTATGATGAAAGGGAACTAAGTACTCGGATTATGAAAACGCGAGGTTGTTACCCGATGACCAATTGATCATTATCCAACACTAATCCCTCCCATGATATCTCGATTGCCAACGACACCAAGAACGTATGGTTTCAATTAAGATCAACATATAAATCAACAATTTACGAACAAGTAAACACGCACCATAATAAACAAACCATAGAAGCAAGTCTATTATTCTAGAAATATAAATCAAAGCATAAGTGTCTCAGACAAACCTTCAACTAAAGATGATCACCATAAGTTTAGCCACCCATGACTTGGACAATCATCATCATACACATATCAATGTTCATAGGAATTAAAAACACTACATAGATGTTTAACAATTGTTTCAAGCTCCCCCGAACACCCAAAATTCGTCTCTAGATTCCTGGTAACCGAATGGGAATGATTGGTAGTGAAAAGACCTCATAAAAACTCATTAAACATGGCAGTTACAAAGTTCACGCTAGCAAACATCCTACAGTAGCATGAACCTGTCTTACGTCGAAGAAAATACTCCCAGCTTCCACCGTAGCCTACAGTGGTAGCTGGCTTCACTTGAATTTTGTTGTGTCATCATTTCAAGTCTCCATTGCGACTCCCAACACGAGCTTCATCCAAACAAAATAACATCTCTTCTTTATGCTCTTTAGACCTGCAATACCGAACACACCGTAGTTATCTAATTCCACTAATTAATCGAGTTAAGCATGAGATGTTTATCATTTTAGAGCATTTAAAAAGTGTTCTACGGATCACCCGTCACATCCCCACACTTAACCGTTGCTTGTCCCAAGCAACCCGTTGAAACCATTCTCAAACTAATACTCGATCAATACAAACCAAACAATCAAATGTCCTCATTTACTAATTTTCTTAGAACCCCGCATAACACACCCCTCACAAAAAACTCTCCTCTCGGCGACAAGTAATAACTAGCAAAGATAAGAAGATCACACTTTAAGCAAACGGGTGGTTGTACACAATAAGCTTGTAGTTAAATCGGTCCTTCGCCTAAATAACTTGCTAAACATGCACGTGAATTAAAGGGACTTAGAGGTTGTAACGTGGCTAGGAAAATGGGTAGGAAATGGAAATATATATGCAAAGTAGCTAATCAATTCAACCCGATCTTTATTTCCACTAACAAAACATTAACAACTAAGTACAAACTAACTAACTAAACTTTTTTTTTTTTTTTTTTCATAGATTGCTCTTTCTCTTTTCTGATTTTTCTTTCTTTTCGGTTTTTTTTTAAACAAACCATACTACGATTGCAATTCAACCAAACATACTGAAACAAGATAATCAAACTAATCAAAAACTATAGACCGGGTTAAATAAGGGTTAATTTTTTTAGAGAAATTCGGTACGGGAACCAAATGATCGGCTTAAAGCTCAAATGGGCTACTAAAGTCCAAACCCCCGTCCCTCTCACTACCATGCTCCTATATATAATTTATGAGGTCCAACCCCCCAAATCCCACACTCACACTCACCATGACGAGGCTACCTAATTGCCTTTATCCTTTTTACATGCATATCAAGCTAAGGCCTTAAACCGCATTCAAGCACAAGTTCTACCATACCCCACCCGTTGCCACTCTCATCAAGAAAGATATATATTAAAAGTTCAACGAAATGGCTCAAACTCTCACCAAGAAAAAGGGAATATAGGTTGCCGATGTGTCATGCGGTTTAATACTTAAATGTTCAATTTGGACCATTTTTCGCTTGATTTTTTTTATATCTTTTAATATTTTAATTTTATAATTTTTTATGATTTTTATATTTTCAAAAAGCATAGAAAATTACCCTACCCCCCACGAAAAACCCATGTTGTCCTCAACACTATGTTAAAGAAATTCGGAAGAATTTTCCCACACTTGTTTTGAACACAAGCTTAAACGAGTACGATAATTAATCAAAACAACTAAACTAAACTAAACTACATATTTACACTACCAAACCTGGGCCTCTCATGCTTGTTCTTCATCGACCGGGCGTAAGATATAGCCCATTTTATCGAGTTCGAGTTTGTTGATGTCATTACCTTCCAAATACGGCTTGAGCCGGTGCCCATTCACCGTTTGCTTCTTGTTGGTATGAACATCCAAAATGTCAACATCACCGAATCGACCACTCGCGTAATTTCATATGGACCCATCAATTTACTCTTTAACTTGCCCGCGAATAACTTCAATCAAGAATTATACAACCACACCTTTTGACCCACTTCAAAGGTTCGTTTCCTAATCTTCGCATCATGAACCTTATTCAGTTTGTCTTTGTATGCGGAAGCACATTCATACGCTTCATCACGAATTTCCTCGATCTCACTCAATTGAAGTTTTTGAATTCTCCCCGCTTCATCATAATCCGCATTCACCATTTTGATTTCCCAATGCGCCCGATTATCTAACTCCATCGGTAAATGACACCCCTTCCCGTACACCATCCGATAAGGAGTTGTACCAATAGGAGTTTTATAAGCCGTCCGATATGCCCACAATGCATCGTCCAACTTACTTGACCAATCCTTCCTATCCGTTCGCACCGTCTTCATGAGAATTTCTTTGATTTGACGGTTGGACACCACCACTTGTCCATTTTTTTGCAGATGATACGGTGTAGCGATCTGGTGGTTCACACTATATCGCCTTAATAACTTCCCAAAGTTAAAATTTTTAAAATGCGAACCTCCATCGCTAATTATAACTCTCGGATTCCCAAACCGAGCAAAGATATTGGATTGAACAAACTTACACACAACCAAATGATCATTGGTTCTTGTAGGAATTGCTTCAATCCATTTCGAGACGTAATCTACGGCCACCAAAATATATAGAAACCCATTCGAACTTGGAAAAGGGCCCATAAAATCTATACCCCATACATCAAATATCTCAACCACCAAAATGGGATTCAAAGGCATCTCATCCCTCTTCGAAATACTTCCCATCTTTTGGCAATTTAAACAACTCCGAGAAAACTCACATGCATCTTTAAAAACTGTGGGCCAATAAAATCCACATGTGAGTACCCGATAACCCGTTTTGTGGCCACTAAAATGACCCCCACAAGCGGATGAATGAGCATGGGTCAAAATTTCCAAAACCTCCGTTTCGGGCACACATCTTCGAATCACTTGGTCGGGTCCAATCTTGAAGAGCATAAATTGTTATCTTGAACCATAAATTGTTGTCTTCGTTTCTTGGTCCAATGATCCGGAATAGCACCCGTGGCTAAATAGTTCACGTAGTGGGCATACCACGGTGCAACAAAAGTAGAAACGGCCAAGAGTTGCTCATCGGGAAACCGTATCTCGCTCATATCATCAACACCTTCTAATGGAATCTGGGACAAGTGATCCGCCACAACATTTTCACATCCCTTTTTGTCCCGGATTTCCAAATCAAACTCTTGTAGTAATAATACCCAACGGATCAATTGGGGCTTAGCGTCCTTTTTCTCCAAGTATCGAAGTGCGCTATGGTCCGAGTACACAGCCACTTTGCTCCCCCAAATATATGAGCGAAACTTGTCCAAGGCATTACACCACCGCAAGCAACTCCTTTTTGGTTGTGGTGTAATTCAGTTGCGCCTCAGACAATGTTTTGCTAGTATAATAGATTACCACCGGGTTTTTCTCGACCCGTTGACCCAAAACTGCTCCAATGGTCGTGTCGCTAGCGTCGCACATAATTTCAAACGGCTTCGACCAATCCGGTGGTTGCAAAATAGGAGCTTTAACTAACTGTTCCTTCAACACATTAAACGCTTGCAAACATTCATTAGTAAACTCAAACGAGACATCTTTTAACAACAAATTACATAAAGGTTTAGTAATGACACTAAACCCTTTAATAAATCGTCGATAAAAGCCCGCATGTCCCAAAAATGATCTTACCCCTTTTACATTTTTAGGTGGAGGCAAAGATGATATTACCCGAATCTTTGCTTTATCCACCTCCATCCCCTTTTCAGAAATGACATGGCCTAACACAATACCCTCTTATACCATGAAATGATTTTTCTCCCAACTTAGCACCAAGTTTTTCTCAACACATCTTTTTAAAACTTTTTGTAATTCGTTGAGACAAGATTCAAAACTTGTGCCGAAAATGGAAAAGTCATCCATAAATACCTCAAGTTGTCACACCCCGACCCGCAGCGAAATAAGAGTCGGGGCATAATTGGGTTATCACCAAAGCTCATGATGTTTACTAAAATGTTTCATATTTATTAAATCCAAATTACAACTTAAATAGTCAAATTAAATCCATACGGTTACAAGGAAAATGAAACTAAGTAATACAATCCCAAAGCTTAAACTGAATTATTCTTCTAAGCCTTCCTATGTGTTTCTTGCATCAACTGGATCACCTGTATCATGTGTAAAATGGGGGAAATTTTGGGTCAACAAAAGTTGGCGAGTGAACCTTGTTTACAAACATTGTTATTGATTTCTTGTTGTATTTAATATTGAAAAGTTGTGCAATATTCATATGTGAGCAAACATATATAAACAAACAATCACAAACCACCTTGAATGAGTATATGACATGAATGATAATGTATTGTGAGATCAAGGCTCAATCAAACGGAGCCGATCGTATGAAATGTATGATGATGTATGTGAGATCAAGGCTCAATCAAACGGAGCCGATCGAATGAGGCACCTGTACTCAACCCGTCTCCCACGGGGAGCTGATGGGCCTATGAAATGCATGTACTGAAAATGATAACTTTAATCTAAACATAATCCACACAACAATTGATACATATTGAATACACATTTGATCACGGATATGACGGATGCACAAGTGTTTATAATATAATAAATAGTTATGCGACACATGATACACCCCAAAAATGTGATTAAAACGGGGAATTAGTAGAGGTTCACTCACATTGGGTGCGTTCTTTTAATGTTGTTGGATGCGCACGAGTTTTGGATTTGATCGACGAGGAAAAATAACCTAAAAATAATAACGAAATAGTTCGGTAAATAAATGGATTTTTAGATTTATTTTTGTGAGTTTAAGGACATTTTCTAACTTTAAAAATATTATTTTTAAGTATTTTTAATTGATTTTTAAATTGAATAAATAAATAAAAAGAAATAAATTTTTTTGACTTTTTGACCGTTGACCGGTCAGACTGTGACTAATGTGTGCGCTGAGTGAGGCTCGAACCCGAGACCTCTCGTACGCGTGAACGCAGCTCTACCAACTGAGCTACGTGTCTAACCCGAAATATTTCTGATTTTAATTATACTTATATACTATTTAGATTATTCAGAATTCTATTTAATTTAAAAAGGTTTTTAAATCATTGAACTGGTGTGAGGGCCTGGACTCGAACCCGCGTCCATAGCCTTGTATTGCACACAACCCGACCAACTGGGCTGTGTGACTAACCCAAATGATATGCGATTTTAATTACATTTATTTACTATCTGCGCCTTAATATATATCAGTATTAAAAATGGTTGGAAATTTGTAAGAACCGGGCAGGGTGTTAGGACTCGAACTCGGGACCATGATATTATATTTGCACACAGTCCATCACTGGACTGTGTGTCTAATCCGGTATAATATTCAGTTTTAATTAAACTTATACACATATCGCCTTCGTCTTCTTCATTTATAACGACACAGACAAAGATGTTCGACTGTTCTTGCTTAATCGTTCGTCTAACATATAAATGATTGAAATGTAATGGATAAAGAGGGTTTTGGAAATGAATGTACCGAACAGGATGTTTTTTCTCAGAACTCCGGTAAGGGTCGTCGGCTCTGATTTGTGAATTCCGTCTGATCGGATCAATTAACAGTTTTGATCAATTAGGTGTGAAATTAAGTGACTAAACAAGAGATATCAGGGGGTTTAGATGATTGTACCGATTTACAGTGTGATTTCAGAATTCCCAGAGATTTTCCGGCGAGTGAAGAATTTCCGGCAACGTCGTCTGGAACCGATTCTGGTTGAAGGATTGAAGTTAGTATATGTCTAACAATGAGTTGAAAACGAAAGAGTCGAGAAATTTACCGATTTGGTGTAAGTCTTGGTTTTCCGGTGAAAGTCCGACGATAGCAGATAGTGATTCCGACGAAAAGAAGCTAGAGTGAAAAATTGAGGGTTTTGCGAGTGTTTCCGAGATGTGAGGCGATGGTATTATTAGTGTAAATTGGAAGTAATTTCATTTCGGTTTTCAATTCGACAATCATATGAATCGAGTCATTGAAGATTGAATTGATTAAAGAAGTGGGTTGTAACTGACATGGTATCATCGGTTACACTCAGAAACTCGCGACCACCAAAGGTCTCTGGTTATTTGAAAGTCGTTGGGCGGTTTCAGTTCTTGACGCAAACCGATGAATTCACGGGTGGAACTTAAGTTTTATTTGATTCATTGATTACACAAACGAGTCAAGTGGCGGAGTGGTGAAACGCTTGTTTGTGGCTGACCCGGGTTCGAAACCCGGCAGCGGTATTTTTTTTTTATTCACTATTTCTTTGTTTTTATTAATTATGTTTTAAAATTCTAGCAATGTTTATTAGTTATGTATCGTTTAAAATTAATATGAACATTAAATACGCAACGAAAATTTATAACTGAAATATTCGATTAATAAACGAAGCGGGTTTTGAAAACCCGTTTTTCGACGGATGTTACAGTATCCCCTACTTTTAGAAATTTCGTCCCGAAATTTAAGTAGTAGTGGTAACAGGAAAAAGATGCGGGTATTTTTCGCGCATTGAGTCTTCACGTTCCCAAGTAAACTCAGGTCCTCGTTTCGACTCCCAGCGTACCCTAACAATTGGAATACGACTCCGTTTTAAACGTTGTCCATGATCTCTACTGGTCTTTCAATAAAGTGCATAAATTCATCGATCTGAATATCTTCTAGGGGAATATGGAGGTTTTCATCGGCGAGGCACTTCTTTAAGTTTGATACGTAGAATGTGGGATGAATTCTGTTGAGTTCTTCTGGCAGGTCAAGCTTGTATGCTACAGGTCCTACTCTTTCGAGTATCTTGAAAGGTCCTACGTAGCGTGGTGCTAGCTTGCCCTTCTGGCCAAAACGAACTGCTCCCTTCCACGGTGATACTTTTAAAAGTACTTGATCACCAATGTTAAACTCCAAGGGCTTTCGTCGTTTATCTGCATAACTCTTTTGACGACTTTGTGCCGCTAGAAGATTGTTTCGAATTTGATGGATCTTGTCTGTTGTTTCTTGAATCAATTCTGGACCGGTGATTTGAGCTTCCCCAATTTCGTGCCATACTGGAGATCGGCACTTACGACCATATAAAGCTTTGTACGAAAATTCAACTAATGGTAGATGAGAGTCCCAATTTCCCTTGAAGTCTATGACACATGCTCGAAGCATGTCTTCAAGAGTTTGGATGGTGCGTTCAGATTGTCCATCAGTTTGAGGATGATAAGCGGTACTGAGGTCTAATCGTGTACCCAAGGCGGTTTGTACAGCTCGCCATGTTCGTGATGTGAAACAACCATCACGGTCTAAAATGATGCTTAAAGGTACACCATGACGGCTTACGATCTCGCTGATATAGATACGAGCTAACTTCTCGTTCTTAAAGTCCTCGCGAATCGGAATGAAGTGAGCTGATTTTGTAAGACGATCAATGATTACCCATATAGTGTCATACCCACTGGAGGTGCGAGGTAACCCGGTAATGAAATCCATAGTTATGTTTTCCCACTTCCATATAGGTATTTTGGGTTGGACTAGAAGTCCTGAGGGTCTTTGATGTTCAGCTTTTACTTTGGAACATGTAAGGCACTTGGAAACAAAAACAGCAATATCCTTTTTCATGCCAGGCCACCAGTAGGTGTATCAAAGGTCTTGATACATCTTGTCGGCTCCTGGGTGTACAGAGTACCGTGTTTTGTGCGCCTCATTCATAAGGAAATCACGAAGATTATCGTGATCGGGAATCCATATGCGATTTAGATAGTATAGAATACCGTCGGATTTAGTTTCGATCTTAAGTTCAGCTCCACAAGACAGCTCATTGCGTACGTCGTTTTCTGTTACTGAAACATGTTGTGCTTCTCGGATTCAATCTTAGATGTCAGATATGATTTGCGAACATAGAAGATGAATGGAGTTCGCATAACCTTTTCGACTGAGTGCATCGGCCACCACGTTTGCCTTGCCAGGATGATACCGAATTTCACAGTCGTAGTCGTTAAGAAGTTCGACCCATCTTCGTTGCCTCATATTCAACTCCTTTTGATTGAAGATATGTTGGAGGCTCTTGTGGTCAGTGTATATTTTACACTTGGTACCGTAGAGGTAATGTCTCCATATCTTGAGAGCGAACACAACGGCTCCAAGTTCCAGGTCGTGGGTGGTGTAGTTCTTCTCATGAATTTTGAGTTGCCTAGAAGCATAAGCTATCACTTTTCCTCTTTGCATCAGTACACAGCCTAGTCCTTGCCCTGACGCGTCGCGATAAACCACGAAGTCATCACAACCTTCAGGAAGTGTGAGGATAGGTGCGTCACAGAGTTTTTGCTTTAGATTTTGGAAGGCTTCTTCTTGTTTAGGTCCCTATATGAAGGGCTTTCCTTTATGAGTCAAAGCCGTGAGTGGTACAACAATACGGGAGAAATTTGCAATGAAACGGCGATAGTAACCAGCCAAACCAAGAAATGATCTTACTTCGGTAGGGGTACGTGGCGCTTGCCATTCCTGTACTGCCTTGATTTTTTAGGGATCAACATGAATTCCCTTGTCATTGACGACGTGTCCAAGGAATTGTACTTCCCTTAACCAGAATTCACATTTCGAGAACTTAGCATAAAGCTTTTCTGTCCTTAAGAGTGTAAGGATGAGTCGAAGGTGTCGTTCATGATCAGACTTAGACTTTGAGTAGATGAGGATGTCGCCGATGAAGACTATGACAAAGCGGTCGAGGTAGGGTTTGCATACCCTATTCATTAAATCCATGAATACTGCTAGGGCGTTGGTTAAACCAAATGGGATGACCATGAATTCGTAATGACCATAACGAGTTCAGAAGGCGGTCTTTGGGATGTCTTCTTCATGTACTCTGAGTTGATGATAACCAGAACGTAGGTCGATTTTTGAAAAACAGGTGGCGCCTTGAAGTTGGTCTAGAAGGTCATCGATGCGAGGTAATGGGTAGCGGTTCTTAACCGTTAACTTGTTGAGTTCTCTGTAGTCGATACACATGCGGAACGTTCCATCTTTCTTCTTTACAAAAAGGACAGGTGCACCCCAAGGCGATGAGCTAGGACGTATGAATCCTTTGTCAGTCAGCTCTTGCAGTTGACTGGCCAGCTCTTGCATTTCGGATGGGGCTAACCTATAAGGAGATTTTGCAACTGGTGTAGCTCCAGGTATAAGATCAATGTGGAATTTGACTTCTCTCATGGGAGGAAGTCCTGAAATGTCGTCAGGAAAAACTTGCGGAAAATCTTTTACTACTGGGATGTCTTCGAGTTTCTTCTCCTTGGTTCCCTTTTTGACGACGTGAGTTAGGAATGCGACATAATTCTTGCGGAGATATTTTCGGGCTTGAAGACAGGACATTAATTTGAGTCCTTTCAAAGGGGTTTCTCCAAATATTCGTAGAGTCTGACCGTCTGCAAGAGGAATGCGAATGAAATTTTCGCGGCATACTACTTCAGCATGATGTTGGCTGAGCCAGTCCATACCGATTATAATGTCGAAACTTCCCAACTTCATAGGAATGAGGTCAACTGGAAAATCGTGATCGTTTAGAGTGAGGGTACAATTTCGTATAATAGAGTTTAATGAGACAGGTTTTCGGTCAGCAACTTCCACCATTATGGATTCCATGAGATTATCACGAGTTTGGTTGAGGAGGGGATCAAATTCTAAGGACACAAAACTCTTATCCGTGCCAGTATCAAATAACATGGATGCATAACTACCATTGATGAGAAACGTACCGTTAACCACGTTGTTGTCAGCCCTAGCTTGATTGGCGTTGATGTTGAAAGCTCTTCCTCTAGCAGGTGGAGGAACTTGGTTAGCTTGGTTCACCGGATTTGCTTGAGCTTGGGCATGAATAATGTTCACCAAGTGTGGACAAGTGTTTATAAAGTGGTTTGGGTCTCCACAGTTGTAACAAGCTCGCATGGGTTGCATCATGGGGTAGTTGGGTTGGTAGAAGGATTGGGCTATATGTTGGGCAGGTGGTAGGAGTAAAGGTTGTTGGGCTTGACCCACTATCTGATGCTGGGTTTGGGTTGAGGGTTGATTACGGTTCATTCGCTGAAGTGTGCGATAGGTTTGGGTGGTGTGACCCGCACGGCCACAGCTGGTGCAATGCTGGCAGGGATGTAACATCCGTCGAAAAACGGGTTTTCAAAACCCGCTTCATTTATTAATCGAATAGTCAGTTACATTTTTCGTTGCTTATTTAATGCTCCTTTTAATTTTAAACAATACATAATTAATAAATATATTAGAATTTATAAACTATAATTAATAAACAATAAAAACGTTCGAAGAAAAAAATAAAAGTCGCTACCGGGATTCGAACCCGGGTCAGCCGGCTCACTTAACACACAAACACTTAACCACTCCGCCACTTGATTCTTTTGTGTAATCAATGAATCCAATAAACCTTAAGTTCACCCGTGAACTCATCTGTTTGCGCCAAACCTGAAACCGATAATCGGCTTTCAACTATCCAGACTGTTGAGTGATCGCGAGTTACTGATTATAACCGATAAATCATTTGCAACCCACGTTTTAATCAATTCAGTCTTAAATTGCTTCGATTCATATGATTTTCGGGAGTTAAAACCGAAATGAAATTTATTTTCAATATACACTGACAATTTCATCGTCTCATAACTTAGAAACACTCGCAGAACCTTCAATTTCATTTGCGCTCTAATTTCTGTTCGTCGGAAACGATATCTACTATCGCCGGACTTTCGCCAGAAAACCGAGACATACATCAAATCGGTAATTTTCTCGATTCTTTCATTTTCAATCCATTGTTAGACTTTTACTAACTCAAAACCTTCAATCAGAATCGGTCCCAGACGACGTTATCGGATAATCTGCACCCGCTGGATAATCTCTGAAAATTCCAAAATCATGCTGTGAATCGGTACAAACATTTAAACTCTCTGATAATTCTTGTTTAGTCACTTAATTTCACAATTAGTTAATCAAAACTGTTAATTGGTCCGCTCAGACGGAATTCATAAAACAGAGCCGACGACCTTGCTGGAGTTCTGAGAAAAACATCTGCTTCGGTACATTCATTTCCAAAACCCTCTCTATCCATTACATTTCAATCATTTATAAGTTTCGTTAATCGAATTAAACAAGAACAGTCGAATATCGTTGTTCTGTGTCTATGAATGAAGAAGACGAAGTCGACGTTGTGTATAAGTATTATATAAATTGAATATTGAACCGGGTTAGACACACAGTCCAGCGGTGGACTGTGTGCAAACACATAGCTCACGTCACGAGTTCGAATCTTACAAACGCACCGGCTTTCCGAATTAAAACCAATTTTTTTTAAACTGAATCAGAGTAGGTCCCAGGATGTTTTTAAGATTATTATAAACTGTAAGTTTAACAGATAAGACACACAGCCCAACTGGTTGGGCTGTGCGCTTACAAACCGAAGGACCCGAGTTCGATCCGGCTCCCTGTAAACTGGTTCAACCATTTAAATTCTTTTAATATAAACCGAATAAATTAAACATTTAATTAGCATATATATATAATTAAAACATAGAATATTTCGGGTTAGACACGTAGCTCAGTTGGTAGAGCTGCGTGCACGCGTACGGGAGGTCACAAGTTCGAACCTCAATCAGTGCACTTACACCACACTCCGGCCGGTCAACGGTCCGGTCAACGGTCAACCCAAAAAGTCAACATTTCTTTATATTTTTATTTATTTATTTAATTTAAAAATCAATTAAAAATACTTAAAAATAATATTTTTAAAGTTAGAAAATGACCTTAAACTCACAAAAATAAATCTAAAAATCCTATTAAAATTGTTAATAAAATCCACTTATTTACCGTACCTTTTCGTTATTATTTAGGTTAGTTATTCCTCGTCGATCAACCCTCTAAACTCGTGCGCATTCAACATCATCAAACAAACGCACCCAATGTGAGTGAATCTCTACAAATTCCCCGTTTTAATCACATTTTGGGGTATATCATGTGTCTTATTATTTATTACATTTAAACACTTGTGCATCCATCATATCCATGATCAAATGTGTATCCAATATGTATCAATTGTTTGTGTGGTTAATGTTTAGATTAAATTTATCATTTTCAGTACATACATCATCATAGGCTCGTCTGTTCCCCATTACCTATGAGCGGAACCGTTCCCCATTACCTATGAGCGGAACGTGGCGTTGCCAACATACGATCGGCTCCGTTTGATTGAGCCTTGATCGCACATACATCATCATAGGTCGTCCGTTCCCCATTACCTATGAGCGGAACGTGACGTTGCCAACATATAAATTATCTTTCATGTCATATACTCATGCAAGGTGGTTTGTTATTGTATGTTTATTTACGTTTGCTCACATATGATTATTGCACAATTTTTCCATATTAAATACAACAAGAAATCAATAATAAATGTTTTCTAACAAGGTTCACTCGCCAACTTTTGTTGACCCAAAAACCCCCATTTTTACACATGATACAGGTGATCCAGTTGCAGCAAGAAACATATAGGACAGCCTAGACGAATAAATCAGTTTAGGCTTTGGATTGTTTATTTAGTTACTTTTTCCTTGTAATTGTATGGACTTGTTTGAAATATTGAAGTTGTAATTTGAATTTAATAAATATGAAACATTTTAGTAAACATCATGAGCTTTGGTGATAACCCAATTATGCCCCGACTCTTATTCCGCTGCGGGTTAGGGTGTGACAGATTGGTATCAGAGCCATGACTATAGGGATATAAGATAGGTTATTAGACCCTTAGAGCCTATACTATAGTTGATTAGAATTATTTAAATTGTTTATGTGTTACATACAAAATTCATGATGTTTATATGCTTTATGTTTATTGTTACATTTAATGTTATGCAAGCATGTTCATAAGTACATATTACAATATAATGCTCATCATGAATCACATCCTCATAACATATCATATCCATGAGAGCACACACCACACAATTTCCATGATTTTTGCAACGATTTTTGTATTTTTTTCAAATCACATCAAAGTGAGTTCTCATGACGGGCATGTAGTAACTGGAAGGGTACAAGTACCGGTAGTCGGAACGTCCTGTCTAGGCTTGGCATTCGTATAAATCCAAAATAAAGGACCAGTTTGCCTACCTGGGGACTAACGATGAGAGTACGAAGGACCTATTAGGCCAAAGCATGCTATACCAAACGTCGTGTGAGCTAACCCCACTTTGAGTTGTCATCGTGTCTACACCTGGACACCCTCCGACCATACATCTCGCAAACATATTTCATAGTTTTCATTCGGGTGATGCGAGTGTTAAACCGCCAACACCAATGTGAATCCTACTAAGCCAATAGTCATGGGGGCCCACATGACTATACAGGCGATGGTATGGGGGACATTGGAGGCCCAAACATGAGCAAACCCAAGACATCCTATGGATGTAGTTGCATTATTGATGTTTATGTTATTTTTTTTAAAACGACACATGACACCTAAAAAGACTCCTTAAACTCACAATCTTCTTGTTTATGTTCCTGTAGATGTCAGCTAGGCAGCAACGTGGAGGTAGAAGGTCAGGAAGGTCAAACGAACGCTTGGCCACCCAAATCGCAAAACAAATGGCCGCGGTGCTTCCTGACATCTTAATTCAAGTCCAACAAGCTCTCGCCGCAAATCCCATCAACCCTCTCAATCAAGACGACCAAAACGTCGACAACCCTCCCTCCAAAAAGTGCTCTTACAAACACTTCAAGTCTTGCGATCCCCCGAAGTATGAAGGGACCGAAGGTGTGACTGCTCTCCTCCACTGGTTTAAGGAAATGGAAACACCTTCCTCAATTGCGATTGTCCTGAGGATCGCAAGGTACGTTACGCAACCGGGAGACTATTTGGAGTAGCTCTTACCTGGTGGAATACAGAAAAAGGTAAGAGAGAAATCGAAGATGCAATGGGCTTAACATGGGAGGAGTTAAGGGAAATCATGACGAGACGCTTCTGTCCAAGAAGCGAGATCAAAAAGTTAGAGGATGAATTCCACTTGTTAAAGCAAAAGGAGGGAGATCATACTTCCTACAACAAAAGGTTTCTAGAGTTGAACCAAATGATCCCCAACTTGTTCACCCCAGTATACCGCTTAGTCGAACACTATATTCGAGGCCTCCCTTCGAAAATTCAAGACTCAGTTCTAAGCACTTCGCCTGCAACACTTGAAGCCGCTATGGAACTAGCTACCAAGCTTACCGAGAATCGCATCCGAAACGGCAAATTTAAGGATGAGAAAAAGAAAGCCCCCATTGAGGGCCAAACTTCAAACCATTCCACCTCCTCCTCAAAGTTTGCTAGTAAGAGGAAACGAAACACCAGAAACTTTGCTGACACACAAACAAATTTCCCTATCCCTGCTGCACCCATCACCCAAGTTGCCCCCTCAGCTGCACCATATAAAAAGCCATACTCCGGCCCATACCCAAAATGCAACCGTTGCCAATACCATCACTTTCCTGATCATCCCTGCCAATATTGCACCGGCTGTGGCCGTGCAGGTCACACCATCCAAACCTGTCGCGCACTTCAGCGAACGAATCGCAATCAACCCTTAACCCAAACCCACCATCAGATAGTGGGTCAAGCCCAACAACCTTTACTCCTACCACCTGCCCAACATGTAGCCCAATCCTACTACCAACCCAACTATCCCATGATGCAACCTATGCGGGCTTGTTACAACTGTGGAGACCCGAACCACTTCAGGAACACCTGTCCACGCCTGGTGAACATCATCCATGCCCAAGCTCAAGCAAATCCAGTAAACCAGGCTAACCAAGCTCCTCCACCTGCTAGAAGAAGAGCTTTCAACATCAACGTCAATCAAGCTAGGGCTGACAACAATGTGGTTAACGGTACGTTTCTCATCAATGGTAGGTATGCATCCATGTTATTTGATACTGGCGCGGATAAGAGTTTTGTGTCCTTAGAATTTGAACCCATCCTCAACCAAACTCGTGATAAACTCATGAAATCCATAACAGTAGAAGTTGCTAACGGAAAACCGGTCTCATTAAACTCTATTATACGCAATTGTACTCTCACCCTAAACGATCACGATTTTCCAGTTGACCTCATTCCTATGAAGTTGGGAAGTTTCGACATTATAATTGGTATGTACTGGCTCAGCCAACATCATGCTGAAGTAGTATGCCGTGAAAAGTTCATTCGCATTCCTCTTACAAACGGTCAGACTCTACGAATCTTTGGAGAAACCCCTTCGAAAGGACTCAAATTAATGTCCTGTCTTCAAGCCCGAAATATCTCCGCAAGAATTATGTCGCATTCCTAACTCATGTCATCAAAAAGGGAACCAAGGAGAAGAAACTCGAAGACATCCCAGTAGTAAAAGATTTTTCCGCAAGTTTTTCCTGACGACATTTCAGGACTTCCTCCCATGAGAGAAGTCGAATTCCGCATTGATCTTATACCTGGAGCTACACCAGTTGTAAAATCTCCTTATAGATTAGCCCCATCCGAAATGCAAGAGCTGGCCAGTCAACTGCAAGAGCTGACTGACAAAGGATTCATACGTCCTAGCTCATCGCCTTGGGGTGCACCTGTCCTTTTTGTGAAGAAGAAAGATGGAACGTTTCGCATGTGTATCGACTACAGAGAACTCAACAAGTTAACGGTCAAGAACCGCTACCCATTACCTCGCATCGATGACCTCCTAGATCAACTTCAGGGCGCCACCTGTTTTTCAAAAATCGACCTACGTTCTGGTTATCATCAACTCAGAGTACGTGAAGAAGACGTCCCAAAGACCGCCTTCCGAACTCGTTATGGTCATTACGAATTCATGGTCATGCCATTTGGTTTAACCAACGCTCCAGCAGTATTTATGGATTTAATGAACAGAGTCTGCAAACCCTACCTTGACCGCTTTGTTATAGTCTTCATCGACAACATCCTCATCTACTCAAAGTCTAAGTTTGATCATGAACGGCACCTTCGACTCATCCTTACACTCTTAAGGACAGAAAAGCTGTACGCTAAGTTTTCGAAAATTCTGGTTATGGGAAGTACAATTCCTTGGACACGTCGTCAATGACAAGGGAATTCATGTTGATCCCTCGAAGATCAAGGCAGTGCAGGAATGGCAAGCGCCACGTACACCTACCGAAGTAAGATCATTCCTTGGTTTGGCTGGTTATTATCGCCGTTTCATTGCAAATTTCTCCCGTATTGCTGTACCACTCACGGCTTTGACTCATAAAGGAAAGCCCTTCATATGGGGACCCAAACAAGAAGAAGCCTTCCAAACCCTTAAGCAAAAGCTTTGTGACGCACCTATCCTCACACTTCCAGAAGGTTGTGATGACTTCGTGGTTTATTGCGACGCGTCAGGGCAGGGACTGGGATGTGTACTGATGCAAAGAGGAAAAGTGATAGCTTATGCTTCTAGACAACTCAAAATTCATGAGAAGAACTACACCACCCACGACCTGGAACTTGGAGCCGTTGTGTTCGCTCTTAAGATATGGAGACATTACCTCTACGGTACTAAGTGTGAAATATACACTGACCACAAGAGCCTCCAACATATCTTCAACCAAAAGGAGTTAAACATGAGGCAACGAAGATGGGTCGAACTTCTTAATGACTACGGCTATGAAATTCGGTGTCATCCTGGCAAGGCAAACGTGGTGGCCGATGCGCTCAGTCGAAAGGGTTATGCGAACTCCATTCGTCTTCTATGTTCGCAAATCATAACCGACATCAATGATCAAATCCGAGAAGCCCAACATGTTTCAGTAACGGAAAACGACGTACGCAAGGAGCTGTCTTGTGGAGCTGAACTTAAAATCGAAACTAAATCCGACGATATTCTGTACTATCTAGATCGCATATGGATTCCCGATCACAATAACCTTCGTGATTTCCTTATGAATGAGGCGCACAAAACACGATACTCTATACACCCAGGAGCCGACAAGATGTATCAAGACCTTCGATACACCTACTGGTGGCCTGGAATGAAAAAGGATATTGCTGTTTTTGTTTCCAAGTGCCTTACATGTTCCAAATTAAAAGCTGAACATCAAAGACCCTCAGGACTTCTAGTCCAACCCGAAATACCTGTATGGAAGTGGGAAAACATAACTATGGATTTCATTACCGGGTTACCTCGCACCTCCAGTGGGTATGACACTATATGGGTAATCATTGATCGTCTTACAAAATCAGCTCACTTCATTCCGATTCGCGAGGACTTCAAGATCGAGAAGTTAGCTCGTATCTACATCAGCGAGATCGTAGGCCGTCATGGTGTACCTTTAAGAATTATTTCAGACCGTGATGGTCGTTTCACTTCACGAACATGGCAAGCCGTACAAGCCACTTTGGGTACACGATTAGACCTCAGTACCGCTTATCATCCTCAAATTGATGGACAATCTGAACGCACCATCCAAACACTTGAAGACATGCTTCGAGCATGTGTTATAGACTTCAAGGAAATTGGGACGCTCATCTACCATTAGTTGAATTTTCGTACAACAACAGCTATCATTCAAGTATCGGCATGGCACCTTTCGAAGCTTTATATGGTCGTAAGTGCCGATCTCCAGTATGTTGGCACGAAATTGGAGAAGCTCAAATCACCGGTCCGGAATTAGTTCAAGAAACAACAGACAAGATCCATCAGATTCGAAACAATCTTCTAGCGGCACAAAGTCGTCAAAAGAGTTATGCAGACAAACGACGAAAGCCCTTGGAGTTTAACATTGGTGATCATGTACTTTTAAAAGTATCACCGTGGAAAGGAGTAGTTCGTTTTGGTCAGAAGGGCAAGCTAGCACCACGCTACGTAGGACCTTTCAAGATACTCGAAAGAGTAGGACCTGTAGCATACAAGCTTGACCTACCAGAAGAACTCAACAGAATTCACCCCACATTCCACGTATCAAACTTGAAGAAGTGCCTCGCCGATGAAAACCTCCATATTCTCCTAGAAGATATTCAGATCGATGAATCTATGCACTTCATTGAAAGACCAGTAGAGGTCATGGACTTCGGAGAAAAACGTTTAAGACGGAGTCGTATTCCAATTGTTAGCGTACGCAGGTAGTCGAAACGAGGACCTGAGTTTACTTGGGAACGTGACGACACAATGCGCGAAAAATACCCGCATCTTTTTCCTGTAACCACTACTACTTAAATTTCGGGACGAAATTTCTAAAAGTATGGGATACTGTAACATCCGTCGAAAAACGGGTTTTCAAAACCCGCTTCTTTTATTAATCGAATAGTCAGTTACATTTTTTCGTTGCTTATTTAGTGCTCCTTTTAATTTTAAACAATACATAATTAATAAATATATTAGAATTTATAAACTATAATTAATAAACAATAAAAACGGTCGAAGAAAAAAATAAAAGTCGCTGCCGGGTTTCGAACCCGGGTCAGCCGGCTCACTTAACACACAAACACTTAACCACTCCGCCACTTGATTCTTTTGTGTAATCAATGAATCCAATAAACCTTAAGTTGCGCCAAAACTGAAACCGATAATCGGCTTTCAACGTGATCGCGAGTTACTGATTATAACCGATAAATCATTTGCAACCTACGTTCTAACCAATTCAGTCTTAAATTGCTTCGATTCATATGATTTTCGGGAGTTAAAACCGAAATGAAATTTATTTTCAATATACACTGACAATTTCATCGTCTCATAACTTAGAAACACTCGCAGAACCTTCAATTTCATTTGCGCTCTAATTTCTGTTAGTCGGAAACGATATCTGCTATCGCCGGACTTTCGCCGGAAAACCGAGACATACATCAAATCGGTAATTTTCTCGATTCTTTCATTTTCAATCCATTGTTAGACTTTTACTAACTCAAAACCTTCAATCAGAATCGGTCCCAGACGACGTTGTCGGATAATCTGCACCCGCCGGAAAATCTCTGAAAATTCCGAAATCATGTTGTGAATCGGTACAAACATTTAAACTCTCTGATAATTCTTGTTTAGTCACTTAATTTAACAATTAGTTAATCAAAACTGTTAATTGGTCCGCTCAGACGGAATTCATAAAACAGAGCCGACGACCTTGCCGGAGTTCTGAGAAAAACATCTGTTTCGGTACATTCATTTCCAAAACCCTCTCTATCCATTACATTTCAATCATTTATAAGTTTCGTTAATCGAATTAAACAAGAACAGTCGAATATCGTTGTTCTGTGTCTTTGAATGAAGAAGACGAAGTCGACGTTGTGTATAAGTATTATATAAATTGAATATTAAACCGGGTTAGACACACAGTCCAGCGGTGGACTGTGTGCAAACACATAGCGCACGTCACGAGTTCGAATCTTACAAACGCACCGGCTTTCCGAATTAAAACCAAATTTTTTTAAACTGAATCAGAGTAGGTCCCAGGATGTTTTTAAGATTATTATAAACTGTAAGTTTAACAGACAAGACACACAGCCCAACTGGTTGGGCTGTGTGCTTACAAAACGAAGGACCTGAGTTCGATCCGGCTCCCTGCAAACCGGTTCAACCATTTAAATTCTTTTAATATAAACCGAATAAATTAAACATTTAATTAGTATATATATATAATTAAAACATAGAATATTTCGGGTTAGACACGTAGCTCAGTTGGTAGAGCTGCGTGCACGCGTACGGGAGGTCACAAGTTCGAACCTCACTCAGTGCACTTACACCACAGTCCGGCCGGTCAACGGTCAACCCAAAAAGTCAACATTTTTTTATATTTTTATTTATTTATTTAATTTAAAAATCAATTAAAAATACTTAAAAATAATATTTTTAAAGTTAGAAAATGACCTTAAACTCACAAAAATAAATCTAAAAATCCTATTAAAATTGTTAATAAAATCCACTTATTTACCGTACCTTTTCGTTATTATTTAGGTTAGTTATTCCTCATCGATCAACCCTCTAAACTCGTGCGCATTCAACATCATCAAACGAACGCACCCAATGTGAGTGAATCTCTACAAATTCCCCGTTTTAATCACATTTTGGGGTATATCATGTGTCTTATTATTTATTACATTTAAACACTTGTGCATCCATCATATCCATGATCAAATGTGTATCCAATATGTATCAATTGTTTGTGTGGTTAATGTTTAGATTAAATTTATCATTTTCAGTACATACATCATCATAGGCTCGTCTGTTCCCCATTACCTATGAGCGGAACCGTTCCCCATTACCAATGAGCGGAACGTGGCGTTGCCAACATACGATCGGCTCCGTTTTATTGAGCCTTGATCGCACATACATCATCATAGGCCGTCCGTTCCCCATTACCTATGAGCGGAACGTGACGTTGCCAACATATACATTATCATTCATGTCATATACTCATGCAAGGTGGTTTTTTATTGTATGTTTATTTACGTTTGCTCACATATGATTATTGCACAATTTTTCCATATTAAATACAACAAGAAATCAATAATAAATGTTTTCTAACAAGGTTCACTCGCCAACTTTTTTTGACCCAAAAACCCCCATTTTTACACATGATACAGGTGATCCAGTTGCAGTAAGAAACATATAGGACGGCCTAGAAGAATAAATCAGTTTAGGCTTTGGATTGTTTATTTAGTTACTTTTTCCTTGTAATTATATGGACTTGTTTGAAATATTGAAGTTGTAATTTGAATTTAATAAATATGAAACATTTTAGTAAACATCATGAGCTTTGGTGATAACTAATTATGCCCCGACTCTTATTCCGCTGCGGGTCGGGGTGTGACAGATTGGTATCAGAGCCATGACTATAGGGATATAGGATAGGTTATTAGACCCTTAGAGCCTATACTATAGTTGATTAGAATTATTTAAATTGTTTATGTGTTACATACAAAATTCATGATGTTTATATGCTTTATGTTTATTGTTACATTTAATGTTATGCAAGCATGTTCATAAGTACATATTACAATATAATGCTCATCATGAATCACATCCGCATAACATATCATATCCACGAGAGCACACACCACACAATTTCCATGATTTTTGCAATGATTTTTGTATTTTTTTCAAATCACATCAAAGTGAGTTCTCATGACGGGCATGTAGTAATTGGAAGGGTACAAGTACTGGTAGTCGGAACATCCTGTCTAGGCTTGGCATTCATATAAATCCAAAATAAAGGACCAGTTTGCCTACCTGGGGACTAACGATGAGAGTACGAAGGACCTATTAGGCCAAAGCATGCTATACCAAACGTCATGTGAGCTAACCCCACTTTGAGTTGTCATCGTGTCTACACCTAGACACCCTCCGACCATACATCTCGCAAACATATTTCATAGTTTTCATTCTGGTGATGCGAGTGTTAAACCGCCAACACCAATGTGAATCCTACTAAGCCAATAGTCATGGGGGCCCACATGACTATACAGGCGATGGTATGGGGGACATTGGAGGCCCAAACATGAGCAAACCCAAGACATCCTATGGATGTAGTTGCATTATTGAGGGGCAACTTGGGTGATGGGTGCAGCAGTGATAGGGGGGTTTGTTTGTGTGACAGCAAAGTTTCTGCTGTTTTGTTTTCTCTTACCAGCAAACTTTGAGGAGGAGATGGAATGGTTTGAAGTTTGGGCCTCAATGGGGGCTTTCTTTTTCTCCTCCTTGAATTTACCGTTTCGGATGCGATTCTCGGTAAGTTCGGTAGCTAGTTCCATTGCGACTTCAAGTGTTGCAGGCGAAGTGCTTAGAACCGAGTCTTGAATTTTCGAGGGGAGGCCTCGAATGTAGTGTTCAACCAAGCGGTACACTGGGGTGAACAAGTTAGGGATCATTTGGTTCAGCTCGAGAAATCTTTTGTTGTAGGAAGTATGATCTCCTTCCTTTTGTTTTAGCGAATGGAATTCATCTTCTAACTTTTTGATCTCGCTTCTTGGACAGAAGCGTCTCGTCATCATTTCCCTTAACTCCTCCCATGTTAAGGCCATTGGATCTTTGATTCCTCTCTTACCCTTTTCTGTATTCCACCAGGTAAGAGCTACTCCAAACAGTCTCCCTGTTGCGTAACGTACCTTGCGATCCTCGGGACAATCACAATTTAGGAAGGTGTTTTCTATTTCCTCAAACCAGTGGAGGAGAACAGTGACACCTTCGGCCCCTTCATATTTCGGGGGATCGCAAGACTTGAAGTGTTTGTAGGAGCACTTTTTGGAGGGAGGGTTGTCGATGTTCTGGTCTTCTTGATTGGGAGGGTTGATGGGATTCACGGTGAGAGCTTGTTGGACTTGGATTATGATGTCAGGAAGCACTGCGGCCATTTGTTTTGCAATTTGGGTGGCCAAGCGTTCGCTTGATCTTCCTGACTTTCTACCTCCACGTAGCTGCCTAGCCGACATCTACAGGAACATACATAAGAAGATTGTGAGTTTAAGAAGTTTTTAGGTGTCATGTGTCGTCAAATGAATAAAAATAACATAATTATCAATAATGCAACTACATCCATAGGATGTCTTGGGTTTGCTCATGTTTGGGCCTTCAATGTCCCCCATACCATCGCCTGTATAGTCATGTGGGCCCCCATGACTATTGGCTTAGTAGGATCCACGTTGGTGTTGGCGGTTTAACACTCGCATCCCCCGAATGAATACCATGAAATATGATTGTGAGATGTATGGTAGGAGGGTGTCCAGGTATAGACACAATGACAACTCAAAGTGGGGTTAGCTCACATGACGTTTGGTATAGCATGCTTTGGCCTAATAGGTCCTTCGTACTCTCATCGTTAGTCCCCAGGTAGGCAAACTGGTCCTTTATTTTGGATTTATACGAATGCCAAGCCTAGACAGGACGTTCCGACTACCGGTACTCGTACCCTTCCAATTACTACATGCCCGTCATGGGAACTCACTTTGATGTGATTTGAAAAATACAAAAATCATTGCAAAAATCATGGGAATTGTGAGGTGTGTGCTCTCATGAATATGATATGTTATGAGGATATGATTCATGATGAGCATTGTATAATAATATGTACTTATGAACATGCTTGCATAACATTGAATGTAACAATAAACATAAAGCATATAAACATCATGAATTTTGTATGTAACACATAAACAATTTTAAAATTCTAATCAACTATAGTATAGGCTCTAAGGGTCTAATAACCTATCCTATATCCCTATAGTCATGGCTCTGCTACCAATCTGTCACACCCGACCCGCAGCGAATAAGAGTCGGGGCATAATTGGGTTATCACCAAAGCTCATGATGTTTACTAAAATGTTTCATATTTATTAAATCCAAACTACAACTTAAATAGTCAAATTAAATCCATATGGTTACAAGGAAAATGAAACTAAGTATTACAATCCCAAAGCTTAAACTGAATTATTCTTCTAAGCCTTCCTATGTGTTTCTTGCCTCAACTGGATCACCTGTATTATGTGTAAAATGGGGGAAATTTTGGGTCAACAAAAGTTGGCGAGTGAACCTTCTTTACAAACATTGTTATTGATTTCTTGTTGTATTTAATATTGAAAAGTTGTGCAATATTCATATGTGAGCAAACATATATAAACAAACAATCACAAACCACCTTGAATGAGTATATGACATGAATGATAATGTATTGTGAGATCAAGGCTCAATCAAACGGAGCCGATCGAATGAGGCACCTGTACTCAACCCGTCTCCCACGAGGAGCTGATGGGCCTATGAAATGCATGTACTGAAAATGATAACTTTAATCTAAACATAATCCACACAACAATTGATACATATTGAATACACATTTGATCACGGATATGACAGATGCACAAGTGTTTATAATATAATAAATAGTTATGCGACACATGATACACCCCAAAAATGTGATTAAAACGGGGAATTGGTAGAGGTTCACTCACATTGGGTGCGTTCTTTTGATGTTGTTGGATGCGCACGAGTTTTGGGATTTGATCGACGAGGAAAACTAACCTAAAAATAACAACGAAATAGTTCGGTAAATAAATGGATTTTTAGATTTTATTTTTGTGAGTTTAAGGACATTTTCTAACTTTAAAAATATTATTTTTAAGTATTTTTAATTGATTTTTAAATTGAATAAATAAATAAAAGAAATAAAAATTTTTGACTTTTTGACCGTTGACCGTTGACCGGACTGTTGACCGGTCGGACTGTGAGTAATGTGTGCGCTGAGTGAGGCTCGAACCCGAGACCTCTCGTACACGTGAACGCAGCTCTACCAACTTAGCTACGTGTCTAACCCGAAATATTTCTGATTTTAATTATACTTATATATTATTTAGATTATTCAGAATTCTATTTAATTTAAAAAGGTTTTTAAATCATTGAACCGGTGTGAGGGCCTGGACTCGAACCCGCGTCCATAGCCTTGTATTGCACACAACCCGACCAACTGGGCTGTGTGACTAACCCGAATGATATGCGATTTTAATTACATTTATTTACTATCTGCGCCTTAATATATATCAGTATTAAAAATGGTTGGAAATTTGTAAGAACCGGGCAGCGTGTTAGGACTCGAACTCGGGACCATGATATTAAATTTGCACACAGTCCACCACTGGACTGTGTGTCTAACCCGGTATAATATTCAGTTTTAATTAAACTTATACACATATCGCCTTCGTCTTCTTCATTTATAACGACACAGACAAAGATGTCCGACTGTTCTTGCTTAAATCGTTCGTCTAACATATAAATGATTGAAATGTAATGGATAAAGAGGGTTTTGGAAATGAATGTACCGAACAGGATGTTTTTTCTCAGAACTCCGGTAAGGGTCGTCGGCTCTGATTTGTGAATTCCGTCTGTTCGGATCAATTAACAGTTTTGATCAATTAGTTGTGAAATTAAGTGACTAAACAAGAGATATCAGGGGGTTTAGATGATTGTACCGATTTACAGTGTGATTTCAGAATTTCCAGAGATTTTCCGGCGAGTGCAGAATTTCCGGCAACGTCGTCTGGAACCGATTCTGGTTGAAGGATTGAAGTTAGTATATGTCTAACAATGGGTTGAAAACGAAAGAGTCGAGAAATTTACCGATTTGGTGTAAGTCTCGGTTTTCCGGTGAAAGTCCGGCTATAGCAGATAGTGATTCCGACGAACAGAAGCTAGAGTGAAAAATTGAGGGTTTTGCGAGTGTTTCCGAGATGTGAGGCGATGGTATTATTAGTGTAAATTGGAAGTAATTTCATTTCGGTTTTCAATTCGACAATCATATGAATCGAGACATTGAAGATTGAATTGATTAAAGAAGTGGGTTGTAACTGACATGGTATCATCGGTTACACTCAGAAACTCGCGACCACCAAAGGTCTCTGGTTATTTGAAAGCCGTTGGGCGGTTTCAGTTCTTGACGCAAACAGATGAATTCACGGGTGGAACTTAAGTTTTATTTGATTCATTGATTACACAAACGAGTCAAGTGGCGGAGTGGTGAAACGCTTGTTTGTTGAATGAACCGGCTGACCCGGGTTCGAAACCCAGCAGCGGTATTTATTTTTTTATTCACTATTTCTTTGTTTTTATTAATTATGTTTTAAAATTCTAGCAATGTTTATTAGTTATGTATTAAAATTAATATGAACATTAAATACGCAACGAAAATTTATAACTGAAATATTCGATTAATAAACGAAGCGGGTTTTGAAAACCCGTTTTTCGACGGATTTTACAGTATCCCCTACTTTTAGAAATTTCGTCCCGAAATTTAAGTAGTAGTGGTAACAGGAAAAAGAAGCGGGTATTTTTCGCGCATTGAGTCTTCATGTTCCCAAGTAAACTCAGGTTCTCGTTTCGACTCCCAGCGTACCCTAACAATTGGAATACGACTCCGTCTTAAACGTTTTTCTCCGAAGTCCATGATCTCTACTGGTCTTTCAATAAAGTGCATATATTCATCGATCTGAATATCTTCTAGGGGAATATGGAGATTTTCATCGGCAAGGCACTTCTTTAAGTTTGATACGTGGAATGTGGGATGAATTCTGTTGAGTTCTTCTGGTAGGTCAAGCTTGTATGCTACAGGTCCTACTCTTTCGAGTATCTTGAAAGGTCCTACGTAGCGTGGTGCTAGCTTGCCCTTCTGGCCAAAATGAACTGCTCCCTTCCACGATGATACTTTTAAAAGTACTTGATCACCAATGTTAAACTCCAAGGGCTTTCGTCGTTTATCTGCATAACTCTTTTGACGACTTTGTACCGCTAGAAGATTGTTTCAAATTTGATGGATCTTGTCTGTTGTTTCTTGAATCAATTCTGGACCGGTGATTTGAGCTTCCCCAATTTCGTGCCAACATACTGGAGATCGGCACTTACGACCATATAAAGCTTCGAAAGGAGCCGTGCTGATACTTGAGTGGTAACTATTGTTGTACGAAAATTCAACTAATGGTAGATGAGAGTCCCAATTTCCCTTGAAGTCTATGACACATGCTCGAAGCATGTCTTCAAGAGTTTGGATGGTGCGTTCAGATTGTCCATCAGTTTGAGGATGATAAGCGGTACTGAGGTCTAATCATGTACCCAAGGCGGTTTGTACAGCTCACCATGTTCGTGAAGTGAAACGACCATCACGGTCTGAAATGATGCTTAAAGGTACACCATGACGGCTTACGATCTAGCTGATATAGATACAAGCTAACTTCTCGTTCTTGAAGTCCTCGCGAATCGGAATGAAGTGAGCTTATTTTGTAAGACGATCAATGATTACCCATATAGTGTCATACCCACTGGAGGTGCGAGGTAACCCGGTAATGAAATCCATAGTTATGTTTTCCCACTTCCATACATGTATTTCGGGTTGGACTAGAAGTCCTGAGGGTCTTTGATGTTCAGCTTTTACTTTGGAACATGTAAGGCACTTGGAAACAAAAACAGCAATATCCTTTTTCATGCCAGGCCACAAGTAGGTGTATCGAAGGTCTTGATACATCTTGTCGGCTCCTGGGTGTACAGAATACCGTGTTTTGTGCGCCTCATTCATAAGGAAATCACGAAGGTTATCGTGATCGGGAATCCATATGCGATTTAGATAGTATAGAATACCGTCGGATTTAGTTTCGATCTTAAGTTCAGCTTCACAAGACAGCTCATTGCGTACGTTGTTTTCTGTTACTGAAACATGTTGTGCTTCTCGGATTCGATCTTTGATGTCAGATATGATTTGCGAACATAGAAGATGAATGGAGTTCGCATAACCTTTTCGACTGAGCGCATCGGCCACCACGTTTGCCTTGCCAGGATGATACCGAATTTCGCAGTCGTAGTCGTTAAGAAGTTCGACCCATCTTCGTTGCCTCATATTCAACTCCTTTTGATTGAAGATATGTTGGAGACTCTTGTGGTCAGTGTATATTTCACACTTGGTACCGTAGAGGTAATGTCTCCATATGTTGTTTCGGGTCTACAGATGAGTAGTTTAGGACTGAAAAGTCAACCGGATAGTAAAATTCATCCACTTTTACTATAACGTCTTGCACCATCCCCTGTGGCAATTTATGAGATAAATCGGCCAAAACCACTGTTGTCTCAACCCGCGCTAATGGACCAAAATCATATTGGTCATATAATCCCCCCGGTAAAAATACTCACTCCAGCTCCAAGATCTAACAACGCCTTTGACATTGGAAAATTTCCAACTTGAATGTTTATTAACGGCATTCCCGGATCTTGGAGCTTAGGAGGAAGATCCCCTTTAAGCACCGCGCTTACTTGATCGGTTAAATCAACCCGCTTAGGCATCTTTTTCTTTTGTTGCCTCTTTTGTGTGCATAATTCTTTTAAAAATTTCGCATAAGCGGGTACTTGTTTAATCGCATCGAGCAAAGGAAGATTAACCTTTACTTGCTTAAACACATCAAATAATTCCTCTTTTTGAGGACCCTTTGTTGAAATAAAATTTTTCTTACCCGGGTCAAGTAAAGCTGAAGGAAATGGAACTTGGCTAGGCCCCCCCCTCCTTATTTTTATCTTGTAAAATTTCACCCAACCCCGGTTTTTTAATTACCTTTTCAACGTTAGGGTCCTTAGACACAATTGAGGGTGACCCCTCATCCTCATCATTTCATTACCCGTAATATCCTCAACCACCCCATCAACCAAACCCGGTGATAAATTTGCCTTAAATTCTTTACCACTTCTTAAGACACTAACATGGTTAATAGGAATATTACGTGAATTATTATGAGAAGGATTTACCTTGGTGTCACTAGGAAGTTGCCCTTTACCTTTTTCAATTCCGCTACCTCAGATGCAAGTGGACCCATTTGAGTGGTCAACGTTTGGATGCTTTTATCACGAACCTCATCCTTTTGCATCCGGACCTCATCGAGTTGATTCTTGTTGCATCATCCTAAGCATGTCCATAACTTCGTTTCCACTTGACGAAGGTTGACCCAAAGAACCACTTTGACCACCACCCGGTTGTTGATACCTTGGTAACCTTGATTGTTCCCGCTTCTACAATTACCTTGATTGTATTGTTGATGCGGAACAAAATTTCCTTGAGCCCCTTGGAAATATGGGTTAACTTGATTCGCTAGGTTCCCATAACGAAGGTTCGGATGATTCCTTAACCCGGGGTGGTATGTGTTCAAGTTCATGCCAAAATTTCTACCGCCCCCTTGAATAGCATTCACCTCCTCCGCTTGACCTTCAACACATGCCGCCACACAAATATCCGCCGCATGCCCTATTTCATTGCAATTAGTACACACATTAAAAACTTGATTAGTAGGGTGTACCTCTACATCCTCCACGGCGTTGATTTGTGGTCTTGTAACACATGCTTTTTTTCCTCTTGATGCTTGCACCTTCCGTTTAGAATTGAATGACATTTGTTCTAAAAAGGCCCAATCGTCTTGCTCAAAACTGGTACCAAAAGTACCATTTGTGACCGACATTAAATCTCGAGCATCTCCATCGTTCAACCCTTCATGAAAGGCATGTAGCAACTCCCAAAGAGCAATTCCATGATGTGGACAGTTTTTCAACATCATGTTAAACCTCTCAAATGCCTCATGAAACATCTCTCCCACTTGTTTTTGAAACCCCCGAATACTCCTTCGCGCCTCATTAGTCTTTTGGGCGGTGAAAAACTCCTCCAAAAATCTTTGTTGTATTTCTGCCCATGTATAAACCAATGCGGAGGGTAATGTGTAAAACAACCTCTTTGCCTTGTCTTCTAATGAAAATTGAAAAAGAACCAACTTAATATCATCGGCTGAAAATCCTTGACCTCCAATAGTATTACAAATGGAGTCATAAGCCTCCAAATGGAAATAAGGTTCTTCTGTTGCTAATCCTTTATACTTTGGCAAACTTTGGAGGGCATTAGTTCTAACTTCAAATGTCCTTCCATCCGGATGGTGAGGAATTACCACCGGAGAAGGATTGTTGGTAATGACCGGCCGGAAGTGAGCTTCAACCCCTCATACCACTTCTCTATTGTATCTTCGTGGAGCACCCAATGGTACTCTTGGTCGACCCGCTTAACCTTGCACCGCCCCTTGAGGTGCAAATTGTTGTTGGTATTGAGGTTGCACTTGTTGCGGAATTGGCCTTTGAAATGGTTGAGGTTGCTGAAATTGAGGTTGTACTTGTTGTAGAGGCATTGGCCGTTGAATCTGTGACCCATGAGGACGAACTTGTTGTACCCCCGTTGCTTGGCTCACCAAATCTTGAACTTGTTCCACTTGTTGCCTTTGTTGGTAAACCATACCTCCTTGAGGTCCCAAATTACCTCCTTCTCCCCCATAATAGTACCCTTCTTCTTTGTATCCTCTAAACTCATCATCATATCCATCATAAAAACCTTCTCCTCCAACACCCGAAGATTGCACATATTGAGAAGATGGTTGGTGAAAACCCGTTTGATGTGAAGGTTGGAAAGTGGATGTAGTATGGACAATGGTTGAACTGGGTTGGAATTGATTTGGTGGTATTTGTTGAGTGGAAGATGATTCATCGGCAGTTGGGAAAAAAGATGAAAATGGTGGAACCATTGTTGTGGAGGTAAAAGTAAGGGCGGGTCCGGTTTGAGTGATTGTGGGTGATGTGGTGTTAGTCGGTTGCACTTCCTATGTTGAAGTAGGATTGGTAGTAAGGTTTGGTGAAGGTGTAGACGGTGATGTTTGACCCGTAGTGGAAGTTGGTGGATCCATGATGACTTTGTTTCTCGAATTAAAACACGGTTTCGTCGTAAAGTTCGCTCGATTTCCGGATCAAATGCTGAAGTAGGATTGGTAGTAAGGTTTGGTGAAGGTGTAGACGGTGATGTTTGACCCATAGTGGAAGTTGGTGGATCCATGATGACTTTGTTTCTCGAATTAAAACAGGGTTTCATCGTAAAGTTCGCTCGATTTCTGGATCAAATGCTAGCGGTGATGACTTGTGAGAGTCTCTAGTATGCATACACCTGTAAGTACCTGCACGCTAAACACAACCAGCGTAAACCCGAAAATAACAAACAAAAGCTACTAAATTGACACACGTTGCGCACTACTCCCCGGCAACGGTGCCAAAATTTGACGTGAGTCGAAGTCTCATGCAAATTTAATCCAAATACAACTAATTAGCTAGCGGTAAGTGGGTATCGAACTCAGGGAATTTGTGGAAAATGCATTTAAATAGCCTTTTGATTTTACTAATTAAACTAAATTGTAGAAAATTAATTCAGAGATTTGGATTGTTTGATTTTACTACGATTAACTATTTATTTGGAAAATAAAAGATTTTTGGTTTGTAAACAATTTAGAGACAAATGACCATCTTAAGTTTCCGGTTTGCTTTGACATTCATGCTAACATTTAACTAGAAAGAACCACATAGACATGGTTCATGTGTATTTACTTGTTGTGATGAAAGGGAACTAAGTACTCGGATTATGAAAACGCGAGGTTGTTACCCGATGACCAATACATCATTATCCAACCCTAATCCCTCCCATGATATCTCGATTGCCAACGGCACCAAGAACGTATGGTTTCAATTAAGATCAACATATAAATCAACAATTTATGAACAAGTAAACACACACCCTAATAAACAAACCATAGAAGCAAGTCTATTATTCTAGAAATATAAATCAAAGCATAAGTGTCTCAGACAAACCTTCAACTAAAGATGATCACCGTAAGTTTAGCCACTCATGACTTGGACAATCATCATCATACACATATCAATGTTCATAGGAATTAAAAAAACTAAATAGATGTTTAACAATTGTTTCAAGCTCCCCGAACACCCAAAATTCGTCTCTAGACTCCTGGTAACCTAATGGGAATGATTGGTAGTGAAAAGACCTCATAAAAACTCATTAAACATGGCAGTTACAAAGTTCACGCTAGCCGCCACCGTAAGCTACAGTGCCACCATAGCCTACGGTGGCCAGAAAACATCCTACGGTAGCATGAACCTGTCTTACGGCAAAGAAAATACTCCGAGCTTCCACCGTAAGCTACGGTGCCACCGTAGCCTACGGTGGTCGCTGGCTTCCCTTGAATTTTGTTGTGTCATCATTTCAAGTCTCCATTGGACTCCCAACACGAGCTTCATCCAAACAAAATAACATCTCTTCTTTATGCTCTTTAGACCTGCAATACCGAACACACCGTAGTTATATAATTCCACTAATTAATCGAGTTAAGCATGAGATGTTTATCATTTTAGAGCATTTAAAAGGTGTCCTACGGATCACCCGTCAACCAAATATATATATTTTTTCATACTTAGATCAAAAATATATATATTTTTACAATAGCTTGGTAATATATATTTTTCACAAAAATATACATGTATGTGAAAATACTTCCAAAATATCCTGTAACATCCACGTTTTATAGAAAACCTGGATTTCACCAATATCATGTATTTTATACCAAAATTTCCCTTTGGTTTTGAAAAATCCGTTTTCCACACCAAACGTCGTTTAACTTTCCAAAACCCATTTTCACCATCATCATGTTAATCTTTATTAAAGAAACTGGGTTTTCTACACTATAAATATCTTGTTTTGTTTAGTGAATAAAGTATGTAGTTTTTTTTCGAAGATCATATCCTCTGTATACATACTTACGCGAGTCTGTGTTGTGTGTAGTATGTGTCTCCATGGGGCTTGCCTGACACATGTTTAGTTGTTGCTCCGGAGCACCAATGCCACTTGCTTGACGTTTACCGATCATCACGACACACATGCAATAACTGTGATCAACATCAGGTAACCCTCCCTCGAGCTTTCTCTACCTGAGAGTTAAAATTATGTACTAATGAAATCGTACTTTGTTTGCGTTGGTGCATAATGTCTATGTCTTAGTCTTATATTGAGTCTGTATAGTATAGAGCTTAATAGGCTAGCGATACAAAATATTTATGTAAATAGTAGCCAAGTTCGCCCATGGAAGATTGTTATGTCAAGTTCGGCCGAACTTGCAGTGGCAAGTTCTGGCGAACTCATGCCCATGACCAGCGAACTTGAGACTCTATAAATAGCTAGCTAGCCTCTTCATTTGTAACTTTGGCATTTTGGAGGCGAAGCTCTGTCAGTTTGTACTCTTGACATTTAATCAATAAAACTGATGTTAAACTGATTAATTCTTGTCTCTTGGTAAATACGACGTAATATTTCCGCTATTATGGACGTTAGATATCAAATTTAGGTTCCTTAGCATCGAGGATCGGTCCTACAAGTGGTATCAGAGCTAGAGCAGCCTGATTTGATAGTAATCAAGACAAGAACACTTCTATTTCATCTCCATTCTTCTATTTTTCATTACTTTTTCACAAAAAATGAAGAATTCACGGTCAAAATCTTTTCAATTTTGAATATATCATGTAAAATACAACAAAGATAAACCCTTGAAAGATTGGAGACCAAATTCAACCGAATTGATGTCAAAATTTTGAAAAAACCATGTTTTACAAAACCCTAACCATCGAACTTGTTAGCCAAGTTCGACCGAACTTGTGCTAAAAACTCACTTTGTCAGTGATTTTTTACCAAGTTCGCTCGAACTTGAGGTGTTTTTGAGGAAAATTTTGCCAAGTTTGCTCGAAGTTACCAAATATTCACTGATTTTATATCAAGTTCGACCAAACTTGATTAATATCAAGAGTGTTTAGGCTAAGTTCACTCAAACTTACAAGATCTTTACAAAATTAATTCAACAAGTTCGACCGAGGTTGTGTCAAAGGAAATTTTTCAAATTGATATTCACAAGTTCGACCGAACTTGTGAAAAATCTCTGAATTCTTCATTTCATCTACAAGTTCGACCGAACTTGTAGTAGATCTAACATTTTCAAAAGTTTTCAAGTGTTTTCAGTATACGTGTCTCGCTATTCGCGATGGATGACCTACAAAGAGCATATATGACAGCAGCGGGTTCGTCAAATGCCAACGTGATCCAACAAGTCAATTTAGACAACGAGATGGGCACGACTGTTAAACCGCCAAAGCTAATGAGCATGGACGAATATGAAGGATGGAAAGAGAAGTTTACATATTGGGTTCAAGCCATACACTTCCTAGGCTGGGTGTCGATCGAGAGAGGTTATACAGTTCCGTTGGACGAACATCAGCAAGTTTTGGAGAAATACAAGTACTCCATGACACAGAAAGAAGAATACATTGCTGAGATCTCTGGCTTTCATTGCAAAAGAAATATCAAGGAAGCGTGGAGATGATCAAGAGCAAGAAAGCTCTCATTATGAAAGAGTTCGATATCTTCAACATGCTGAAGGGTGAGACCATGAAGCAGATGATTGAACGTTTCTGTCATCTTAAAGTCCAAATGCGAAGACATGGTCTCGAGAAGACGGAGCAAGAATACATCGACAAGCTTGCAGACGCTCTACCAGATGGAGAATGGACTACTTACCTAATGGTTCTGAAGGAAAGAGAAAAATGGGAATTCTTCAAGCTGTCAACATTTATCGATAAACTCGAAGGCCATGAAATGGAACTCCTGAAGATTGCAAAGTCAAAGAACGCTAATGTTGTTCAAGACGTTGGTTTGTACTACAAGAGTGGAATGCAAGATAACATTTCAAGCCCAAAGATTCAGACAGCGTTCAATGCAAGTGTGAATTCTTCAAATAATTCGCAGCAGAATCAGAATCAGTCATATCCTCAATATGATCAAAGTCCACAGTCTTCATTCTCAAGCACTGGTTCAAATTCGTCTTATCAGAGTCAAGCAAATCAGAACCAACAAACAAATTCTGATTCGAATGTATTCAAGTGTAACATCGCTGTTAATTTGAACAATGTTGTTTCTGAGCAAACTGCTAAGCAACATATGGCACTTCTCGCCACTGTTCTAGAATCGTATGAAATTGTTGTAGCAGGGAAAATCGGCAATCCCGAGATGACCGCCGAAGACTACGATCAGGTGGACGAAGAAGAACTGGAGCTCATGGATATAAAGTGGTGTTTAGCTTCTATCATCCAAAGAGTTACAAAGTTTGTTGCTCTCACAGGCCGAGATATCGGAAATTCAAGCAACAAGCTAGGATTTGATTAAACAAAGGTCACGTGCTTCAGATGCCAACAGAAAGGGCATTTCAAGAGAGAATGCAAAAATCCTGAAGCAACAGGAAATCAAAGTTCATTCGATGGAGGAAACGAGTATTACAAGAAGTCACTTCAGTACAAGCCTTTCCCGAAGAAGACTCAGGTTGAAATCCAAGAGAAGCCAAATAGCAGTGACACTGAGAAGCTATGGTTGCAACAAACGAAGATGATGGTTTCGACTGGAATTCTTATATCGGTAAGAAGACCAGAGTTGCATTGATGGCTCAAATTGTTGAAGATACATCTGCCGAAGACGTAGCAATTCTAGAGAATATCTTATTGGAACAGTATCTGCAACAACAACAGGAGGAAGAGGAGTAATCCACATGCAGAAACAAGGAATTTTATCTCCTAACTCTTGTGATAGTTTTGCAGGTCACTTTGATGGAAGTTCTCAAGAACAAGTTGCTGAGGAGAAATCTATTGCTGAAGAAGTCATTGATGTTACTCAAGAAGTGAATGCCGAAAACCTCAAGGATATTGCCGACAAAGCTTTAATGGCAAATCTAACAAAGGTAGGTTCAGAAGTAAATGAAGTTTTCAAAGTGCAAGTTGTAGAGGTTGAGAAACCTTGTACAAAATGTTCCAAACCATGTATCAAATGTGCCGAAAAATCAAAGATCATCGTAGAAATCAATGTGCATAATGAACTTTTAAAATATGATTATCGCACAATGAAGGAAGCGTATGACAAAATGAAAGATGACTACGGCAGGCTCGATCGAAACAATATTGAACAACATAATACTGTGAGAATGTTGAAAGGAACAGTAATGGATAAGCAAAAAAGTGATTAATATCTATATTAACACCATTGCTGAAACTAAGCAACAACTGCAGGACATGAAAATTGAAACAGAGCGTGTTCAACAACTTTTGAGAAGTTACACTTGTAACGCATATGTCATTGATAACATCCTTCCGACAATTCCATTGGAAGAAAAACCTAAAAAGAAAATTGGTAAAGAATACAGCAATGTTCCTCCACCTCTATGTGAGAAGTATTGTCGCAAATCCGCTGATGGGATGGATAAGGCACTCAACGTTGAGTTGTTATCTGAAAAGAAAAATGAGTTGCCAGAGAACATTTGATGTAATTTATACTAAAACAGATAATGACAATGTTGTGGTAAAGAAGGTGGTTGAAAATGTTCTGAATGATTCTGATGAAGGCAGCTTTAAAAGCGCCGACTCGAGTTCAAAGAATTCTGTTTCACGGTCCGAAGATGACGATAAATCATCGGATGACGATCTAAGTGATGATCCTAACGTTGTTATGTACAAGGTTAAGGATTCTGGTAGATTGTACTTTGATGATAGTTTTCCGATTCAGAATGTGAAGGAAGAATTGTTAGACAAATTCTTTAAACTCGTGGAAGTCACATCAGATGATCTGGAAATCAATGTAAGAAAATTCTATTCCAAACCTAAAAGAAACAACTACCGAAGGAATGGTGGTGATCATCCGGAAAACCGGAGATCTGGGTTGGGCTTAGAAGAATCAGATGAACCTAAAAAGACAACGTCGCCATATCACGAATACAAGAATAAAAACATGAATTTTGTATATGGGATGAGCACGGTTCATGAGGAAAGTTTGATTGGCAAACAATCAAATGATGAGTTCAAGAAACAAAAAGAACTTCGAGATAAAGCCAAAATTGCAAGTGGTGCCAAAACAAGTGGTGTAAAACCCATTAAGGACATCCACATGATTCTTGGACTTGTTTCAAGTGCAACGAAATTGGTCATATTGCACGCCAATGTCCGAAATCAAAGCCGGCTTATCTTCGAAGGAAAGAAAGTCAAATGTTGTGAAACCGAAGCAACCAGAGTTTGTAAAACCTGTAAAGATTTTGAAAAGAAATGAATCAAAAGCTGAAGTTAAACCTAAAACAGAAAAGAAGTTTGAAAATTCAATTTTCAAAAAAGGTGAAACTTCAAAGGCTAATGAAAACAAGTTTTACATCAAGAAGGCTAACATAAAATCTCAAGCCTGGATTGCAAAGAAACAGTCAACAACATCCGATGTTATTAAGTTTGAGCCTGTAAAGACTGATAACACAAAAGAATCAAAATCTGAAATGGAAACCAACACTGTCAAATCTACAAGTGGTAATGTTTCAAAAGATAAAAAGAAAGTGAAGTTTTCAAATATTAACATCATCGAAAATCCAGAATATGAATATGAATTTGATTATGCTGACGAATGTGAGTTTGATTACGATGATGGTTATCCAATTCAACCCAAGACCAAAAAGGCTTGGGTCGCGCTGTTTAACTAATTGTTGAAATGTGCAGGGGCTCCAGAGATCCGTACTCTCCAAGTGGATTCTGGATAGTGGAGCGTCCAGGCATATGACGGGAATGAAAGCGTTGCTATTTGACATAAAAGCTATCAATGGTGGATATGTTGGATTTGCGGGTAGCCAGGGTGGAAGGATAGTCGCCGAGGGAAAACTCTCCAATGGCGTAGTTTCATTCGATCGAGTGAATTATATGGCATAGTTGGAGAATAATCTTCTGAGCATATCGCAGATTTGCGACAAGAAGTTCACGGTGCATTTCAACGACAAAGAATGTATTATCTTGAAGACGGGATTTATGATTCCAGATGAGTGGATTCTGATGCGAGCACCACGTGAGAATGATCTATATGTTCTAGATATGGGCGTTGCTACCACTTCATCAAAATCAGCGCAATGTTTTGTGACAAAGGCTACTGAAAAAGATTTTATTCTTTGGCATCGTAAGATGGGGCATATTCATTTGCGAAAAATGAATTTCTTGGTTCCTAATGGTCTTGTAGAAGGTGTAAATCATCGGAGCTTTCATATGTTTGATCACTGCTTAGAATGTAAAAAGGGAAAGCAGATCAAGAAATCTCATCTGAAGAAAATTCTGAACTCAATCAAGTTGCCATTAGAACGTCTCCACAGGGATTTATTTGGTCCTGTCAATGTTTGAAGCATTGCAGGAGACTTATATTGCTTGGTCGTGACAGATGACTATTCCAGATATTCGTGGGTATTCTTTCAGGAATCAAAAGACGAAACGTCGAGAATTTGGTGATTCTGTTTAAGAAACTCGAGAATCTTTATCATCTGTCGATCAAACGCATTAGAAGTGACAATGGCACAGAGTTTAAGAATAACAAAATGAAGGAATTCTGCAACGCTAAAGGGATTATGCACGAGTTTAGTGCTCCCTATACTCCACAGCAAAACGGTGTTGCTGAACGGAAGAACAGAACTTTGATTGAAACTGCGAGAACCATGCTTGCAGATTCTAAACTTCCAGTCAGCTTCTGGAGTGAAGCGGTTGCTGCGGCTTGCTACACGCTAAACAGAGTTCTCACTGTCAAACCAACAATGAAAACATGTTTTGAGATGATAAACCGACGGAAGCCAAATTTAAAATTCTTAGAACCATTTGGTGCGCCATGTACTGCAATCGATCAAGATGGCAAATTCAAAGCGGAATCTCTTGAAGGTTTCTTTGTCAGATATGCGAGTCCACTAAGAAGAGTATATGTTCCTTCATTGAGAAAGGTTATTGAAGCACAGCACGTGGATTATTTTAACTATACGAATCCTATTCAAAGGAGAGGTGACGCGTGGCTGTTTAACTATCAAGACCTTTGGAAGTCATTCGATTTTTCGGAAGAACCGTCTAAAGAAGAAATTGCAGTGTTATACTATCTTCAACAGTCGGTAAATCAAGAACAAATCATTAGACCAATTGTGGTTAATCAACCCACGTTGGATTCTTCATCTTCCGGAGCAGGTCTAAGCAATAGCAGTGGTGTTCAAGTTGAAATTATTTATGAAGCAGAAGTAACACCTATTACACCTTTAATGAATGTCTCTAATGAACCAGGAACTACAACATCAGATCCCAGTATGCCTCAGAATCAGAATACTGACTCAGATGAAGCACCGACATTTGATGCTGATGGTGAAACTTCATCGGATGAAGAAGTTGAGCAGATATCTAACTTGTTGAATCAATCTGCTAGTCCGAGAAATCAGAACGAAGCTTCATTAAGTACTCCTAATGTTGATGTGAACAGTGATCTGATTGTTTCAAATCAGCAACGCTCAGTTGATGTTCCAACAGAAGAAATGCCGCGATCATACTCTTACCATCCTTCAACGAATATTATAGGAGAACTACAAACTGGTGTGCGTACACGAAGCCAAATCAATAAAGCACTTAGTTGTTTCTACACCCGAGTTGCACCAACTCATAATTACTGCTACTACTCAAGTTTCATTTCTCAAATAGAGCCAAAGACAGTTAATGAGGCTCTGGCTGACGAAAATTGGGTGATAGCAATGCAAGAAGAACTGTTACAGTTCGAGAAGTTGGGTGTTTGGAAGCTTGTAGACTTGCCACCGAAACAGAAAGCTATTGACACAAAGTGGGTCTTCAATTGTAAAAGAGACGATCGGGGTGTAATAGTCAGAAACAAAGCTAGGCTGGTTGTCAAGGGATTCCACCAGCAGGAAGGTATAGATTACACGGAGGTATACACACCAGTTGCGCGATTATAATCTATCCGCATTTTCCTAGCGTTCGCAGCTTGGAAAGGATTTAAGGTGTACCAGTTGTATGTAAAATTTGCATTTCTCTACGGTAAACTTTGTGAACAAGTGTATGTCGACCAACCACTGGGTTTCGTCGATCCACTGAACAAGAATAAAGCATATCTCTTGGATAAAGCCTTGTACGGTTTACACCAAGCCCCGAGAGCTTGGTACGAGACGTTATCGCAACATCTCGTTGGAAATGGCTTTACACGAGGCATAGTGGACAACACTTTGTTTACCAGAGAAGTTGGATCGCATCTGATAATTGTACAAATCTATGTGGATGATATCATTTTCGGTTCTACGGATGACAGCCTGTGCAAAGAGTTTGAAAAGATCATGAAGAAGAAATTTGAGATGTCCTCGATGGGCGAAATGAAGTTCTTCTTAGGTCTTCAAGTGGATCAGCTTCCAGACGGGATATTCATTCAAAAGACTAAGTATGTTCATGACATTCTCAAAAAGTTTGAAATGGATAGCTCGAAACCGCTTTCGACACCGCTGGCACTGAACCATGGGATTTGCGTAGATGAGACGGGAACGAAAGTTGATGAAACACCTTATCGATCGATGATAGGATCGCTGATGTATCTGACGGGATCTCACCCAGACATCATGTATCCTACTTGCTTATGTGCGAGATATCAGTCAAGTCCTCAAATGTCACACATGCAGATAGTCAAACGAATCTTCTGTTACTTAAAGGGATGTCCTAGCACGGGCTTATGGTATCCTAAAAACGACAATTTCGAGTTAACGGGATACGTTGACTCAGACTTCAGAGTGGACAAGCTGAACTCGAAATCTACAACTGCAGGATGCCAGTTCTTTGGCATGCGTTTGGTAACGTGGCAGTGTAAGAAACAGACCACGGTCTCTCTCTCAGCCTGTGAAGCGGAATACATTTCTGCTTCCAGCTGTTGCTCACAAATCCTCTGGATTCAGCAACAGATGAGGGATTATGGTCTACAGTTTCTCGACACGCCTTTATTTGTAGATAACAAAGCAGTTATCGATATAACTAAAAATCCGGTTCATCACTCACGTACAAAACACATTGAAATTCGTTACCATTTCATTCGTGACTGTTACGAAAAGAAATTGGTTCGAATAGAAAAAATCCACACCGACGAACAAAGGGCTAATTTTTATACCAAAGCATTTCCATTAACAAGATTTAAATATCTAATGTGGCTTAACGGTATTAAAAATTTGCTTACAGGTGCGGAAGCTGAGGTTGAATACGGATCGGACGACGAGTTCACGTAATCCGCATTGGTTTGTATGGTTTGTAAATATCTTTCTAGTTTAGTATTTCTTAAAATCTAAAATCCAAAAATATGTTTTTGATTTTAGGGGGAGAAATATTTGGGAAAATACAAAAGCATATGAAAATTTTTAAAAATGTACAAAAACATTGAAAAAGACAAAAAGAATTAGGTGTCACAAAAAGGAAGATAGTACATCAGTGGACTATCACAGTATGCTAACAAAAATGGAAAGTTTAAAAGTGATAAACGAGTCTTACTGTGGATGTGTCGATAGGCTTAACACGTGCATTACGCTCGACAAGACGATATGTCCATCTTTGAAAGAATACGACAGTATATTGAAGTTTCTAAAGGAAAGCCCTATTCATCGAGCGATCACGGCGCGCACAGTATCTTATAGATCTCACACGTACCATTTCTGGACGAACGCGAGTATCAGTGAAGATAAAAAGACCATTACATCTTCTTTGCAAGTCGGGAATGAAGTTAAACCTATCACAGTTACAGAAGATGATATTCGAAGGATTCTACAATGTAACGATGATAAAGATGATCCGATATTCCTTGATGAGAAGATGTTCAGAGGTTGTTTTTATAGAATGGGTTACAAGGGGAGCGTGAATAAGCCGACATTGAAGAAAGGGAAAGTGCCAAACCCCTACAAGCTCCTAATGCATGCAATCATACATACTTTCAGGCACCGCAAGGCAGGTCTAGACGATGTTCAAGACTACATGGCCTGTATGGCAACGGCATTGATCTTGAAGAAGTCGTTTAACTATTCTAAGCTGGTTTTCACACTTATGTCGAAAAACATGGATGATTCAAGGCTATGTCTTTATCCGAGGTTTGTGCAAATGCTGATAGATGAGAAATTCACTAATATAGCACGGGATCCAAATGATGTGCTATACCTAAGCCACCTCGATGATATAACTGTGAAGAAGCTTTTAAAGTTTCAGAAGCAAGCGTCAGCACCAGTTGCAAAGCGAGTGTTCTGGGCTATTAAAGATACAAATTATGTTGCGCGTCTGACAACAAGTGGAGAAAAGACGGAAGGGGTGATGAGAAAGAGTTAAACGCTGAAAAAGAATGGTTCAAAGATTTCAAACCAAAATCTCAAAGCGACTGGTTCTTAAAGGCCGAAGTTGAAAAGCCTAAAAAGAAACGAGCAGCAAAGAAAGTTGATACTATTCTTGTTGATGAAGATGAACCAGGAAATGTTCAAGTTGAGGCTGGATCAAGCGCAGCAGTTATTGTTGAGAGTCAGGAAACAGTTAAAACGACTCAGGAAGATGAGGTTATTTCCACTACTTCAGAAAATGATGAAGATTCTGATGAAATGCCTGTGAAAGAGCCAGAAAAGACAGAAGCAGAAATACAAGCTGAAAAAGAAAGAGAGTTTGATGCTGATTTCGATCCGAATCAAGAAAAGGAGTCTGATGAGGAAAGACCAAAGAAAAAGGTAAAACGTACAAAGTCTTCAGCAACTGAAATTTCAAAGAAGACTACAGGGTCTCCTCGGACAAAGGGTAGAAAGAAAACGAAGAAAGTTCAAAAAGCTGTAAGTTAAAGATACAGAGGAAAGTTGAAAAGCGCAGAAGTTACACAAGAACCTTCTGGCGCACAGGAGAGAGAAGTCACACAAAAACCTTCTACACAAGAACCTCCTGTTGTTTCAAGTGAAGCTGAAAGGACAGGAGCTACACAAGAACCTCTGATGTCTGGTTTATTGGAAGTACCTACAATTCAATCACCGGTTGCTCCAACGACTTCAAATCTTGAAAGTTCTACTCCAAGGAAGTTTACATCAAAGGCTGCTACTCCAAAGTCAACACCAAAAACTTCAGGACCTAATCTGTTTGGTGATATTCATAATGATCCAATTAGTCTGCAAGATCTAAACAATTTCTTTCCAGAGACAAATGTTGAACTTCTAGAGAAGTGTGTGAAAATCTTGGAAGATAAAGTTGCTAAGAATGAAGAAGAGAAAGCTGAGCTTATTCAAAAAATGAATCAAAGCAATGTTGAGAAAGAGATGTTGGACAATAAAGTGAAAGTGTTAGAAAATGAGCGAGAATATTTCAAATCTTTGATCAAAAGTTTGCAGGATGCAAAATGAAAAGCTGCAGACAGAAATTACAGATTTAAAGTCAATCCAAGCCCTGGATCGAAGATTTTCCAGGATGCAGAAAGTTTTATAAAATGCTCTGAATATCGATTTCATTGCCGAATATGATCGTCTAGATCAACAGGAAGCTAAAGAAAGAGCTGAGAAAGAGTTAGCTGCTAGTGGAAAAGGAAAAGGGGTTGAAAGTGAAGCTCCTAAGTCTTCTGAAACTGCAGAGAAATCTGTTGAAGAGAATGATGTTATAGCTTCTGAGTCCGATACTCCAAAGGTTGATGAATCTGCCAAGCCTTCTGATCCTATCGTTGCTTCTGAAGAAAAGGACGATGAAGAAGCAGAAAAAGAGGATAAGGAAGCTGATGAAAAGGATGATTCCGAGTATGAGGATTGGAATGTTGCTGACGATGACGATGATGATGATCAGGGTGGTGTTGGTCTGAAAAATACTGAAGCTAAAGTCTCAAGTGAATTTGATTTCTCTTCGTTAATGGATGATGAATCTAATAGAATGGATGATAGGGTTGAGGGGGAGTCAGAGCAGAAAGGGCCATCTAATGAAATTGATCTGTTGAACATTGAAAGATTTGTAAAGCCGGTTACTGCAGTACCTACTAAGCCTTTATTGTTGATGTTAGAGCATAATTTGAGGAAGGTGAGTATGTGCACAATTATACTAAGGAAGATCTTGCAAAGTTAATTGAAGTTGATACTGAAGATCTAGAGTTTGATTTCAAAGAAGACGTGTTGAATGTTAACACATTTGAGCCGAACGATTATCAGTACGTTAGAAGATTTGAAGCTGACGAATACAATAGGGTGATTGTTGAAGATTGGTCTTCTGATGATGAGACAGATCAAACTGCAAAGTACATCGGTCCTAATTCTGAAAGTTTTCCTACTTTTGAGGAGATGTACAAGCAACTAGACGAAGATATGCTGAAAGAAAAGATTGAAGAATCAGTTAGAGAAGGTAAAGTACCAAAGCCGATGACAAAAGAAGAGATAGCTCAAACAAAGAAGTCTTGGTTTAAAGAGATGTCGCGTGAACGTAAGTTTCGACGTCCTCTAGCATTCTTTACCAGAGACAAAGATGTGTCATTGGGGGATATCTTAAGCTGGGGTTGGTTCAAGGAACTTAATGTATATGCAATCAAAAGAGAATTTGGAGTGCAATACTTCAAGTATCTTGCTGATTCAAGACTTTACCATATTGGGATGTGGAAGAGCTGGTTCAGACCGTTAATGTTACATACCACATGAAAGTGATTGATCAGTTACTATGGAAGTTAATAAAGTATGAAGCGGTCAAAGGATTCAGATATTGGAAGCCATTTATTCCAGGTCATCGAATCAAAACAAACAAGAAGACAGGGGAGAAAGACATAACGTTGATAATGAAGCGACCTAGTGCCATGAGAAACATGCCGTTGATGCCGATTGAGCAGAACTTCTATCCATTGTTCAAGTGGTGGCAGATAGATCTATCTACTTGTGAAGCTGTTATTGTATTACGATTTGAAAAACACTTGGATATTACGAAGGAAAGAGTTGAGATACTTGGTTCTCAGGGCATGAGGGGGTTATGGAGAACAATCAGGATTCTAGATCCTATGTGGTTGGTAAACTGCTCCAGAGAAGATATCAAAACCATGTTCTATAGCAAGATTGTATTTGAAGAATGTGAGAAGGTACAAGCAATGCAGTAGTAGAAAGTTGTGAATGTTTGCTATGCAAGAGAAGTAAATTCAAGGAAGATGTGGCAGACAAAGTGGAGGGATCTAGAGAGAGTTGAATTCCTGAAAGAGGAAAAGCGTATCGAAGCTATTCATGAGAAAACTAGGAAGGCAAGTATTAGAAGGTTTCAGCATATGAACAAAGTGCCTCCTACAGACCAGACGCCGGATCCTAAACAAGAACGACGAAAGAAGCCGTACAAGAACTTCTTCGGTCGTGTGCGTTAAAGTATATTATGAAGAGAGAGTTTTGAAGACTGATACAAGACGAAGACGATATCCAAGGGGGAGTCTGTTGGGCATAATGTCTATGTCTTAGTCTTATATTGAGTCTGTATAGTATAGAGCTGAATAGGCTAGCGATACGAAATATTTATTTAAACAGTAGCCAAGTTCGCCCATGGAGGATTGTTATGTCAAGTTCGGCTGAACTTGCAGTGGCAAGTTCGGGCGAACTTATGCCCATGACCAGCAAACTTGAGACTCTATAAATAGCTAGCTAGCCTCTCTCGTTTGTAACTTTGGCATTTTGGAGGCGAAGATCTGTCAGTTTGTACTCTTGACGTTTAATCAATAAAACTGATGTTAACTGATTAATTCTTGTCTATTGGTAAACACGACGTAATATTTCCGCTATTATGGACGTTAGATATCAATTTAGGTTCCTTAGCATCGAGGATCGGTCCTACAGTTTGATATTAAACATAGCTCACAAAGACTCGTTTATTAGTGAGTCGACATTTTATCTTTCGTGGTAAGCAAGTGCAACTTCATATTATCACAAAAAAATCTATATGATACATAATTTGTGAAAAATGTCTATTTTAATACTTTTAATCCCTAACTTATCAAGTTTGCCATTAAATTGTTAACTTTGGGATTTTTTTTAACATATTAACCCTATATTATCATCACCATGTACTAATCATCATCAACATCATCTACTAATCATCATCAACACTTCTATACTTTTAAAAGGATCCATTTCTTTGTATATTTCATAAAACCCTAAAAATTTCCAAGAATTCCTTCATGATCATTTTCTTTTCTACACATGTTCATACGTACTACTATACTTCTTAAGCATGTAGGGTCACTTTTAATCACCACGTCACGAGTTAAACATGTATACTAGCATAATCATCACAAATCATCAACATTACTTAAAACATAACTTGTTTTTCTCTTAATCTTTTCAAGTGTCTTAACAAAGCATTGGTGATCTTCTTGTATTCTTAACACTTAATCAATCTTAAAAGCAAGGATTAAGAGCTTACTACTAGCACTAAGCTAGGGAAGACTAGTTTGTAGGAAAAGAAAAGAAAAGCTTCAAGTCCTTGCAAGAATGAGATTGCTTGTGTGTCCCGACACCTTGTAGTACCTTGAAATATCCTTGGAAACCCTTGGATTTACTAGTTTGCAACTTGAAAATGGAGGCTTGGTATGGGTAGTGGTGGTTGTGGGTTAGGAAGAAAGAGTTGTGAATTGTGAATTTTGGTGAAGTATGAAATGATACTTCAAGGGCTTATAAGAGGGGAACAATGTACTCACTTGGGATTGCAATGTAAATCTTGGATCAAATGATATATCAAAGTTTCAAAAGATCAAAGATTCAAGCGTGTCCTAGAATCGGATAACTATGTAAATATCGAGACTTTAATCGGAGGGTTCGGATAGAATGAAGCCTTATAAACTAAATTAATGTTGGAATTCATATGAGATGGTTTAATAAAGTTGACATTCTGATTTGGAATGGAACCTATGTGCTTTTGACCCGTTATAACTCATGTAATTTACGCTACTTTAACGGTTCATTTGCATTCGGATGGTTAGATATGTGTTGTGATAAGTCTTACATGTCAAATTTAGTTTAATATAGTTGCAACATTAGTTTATAAGTCAAAATGTTGGTTACATATGCTTAAAGTTGATTTATGCGCAAATAAATGCATTTTGGTCATTTATAAGGCATAATAGACGACTTAACATAATACTAACAAAACGACGTGACCATAAGGTATAACCTCAGAGGGTTATTCCCTATACAACTATGGTCACAAATATGTGTTTGGTCGGATCCTAAGATCGACCAAACGGGTCAGATTCGAAAGTCAAAGTGGTGGTCAAGACCGCTCGACTTACGATCCTAAATAAGCACTAAACTAAAAGTGATGAGTTAGACATGTTTTGACATGTCTAACTAAGTTATAAAAATGTTTTGGTATCAAAACAAAGTGTTTTGATACCCGAAAATAGTTCCGTCGTAAATGCACATAATGCGCATTTTGACCGAAACTTTGACTCGTCACTTCGACTAGTAAACGTGGTAATCAGTAGGCATGATCGCTAGGGATCATAACCATCGTGATTACGATCACGTTGCAAAGTCTAATTAGACTTTGCTTTGACCAATTGATGGTCGGAACTGAAAGTCAAACAAAAAGTCAAACTGTTTGGCTTTTAGCTCAAATAAGCTAAAAGAAATAAATAAGAACACTTGAAAAGCTCAAGGAGGAAGAATGCTCAGTTAGGAAGCCTCCAACAATGTGGTAGCCTCCAAGCAGAGTAAGAGAGAAGAAGAAGGGAATGAGCAAGGAATGATGGCCAAAATGATCACCTATTTATAGTAATCTTGAAGCCACAAGATTATTTCAAGTGTTAGGGGTTCTTTCCAGATCATTACAAGTGTATAATGAGGTGTTGCAACCAGAGGAAGTGTGGCAAATTCGAATGCTTCGTGTCCAAGGCCTTAAACAAGAAGCTGCCAAGTTTCTTCTGAGTTGGGGGGTCCTTACAGACCGTATGGGTCATGGGCTTACGGTCCGTAAGCCCTTTAGCTGGCAGCAACTTTTGAAAAATGGAAGAACAGGCCCCTGAACTCGTTTTGTCGCGTTTTGGCATATCTAACACCTGTTAACCTGATTTTAAGCTCTATAAGGACGAAAAAGCTTAGGGAAATTGAAATGTGCTTAAAAATGTCTCGGGTGTCGGTTTCTTTGGTCGTACGGTTGCGGTTTTCAGTTAATTACGACAAAAATCGTAACGAACACGCAAAATGACCGTAAATGCGCAACAAATGATATTTTTGCATTCCAATCATTAAAATACAAGATTTTAATGACTAAAAAAAATTTTGGATGTGCGTACATGTTCTGGATTAAGAAATACGCGTAACGACATAGTTTCGCAGAATTTGCAAAATAGCCCCTGTGCTTGAATAAACTTGTTTTTGGCATACCAAATCCCTCAAAACTTATTTCTAAGTTATGTAAAGGATATTTAAGGTATGTTTGGCTTGTGTCATTGTTCTGAAGTGTACGTCGTGTTAAACTAGTTACGTTTGCATAGCAGTTTGCGATTTCACTTCCAGGAATTATTTGAAAGTTTGGAATCGTGCAAGAATTGAATAGATGCAATTGTCATGATAAAAATACAAATCTCATAAATAAAACACAATATTTCATTGATTGATAATTCGTTTGGAATCGTTACATGATCGAATCACCCCAAAAGTCACAGTCTCCCTTACTTTAGGAAATTTCGTACCGAAATTTAATTAGAAGAAACTTGTGGAAATAGATGTGGATATTTTGCTTTCATTTGATCCTCTCGTTCCCAAGTAAATTCCAGGCCACGTTTGGATTCCCAGGGAACTTTAACTATCGGTATTCGTCTTCGTTTAAGTTTCTTGACCCACGGTCCAAAATCTCCACGGGTTTCTCGACAAAGTGCATTGTGTCATTAACATGAATTTCGTTGAAGGGAATGTGAAGATTTGTGTCGGCCAAACACTTCTTCAAGTTGAACACGTGGAATGTTGGGTGAATATTCCCGAGTTTAGGAGGTAACTCAAGTCGGTAGGCCACCTTTCCGATTCTCTCAACGATCTTGAATGGTCCAACGTATCTTGGTGCAAGTTTTCCTCTCTTCCCAAATCTGACCACTCCTTTCCAAGGGGATACCTTGAGTAGGACGTGATCACCAACTTGGAATTCCAAGGGCTTGCGTCGCTTGTCCGCATAACTCTTTTGACGGCTTCTAGCTGTCAGATGGTTATCGCGTATTTTCTTGACTTTGTCTATTGTGTCATGAATATGTTCAGGTCCAGTAAACTGAGACTCTCCAACTTCATTCCAACATACGGGTGAACGACATTTTCGACTGTATAGAGCTTCAAAAGGCGTCATGTCGATGCTGGCATGATAACTATTGTTGTAGGAGAATTCGATCAATGGTAGATGGGAATCCCAACTACCACCAAAGTCGATCACACAATCTCTAAGAATATCTTCCAGTGTTTGAATTGTTCTCTCATATTGTCCATCCGTTGAGGATGATAAGCAGTGCTCAGATTGAGTTTGGTACCCATGGTAGATTGCATGGTCTTCCAAAAATGAGATGAGAACTGAGCATCTCTGTCAGATATGATATCCAAAGGAACACCATGATGAGACACAATCTCATCAACATAGATTTTGGCGAGTTTGTCAGCAGAGAAATCCTCACGAATCGGCAGAAAGTGTGTTGACTTTGTTAGACGATTAATGACTACCCAAATGGCATCGTGACCTTTAGATGTGCGTGGCAGTTTAGTAATGAGATCCATCGCAATGTTCTCCCATTTCCATACCGGTATTCTGGTTGTTCAAGCAAACCAAATGGGCGTTGATGTTCAGCCTTGACTTTAAGACAAGTTAGGCATTTCGACACATACAAGGCAATATCCGTTTTCATACCCGGCCACCAATATTGGGTACGGAGATCCTTGTACATTTGTCTGCACCAGGATGGATTGAATATCGAGACTTATGAGCTTCGTACATCAATAAGGTGCAAGATTATCTTGACTTGGAACCCACAAACGGTTCAAATAATAGAGTAATCCATTGTCTTTCGCTTCGAGTTGAAGTTCAAGATTTTGAGGTAGTTCATTTTTCTACAAGCTTTGGTTCACACATGTACGTTGTGCTTGTAGGATATGTGTCTGGATATCAGATTGAATTCGAACACAATGAAGCTTGACACATTCCTTACGACTAAGCGCATCGGCTACAACATTCGCCTTACCAGGATGGTAGCGAATCTCGCAGTCGTAATCGTTCAAGAGTTCGACCCAATGTCGTTGTCTCATATTCAGCTCCTTTTGATTGAATATATGTTGAAGACTTTTGTAGTCCGTGAAAAACACACATTTCGTACCGTATACGTAGTGTCTCCAAATCTTGAGAGAAAAAACTACAGCACCTAACTCAAGATCATGAGTCGTGTAGTTTTTCTCGTGGACCTTTAATTGTCTTGACGCAAAGGCTATGACTTTATCTCGTTGCATGAGAACACCCCCAAGGCCTAGATTCGATGCGTCACAATAGACAACAAAATCATCGTTGCCATCAGGTAAAGATAGAATAGGAGCATTACAGAGCTTCTGTTTCAATGTCTGAAAGGCTTCCTCTTGTTTGGGTCCCCACTCAAAAGGCTTATTCTTCTGAGTTAAAGTAGTGAGGGGAACCATGATCTTTGAGAAGTTTGCAATAAATCATTGATAGTATCCAACAAGACCAAGAAATGAGCGAACTTCTATGTGAGTAGTGGGTGTATTCCAATCCTTAATCGTAGTGATTTTAGAAGGATCCACATGTATACCTTGCTCGTTGACTATGTGTCCCAAGAATTGAACTTCTTACAACCAAAACTCGCACTTGGAGAATTTAGCATATAGTTGTTCTTTCTTCAGTAGTTCCATTGTTAATCGGAGATGTTGTTCGTGCTCGGCTCGAGACTTGGAATAAATAAGAATGTCGTCGATGAAGACAATGATGAACTTGTCCAAATAAGGTTTACAAACCCGATTCATCAAGTCCATAAAGACGGCTGGAGCATTCATTAAATCAAAAGGCATAACAATAAACTCGTAGTGGTCATATCTTGTGTGGAAAGCAGTCTTGGGAATATCTTCCTCGAGTACACGCAGCTGATGATACCCAGAACGCAAATCGATCTTCGAAAAACATGTAGCTAGTTGATCAAAAAGGTCGTCAATTCGCTGTTTCCAGCTGTTGTTCCCTCCCAAGGGCAGGTTCTTACGCGTTACTCACCCGTCCACCACTGAGAACACCACTTCCCATCCGACTTGCATGTGTTAAGCATGCCGCCAGCGTTCATCCTGAGCCAGGATCGAACTCTCCATGTGATCATAGTTTAATTACTTATAGCTTCCTTGTTCGTAGACAAAGCGGATTCGAATTGTTTTTCATTCCAAGGCCTAACTTGTATCCATGAGCTTCATTTTCGCCCGGAGTTCTCTCCTAGAAATATAGCCATCCCTGCCCCCTCACGTCAATCCCACGAGCCTCTTATCCATTCTCATTCAATCACGGCGGGGTAGCAAATCAAAATGAAAAACTCACATTGGGTTTAGGGATAATCAGGCTCGAACTGATGACTTCCACCATGTCAAGGTGACACTCTACCGCTGAGTTATATTCCTTCTCTGCCCCCATCGAGAAATAGAACTAACTACTCCTAAGACAAAGGGTCGAGAAACTCAACGACACTATTCTTGAACAACTTGGGGCCAGGGGATATCGATTCTTGATCGTGAGTTTGTTGAGTTCACGGTAATCGATACACATACAGAAGGACCATCCTTCTTTTTTACAAATAGGACAGGAGCGCCACATGGTGAATAGCTCAGACGAATGAATCCTTTGTTAGATAGTTCTTGAAGTTGTTTCGATAACTCTTGCATCTCAGACGGTGCAAGACAGTATGGAGACTTAGCAATTGGGTTGGCACTAGGTACAAGATCAATTCGGAAGTCAGCTTGTCGTACAGGAGGTAAACCAGGTAGATCTTCAGGGAATACCTCAGGATAATCCCGAACAACAGGTATACCTTGGATACTTTTACACTTGCCCTTCTCCTCCACAATATGCACTAAGAAAACTACATATTTCTTTCATAGGTATTTCTGGGCTTGGATGCATGTCATGAGTTTAAGTTTACTAACGGGTTTCTCTCCACGAACTTCTAAGACTTCACCAGAGGGAAGAGGTATTCCAACTATCTTGTCAAAACAAATAACTTCGGAATGGTGTTTAGTTAACCAATCCATTCCAATAATGATGTCGAAACTCCCAAATTGCATTGGCGTGAGGTCAATAGGAAAAAGATGATTATTGAGGTTCAACTGGCAATCACGAATGACGAAATCAAGTTTAAGAGGTTCGCCACTAGCTATTTCGACTGACAAGGGCTTTCCTAGTTTAGTTCTCGGCATTGAAAGCAAAGGTTCAAAGGCTAGTGATACAAAATTTCTATCGGCACCCGAATCGAAAAGAACAGAAGCAGGATGATTGTTGACAAGGAACATACCGTTAACAACTTCGTTATCAGCAAGAGCCTCGTTGGCGTTGATGTTAAATGCTCGTCCACGGGCCAGATTTGCATTTGCTAGTCTCGGGCAATTATTCTTGAAGTGACCCATTTCACCACAGTTGTAACAAGAACTAGGTGGGAAGTGAGGTCGAGCAGGGTTGGCTTGGGGTTGAACTGGGTTCTGAATAGCTGGATTTGGAACAGATCGACAAATGTTGGCCAAGTGACCAAATCTTCCACAAGTAGTACATTGACGACATGGTTGATGAACTTGGTGGTAACCGTTGCACCGATTGCACAACGGTGCAGTACCAGCATATGGCTTCCTCACAGGAGGTTGAGCTGGTTGGTTGGGAGCAGTTGGAGCAGGACGTGCAGTAACAACAAAGTTTTGAGAAGCCTTACACTTCCTCTATCGCTTGGGACGCTCGGCTTTGTTTCCCTTTTGTTTTTCTTGAGTGTTTTTGTCAGTCTGTTTCTTGTCACCCTTGCGGTGAAGGTTACCTTTCCTGACTTGTGAATTAGTTACAGTTGCAGCTAACTCAATAGCTTGTCGAACGATAGTAGGGTTGCTTCCAGTGACGATATCTTGCACAAGATCAGGTAACCATCGATGTATCTCTCGATCGCCTTATCCAAAGGCGTTACCATCGTCGGGCGCAACAGACTCAACTCTTCGTATCGATCTGTATAAGCACGATTCTCCCCACTATCTTGCTTGAGATCATGGAATTCGTTTTCGAACGCCCTCTGCTCATGACGAGGACATAATTCCTTCATCATTAGATCCCTAAGCTCTTCCCAAGTTTGAGCTAAGGCCACCTTGGCACCTCTATCTCTCATTATACCATTCCACCACGTAAGAGCACTCTTCTTGAATACACTCGACGTGAACTCAACCTTTCACTCATTTGGACATTGAACAAATCGGAACGTGCTTTCAATAGTTTCAGACCAATGAGTAAGCCTAGTGGCTCCCTCAGACCCAGTGAACGAAAGTGGTTTAGCCGAACAAAATTGTTTATAGTTGCACGAAGCTGGTGCATTGTTATTGTTATTGTTGTTGTTCGCTTGATTTAGTTGGGTCACTAGATTCAGAAGTACAACAACAATTTGCTGAGCGATAATGGCTGCCATTTCGGCATCCTAAGTTGCATTACGTCGAGGAGGCATTCTAAAAGAAAACATGAGGGAAGATGTGTGAGATTGACATTGAAATAATCAAGAGGGGTATTGAAAAAATTGATGAAATAAGGATGGTGGTCATTCATTCGTTTCTCAAAACAAACAAATGACACACGATGACAAATCAAAGTAAATGGGTCTTTATAATGTATTGCGAAGACATGCTTTAGCCTATAAGTGGACACTCACTCCAAGAGTTCCCAGGTAAGAGTGACTGGTCCGATTAAGTGGATTTGTACGAACACTCTAACCTTAGACATAAAACTCGGGGTATAGGCACCCACCCTTCAAGGTTGCACGTGTTCACACTAATAAAACTCAAACTTTGACGAGATTTGAAAACTTTAAAGGCATAAAGCCAAAAACGATTCATTTAAGAATAGATGTTTTTCTTTGCAAAAAGTTTTCGGAAAGAGTTTGTGACTTTTTATATTGTTTTTTGGTAATCACCTAAAGATAGGTGATGGTAGTGTATTAAAATCTAAACACAACTAAACTTGCGTTAGGGTCCTAGGAAGGTTATAGTCTAGGTCAAAGCGTTACTAATAACCTAATTCCCTATAACCAGTGCTCTGATACCAATCTGTAACACCCCGACCGCGTAAAAACAACAAACTGCGGCGGAAACGTCGGGGAGTCACATTAACAGATTGTTTCAACAACACGTGGTAATTAAAGTTATGTTTTATTGAATATTGAAATTACATAGTTACTTTGTCTTGGAATTAAAACAAACTAAAGAAACAATTATCTTTCATATTTTAAGGCACTACAGGCCGCGTCTGATCCTACGTGAGCATGCATCGACATCAAACTTGCTTTCCTGAAACATATGTGAAAACGAATCAGCAAAAATATGCCGGCGAGTACATAGGTTTTGTGAGAGTGTCAAATTAATGGCCTTGTATATGTATTGCAATACCCCGTTAGACTACTAGAGTCGTTAATTGAGAACCTTGTTATCAAAAAGTATTTGGTATTGCAATGATAACTAACCAACTAAAACAAGTTAGTTATAGTTTATAAAAGACTTGTAGCCATGAATCTTGACCAAAACATTTCTTTTGTAAATCCGAGTAGTAAATCATGTTGAGAGAAATCTTGTATGGTTTATATCTTAAATTGAAAATCGTTGCGTGTCATTGTTTGAAAACCTTTGTTGCAAGTGATTTGAATAACGCCACGTATATAACCTGATAAAAACACCTATATATAGGAAGTACCAGCGGCGTATCCACCATGCTTTTATCACATTACACACATCCCGTTATCTAAATCACTTACCAAAAACCAATCGTTCATTGTTAGTGTCATAAACCAATTGTTCATCGTCCTTGTTATAAATCAATCGTCCATTGTTTGTTTCATAACCAATTGTTCATCGTCCTTGTTTTACTTGTGAAAAACTTTTGGTTGTTCTGGTGAATACATTCAAACCTGTGTTGACTCGTCTGTACCACCAAAGGGTATCTTTAAATTGCAATAACAAACCATCAAAGATTTTGTTAAAGTAAACAGTTTAGGTCGTTCCCCAAACTTCCCACAAACACCGAGAACCTTGGCAACGGGATTGCCAGTCCTATGGTACCATAACTTACTACTGGTCGGCTTGGCCAAAGCTAATGAATGTCATTCATGCCATGTATATAACGTACCAACAAGTTCGTTCACATTATTGAAATCGTCTTGTTTAATATAAACCATAGCATTTGTAATTTGAAAACTTGAAAACTATTTGCACCTATGTGTCACCCCAAAACATTTCCAAAACATAAAAGAGGGGAACTATGTACTCACTTGGGATTGCAATGTAAATGTTGGATCAAATGATATATCAATGCTTCAAATGATCAAAGATTCAAGCGTGTCCTAGAATCGGATAACTATGTAAATATCGGGACTTTAATCGGAGGATTCGGATAGAATGAAGACTTATAAACCAAATGAATGTTGTAATTCATATGAGATGGTTTAATAAAGTTTACATTCTGATTGGAATGGCACCTAAGTGCTTTGACCCGTTATGACTCGTTAAGGTTGTTTACGCTACTTTAACGGTTCATTTGCGTTCGGATGGTTAGATATGTGTTGTGATAAGTCTTACATGCCAAATTTAGTTTCATATAATTGCAACATCAGTTTATAAGTAAAAATGTTGGTTACATATGCGTAAAGTTGATTTATGCGCAAAAAAGGGCATCTTGGTCATTTATAAGGCATAATAGACGACTTATCATAATACTAACCAAACGACGTGACCATAAGGTATAACCTCAGAGGGTTATTCCCTATACAAATATGGTCACAAATATGTGTTTGGTCCGATCCTAAGATCGACCAAACGGGTCGGATTCGAAAGTCAAAGCTGTGGTCAAGACCGCTCGACTTACGACCCTAAATAAGCACTAAATTAAAAATGACGAGTTAGACATGTTTTGACATGTCTAACTAAGTTATAAAATTTTTTTGGTATCAAAACAAAGTGTTTTGATACCCGAAAATAGTTTCGTCGTAAAATGCACATAATGCGCATTTTGACCGAAACTTTGACTCGTCACTTTGACTAGTAAACGTGGTAATCAGTAGGCATGATCGCTAGGGATCATAACCATCGTGATTACGATCACGTTGCAAAGTCCAATTGGACTTTGCTTTGACCAATTGATGGTTGGAACTGAAATTCAAACAAAAAGTCAAACTGTTTGGCTTTTAGCTCAAATAAGCTAAAAGAAATAAACAAGACTAAGAGAGAGCACTTACTTGTGTTTGAAGAACACTTGAAGAGCTTAAGGGGGAAGAATGCTTAGTTAGGAAGCCTCCAACAATGTGGTAGCCTCCAAGTAGAGCAAGAGAGAAAGAAGAAGTGAATGAGCAAGGAATGATGGCCAAAATAATTACCGACTTATAGTAAACTTGAAGCCACAAGATCATTCCAAGTGTTAGGGGTTGTTTCCATATCATTACAAGTGTATAATGAGGTGTTGCAACCAGAGGAAGTGTGGCAAATTCGAATGCTTAGTGTCCAAGGCCTTAAACAAGAAGCTGTCAAGTTTCTGGTGAGTTGGGGGGTCCTTACGGACCGTATGGGGAATGGGCTTACGGTCCGTAAGTCCTTTAGGCAGCAAGAGTCCCCTAAACTCATTTTGTCGCGTTTTGGCATTTCTAACACCCGTTAACCTGATTTTTAAGCTCTATAAGGACGATAAAGCTTAGGGAACTTGAAATATGCTCAAAATGTCTCAGGTGTCGGTTCGTTTGGTTGTACGGTTGCGGTTTTCGGTTAATTACGATGAAAATCGTAACGAACACGCAAATGACTGTAAATGCGCAACGAATGATATTTTTGCATCCAATCACTAAAATACAATATTTTAATGATTAAATTTTTTTTGGATGTGCGTACATGTTCTGGATTAAGAATGCGTAACGGCATAGTTTCGCAGAATTTGCAAAATAGCCCCTGTGCTTGAATAAACTTGTTTTTGCCATACCGAATCCCACAAAACTTATTTCTAAGTTATGTAAAGGATATTTAAGGTATGTTTGGCTTGTGTCATTGTTCCGAAGTGGACGTTGCATTATACTTGTTACGTTTGCGTAGCAGTTTGCGATTTCACTTCCAGGAATTATTTGAAAGTTTGGAATCGTGCAAGAATTGAATTCATGCAATTGTCATGATAAAAATACAAATCTCGTAAATAAATCACAATATTTCATTTATTGATAATTCGTTTGGAATCGTTACATGATCGAATCACCATAAATGTCACACATTGTTAGATTTCGTGGACTCAATTACTACATAATTAAGTCTAAATGCACATAATTTAATAGATAAACAATGATTAGATCGTACAGGTTAAACAGTAATTTTTCCGGTTGTCACAATTGCTATGGATGGTGGGTGTGGATTTTGTTGACTATGCTTTGGTCCTTCAGTTTTTTACTTTGCCATATTTGGTCCCTCTAGCTTTTAGTTTCCACATAACTAATATTTTTTATTACACATGTTGTATAGCCTTACATACGGGTAATGTTTGCCTTTTACGGTGATGTGTGCATATGCTATCCTTATAATCATATCGAGGCTATGATGATAAATATTTTTTAAGGCAAAAGAGTAACTAATATGGTTACACGATATGCAACCATGGTAGATATACCTTAGTATTTTGTATATGGCGTGGCATTGGTTGTGATAGTTGATGTCGATACTATTTCCAGTTGTTATATCTTGTTATATCTGAGCCTTCATGTCATTAATTTGTTGTTCTTTGAGAACAAGAGTATGATTATTTTACTCCACATCATCTATTCCTTCCAACTTTGCTTCTAGCTCATCAGTCATCTTTTTAATGTGTTCTTTTGATCATTTGGTTTTTGCATTGAGCAGTTTTGGTAACTCATGTTTTGAACATGTTCGTTGCTTATTTGTAGTTTTGGTTCTTATTAAGAACATCAATTTTTGGGAGGCAAAGCTAATAAACATTTAGTATTTTACCAAAGAAAAAGGGATAGTCACATGTTTAGCAACCTGTTTTGGGTCAATGTTAAAGCCTTATCGTCATTTCATTAGTTTACATAGCTACACAGTTTTGGTGCATATGCTTTATTATTTTCAGATAGATATATACTTTATATTTTGCATTTTATGAGGATTCCTTGGCAATGATGATTTTTTAAGCCTTTTTGATGAACTTTTGTAAAGTTAATTGAATTGCCTGAGGAAAGTACGTTGTTGTTATTGGCATGGGTTATTAAGTAATTATGAGCCCATATTATGAAACTATCTTATATAAGGTATGTTTTCCTTGTCTTATTAACATCCGAGGAATTATTAATGATGTAATTGTACGAGTAACTTGCATTAACGTATAACTTTAATGTTGCTAATGGCAGCCTTTGGATATGAGGTGTGGAAAGTAAATACAAGTCACTAATATGTGATGGATGATATATTGAAATTGGCAACTCATTTTCCAAATAATAGATTTGACATGTGGCTTATAAGGTTTGCCTTTTTGTCTTCTTTTTTTCTGCTAACATTGTATTGGATTTGTTGTATTATATTTGATTTTAATGTTGTTGTCTACAACTGATGATGTGCCATAAATTATACATATTTTTCATGCATACTTTTCCCCATTTTATGGTACTTTTGGGGCATTATCATTGAAAACACCACCTATATCATTAATATTTGATAAATGCGGGTCTCAAACAGTTGAAAAAAACCTTAAATGAATCAAAAATTCAAAAATCAGAAGACGTAGCGCGGACATGCTTCTTATGGGCACGACCATGCTTCCAAAGAAAAGTAGAAGAAATAGAAATGCACACCCGTGCTCAGCTATAGGCACGACCGTGCACCACCCTCATATCACTCTCACATACTCTCTCATATAGAGAGCTTCTACTTCCACCCTTGGAGCTTGGGATCACTCCAAAAATCCACTTGTAATAGTCAAAAGAAGGATAAAGAGATACTCATATTCATTGATATTCAATATGTTCTTAGTTATTACACTTGTTCATCATGATCTATTCATGATCATTGTTTATGAGCAAGCTTGTATAACCATTCTTGGTTAAACTTCTTGTATTGCTTGGGTGAAGATGAAACTTGGTATGAATTAGATGTTTAATCTTTAGCAAGGTGGTATGTTTATGTTTTCAGTAATTCGTTCTACCCCTTTTCTTTGTTGATGGGGCATTATTCTTCTATTTTGGTCTTTGATCTTGTGAGCGTGCTTAATAACTTAGTTGGGTGAAGCTCAACAATGCACTCATGGTCTGTGATACTCTATATATTTGTGATCGGATGTCATTTTGGTAATGATTAATCCATTTGTGGGTTGAAAACCCACATCTTGTGAATAACCCTCGATTATTAAACTTCATTGAAGCATGTACAATCTATATACTAGGCTTCAATGTTAAGCTAATACTTGGTTGGCTGACATCGCCTACAGGGTGCTTATGCTAGGGTTTGGAGCCAACTAAGAATTAGTGAACCCACGTTAAAATGTATACGTCTTTATATATATTTTATTATTATAACACCTCCCTCTAAATAAAGATCAATAACCTCTATTAGTAACAACATGTGTCCCAACGAAGTAGTGCGACCCCGACTAGAGTGACTACGTCATCATATTAACAACACTAGTACCAAGTACTTCTGTCTTTGATGGACCCATAAAGGGATCACGATTGGAGAGACGCACGAGGCAACAATGTTGTAGAAGGCAAAGAGTAGTTAGATGTCTATAATCTAGACCTTGTGGTGGCTTAATCAATTAGCTTTCCCAAAGGTCGAGGGTTGTGGTAACCTTAACATGAGCCCTTCCAAAATAACATCAAATGATATATTTTGTAAACTTATTGAAAACGTGCTGGTAACCTTAGCTAGGAGTCGGGTGTTTTTAATATGTTCATCACACTATTAAGCTAATAACTTAACATTTCTTCATCCCAAGTAGATTCTATCCCAAGCAATACCTCGTGTTATATGATATTCTCCACTAGGTTACTATTATTCTTATTTATATTTCTGTCTTTTATTTTTTTTTGTCTACAAATCAAATGAAATCAATTATTTAAAACTAGATGGTAACAAAATAAAAGTTGAGTCGTAAAAGTCGTGTCATTTGGGTTCGTTACTTGGTTCTTACATAAACTTTACTACATAACGATAGGTACAATTTCCTGTTGTGTGCATTAAGTATAAGTAATAACCATTTCTTTTAAATTTAAAACCTTGATAACGTGTTCAAAGTACCACTAAAAACACTACATACACGCACACATCAGTAACCTTTAAACAATTTAATCATATCAAACTTAGTAATATTCTTCATCTCACTAATATGTGATAGATGATATATTGGAATCAACAACTCAATGTACCCATCTGCAAGATTCACATTTTACAACTTTAAGTGGAAGTCCAAGAAATGAATTTGACAGTTGGCTTGCATGGCGGATGATGTGTGACTCCCGACATTTTTTATTATTATCCGTACTATTGTAAAAGATGTTTATGTTAATACTCAATATATTTCCACTCCTATACTATATATGATGTCAGGTACACTTGCTTGTTAACGTGTATAGTAAGATTTGTTTGGTGATTTACTTTAAAACTAGTATGTGCATTTCTTGCTTTATATGTATAATTACTTTCACACATGAGGCAATGTACTTGAAAAAAAAACATTTCTCAATTAGTCATACATCATAAGGTTATGGAAACAAATAAAAGCATGTTTCCACCCAAAAGTTTAAGCATACACGTTCAAATGAAACTCACCTTGTATCACCATTATACCTTCACAATGACTCCTTAGCAAGTATTGGGCATGCAATCCAAAACTAATCATATTTTCAAAACAAACATGCCAACACACATCTATATGCATATGTAGGATCATGCCCTAGTTTTATATGATCATGTCAAACTCATGTCACTATCTAATTTCACGTCTTACTAATGTAGTCATTATAATACGAAGATGTGACAAAAATACATGTTCCACGCTTGGAAAATAATAATGTTTATATCAAAATATGGGGGCAAAAGACATAGGTTTTGTGAAAATATGTGAATCACTCACACATATAAGTGAACATACACACGCACGCACATGAAAATACAATCAAAAGTATTTTTTTAATGTCACAAGTATTCATTAACTCATGCATACGTATACTTATAACTAGAGGTGTTCATCTTCGAATATCTAGAGTTTCAGAATTCAAAATTGCGGATATCTAAATGGATAACCAAATCCTGATTTTTTTCAAAACCAGTTTCCACCTTTGACGAGCTTGACTACAATGATGTGGCATGTGAGTAATAGTAAGTTATGGTTCAAATCAAATACGCAGAGGTCATATACTTTGATTTCCATTTCTGTCCATCGGATTTTGACATAATTTGATATAATGTATTTGAACCTTTGGTGATAAGTGCTAGTTTCTGCATTCAGAAGATTGTTCAGGGTCTAACTTGTATTTCTTTTAAAGTCTAAGTCAATTGTCTTGTCTAAATGTGTAATATGTTTTGTCCAAATTTACTTTTTAAATTTGGAAGTCTTATAGTGTTTAGCCTAGTCCGAGTTTGTTGAGTCTGTATTTTTGTGTTTGTCTGAACCTATGATAAGTTCGGATAGTTTTGTTTGGACTATTGTGTCCGAGTTTATATGTTATGAATCCAGAACTGTTGTGTTCCGGATTTAGTAATTGTATATAAATAATGAATGAAATTCAATCACAGTAAACTCTGGGAAAACTTTTCGCGCAAGACTTGTTCTAGAGAGAGAAACAAACCCTACTTTTGTTTGTGCTTTCACTATGTGTGATCAGTGAATACTCAGTGTATTTACAGATTGATCGATTCCCTCATCTTCTACTCCTTCTGTACGAGATCTACAGAGCAGTGTGGTTTCCATACATCACGTGTGTGTTGAGCGGTCCGGGTTCTTGTGTTCGCGGTGCGCTAGGCGACCATATAAGTAGTATCAGAACAGGCTCTATTTAGAGATGCTCTTACCGCTGTAGGTTTCATGTTTTGGAGGTTAGTTTCTAAATTGGTTTTGTTATTCTAGATGGTTTTCCATTTTCAAGGGTTTTTCATCTTATTGCAGAGTTTTTCATTGTTTCTTCATCTATTTCCTAAGTTTTCTATGATGGATGGTGATTAGGTTTGTGTCTTATAGTTGTGTTCTTGATTAGACTGTAGAGATTTGGTTTAGATTGTGTCAGATCTGAAAAAGCTCTGCAACTTCTTTGGGTTTTTTTCTGAAAAGGTGAAGAAATTGCTAAGGTAAGCATTTGTCAGATCTATTTTGGATTTTTATCTTGTCCGAATTTGCTTATCTGTCCGTATTTTTTCCTTTTGATTTATTGATGACCTAGTGTGGAGTCACGCTTGGGAAATAAATTCGGAAGCTAGTTACTAGGATATTATTCCGAATTTAGACACTCTGGAGTTTGATTTCGAGGTTAAAGTGTCCGAATTTGGGGTATAATATCATGTCCATATTTGTGAGTTCTTCTGTGTTTTGTCTCTGTCCGAATTTGTTAAATTGTTCCTGTCCGAATTTGTTGAAGTCTCTACTATCCGTATTTGTCAAGTTAGTTAAAGTCTGAGTTTATTGGTATCTCTAGTATCCGAATTTGTGAGGCTTTGTTTAAGAGTATTCCGAATTTGTTTGTTGGTGTTTTGTGTTCCGAATTTGTAGAAGTGTTAGGTTTTTGTCCGGGTTTTTTTTTTTCTAGATTCCATATTTGTTTACTCAGGTTGCTGATCTGAGGTTACTTAGTCTCTGATTCTCTGCGGGCTTGAGAGACTATTGGAAAGTGTTAGCAGATTTCTTAAACCAAAACCTTTTGTTCCTAAAATTTCTTGAACCATGGCAAATAATCTGACCACTATGGTTCAAAATATAAAACACAAGAATGAAGTCGGAAGCAGCGAAAAGCTCCCTGTCTTGCTACATGAATTAGACTATTCATAATAGAAAGGTCGTTTCGAGAGATACATCAAAGCCAAGGATTTAAAGATGTGGTTCTGCATGACGTCAGGTCATGGTCTCCTCCTATTCGAACTTTAACAATTACCAGTTACATGGCGTTAACCAATGAACAGAAAAAGTATTACGAGTGTGAAGAGAAAGCCATGTCTATGATAACGATGCCATTACCACGATCAATCCTTCACACATTTAGCAAGAAAGATTTGTCTAAAGATTTGTGGGATAGTGACGTGATGCGAGCGTGGGTAATTTTTATGATATATTTTAAGTACTTTTCACTCGTTATTCAAGCTTTAAATTTATAAAATACGATATAACACTATCACTCTCTACAACATGCTAGGGCAAGTGCCCCCACCGTTGGCGTAGCTAGTGATGGTAAGATACCGAGGTCGTCCAAGGACACAAGAGCTTTAATACCAAAATATCGTCAACGTCTAATCTAATCAAAAATAAGAAAATATTTTTAATAAACAAAACAAAATAAAGAAATAAAAGTAATAAAAGAAACAAATAGACAAGATAGAATCACTTGGTTCCCACTTGTTATTTATGTATCCTTTGATGATTTTCGCACTTTGGGTTTTTTAAGGGACTATCTTAATTAAAGTGGCATGTCCCTCTTTTGGAGGCAATGCTACCCTCAGCCATATTGGTCTGAGTTAGCAGGGACACAGTCCCCCAAAGCCAGAATATTGAAAGATAATTAAGTAATTTATTAATGTAAAATGTGGCATGTCCCTCTTTTAAAGGCAACACTACCCTCGGCATATTGGTCTGAGTCAGCAGGGATACAGTCCCGCAAGGCCGGTTTAAAGTTTTAATGGTAGTTTATTAATAAGTGATTCAATCCGTTCTTACTTTCCCCCCGATTTGATGCTATCTACCTCAAAGGAAGTCATAATAAGCTTGAATCAAGTCCTTGCAGGATCTATACACTGAACGAGGCAAGAGCTTATCCATACCACCATTCTAACCCCCTTCCAGGTAGTTAACGCGCTTTATATAGACCGTAAACGCACAAATGAGTGAATCAACAAAACATGAAGAGATGATAGAATAAAGTTCACTTTCAAAATAAAAAACTAGATATTAAAGTCATTATTACATACCTAATTAAAAAGTTTACCAAAGTTTGGAAATCAAAAGTAATACATAAATAACTTGTCTTCACCAAGTGATGTAAGAGATTAGCCAAGCATGGCCTTTGTTTGACAAAAACTCTTGCGATCAATCTTGGATCCCGAGATTACTACACACACTCTAAAGATGGATGATGGATGGAAGTGGTGGATGATGGTGGTATTGTGGTATTGTGGTGGTGGACTTGTGGTAGTTGTGAAAGAAGTGGTTTGCCAAGGGATGAGTTGAAATGAAACCAAGCACCCTTTTTTGTAGTTGGAAACAGACTGTTCGCACGGCCCTGTGCCTTCCTTTTTCTTTATCTTCATTTAATGAGTTTGTCAGACCAGATGCTCACACGAACCCGTGTTTCAGTGACACGACCCCGTGTTTCAGTGACACACTTGCTGTACTATCCAAGATTTTGCGTATCTGGGAGTTGACCACGGCCTGTGCTCCTTGGGACACGGCCCCGTGTCTTCTTGTCTGCTCTGTATATCTTCTTCTTCCTGGAACCTTGAATGGGGCTCGGCCCCGTGCTTGACTTCTGATTCATTGTTTTGGTCTTGGGGTGAATCTCAGAGGGTTGGTATAGTGTATCATCTTTCCTTCTTTTGTATTTATGCTGGTTTTTGTTGTTAATTTGTTCCTTTTGTACATTTAAGCTCTTTTTATCCTGAAAATCAAAAGTATACAAAGAAGCACACTTTTTCCAACGTTAGTACTAAAAAGGGGTGATTTTATACCTTCTTTGATATAGTTTATATGTTGCATTTGACGCATATCAGATAGCCTTAGTGAACGATATGAAGGAAATGAGTTTTTTAAGAAAAGAAGGCTAGATCGTCTAAAGTCACAGTTTGTGGTATCTAAAGTTATGAAATGTGTATCGTTTGATCATGTGATCAATAAGTATTATCATCTTTTAAGTGATCTGGTTTGAAGCCAGTTGGGATTGGGATTGTATACAGAATTTGAAAAGGTAGAAAAATTTCTAAATTTTTTACCTAAGCAATGGAACATGTTCACTGTGTTAATCAAGGAGAGTCCGTTGTATGAAGAGCTTACGCTTGAACAGGTAGTACTGAAAATGAAAGGATATGCCTGGACTATGGAAGATAAGGATTTTGATTTCGAGAGACTTCAAGATCCTACATTATATAGAGCAAAGCAAGCTGAAAAATGAAGTAGTGATTGTGTTGTTCTTTTTCAGAAAATAGTACTCAAGGCGAATATGCAAATCAAAGCGTGGTTGTATGTAACAGCAGTGGAGGTGTTGTTCGTGGGACCCATACATCTCAGGGAACGTCGTCTTCAAATGCTAGTGCTAGGCCGAGTGTGCAAAGCGTGAATGTGCCTAAGGTTGATCCGCATTGTTTGAAACTTATTGAAGAAAATATAAGTCTTTTAGCATCGTTCATGACATCTTTTGAATACTTTTCCCTTGGAAAGTTAGTTGAATCTTCGAGCCTTGATGAAGATTTCGATCAAATTGACCAAGACGAGATGGAATAGCTTAATTTACAGTTGAACATGGCTCTGTTGGTTCGAAGTGCAAAGAAATTCCTTCAACAAACTGGGAAGAATTTTATTGGAGGTAACACAAAGACGCGCAAGGGCATTGATATGACTAAAGTCAATTGCTACAATTGTGGCATTAACGACCATTATGCTAGAGAATGTCGTAAACCGAAAAGAGAGAAACATAATAGTGAAAACAACACAGGTCAGGGAAGTTCATCACAATCAAACAACAGTCAATCAAATACTACGTCTTCTACCCTCTACAGCCTCTCCTGCAATATTTCATTCAGATAATCTAACACCATCGCCCAACAACGCTTTAGTAGTTCAACCGCTAAAATCCATAAAAAAGCCACTTAATTGGGATATTGCAATGGAAGACACAACTGGAGCTAGCGTCTCACAAGCGTTCATGTGACATTTGTGGCGTTTCAATCGTTGTACAATTCCGAAAGATTTAGTATTCAATGAAACCTTGTGTTTTATTTCCGATATTTATATAATTACTTATGACATTTGTGCATTTTCAATCCTTGTTCAATTTCGATCCATCAAACATTTTCTGGAAGTGAAATTGTAAACCGTTACACAAACGTAATTAGTTTAATGCGACATACACTCCAGAACAAGGACATAAGTTACAAATACCCTAAATACCCTTTACATAACTTAGATATAAGTTTTGAAGGGTTAGGTATGACAAAAACACGCTTATACAACTCCAGAGACTATTTTTGTTAAACTGCGAAAGTCTGTTGGTCCGTATTCAAGATACGAACCACATATACATCCGGACATTTTTATCCAATGAATCTTTTAATTTATTGATGAGAATGCAAAAATGTCAATCGTTGCGCTATTTCGGTCATTTTCATGTTCGTAAGAGCATTTTACGTAATTATGCGAAACGCGTAACCGTACAACCAAACGAATCGACATCTATGACATTTTCGGGCAAAATCCAAGTTACATATGCCTTAACACCTTTATAAAGCCTAAAATTTAGGTTAAAAGGGGTTAACCGTGACAAAACGCGACGAAACAAGTCCAGGGGCCAAAGCTGATCCCCAAGTTCACGAAAATGCCAGCTTCTAGCTTCATTTGACATGTGTGAACACTCTCCTAAGATCATGACACCTCATTGGACACTTGTGATGATCTTATGGCTTCCAAACAACTATAAATAGGTGATCATTTTCACTCACAATTTGCTCATTTCCTTCTTCTTCACTTATCTACTCTAAATTGGAGTTTGCTTCCCATTGGAGGCCTCCTACTGAGTATTCTTGCCTTCCTAGAACACAAGTAAGTGTTCTTTCTAAGTCTTGTTCATTATTTTAGCTTATTTTGAGCTAAAAGTCAAACAGTTGACTTTCGGTTCTGACCATTTTTGTTCAAGTCAAAGTTCAATTGAACTTTGCAACATGATCGTAATCATGAAGGTTTATAATCCCTAGTGATTGCACCTTCTGATTACCACGTTTACTAGTCGAACTGACGAGTCAAAATTTTGGTCAAAGATGCGCATAATGTGCATTTTACGACGAAACTATTTTTGGGTATCTAAAATCCAAGTTTTGATACCAAATCATTTTTATAACTTAGTTAGACACGTTTCAACATGTCTAACTCGTCACTTCTAGTTTAGTGCTTATTTTGGGTCGTTAGTCGAGCGGTTTGACTACCGCTTTGACTTTCGAATCTGACCCGTTTGGCCGATCTTAGGATCCAACGAAACACATATTTGTGACCATAGTTGTTTAGGGAATAACCTACTGAGGTTATACTTATGGTCATAAGGTTTGGTTTGTATTATGATAAGTCGTTCATATGTTCCTTAGAAATGACCAAAATGCCCTTTTTGCGCATAAATCCATTTTAAACATATGTAACCAAAGTTTTGACACATCAACTGATGTTACAACATTATCAAACATGTTTTGGCATATAAGACTTATCATAAGGTATATTTAACCATCCGAACATATAATTACGCTTTTGGCACATTAAAGTAGCGTAAACTATCTTAACGAGTCATAAAAGGTCAAAAGCACTTAGGATCCTTTCCAAATCAGAATATTAAGCTTATTAAACCATATCATATGAGTCCCAACACTCAGTTGGTTTGTAAGACTTCATTCTGTCCGATCTTCCGTTGAAGTCTAGACATGCAAACATAGTTATCCGACACTTTAGGACGCCCTTGAGCTTTGTTCATTCTCTTGATCAAGGACCTTTTGCAATCCCAAGTGAGAACATAGTTCCACTCTTTTACGCTTTGCAAATGTTTTGGGGGGACTCATATGTGCTAAATAATTTTCAAGTTTTTAAAAACAAAGTCTATGGATTATATAAAACAATACGATTCAATAATGTGAACAACTTGTTGGTGCATTATCCATGACACGAATGGCATTCATTAACATTTATCACGCCGACCGGTAGTATGTTATGGTACCATAGGACTGACAATCCCATTATCGGATTGTCCACTGGATTTGGTGGAAGTTTGGGTAATGACAGAAACTGTTTCTGATTAACAAATCATTTGTTGATTTGTTAGTCTAGTTAAAGAGACCATTGGTGCTCTATTAAAGATACCCTTTGGTGGTATAGTCAACACAAGCTTGAATGTGTTCATTAAAGAACGACCAAAAGTTTTCACAATTAAAACACGGGCGATTGGTTTATAACACGGACGATTTATTGATGACACGGACAATTGGTTTATAACACGGACGATTTATTGATGACATGGAAAATTGGTTTATGACACGTACAAATGGTTTATAACACCGACGAATCGTTTATAACACGGGCGATTGGTTCATGGTAAGTGATTTTGATAACAAAACGGGTGTAATATGATAAAAGCATGGTGGATACGCCACTGTTACTTCCTATATATAAGTGCTTTTTTGTATTACATATCGTGGCGTTATCCGAATCACTTGGACAAATGTTTTCAAACGATGTCACGCAACGATTTTCACTTAAAGATATAAACCATACGAAGTTTTCTCTTAAATCAATTTACTACTCGGTTTTACAAAAGGAACGTTTTGGTCAAGATTCATGGCTACAAGGTTTTTCACAAACTCTAACCAACTTGTTTTAGTTGGCTAATTATATTGGAATATCAAACACTTTTGATACAAGGTTTTTAGTTAACGACTTTTGTAGTCGGACAAGATGTTGCAATATGTATACAAAACCATGAATTTGACGCACTCACAAAAGTATGTACTCGCCGGCATTTTTATGCTGACTCTCTTTCACTATGTTTCAGGAGTCAATGTTTGATGATATGATGCATGCTCCACGTAGGATTAGACGCGAGCCTTAGTGACTTAAAAACATAAAAGACAATTTATTTATATTTTGTTTATGATTATCCCAAAAACAATGTAATCTATTAATGCAATAAAACAAAACTTTAAATTCCATGTTGTGAAACAATTCCTGTAACGTGACCTCCGATGTTTCCGCCATGGTTTGTTGTATTATGCGATCGGGGTGTTACAGAGATTGGTATCAGAGCTCATGGTTATAGGGAATTAGGTTATTAGCATTACTTTGACCTAGACTATAACCTTCCTAGGACCCTAACGCAAGTTATCTTGTGTTTAGATTTTAGTACAATACCATCACCTATCCTTAGGTGATTACGAAAACAAACACACAAGTTACAAATCTGTTTTGAAATCAATCATCTATCCTTAGATGATTTTTTTTTAGCCTTCATGCCTTCAAAGTTTTCAAAATCTCATCAAAGTTTGGGTTTTAATAATGTGAACACATGCAATCTGGAAGGGTGGATGCCTGTACCCTGAGTTTTCTGTCTAAGGCTAGAGTGTTCGTACAAATCCACTTAATCAGACCAGTCATTCTTACCTGGGAACTCTTGGGGTGAGTGTCCACTTATAGGCTAAAGCATATCTTCGCGATACATTATATAGACCCATTTACTTTGATTAGTCACCGTGTGTGGTTTGTTTGTTTTAAGTAACGAACGAATGATCACCATCCATATATTTTGCCGATACTTTTAACATCTCTCTTGATTATCCAAAGTCAATGTCACATATTTTCCCTCATGTCTTCTTCTAGAATGCCTCCTCGACGTAATGCATCTCAAGATGCCGAAATGGCAGCTACGATCGCTTAGAAAATTGTTGTTGTACTCCCAAACCTAGTGACCCAAATAAACCAAGCAAACAACAACAACAATAACAATAACAATACACCCGATCCGTCAACTATAAACAATTTAACTCGGCTAACCCACTCAAGTTTACTTGGTCTGAAGGAGCTACTGGGTTCCTGCATTGGTTTAAGAGTCTCGATAGCACATTTCATCATGTTCAATGCCCGAATGAGCGCAAAGTTGAGTTTGCATCGAGTGTATTCCAGAAAAAAGCACTCACATAGTGGAACGGTGTGATGAGAGATTGGGGTACTGATGTGGCAATGGCACAAACGTGGGAAGAGCTTCGAGCTCTAATGATAAAAGAATTCTGCCCACGTCATGAACAACAGGCACTGGAAAATGAATTCCACGATCTTAAACAAGATAGTGGAGAGCATCGTTCTTACACTGACCGTTACAAAGAATTGAGCCTGCTGTGTCCCACCATGGTCACCCCATTGGATAAAGCAATCGAGAGGTACATTGATGGCCTGCCTGACCCCGTTCAGGACATTGTTACTGGTAGCAACCCTACCACTGTTCGACAGGCTATCGAATTGGCCGCTACTCTGACTGAGTCTCAGGTCAAGAAGGGGAAACTGTTTCGCAAGGGCGACAAGAAAGAGGCAGCTGAACCTTCCAAGAATTCGAGGAAGTGTAAAGCTTCATTGAATTTTGCAGTTGTTATACAACCCAATTAGAACACTCAAAACCAGCCAGCACAACCTCCTTCAAGGAAACCCTATGCTGGTACTTCACCATTGTGTAATCGGTGCAATGGTCACCATCAAGCTCACCAACAGTGCCGTCAATGCACCTCGTGTGGAAGATTCGGTCACATAGCCAATGTTTGTCGTTCTACCCCAAATCAAGTTGTTCAGAACCCTGTTCAACCCCAAGCCAACCCTGCTAGACCTCCTTTTCCACCTGGTTCTTGCTACAATTGTGGCGAGATGGGTCACTTTAGAAACAACTGCCCAAAACTGGTGAATGTGAATGCAAATCCAGCCCGTGGACGCGCATTCAACATCAATGCCAACGAAGCTCGTGCTGATAATGATGTAGCTAACGGTATGTTCCTCGTTAACAATCATCCTGCTTCTGTCCTTTTCGATTCGGGTGCCGATACTAGCTTTGTATCACTAGCCTTTGAACCTTCGCTTTCGATGCCTAGAACTAAACTAGGAAAGCCCTTGACAGTATAAATAGCCAATGGTGAACCTCTTGTACTCAATTCCGTCATTCGTAATTGCTAGTTGAATCTCAATAACCATCTTTTTCCCATTCACCTCACGCCAATGCAACTCGGGAGTTTTGACATCATAGTAGGAATGGATTGGTTAACCAAACACCATGCTGAGGTTATCTGTTTCGATAAGATAGTTCGCATTCCCCTTCCGTCTGGTGAGATCTTAGAAGTTCATGGAGAGAAACCCTCTAGTAGCCTAAAACTTATGATCTGTACCTAAGCCCAAAAATACATATGAAAGAATTATGTAGCCTTCTTGGCACATATCGTAGAGGAGAAAGGCAAGGGTAAGATTGTTCAAGACATCCCCATTGTTCGGGATTATCCTGAGGTGTTTCCTGAAGAGATACCTGGTTTGTCCTCAGCACTTCAAGTTGAGTTTTGTATTGACCTTGTACCTGGTGCCAACCCTATAGCCAAATCTCCATACCATATTGCACCGTCTGAAATGCAAGATTTATCAAAACAACTACAAGAGTTATCAGAGAAAGGATTCATTTGTCCGAGCTTTTCACCGTGGGGCGCTCTTGTCCTATTCGTGAAAAAGAAGGATGGATCCTTTCGCATGTGCATCGGTTATCGTGAGCTCAACAAGCTCACGATTAAGAATCGATATCCCTTACCTCGTATTGATGACCTCTTTGATCAACTACAAGGTGCTACATGTTTCTAAAATATCGATCAGCGTTCTGGGTATCATCAACTGTCACACCCCTGATTTCCACGTAAGTCCCGGTGGGGAGTATCGTGACATAAAGTTGATATCATCATAACCAAACAACACAGAGTAACACAGCGAAAGTCTTGGAATAAAATTGCTATTACATCATGATGTGACATAGCTAGCGATTCATCAGCTAGGCATTTCTTCAAATTGCTGACGTGGAACACATCATGAATTCCATTGAGTTACTAAGGTAGCTTGAGCTTATAAGCTACAGATCCGACACGTTCGATTATCCCTAATGGTCCTATATATCTCGGGCTCAACTTGCCCTTCTTTCCGAAACGCAACACACCTTTCCAGGGTGACACTTTCAACAGGACCTTGTCCCCTAATTGGAACTGAAGAGGTTTACGCCTCTTATCTGCATAACTTTTCTGCCTATCTCTAGCAACTTTGAGACGATCATGGATTTGCATTATTTTATCCGTGGTCTCGAGGACAATCTCAGGTCCAGACAGTTGGGCTTCCCTAACTTCAGCCTAACAAACGGGCGTCCGACATTTTCTGCCATACAAGGCTTCAAAATGAGCGGTCTTGATACTCGTATGATAACTGTAATTGTAGGAGAATTCAATTAGGGGGAGATGGTCATCCCAACTTCCACCTAAATCGATCACGCACGTTCTCAGCATGTCTTCCAATGTCTTGATAGTACGCTCACTCTGTCCATCAGTTTGTGGATGGTAAGCCGTACTGAAATTTAATCGAGTGCCTAATGATTGCTGGAAACTTTTCCAGAAGTGAGAAGTGTACCATCTACTATCGGATACAATAGATACAGGCACTCCATGTAGGGACACAATCTCGTCCAAATACAGTTTAGCCAACTTATCGGAGCTATACGTCTCCTTAATTGGCAAAAAGTGAGCTGACTTGGTTAGTTTATCCACAATAACCCAAATCATGTCGTTGCCACGTTTGGTCTTTGGTAACTTGGTAATCAGATCCATATTTATCATTTCCAATTTCCATACGGGAATTTCAAGCTGCTGTAGGAGTCCTAACGGTTTTTGGTGTTCAGCCTTAATTTGTGAACACGTCAAACACTTTGCTACATAGGTGGCAATGGATTTCTTCATGCCCATCCACCAATAATTTCTTCTCTAATCTTGATACATTTTGTCACCTCCAGGGTGAACAGAATATTTTTAACTATGTGCTTCCTGGAGGATTAGATCTCTAAGTCCTCCATAGATCGGAACCCAGATCCGACCATTAAATCTAAGGATTCCATCCTTCCCAGGTGACAATTGTTCAACAGTTCCTCCGAATCCCTCATTAGGGATATTAGCCTCCATCATGGCTTGTTTCTGCACATCCGGTAGCTTCTCATTCAAGCTACTCCTGAGCTCAATGCTCTTAGTGTTAATACTTAAAGGCTTAATTCTTTCTTTGCGACTAAGCGCATCGGCGACTACATTCGCTTTGTCGGTATGATATCGAATTTCACAATCGTAGTCATTTAATGTCTCCATCCACCGGTGTTGCCGAATGTTTAAATCTTTCTGATTGAACAAATGTTGGAGGCTTTTGTGGTTAGTGTATATCACACACTTTGTCCCATAGAGATAATGCCTCCAAAGCTTAAGTGCAAATACAACGGCACCCAGTTTCAGATCGTGGGTGGTGTAATTCCTTTCATGCACCTTCAATTGACATGATGCATAGGCAATCACTTTGCCTCTTTGCATAAGCACACAGTCCATGCCCTTGTGCGAAGCATCGTAATAAACAACAAAATCTTATACGCCTTCAGTCAAGGTAAGCACTGGAGCATTGCTCACTTTGTGCTTGAATTTCAAAGGATTCTTGTTGCTTTAGACCCCAGTCAAACGTAACATTCTTGCGGGTCAAAGTAGTCAAAGGATTAGCTATTCTTGAGAATTTCTCAATGAACCTCCTATAATAACCGGCCAATCCTAAGAAGCTACGGATTTCAGATGGAGTCTTGGGTGCTTCCCAATTCATAATAGCTTCGATCTTAGCGGGATCCACTTGGATACCATGCTCACTAACCACATGTCCAAGAAATTTGACTTCGCGAAGCCAAAATTCGCACTTAGAAAATTTTGCGTGAAGTTTCTCTTGTTGGAGTAATTCAAGGATGCACCTTAAATGTTTCTCGTGGTCAAATTGACTACGAGAATAGATAAGTATGTGGTCTATGAAGACAATGACAAACTTATCTAAATATGGTTTGAAGACTATATTCATGAGATCCATGAATGTTGTTGGTGCATTAGTGAGCCCAAAAGGCATCACTAAGAACTCATAATGACCGTATCTGGTCCTGAAGGCAGTCTTTGGAACATCTTCACTCTGACCTTCAGTTGATGATATCCTGATCTCAAATCAATCTTGGAAAAGTAACTAGCCCATTGAAGCTGATCAAACAAGTTGTCGATCCTGGGCAATGGATAACGATTCTTGATTGTATCTTGTTCAACTCGCGGTAGTCAATGCACATCCGCATTGAACCGTCTTTCTTCTTAACGAATAGGATAGGGACTCCCCAGGGTGATAAACTGGGCTGTATGAAACCCTTCTCCAGAAGCTCATCTAGTTAGGTTCTCAATTATTTCATTTTAGTGGGTGCTAAACGGTAAGGAGCTCTAGCTATAGGAGCTGCTCCAGGTAGGATATCAATCTTAAACTCCACTTGTCTGTCTGGAGGTAGACCGGGTGATTCCTCAGGAAATATATCTGGGTACTCAAAGATAACAGGAATATCTTCGATCTTCGGTTTAGGCTCATTAACGGACACTTATGCCATGTAGATGACACAACCTCTCTTTAAACACTTGGATGCCTTACGCAAAGATGCTTTTTCTATCAATCCATAGTGTACGTCTCCATGGATGGTGAGTATATTACCAGATGGGGATTTAATCTCGATGAGTTTCTTGTCACGGGAAATGCAGGCTTGGTTATGGGATAACCAATCCATGCCTAAGACTACATTGAACCATGCCAATTTCATTTGCAGAATAGAGATTGGAATGGAATGATTCTTGATGGATATAGAACATCCATCCAGAATGGTAGAAGTGGTTTCTATGGTTCCATCAGGTAGTTCTACTTCATAAGTTAAGTCTAGAGTTCTTATGGGCAAGTTTAATAGTTTATTAAACTTATGGTCCACAAAAGAATTATCAACCCCTGAATCAACAAGAACTCTAGTAAAGATATCATTGACGAGGAACGTACCTGTGATGACATTATTGTCATTCACCGCTTCTCTAGCATTCATCTGGAAGGCTCGAGCATTGCCCTTTTTGGCCTCCCCAAGTTTAGCTCTACCTTCCTTAGTAGCCTTGGGACAATTGGTCGTGATGTGGCCTTTATCACCACATCCATAGCATACAACATCTTTTATGTCCCTACATTCGTGGGAACGATGACCGACTTTCTTGCTGATACCACACTGCTTGGGTTTCTGATCCGTTCGACACTATCCCTCGTGTCGTTTTCCACAAACCTTGTAAACAGGCCTATCCTCAAACTTACGCCGGTTTTCTATTAAACCTATATTTTCCCTTCTTATTAAACTTCCGTGAGTTGTCCCCCTCCCATTTCCTTTTTCCATCATTGTCAGCCTTGATGACCTTTGCTTCACAAAATCTTGGGTGAGGGAAAGAGATAGGTCAACCGCGGACCTGTATGTACCAGGCTATACAGCCTTAACCATGCTCCTTATTTCTGGAACCAACCCATTGATGAAACACGTGATGCGTTTGGGCTCTGGAGTAACCAAGTAGGATGCCAGTCTAGATAAGGATTTGTAGTCGGAAATATACCTTCGACAATCAAGATTCTTCATTGTAAGATTTATAAAGTCCGACTCTATTTTCTCCACCTCATGGGGTGGGCAATAAGTTTCCTTGACTAGGTCAACATATTTGGACCACCCTAGGTTGTACAGATGTACCTTCCCAGTTGATTGTACCAAAGCCTTCCACCAGATTAGGGCATCGCCCTTGAAAGATTGGGATACAAACTTCACTACATCGCTATCAGCACAACCGCTAATATCTACCATCGTTTCCATCTCATCTAGCCATCCCATGGCATCTATTGCTCCTTTCTCCCTAGTAAAATCTCAGGGCTGGCAAGACACAAAGTATTTATAGGAGCATCTGTCCTTGAAGGAATGAGTTTTATCATGGAACTCTGGTTTCTTTGGTTCACTCCTTGCATTGGAGGTATGAACAGAACTTTCCCTTTGGGATGAACGGGGTTTGGTTTGGGATCTTGAGTGAGTAGCACTTAACTCCCTAAACTTTTCCATGGCTTTTCCATAGCCTTGCCAACTGTTGCGTTTATGCAGGCTTGAAATTCATCATCATTTACAATTTTATTTGCAGTATTGTCATTATTATTGTGGTGGCTACTTACTCCATTGGAATGAACCATTTTGTAGATTGGTACTAACACCAAGATTGAATATTTGTAATAGCTAGTCATTTCATTTGATGACTTATCATGCTTATGCCATGTTATCATCCAACCATATAGGCTTATAAACTTTGGTATATAAATCCTTCGCCTTTGTGCACATTGTCACAATTATTTGGTTCGACATTTCAATGAATGTTATTTAGAACGTTTACGTATTTGGCCTAGGTCTCAATGGACCATCAAAGGCAAATTTATATTTTGGACAAAGTCCATGAATTTATTGGACAGTGGATCATAATGTTACAACTGTTACTTCAAAAATGGCGAATTTTAGATAGCCCATTGGCTTATCTCAAAGGACATAGAATATGACGCATTGGTCAGTCACTAAGGATATAAATCATGGCACATTGGCCTATCACGCAGGACATGAAATTTGGCACATTGGCCCGTCACAATGGACATGAAATATGGCACATTGGCAATACATTACTAACGGCTGTTTAATTATAAACATTATATTGATGATATCAGTCGGGATCTAATTTGATCACACAAGCTATAGGGTTTGGACATAGCCTATTACCCAGACGGCTAATGTGGTTCCTCAGATCATACTGCCTGGAGTATCAAAATTTCATTGAATATTAATCACAAAATAACTTAATGTTTGACTAATAAAAGTCATAATGATTTGGAAGTTTGAAACATTGCTCACCACTTCTAGACAGAAGGGTTACTTCCATAATTATCATTTGCCAATTAATTTGGACATGCCATTGGCTGGTCAAACCATTAAGAAGATCTTTTAGAATTTATAGTAGATCATAAATTTGAGTTAAAATCGAGACGATCGCTTGAAAACGATATACATTTATAAATAAACTCCAATATTCTCCATTAATTCAGAAGTAGACATTACAGAGTTGCCTTAAACAGGACTTGAAATACTAATTAATTGGCCTCGCAGGGACTAATAGGAAAAACATGTCCACGCAGGGACTAAAAAGAAATACTATGTCCATGCAGGGACTTTTGGAAATTAAAAGAATAAAAAGGACTCTAATCATCCTTCTTTCCTCTAACCAACTTCTTGAAGAATTTGCTGGTTTTCTTCTTCGTTTTTTCAGTCTTACGCTGAATTTCCTTCATCCGCTCTATGGCCTCATTCATGGCGTCGAGTTGTGGCGGTGGTTGAGGTTGTGGTGGTGGCGCAACCGGGTACTGGTCCCCATAATTGGGTTATCCAGCAGTTGGATAGGGCGTAGCTGAATAAGTAGGGAAAGGGGATGGATAAAGTGCATTATGTACGGCCGTTTTCACATGGGGTCGTATGGTGGTGCCTGATAGTTTGCATATATCGGTGCAGGGTTAAAAGGGTTACTCCCAGACGTGTCTGGAAAAGCAGGAATTGGGTTATCATAACCCGATGGTGGCGGTTGAACCACATGTGGTGGTGTCGGATCAACCATTGGTGCAGTGTTTGAGGGTCCACCCATTTGGGGATCCTCGGGAATGGTTGGTAGGTTGGAGGCAATGGTGGTAGCGAGCCCGACCATTGTCCTGCAAGTACCGACATACGTGTGCCCCGTCTTCTCCTTGAATATTCTAGGGGCGGTGGTGGAGGTTGTTCCACCTGCTCCCTTTGAGCATCTTGTTGCGGCGGCGGAGGCGGAGTTGGAGAATGGTAAGGAGGTGTAAAATAAAAATCAAATTTATTCCAGTATTGGTCCCATTCGTTGGGACCCTGTACGGTGACCCTGCATAAGAGTTAAGAGTCGCTTGAAATTTCTATAGGGTGCCCAAGAAACCCCTTTGGTGGCATCTCCGGATCGAAGTCTTCGTCCATAGGATCAAGCTGGTCCACCTGTTTTTGTTCAACTGGGTTTGGGTTTAGATATTGCTTTGGCTCAAACTCAGAATGGAATGAGTGGGAATGGGAGTGGTGCGAATGATGGGACTGGTGAGAGTTGTATGAATGGTGGGAATGAGAGTCTGGGGGAGAGTATTCATGCGAGATTGAGAGCCTCGCAGAGTTAAAGGATGAAGAATCTCCTGAATTTTCATACGGGTTTAGTTCGTGTGAAGGTATTCGTCTAGATGGTCCTCCCCGCATAGGACCTTTTCCCTTACCGCTCTGTCCTCTTATTCTAGGCGGCATGATTCCCGCTTCAAAAACAAGTTAATAAAACAATAATAATAACTTAATCATGAAGTGAGTAATCATTGGTCAATGCCTAGACTCGGAAGTCTAAGAAATGTGGTAATGTGTCGTTTGAGATCCAACACAAATGACTAGTGTTAAATTTACTCAAACTTTGTCTCTGATACCAACCTGTCACACCCCGATTTCCAAGTAAGTCCCGGTGGGATGTATCGTGACATAAAGTTGATATCATCATAACTAAACAACAAAGAGTAACAGGCGGAAGTCTTGGAATAAAATTACTATTACAAACGTATTGTCCAAAGTTCAAAAATAATATACAACGCTTGTAATAGATCCATAGGCGGATTGAAAATGTTACAACAAAAGGAAGTTTAACAGACTATGGGCTTTCTATGCAAAGGAGTTGCAAATTCCTCTTAAGCAATGCCAAGCACTTCCAGCCTATTTCGTAATCTTGCTACATGCGCTTAGTCTTTTGAAAATACGTCAGTTTTCACTGGTAAATACGAATAACCGACACGTTTTGAAAACATTTTCAAAATCATTTTATGTACGCATTGGTACATGTGATTTATAAATAACTTGGGATAAACTATTTCTCATGTTATCAGTTTTACATGCTAATAATACATTTAGGGCCCGGAAACTATGTCGTGATCATGATTAATCGACACTCCACTTTAACCTTTATAAGGTATACCACATTGGGTTGAAAAATATTTTAATATGCATTTAGCATCTGACAGGTGTATGCCTACACCCCGTGCTTAAGTCGTGGCCATTTGCAATTAAATGAGCCGAGGATATCCAGGACATAGTCGCATTCACCCCAATGTTTAATATTAAGTAATATGAATTAAAACGGATTATTTAAATTCCCGACACATTGGTCTTTGGTCCCATATCCGACCATGCGGTAATATTATACCGTATCCCAAGCCTGTATAGGGAAAATAAGTTAAGAGTATTTACATGGCTAAACAATTTCTTTAAAGCAAGAAAATAGGATAAGCACAGCCGTATATAAAATAACTAGCTTGGATGCAATCTACCGGAAGTCTCTAGTCTAGAGTGAATGGTATCATTAACCAATTAGAATGTTAACGAGTCTTATTCAAGTCATTGACTTAGACCGGCTAACTTACATTAATGAAACCGGCACGATACGCTAGATTAAGCGGAGACCGGAATGGAATGTGGTCCAAACCCGACAAATACTAAGACTTTTATAATATGGGTAAACAATATACATTCTGGAATTTGAAATTAAAATGATAAGGTTTGACCCGTTCAGTAAACTTCGTAAAAAGTCTACATATGCTTAACCGAATGCCTAAATGCGATACCGGGTAACCGGATGAGTCATGAACAAGTTCTACATGCCAATATACTTTGAATAAGTTGTGATATCAGTAGAATACCAACTTATATGCCCGTTAAGGTTTTAAAATGAAACTATGCCTCATAAGGGGGTCTCGGTTATTAATTAACGTATAAAAGAGACTTGTATGTAGTCCGATGTTATGAACATAAAAATTCTGGAAAAATATTTAAATTATGATATAATATCAGTAAGATATCAAATATATGTGTGATTTATAGTTTAAAACCAAACTATGCGCCGTAGGGGCATTTTGGTCATTTCACACATAGTTTTGAAAGCTTATTTAGGATTCTGAGTTTAGAACATGTACCTACCGTAAAAATATTTTAAAATGAGTTTATAACTCAGTAGGTAACAAGTCTTGGTGGTCAAGTATGTTTTAAAACCATACTATGTGTCGAAACGGCGTTTAAATCGTTAAATGATGATTTAAGCGATATTTAATAAAAACTAAAGTTGTGACCAAGTTTATATGATCAAGATATATTATTTATTATAACACATCAGTAGGTAAAAGGTTTTTCTATACAAAAGGCTTGATTAAAACCAATTTATGTGCCGTAAGGGCATTTTCGTCATTTACCGACATAACACAAGAACTTGTGTGTAAACTCAGAATGTAATCTGACTTGATGTCCGAAATATTTCTAATTATGATACTATATTAGTAGGTTACAAGTTTGATATGAAAATTATGTTTAGAAATCAATTTAGATGCCTTCAGGGCATTTTAGTCCTTTTTAAAGACATAGTTTGCGATGATTGCTAAAACTCAGTTTATGATCATTATTGCATCATCATGATATGTTAGTTAAGCTAACATATCAGTAGGTAATTCATTCAAAAGTTCTTTGTTCATTAAAACCTCATATTTAGCAAAAGGGGCAAAATGGTCTAAGTATCGCATAATGAAGAACTAATGCATAAACTCATATTCTGATTATGATCTTGTAGTATAACCTTAGAGGGTTATAATACATTATATTAGGATCATAATGCAACTTAAAGTCAGTAGCTAAAGTTTCTAAATTGGTTTATAATCGAAAGTAAAAGCAGAAGTCAAACTTCACGACTTTCGGTTGCGAACCGATACTAAGACCGATATTGACGGACTGAACATGTTTATACATGTTCTATTAGTTATTACCAAGTCATTTTAAGTGTCAAAACATATTTAGAATATGTATAAACTCAGATTATGAGTTTTTATAAAAATCCGACTGGTTTGACTTTTAATGATTTAACTTTAACCCGTCAATAGGTCTAGTAAACGTGATCTTTTAGGAGGTGCCCTTTTAAGGGACTAACACCTACTTAATTACGATCACTTAGCCATGTTCGATTTGAACAATGGCTGGACCATAATGGTCTTAGCCGAAAGTCAAAGCGTTATTACAATAACGCTTTACTTTTCGCTTTAAAGCCTAACAAAAAGAAAAGAAGAAGGTTGGAACACTTACAAGTGATCCAAGGAAAGACTATAACTCAGAGGAAGCTCCCAATAAGCTTAGGAACTTGCCAAGAGAGTATTAGAGGAGGAAGAGATGAATGAGCAAGGAAATGAGTCAACTTTGGGTGTCGTTTATAGTGCAAGGGAGTGTATGGAGCTGATGCCAGGTATTAGGGGTGTTCTAGGAGGTCTCCAAGTGTCTAGGGTCATGGCATGAGCTGAGGAATGGTTGCAATTCGCGAGAAAGGTGGCAGGCTTGCAAGCTGCCTAACATTCTGCCACTGGCAGTTCTTTACGGATGGTAAGGACCTCCGGCGCCCATGGTTTATAGTGCCAATGGTTGTAATGAGTCAACTTTGGGTGCCGTTTATAGTGCAAGGGAGTGTATGGATCTGATGCCAGGTGTTAGGGGTGTTCTAAGAGGTCTCCAAGTGTCTAGGGTCATGCATGAGCTGAGGAATGGTTGCAATTCGCGAGAAAGGTGGCAGGCTTGCAAGCTGCCAAACATTCTGCCACTGGCAGTTCTTTACGGACCGTAAGGACCTCCGGCGCCATGGTTTTCAAATTTGTTACGGAGCGTACGGACTAAGCCTTACGGTCCGTAACCATCTTTCAGCGACACCTGCTCAACATCCTTACGGGTCATAAGCTCTAAGGCTTACGGTCCGTAAAGGTCACTCAAAGGCCAAAATTTTGGCATGTTGACACTTTTGAACCCTTAACTTTATATTTATCGTTCAGAGGTTATTAAAATAACATAACCACAAAATTTGTCCCTCTCAGCCAACACGTGGCATATACGAGGATCAACGGGACACGTGTCGGTATTCTACCGGTCACGAATTTACAAGGTGTTAGATCAACTTCGTGTACTCGAAGAAGATATTCCCAAGACTGCCTTTCGCACTCGATACGGCCACTACGAGTTCACTGTCATGCCTCTTGGTTTGATAAATGCTCCTGTCGTTTTCATAGACTTAATGAATAGGGTATGTAAACCTTATTTAGACAAGTTTATCATTATTTTCATTGATGACATCTTAATCTATTCAAAGTCTCAAGCCGATCACGAACATCATCTCCGTCTAATGATGGAACTCCTAAAGGAAGAACAACTTTATGCCAAATTCTCCAAGTATGAATTTTGGCTTAAGGAAGTTCAATTCTTGGGACACATTCTCAATGAACAAGGTATACATGTAGATCCCGCCAAAATCAGTGCGATTAGGGATTGGAGTACACCTACTACTCCTACCAAAGTTCGTTCATTTCTCGGTCTAGCTGGCTATTACCGCCCATTCATCGCGAACTTCTCAAAGATCGAGGTTCCCTCACTGCTTTGACTCAGAAGAATAAGCCTTTTGACCCAAACAAGAGGAAGCCTTTCAAACATTGAAACAAAAACTTGTAATGCTCCTATTTTATCTTTACCCGATGGCAACAACGATTTCGTTGTCTATTGTGACGCATCGAATCTAGGCCTTGGTTTTGTTCTCATGCAACGAGATAAAGTCATAGCCTATGCGTCAAGACAATTGAAAATCCACGAGAAGATTATCACACCCCAACCCATGGCGGAAATATCGAGGCAGGACGAAATAGATTGCTCATTGTTCATAAATACTAATTGCGACAATATTCAATTAAACCGGATTTCATTTCATGGTAAAATTGTCATACATTACAAGAAATTTCAAAATACAACAATAGCAAAGGCAAAATTTGATACAACATTTATAAACCTAAACGTCTATATGTTTATCTAAGCATCATCACTACTCCAATTTCATGGCAACATCTTCATCAACCTGTAACATTTAAAATACGAGTTCAATGCAAAATCAAAGGTGAGTACACAAGTTTGGTGATACATAGCATAAGTATAAATGTATAACTCGAATCCACATGGTAATTGTAAGCAAAGTATATACTAATCATGCAATACTAGATCAAACCCCAAGTTTCCAAAAATGTTTTAACGAGATCGAGCTTCCCTTGTCACAAAAGCGAGAAGACTAAGATGAGTATGATAATCTTAACATAACCCCGATGGACGGCGTGCTACTCCTATAGAGCTATATATGATAAGTTGGGCTAGCTAAGTTAATGATCAAGCATGTATAATCTAGCATGTATCTAAGCATAACAAGTATTCATGTATAAGGATTGAGTATGTAAAAGCATAAGTTCATGATAGTGTTTTTTGATACGGAAACATGTTACAACCCAAAAGTGACAAAAGGTAAATGGGTCGAGTGTACTCACGGTTTTGCTAAGTGTTCCACTTAAATAATCCCGGGATCTTTGTTGTGATGTTTAGAGTTTGGCACCTTGTCCTTCTACAAGAAGAACATAGGTATTAATTATGAGTGTAACAGAAGATTCAGATTATTCGAGCGAGATTACGAAAATAAGAATAAAGTATTATGTATGAAAATAATCACTAAGACATAGCACTTGTTCTTGACACTATGACAACCCTAATGGGTTTGATATGGTTTCATAGGTTTGAGACCTATTAGAATCGTGACAAGGAACTACATACTTTAGTGACAAACTTTTTAACTCGATAGATGATTATTTAGTCATTATCAAGGGTTCGGTTTTTTTGGGATTATATTATAGTCCATAATATATACATGGTTTATATAATCATGTAGGAGGTGGGAGGATGAACCATCCACTTTGGTACCTCTTAGTGTCATGTAAGTCAAGTAAGAGGTGGGAGGATTAACCATCCACTTTGGAACCTCTTATGATGTTCACCACTACACAAGTCACCATAGGTAACAAGGAGGGTACTAGAACAAGAACATAAACAAGAATGTAAATGACAAGAATGTAAGGTGTGTCACCATGATATCAAGTAGCCAAGTGAATACAACCCGGAGAGCACACATTGACACACGTCAACGGCTAGGCGGGGTTGTGACACTTTGGAACTAGCAAACTACTTGAGATAATGATGAAAATCATCAAGTGATGTGTGGTCTCAAAGTTTAGGATAGCCAAAGCTTAACCAAGGTGGACACACATGAACAAGTTATGAACTTGCACCACTTGTGAGCTTGAAGCTCTACGAAAACAGAATTATTGTGAGGATAAATCCTCTTTTTTGAATGTCTCAACCTTGTTTTTAAGCCTAACCAACCACAAGAAGTGTTGTAAGCATTAGGACATAGGTTTGAGATGAGTTAGACTCAAGTTTGATAAGTTTAAACAAGATTTGAAAGAGTTAAAATCATAACAGAAAGTTTAGGACACTTTGGGTGCATTTCCATGTCTGGATTCTCCATGGAGAACCCTATGATTCAAACCCAAAGTTTGTCCAAGTAATTAGAAGAAAGAATCAAGCAAAAGGAACAAGTTTTGAGCAAGTTATGCTAACTTTTGTGGAGGTGGTACAATCTGCCCGAAAATTCTGATTATGAGTGTTCTTGAGATGATTTGAGAGTGATTTAGGAAGGATTAGAGGGTTGTGAAAGTGTCAAATGCCTTGGAGGAGTGTTGTATTTATAGGAGGATGATTAGGGTTGGTTTAGAGGTGTTTAATGTGGGTTTATAGGTGATTGGAGGAGAGGTGGGTGTGTGGATCTGTGCAAAAACGCCAAACAATTCTGTCCCACCCAGATGGTCTTACGGACCGTAAGGGGATACCCTTTCGGTCCGTAAGGACCTTAGCCGGGTTAAAAATTGGATTTTTGTTATTTAACTCAAGGGTGACGGGTTTTAATGCTTATTTAAGGTATTTCATGGACATGTTAAGTATTATAAAGTATCACAAGCTCAAGTAACATGTCATGATGTATGTATATGTATGTATTGATCGAGATCGAGTATTCACATTGTATATAAAGAATGTATCATGTATAAATTTCACGTATTATCAAATATATAACGTATTCGAGTATGTGTATCATGTGTACGTATTGTATGAACAAGTATGATTTGTTTATAACAAGTATGGGGATAAACATGTTTATTCCATTACGATTCAAGTCTCGATTACAACGATTACAATGAAATGGAGAATACAAATACAATAGTTTCCAAAAATAGAATTACAACATGAGCTTGCTATAAATAGAAAGTTTGGAAAACGCGAGGCGTTACAAAGAACTACACAACTCATGATCTTGATTTAGGTGCCGTAGTTTTTGCTCTCAATATTTGGAGACACTACCTTTATTGTACGCAGTGTGTGGTTTTCACAGACCAGAAAAGTCTCCAGCACATATTCAATCAAAAGGAGCTAAACATGAGACAACGACGCTGGGTCGAACTCTTGAACGACTACGACAGCGAGATTCGCTACCATCCTAGTAAGGCGAATGTCGTGGCTTATTTGCTTAGTCGTAAGGAACGTGTCAAGCTTCATTTTGTTCGAATTCAATCTGATATCCAGACACGAATTCTTGAAGCTCAACGTACTTGTGTTACACAAGGCATGGTGGGTAATGAATTGCCACATCATCTAGAGCTTCAACTTGAAACAAAAGACAGTGGGTTGTTTTATTACATGAACTGATTGTGGATTCCAGTCAAGGCAATCTTCGCACCTTATTGATGGATGAAGCTCATAAGTCTCGTTATTCAATCCATCCTGGTGCAGACAAAATGTACAAGGATCTTCGTACTCGTATTGGTGGTCGGGTATGAAGAAGGACATTGCCTTGTATGTGTCTAAATGCCCAACTTGCCTTAAAGTCAAGGCAGAACATCAATGCCCATCTGGTTTACTGGTGCAACCAGAAATACCGGTATGGAAGTGGGAGAACATTGCGATGGATCTCATTACTAAACTACCACGCACACCTAGAGGTCATGATGCCATTTGGGTAGTCATTGATCGTCTGACAAAGTCAGCACACTTTTTGTTGATTCGTGAGGTTCTATCTATTGACAAACTCGCCAAGATCTACGTTAATGAGATTGTATCTCGTCATGGTGTTCCTTTGAACATCATATTTGACCGAGATGCTCGATTCTCATCTCACTTTTGGAAGACCATGCAATCTGTCATGGGAACCAAACTCAATCGAAGCACTGCTTATCATCCTCAAACGATGGACAATCTGAAAGGACAATTCAAACACTGGAGGATATGCTCAGAGCCTCTGTGATCGACTTTGGTGGTAGTTGGGATTCACATCTACCATTGATCGAATTCTCCTACAACAATAGTTATCACACCAGCATCAACATGGCTCCTTTCGAAGCTCTTTATGGTCGAAAATGTCGTTCACCTGTCTGCTGGAACGAGGTCGGTGAAGCTCAGCTCACTAGACCTGAACTCATTCTGGAAACAAAGACAAAGTCAAGAAAATTCGCAATAATCTCCTGACAGCTAGAAGCCGTCAAAAGAGTTATACGGACAAGCCACACAAGCCCTTGGAATTCCAAGTTGGTGATCACGTCCTACTCAAGGTATCCCCTTGAAAAGATGTGGTTAGATTAGTAAAGAAAGTAAAACCTGCACCACGATATGTTGAGCCATTTAAGAACATTGAGAAAATCGGAAAAGTGGTCTACCGACTTGAGCTACCTCCTAAACTTGGGAATATTCTCCCAACATTCCACATGTCCAATTTGAAAAAGTGTTTAGCTGATACAAACCTCTACATCCCCCTCAACGAAATTCACGTTGATGACACTATGCAATTTCTCGAGAAACCTGTGGAGATATTGGACCGTGAAGTCAATAAACTCAACCGTAGACGAATACCGATAGTTAAAGTTCGCTGGGAATCCACACGTGGCCTAGAATTTACTTGGGAATGAGAGAATCAAATGAAAGCGAAATACCCACATCTGTTTTCACAAGTTTCCTCTAATTAAATTTGCGAGACGAAATTTTCTAAACTAGGGGAGACTGTGACATTTGTGGCGTTTCAATCATTGTACAATTCCAAACGATTTAGTATTCAATGAAACCTTGTGTTTTATTTCTAAGATTTATATAATTACTTATGACATTTATGCATTTTCAATCCTTGTTCAATTTCGATCCTTCAAACATTTTCTGGAAGTGAAATCGTAAACCGTTACGCAAACATAATTAGTTTAACGTGTCATACACTCCGGAAAAAGGACATAAGTTACACATACCCTAAATACCCTTTACATAACTTAGATATAAGCTTTGAAGGGTTAGGTATGACAAAAACACGCTTCTACAACTCCAGGGACTATTTTTCGTCAAACTGCGAAAGTTTGTTGGTCCGTATTCAAGAGATGAACCACATATACAAATCCGGACATTTTTATCCAATGAAATTTGTATTTTATTGATGAGAATGCAAAACTGTCAATCGTTGCGTAATTTCGGTCGTTTTCGTGTTCGTAAAAGCATTTTACGTAATTATGCGAAACGCGTAACCGTACAACCGAACGAATCGACATCTATGACATTTTTCAGGCAAAATCCAAGTTACGTATGCCTTAACACCTTTATAAAGCCTAAATATTAGGTTATAGGGGTTAAACATGACAAAACGCGACGAAACAAGTCCAGGGGCCAAAACTATCAACATTTCAAACTTTGTGTCGGCTAAAGGGCTTATAGACCATAAGCACTTGGCCCATATGGTCCGTAAGGACCCCCCAGCACAGCAAAATGTTGACAGCAACTTGGAAGCTTCTCATTCAAAGCCTTGCTCCCTAGGTTCACGAAAATGCCAGCTTCTAAGCTCCATTTGACATGTGTTAACACCCTCCTAAGATCATCACACCTCATTTGACGCTTGTGATCTTATAGCTTCCAAACAACTATAAATAAGTGATCATTTTCATTCACAACTTGCTCATTTCCTTCTTCTTCACCTATCTGCTAAATTGGAGTTTGCTTCCCATTGGAGGGCCTCCTACTAAGTATTCTTGCTTTCCTAGAACACAAGTAAGTGTTCTTTCTAAGTCTTGTTCATTATTTTTTCTTATATTGAGCTAAAAGTCAAACAATTGACTTTCTGTTTGACTTTCGGTTCTGAATATTTTTTCTCAAGTCAAAGTTCAATTGAACTTTGCAACGTGATCGTAATCATGAAGGTTATAATCCCTCGCGATTGCACCTTCTGATTACCACGTTTACTAGTCGAAGTGACGACTCAAAATTTCGGTCAAAGATGCACATAATGTGCATTTTACGACGAAACTACTTTTGGGTATCAAAACTCCAAGTTTCGATACCAAATCATTTTTATAATTTAGTTAGACACGTTTCAATATGTCTAACTCGTCACTTCTAGTTTAGTGCTTATTTTGGGTCGTTAGTCGAGCGGTTTGACTACCGTTTTGACTTTCGAATCCGACCCGCTTGGCCAATCTTAGGATCCAACCAAACACATATTTGTGATCATAGTTGTTTAGGGAATAACCTACTGAGGTTATACTTATGGTCATAAGGTTTGGTTAGTATTATGATAAGTCGTTCATATGTTCCTTAGAAATTACCAAAATGCCCTTTTTTGCGCATAAATCCATTCTAAACATATGTAACCAATTTTTGACACATAAACTGATGTTACAACATTATCAAACATGTTTTGGCATATAAGACTTATCATAAGACATATTTAACCATCCGAACATATAATTACGCTTATGACACGTTAAAGTAGCGTAAACTATCTTAACGAGTCATAACGGGTCAAAAGCACTTAGGATCCTTTCCAAATCAGAATGTTAAGCTTATTAAACATATCATATGAGTCCCAACACTCATTTGGTTTGTAAGACTTCATTCTATCTGATCTTCCGTTAAAGTCTAGACATGCTAACATAGTTATCCGACACTTTAGGACACCCTTGAGCTTTGTTGATTCTCTTGATCAAGGACACTTTTGCAATCCCAAGTGAGTACATAGTTCTCCTCTTCTACGTTGTGCAATTTTTTTGGGGTGACTCATATGTGCTAAATCATTTTCAAGTTTTCAAAAAAAAAGTCTATGGTTTATATAAAACGATACGATTTCAACAATGTGAACAACTTGTTGGTGCGTTATCAATGACACGAATGGCATTCATTAACATTGATCACGTCGACCGGTAGTATGTTATGGTACCATAGGACTGACAATCCCATTATCGGACTGTCCACTGGATTTGGTGGAAGTTTGGGTAATAACAGAAACCGTTTCTGATCAACAAATCATTTGTTGATTTGTTAGTCTAGTTAAAGAGACCCTTTTGTGGTCTATTAAAGATACCCTTTAGGGGTATAGTCAACACAAGTTTGAATGTGTTCATTAAAGAAAGACCAAAACTTTTGTTGATGCACTTGGTGTTCGTCACTTATCGAATAGGCTAGATTGGGCGTGTGTTGAATATTGTATAGGTTAGAATTGAACACACGACCAAAATACGGACCGAATAGTGAAATTGGGAACAATTCGCCCGAACCTGACCTGTGGAGGTCACGTTCGCCCGAACCTGACCAGTGGAGGTCACGTTCGCCCGAACCTGACCTGTAGAGGTCACGTTCGCCCGAACCTGACCTGTGGAGGGCACGTTCGCCCGAACCTGACCTGTGAAGGTCACGTTCGCCCGAACCTGACCTGTGATGGTCACGTTCGCCCGAACTTGTCCATGCACACTCTAGGCGAACTTGTTACCCTATATATAGCTGTGTTGTTCATTTGTCATTCAAGTTTTTGCAATCCCTACGGGGAGGTGCTGCCGGATTCTCTCCAGGAACTCCGGCAGCTGGACTTAAAGATGTATACTCTTTCGGTATGAATGAAGACTTCCACTGCATTCTACTTCTACTCCTTTCTGTTAATAACATTCTATTGAATCGGTTACGTTTACGCACTAGAACCACCTGATCACGGACCTTCAATTGGTATCAGATCTATGATTATCATATACGCTCATGAATTTGGACATTTATGGACATTAGGAGGGGTTTTAAACGTAAATCATCAAATAAACATACAATCCACAGACAAAAAGTAAAATTGAACGGATAGGATTGTTAGAAAACCATTTTCGACAAGATGTATAGTGGAATCATCTCGAAATTAGAAGAAATAAGGATTCTGGATCGAAAAATGTAAAAAAGGGCTGGTTAAGGTTCACCCGAACTTGGTGTTGGCCAACCAAGTTCGCCCGAACTTGTATCTTGGAGATCAAGTTCGCCCGAACGTGTCTTATAGTGGACAATTCGCCCGAACTTGTCTAGGGAGTCTAAAAAAGGCATGGAAAATTTTTGTTGATCGTATTGATGGGATGAGTGTCCAGAAAAAATTTAGCGACATAAATTTTTTCGAGTTTTCGATGACCGAACCGGGATGTTCGGGGACACCGTCTAGAGCTTCAGAGTACAGATTTGATGATACGGTCACAAAATTTTGAAGATAACGGGAGAGTCATTGATACTGGTGCAGAATGTTGATCATTTGGGTGTCGTGACTAGTAATGGGCCTAAACGTTATGTATACTGAAAATTCCGGATTTAAGGGGGAATTTCAGTGAAAATTTCATTATGGTCAGAATTTGCAAAAATGAGGGGGATAAAAATTTTACGATATACGAAGATTCTGGCATTTTTAAAATTCGTGACTGCTGCAACAGTATCCGGGTGGTTACCGATTGCATATTATCGAGAAATGCAAAGGATTGAGATTCATTGGGTATTTCAAATTGATGCCTAGTTTGAAAGCGGGTGGTTACATAACTGAGTCTTGGAGGAGTTGTGTATCAGATTCTGAGGTCATGGTTGTGGATTGACAGCTGAGTCGCGCGTATGGTTTGGAAGCAAACACGACTGCCTATCTTTAATTCTGCTTTGCACATGAATTATTGACTGGACTAACCGCAAGGAGGTAAGGATGCTCTATAGTTTCAGTTGCCCCGGGTTGTGCGCGGTACCATGATTAAAGAAGATGATTTATGGGATCGGATCTTCCAGACAAGAAGTGTACCGGTTGCTGAAGAAATAGGCTATATATTGTGGCTTCTGCGATCACAGGAAGTTCAGAGTTTTCAAATTATGATACAGGTTGATGCTTAAGGGATGTAGGATTTAGGTCCTGATCTCCGATGTGGGGTTGGCGCATACACGACTGCTTATCATTAACTCTGCAAAGCAAATGAACTGTTTTGATCGGGTAAGCCGGAAATAGGGATGTTTTGTAGTTTCAAGGCGCCAGGTTCAGTGGAGATAGCTACATAGCTGTTGTTATTGTGACTGAAGAGGAAGAATGTGATTTTGATTATGGACGTATGTTTCTCATATTCGATGTGTTACCAGATTATCTGTTTCCGATGAAGATTTGCTGATTAAGCAGATTACCGATTTGCTGATCAAATCTTTCTGAAGGGTGCTTAACTGCGATTATGGAAATCGGGATTTCATATTTTCGAGGGTTTTCGTTGATTTGAAGTTTTCTGATGCGGTGATTCAAAGTTTCTATCAATTTCCGGTTGAATTTTTGATATTTTAGGAGTGTAAGAATAAACTCTCTATGCTCAATGCTTATTCAAAAACTGAACTCGGATGCGGTTATCGTCGAAATGGAGAAGCTGCATTGATTAGCTTCAAATTGGTGGTTATTCGAGAAAATTTGTCGATCAAGCAAATCAGAGGAGGTCTGAAACCCTGCAATCAAAGATCTGAACTGGAGATTTCAGCAGTATTGAAGTTGATAATGCAAATCCGGATCATCAATTAAGGGGGAATCTGTTGACGTGTTTCCACGACATCGGCAGACACCTTGATTGAAGTTACAGAATATTCAAACACGGCTCAGAGTTTTGAAGATCAAGATCAAGCTTCGACAGTAACGAACAAGGGGGAAACTGTTGATGCACTTGGTGTTCCTCATTTGTCGAATAGGCTAGATTGAGCGTGTGTTGAATATTGTATATGTTAGAATTGAACACACGACCAAAATACGGAGCGAATAGTGAAATTGGGAACAAGTTCGCCCGAACTTGACCTGTGAAGGTCAAGTTCGCCCGAACTTGACATGTGATGGTCAAGTTCGCCCGAACTTGTCCATGCACATTCCAGGCGAACTTGTTACCCTATATATAGGTGTGTTGTTCATTTGTCATTTAAGTTTTTGCAATCCCTACGGGGAGGTGCTTCTGGATTCTCTCCAGGAACTCCGGCAGCTGGACTTAAAGATGTATACTCTTTCGGTATGAATGAAGACTTCCGCTGCATTCTTCTTCTACTCCTTTCTGTTAATAACATTCTACCGAATCGATTACGTTTACGCACTAACTTCGTCTAGTACCGCCTGATCACGGACCTTCAACTTTTCACAATTAAAACACGGGCGATTGGTTTATAACACGGACGATTTATTGATGACACGGATAATTGGTTTATGACACGTATAAATGGTTTATAACACGGATGATTGGTTCATGGTAAGTGATTTTGATAACGAAACAGGTGTAATATGATAAAAGCATGGTGGATACACCGCTAGTACTTCATATATATGAGTGCTTTTATCGTATTACATATCGTGGTGTTATCCGAATCACTTGGACAAATGTTTTCAAATGATTTCACGCTACGGTTTTCACTTAAAGATATAAACCATACAAATTTTTCTCTTAAATGGATTTACTACTCGGTTTTACAAAAGGAACGTTTTGGTCAAGATTCATGGCTACAAGTTTTTCAGAAACTCTAACCAACTTGTTTTAGTTGGTTAATTATATTGAAATATCAAACACTTTTGATACAAGGTTTTCACTTAACGACTTTTGTAGTCGGACGAGATGTTGCAATATGTATACAAAGCCATGAATTTGACACACTCACAAAACCTATGTACTCGCCGGCATTTTTATGTTGACTCTCTTTTCACATATGTTTCAGGAGTCAATGTTTGATGATATGATGCATGCTCCACATAGGATTGGACACGGGCTTTAGTGACTTAAAAACATGAAAGACAATTTATTTATATTTTGTTTATGTTTATCCCAAAAAAATGTAATCTATTAATGCAATAAAACAAAACTTTAAATTCCATGTGTTGTGAAACAATTCCTGTAACGTGACTCCCCTATGTTTCCGCCGCGATTTGTTGTATTACGCCATCGGGGTGTTACAATTCATAGCTGAAATCATTGAAGAAGAATTTGAGGTTGGTATAGAAGAGGCGAATGTTGAAGAATTAACATTGGTGGCGAAAGATCTAAGTGAGAAGCTGGAGATGGATAAAGTTAATGAAGCTGAAGAAAGCTTGAGGAAAGAGAACGGGGAAGAGGAAAGAAGGAAGATAGTAGTAACTGGTTTGAGTTTAAAATCACGAACGAAGAAATGCAACATTTTGCTAAAGAAGAACTGGAAAAGAATGCAGCGGGTAATGCGAGAAGCACAGATCAAGCTTCATGGCTAATATTGAGGTATAATCTAAACCTGCTGATAAAAGATGTGCTAGATACATAGATTTTGTTGCTAAGTGTGACAGATACGCTTTCCATAACAATAATCTGATTACTGATCTGGAGAAGTCTAGAGAGTTAATTGTCGCACTTTCTGGTGCTGACAAAGAACACAGAAGCAGTGTGATTACTTTGAAAGAGGTCATCACCGAGTTTGAGAGACGACTGGCTCAAAAACTGTAAAGAATCAAGAATTAAAATCTAAACTTGAAATTTGTCAAAACGTTCTTTTAGGAAAGAACAAAATAATTTTGGACAAAGATTACTTGATTCTAGATTTACAGCGAAAGATTGAGAAGTTCGATAATTCATCAGAAGTGATGACTTATTGTATAAACAGTCAGGGTCTCAAAGACTCGGAAGAAGAGATGTATGGAGTTGGTTATAGAAAGGTTCCACAACCTTCTAACAACAGCTATACATCAATGCCCTCAATAGACCCTGAAGTTGCAAATTTCGTTCAAACTGCTCCATTGACTGTTGACCCTATAAGTGAGCAAGCTTCTGGATCCGAAGCTGAATTGGGTTCAGAACAAACGAGGTCGTGTGATGCTAGAGTCAATGAATTTGATTTGAATAAGCTTGAGAATTTAATTAACGCAAAGATTTTAGAAGCGCTAAACCAAGTTCAGAATGATAAATAAAAGTCGAAGCCTAATAAAAAGGGTAAAAAGAATGTGAAGAACATTACAAAAACAAATTTTGTCAAAGGCGAAACTTTTAATATTGAACTTGAAAACATTGAAAAGAGTTCTAATTCTGATTTTGTAAAAAAAGTGCGAAAAACTCAAATGTAGCATCATTGTCCTCTAGCAGTCAATGTCAAGATGAGCAGCAAGAAAAGGTTGACAAGCGACGATGCTATAAATGTCGTGAGAAGGGACATTTAGCTTCTAATTGTGTGAAAGATAACCGAAAGGGCCGTGTTAATCCTGATTTAGATAAACCTTTTATCACTAAACCACAAACTGAAACAAAAAAGGATGAAAAGAAAAGTGGTAAAACTCAAAAGGTAAAAAAAACCTAAAGTTGAAAAACAAGAAACTAAACAAGTTTTTAAACCAAAAGTAAAGAATCAACAAGAAAAGGATCAAGAGGTTGAACTTTCGGATGATTGCAGTGGTCATGGTTCAGACCGTGGTTCGGAAAGTTCTTCCGCAAAACATGAGGTTCGTCATAAAACTCATGCTCGATGATAGAATCATTTAAATTTTCGACAACAAGAGCAAGATAATCAACCTGGAGGTTCTTACAACCACAATGTAAGACTTCATGCTTAAAACCGATATGTTGAAAACCGAAACACATCACCGACCAGATTTCAAGATCAAAGACAGAATTCAGGATTTCAGCAAAGAAATATTTTTCATGATAACGAACATCCAAGGTTTGATAGAAGTTTTAGACCTCAGTACAGTCAAAACTTCGGGTATCAAAATTCTGGAAATCATTTTGGTGGAAATTCCGGGTACAACAATCGTTCTTCAACCACGCACAATCCTCGATTTACAGGCAAACATTCTAACAATTATCGATGTGGAAATGTTAGAAATAATAAAGAATATGGTTATTTCAAGGAATTTTCATTTGTTAATGAATTCGGACGACCCAAGACCATCACGACTTGGGTCCCCACTTCTAACTAGTTTCCTGTTTGGTAATGTAGGAACAGCTGAAGAGGGCTATCTGTATTTGGTATAGCGATAGTGGTTATTCCAGGCATATGACGGGAAACAAGGAATTGTTGACAAATGTAAATTCAATTAGAGGTCGTTATGTAACTTTTGCGGGTGAGAAAAGTGGATACAACACGTGTGAAGGTTCTGTGTCAAACAACAAGATCACCTTACACAAGGTGAACAATGTTGAAGAGATGAAGCACAACTTGATGTCAGTATCTCAGATCTGTGACAACAAGTATACCATGCATTTCACAGATAAGGCATGTTTCGTTCTCAAGCTGGGTTTTGTAGTACTAGAAGATTGGATGGTGATGAGGGCTCCAAGAGTGAACAACACAGACGTGATGGACATGCGTCCAGTTGTGAGCTCCTATGGACTGGCGACATGTCTGTTATCAAGGGCAAAAGAAGATCAGTCCTTCCTTCGGCATCGAAGAATGGGCCACGTGCATCTACGAAAAATGAACCATTTGATAAAGAATAACTTGGTGTTGGGTGTTCCTTTACGTAGTTTTAATATGCATAATAAATGTGAATCTTGTGAGAAAAGGAAAATTAAAAGAAAACCTCATAACCCTAAACGCATAAACTCAATCTAGCAACCACTAGAGCTCAATCCAGCGATTTTTAATAAAAATTGTAAAAAACAAAATTTGGTGTGTTTTTTTTGTAGTTTTGTAGTTTTCTTATTATCCTCTCCCTATGTATATAAACATGAGATGTTTTTAAGCAAAATACACGTAAATTAAATAAAAATGACAAAATAACACTTTATTTAACAATAAAAATGGATGGAGGTTAGTATGAAGGACATGTGATGTGCAAAAGTTTCAAATAAAGAATACTCGGTATAATTTTTAAAGATAAAAGACACACGATACAAGTTAATGTAAAGTTAAAGGATAAACGTTGTAATTTGCTCAAAATTTAACTTTCATTGTCCGTAAAATAAATTAACGGGCTGTCTATCTTTTCTTCTTAAACAAAAGATGGGCTGTCTAAGGCCCAACAATATGAAAACCTGCCCATTAACAAAAGATATACCCAAACCCGATGCACCAGTAGTTAACTAACACTTTCCATCCTTTCTCTCTCACACACTCCCCAATCATCAGTCAGCTTTCCAAGCATTTTTTTCGCACTAAAAACACACACACACATAAATTTAGGGTTTTTCAGATATCCTTCTCACAAAACATCCATAAATTCCCCTAAAATGTTGTCTGATTTCTTCTTCTACTGCCAGTAGACATCATTTCAAACCAAAACCCTAAAAATTCATGTAAATAAATGACAAAAAAGGATCTGGATTATATATATTGTCACCTGGACCGTACAATTTGCAGTAAACATCTTCAGATCACACTTCATCCGATCAAAACCCTAAGGTATATGCTTACATGTTATCTGCTTACAATTTTAACTTATTTATCTATTTTTGGGATTTTGTTATGCTTGCTGATATATGTTACTTGATTGGTAGCTCATGTTTTAGATGTAGGATGTTGATTTTGTGTTTTGAATAGATGTATTGAAATTTGGTAGTTGTAGCACTGGAAAATGTGGGATTTTTAGGTTAAAGAAGGCATAGATGCATAGTTTGCAATTTGCAAGTATGAAATGGATCTAAAAGTTGATTTATAGATAATTTTTATGTTGTTATTTAGAAAGATTCCCAAAATAAGTAAATGGATAGTGTTCGCGTTGACATGTTTAACCCAATTAATTAAACATGTTGATTGCCAACCTGTTTAAACCCATATATTGGAATCCTCCAACCCGTTTAGCACGTATACAACTTGATCACAACCTGAAAGCATGCCAATCTGTATGATTTGCTTAGATAAACGGGTTAAACGGGTCACGTTCAGGTTACAGGATATTAAATATGTCTTGGTAGGGTTGATGTTGTTGACATATATAAGTGTATATGGGTTTGTGTTCGGGTTCAACAGATATGTATAAAGGTTGTATTTTTTTATGCGATCTTAGAAAATATGAACTATTATATGTGATACTTGATGACATCATTTGGATTTTTCATTGACAGTGCTACAACGTTGCTGCGGTATTCATGTTCTCAAAAGGGTAGTTAATCTATGGATTCCGTAAAGGCCGTAACACTTCTCGCGGGTATCTTATTTAAATTATCAACTTTTTATATTTCATGATATTCATTTTATATATCTCTGTGTAGATGTATTAATAACAAAACTTATATGTAATTGCAGGTTCATTGTGTTTTCACATCTTTCTATTCACAATCTTACTATCTATTTCCTTTAATGTAATTGCCGAGAAGCTTCCCCCAACGTCTCAGTCAGTTAGTCTTCCTAGTTCGGGAATCTTCCAGCCTATAGAAATATCGCCTTCAGTTTTACCAAATTACCCCTATCTTGGGAAGGTATTACCACCAATGTACCCTTACTTTCCGAAAACATACAAACCGGTATTAACGGGCAGATGCCCGTTTAATTTCTCTTCTATTTCAAACATCATGGAAAAAACAGCATCAGACTGTTCTGTACTTTTAGCATCATTCGTAGGAAACGTAATATGTTGTCCGCAATTCGCGAGTTCGCTTCACATATTTCAGGGGCATTTCAGTAAAAATTCCGATAGTTTAGTTCTTCAAAATGCCACCACTGCTGACGATTGTTTCTCGGACATTGTTGAAGTTTTAGCCAGCAAAGGTGCAAACAGCTCGATCCCGAACATGTGCTCTTATAAATCATTGAATTTAACCGGTGGTTCGTGTCCTGTGAAGGATATAAGTACATTTGAGAAAACAGTAAACACGAGTAAGTTATTGGACGCATGTAGCGTAATCGACCCGCTTAAAGAGTGCTGCAGATCGGTTTGCCAACCGGCAATTATGGAAGCTGCGTTTCAAATTTCTTCAGCGCAAACAATAGTTGATAAAAGTATGAACACGGGTTTATCTAATCATGTTGATGTGTTGAATGACTGCAAAGGGGTTGTGTATTCATGGCTTTCGAGAAAACTTCCATCAGATGCTGCAGATACTTCCTTCAGAATATTATCTGCTTGTAAAGTTAACAAAGGTACGGTTACAGTCTAGGGGTGAGCATGGGTCGGTTCAGTTATTGCCTTAAATGAAACCATCACCGAAAACTTTGGTTGAAAAATCATAAGCATGGCATAACTGATCTGTTTCGGTTAAATTAGTTTTCAAAGTGTTGTTTGGTTAAACCGGTTGACTGAAATTTAAACTTGTGGACATTGTTTGTTTAGTTACATCATTTTTTTCCTATTAAGTTGGTTTTTCGTTTTATATATCAACTAAATCGGTTATATGTGTGTGTTTATGTATTGCAATGATTATATATAAGGTTCAATGGGGAACACCAAAAAAATGGGAACTGTGGAACCATGCATTTAACATGTTAAATATATCATAAAAACTCAATTTAAAATGTTAAAAATTATTTTCTTCAAAATCTTTTTCGGAGCTTTTGCATATATAGATGTGTAGAAGCCATTCTAATAAAAAAATCATTTTTGTAATTTTTAACCTTTTTTTAAATATTTTTTTAGTTTTTGAATTTTGTTTTTATTAAAAAGGCTTCTACATGTATTTATATGCAAAAGCTCTGATTTTTTTTTGTTTGTAAAAATTGATTTTTAACATGTTAAGTTGAATTTTTATGATATATTTAACATGTTAAATGCATGGCTCCCCACTTTTTTGGTGTTCCCCATTGAGCCCAACCCTATATGTGTGTGTGTGTATTCGTATATCTGTCTATATCGATTTGGTTTTTCCGGTTACATAAATACATATAACTGAAACTGACCCACCATAATCGGTTATTAAAAAAATATAAGCGAACCACCGGTTTCTCAACTGGTTCAGTTTCTTGAGTGAATTGGTTATGTTATGATTATTCGGGTGTTCTACTCACCCCAAAGTTACACATTAATGTTTGTTCTTTTAACTGAGCAATAATATTATTTGGGACCATATGTTCATTAATACGTTTGGTGTGCAGTTTGCCCATTGGAAATGAAGGAGCCGGTTGAAGTGATAAAAGCTTGTAAGAATGTGTCTGCTCAAAGTGCTTCATGTTGTAGTTCATTGAATTCATACATTGCGGGAGTACAAAGGCAAATGTTGATCACAAATAAACAAGCAATAATTTGTGCATCATTTTTGGGGTCAATGTTACGGAAAGGCGGAGTGCTAACAGACGTTTATGAACTTTGTGATGTTGACCTGAAGGATTTTAGCCTCCAAGGTAAATAACTTTGTAAAAACGAGTTAAGTAATTGGCCAAAGCGACATTATAGATAAATAAGTGAAAATTCTCACATCTATAAGTTTGTTATTATGTAACTGATATACTTTCTTTTTCTGTATGCAACTATAATATCGGGGGCTGAAGTAGCTTATGGAGATGAAGGTGATCTTCCTTGCTTTTCTATATTTCCTTTACAATTGTATTAAAATATTTTGAAAATGATAAAATCGAATAGAAAGTAAAAATAAAGGCAAACAGCGGGTTATAAGTTTCGAACCGCTAGACCCTGTTTTTCAAACTATAAACCATGGGTCGGACCATGCACATCTCAAACTGGTCAAACCAGCTTATTTGCTTTGGTTTGGACGGGTTAGTCGGTTTCTACGGTTTAGCGTTTATTAATATATGATTTGATATACATGCAGGGTGTCTTCTTAGAAGTTTGCCTGCAGATGTGGGGTATGATAATTCAAGTGGCTTCAGTTTCACATGTGATTTAAGTGACAATATTGCTGCTCCATGGCCTTCATCATCATCTATGGCATCCTTTTCTCTTTGTGCTCCCGGTAATCCCCTAAATAACGCATCTAAGTATATGTAACGATACAACTTGCAAAACGGCTGGGTTGGGTAATGGGCCAAATTACGTCAAAATGGTTCATCTTTAGGCGGGTTGAAACGAGCTACGACGAGGTCAACTACTCTGGTTCAAATAATTAAATGCATTTAAAATTAAAGATACACTTTGGGTGACTTTTGACCCGTTTGACTTAAGTTTTACGCAGCCCGTTTGACTTTTTTTTTAATTCTTGTTTTTTGCCAGAGATGTCATTGCCTGCACTACCGACATCGGACACGGTTTACCCAGGTGCATATTTTCCCTTTACTAATAATTTATTTATACTATTTTGTTATTTTGACACAAGATGCATATATATATATATATATATATATATATATATACACTTCTAAATTGAATATTAATGTGAATTTGCAGGCTGCTATGGGTTGTTTTTGGATCTCGTCATAATCGTACTTGTGCTTTTTATAGTTCCTTTGAACGATTTGTTGTAAGAGTGTTTGGATTAGAGATGTGGCAGAGTATATGTATATTTTCAGAGTGGTTTCCAATGTATAGTGTATCCATTTGTTGTTATTATTATTATTGTTATTTACTTTTTTTTTTCATTTTTTTGAGCCGCTAAAATTACTACACTTGTGCTTTGGAGGATTTACCTTTTTTTCATTATTAAAAAAAGCTAAACATGTTATTGATATAAAAGTTTAGTTCTATTCAAAGCTAAAATCCTGATTTGTGATGATCTTAATGTTACATGAAAGCCACAGGTAATAAGTTAACAATAATTTTTGAAAGAAATTCGATTTTAACAATTTGAACTATGATCGATTAGGTGATAATAAGCCATATTTGTAATTTCTCTAGTGATACTTTCAACTTTCATTTTCGTTGTCAATGGCAATTGCACCAGCATAATAATAAAAGTATTCGATGTACACTTGTTTTTCAATCAATTTCCTCAAAATAAATGCAGGTAGCCGGTATGGTTACTAGCTCATGTGTACAATATTTAAAGATCTATACGAGTTAACGAATATTACATAGACGTTATACAAGCCAACATCTATATGAGTTAACAAATATTACATAGACATTATACAAGCCAACAAACTTAAATCTAAATGAGCTAGAGTCATAAAATAAAAGTAAATCAACTTAACGGCACAAAACAAATATTTAAAGATCGTATTTATTCAATTGCGTTTAAAGCGGTTTAGTTCATTAGCTACTCCTTCAATCCTTAGAAGTAGTACCAATGGATATAAGACGTATCACCCAAGAAGTGCTTGCATATCTAGTCGTAATACTAACTCCCTCCCCTGATGAGTCCATGACAATACCAAACTAGTAACTCGTATCAATAACCCAACATAATGGCTTGTCCCAACAACCGAGGGCGCCACCACTCCGTAACGTCAAGCTTTTAACGAGCCGATCTATACGAGTCAATAACTAAATCTAAATTTAAATTGTATTTATATCAAAATAGGAAAGAACATTAATACCTTTTGGGTCAAATACACACATTTATGAACCAAGCCACAAGGCCATTCACATCACCCTAGAAAACCAATCGGTGCTAAAATTCATCGCAATACTCTGATCATCATAGTTTCAATCATATATTCCAGTAAGCTCTTCGATCTCTCGCACTTATTTTTGTTAATTTTCGATGAAATTAAGCATCAATAAATGTAATTTTCAAACATCTCTTCACAAATATCATGAAATTTCATGTTCCTTGCAAGAATTAGTGACCTATGGACCTTGTAACAAATCTAATTCATTTTGATATATCGATTTGGAGGTATTATATATAATTAGTGGTGGTTTTTCGTCATTTGTAGCATGATTCTCGTTTATAATGGATGATTATCGAAGCTAGGGTTCATAATCGTGTATATATATCATGATAATTGGTTGATTGTTGAACTATGATGCTGAATTAGTATTCTAGGGTTTCAGGACATGTGTTCATGTGTTATAGTATTCTATTTATTTCTTTATCTACTAGTGGAATTCCCCCGCGCTGCGCTGCGGGAATTCAATCGGTATCGTTTCGGTTCTTACTGACACCCGCAACCGAAAGAGAAACAGAAAAAGTAAAGTCGTGATATGTCCAAAAGGATGTCGACACGCGGTTTACATCGATTAAACATGTCCAAAAGGATGTCGACACGCGGTTTACATCGATTAAAAAACAATAAAAACGAATACTGGTAGCGATGCACGGTCAGAATCGGTTTGGTTTGTTAAGGTACTGGCACTCGTATTACCTACGAAACCAAAGAAACACTCTATTTTGAAGCAAGTCCGTTATCAATAAACTGTATTTCAGAACATCGAAAAAAAATAAGCACAACCGCGCATCTAGTTTTTTTTTTTAAATGTTAATGAATGCGAGTTATTAGAGAAAAATAAAATAAAATGAAAACTAAATGGGTTAAAGGCAGTCAATTTTTAAAAGTATAATGGGTGAAATTGAATTAAAAAAAAAATATATTATATTTCACTATTCACATTCAATGGGTGAAATTGAATTTAAAAAAATAATATATTATATTTCACTATTCACATTCAATGAGATTTAATAGTATGCATAATATGCATAATGTATGCCTTGCAGTGGATTTTGAGGTGGATGATGATGTTAATGGTGAGGTGTTAGTTAGTTCTGCTGACGTGGAAGGTAGGACCATTGATGATGATGATGATAATGATGTTGATGGTGATGGTATGGTAGGATGTTCTATTGGAGGGATGTTTCAGGACGATCATGATATCAAAATCGATCAAGATGATGACGATGATGATGATTCAGAAAGAGGTTTAGATCCGTTAGATCTGCCTCATTCAGTCGACACCTCGCTTTCAGGGGAAGAGCCGTATATAGGTCAGGAGTTTGAATCAGAAGCAGCAGCACACGCGTTTTACAATGCGTATGCTACACGCGTGGGATTTGTGGTCCGTGTTAGCAAGCTTTCTAGGTCAAGGCGTGATGGAAGTGCGATTGGGAGAGCTCTTGTGTGCAACAAAGAGGGGTTTAGGATGCCGGATAAGCGTGAAAAAGTTGTTAGACAAAGGGCAGAGACAAGGGTTGGTTGTAGAGCGATGATTTTGGTTAGGAAAGTAAGCTCGGGAAAATGGGAAATTACTAAATTTGTTAAGGAGCATACGCACCCGTTGACACCTGGCAAAGGGCGTAGGGACTTGATATATGACCAATATCCGGTTTGTTGATTTCTTACTCAATCTGCTTTATTTCAACTACAGTATCTTTCATGTTGATGTAATATTCTAAAGAAATACTAAAGCTAGAATCACTGAGTTCAAATTATTTAAAATCTCCTTGTTTTCAAATTCATGTTTGCATACTAAGAACCATAGATCAAAAAATACATTTATTAGTGTTCCACTTTGGCTTTTAAATATGGGATACCATGTAAAATGACCTGAATAATAAAAATAGCTTACCAAGATTTTAATTGAAGAAGCCCTGAAAGTTAGCAGATAGCTTTAAGTTCGAAATGATAAAAGCGGTCTAAGGAAAATAGGTCATCATTAATCCTGTGATTCTCTTAAAATTATGTGACACACAATTTTCCCTTAATTTAGTATTTAGTTTTGATGCTTTTACATTAAAAGTTACATAGATATATGGGGGCCATAATAATAATTGGAAGGTACCAAGTGACCCTAATACGGGTGCCTATATTAATAGTAGAACTGGAAGCCAGAAGTCAGATCATAGCTTATAGATTTTTTATGTCAAGTAGGTGTTCTTATTAACGTTTATTGGTCCTACATAGATCCTACATTTCCTCATCTGTAGTAGGAAATTACAGTAAACATACTCTTCTTGGATAGAGAAGTTGATGACTATTTTGGTTGACTAAAATATATTCTTTTTTGGACGGCAACTAAAATATTTACTTTACTATAAGAACCATTCGCTATACAATATTTTAATTAATTAACATAATTATAAAAAAAAAAATACTCAAAGATGCAATTAAGGATCAGTAGTTATTATCAACATTGGTAGTTGTACTGCCATTAAATCAACATTAAAAACATAAGATATTGACTTTTAAAGATCATCATTAAAAAACCCGATAAATTTAGCATCAACATCATATAATCTGGACTCTGGAAGGCATACATAGAAAATAAAAGAATATATAGCCCCTACGGTTAAGACTTGCATGGGCTTTAAGTGTGGGCAAACCTTTAATCACCTCTCATCATGTGAACAACAAATTTTATTTGTGCAGAAACATTATTATTTTTTCCTACACGTTTATAAGGAAGAAAACCCAAAACCCTATAGGTTTGCACTATTTATCTGACGCGTGGGAATTATTTTGTATAAAATCAAGATGGCATTCTTTTCGAAACTGTATACTACCAGCTTATCAGCAGTATCTCTAGTATATATAGTGCAGCAGATTACCGTGCCTTAACGATTGTCCAGGGCTGCTAAATGGGTCATGTTTGTGGGTTGATGGGTCGAATCCAAATTGTGTCATATGTATGAACACGATCAGTACACGCACATTCATGGTTGAAACGAACATGACTCCTTTAACCTGGAAAAGTATATTTATTATATATATTTTTTCGCATATTAACACTACAATTGCAAATTTAGAACCAAAGATACAGAGGCGTACAAAACAATTCTATTAAATCTTCTCTTATAACTTGTGGCACAACCATTTAAGTTATACATTATATGACATGCAATACATTTTGTTTATCTTAGAAAAATAAACTAGTTAATCTGCCAGGCTGTTCTGAACCGACCTGTTTTAGCTGATTGGGTTCGACCCAAACCTATTTAGTTAAGGCTAAACCCAAATCTGCAAATTTCATGTTAGCTTTGTGTCGTGTTGGGTCAGAAAATCACACGCTGTGATGACCCTTAGGTTCATGCATATATGCTGTACTTTTGTGTTCATATTAGATTATCAGTTGATGTTCTCTCTTCTGTTATTTGTTTTCTTTTTTCCAAACGCTAAACTGTTTCCAAGAACTTCGTTTGTTTCTAGGCATGATTATTTGAGGTCTTGTAATGTCGGTGATAACCCAAAAATGTCTAGATTCAGTTATCATTGCATATTTGCGTCTTACTGATGTATTTGTCAGTGATAACCCAAAAATGTCTAGATTCAGTTACCATTGCATATTTGCATCTTACTGATGTATTTATACCCGTTTAATGCAGAACGAACATGATAAAATTCGGGAACTTTCACAACAGCTGGCAATAGAGAAAAAAAGAACGGCAACATACAAAAGACACCTGGAAATGATAGTCGAGCACATTGAAGAACACAATCAGTCTTTGTCAAAGAAGATTAAAGACATCGTAGACAAAGTGAAAGAAATGGAGTCCAAAGAGATGGAATCTCATAGATAGCTTTTCTGTTTTTATTAATAAAAAGAAAAAAATATATATTTAGAGACTAGTATCATTTTTGGTGTTGCTTGTTAGTTGCAACTTTGGCCATAGGTATACGTTTTTTACAAATTTTATTTCAAGTTAGTTTTGTAAAGTTGTGAATGTTACAGGGAATTCAAGAGTGCATACAATGTTTTTTTTGGGGCCTTTTGATGTCCCTGAATAATTCAATGATAATTAGCTTCGTTTTAAGCCCGAGTTTTGCCCCACCATGCTAATGGCAGCCCCTAGGTTCAAATGTAATAACACTCATGTTAGACAAAGAGAGGTTCTATGTGATATAGATCAAAACCAGGGCCGTCTCAACCATTTAGGTGGCCCAAAGCGAAAGCGAACTAGAAGTTTGGGTCCTTTTTCTCTTCCAAATTCCATTGTTATAAACCCACCTACTCTATCCGAATGACGACCAGCTATAATAAACTAAAACGAACTCATAGAGCACAAATTCCATTGTTATAAACCCACCTACTCTATCCGAATGACGACCAGCTATAATAATCTAAAACAAACTCATAGAGCACCTAATTAATATACAAAATTACGAGGAATAAGCACTTGATAAAAAATCTAAGAAGAAACAGTATAGCAAATTTACCAAATGCTTAAAAGAAACAATTAACATACACATTTGTTACTAAAAATGGTGGCCTTGTGTGGTTGGAGGCCTAAAGCTAGGGCTTTAGAATATTAACGTAAAGTCAGCCCTGGTCAAAACCAACTCTTGGATAACAACACTGATGTCAGGGAAATTGGTCCACTATACAAATTCATCAACTTAGGCTAGGTGATGTGCCCCCCACCTCCACATCAGTCATCAACGCCCTCAACACCGCCCCGGGGACCCCAAGGGGATCCTCGTGAGTATGGACCATGCACATCACCAACTTAAGCTTCAAAAGCATTGGAGTGCATATGGCCATAAAATGGGCGGAATCAACGGGAGAGCGCAGACTTCTGATAATGCTCTCGTAAACGACATATTCAATATGTATACTCATACAAGTCTACAAAAGAGATTCGCCAGGAACACCTTCTTGATGGCAGTGCTAACGCAAAGAAGAACAAAAGAAGCTAGCGCGTAAACAAGTTTATTACGTTCAAGTCCACACCTGGTGAACCACTTTGTTAAATGAAGCCGTTTTTTTTTTCATATTGACAAACAAGCTTAGCGAAAATGCAAAATAGTGTTTCTAAATCAAAACCTCTAGAATACGAAGATGAAGAAGCGATCACAACATCCTCCAAATCTGAGCAAGTTGTTAAAAATATGAAAAGGTGTGTCATTCAAATGGTAAATATGGAGTTTATATTTTTTATTTTATTTTGTGTTATAGGTGTTTCAGGAGAAAAGTAAAGGGTGTTAGCTGTTGTGTTGGGAAGTACGGGGCCAAATGTTGCAGTCTTTAATTAGCTGGAACTTTGGGATGGTGCAGTTGTATATTTGTAGAGTTACTCATCAACATTCTCTGATTCACCCAACCACACGTCATCTGTCTTCGTTTTTAGATGGTTAGGGTTTGTTTTGTTGTGAGATTATCATTTTCTGTTCTCTTTCTTTGATCGTTCAACTGATAAATTGTATCGGTTGAACTTGTATTGTTATACTGATTGAAGATCTTATGATTTGTAAGATCTAGGGTTTCTTGGGGGAACGTTTTTGGTTTGGGTTAATAAGATTTTGGTCACTTTTGTCGCTGTTCTCTTTGTTCAGTGTTAGATCTGTCATTTTCTACACAAGTTGTTAGATGACAAAGCTTTGTTAACCATGGGGTGGTATTATAAACATTACAGAACTTCAGTCACATTCATATTCAACGTATTATGTTACCTCTATGAGTCATCATGGCATCTTTCAAGGCTACTAATAACTAGGTGACACCCACCAGGTCGGTTTGTTGTACATACACACCCCGAATCATACTCGTAAATATTTCTATTGTCAATAGAATAATGCACCAATCCACTGATAACTCGTGTAATAAAGTTATATACGGGTATTTTTTTTATCAAACTAATGGGTATACCTGATAACGAGTAATCGGTCGCCGACATGTATGAGGCACAGTTTTACAATAAGGTATGAGATTATAATTATCAATACGACAAAACCCTTTCTATTGTCATCCTTACTTGCCGTGTTGGTTTATTCTAAGGTGACAACGATCGCCAAAATAGTAAAGGCAATCTTGGCATTATGATGTTTTTTTGGACTAATCTTGATGTTCATGGGTATGGGTACAAGGAAGAGTTCGAATTGGGTTATAAGACTTTGAGTCGGTTAGAGTTTTATTGGGTTAATAACTGTGTAGTTTGAATTTCAAACAAAGAGTTACGATAAGCGTGGTTTAATTATTTGGTTTGCTGGGTTAGTATAAACAAGGTTCTATGTAATGGGTTTTGGTGTGATATTTCCGATTGGCTTATTTAATAAAAGAGTCGACCGTTAGTTCGTTCAGTCTCGTGTTTGTGATAATGAGGTACAAGTATAATCAGTGTGCCCGCATGACCTCGTGCCACTTCACTTGTGTAGAACTAGCACTTACTACTCTCATAACATCACTAGGGTTACCTACGCCTTGTTTGGTTGTTTAGGAACGGTATTTGGATCCAATTAATTTAGTCATTTCCGAACCTTCTCTTTATCGTTAGATCTTTCGACGAGACCAACAATCCAACACTATTGGCCACATCTATGTTGCTTCGCTTCCAATCCCCAATTATGTAGCTCTAGTCGTAGTCTCATAGATTTCGCAAGTCATCAAGGCTTTCGACAATTAGAGCACATGGGGTTGTCGGATAATACTTCTCACTTCGAGCGTACTTACGCCATCATCCTCCTTTTATGTTTAACCAATTAGACCTTTTATGCATATCACACTACCGCCATCCACGGTCCACCACCACCAGTAGCCGCCCAGGGCGTCATTGTATAGTTGGTCAGTATAAGCCTTTCTAGATTGATACTTTATAAATATATATTTAAGGATGGCATAATTGAAAACCTAAACATCTACATTGCTTACTCTAAACCTATGTTACAACTTACAAGGCTCATGCAGGCATGCAAGTACTTCAGTCACCATGAATGTTACATAACACTATTTATAATTGAACTACATGCATAATACTAAAAAAGAAAAAAAATAATAATAACTGAGCACATACTCATGTAGAAGCTTCAATTTAATGTAATTAAAACATCCTAAACATATAGGTCTTAAAGATGCTTCAATTTAATGTAATTAAAACATCCTAAACATAGAGGTCTTAAAGATGCATATAAACAACTATTCAATCTGACAAGTAACCTACAATAACCAACCAACCAAACAAACATATCTACTTAATCCTTTGACCCATGATTGTTAACATCTGAACCATGTTCTTTCGGGCTCATCGAGCTTCTTACTTTTAGATCACCACTCTGCGCCAAATGTCGTTCTTGCTGTTGCTGCTGCTGGTGAAGTTGCTGCTGTTGCTGTAGTTGGTGGAATTGGTGTTTCTGCTGCAACTGCTGCTGCTGTTTATGGGACTGAATCTGGAGTTGCTGAAACTGTTGTGCGGTTAACATCGTGTTCATAGCTTGGTTTTGGGAGTAAAACTGCTGGTTTGATCCAAACGACGGAGGGAAATTCATCATCGGTCCACCGTTTGCGAGGTTCTGCCCGGTTACGGTTTTCAGATGCTGGATTTCCTCCTTTAGAGCATCGTTTAAAGCTACATGCACCAATGGAAATAAACAATGAAGTACAGTTGGAATGTCTGATACTCGCAAAATAAATAAATAATAATAACAATAATAATAAATATAATAATTTTGAATAACTGACGAAAGAAGACATAAATGTTTGTTACTATACGAAACAGAAAGATTGCAATACGTCATTTTCAGCATACAATTGGTTAGACGTGGCAATTTTGATGCATTTACGTTAATCTCAAAGGGTTGAATCAGAAAAGTAAGCTAAAAGGGGGACCGGTTCATATGGGTAGAAGGGTCGGAAATAGAAAAGTCACCCGGAATCTATTTTTAATCCATACAACCTCCAAAATTGTCTTATTCAAAGATTCAGATTATTCATGTTATAATAATGTTTTTGTAGTCACAATTTTTAACAATAACTAATTACTTAATCAGGGGTAGAAGTTAAACAGGAAATTATTAAATCATAGTTAATCTTATGGTGAAAGCCGGCACTAATAAGATTACTATTACATATGTTACTATTGGATTATGTAAACAAATGGAAAATTTTTATTTCGCTATGAATTTTTATTACTAGAATTATTTCTCTTAACTAAAGAAACCGGAAAAAACCTTCATTGAAAGACTCGTCCTCTAATTATGCAGGTTTTCATCTATTACTTCTTATTTAGCTATTTATAATGTCTTCTACACATACCTTCTTAAAAAATACAGTACCAACTGAAAATGACACTTTCTTGTTCAATTTTTAGAGTATGATATAGCTAAGTAATGTAAAATATGATTAAAAACTACAAGAATAACCTAAATCTTTACATAAAATAGTTTAAAAGATTGTCAACTTGGTCATTTCACATAGTTAATGAGTTCAGTATAAGTCACCACACAACATTTAGGTAGGGGATATTTTACGGGTCAATAAATACAGAAATCTTACCATCTTGCAAGTGAACCTGTTGCTCCATGGTTTGTAAACGCAGCCTCAATTCACTATTTTCAGCTGTCATGCAACTCGTATCTCTCTGAAAAAAAATAAAAAACAAGAAAGCAAGACATTTTGTCAATCACAAACATAGTTATTAAAGGCTTCAGGCGCACTCAAGGCGCATAGGTCTCGTCTGTGGCCTAGGCACAAGGCGCTAAAAAAAGCGCACCGCAAAAAAACTTAAAATATTTTTATATAATAGAAAATTAATACTATTCTTTAAATAAAATAAAACTAAAGCTATTATATAACATTTTATATCGTCTATTTAGACTATGGGGTATGGGGCGGGGGTTGGGGCGTTGGTTGGGGGGGGAACGCCCATGTGACCACCCCAGGTGGGCTTGGGTTTGGGCGTGGCCCTTTGGGCGGGGGTTTTAGCCCAGGCGTTGGGCCGGGCTTCCCATCTGAGCTAGCCGGTGGACATTGGGTGTACCCTACCCTATGGTTTATCCATTAATTTTAAAAAAAGGAAAAATAAAAGGAATTTAGCCTAGCCACGCCCCAAACCCAAGCCCCACCATACCCCCATTTTTTTGGGTCTTGCCAGTGGAGCCCACCCAGCCCACGTGTCAACCCATGCCCCAAACCCCCCCCCCCCCCACCATACCCTACGGTCTTAGTACCAAAAGTTATAAATGCTAGTTTATTAGTGTAGAAAAATAGTTTTTGTTAGATAAAAGTAGAAATCTAGCTGGAATCTTGCAGACTTAAGGAAGCTTGCTGGAATATGCGCATGAACCATCACCAAGAGAATTAAAGCGCAATTGCCTCGCCTTGCTAGGAAATTGGGCCTAGGCGCAAGAGGCGATGGCTTTTAACAACTATGATCACAAATATACTATCATTTGTAAATGAGTCATTTCGGATATAATGCAACCAATTAAATGGTGAAAATATGCTACTAGTTGAACAAGTGATGACCCAAGAGTGACAAAATGGGTGTGTTAGAAAACAGGTCAAAACAAGTATTTTAGTACAGACCAAAACAACCCAAAAACAGTTTTCATTTGTATACTTAAAACTTTAGAAAACAAATTATGCGTTAAATATTACACAAAAAGAGTTGTAGACTTGATTACCTGCAAAAGGGTGAGCTGAGCAGACAATGAGGTTGCTTCGGTTTGCAACGTCTGAACTTTCCTTTCAAGCTCCGCAATATATCTCATCTTTCTTTCCTTTGACCTTGCAGCTGACTGCCTATTCGCCAATATCCTAAAAAAACAAATTCAGCGGAAGTCTTAGTATATATAACATGAGACGAAACAAATATTCGACTTTGGTTTATTTACCTTTTTGCCCTCTTTGGGTCAACAAGAGCAAGCTCAGCAAGCTTAGCAGCAGACATAGCTTTCTTAGCATCAGAAGACGTTTCTTCATAACCTGAAGTGAGCATTTCGGGCTTAATCGTAGTGGACCCATCCATGGACTGACTATGCTGATGTCGAACTCTGGGTCTTTCACTCGGGCCCGGGACAAAGGTCTCAGGCGCAGGAGTCAAACCTGCCGAAACTTGACCCGCAGCTGAAGACGATTCGCCAGCTAACGTAGACGTTGCTGACGATGCATTAAACTTATCCATATCAAGATACATAGAAAACAAATCTTCCTCGGTATCGTCAGAAAAAGAAGGGCCTTCGAACCCACCGACAACGCCAAGATCGCTATCAAAGCTGATGTCATCGGGTAGGGTTAGAATCTCGGAATGAGCGCGTCGATGACCAAAATTTCGAGGCGGGTTATCGGGCATTTTGCTAACGTCGTGACTGAAACGACCCGTATCAGAAGTCAGCCCGAGACAACCAAATCGACCTGGTTCGGTAGTGCCGGGGCCAATCGGCGGCAGTGGGGTTGACCCTAACGGCTCTGGTTTTACACTAAAATTGTTTCCGGGCGGTGGCGAATAAACCGAATGTCTTCCAGATGGGGGGAGTGAACTTCCGCTAGAGTTCGGGGACTTGATATCTTTCTCCATTTACAGCAATCTCCACAAAGAAATGTAACGCGATAACTGACTAAATTCCCTTGTTGATTACTGTTCAAATCAAAACCCTGATGCAAAAAATAACAGTATCAATCATCAGAATACTTCCCATGAATCAAGAAAATAAAACGCTAGTGAGTTCACTAACAACTGGGATGAATGGATGCAAATAAGTAATAATCATAAACGATATCAACAAAGATATGTTTAACAGACTAGCAAAAAACGCATAGTCAGAAAATTCACAGACCCGTTAAAATTGGGACGAATTAAAAAGTAAAAATCGTGAAATATGACAAAATCAATCATTTAAATACTTTCCACGAAAAAGAAATTAAAATGCAGGTTATTTCAGAGCTACAAAAGACGAATAAACAAGATAAACGAAAGCAAATGAATGATGATCAAAAACAAAAACAAAAACAAGCAAAGATTAGAAAGAAGCACTAATGTTTTGTAGTCAGAAATTCAAAGACCCATTATAAAATGGAATGATTTAACAAGTAAAATATAAAAACCCTTATTCAAAAATAACAAAATCAATCATTTAAATACTTCCCACGAATCAAGAAACAGAAATACTGGTGATTACAGAACTTCAAAAGATTAAAATGCGTGCAAATGAATGGAACTCACAAACAAGTATTAGTCTGAAAACTCACAGACCCATTAAAATTGGGATGAATTAACAAGTAAAAATCAAAACCCTAATACAAAAAAACAACAAATCAATCATCAAGATACTTCACACGAGACGAGAAAACGAAATGCTGGTGAGTTAATAACTACACAAGGTGAATGAATGCAATTAATAATAAACAATAACAAGCAAAGATCTGCTGAAAACATTAGCAAGAAAATTATAATCAGAAAATTCACAGACCCATTATGAATTGTAATAAATAACAAATAAAAATCAAAACCCTAATTCCAAATGTAAAAAATTCAATCATCAGAACACTAAATGCAGGAAATTTCAGAACCACAAAAGTTAAATAAATAACAACCACAATTAATAACAAGCAAAGATCTGCTGAAAGCATCATCAAAAAAGTAAGAAACATATAGTCAGAAAGTTCACAGACCCATTAAGAATTGGGATAAATAACAAGTAAACATCAAAACCCTGATTCCAAAAGTAACAAATTCAATCATCAGAACACTCCCCACTAATCAAGAACTGAAATGCTGGTGATTCATAACTACAAATGTTAAACGAATGCAAACGAATAATAATCAATTACTCATAAATAATAACAAGCGAAGATCTACTGAGAACACATAAGGAAAAATCCCATCAAGAATTGGGATGAATTAACAAGTAAAGATCGAAAATTGAAATGGAAAAAGGGGGGAAATTGTTACTTTGAAGAATGACGAACTCACTGTAGATCTGTCTGAAAATGGATTGCGATAAAAGGGGAGAATTGACTCAAAAGGTTTCTTTCGACAATGGTTAGTCACATGGAGTCTAAAACGCGGAACAAGAGAAACCCTTATTTGGGTTATATGATATATTCACTGCGTCACTAATTTTTTAATATATTCACTACGTCATTAATTTTTTTATCCATTACTTGTGCCCTATTGGTTGAGAGGCTTGATTCAAATTCAATCCCTACTTGTGTCACTTTGGTGGATATGACAATGATTGATAGAGCCTTGTCTCCTTGCAGAGGAGCCAGACTCTATCCTGAGTCCACCCGGGTTTTCGTCTCACCGTGTGTTACGCCAGAGAGTTCCGCTCAACGACTGTCAAGTGGCAGCCGACGGTATGGTTTCCTGGGGGAACGCTCAAGCCAAACTCTGAAGCCAGCGTGGGCCCGGTTAAGACAACATAGTTTGGCCGGAGCCGGGTGGGGCAACGGGGCTCTCCAATTTGGAGAATGAGGTAGCCTAATACAAGAAAGTCGTCGTTCCAAAAAAAACTATATCTATGTCATTGTGGCGGCATCGAAAGTTACAATAACTCGAGTTTATTATGTCATCGTCAAATGAAAACGTATTATATTTTACTCGACTCATATTCGAACATAGTTTACGAACTTACACAAAATAAGTATAAAAATATATTATATTTTACCAGATTCATTTCAAACACAAGTTTATGTCAAAATATGAGTCGTTTACGTTGAAACCTAAACCGACATGTACGTCAAAACTATCATACAATGTGCATTATAGCGGCGTCACCTTAGTTGTTTATAGTTAGCGGCATGTTTGTGATGCGATGAAAGCACGTGTTTTGACGTATCTAATCTAACCCAGTGTAACCTATATAAGCATTGCGGTTACAGTGTATGATGATGACATTAATGTGTGATGTCCGCACGTGACATTATACGTTTTTGACTTTGTTACACACGGTAGATCGTGACATTAACGTCATTAGACATAGATAAAAAGAGTATGTCTTGGTCGTTGCAGTGTAAAGTTGTAATAGTAATTTAGACAATCGTATAAAGTCATGAAAGTAATTTGGACATTAACATGATTAGGCATATATAAGAAAAATGTATATTAATGCGTGACACGCTACAGTCTAAAGTCGTAAAAACAATTCAAATAAAATGAGACGTCAAGTTATAAGTAGAAAAGGTTGGCGGGTCAAAGTTGTCAATTACCAAAAGTTAGAAGTAACTGTGTAACTTACTTAGTTTGAGGGTGTGAAGTGAAAGAATTAGAAGTCTATGGGTTAAAAAGTAAAAGTCTAGGGTTAGAATTGTAATTTGTGAAAGCTGAGAGGAGTTCGTAGGGAAGGGGCTAGATTATAATTTTGCAAAAGTTGATGCTTAAAAGACAAAGGTTCGTCGACCTTTGTCTTTAAAATATAACTAGTAATATGACCTGCAAACGTTACGTCGCAGGCCCATTGTAAACATCGAATAAATTAGTTCAAGTGTTATGAGATGCCCTAACCATATGAAAACATGTGTTCCAATGACGTGTGCGTATATATACATATTTTTACAATGAATTTTACACACGAACTCGGTTTTAATATTTATAAAAATGATTTATACCTTAACATTAAAACATACACAAAAAGGACAAGTGTACCTATCATATATGTAGTAAAGCATAGGTAAGAACCAGATGTTGATCCATGGACGCGGACAGACGCATAAGTACTAAACCGTTGTCATTGATTTACCGGTAAAAAGATAGGTGAATGAGTTTGTTAACTAAAGTTATCTAAAAAATATATTTTAAAACATAACAGACTCCAAATACAAAAATATATTTTATCTTGTTTCGCAAACAACCTAAACTTGTTAACTAAATCGGACATGTTACTGAGGCACTCGATCAATATTCTTGTTGGAAGATTATTAATCAAGAAATCTGGATATTTAAAAGTCAAACTAAAAAGTCAAAATTATATTATTTAAGAAACGTTGTGTGTGTCTGTTTACATTGTGTCGGTTAGATAAAACGATTAAATAACCGTCAAAACTCATGGGTATAAATACCCTGTTGTATATCATTTGTATGTGTGAATAAATAATATTAGTGTGTGTATATTTGGTTTTTCTCTCATTCTTGTTCCACCGAGTCGCTGCACATATTCATGTGCATACTCAAATTAACAATTGTTCATCCATTGTTCGTGAATGATAACCAATCCCCGATCCGACACTTCCAATTATGTAGACAATTAGTATCCCTTTCGGGAATCCTAACATTATAATCCTTCGGAAAGTTAACGCGATAAACACACTTTAACCACCTAAAATCATTATTAGCGAGCTATGATATATTTTCATGCGAGTCTTTTAAAAATAGGTTAGTCATCCGTTAAGAGTTTTCTAACCTTACTTATCAAGGAAAGCAATACCAAATCACAATACGACCACCGAGATAAGCGTAAAATAGATCATATCACAAACTATTCCATTTTGCAAGTCTTGAACATAAATTTACAAAGAAAGCACCAAACAAAGATCATCAATCATATCAAGAACTTACAATAACACCATCTAACCCGTTAAAGCCCTTACGTGTAAGAAAGCATTCTTGATCAAAATTAGATTTATCTTCTATTAAACCAATACCCATTTCTAGTTTCATGGTGTAAACACATTAACAAATTAATAGTTTACTAACATTTGCTTAATCAAGGAGTGTTTTCAAAATATCCTAACTAACCTTTCATTAATCATTCAAGATAAACAACCACAATCAAGAAACCAACATCAATGAAACAAGCCATACGATCATCAAGATTAAAACATGAAAAAGTTGCCAAAGCTTCATACAAACAAGATTACAAACTAGGGATTGTTCATGAAACAAGTATCTTAATGTCATTACAATAATACATAAAAATCAGCTCAATGCTTGAAAATGTACTCAAAATGTATGTTAAGAACAAGAAATCAAACCATAAACAAGCAAGGATTTGATGAATTGGATGATGGATAAGCTTCTTGCAACTTTGAGGCTTGAAATCGACCCAACCAGGCACCTCTCAGACCCCAAAAATCGCCCAGAAACTTGGAAAATTACCCAATAATTCGATCAGTAGTGTCTGTTCTGTTTTATAGTGATTTTTCATATCTGCACGGCCGTGCACATAAAGTGCACGCCTGTGCAACAACAATTGTCATTGTGATGTCAGCTGCAGGGTATGGGCCAGACAAGTGGATGATTGGGTGGCAAAGTTTCAGATGTGCACGGTCGTCCATGTGATGTGCACGGTAGTACAGGGTCTTGAAATAAGTCTGTTTCTTCAAGATTTAGGTAGTGCACAGGGTGCACTTGGGCGCACGGCCGTGCGTGTCTGAGAAATCAGTTGCACTGCCATGTGCACTGCCAGTACGTCCGGTGTTGAGAGTCGTGCACGGTCGTGCAGATGGGGTGCACGGCCGTGCATGAGCTGTAACTTCAACAAAAACTGCAAAATTCATCCGAAATGCCCGTAAATCCCACTTTTTTCTCCAACTTTGGTACGCCGTTTAAGACCTGAAAAATACAAAAGTACATGATTAAGTACCTAAACAACGAAGTTTTAGTCAAAAACGCGTAAAACGAGAGTAAAATGGGGGCCTTAAACATGTATAATTTAACGTATATCATCCAACGTATCCGATCTAACTCAATGTAACTTATATAAGTATTCCGATTTGATAAAAAAAATAAAAGTAAATAAAATTTATATTTTACAAAAGAAAGGGAATCGAACCCAAGTTGGTTCGTTTGGTGCGGGTTCCACCTAACCATTACACCAACCTACCTTTGCATCAAGACTTAGAAGAGTCAAAATGTACGGTAACTCAAATTTATATCATCAAATGAAAACGAATATATTACCCGACTTGTTTCTGAATGATATTACGTCAAAACGTAGACCAACCAAAAACGTACATAAATATAAGCATGACCAAGTATTATATTTTGTCAGATTCGTTTCGAAAAAATTACATCGAAACGTGAATCTTTACCAACACATACATACATACAAATACGCACGTGAGAATTTTTTTTTTCAATTTACGTCAAAACGTTGACCAACTGCAAACATACATAAAAATTAGCATGAAACGTATTATATTTAACCCGACTCATTTCTGCAAAAAAAATACATTAAAATGTGAATTGTACCATTTACATCAAGATGTGAATTTATACTGACATGTATGTAAAAATAAACACGTGGGAAACTAGTTTATTTTTTCATTTAACTTAAAAATGAAAATACTGGGGTAAACTTGAAACATTTGAATTATAAAGTTTGTAGAAAGTATAAGGGTTTATATGATAATTTTCAAAGTATAAGGGTTGTTTTTGTCGGTGGCATAGGGCACCGACAAGTCCGATAAAATTTTACATCGAAACGTAAATGTATATCATTGAACCGCAAAAGAAATATGTAACATTTAAAAATGAGTATGTCAATTCCCACGAGTTGCGACTCGTCTCGCACTTTTGTCGTAAACAAAACTCAGTTAGGTTTAATGGTACCGCCGCAACGCGCTTCACTTTTTTACATAAGAGTTCAAGTATTGTCAATGTCTTTGCTATAATACGTGTAAATTCTTTTATGTTTTACATTTTGGTATAAAATTTGTGATTCAACTTTTTTACGTTTATTTTCTGATTCGGTTCTCGTTGCAACGTGCAGATCCTAAGTACTAGTATATTATTAAAACACCATTACTATTCATGAGGAGTTGGAATTAGTGTATATATATGTTTACCACTTGGACCATAGCTCATATCTATTCCATTATGGCTTTTTAAGTTACTTAAAGTAAAACTATTGTTAGTTGACACAATCCTATTGGTCACCGACGTTGGTGTTTAAGAGTGTATAAATACTATTCATGAGGAGTTAGTTTTAATATATATATATATATATATATATATATATATATATATGGGGGCATGATTTAGGGGAAACGCCTATAAGTGTGAAGACGGTGAGAACGCCTCTCATCCGTTAGATCAAAACAATCTATGGATTAGATTGGCGCGGTGGCGTTTTCGTAAATAACATCAATGTCACACCCCAACCGATGGCGGAATCATCGGGGTGCGGCACTAGGCGAATCAGATTGCTCAAGAGAATCCATAACAACTATTAAAATGACAATATTTAAAAGTTTAACTTTCCATACAATTAAACAAATATCTCAAAATAGTAAAACAAATTACATGTCTCTCAAACAATTCAAATCCGACAACCTAGATTTATTAGTGAGTTTCTAGAAGTCCTATCCGTTTGCAGCGAGGAATAATCATCAACCTGTCATATACGTTAAAATAAAGTCAATACAAAAATGTAAAGGTGAGTGCACAGGTTTTGCATAATAATAGTAAGTAAGCGTTTAACGAAACCAGCATGCGCTAACGTAATCATGTGAACCTATATGTTACCTACACCGAAATAGACTAACCAACACAACCGCGAGTGAGACAAGTAATGTAAAGCGAGAGCAAACCTTCACAACCCCTGAATGAACAGGTGGTGGGTCAACCTATAACAGCTATCATGTTAAGGGTGCTCAACAAATCTCAAGGCATACAATTAACACATAGCTGTTCAGCGTTCATGTATAGTCATTCGATAGTGGATTTGCGTTTTGAAAGCATTTTAGAGTTCTGTGTTGTGAAAGTTTAATAGAGAACGTATACAAAACCCAAAAGTGCATTAAAGCAAAAAGGGGTCAAGTATACTCACAGTGGGTGCGTAAACGGTTAAGTAAGAGCGGAGGAGAGCGAGGAGAGTGCCAGGTCAGCCTGTAAGCGGGAACAGAAGTGCATCAGTCTTCCATAGTGCTGAATCGATCGAAACAAAGTGACACTATGGGAAACAGGTCAATTCGTATGAATTGAGCTCTTTTGTGCGAATTGAGCTGTTTCATGTCTAAAATCGAGTGTTTTCGCGTCATTTCTTCAGGAAATCGAGTGTCCATCCTTCCAACCTTAAGCTACTGAGCAAACCAAAAGCTGGGGAGGTCTTTAGAGCGAGCTTAATCACTTGTGGGAACTTAGATTGGTTCGTACGAACTGGTCAGTTCGTGCGAGCCAGTCCAGTTCGCACGAGTTGATTGTTTTCGTCTTCGTGCGTCTAGAACTTAGTTTTCGCTTGGAACAGACGTGAGTTCGAGTCCATTTCAGGCTGGTTTCGACACCGCTTCGTCCCACTACCTAGTGAACGAAACATATGTCGGTTTTAGTCTGTTTTTGTGTAAAAATCGATTAAAAAACAGTTTTCTTTGAATCAACACTTGGTGAGCTGGGAAACGTTATGTTTTCTACCTTGAAAAGCCAAGGTTAACTCAAATACACTCATTTAGGTGGGATTCCTAAGGAAAATAGAAGGTTTTTATGAAAAAGATGAAGATTTTCATAAACAGAGAAGTTTAGGTGAAATCGGAGATAAACTCGTGTGAAATCGTATTGGAAATCGTTGTTATTCGTATGAGAATAGTTGTTTCTTACTTGGAAAAACAGAGGAGAAGGTTCTGAGAGCTTTTCGTGTGAGTGGCAGCAAGAGGAGTGTGGGTGAGGGAGTGTGGTATTTATAGGAGTGAGTTGGGGTGGGTCTTGGAGGCAATTCGTACGAGTAGGTCAATTCGTACGAATTGTTTCCAATCCATGCGTTGGCTGTTCGTTTGATGTTTTTGTTTGTGTTAATTAGTTTTGTTAAGTGTTTTGGCGAGGTGTTAAGCATTGCGTTACATAATATTGCGATAAAGCGAGATGCGTGAGAGAGCGCGCGTTTAAACGAGAATTTAACCATATATACAAAACATAAACATATATAACACACATTATCACGTTACCCACATAAATAACTGCATTTGCGATTAGTGTGATAAGCGAGGTCGTAGGCGCTAGTGGTTACCGAACAAACAAACACACTCGACAAATAATTTAAAATAGTTCTCTGTGATTCGTGTTGCGTTATCGTTGCGAGTATTAAGCGTTTAAGTGTGATGTTATGCTGTGTGATGAAAATGTATTTAGTATAACATAAAACCACTTTTTATATCGAATCTCTGATTACAAAAAGGTTACAAAGGAATAAACGGTAGTAACAGAACAACCAGGAAAAGTTGGGTTGTTACTGTCACCCCTACTTAAGGAAATTTCGTCGCGAAATTTAAGTAGTAGAAGTAACAAAGAGATGTGGATATTTAGCTTTCATATCACTTTCTAGTTCCCAAGTGAACTCGGCACCGCGTTTGCCTTCCCACCGGACTTTCACAATAGGAATGCGACTGCGTCAAAGTTTCTTGGTCTCTCAGTCCATGATTTCTACTGGCTTCTCCACGAAGGGCAGAGTCTCGTTTATTTGCAAATCTTCTAGAGGTACATGAAGATTTTCTTCGGCTAGACACTTTTTGAGGTTTGAGACGTGCAAAGTCAGATGTGCGTTGCTGAGTTCCCTCGGTAATTCGAGTTGATAGGCCACCTTGCCAATTCTTTACAGAATCTTAAAGGGACCTATGTATCGTGGCGCTAGTTTCCCTTTCTTTCCAAATCGGATAACTCTTTTCCAAGGTGAAACCTTTAAGAGAACGTGATCTCCAACTTCGAATTGTAGGAGCTTGCGTCGTTTATCGGCGTAACTCTTTTGACAACTGCGAGCTTTCAAGAGATTGTCTCTAATTTGGAGAATCTTGTCTGTCATTTCTTGTATCAACTCGGGACCGGTGATTTGTGCTTCTCCGATTTCGTGCCATACAATAGGCGACGACATTTCCTACCGTATAGTGCCTCAAATAGTGCCATTTGAATACTAGTATGATAACTATTATTGTACGAAAATTCTATTAAAGGTAAATGCGTATCCCAATTACCACCGAAATCTATAACATACGATCGAAGTATGTCTTCTAGGGTGGGAATCGTGCGCTCGGTCTGACCGTCGGTCTGAGGATGGAATGTGGTACTGAGATTAAGATTAGTACCGAGAGCGGATTGAAAAGTCTCCCAGAGACGCGAGGTAAACCGACCGTCGCGGTCAGAGATCATGTCACGAGGAGTCCCGTGTCGACAAATAACTTCGTCGGTATAGACTTGTGCTAATCGTTCAACCTTATAGTCTTCTTGTGTCGGAATAAAGTGAGCGGATTTCGTAAGACGATCAACGATAACCAAAATGCTATCGTGACCAGAAGTTGTGTGAGGGAGTTTTGTAACAAAGACCATAGTTATACTCTCCCATTTCCACATCAGAATATCGGGTTGCTCAAGTAAGCCAGAGGGTCTTTGATGCTCGGCTTTAACTTTCGTACAAGTTAAGCATCTTGAAACATACAGAGCAATATCCTTCTTCATGCCCAGCCACCAATACCTAGAACGGAGGTCCTGGTACATTTTGTCAGCACCGGGGTGAATGGAATATCGAGTTTTATGGGCTTCGGTCATCAGTAACTCTCGGAGGTTATTGCGGCTAGGAATCTAAATGCGATTGAGAAAGTAATAGATGCCGTTAGATGTATTCTCCAGCTGGGTTTCGGCACCACATTTCATTTCCTCATACAAGGTATTCTCAATGAAACATGCGTGCTAGGTTTCGCGAATTAGGGTTTCGAGTTCGTTCTGGGCTTGAATGTCACGAATACTATACACATAGCTTCGTCGACGGAGGGCGTCGGCTACGACGTTTGCTTTGCTGGGATGGTAGCGTATCTCACAATCATAGTCGTTGAGAAGTTCAACCCATCTGCGTTGGCGCATGTTCAGTTCCTTCTGGTTAAAGATATGTTGTAAACTCTTATGATCGGTGAAGACCGTACACTTGGTACCGTAAAGGTAGCGTCGCCATATCTTCAACGCAAAAACAACTGCACCGAGTTCGAGGTCGTGTGTTATGTAGTTCTTCTCGTGGATTTTGATTTTTCGAGATGCGTACGCGATAACCTTGACTCGTTGCATAAGGACACAACCGAGACCTAGGTTAGAGGCATCGCAATATACAACGAAGTCATCGTTTCCGTATGGAAGTGTGAGAACGGGAGCGTCGCAAAGGATACGCTTGAGGGTTTGAAAGGCTCCTCCTTGTTTGGAACCCAAATAGAAGGTTTATCCTTATGAGTTAAAGAGGTGAGAGGTACAACGATTTTTTGAAAAGTCGGCGATGAATTGACGGTAGTAACCCGCCAATCCGAGAAAAGAATGAATTTCAGACGGTGTCTTTGGGGTATTCCAACTCTTTACAGCTTCTATCTTCGTGGGATCGACGTGAAATCCTTGGTCATTAACGATGTGACCGGGAATTGGACTTCTTTGAGCCAAAATTCACACTTGGAGAATTTGGTGTAAAGACGATTTCCTTGGAGGAGTTCGAGAACTAAACGGAGATGTTGCGCGTGTTCGGCTCTCGATTTCGAGCAGATAAGAATATCATCGATAAAAACTATAACAAAACGATCCAAGAGAGCTTTGCACACACGGTTCATCAAATACATGAAAATCGCGGGTGCGTTTGTAAGACCAAAAGGCATGACCACGAATTCATAATGGCCATAGAGAGTACAGAAGGAGGTTTTTGGAATGTCTGGTGATATCCGGAACGTAAATCAATCTTTGAAAAACAAGTAGCACATTGGAGTTGGTCAAATAGATCACCAATTCGAGGAAGAGGGTAGTGGTTTTTAATCGTAAGTTTGTTAAGTTCCCTATAATCGATGCACATTCGGAACGATCCATCCTTCTTTTTTCACAAAAAGAACGGGTGCGCCCCAAGGTGATGTGCTCGGCCTATAAACCCTTTATCAAGTAACTCTTGAAGTTGGCTAGATATCTCGCGCATTTCGGATGGTGCAAGGCGATAGGGAGCTTTAACGACAGGCGTAGCACCAGGGACTAGATCAATACGAAACTCGACATTACGAGTAGGGGTAAACCAGGTAAATCGTCGGGAAAGACTTTAGGAAAGTCACAAACAACGAGTACGTCTTTCAAGGTTTTCTTTTTATTCTCCGGTTTCACAATATGGGCTAGGAAAGCGATATACTCCTTGTGTCAGTACTTGTTCACTTGGATACACGACATAAGCTTCAATTCTTTCGAGGGTACTTCGCCTTAGACTTGTAGCTGATTACCATTTGGAAGTGGAAGGCGAATCATCTTATCATAGCAAACAACTTCGACACGATTCTTACGAAGAAAATCCATGCCTACTATGACATCAAAACTACCTGATTGCATAGGTATAAGATCGATCGAGAAGTTGTGATTGTTGAGTTCAAGAGTATTATCACGTAGAACGGAGTTAACGGTAACGGTTCTTCTGGTGGCGAGTTCGACATCGAAGGTCATTGGGAGGTTAACGCGTTTACATTTTAAAAGCTTTTCGAATTCAAGCGATACAAAACAATGATCAGCTCCAGTATCAGATAAGAAAGAAGCATAAATGAGGAACGTACCATTGACAACGTTGTTGTCATTCTGAGCCTGGCGGTGGTTGATGTTGAAAGCTCTTCCACGCACAGCTTGTGGTTGTTGCTGCTACTGCTGTGGTGGATGTGGCTGTTGCTGCTACGGTTCTTGTTTCACAACTCGATGCGGGCAGACGTTGCTGAAGTGACTGGGATCGCCACAAGTGTAACAAGCACGTGCATTAGCAACGGGTGCTTGAGGAGCTGGGTTAACTTGAGGAGGGTGAGGTGGAGCTGGCAGTGCTGTGAGAGGCTGAGGAGCTTGTTGACGAGGACCTGAACGGCAGCTGATGGTGTAGTGACCATAGATGTTGCAGTTGACACAAAAGAGACAGTTGCCTCCAACCGCGTGATGATAAGTGCACTTAGGGCACAGAGGATGAGGACCTGTATACGCACGCTTGGCAGGAGGTGCATTGGGAGTAGTAAGCTGGTGAGATTGGTGGTTCGCTTGTGCAACTGTGGCATTATTCTTGCTGGTGTTTCTTCGTTTGCGACTCTGACGGTTTGACTTGGAGGGTTGAGACAGAGTAGCATTGGAGCTTGGCTCAACTGTGGCTTGGCTAAGACTCTTGGTTGAGACCTTGAAAGCTCCAGCCAAGACTCGTTTCTTGTTGATCTCGACTGTAACACCCCAACCGATGGCGGAAACATCGGGATGAGACGAAAACGAGATTGCTCATTGCTCACAACATTATTAAGTGACAATAATTAATTAAACCATATTTCATTTCATAAGGGTTGTCAAATACATCAATGTAACAAAACAAAGAACAATCTAACATTTGCAAAGTCATAACAAAATTGATACGTCGACATTAAACCTAACGTCTAATTTGTGTGTATCTAGTCCTTGCACTATATTGTTTTCATAGCGTCATCTCCTTCAACCTGTAACAGTGTTTTAAAATAAAGTCAATGCAAAAGCAAAGGCGAGTACACAAGTTTAAGCATAGCATACGTATACGATTAAAGTTTTAACAATCCTCATGGAAACCAAATCTATACAAGAGCAAATCAAGGCATGCAATGCTAATAATCAAACCCGTAACGCAATCACGATGTTTTAACATGACCTCACGTGTAAAGCGATGGAGGTGGATGCGTGAATTCCTATAGCGCTAAGCATGTCAAACAAGGCTAAAAATAGTTAATGACTAAAGCACAGCCCAACGTTTATCCCCAGACAAGCAACAAGTATACGATTCAAGTAGTCATGTGTATAGGATTGTTTGTGCGTTTCATAAAGTTTAAGTGTTTGTGATTTTTGTATATGGAAACATGTTACACCCAAAAAGTGATATAAAACAAATGTGGGTCGAGTGTACTCACAGAATTGCTAAGTCTTCTTGGAAATTCCACGACGAGTTGATGAGTGGGAAAAAGGGGACATCGAGGTCACCTTAAAAATGGCAAACGAATGTACATGAATAATAGAAGCTACGACGGAGGATTCGAATTGGAGTTGAAAGTACGTATATAGTTAACATCGTTTAAGAAAGGAATTTCTAAATTAAATTCATCAAAAGGGTTGTAGGAGTGTTGTCAAATAATTAATATATATGTTTGACGAAAAGCATATTTGGTATATATATATTTGTATTCTAACGAATTGTATGAGATATATATGTATATTGTCGAATGGTGTACAAATATATTTGTCGAAAGTAAAATAAATATGTATATTTGTCGAGAGATATGATAAATATATCTATATTTTGTCGATGAATATAATGAATAAGTATGTTTTGTCAAAAGTATAGTAAATAAGTATATTTGTCGAGAATTATAATAAATAAATTTATATTTTGTCGATGAATATAACAAGTAAATATGTTTTGTCAAAAGTTTAGTAAATAAGTATATTCGTCGAGAATTATAATAAATAAATTTATGCTCTTATCGAAAAGCATAATAAAGAAAGTAAGTATATTTTTGTCGACAAAAAAATAATATCGATAAATATATTCCGTCGGATAGTTCAAATAATAAATATATTTTATCGAATAGTTTAATAAGTATATTTTGTCGAATAGTTTAATAAATATACAACCTGTAGAAAATCGGGCAGAGTTTCCTCTTGTTTTTGGACGATCCCGACAATCTAGTTGTCGATTAAATGTTTTCAAAACTCAACAATCAACAAAACAAAATATTTATACAAATTATGTAACGAAAATATATATATTTATACAACTTACAACACACGTTTAGTGTACAAGTAAGTAATGTGTTACGATTAAAACGATAAATAATATGAACAATAATAATAAAGGTTTTTGCGTCGTTTAAGGTTTTTACCCAGTCTCGGTCGACAATTGACCAGCAGTTGACCGGTTGACTTTCGTTGACCAAGTTGACTGACGTTGACTCGCGATGACTAAAACCGGAAGGTTGACCATGACCCGAGCTTTTGACCAGATTTGACCCGAGCCTGCTGAACCGAGATGGAACCAAAAGTGAGCAAAACAAACCAATTAAAAATGAATGCAAAACTGAAATAATCAAGCACGACCCGTACCTGAACCGAATCGAGGCTGAACTGGGACGACTGATCTGACCGGGATGAGTGACCTGAACCGGAACAGCTGAACCGCTGCCTCTGTAACTCGAGTGAACACCAAAGCTGACCCGTTGACTGTTTGACCACAGTTGACCAGCTTTGGCCTGAGCTGACCGAACATCAAACTGAACCGAGACTGAGCCGAGTGACACCAACTGAACCGAATCGGACCGAGTCACAAAATGAAGGCCACCACCATCACTGCCGCCGTGATGAGCTACTACCGCCGCCGTAGGCCATGCCGGCACCACCTGAAACGAAACCAAACGGGGCCGGAGACGTTGATCTTTACAGATCTGAAAGAAAAAGGGAAAGAACAAGCTTAGAGGCGTTTACCGGAGTGTCATCGGAGCTCCAGTTCAGAACCATGACCACCGTCGCCGACTGCCGCTTCCCCGCTCCTTCCATTAACATCGCTGCAGGAACCACCGTAGCCGACTGCCGCTTCCCCGCTCCTTCCCCGCCTTGAGTCACCATACCTAACCCTACACAACCACCTTCGTGGTCAGAAGAAGCGACTGCTTCTGCTGTTTGCATTGCGCCGCCACCACCGAGTGGTGGTCGGCCGACTTCCCAGAGAAAGACAGAAGAGCGAGAGTGGGAGAGAGGGTGAGGGGTGTTTGGGGTGTTGAACTGCCGTGCTTCTGTCTGCGAGAGGGAGGTGGGTGCGGCTGAAGAGGTGAAGGGGGGGGGGCAAGGAGATGAGGGTTGGATGGTTTGTGAGAATGAGGGTGTGGTGGTGCTTATTTATTTGAAATTAGGTTTAGGGTTTAGTTAGGTTTAGGTGGTGTCTTGGGCCAAAGCCTGTTAACCCGTTCTAACGTTTTTGAGTGGCCCGAACGTACCGACGAAATCCGATTTCAAGTACAAGTTTCATAAAACGTCGAATTTATTTTGTTTATTATTATTGTTATTATTATTATTATTATTATCATCTAGAAAAATAATAAAAATACGAGGCGTTACATCGACCACGAGTTGATAAGTTTCTTCGATAGTAGTTGGTCTCGCTGCTTGAACAAAGTCGGCAACACAGTTGAGAAGAGCTCGAATGTACTTCTTGATGGTTTTCTCGGTGGTATCCACTTAACCTGGGCAGATAATACTCAACTGTATGAATCGGGCGGTGAGACCTGCGTTATCACCTCCAGCCTGTTGATATCCCAGAACTCGTTCTCCAGCTTCTGAACTTCGTGGGGAGGGTAGAATTCCTTAATCCTTAACTCCCTTAGTTCCTCCCAGGTGAGTCCATAGGCTGCATCGTTTTTGCGCCTGTTGCGCTAGGCGGTCCACCAGTCAAGTGCCCTTGACTGAAAGACACAAGTAGCATTGACGGTGCAGAGGTTCTCTGGACATCCGCTTTGGCGGAAAGTGACCTCAATTGCGTCGAACCATTGAAACATCTTACTTAGACCTTCTTCGCCTGTGAAGGTCATAGGAGCACAAGCTTTGAATTGCTTGAAGCTGAACGGAGTTTTCAGCGCATCGTTCTTTGAATCGACGGATGAATTGTTGCTAACGGCGTGAATTTCCCTGACAATCTTAGGAATTCCTTGGCCATTTCCTTGGCCACGAGTGAGGCGATTCGCTTGTTATCGTTGTTTCGCTGGGCATTGCGAAAAGTGTGAGATCCCATGGAAGCCATTCTACATGGGAAAATTAGATGAGATTCGATTATAATAGGCTTTGTTTAAAAGTTTATTGTTTTAGTGTTTTACACCATATAACTTATTGTTATTATTATTATTATTCAAGTAAGGCACAAAATCACGTAATCACATAAGCATATAATCACATAAGCACGTAAGTACATAATCACATAAGTCACGAAAACACATATTTTGCACGCGTTCACCTTCATTAAATCATGCGTAGCGCGTATGAGATGTGCGTAATGTATAGTATTGTAAACGAGTAATATAGCGAGTATCACTGCGCATGAGGTCATGCGCGTGAAAGAGTTGTGCATTTTAGTTCGTTAGCGGTTTAGTTAGAGTTTTAAATTGCGAAAGCTGTGTGAATTGTTCATACGTTGAGAGAGCGAAAATGAAAAATCGAAAAATCGATAAAGCGTAAAGGTTAAAATTCACAATTTAAAACACATAAACATAATAAAATCCATGATGCGTAAAATCAGCGAGTGTAGGCTTAAAATAAATGGAGTGTCCTGGTTTTTGAGACAACGACTATCCAAAGTGTTTCGGCTATTCCCTTGAGTTTGGGCACACGCTTTCGCCTAATAGGCAAATTCTCTCACCGTCTCGAGGCTAACGGCATTACCCTTCCGGTTACTACGCGCCCTAAATCAAAGAAACAATCGAGACTTTGGTGAGATTGAAAATCAAGGAGTGGAACTAGTCATAAGGTGCGGGTTTCACCCCTAACTTAACAACTTCGTACCCTAACTGTGGTATAAACACCCATGAGGTAGAAATGGAGATTTTCGTCAAGATATAGATATCACTCCTAACTCGATGAAAGAATCTCGTGCAGAGAGAAATACGCAGGATGAGTGATCTTATCAGGAGTTCTTAGTTTTCACACCTAATCTCGACAAAATCACTCGTTTATGTTATACGAATACTTCTAAGCGTGTATTGTGGTAGCTTTAGGAAAAACATATATAGTTTAGTTAACAAGGCTAGATCAGAAACGGAACAGGTAAAAATTTATTCGCTTTGATCGAAGACCTGTCCAATTCGTACGAATGGTGCAATTCATACGAGTTGGACAATTCGTACGGGTTGTGCAATTCGCATGAATTGGGGCAATTTGCACGAATCCACAGATTTGCATGGATGTGTTCGGTTAGTTTGCGAGGTCTGTTTGGTACTTAGACTATAGACTAGGCCGAATCATGCAGTTCTACCTACTTCCCTATTGTTATGACTCTGATACCAATCTGTCACACCCCAGCCGATGGCAGATTCATCGGGGCGCGACACTAGGCGAATTAAATTGCTCAAGAGATTCCATAACAACTATTAAAATGACAATATTTAAAAGTTTAACTTCCCATACAATTAAAAAAATATCTCACAATAGTAAAACAGATTACATGTCTCTCAAACAATTCAAATCCGACAACCTAGATTTATTAGTGAGTTTCTAGAAGTCCTATTCGTTTGCAGCGAGGAATAATCATCAACCTGTCACATACGTTAAAATAAAGTCAATACAAAAATGTAAAGGTGAGTAAACAGGTTTTGCATAATAATAGTAAGTAAGTGGTTTAACGAAACCAGCATGCGCTAACGTAATCATGTGAACCTATATGTTACCTACACCGATATAGACTAACCAACACAACCGCGGGTGAGACAAGTAAAGTAAAGCGAGAGCGAGCCTTAACAACCCCTGAATGAATAGGTGGCGGGTCAACCTATAGCAGTTATCATGTTAAGGGTGGTCAGCAAATCTCAAGGCATACAATTAACAGACAGATGTTCAACGTTCACGTATAGTCATGGGATAGTGGGTTTGCATTTTGAAAGCGTTTTAGAGTTGTGTGTTGTGATAGTTTGATAGAGAACGTATATAACACCCAAAAGTGCATTAGAGCGAAAAGGGGTCAAGTATACTCACACCGGGTGCGTAAATGGTTAAGTAAGAGCGGAGGAGAGCGAGGAGAGTGCCGGGTCAACCTGTAAGCGATAACAGAAGTGCATCAGTCTTCCATAGTGTTGAATCGGTCGAAACGAAGTGACGGCGTGGGAAACAGATCAATTTGTACGAGTTGGTCAATTCGTACGAATTGAGCTCTTTTGTGCGATTTGAGCTGTTTCGTGTCCAAAATCGAGTGTTTTCGCGCTGTTTCTTTAGGAAATCGAGTGTCCATCCTTCCGACCTTAAGCTACTGAGCAAACCAAAAGCTGGGGAGGTCTTTAGAACGAGCTTAGTCACTTGTGGGAACTTAGACTGGTTTGTATGAACTGGTCAGTTTGTTCGAGCCAGTCCAGTTCGCACTAGTTGACTGTTTTCGTCTTCGTACGTCCGGAACTGAGTTTTCGTTTGGAACAGACGTGATTTCGAGTCCATTTCAGGCTGGTTTCGACATCGCTTCGTCCCACTGCCTAGTGAACAAAACATATGTCGGTTTTAGTCCATTTCTATGTAAAAATCGATTAAAAACAGTTTTCTTTGAATCAACACTTGCTGAGCTAGAAAACGTTATGTTATCTACCTTGAGAAGCCAAGGCTAACTCAAATACACTCGTTTAAGTGGGATTCCGAGGGAAACAGAAGGTTTTTATGAAAAAAGATGAAGATTTTCGTAAACAGAGAAGTTTAGGTGAAATCGGAGATAAACTCGTGTGAAATCGTAGTTGAAATCGTTGTGATTCTTATGAGAATAGTTGTTTCTTACTTGGAAAAAAACAGAGGAGAAGGTTTTGAGAGCTTTTCGTGCGAGTGGCAGCAAGAGGAGTGTGGGTGTGGGAGTGTGGTATTTATAGGAGAGAGGTGGGTGGGTCTTGGAGGCAATTCGTACGAAGTGGCCATTTTCATGCGAATCGTTTCCAATCCATGCGTTGGCTGTATGTTGGTGCAAAATGTCTATGTCTTAGTCTTATATCGAGTCTGTATAGATTAGAGTTGAATAGGCTAGCAAAATGATGTATTTATATCTAAAAGAGTCAAGTTCGCTTGAGAATCATGTTGTGAAGTCACGTTCGGCCGAACCTGACTATGTCAGGTTCGGGCGAACTTATACCTCCTCCAGCGAACTTAGAACTCTATAAATAGCTAGCTTGTCATCCTCATTTGTAACTTTGGCATTTCTGGGGCGAAGCACTGTCAATTTGGAGACTCGACGTTATATCAATAAAATTGACGATTAATTGACTAATTCTTGTTATTTGGAAAACTAGTCATAATATTTCCGCTATTATGGACAATAGAGATCAAATCTAGGTTCCTATGCTATCAGGACCGGTCCTACAAGTGGTATCAGAGCTAGAATAGCCTGATTTGATAGATATCAAGACAAGAACACTTCTAATTTTACTCCATTCTTCTATTTTTCTTAACTTTTACACAAAAATGAAGAATTCACGGGTAAATTCTGTCCAATTTTCAATATGACATGTTAAATACATCATAAATAAATCCCTGAGAGTTTGGAGACTAAGATCAAACGAATTAGTGTCAAATTGTTGCAAAAACCATGTTTTCAAAACCTTCTATCATCGAACTTGTTAGCCAAGTTCAGCCGAACTTGCATTAAAAAGTCACTTTTTCAGTGAGTTTTTATCAAGTTCGCTCGATCTTGAGGTGTTTATTAAAGAATTTTGTTAAGTTCGCTTGAACGTACTAAGATTTCATTGATTTTTTGTCAAGTTCGACCGAACTTGATGAATTTCAAGAAAACTTTAGCCAAGTTCGCCCGTACTTGCACTTCTTTCTTATAGAACTCAAGCACAAGTTCGACCGAGGTTGCTCAGGGAAATTTTCATATAAAAAGTCACAAGTTCAACCGAACTTGTGATAAAATCTGAGAATTCTTCATTCAAGCTACAAGTTCGATCGAACTTGTAGTAAATCTAACATTTTCAAAAGTTTTAACGTGTTTTCAGCGTACGTGTTTCGTTATTCGTGATGGATGATATTCAGAGAGCATATATGTCAGCAGTGGGTACATCCAATGCCAACGTGATTCAACAAGTCAATCTCGACAACGAGATGGGCACGTCCGTTAAACCGCCAAAGTTAATGAGCATGGACGAGTACGAAGGATGGAAGGAGAAATTTACTTATTGGGTTCAGGCCATGCATTTCCAAGGCTGGGTGTCGATTGAGATAGGTTATACTGTTCCGTTGGACGAAATCAGCAAGTTCTGGAAAAGTACAAGTACACTACTATACAGAAAGATGAGTACATTGCTGAGAAAAAGACGATAAGCGTCATTCAACAATCTGTTAAAGAGGATATTCTGGTCTTATTGCCGGAATACATGACTGCGAGAGATATCTGGCTATCACTGCAAAAGAAATACCAAGGCAGCACAGAGATGATCAAGAGTAAGAAAGCTCTCATCATGAAGGAGTTCAACATTTTCAACATGTTGAAGGGCGAGGCAATGAAGCAGATGATTGAGCGCTTCTGTCATCTGAAAGTCCCAATGAGAAGACACGGTCTTGAAAAGACAGCACCGGAGTACATCGATAAGCTTGTAGATGCGTTACCGGACGGAGAATGGACTACTTATCTGATGGTTCTGAAAGAAAGTCCGAATTGGGAATTCTTTAAGATGTCTACATTCATCGACAAACTTGAAGGTCATGAGATGGAACTTCTAAAGATCACGAAGTCAAAGAATGCTAATATTGTTCAATATGTTGGTCTGTATTACGAGAACGGAATGCAAGACAACATTTCAAGCCCGAAGATTCAAACAGCATTCAATGCGAACATGAATTCTTCTCCAAAAAATCAGAACCAATCATATCCTCAATATGATCAAAGTCCACAAAGCTCTTCGTTCTCAAGCACTGGTTCAAATTCATCTTATCCGAGTCAAGCTCATCAGAATCAACAATCAAATTCTGATCCGAATGTGTAAAAGTGTAACATTGAGCAAGTTGCAAAACAACACATCTCACTTCTTGCCACTGTTCTAGAATCATATGAAAGTCTTGTAGCTGGAAAGATCGGCAATCCCGAAATGACCGCCAAAGATTACGATCAGGTGGACGAAGAAGAGCTTGAACTGATGGATATCAAGTGGTCACTAGCTTCTATCATTCGAAGGGTCACAAAGTTTGTTGCACTCACTGGCCGAGACATCGGAAATTCAAGCAACAAGCTAGGGTTTGACAAATCAAAGGTCACTTGTTTTAGATGCCGACAGAAAGGGCATTTCAAGAGAGAATGCAAAAATCCTGAAGCCACGGGCAATCAAAGTTCATTTGGAGGGGGCAACGAGTATTACAAGAAATCTCTTCAATACAAGCCTTTCCCAAAGAAGACACAAGTTGAGATCTAAGAAAAGCCTAACAGCAGTAACACTGATAAGGCAAAGGTTGCTTCGAACGAGGATGAAGGCTTCGATTGGAATTCTTATATCGGTAAGAAAACCGGAGTTGCATTAATGGCTGAGATCGTTGAAGATACATCTGTCAGAGAAGCAGCAGCTCTAGAGAATATTTTATTGGAACAATATCTGCAACAGCAAAAGGAAGAGGAGTATCTTCACATGAAGAACCAAGGCATATTATCTCCTACTCCTGTGATAGTTTTGCAGGTCACTTTGATGGAAGTTCTCAAGAGCAAGTGATTGAGGAGAATTCGAATGAAGAAGTTACTGATGTTGTTCAAGAAGTAACTGCTGAAAACCTTAAGGACGTTGCCGATAAAGCTATGATGGCAAATCTAACCAAGGTAGGTCCAGAGGTAAAGGAAGTTGTCAAAATACAAGTTGTAGAAGTTGAAAAACCTTGTACAAAATGTACCGAGCCATGTGCTGAATGCGCCAAAAATCACAAATCATCGCTGAACTCAATGTATATAATGAACAAAAATACGATTATCGTATAATGAAGGAAGCGTATGACAAAATGAAAGATGATTATGGCAGGCTCGATAGAAATAATATTTAACAACATGATACTATAAGGATGTTGAAAGGTATAGTAATGGATAAACAAAAAACAATAAACATTTATATAAACACCATTGCTGAAACCAAACAACAACTCGAGGACATGAAAATTGAAACAGAACGTGTTCAACAACTTTTAAGAAGTTATACAACTAACGCGTATGTCATCGATCACATACTTCCCACGATCTCGTCAGAAGAAAATGCTAATAAGTCTAAAAAGAAAATTGGTAAAGAATATAGCAATGTTCCTCCACCCCTATGCGAGAAGTATTATCGCAAAACTGTTGATGGGATGGATAAAGCACTCAACATTGAGTTGTTGTCTGAAAAGAAAACAGAGTTGCCAGAGAACATTGATGTAGTCTTTACTAAATTAGATGATGACAATGCGGTAGTGAAAAAGGTGGTTGAAAATGTTCTGAACGATTCTGATGATGGCAGCTTTGATAGCGCCACCTCGAGTTCTAAACAGTTCTGACTCAAATTCCGAAGATGACGATACATCATCAGAAGATGATTTATGTGATGATCCTAACGTTGTCATGTACAAGGTTAAGGAATCTGATAGATTATACTTTGATGACAGTTTTCCAATTCAGAACGTCAAAGAAGATCAATTAGATAAACTGTTCAAACTGGTTGAAGTTACATCAGAAGACCTGGAGAAAAGTGAAAAAAAGATTCTATTCAAAACCCAAAAGAAATTACAATAACTACCGAAGGAATGGTGGTGATCATCCAGAAAACCGGAGAGCTCGGTTGGGTTTAGAGGAATCTGATGAACCTAAAAGGAAAAAGTCACCATTTCATGAATACAAAGAGAAAAATATGAAATTTATCTATGGGACGAACACGGTTCATGAGGAAAGTTTGATCGGGAAACAATCAAACAATGAGTTTAAGAAACAGAAAGAACTTCGAGATAAGGCGAAAGCCACAAGTGGTGTAAAATCCACTAGTGGACATTCACATGATAATCGGACTTGCTTCAAGTGTAATGAAATTGGTCATATTGCATGCAAGTGTCTGAAATCAAAGCCGACTTATCTTCGAAGGAAAGAAAGTTCAGATTTTGTGAAAGCAAAGCAACTAGAGTTTGTAAAACCTGTAACAGTTTTGAAAAGAAATGAATCAAAACCAGAAGTTAAACCTAAAACTGAAAAGAGATTTGAAAACTCAACTTTCAAAAAAGGTGAAACTTCTAGGGGTAATGAAAACAAGTTTTACATCAAAAAGGATAACATCAAATCACAAGCCTGGGTTGCTAAGAAAAGGTCAACAACATCCGAGGTTATTAAGTCTGAGCCTGTAAAGACTAATAACATGAAAGAATCAAAATCTGAAATCACTTCTGAAACTGTCAAAATTACAAGTGGTATCAGAGCAGGATTGGCTTAATTTGAAGACACCGGACATAGAACATCTCATCTTCTACTCATTTCTTCTCTTTTTAACTTTTCTTGGACAATTCATGGATAAAATGGACTGATTTCAAGTATAATACGTAAAATCCATAATAGATAAACCCTTGGAAAGATCAGAGCTTAAAACAAACGAATTCATGTCAAAAATTGAAAAAAAAAATGTCGAATAACTCATGTTCGCTCGAACTTGACATCAAGTTCGCTTGAACTTGACAGAAAAATTCATAACTTTTCATCAAGTTCGCCTGATTTTTCAAGATTTTTGATAAGTTCGCTCGAACTTGCATACTTTTCATTAATATTTCATCAAGTTCGCCCGAACTTGATTAAATTTTGTTGAAAATCTAGAGCTTGTAAAATCTCTTGAATATCTTACAAGTTCCCCGGAACTTGTAAGTTCTTTTGAAAAATCTCACAAGTTCGCTCGAACTTGTCAAGCAATATACAAGTTCACCCGAACTTGTTAAATCTGATTGTTTGTTAGCACAAGTTCGCCCGAACTTGTCTCACAAGCTATTACAAGTTCGCCTGAACTTTTCCAAGGTTTCCAAAAAAAAGGCATGAAAATTCAGAAAAACGTCTCGGACATCATATATCGTTAGATTCGTATCGACGAGACGAGTTTAAAGCTCTAATCTGGTAAAAACTGTTTTTCGAAAAATTTTAAACGTTTTTAGCAAACCGATACGTTAATATTGTCGATTAAAAAGTCAAATTTTTCTATAATTATATGTCTGCTAATCATTTTTCAAGTGTTTTGAATGACATATAAATTTGGAAAATGAAATGGGGTCCGAGAAGCCGCCAAAGTTGATGAGTTTGGACGAGTGTTAAGTTTGGAAAGGAAAATTTGAGAGCTGGGTCCAAGCTACGCATTTTAGCAGTTGGGTGGCGATCGAAACAGGATATGTAGTTCCAAGAGATGAGAATCAGAATATTCTACAGAAGTGCAAGTATTGTACGCAATAGAAAGAGGCGTATTTTGCTGATAAGAAAATGATTAATCTGATTCAACAATCTGTTAACGAACATATCTTGATCCTACTGCCTGAGTACAAGACTGCAAAAGAACTCTGGTATCCCTGAAAAATAAATATCAGGTGAAGAGAGAAGAGAATGTTGTGGTTAAGAACTGTGGAAGCTCAACTTTCAAGTACATTTACAAATGGATCTTCAAGTTCTAAACCAGTATGCCCGGTCTATAATGTAGACGATTATCTGGCAGATAATGCCAAACTCTTGAATGATTTGAATAGTTTAACATTAAAAAATAAAACGTTAAAAGAAAATGAAAAGAATTTTGAAAACAAAATAAAAATTTTAGAAAAAGAAAAATTACAAATGTTAGTAGATTTTCAAAATGAAATAAAGATGTTTAAAAATGAAAAAAAAATGTTTTTGAAAAATTAAATATAGAAAATCAAAAAGCAATAAATTCTCATATTGAGAAAATTGCTCAACTTGAAAAAGAAGTTGAGACTGTTAAAAATAAAGCTGTTAATTCAGAAAAGTTATTGAAAGGTTTTGTGACCTCCTCATTAAAGTTAGATTATATATGTCTAAAACCGATCAATGTGAATAGAAAGGAAATTCCAATAAGTGACAATGTCACAAATTATGACGATGTCATAATTGAGGATTGTGACGATAATACCGATGGTATAAATGATAAAAAAGAGATAGTTTTGAAACTAAAAGAAAAATTTCAAGAAACTGTTCTACAATATACTGAAAAAGGTGAATGCTCAACGCAAAAACCTTCTAAGCAGAATGGAGAACAAAAACAACATGAAAAACAAAATTCTAAAAATTTCAAAACAAAAATAAAAGCTCATCGGTACGGTCATCCAATCATTATAAAAACTCACAAAAATTTGAAAATAAGTGGTGCAGGTTGGACCACAGTGCTTCAAAGTCAAATCAATTTTACAGAAGAAGCAGGAAAGATGAATACTACACGTCAAATCAATGTGATGATTTGGGTGTATGGTCTGAATGTAGAAATTGGTATGATAACAGAGTGTGTTACAATTGTGGATTTAGTGGACACATTGCTGTTAACTGCCTAAGAAAGAGATTTGATTCGAGAAGATGCTATAAATGTCAAATCAAAGGTCATATTGTCAGGAATTGTCCGACTAATCTGAAAAGAAGATCGGATAAATCTCACAGGGAGGACGAAAATGCTGTGAAGAAGACAGTAAAAACAGAAGAAAAGCCCAAAGAACAAAAAGTCAAGTTGTCACAAGGGCAAAAAGACAGATTGAGAAAAAAGAGGAAAAATGTTGGACAATAGTTGGAAAAGATTTTGTCCTCGGATAAATCTAAGAAATCAGATAAAAGTTCTGATGAATCATTTTACTCACATTCAAGTAAAACGAAATTCATCAGATACAAATCTGAGGACAAAAGAGAGATCAGTGGAGAATAATTTGATAATTCAAACAGTTAAAAAATCAAAGAAAGTAAAAATTTCAAATAAAGTTTCTATCAAACTGTTTGAATATCAAAAAGAGTGTGAATATTTGTTTACTTCAGATGTTAATGATTTTGGTAAACCTAAGTCCAGAATGGATTGGGTTCCTATTCAAAATTGATTGAAGTTTGTTTGAATGTGAAGTACTTAAAAGATTCCTTAATTGGAACACACTTATAAGTCGAGCCTTCATCTCTTTGTCGATACGGTGATATTAATCTGAACTCTCAAGGCTTCGCATTAACCCAGATACAGATATCAATTACGCTATATTCACCTGTAAGATGAAATATAGGGAATCTTGATACGGGAGTATATTCAAGAGGTGGGAACCATAGTTAAGTCAAGTTCTATAATTCATACCTAACATATCTTGGAACAATTGAGAAATGTGATGAAGTTTAAGTGGACAAATATATCGACAATCTAGGTAAGCAAGTTTAAAGCTTAAAGTCATTAAAAGGTCAACGGTACTAGTGAGATGTCTCAAAAACTGATATGATCCTCTAGCACGTGTTCTCACAAAAAATAAAACTGTAAATATTACATTTCAGTATGTATACATTTTTGCTTTCAAAATTCAAAATCCAAAAAGATTTTCTTTCAAAATCTTCCATGGAAACTTGATAATGTTGGATGTGAGCCGGACCAACGAGACTGTTAAGAAACTGTTTGTGTATGGATACGTGATTGTTCTTAATCGTCAAATCTTAGAGATTCGGAGCATCATTCGAGGGGGAGCTAGATAAACACGTTGATTAAAGATACCAAAAAGCTCAAAGCAAGGGGGAGCATGGATGTTAAACTTATTCAAGATATAAAGATCAAGAGAACATTAAAGACTCAGGAACTTAATTGAAGAATGATGACTGCGACAACATCCAAGGGGGAGTCTGTTGATGCATATGTTTGTTGCCTACGTCATCGTATAATATCGAGTCAGTATTTAGGAGCACAATGTGAAGTTTATGTATGATTAAGAGTCAAGTTCGCTTGTAATTGTAAGGTGGAAGTCAAGTTCGGCCGAACTTGACTAAGCAAGTTCGCCCGAACTTGCACTCCCACCAGCGAACTTGACAATGTATAAATAGGGGTCTTGTCATTTCATTTGTAACTTCAGTGATTTTGGTACAGAGAAGGCGAAGCTCTGTCCAAGTGTTTCCAGGATCTGTAACGTTGAATATTAATGAAACGATGATTAAATAGAAACAAATGAGTGTATCCAATGTCGCCTAAGCAAACGGATTCCACACGTTTACCTTAGGTTTGTCAGATTAGTGCCCGAACGATCCGTACAACGGACCTACACTGTTCGTTTGATATTTTCGTTTGTATTAGTTAGTTTTGTTAAGTGTTTTGGCGAGGTGTTGAGCGTTGCGTTACATAATAGTGCGACAAAGCGAGATGCGTGAGCGAGCGAGCGTTTAAGCGAGAATTTAACCATATATACAAAATATAAACATATATAACACATTATTACGTTACCCACATAAATAACTGCGTTTGCGATTAGTGTGATAAGCGAGGTTGTAGGCGCGAGTGGTTATCGAACAAACAAACACACTCGGCAAATAATTTAAAATAGTTCTCTATGATTCGTGTTGCATTAGCGTTGTGAGTATTAAGCATTTAAGTGTGATGTTATGCTGTGTGAGGTAAACGTATTTAGTATAACATAACCACTTTTTATATCGAATCTCGAATTACAAAAAGGTTACAAAGGAATAAACGGTAGTAACAGAACAACCAGGAAAAGTCGGGTTGTTACAATCAACTTTATTGCATGGACATGCTTCATTAAGGGTAAAAGGGTCTTTTGACTACTCTAAAATAAAACGCCATATTTATGCATAAAATGCTAAATTCCCGCCATTAAACATCAGTCCCTTCCAGATGAAACGTCGTCTTTATTTAAAATGCCATTCATACAAACGCCAAAAAAATTAAGGGACGCGTTACAGTATTAACAAACAAAAGCTGAACAAACAGTAACTAGAACTTTATTACTAACATTTATTATAAAAAATTCCCACCTAAACTAAGCGCCAAACATATCATTACATAAATGATTCTACCATCACTTCCATTGATCATACATAGAAAATGCCATCTTTAATAAAACGCCAAAGTAAAAAAAATTACTCGGAAAAAAGAACAAATGGCAAACATCATTTCATGGAGAATCAACACTAGAATCAATAAATTCGTAATCCTCTTTAACAACAGGAGAAGAGTGTTTGTGAAACCCGCCAGAGCCATACTGAACTTGGACGAAGAAGTTCAAAGGGGGATCCTAGCATTTGGCATTCCTCTTGATAACCTCTGTGACAAAACACAGACGGTTATAAGAAGATTAACAAGAAAATTTGGTCCGTACCCTGCAAATCCAATTATGAATCCAACCATCCAATCTTGGCGTTATGATGAAAACACAGACTTAGTATGTGTTGTATGGGACAACGGGGAGCAAGAAGCCCATACGATTGAAAACATCATGACCGAACAGAGACTTGTCTTCCTACAAGAATTATGCAACACAACATGTTTGAACCTAGACATGACCATAAAATTGGCGTTGTTGACTGACATGTTCATATGGAGGTGTCAAAGTCTTCAAGATGAAGAAAATGATGAAAATAAAGATCTGGATGAGAATTTTGCTGAAGAATCGGAAGAAGAAGACGAGGGGAGCGATGGATACTTCTCAGACCAGATCCATCCTGACGAGGGGTTTTAGTTTTTTTTTCTTTTCTTTTTTGTGGTGTATCATTTTCAGTGGTTTTAATAAAATACTTTATTTCACTAATTACATTTAAAATGCCAAAATCCCCACAAACTATAATAATTCCCTCTAATCACATATTATTCAAAAATTACACAATTGTATAAAACCAAATGCAAGAGAATATTAATTAAAAATGTGCAAGTCTGATATGTCTCAAAACACCATCTTTTGTTTCAAACGCCATAACATTAGTTTCCCTTACAAAAAGTTAATTAGTTGTATTTCCCCCCCCCCCTTTTTTTTTTCTAAAACACCATTCATACAAAACACCAAACTTAGTGATGCAACTGACGCGTTGCTGATTTAACAGATAAAGCTGAACAAACAGTAACTTAATGATGGGACGTGCCATCTTTATTACTAAAATTTATTAAATAAAATTCCTGCCCAAACTTCGAGCCAAAAACATGTTATACAAACAACCTCTCAGGCCCTTCCATTGATTACACCAAAAGTAAACGCCATATCTTACTAAATACCATGTGGCAAACCTCTTTTCTTGGAGAATCAGTTATGTTCTCGATAAAGTTTCACTGAATGAGGTGGACAACATTCTTAGGTCATTCTTAAGTGAGCATTAACAATGCTCTCCATCTCATTCAGCAAAATCTTATTGAGTCATGTTCACTCTCTGGCTACGATTGCTTCTAAGATCAAAATCAAATGAATTGGTCAAGAGTCTACTTAGTGTGGTGGTTGGGCCTACCCACCCTATTTGTTCCATGATCTATGGGTTCCCCAGAGCCTCTGATAGTTGCGAACTGTGAACCGCTCCCCAGAAAAGATTTGTTGCCGTATCTCGAGCCAATTCCGCACCAAATTAGCCCGGTGGTAAAACCTTCCACTGGCAGGCGATCATGTTTTTCACAGGATTTATCGTTACTCCTTGGGCTTTCAGTGCTGAGTTAGGCAGTGCCAAAATGATCAAAAGCAAGAAGGCTCTCATTCTGAAAGAGTTCGATATCTTTAGCATGCTAAAGAATGAGACCATTAAACAAATGATTGAGCGTTTCTGTCACCTCAAAGTGCAAATACGAAGACACGGTCTTAAGAAGACTGAACAAGAATACATCGACAAACTTGCTGACGCCCTACCAGAGGGTGAATGGACTACGTATTTGATGGTTCTGAAGAATAGTGATAAGTGGGATTTCTTCAAGTTGTCAACATTTATCGATAAACTCGAAGGCCACGAAATGGAGCTTCTGAAGATAGCGAAGTCAAAGAACGCTAATGTAGTTCAAGACATCGGCTTATACTACAAAACCGGAATGCAAGATAACATTTCGAGTCCAAAAATTGGAACTGCTTTTAGTGCAAACATGAATGCTTCTCCACAAGACTAGAATCATTCACAGCCTCAGTATGACCAAAGTCCACAAAATTCTTACTCGAGCACTGGTTCAAATTCAACATTCCAAAGTCAAGCAAATCAGAACCAACAGCAAAGTTCTGATCCGAATGTTTACAAGTGCAACATAGCAGTAAACTTGAACAATGTTGTTTCAGAAGAAGTTGCAAAACAACATATGTCACTACTCGCTACCGTCTTAGAATCTTATGAATGTCTTGTTGCCGGTAAGATTGGAAACCACGAGATGACTGCAGAAGGTTATGACCAGGTAGACGAGGAAGAACTCGAACTAATGGACATCAAATGGTCCTTAGCTTCGATCATCAGGAGAGTGACAAAGTTCGTTGCACTCACGGGCCGTGACATAAGAAACTCCAGCAACAAATTGGGTTTTGACAAATCCAAAGTCACGTGTTTTAGATGTCGACAGAAGGGACATTTTAAAAGAGAGTGTAAGAACACCGAGGCAACAGGAAATCAAAGTCCTTTTGGAGGAGGGAATGATTATTACAAGAAGGCGTTTCAATATAAACCTTTCCCGAAGAAAACTCAGATTCAGATCCAAGAAAATCCAAACAGTAGTACCACGGAGAAAGCCATGGTTGCATCTACAGAAGATGACGGTTTTGACTGGAATTCTTATATTGGGAAAAAGACCGGAGTTGCTTTGATGACAGAGATAGTTAAAGATAATTCTGCAGAGGAGGCAGCGGCAGCGGCTGAAGCAGCGGCAGCAGCAGAAGTAGCAGCTTTTGAACAAGCTATTCTGGAACAATACTTGCATCAACAGCGCGAAGAAGAGGAATATATCCATATGCAGAGACAAGGAATTTTATCATCTAATTCTTGTGATAGTTTTGTAGGCCACTTTGATGGAAGCACGAAAGAACAAGTGGTTGAGGAGAAAAAGATTGATGAAGTGTTTGTTGGTATCACTCAAGAAATGAAAGTCGAAGACCTCAAGGACATGGCAGATAAAGCTTTAATGGCAAATCTAACCAAGGTAGGTCCAGAGGTAAAGATTGTCGAGAAAGAAGTTGTTAAAGTACAAGTTGTAGAGGTTGAGAAACCTTGTACAAAATGTACTAAACCTTGTGTCGAATGTGCCGAAAAATCAAAGATCATCGCTGAAAACAATGTGCATAATGATTTGCTAAAATATGATTATCGCACAATGAAAGAAGCGTATGACAAAATGAAAAATGATTATGGCAGACTCGACAGAAATAACACCGAACAACATGATAATATAATAATGTTGAGTGGTATAGTAATGGATAAACAAAGAGCAATTAACATTTATATCAACACCATTGCTGAAATTAAACATCAACGTCAAGATATGAAAATTGAAACTGAAAGAGTTCGACAATTGTTAAGAAGTTATACCACTAACGCGTATGTTATCGATCACATTCTTCCAACAATCTCATCGGAAGAAAAACCTAAAAAGAAAACGGGCAAAGAATATAGCAATGTTCCTCCACCCCTTTGCGAGAAATACTGTGTTAAAACTGCAGATGTGATGGACAAGGCACTCAATGTTGAATTACTTTTTGAAAAGAAAAACGAGTTGCCAGAGAACATTGATATAGTCTATGCTAAATCTGATGATGATAACAACGCTGTGGTTAACAAAGTTGTTAGAAATGTTTTAAGTGATTTTGATGATGGCAGCTTCAAAAGCTCCAACTCGAGTTCAAAGAATTCTGATTCACAATCTGAAAATGACGATAAGTCGTCAGAAGATGGTCTAAGTGACGATCCTAATGTTGTAATGTACAAAACTAAGGATTCTGATAGACTATACTTTGATGATAGCTTCCCGATTTAGAATGTGAAAGAAGAATTTCTTGATAAATTCTTTAAACTCGTGGAAGTCACATCAGAGGAATTGGTAATCAATGAACAAAAATTCTATTCCAAACCTAAAAGAAATAATTACGGAAAAACGGTGGTGATCATCCGAAAAACCAGAGAGCAGGGTTGGGTTTAGAAGAAGAAACTGATGAACCTGTAAAGAAACCGTCACCATTTCATGAATATAAAAACAAAAACATGAAGTTTGTATATGGGACGAATACAGTTCATGAGGAGAATTTGATTGGTAAGCAGTCAAATGATGAGTTCAAAAAGGAGAAAGAAATTTGAGATAAAGCCAAGGTTACAAGTGGTGCCAAAACCTCAAGTAGTGTTAAACCACAAATTAAAGGACATACACTTGATAATCGGACATGTTTCAAGTGCAATGAAATTGGTCATGTGGCACGACAGTGTCCGAAATCAAAACCGGCTTATCATCGAAGAAAAGATTCTAATGTTGTGAAACCAAAGCAACCAGTGTTTGTAAAACCTGTAAAGATTTTGAAACAAAATGAATCTAAACCAGAAGTTAAACCAAAGTCTGAAAATTTTTTGAGAATTCCATTTTCGAAAAAAGTGGAAACTTCTAGGATCTAATGAAAACAAGTTTTACATCAAAAAGGCTAATATCAAATCTCAAACCTGGATTGCCAAGAAAAGGTCAACAACATCTGGTGTTGTTAAGTCTGAGCTGGTAAAGCCTGACAGCACAAAAGAATCAAAGACTGAAATCACTAAGTTTGAGCAGGTAAAGACTAGTGAGAATGTGAAAGAAATTAAAAAAGAAATTAGAAACGATAATGTCAAATCTGTAAAAGATAAGAAAAAAGTGAAATTTCAAACATTAACATTGTTGAAACAGATGATGAATTTGATTTTAATGATGTTGATGAGTTTGAATACACTTTTTTTGATGGTTATCCTGTAAAACCCAAGACCAAGAAGGCTTGGGTAGAGCTTTTGAGCTAATTTCTGAATTTTGCAGGGGCTCCAAAGATCCGCACTGTCAAAGTGGATTTTGGATCGTGGAGCGTCCAGGCATATGACAGGAATGAAGGCATTGCTATTCGACATTAAAGCTATCAATGGTGGATATGTTGGATTTGTAGGAAATCAAGGTGGAAGGATAATCGCCGAAGGAAAACTCTCCAATGGCGTAGTTTCATTTGATCGCGTGAACTATATTGCAGAGCTTGAGAACAATCTTCTGAGTATATCGCAGATTTGTGACAAGAAATTCACAGTTCATTTCAATGATATGGAGTGTATTATCTTGAAACCGGGAATCAAAATTCCAGATGAGTGGATTCTGATGCGAGCACCACGTGAGAATGATTTATAAGTTCTTGACATGGGTGTTGCTACCACTTCATCACAATCAGCACAATGTTTTGTATCAAAGGCTACTGAAAAAGATTCTATTCTTTGGCATCGTAAGATGGGGCATATTCATTTGCGAAAAATGAATTTCTTGGTTCATAATGATCTTGTTGAAGGGGTAAGCCTACGAAGTTTTCAAATGTCTGATCATTGCTTGCAATGCAAGAAGGGAAAGCAGATCAAGAAATCACATCCGAAGAAAATTCTAAACTCAATCAATTTGCCTTTAGAACGTCTCCACATGGATTTATTTGGTCCTGTAAATGTTCAAACATATCAGGAGACTTATATTGCTTGGTCATGACAGATGACTATTCGAGATATTCGTGGGTATTCTTTCAAGAATCACAAGACGAAACGTTCGAGAAATTGGGTAAAGAAACTCGAGAACATTTATCATCTGCCGGTCAGACGCATTAGAAGTAACAATGGCACAAAGTTTAAGAATAACAAAATGAAGGAATTCTACAATGCAAAAGGGATTTTGCACGAGTTTAGTGCTCCCTATACTCCACAGCAAAACAAAATTGCTGAACGGAAGAATCGAACTTTAATTGAAACTGTGAGAACCATGCTTGCAGATTCTAAACTTCCAATCAGTTTCTGGAGTGAAGCAGTTGCTGCAACTTGCTACACGCTAAACAGGGTTCTCACTGTCAAACTAACAAAAAAACATGTTTTGAGATGATAAACCGACGGAAGCCAAATTTGAAGTTCTTAGAACCATTCGGTGCTCCTTGTACTGTAATAGACAAAGATGGCAAATTCGGAGCTAAATCTCTCGAAGGTTTCTTCGTCGAATATGCGAGTCCGTTGAGAAGAGTATATGTTCCTTCATTGCGAAAAGTTATTGAAGCACAGCACGTGGATTGTTTCAATTACACGAATCCTATTCAAAGGAAAGGTGACGCGTGGTTGTTTAACTATCAAGACCTATGGAAGTCATTTGACTTGCCCAAAGAACCAACTGACGAAGAAGTTGCAGCGTTATATTATCTTCACCAGTCAGCGAATCAAGAGCAAATTGTTCAACCAATTGTGGTTAATCAACCCACGTTGGATCCATCTTTTTCTGGCGCAAGTTCAAACAATAGTGGTGTTCCGGCTGAAAATGTTTCTAAAACATTATCTTCACCCACTACTCTTCCAACGAATGCCACTACTGAACCAATGAATACAACAACGCACCCAAGTATGTCTCAGAATCAAGATTTGATTCAGATTAAGCACCAACATTTGATGCTGATGGGGAATCATCTTCTTCAGATGAAGAAGTGGAGCAGATAACAAGTCTTTTTAATCAATCCGCAGTCCCGAACAACAGAAATGAAGCTTCATCAAGCTCTCCAAACATTGAATTGGTTGTTGATCTCAACATCACTAATCAGCAAAACTTAGTAGATGTTCCAAGTGAAGAATTTCCGCGATCATATTCCTATCATCCGTCAACAAATATTATCGGAGAACTTCAAAACTGGTGTTAGAACTCGAGGGCAAATTAATAAAGCACTCTGTTGTTTCTATACACGTGTTGCTACAACCCAGAACTATTGTTTACATTCATGTTTCATCTCTCAGATTGAGCCTAAGACAGTTAATGAAGCTTTAGCAGATGAAAACTGGGTACAAGCAATGCAAGAAGAATTATTGCAGTTTAAGAAGTTGGGTGTGTGGAAGCTTGAAGACCTACCAGAAATTTAGAAAGCAATTGATACAAAATGGGTCTTTAAGTGTAAACGTGATGATAGAGGAGTTATTGTTCGTAACAAAGCTAGGCTTGTTGTCAAGGGATTTCACCAGCAGGAAGGTATAGACTACACATAAGTCTATGCACCAGTAGCTCGATTGGAATCTATTCGAATTTCTAGCTTTCGCATCATGGAAAGGATTTAAGGTCTATCAATTTGATGTCAAATCAGCTTTTCTGTATGGCAAATTACGCGAGAAGGTGTACGTTGGACAGCCACCGGGGTTTGTCGATCCACTTAACAAGAAGAAAGCACACCTACTGGATAAAGCACTTTATGGTCTACACCAAGCCTCGAGAGCTTGGTACGAGACGTTATCACAACATCTCATCGGAAATGGCTTTATCAGAGGAACTGTGGATAGTACCCTTTTCACCAGAGAAGTTGATGGCCATCTGATTATATTTTAAATCTACGTTGACGACATCATCTTTGGATCTACAAATGATAGTCTCTGCAAAGAGTTTGAGGGAATCATGAAAAAGAAATTCGAAAAGTCCTCGATGGGCGAAATGAAGTTCTTTCTTGGATTGCAAGTAGATCAGCTTCCGGATGGTATTTTCGTTCATCAGACTAAGTATGTTCACGACATCTTGAAGAAGTTTGGAATGGAAAGCTTGAAGCCTCTATCTACGCCTCTTGCTCTCAACCACGACATTTGCGTTGACGAGACTAGAGCCAAAGTTGATGAGACATTATACAGATCGATGATTGGATCACTGATGTATCTGACTGCATCGCGCCCAGATATTATGTATCCAACCTGCCCATGCGCTAGATATCAGTCAAGCCCGAGGATCTTACACATGCAGACCGTGAAGCGTATCTTCAGATATCTGAAAGGATGGCCAAGCACCGGCTTGTGGTACCCGAAGAACGACAATTTTGACCTCACAGGCTATGCTGATTCCGATTTTGGTGTAGATAAGTTGAACTCTAAATCAACTACAGCGGGATGCCATTTCTTCGGAACAAGAATGGTAACCTGGTAGTGTAAGAAACAGACTACGGTTGCTCTCTCTACCTGTGAAGCTGAGTATATCTCGGCCTCCAGTTGTTGTTCATAGATTCTGTGGATTCAACAACAGATGAGAGACTTTGGTCTGCAATTTCTAGACACTCCGCTATATGTTGATAAAAAGGTAGCCATCGATATAACTAAAATCCGGTTCATCACTCACACACAAAACACATTGAAATTCGTTATCATTTCATTCGTGATTGCTACGAAAAGAAATTGGTACGAATAGAAAAAATCCACACCGATGAACAAAAGGCTGATTTTTATAGAAACCATTTTCATTATCACGGTTTAAATACTTGTTGAGAATTAACGGTATGAAAAATTTGCTGACAGGTGCGGACGCTGAGGTTGAATAGGGATCGGACGATGAGTTCGCGTGATCCACATTGGTTTGTAAATACCTATCTAGCTTAGAATTTTTGTTAAAAACTAAAATCCAAAAAGATGTTTTTGATTTTAGGGGGAGAAATTTTAAAGTAAATTCAAAAACATTCGAAAAATTTTAAAATTCAAAAGCATATAAAAATTCAAAATGTTCAAAAACATTAAAAAAGTCAAAAAAGAATTCAGTGTCATAAAAGGAAATGATAGTACATCAGTGGACTATCACAATATGCTAAAGAAATGTAAAGTTCTAAAAAGTAATAAACTAGTCTTACTGCGGATGTGTCGATAGGCTTAACACGTTCAGTAAACTGTTTTCAAGATATAAACTAAATTTTACAACTGCTTAATCTTGTGGATTAACACATCTTGGATATATGGACTTAGTACTCCGAAATTTCGTTTGAAAGATTGCCTGATTCTGAGATACGAGGTCTTTATAGGTAGTTGATATCTGGGGTATCATACAAGTTCTTCTGATTTTGCAGAAGCAATGGCATAGAACTTCTATAATACTTTCGCTTTAAACCCCCTAATTGCATGCAATATTGAAAAGTATCGAAAGATATAATCATATGCAATGCTGAAAAGATTCCTTAAGTGGAACACACCTTAAAGACGAGCCTTCATCTCTTTGTCTGTACGGTAGTACTAACCTGAGCTCTCAAGGTCTCGCACAACCCAGATACAGATATCAATTACGCTATATTCACCTGTAAGATGAAATCTAGGGAATCTGGATACGGGAGTATATTCAAGAAGTGGGAACCATAGATAAGTCAATTTTCATGAATTCTATCTTAACATATCTTTAAACAGTTGAGAAATGTGGTAAAGTTTAAGTGGACAAACATATCGACAATCTAGGTAAACAAGTTTAAAACTTAAAGTCATATAAAAGTCAACGGTACTGGTGATATGTCTCAATCAACTGATATGATCCTTAGACACGAATTCACAAAAATATGTCTGTAAATATGTTTGTATATAGTTTACATTGCTTATTTCATTATATTTCAGCTTTTCAGATTAAAAATCAAAAAGATTTTCAGTGAGTTTTAGCATAAACTTACAAAAATACAAAAAGATTTTATTTCTACATTGTTTTCAGCAAACCAATGTTGGAGAACGGATCTTCGAAGTCTGGTAAGATGCTAGAACTGGTGGGAATCTCTTTGACAATGGGCTGGGAGCCAATCTGTTAAAATCAGAATAGTTAAAACGATGAAAAGTGCATTAATTTGAAACTTTGATTTTGAAAATATCAACAGTTGTTCGTAACGGGTTAAACCGGGGTCATTAACTTGGACTCAGCAGACAAATCGGTTAACCAAGGTCATTAGCTTGGACTTGGTCAACTGAGTGGATTTTCATAACTGGTAAAAAGTTGGAAAGTTCAGGGTTAAAAATGGAAAATTTTAAAAAGTTTGAAATTTTTTAGGTTTGGCAAGTTCGGCTGAACTTGCTAAACAATTCGAGCTTAATAATCAGTAAGTTCGACCGAACTTGTAGATGGCTGAGTGTTAGTTTATGATAAGTTCGCCCGAACTTCTCTGGGCCTAAGGATGGGCTTAACAAGTTCGCCTGAACTTGACATGGTATAAATACCATTCAAGTTCGGCCGAACTCATTCACTTAATATCAGAACTTTTTGAGCGAACTTGAGTGTTTTGAGAGAATTTGTGTGAAATTGTCATTTTTAAGCCGTTATACTATCAATTTGAAGATAGTTTTTGGTGATTAGCACACAGAGGTAATTATTTGATAATAAACCATGTTTGAACTGGTAACAAAAAAAACCAAATCTAAAAACTTAAAATCTGATAGTTATAGGTGTTATTGGACAAAATTGAACATAGATCTTTGATCTACACTTAAAATCGACCGTGAAATCATTTTTGATTGAACTGAATATCATGTTTGCATGCCTAAACTTGCTTGGTCTGAATGAAGAAGACGACAAGTTTGGCCGAACTTGTTGTCAAGTTCGACCGGACTTGTCCAAAACACACCTGAACAAATAAGGAATATGGTTCGACCGAACTTGAGTATTGAAATATTTTTTATCATACATGTTCGACCGAACTTATGTTAATAAAATGATTTGTTTGTAAGTTCGACCAAACTTGTTCTTTAACATGAAACATGTGTCTCATACATGTTCGGCCGAACTTAGAAAAAATTGATTAATAAAACCTATAAGTTCGCCCGAACTTGCATTAGGAAAATTGAACATGTATGATACATGTTCGGGCGAACTTGTTAAAATAAGTGTGTTTAACACTAATTAAGTTCTCCCGAACTTGAAGTGTTAGAAAAACTTTTGTGATTTTTCCTCGAAAATCGTGCTAATTGTTTCATGTCATTTTTCATGCACAGATTCCAGCGTGTGTTGTCTCAGTTGAGTTTTCTAAAACTCACAATACATGTATCACACTTGACAAGTCTATTTGTCCGTCGCTGAAGGAATATGACAGCATTTTGAAGTTTCTTGAAGATAGTCATATTCACCGAGCGATTACTGAGCGCACTGTTTCTTATCGATCTCATGTTATTCACTTCTGGATGAACGCGAATCTAAGCGCTGATGAGAAGACAATCTCTTTTATAGTACAGGTTGGTGATGAAATAAAGCCGATTACAGTTACTGAAGGCGATATTCGAAGAATTTTAGAGCTTAAAGATAAAGAAGATGATCTGTTTCATCTAGATGAGAAGATGGTTCGTGGATGTTTCTTCAGCATGGGACATAAAGGGAGTGTGAATAAACCAACACTGAAGAAAGGGGATGTGCCAAACCCCTATAAACTTTTGATGCATGCTCTAATTCACACGTTCAGCCATCGCAAAGCCGGGTTAGATGATGTTCAAGATTATTTGGCAAGCATGGCAACGGCGGTTATTTTGAAGAAGCCGTTTAATGTTTCTAAGATGGTATTTGTTCACATGTCAAAGAATATGGAGGATTCAAGACTGTGTTTATATCCAAGATTTATTCAGATAATGATCGATGAGAAGTATCCCAACATTGCTCGAGATCCTAATGATGTTCTTTATTTGGTTCATCTCGACGAAACCACAGTGAAGAAGCTAATCAAGTTTTAGAAACAAGCTTCAGCTCCTATCGCCAAACCTGTATTCGGAGCAATTAATGATTCAGATTATGTATCGCCACCTGGTAGCAAATGGAGAAAAGAAGGTAGCGACGATGAGAATGAGCTAAAAGCTGAATGAGAATGGTTTAAAGAGTTTAAACCAAAGGCAAGAAGTGAATGGTTTTTGAAAGATGAAGCTGATAAATCAAAGAAGAAGCGAGGGTCAAAGAAAGTTGAGACTTTGCTTGTTGATGAGGAGGAGACTGAGAATGTTGAGGCAGTGGTTGGATCTAGCGCTGTAGTCGTTAATGAGAGTCAAGAAACAATGAAGTCGACTCAAGAAGAAGTAATTTCTGCTACGTCTGAAAAGGAAGAATCTGATAAAGAGCCTGAAAAGACAGAGGCTGAAATAAGAGCAGAAAAAGAAAAGAGATTGGATGCAGATTTTGATCCGAATGCAGAAATAGATTCTGATAAGGAGAGGCCAAAGAAAAAGACTAAAAGAACAAAGTCGCCTGCAATCGAAATTTCTAAGAAAACTACAGGGTCACCTCACATGAAAGGAAAACGAAAGGCCAAGAAAGCTCAGAAAACCATGAGCAAAAGATACAAGAGCAAGATACAAAGCACAGAAGCCACACAAGAACCTTCTGTTGCTCAGGAGAAAGGAGCAACACAAGAACCTCCTACACAAGAACCTCTTGTTATCATTTATGCTGAAACAGAAAGGCAACGAGTTACACAAGAACCTCCTGTCTCTGAGTTTGTAGAAATTCTGATCGTTGAATCGCCGAGTGCTCAAAAGACTTCTATTCCTGAAAGCTCTACTCCAAAGAAGTCTATACCAAAAACTGCAACACCAAAAGACTCAACACCAAAGACGCCGAGGGGAAGTATGTTTGGTGATATGCCACATGGTCCTATAAGTCTTGAAGACTTGGATGAATTTTTCCCTGAAACGAATGCTAAGATGTTAGAGAAGCGTGTGAAGGTTTTGGAAGATAAAGTTGCGAAGATTGAGTTAGAAAAGGCTGAGCTCGAAAAGAAGGTAAATAAAAGCGAAGTCGAAAACGAAATTCTTGATGATAGAGTGAAGGTGCTCGAAAATGAACGTGAATATTACAAAGCGTTGATAGAGAGTCTCCAGGACGCCAACGAAAAATTACAAACAGAGATTGGAGAATTGAAGAAAATTCAAGCTCTGAATGATCGAAGATTCATCAGATTACAAAAGGTATTATCCAATAATCTGAATATTGATTTTATCGCCGAATACGATCGTCTGGATTGTCAAGAAACCAAGGAGCATGCTGAAAAAGAATTAGCTGAGGGTGGTAAAAGGAAGCAGGTAGAGGGAGAAGCCCCTAAATCTACTACAGTGAAATCTTCTGATGTTCCCGAGAAGTCTGCTGAAGATGTTTCAAAAGCTTCTGAGTCTGATATACAAAAGGTTGATGAATCTGTCAAGCCTTCGGATCATATTGTCGTGACTAAAGAAAAAGACGATGATGAAGCCGAGAAAGAGGAAAAGAATGAGGATGAAGAAGAAGAAGGATATGAAGATTGGATTGTAGGGGAGGATGATGACGATTTTGATCAGGGTAATGATGATTTGGATCAGGGTGGTACTGGCTTAAAGATCAATGAAGCTAAAGTCTCTGATGAATTTGATTTCTCTGATCTGATGAATGATGAATCAAATTAAATGGAAGATAAGAGCCAGGGGGAGTTAGGGCAAAAAGGGCCTTCAGATGATATTGATATGTTAGATGTTGATCGGTTTGTGAAGCCTATGACTGCAGTACCTACGAAACCTTTGATATTGATGTTGGAACATAATGTTGAAGAAGGTGAGTTTGTACATAATTATTCGAAAGAAGATCTGGCAAAGCTAGTTGAAGCTGAAGTTGAAAACTTGAATTTGATTTTAAGGAGATAATGAATGTCGATACATTCAAGCCAAAAGAGTATCAGTACGAAAGAAGATTCGAAGATGATGAATATAACCGTGTGATTGTTGAAGATTGGTCCTCAGATGATGAAACATAAAAGAAAGATAAATATGTTGGTCAGGATTCAGAAAGCTTTCCTACATTCGAAGAAATGTATAAACAACTGAATGAAGATATGTTAAAAGATAGGATTGCTGAAGAGCTACGTGAAGGAAAAATTCCTAGGCCAATGACCAAAGAGGAGATAGCTGAAGCGAGAAAGACCTGGTTCAAGGAGATGCCTCGTGAACGTAAGTTTCTACGTCCACTAGCATTCTTCACCAGAGCTAAAAATGTTTCTTTGGGAGATATTTTGAGTTGGGGATGGTTTAAGGAGCTCAACGTGTATGCAATCAAAAGAGAGTTTGGAGTACAATACTTCAAATATCTTGCTGATTTAAAGACTTTGCCATATTGGGATATGGAAGAGCTAGTGCAAACAGTGAATGTCACTTATCAGATGAAGACGGTTGATTAGTTGTTATGGAAAATGATAAAGTATGAAGCTGAAAAAGGTTGGAATCACTGGAAGCCGTTTATTCCGAGGCGAAGAATAAAGATTAACAAGGTTACAGGAGAAAAGGACATAACATTGATTATGAAACGTCCTAGAGCCATGAGGAATATGCCGCTTATGCCGATTGAACAGAACTTTTATCCTTTATTCAAGTGGTGGCAGATTGATTCAGCTACTTGTGAAGCAGTGATTGTATTAAAGTTCGAAGATCACTTAGATATTGCTAAGGAACGGGTTGAAGTGATGGGTTATCAGGGTATGAGAGGATTGTGGAGGACGATAAGGATTTTAGATCCTATGTGGTTGGTAAACTGCTCGAGAGAAGATATAAAATGCCTTTTCTATAGCAAGATTGTTTTTGAAGAAAGAGAAAAGGTACAAGCGATGCAGTTTCAGAAAGTTGTCAATGTTTACTATGCACGTAATGTGAATTCAGGAAAGATGTGGAGACAAAGTGGAGGGATCTGGAAAGAGTTGAATTCTTGAAGGAAGAAACAAGGAGTGAGGCGATTAAAGAAAAGATGGAAAAAGCGGTAAGAGAAAGTTCGCTCAAGATTGCTAACTTTAAAAGACCACCGCTAACTGATAAAACGCCGGATCCAAAACAAGAGAGAGAAAGAAGCCCTACAAGAACTTCTTTGGTCGGGTACGTTAATGTTTATATGAAGACAAAGTTTTGAAGACTGATAAAAGACGAAGACAATATCCAAGGGGGAGTCTGTTGGTGCAGAATGTCTATGTCTTAGTCTTATATCGAGTCTGTATTGTATAGAGCTGGATAGGCTAGGTTAAGAAGTATTTATGAAAAGTCTTAGCCAAGTTCGCTCATGAAATGACATGTTGAGCATGTTCGGCCGAACTTGCATAGGCAAGTTCGGGCGAACTTAACTGTTTGGGCCGAACTTGTATCCTATAAATAGCTAGCTTGTGTGTCTCATTTGTAACTTTGGCATTGTAAAGGCGAAGCTCTGCCAGTCTGTAATCTGAACGTTTAATCAATGAAACTGACGATTAACTGATTAATTATTGTCTATTGGTAACACGACGTAATATTTCCGCTATTATGGACGTTAGATATCAAATTTAGGTTCCTAAGCATCGAGGATCGGTCCTACAGTATCAGCCATTTCTGACGCCAATAATGCAGCACCAAATGTAACATTACAATGGTGATTGTCTATACCAGTGGACGGTGAAAATACCATAGAGTATTCGCATATGAAAACGTCATTGATAAATGAAACCGGAACAAAACGCCAAAAAACACAGTAACAATAGAATTGTAAATATTACTTGTTGGAACGATAGGTGGCGTTGAATGAAATAACATCACCAAACAAGTGGTAATTACCTCTGCATTGATCATCACACCAAAAAAGTCCCTTCAAAGGATTATCATCGTCTGTGAAGTAATCATACGAGAAATTAGGCTGGGACAAGTTTTTTTCTTGCAAATGTCTCACAACCATCTCAACGTCATATTCACCTATAAACAAGTTAATTTGTCTTTTGTAGTTCTGAAAATCAACTTTACTTGCACCCACGTCTTCAAAACCACCCAAAAAAGTCTTCATAACATTAAACGCCTTAAACTGTCCCAAATTCAACTTAGACATGCTATGTATAACATGCTTCTGGAGTTGAGTGAGATGTCGTTCAGACGGGAGAAAATGCTTATCAGGCTGTTCAACAAAACTATGGTTGTGCTCCTCAACAAACTTATAGACCTTCCACGATCCAACCTTAAATATTACACATAATAGTGCTCCACAACCAGTCCTCTTTGTAAAATTGGATCGCATAATCCTTTCCTTTTGATTAGGGTCCAACGTATCAACCTTCTTGTCCTTATATACCCCAGATCTCGTACACATGTAATACTATAATATGTCTTACTCCTTTGGCGTTTGTCTTTTCAGTCCATTTCCTAACAGAAAAACCACAAGCCGTCACATACCTAACATACATTGAATAACAATCATCGAGGCTTGGGAATATCATGTCTATTTTTGGCTTTATCTCTTCAATAAAGTTGGGAATGATAAATGGAAAACCAGTTTTCGGGAAAAAACTTTCATTCGAAGAAACACCCTCGTCTGAAAAACATTATCGATAAAAACGCCATTAATTGAATAATAAACAATAATAATTAACGAAAACGCTATTATGAAAACACCATTAGTTGAATAATAATCAATATGAAGAACTAATAATACAGTCTTCCTGACACATGTTAATGAAAACTCCATAAGTTGAATAATCAACGATAGTATGAACTAATGTTTACAAATTAACGCCAATATCAACAACTAATCAGATGTACGTAACCAAATGTAAAAACACCATTGATAATAAACAAATAAGCATATATTAGATCCCAAAGGACAATTGAAATTAATAATGAAAATGCCACATAATGAATATATGAAGAACAACATTAAAAATAAAACGCCATTTACAAAAATCACATTGAGAAAAAAATCCATTATACAACCATAAAGAAAGAAAACGCCATATCTGTTACATGATTTGCTGGAATCAAATAAGAAAACAATATCAGAAAGTTACTCTGTAGATCAGAATCCACATTACACGCCATAGATCTCCAAAGCTTGGGGAGGAGGTAACAGCTAACACCAAAACTTCAAATTTAAAACGCCTTTTAAAGGACGGAAACTGCACAATGACAATCGTACCTTGCATACCATTTAGCGGCCCCTGCCACGTGTTCGGTCAGGATCCGTTCTCATCGTTTTCACACTTCCAATCGTTTTTCCTGATCTCGTCTCTCTCTCTCTATATATATATATATATATATGTATATATATATATATAATGTGTTTACCACCTGGACCATAGCTTATATCTATTCCATTATGGCTTTTTAAGTTAAAGTAAAACAATTGTCAGTTGACACAATCCTATTGGTCACCAACATTGGTTTTTAAGAGTGTATAAATATAAAAAAATACAAAATCTAATAATAATATATTATCAAAACACAATTACTATTCATGAGAATTTGGAACTATATTATTATTATTAATTAAAATAAAATACAATTACTATTCATGAGGAGTTGGAACTAATATTCTTCCGTGCGTTCTTAGGTCTGTATCGGTTTGATTCATTATGTTATTAGTACGGTATCGGCACTCAATATATCACGAAAATATAAACCCAAAAAATAAAGTTATGCTATGACCAAAATGACATCAACACGTGTTTTACATCAGTCAAAAAACCATAAAAACAAGTATCAATAACCGTTCCGATAGTACCAGTGCCGATGTTGTTCGGAACCGACAGGCCATCAATGTTGCTAGACGATATCAGTTTGGTTTGTCACGGTACCAACACTCTTTATAGCTTAAAGTATATAAAAAATTCTCTATCTTATTACCAAAGTTGTTCATACGATATTGGTTCGGTTCGTCACAACAAAGAACTAAAAAAATCAATTACATTTGACTTGTTTGATTTGAACAAAACGTTTACTGAAGCATAGTTAAAAGTAAACACGTTATAATTTTAGAAAACATAACACTACATTATTAGAATAACGATAAGGTAAAACGACATCGATTTACAAAAAATAAAAAGGAAATTAAAAGTGATGTAGTTTTGATAACACTTACGTTTGTACTTCGATTACCTGTACGTTAACACTCGCAACTCATTCTGAACATTTTTTGTCCATATGTGGATAAAATAGACATTTTAAATTAATATATGTTTAAAATTTACTAATATAATAAAATAAAAGTTATAATAGAAAATCAAAAAGTTATAAAATACTGTATCATAAAATAAAATAAAACTTAAAAGAAAAAAGTTATAATAATAAATAAATATTTAGTTACTATTCATCGTCAATCTAAATCAATATATACAAAATTAATATATACAAAATCTATACAAATAAATACACTATTTTTATACAACTTCATTTTTAACAAAACTTATACCGGAATGTTGAGATTTGCAAAATAAAATATTCAAAAACTACTGAAACATCAAAAAAAAAATATTAAAAAGCTATATATTATTATAAAAATAAAGTTACTATTAATGTTCATTCGTTAACAATATATATAGCGAGATTTGCCGGCGCGATGCCGCGGGAAGTCGTTCGTATCAGTTCAATTCGTTATGCAGGGGATTTGGGGTAGTAACGATTCGTGATGAAGATCATTTTTAAGGATAATGTCCATAACTTCCAAATCCTTTAAATTGAACATGTTGGAGATGGATTTTGGGGTTATTTCAATATGTTCTTTATTGATGGTAGAGGTGATGATGTAGGGCTTTTTGTTTAGAAGCAAACAAATTACATTTTTCCAAAATTCCTTAAGAGTGGATATATGGATAGGGGCATTTATAGTGAGGATGTAAACATATTTGGAGGAAGTGGGGGTGTCAATGATGGAATGAAAGATCATGTTCTTGTTGTGTTTTAAAGATACGGTAAGTAGTTGTGAGAAGATTTTAGTTCGAGTGCGATGGTGAAATTAGGTCAAATCTTTTGAAAAAAATAATCTTTTGATTGAACACAAAGTTTGTTGAAAGCAAATTCGGAGTTTTTCTCTTTTGAAATGCTTTAATTTTTATAATAATGGAGGATAGATGTAAACTCTGTTTGTTAAGGGGTTTTGTGGGGTTTGTGGAACAGGGATGCCAACGTGGTTACCAGTTACCTTTTTGGACTACGTGGCTAGTTGTGGCAAACCACTGTTCAGAAACTGGGTCCATTTAAGGAAACCCTTTGAAGAAGGTAGATAAAGTGTGTTTTCAAAATATCTATTTGAAACCTCTGTTGGGCCTCAACAGATTTAGGATGATAAAATCAGTGGTTGGTGCATTTGTTTGACTTTTGTTCAACAGATGGATGGAAACCCATATTTGAAACTTAGGTTGGGTTAAACAAAGATTTGAATGAAAAAAATTGTGGTAGATTTTTGTCAAACAGTGGACCTGTTTGACTTTTCTTAGTCAAAAAGTCGTTAAATCAGTGGTTATTTGTCTCTAACATTGTTTAACCAAAGTTAAATCGAGTTTTAACCCCTTAAATAGATGTTTTACTCCTTTGAACAGAGTTTTGATTTTGTTGATTTTTAATTAACTTTCTTTGGTTTTGAAATAACAATTTTTTTATTTTTTTTATTTTAAAACAATATTTTAATGGTGTAAAGAGCCTTTTGATGAGCTTTTCAAAACATTTTTCTTTCTTTTATTGGGATAGAGATATGTGCTAGGGTAACATCTGTTTGTAGTTTCAAATTACCAACAGAGGTTTTTGCAGACAGTGGTGAATGGGTTAATTTTGCAGATGATCCAAAACATTATCTACTTTGGATTTGGTGTACTATTTCTAACAGTTGTTTCTGACCCTCTGAAGTGCTTTCACACTTGGGTCAACTGTTGATTGACCATTCCCAATGAGAAGATTGCACCCATTAGGATGTCTATTTGCCCTTGGCTTTTGGGGCATGCGCACAGGTTCTTCATACCTATAAGGTATCCTGGTACATGGTGGTTGCTTATAGCCTCCTGGGAGTGTGTTTTATGGTGCAACAGATACTTCACCAACCCTGTGTGTAGGGTATTAGTTCAAGCCTTTTGTGACAGATGGTTGACTGGACTCAACCTTTTAGGAAATGATTGTGAATCCCTGGTGATAGGGCCATCATCCTTTTGAAACTCATTTTTGTTCTTAACCTATTTTTGTTGATATCATAGGGTTAAGAAATGAGCATTGTTTCCTCTATTAATGTCATAGGATTTTAACTTGAAACCGTCTTTTGCCAAATGATTTTTCTTTCCACAAAATTCACAAAACAGGGCTGCGGTCTTATCTTTCCTTTTACGCTTATCTATCTTTTCAACAACAGATGTTTTAACATCTGTTTGAGAGTTGGTACTAGGAACAATTTTTATCTTGAGTGGCTTAAGACCATTTGGGTTGGTGAAGTCAACTGGTTTGAAGTTCTCAAGAACATCACATTCATCTGACCAAGTTACTTTAAATTCATACTTTTGTTTTTCAGATTGAATGGAACTTAGTGGCTTTTCAAGAATAATCTTATTGCCACTAGGTTTAGTGATCTTGATTTCTTCACAGTTGACGTGGTTGGTATGACTTCAACCATTTCTGAGTAAATAGAAGTGTTGGTAAGTTGTTCTTGGTCATATTTTCTGAACCCAACACCAAACTTCACATTGCTTTTTTCTTTGTTTTTTTCCAAAAGCATCTCATAACCCTTACATGGTTCAACCCATCTTTCACAGGTGATCTGTGTGGATTCCAACTCCTTTTTACAACTTTGATATTTTTCTATCATTGTTTGGAGTTGATCCTTGGTCATGGTTGCTTCATGTTTGAGACTGCTTATTTCAAGGTCTTTTTCAACAATTCTTGTTATAAAATCTCTTTTTAATTTTTCAAGAATTATTTACTGATTTGAACTTTTTCTGTTAGGTTTTCATTCACCTCTTTGATATTAGCAAATGCTATGATACTCTTGTCAGCAAAAAACTCTTTGAGAGTTTGAAGTGATACCTTAGAGGCAATCATTTGAATTTGATCCACACTGATGCATTCAGTGGAACTTTTTGGATAGTCTATATATGTAACACCCCAAAAATGTCGCAACGGAATTCAAACTTAATGATGACGGAAGTTGGTGCCCATAAATAACTTAGTGGACGATGCATCAATAATATTGGACATAGTAACTTAATTAAAAACTTAGTTTAAAGTTTAACGTTTAAACACAACCATAACATAGTTAAGTTGTTTTGATCCTTATGGATCTTAGTACAAACATGGTCCCAAATAAGTTTTAAAAGTTGTCCAAAATATTATTATTAAACATAATGTGCATCACAACCACAAGATACGCCAAGATTCCCGAAGCTGAACTCATGTACCTAAAGAACAAGCAAGCATCAACACAAAGGATGGTGAGTTCATGTATATTCCAAATTATAATTAATTTGATCCAAGGAAAAACTTTCGTATTATGTGTTTATTAATAAAACATCCATATAACCTTAAGAAAGTTAGTTTAAATTTTCCTTAATAAATGTCGATGGTCAGTCATCGCAAGCATTTGAAAGCCTTACGATATCCCGAAGTCTTCCCAAGGTTTATGCATATTAAATTTCTAGCATCAAATGTTTAGATTCATAAGTTTGCAAGACGTTACGAGCTATATATTAACAATGAAGGTATAATCAAAGCTAGACAATACAAAATATAATTCGTTGCTTGACTTGACCCGGAGCTACCGGTCATGACGGGGTAGTCAACTAGAGATTACCAACAATTCCACGCATATTATATTAATGACTAAACGGCAAAACTTGCGAAGAGCCTGCAATGGGTCTCTTATATAATGTCCGCCTCATGTACAATACATATATCTTACTAAAAGGATAAATTTAATATTATGTGTTGTACGAATTTCTCGCGTCCCCATTGAAACGTAAGCCAATACCGATACTTACTCTCTTGAGACCGAGCAAACTCGTCCCAACTTTTGATTTAAGCATTTTTAAATCTACACGGTCTTTTTATCCCCAAAACACCGTAATAATCCCCGTTTCATCCCCGAAACGCATATATTATTAGTCAAACCATGTTTTTCTCTAAAACATACCACATAAATTTTTAAAACAATATTTTCCACGAAAATATGATTATAAGTTATTCAAAGGCATGTTTATATAAAATCATATTATTATCCTTTTTAAGGCGTGTTCTTCCCCCAAAATATATACAAAACAGTAATAAGAGGGGGTTTAGTGACACTTACCAATGGGTGCATATTTATATTAGCGCAATCCCACAATTTGATTCTACACGTCTTAATGTACGAAGGAACGATTTATCAATCAATATTCTAAAAAAATCCCTAAGTTTCTCCAATACTTAGAATTTTCACATGACTTTGAGATTTTCTCGAAAAGTCTTTATTTTTTTATTATGTTGGCGTATTTATATATATATATATATATATATATATATATATATATATATATATATATATATATATATATATATGTAAGATATTGCGACTTGAACGATTTTAGTGGTGACCCTCATTAAGTTATATCCGTTATCCCACCCGTTTATAAGCAATATATCTACGATTTGCGTGTCGTAATATATCTACATAAGTAACATATCATTAAATATCGTAATACACGTATTTTGTCAACTCATGTATTTTATCATACTTAAAGCATTTATACATGAAATAACTCATCAAGTTAACCTATGTATCATTTTCATACTTGACATATAAGTTACACACCTAAGCGTTTTTCATCGATATTACCGTCTTAAGCATACAAGTGTACATGCATAGTCTAAATCCCTACTATCATGTTATCACTTAACATATCATATCATATCACATATTCTCATATTCACATATCACATCATAAACACACAAAGTTCACTCTTAAACAATCCATGTTTGTGTACATTGAAATATGCATATTTTAACATTTTCGGTAACATTTTCGGTAACGATTTCGGGCGTCGGACGTCACATGTGAGATGTGACTAACCAAACACCAAAGATACTTTATATAAGTTAAAATACTTATATTTATATAAAAAATATCAGTTTACTTACTAATCTAAAACAGTTTTATAAAAATATCTTAAAAAAGTTGATTTTACCGTTTTCTCACATAGTCTTGTACCGAACTTTACTATAAGCTTCCCAAATCATAACGACTTTACATTTTGACATAATGCATGTTATTTACTGAATAAAATGATGCTTATAATCAGATTAGTGCAGTTTTTATGTAACCCACATAAATCATGTGATTTCACCTATTTTACCACTTTTAAAGCTACATGTACAACAGACAAAGCTACAAACCTATGACAAAGTTTCATGCAATTATAACACACCAAATAATATTATTTCTAGTGTTTATTTAAAAGAATTTTGTCATATAATAACATTTTCACAACTTGTGATCATTTAATCACCATGCATGCTTATATACAAGCATCTAATGCATACTTATTACATCATCACCATCATTTATGAACTTAAATACATCTAACATATATTTAATTCATGTTCAAAAAATCCAATACATATCAAAACATCATCTAATCATCATCTTATGATTGCATGTATTATGTTCTACACATTTAAGAACTAACACAAAAAATTCATATGCATGCATACATATATACATACATACGAACATACATATATGCATATGTACTTCCCAAAATCCACTTTTTATATAGTCTTCTTTAATCATATGGACTTTTGTAAAAACCCATTTTAATCATGCATGAATCCACTTTTCAAGAATTATGTTAATCAAGAACCAACCAAAAATCAAAACACAATCTCTAACATGTATATATATACATTCACGGCCACATATATACACACACACATACTTTCATTTTTATTTGATTAAAAATCCATGTACTACTAGTTTCAAGTTTGTGAATAATTCCAAGATCAAGAGAAACCTTCCAACATCATCATCATCACCAATAATCAAGAACACTGTTTTTAAAAATAAGTTTATACCTTTAAGATTTTGGTGGGTTTTTTATAAAGTTTGATAATATGGAGCTTGTTCTTCCTTGAAACCACCTTGAAATCACTCTTGGATCTTCAAAACAACTTGGAACTTGTTTGGAATGACTTTAATCTTCAAGAAAATGGTTTGAAATTTGAAAATGTGTGTGTGTTGGTGTGTGTACTGTTTAGACATAGAGAAAGTGGAAGAAATGAAAGACGTTTGATCTTGAAAATTGTGGTTTTATGGATTATTCATGCAAATTCAATGATTTCTATTCCTAGCCTTGACACTTGGCAAAGAGAAGAGAGAGGTGGGCACCTCTGGCCGCCACCTACACTCCATACACACACATTCCATGCATTCTCACACATATATATCTTATATATAGTTAAATACAGGTATTTAACTGACTACCGGGTATTTTATCTAGCGTTTTAATCCCTTTTTATGGCGTTTTAATTTATTTTTATCACTCTATAAAACAAACTCATCAAAATATTGCTGAACAATATTTTATTGGCCTTGACTAGCTGCGTTGTCAATATTGACAGTATGCGTGTTGTGTTGCGCAATACGCGCTTAAACTCGAAAAATAGAGTTTCTAAGCATTTTCATTTATATTTCCTCACGAATATGATTAAAAATAACTTTTATTCATAACATACTATTTTTAGGATTTTGACATTAAGGGCGGTCACCAACGTTCGTTTCACATTTTGTCCGTTACGCGATAAGCGTTTATCTTAATATTGCCAACATAATTTCTATTAAACTTTAAATTTATCAACACAACAAATATCATCAAATAACACCAAATTCAATAAATTTTTACCTTTTATTTATTAATTACACGTGTCACACTAGTACAGGCTCTAAAATAACCAGGTGTCACAGTCTCCCCCTGTTTAAGGAATTTCGTCCCCGAAATTCTTATACTACAAGTTTCGTTTTCACACTAGAAGGAAAGAGATGCGGGTATTTCTGTTGCATCTGGTCCTGTCGTTCCCATGTGAACTTGGGTCCATGTTCGGAATTCCAGCGAACTTTGATCAACTTAATCCGACTCCTCCTAAGCTTCTGAATTTTCTCATCCAGAATTTCAACGGGTTCTTCGATAAATCTCAGTTTATCATCTACTCGAACCTCATCTGGGGTTATGATCAGTGTCTCATTTGACAGGCACTTCCTTAGGTTGGAAACATGAAACACATCATGAACTCCATTCAATTCCTGTGGTAGCTTAAGCCTATACGCGACCGATCCAACTCGAGAGAGGACTTCGAAAGGACCTATGTAACGCGGGCTTACTTTCCCCCTTTCCCAAACCTAACAACACCTTTCCAAGGTGACACTTTCAGCAGAACACGATCACCGACTTGAAAATCCAACGGCTTCCTTCAGTTGTCAACATAACTCTTTTGTCGATCGGCGGCAACTTTCAACCTTTCCTTAATCTGGACAACCTTGTCGGTGGTTTCCTATATAAGCTTAGGTCCGGTTAGTTACCTTTCGCCAACTTCAACCCAGCAAAGGGGTGATCGACACTTCCTTCCGTACAAGGCTTCAAACGGAGCGACCTTGGATACTCGCGTGATAGCTGTTGTTATAAGAAAATTCAGCTAACGGTAAATGAGTATCCCAACTTCCACCGAAATCAATCACACACGCTCTCAACATATCCTCTAATGTCTGAATGGTTCTCTCACTCTGACCATCCGTTTGAGGATGATAAGCAGTATTCATGTCCAATCGAGAACCCAGCGACTCTTGAAGAGACCGCCAAAATCTGGAGTCAAATCGTCCATCTCTATCAGAGATAATGGACACTGGTTTTCCATGTCGGGCTACAATCTCGTTAAGGTACAACTGCGATATCTTTTCCATTTTGTCTGTTTCCTTAATGAGTAAGAAATGAGCAGACTTCGTCAATCGATCCATAATTACCCATATGGTGTCATGACCACGTGACGTATGGGGTAATTTAGTGATAAAGTCCATCGCAAGATGCTCCCATTTCCATTTAGGAATCTCTGGTTGCTGGAGAAGCCCAGACGGCCTCTGATGTTCAGTCTTAACCTTTGAGCACGTCAAACATTTACTAACATACACCGCAATATCTCTCTTCATATTCGTCCACCAATACAATTATTTGATGTCCTGATACATTTTGGTAGAACCTGGGTGAATAGAATATCTGGATTTAAGAGCTTCGTTCATAACCAGTTCACGTAGGTTACCCCTAAGAGGAACCCAACTCCGGTTCATGAAGTATATCATTTCGTTCGCTTTTGGTATCAGTTCACATTCTAAACCTCTTAAACCTTCTCTACTCAGATTCTCATCTCTTCAAGCTTCGTGCTGTGCATTGCGAATTTGATCAGTCAAACTCGTCTGTATGGTTAAACCCAAAGCACGAACACGAGGAGGCTTTTCTCGCTCTTTCCCACTAAGCGCATCAGCAACAACGTTTGCTTTACCTGGGTGATAACGATATCACACTCGTAATCATTGAGTAACTCTACCCAACGCCATTGTCTCATGTTGAGTTCCTTCTGATCGAAGATATGCTGGAGACTCTTATGATTAGTGTAAATCGTACACTTCGTGCCATGCAAATAATGTTTCCAAATCTTCAAAGCAAACACAACAGCTCATAACTCCAAATCATGAGTTGTGTAGTTCTTCTCGTGCACTTTTAGTTTCCTGGATGCATAGGCTATCACTTTCTGCATAAGCACGCAACCAAAGTCCAAACGTGACGCATCACGGTATACAACAAAACCGTCATTTCCCTCAGGCAGGGAAAGAATAGGTGCACTACACAACTTTTCCTTCAACAATCGAAAAGCTTTCTCCTGCTTCTCTTTCCAATCAAACTTCTTATCCTTCTGGGTCAATAGCTTCAATGGTTGCGCTATTCTAGAGAAATTCTCAATGAATCTCCGATAATACCCAGCAAGTCCTAAGAATTGTCGTACCTCTGAGGAAGTCCATGGTGCTTCCAAATTCTTAATCGCTTTAATCTTCGACGGATCTACATGTATACTTTTCTCATTTATGACGTGTTCGAGAAAATGAACTTCTCGTATCCAGAATTCATACTTAGGGAACTTGCCATACAACTTCTCATTCTTCAGTAGCTCTAGAATCGTCTTCAAATATTGCTCATGATCCTCCTTGGTTCGTTAATAGATAAGTATATCATCAATGAATACTATCACGAATTTATCCAAATAGGGTTTGCATACCCTGTTCAAGAGATCCATGAACACTGCAGGCTCATTAGTTAAGCCAAGGGGCATGACTAAGACTCATAATGGTCATATCGTGTTCTGAAAGCAGTCTTCGGAACATCTTCATCAGCAATCTTCAGTTGGTGATAACCTGAACGCAAATCAGTCTTCGAATGGTAGCTGGATCCTTGCAATTGATCAAACAAATCATCAATCCTTGGTAGTGGGTACCGATTCTTGATAGTTAGCTTGTTCAGCTCTCAGTAATCTATAGACATCTTGAAGGAACCATCCTTCTTCTTCACGAACAAAACAGGTGCTCCCCAAGGCGAAAAGCTTGGGCGAATGAAACCTTTGTCTAGTAGCTCTTGGAGTTGATTCGACAATTCTTTATTATATTAGATGATTTATTTTGACAACAATGACTGAGCAAACATAAGATCTAGATAGCTCAAAATTTAACTGTTATGCACTATTCGTGTGGCCATAGATAGAAATCTAATTATACATGTAACGTCAAGTGTCTTAAGTCTGTAAATACCGGACAGAGGTTTTACTAGGTAGCGTTAGGATATGATAGGATTCGGTACGAAATGATACGATACGAAGAAAGCGGGTTCGTGCGAGCATGATGTCATCATAACATTTGATAACATTATGATCTTACATATGCATGATATAAGGAATTCAATACACAACAAAAGTTCGTTCAAAAGAAAAGTTATGTGTACAGAGGTTGCATTGTTCTTTGTACGATTGACAAGCTTCATACGGAGGCATGCAATATATATATATATATATATATATATATATATATATATATATATATATATATATATATATATATATATATATATCATTATCATCAGCCTCACACAAAAGGATTAACGACAACTATAAGTACAGCCTCGCATAAGAGAGCTCGGTACACAGAACAACTTCGTACAAGAGAAACTTTCAAGTGCTAGATCTAGATTAGTTGTTTTTGTGTCATAGAGCGTCGAAACTCTATCTGGTTTACGATTGAAATGTAATAAACGTATGATAATGGATTCGGTAGAATGTTATTAAAGAAAAGAGTAGAGACAAAATCAGCGGAAGCATTCATTTCATTCATACCAAAAGAGCATACATCTAGTCAGGCTGGCGGTAATCCTAGAGAGATTCCGCCAGCGTCTCCCCTCGGGGAGCCTCTAAAACTTACAAACAAATGAACACACAACACATATATATAGGGATGAGTGCCTCGCACAAGGGGTGTCTTCCTCGTAAGAGGTGACACTTTTGCTCATCACACGTTCGTACTAGGGTCGTGTATTCGTATCTAGTCTATACAATATTCAAGAAACACTCTATCTAGCCTATTCGCACAGTGACAGACACAAAGTGCATTAACAGTTTTTCCTTGTTCGTTACTGTCGAAGCTTTATCTTGATCTTCAAATCTTCAGAGCCGTGTTTGAATATACTGCAACTTCAATCAAGGGATCTGTCGATGTCGTAGAACGCATCAAAAAATTCCCCCTTATTGATGATCCGGGTTTGCGTTTCAACAACTCTAATTCCCCCTGAAATAATTTTCTCCAGCGATTAATCTTCAGTTCTTTGGTTGCAAGGTTGCCGACCTCCCCAGATTTGCTTAATTGACAATTTTTCTTGAGTAATCACCAACTTAAAACTAAACAATGCAACATCTCTGTTTCTTCTTTAACCACATCCGCATTTAGTTTAGCGCATTCCTCATATGCTCGATCCTCTGATCTTTAAATATCAACCGGCAATTGATAGAAACTTCGAATTACCGCAGCAGTAAATTTCAAATCAATGAGTACCCGCGAAAATCTAAATCCCAATTTCTGTAATCATATCTAAGTATACTCCTGAAAGATAGTCAGCAAATCGGTAATCTTTTCAATCAGCAAATCCTCATCGGAATCAAATTATCTGTCAACTCGTAGTAACCTCTTTTTGTCTGTGTGCAAGATCAATCGTGTAATCTTCGTTTTTCAGGAATCTCAAATGCATAGTCTATTTTGTGAGCAACAGTACACTTCTTTGTCTGAGAAACCTGTATATCATTTTCTTTAGTCATGAATTGCAAGTATATAGCCTTTCCCGTCAGTCCCAGCGCAACTGAAACTACAAAACATCCTCATTTCCTGGCGGTTAGTCCAGAAAACAGTTCATTTGCCTTGCAGAGTTAAATTGGATACATTGCATCACTAAAAAGTCGTGTGTGCAACCGGCTTGTACAAAGATTCAGGCATCAACGTTCTTCCCGACGCAATTGAAACTACAAAACATCCTCATTTCCTGGCGGTTAGTCTGGAAAACAGTTCATTTTCCTTGCAGGGTTAAATTGGATACAATGTACCACTAAGCAGTCGTGTGTGGTAACCGGCTTATACGAGGACTCAGGCATCATGTTGATGCATAATATCTATTGTCTAGGTCTTGGATCGAGTCTGTATGTTTAGGGCTTGAATTGTTAGATTTCAAAGTGTATTTATGAGTTTGTACACAAGTTCGGCCGAACTTGTGTGTGGATGATCAAGTTCGCCCGAAGTTGATCTATCCAATACCAAACTTCGCCCGAACTTGTGTGTGTATATATAGTTTGTCATGGATCTCTCATTGACTTTGCGAGTTTGACGGTGAAGCTCTGTCGGTTTGGAAATCACATTGTAATACTTCTGGACATTAATAAACCGATATTTAAACTGTAAACTTGTGTATTTGATTAACATGTCATATAATTTCTGCTTATATTGGACATTAGATACAAATTAGGTTCCTATGCTGAAGAGGACGATCCTAACAAGTGGTATCAGAGCCATGGATACCCAATTTGCTAGAATCTACACAAGAATCATTCTATTTCTACTATTTCTACCATTTTTCTACATTTTTCACCATAAATAAGGAACCTATGGATAAAATTGGCTAAAATTTGAACATGTACAAAATCACATAATTACAAACCCCTGAAAGTTTGAGAATCAAATTCAATCGAATTCATGCCAAAAATGTCAAAAAAACCATGTTTAAATACCAAACTTCGCTCGAACTTACAACACAAGTTCGCCCGAACTTGGTTTAAAATCATCATTTTTTTATTTTAACCAACTTCGCCCGAAGTTGGCTTGATTTTTCAGTGAATTTTGACCAAGTTCGCCCGAACTTGTCAATTTTTGTTGAAATTTAACATAAGTTCGCCCGAACTTGGAGAAAACTTGGAAAATTTTCAAATCTGATCACAAGTTCGCCCGAACTTCCTCTTCAAGTGAAAATTCTAAAAATTTCATACAAGTTCGACCGAACTTGTTGAAATTGAAATTAAAATCTGTTTTCTGTACAAGTTCGACCGAACTTGTCAGTTTGCTAATCTTTTTCAAGTGTTTTGAACGTGTTTTCAGTTAAACCTTCAGTCTGTCGAGATGGATGATTACCATAACGCCTTTGCGTCCACAATGGCTTCTACATCAAACACGAACTCTAATGCAAACACGGTAAACCAGATGAATCTAGATAACGAGATGGGAACTTCGGTTAAACCGCCAAAGCTGATGAGTATGGACGAGTTCGAAGGATGGAAGGAAAAGTTTGTAAACTTGGTTCAAGCCAACCAATTTCACAGTTGGGTTGCAGTTGAAACTGGATACAAATGGCCAAAAGATGAACGTGGTCAAGATCTGGCTTTAGTTAAGTTTACGCCTGAACACAAAGATGCTTATGTGGCAGAAAAGAAAATGATCAGTTTGATTTAGCAATCGGTAAAAGAAGACATCTTGGTCTTGCTACCCAAATGTGAAACGTCACAATTGCTGTGGAAAGCTCTTTGTGCTAAATTTTTGGGAAGTGACGAGATGATAAAAAGAAAAAAGGCACTAATCAAGAAAGAATTTGACATTTTCTCGATGATCAAAGGCGAAACTATGAAGCAAATGATCGACAGATATTGTCATTTGATGGTACAGATGCGAACTGATGAAGAAGAAATTGATAAATTAGATGATGCACTTCCTGAAGGGGAGCAGTCGACTTACTTGATGGTTTTGAAGAACAGTCCAAGTTGGCAACATTTCAAGTTATCATCTGTCAATGACACGTTAGAAGGACATGAAATGGAGTTACTAAAAATCACAAAATCAAAGAATGCTAATGTTATGCAAGACGTTGGTTTGTATTACAAAAGTGGTGCTCAAGATATTTCGAGTCCGAAGATTCGAACGGCGTTCGGTGCGAATATGAATTCCTCAAATCATTCGTACCAAAATCAACAGAACACTCAATCATACCCGAGTTATGATCAGAGACCTCCGTACACTGGATATTCGAGCACTGGTTCAAATTCACAGTTTTAGAGCCAAGCAAATCAGTCAAGATAGACAAATCATTCCAATTCTGATCCAAATGTATTTCAGTGTAACATAGCGGTCAATCTGAAGAATGTTTTCCCTGAACAAGTAGCCAAACAACATATAGTGCTACTTGCAACCGTTCTTGAATCATACGAAAGCTTAGTTGCGGGAAGATTGGAAATCCAGAAATGACGGCTGAAGATTACAATCAGGTTGATGAAGCGGAATTGGAGCGAATGGATAGCAAGTGGAGTTTAGCATCGATTATCAGAAGAGTCACAAAGTTTGTCACGCACACTGGAAAAGATATTGGAAATTTGAGCAACAAGATTGGATTCGACAAGTCGAAAGTAATGTGCTTCAAATGCAGACAAAAGGGGCATTTCAAACGCGAATGCAAAAATCAAGAAGCAAGCGGCAACCAAAGTCCTTTCGGCAACAACAGTGACTATTACAAGAAAGCGTTGCAATACAAGCCATATCCAAAGAGAACTCAAGTTGAAGTTCAAGATAATTCTTCAAAGCCAACCGAACAAGCTTTAGTTGTGTCTCACGAAGACGAAGGATTTGATTGGAATAAGTATATTAGAAAGAAGACTGGTGTTACTTTGATGGTAGAGATTGTGGATGAATCAGAATCAATGGTTGATGATGTAGCTCTGGAGAATGCGATCTTAGAAGAATATCTGCAAAGAACAGAGGAAGAGGAAATGTACTATCACGAAACAAAGATGAAGAACATTATCTCTCCTAACTTTGATTCTAGTTTTGCAGGATACTTTGGAAATACATCGCAAGAGCAAGTGGCTAAAGAAAAGAAACCAGAGGTCGAGGAGGTAATTGATGTGACGAAGGAAATGAATAAAGAGAACCTCACAAAGATTGCTGACAAAGCAATGATGGCTAATCTGAAACAGGTAGGTTCAGAGGTAAAAGTGATTGAGAAGGAAATTATGAAAGTTGTGGATGTTGAAAAACGTTGCGCAAAGTGCACAAAGTCTAGCAATGTGTTGAAAAAGATCAAATCATAAGCGATCTGAATGTGCATAATGAAAATTTTAGATATGATTATCGCACAATGAAGGAAGCTTATGATAAGATTAAAGGCACTTATTGCAATGTTGAAAAAGCTAATTTAGAACAAGCTGCTTCAATAAGAATGTTAAAAGCAACGGTAATTGAAAAACAAAAAGCAATTAACATGTACATAAACACCATTGCTGAAACAAGACAAGAGCTTCAAGACATGAAAATTGAAACTGAACGGGTTAGGAAAATTTTGCTCAGTTATACGACGAACGCTTATGTCATCAATCACATCCTTCCTACGATTAAGTCGGAGGAAAATGTTGAAAAACCAAAAGGTATGAAGCGTAAAGAGTACAACAAATGTTCCACCTCCACTGCTTGCAAGTTATTGTCACAAGAAAGTGGTTGGGATTGAAAATGCAACTAACATAACACTTTTATCAGAAACAAATGATAAGTTGCCTGAGAACATTGATTTAGTCTATACGACATCAAATGATGACAGTGAAGCAGTCGTAAAAAATGTGGTAGAAAATGTTTTGGGAAATGATTCTGATGATGGCAGCTTTTAGATCGCCAACTCAAGTTCGAACAGTTCGGAATCACAATCTGAAAATGATGATACATCTTCAGAAGATAGCCTAAGTGATGATCCCAACGTTGTAATGTACAAAGATAAGAATTCTGATAGACTATATTTTCATGATAGTTTTCCGATTCGAAATGTAAAAGAAGATCAAATCGATAAACTGTTCAAACTTGTTGAAGTATCATCAGATGATCTGGATAGAAATGAGAAAAAGTTTTATTCAAAACCCAAGAAAGTTTATAACAACTACCGAAGGAATGGTGGTGACTTTCCTGAGAACAGGAGAGCGGGTTTGGGTTTGGAGGTAGAAGATGAATCGAAAAAGAAACAAAAGTCACCATTTCACGAATATAAGAATAAAAATTTGCAATTTGTGTATGGGACTAACACGGTTCAGGAAGAGAATTCAATTGGAAAGAAATCGAACGATGAGTTTAAAAAGGAGAAGGAACTTCGTGATAAGGCTAAATCCGCAAGTGGGGTAAAACCTAGTGGACATTCTGATACCCAGACTTGCTTCAAATGCAATGAAGTTGGTCACATTGCTCGCAAATGTCCGAAATCAAAGCCTATGTATCAACGAAGAAAGACAACTTCAAATGATGAGAAACTTAAGCAACCAGAGATTGTAAAACTAATCACACTCTTAAAACGAAACAATGAAGTGAAACCTAAAACTGAATCTAAGTTTGTGAAATCAACTTTTGAAAAAGGTGAAACTTCTAAATCAAATGAAAACAAAGATTCAAAATTCTATATTAAGAAAGCTCGAATGAAATCTCAATCATGGGTTGCTAAGAAATCTTCATCATCATCTAAAGGTTCAAAGATAACTTCTGCACCAGTAAAAAATGAAGCTGTCAATGACACAAAGACTGATCAGAAAGTTTCAAGTGTTGAGTTGAAGATTCCTACTTACGATATCCCGATTCCACCCAAGACCGGAAAGGCTTGGGTTTCCCTCTTTAAATAGTTTCTTTACATGTGCAGGGGCTCCAAAGATTCATCTTGTCGAAGTAGATTATGGATAGTGGAGCTTCACGTCGCATGACTGGGATGCGTGCCTTGCTTTTCGATATTAAAGCAACCAATGGAGGGTACGTGGGATTCGCGGGTAATTGAGGAGGTAGAATCGTTGTAGAAGGAAAGTTATCTAATGGTGTGGTGTCGTTTGATAAGGTCAACTATCGCCGAGCTGGAGAACAATCTTCTTAGAATCTCTCAGATATGTGATAAGCAGTTTACCACCCATTTCAACGACAAGGAGTGCATGATCATTAAACCGGGCTTCAAAATTCCAGAAGAATGGATTCTCATGCGCGCTCCTCGCGAGAATGATCTTTATGTGCTAGATATGAGTGTCGCGACAACTACTTCGAAGTCGGCTCAATGTTTCGTAACGAAGGCCACAGAGAAGGAGTTAATTCTTTGGCACAGAAAGATGGGTCATATACACCTTAGAAAGATGAATCATCTGGTTCACAATGATTTGGTTGAAGGAGTGAATCTTAAAAGCTTTCACATGACCGATAGTTGTTTGGAATGCAAGAAAGGAAAGCAAGTTAAAAAGTCTCATCCTAAGAAGATTCTTAACCCCATCAAGCTGCTGCTCGAAAGACTGCATATGGATCTCTTCGGTCCAGTGAATGTTTGTAGTATATCTGGAGATCTGTATTGTCTTGTCATCACCGATGATTATTCAATGTTTTCATGAGTCTTCTTCCAAGAGAGCAAAGACGAAATGTTTGATAATCTCATGATCCTCTTCAGGAAGATTGAAAATTTGTACCATCTCCCTATTAGATGAATTCGAAGTGACAACGGTACAAAATTCAAGAATGCCCGAATGAAAGAATTCTGTAACAACACAGGCATCTTACACGAATTCAGTGCTCCATACACTCCGCAACAGAACGGAGTAGCTGAGAGGAAGAACAGAAGTTAATAGAAACAGCAAGAACTATGCTTGCTGATTCAAAGCTTCCTGTTAGCTTCTGGAGTGAAGCAGTCACAGCAGCATGCTATACATTGAACAGGGTCTTGACGGTCAAACCTACTAAGAAGACTTGCTTCGAAATGCTGAAATGAAAGAAACCCAATCTGAAGTACTTAGAACCGTTTGGTGCACCTTGTACTGTTATTGATTCAGATGGAAAGTTTGGTGCCAAATCGATAGATGGTTTCTTTGTTGGCTATGCAACTCCACTCAAGAGAGTATATCTTCCAAGTTTAAGAAGAGTGGTAGAAGCACAACACGTCAATTGTTTTCGTTATACCACTCCTATTCAAAGAGAAGGCGATGCTTGGTTGTTCAATTATAGTGAATTGTGGAAATCATTTGACTTGCCAGAAGAGCCTTCTGAAGAAGACATTGCAGTGTTATATTATCTACATCAGTCGGCTAATCAAGAGCAGATTATCAGACCAATAGTGGTTAATCAAACAACTGTTGGGTCATCTTCTTCTGGTGTAGGTCGAAGCAATAGCGGTGTTCAAGAAACTCAAGCAGAACCAGTGACACCTGCTACAGAATCAGTAAATGCTACAGAGGCACCTAATCTTTCTCAAGCACATAGTTCCGACTTTGACGAGGCTCCGACGTTTGATGATGATGGAGAATCTTCTTCTGATGAAGAATCTGAGTAGATCACTAGCATGTTGAATCAATCTACTGGCCTGAATAATCGAAATGAAGTGTCTTCTAGTGCTCCTGAAGTTGAAGCTGTGGTAGATCAGAATATTACTAATCAGGAGAATACTGTTGATGTTCCAAGTGAGATGATGCCAAGGACCTATTCTTACCACCCATCAAATTCCATAATTGGAGAATTGAAAACTGGCGTAAGAACAAGGAGCCAGATCAACAAATCTTTGAGTTGCTTTTATACTAAGATCGCTCCAGTTCAAGGTTATTGTACTTATCAGTGTTTCATATCCCAAATTGAGCCGAAGAATGTTTCTGAAGCTTTAGGCGATGAGAACTGGATGCAAGCGATGTAAGAAGAATTATTACAGTTCGAATAGTTGGGAGTATGGAAACTTGTTGATCTACCGGAGAATCAAAAGGCGATAGATACTAAATGGGTCTTCAAGTGCAAGAGCGATGATCGTGGAGTTATAGTACGCAACAAAGCTCGGCTCGTAGTCAAAGGATTCCATCAACAGGAAGGAATTGATTATACAGAAGTATATGCACCAGTTGCTAGATTGGAGTCCATTCACATTTTCCTTGCATTTGCTGCTTGGAAAGGATTTAAAGTGTACCAGTTAGATGTAAAATCCGCTTTTCTATACGGTAAGCTACGAGAGCAAGTGTGCGTCGGCAAACCACCGGGGTTTGTCTATCCGCTGAACAAGAAGAAAGCTTATCTCCTGGATAAAGCACTGTACGGTTTGCATCAGGCCCCGAGAGCCTGGTACGAGACGTTATCTCAACATGTCGTGGGCAACGGTTTTATTAGAGGAACAGTGGATAGTATGCTATTTACCAGAGAAGTTGGAATTCATCTGATTATCGTACAAATCTATGTGGATGACATCATATTTGGTTCAACAAATCACGATCTTTGCAAAGAGTTTGAGGCTATCATGAAGAAGAAATTCGAGATGAGCCCCATGGGTGAAATGAAGTTCTTTCTCGGATTGCAAGTTGATCAGTTGCCAGGCGGTATTGTCATTCATCAAACCAAGAACGTTCATGATATCTTAAAGAAGTTTGAGATGGAAAGCACGAAGTCGTTATCTACTTCTCTGGCACTCAATCACGGAATTTGCTTTGATGAAACAGGAACCAAAGTTGATGATACTATTTACAGGTCGATGATCGGATCTCTGATGTATCTGATGGCATCTCACCCAGATATCATGTATCCTACCTGCCTCTGTGCACGTTATCAGTCAAGTCCCAGAATATCTCACATGCAGATCGTGAAGCGAATTTTCAGATACTTGAAGGGATGTCCAAGCACCGGCTTGTGGTACCCAAAGAATGACAATTTTGATCAAACGTGATATGCAGACTCTGATTTCGGTGTTGACAAATTAAACGCAAAGTCTACGACAGCTGGTTGCCAGTTCTTCGGAACACGATTAGTAACTTGGCAGCGCAAGAAACAAACCACGGTCGCTCTCTACTTGTGAGGCTGAGTACATCTCGGCTTCCAGTTGTTGTTCACAAATCTTGTGGATACAACAACAAATGAGAGACTCTGGATTGCAATTTCTTAACACTCCATTATATGTAGACAATAAGGCAGCAACCGACATAACAAAAAATCCAGTTCATCACTCTCGAACAAAACATATCGAGATTCGCTACCACTTTATTCGTGATTGCTACGAAAAGAAATTGGTACGAACTGAGAAAATTCACACCGATGAACAAAAAGCTGATTTTTATACCAAACCTTTAAGTCTTTCATGGTTTAAATACTTAATGAGGCTTAACGGTATGAAAAATCTTTTGACAGGTGCGGATGCAAAGGTTGAATATGGATCGGACGACGAGTTCCCGTGATCCTCATGGGTTTGTCACCTTTTAGGATTGAATTTCTTAAAACTAAAATACAAAAATATGTTTTTGATTTTAGGGGGAGAAATATTACGAGAAAATACAAAAAATATGAAAAACCAAAAAGTACAAAAACATGAAAAAGACAAAAAGAATTTTGTGTCAAAAAGGAAATGATAGTACATCAGTGGACTATCACAGTATGCTAAGAATTTGTAAATTTTAAAAAGTGATAAAAAAGTCTTACTGTGGATGTGTCGATAGGCTTTACACGTTCAGTAAATTTTTTCGGGGATATAAACTAAATTTTACAGCTGCTTAAACTTGTGGATTAATATCTCTCGGATATATGGACTTAGTACTCCGAAATTTCGTTAGAGAGATTGCCTGATTCTGAGATACGAGGTCTTTATTCTGAGATGGAAGCAATAGCCTAGAACTTCTATAATGCTTTTGCTAAAAACCCTTAAACTGCAGCAAATTGAAAAAATCGAAAGATCTAATCAATTGCAGTGCTTAAAAGATTCCTTAATTGGAACACACCTTAAAGTCGAGCCTTCATCTCTCTGTCGTTACGGTGGTATTAACCTGAGCTCTCAAGGCTTCGCATAACCCAGATACAGATATCAATTACGCTATACTCACATGTAAGATGAAATCCAAGGAATCTTGATACGGGAGTATATTCTGAGATGGGAAACATAGTTAAGTCAAGTTTCATAATTCTAACTAAGATATCTTGGAACAATTGAGAAATGTGTCGAAGTTTAACTGGACAAACATATCGACAATCTATGTAAACAAGTTTAGAACTTAAAGTCATCATAAGGTCAATGGTACTGGTGATACCTCTCAATCAACTTATATGATCCTTAGACACGAATTCACAAAAATATGTCTGTAAATATGTTTGTACATAGCTTATTTGATTTTAGAGTTAAACCCAAAAAGGTTTTCAATGTGTTTTAGCATAAACTTTCGAAAATACAAAAAGATTTTATTTCTACATTGTTTTTAACAGCCAATGATGGAAAGCGGATCTTCGGAGTTCGGAACGGTGCTAAGTTGTGGGCATATTGACAACAACGGGTTGGGAGCTAATCTGTAAAATCAAAATGCACGAATAACGATGAAAAATTCATTAATTTGAAACTTAAATTTTGAAGAAAAACATTAGTTTGTTCATAACGGGTTAAACCGGGGTCATTAACTTGGACTCGGCAGAAAAATCGGTTAACCAGGGTCATTAACTTGGACTTGGTCAACTGAGTGGATTTTCAGAACTGATAATCTTGTGAAAGTTCAGGGTTAAAAGTGAAAAATTTGAAAAGTTTGAATTTAGATTAACCAAGTTCGGCCGAAGTTACTAAAGATAAACTGTTTCATTTTTGCTTAACTTCGGGCGACTTTACCTGTTGTTTACTGATGAAATATAGTCAAGTTTGCCCGAACTTGACTAACTATACAAGGTCAAGTTCGCTGAAATATTCATTTATTAGTGTTATCTGTCTTCGAGCGAACTTGAGAGAATAGTGTGAGATTTGTGAAATTACAGAGTGTGTGTTGTTATACTGCCCAAATTGAACCTTAATATAAGTGATTGGCACACTTATGTTAATGGCAGAGGTAAAATTCACTCAAAACGTCCATGAATTGATTTGTTTTGAACGGCTTTGGACCGAAAACTTAAAATCATTTAGATCTAGGGTTTGAATGAACAAATTGATTGGTGAAATTGCTTAATAAACATGTTAAGATCATAAACATATTTAAAAAATTACCATTGGACATGTGAAATTGTTGTAGGTTTTGTTGGAAGTGATGACAAGTTCGCCCGAACTTGTTGAAGTTGTTTTGAGACAACTTCGGGCGAAGTTGTCGTCATAGAGTGTGAATATTTAAAGTTTTACAAGTTCGCCCGAACTTGTTTAACAAAGAACAAAAACCTGTTAATAAAACAAGTTCGCCCGAACTTGATAAAAAATATTAAAACCTGAATTTGCAGCAAGTTCGCCCGAACTTGTTGTGAAGATTTCAAAAACATGTTTGTATAACAAGTTCGCCCGAACTTGCTAAATAATGTCAGAATTTGTTTGTTAATACATGTTCGGCCGAAGTTGTTCTGTATTGTTATGTTTGACTTCAAGTTCGCCCGAACTTGATATAAATTGTTTGGAAATTGTCAATTTTGCAAAGTTGATTGATTTCTTTGTCCACAGAATATCAAGCTTTCGTTTAACAAGTTTCATAATACTTGTATTTCATTGGACGAGAAGATCTATCCTACGCTGATGGCATTTTCAGACATCTTAAAGTTTTTAGGCAGAATTGCAATCACGAAGGCGATAACGGGTAAGCACGTTGTATATAGATCACACGTCTACTTTTTCTAGAATGCAGCATCGTAAGACAAGGCAAATAAAGTGATAAAGTCTTCAGTTCATGCCGGGAATGAAGATAATGAGTTTTTGGTCACAGAAGCAGACATCCGAAGAGTGCTTGAGTTCGACGATGATATAAATGATCCTATTAGCTTCGAGGAAAGGATGGTCAAGGGTTGTTTCTAACGTATGGGCTATAAAGGTCACGCAAACGAGCCAACGATGAAGAAAGGAAGTGTTCCTCTACCTTACAAGCTTCTAATTCATGCTGTTATTCACGCTTTCAGCCATAGGAAAGTAGGGCTCGATGATATTCAAGGCTAAATGGCATGCATGGTTACTGATTTAGTGTTGAACAAGAAATTCAACTTTTCGAAAGTGATATTCAATTTCATGTCAAAGAACATGGGAAAGGATAGGTTGGTGATGTATCCTAGGTTCGTTCAGATGCTTATTGACGAGAAATTCAAAGATATTGTGAAAGATCCAAATGATATTTTGTATCTAAGCCATATGGATGAAACGACATGGAAGAAATTAAAGATATATCAGAAGCAAGACTCTGCTCCTATTGCAAAACCATTTTTGGAGCCATATTTGATGAAAATTATGTCGTGCCACCAGAAAACAAATGGAGGAAAGATGGCAGCGGAAATGAAAATGAAGAAGCTGAATTGTGAACAAATTTCAAAGAAAAAAGAGGTGATTGGTACATCAAGCGGGTGGTTGTAGTTGAAAAGTGAAAGAGAAAAAGGGCATCAAAGAAAGCTGATACTATGTTGATCGACGAGCCTGATGTCGAACAAGAGGATATTCAGAACGTTGAAGGTTCTAGTGCTGTGGCAAATGTTGAAAGTCAAGAGAGAGACAATGTTATTTCTGCTACTTCTGATAAGGATGAAGAATCGTCTGAAGATTCTGCTGATGTCAGAGAAAAAGAAGCAGAGAAACAGAAAGAAGAGGAACGATTGAAAAATCTTGGTGAAGATCTTTATGTTCCTTCTGATGAGGCTTCTGATGAAGATCGTCCAAAGAAAAAGTCAAAGCGCTCAAAGTCTAAAGCTGGAGACACAAAGAAAACCACAGGTTCTCCAAGTACTAGAGGGAAGAAGAAAGTTCATAGCCGCAAATATCTAAGTCAAACAAAGAAAGAAGTTACACAAGAACCTCCTGTTTCTAATATATGCAAGAAATTCCTATCATAGAAGTTGTTATTCCACTAACTACTGCAACTGAAGAGCCACCAACTGTTACAGAAGTTCTTGTTCAGAGTACGCCTATTTCTACGCCAAAGTTTACAGCAAAGGGTACTCCAAAAGTTACTCCTCAGAAATCAAGGCAATCAACTCCACAAAGCGCAAGAGCAAATGAATATAAAGATGCTTTCGGTGATATTCCAGACAATGTTACACATCTTGTTACAGCCGATGATCTTTCGAAATGGTTTGAAGATACTATTGGGATCTGAGTTTGACCTGATTTTGTTGTTTTAAACAAAATGATCATAAATAAGATAAAACACATAATACCTTGCAGCGGAATGGGATTTAAAACTTTGTAACACAATCAAATGAGAGATTAGCTTTCATCACACAATGTTTTCATTACTCAAAAGATTGAAAAGATTACAAGTAATTACATGCATGAATCACTAACTCCCCCTCAGCCCGAGCTCACACAGGTTAGATTGTACAAGATAAGTGTGTGTGCGTAAGAGAGCTAAATAGAACATTACATGCACTGTCTATTTATAGTACAAATCCTAACCTTTGTGGCATCTTTGCTGACATCACCAAGACAATGACATCTAACAAAGCTAACAACCTCTAACCACTGCTAATGCTATCCTCTGATACATATACAAAACACTGATAGCTAGCCAAATATAAAGCTAACCACTGATGAGCTTAACCACTGATGAAGCTGTTGGAATCGGTATGCCCAAGACACATATTAAATTGTTGTGGCTAGTACGTTATGATCCAATTCGGGTCATACCTAATAACAAGCTAGACAAACACTTATAATATTTATTTATGATATGATCAAACAAATAAATATTAACACTTCGAATATTTAGAAATTGGTTTCTAAATAATTGCACTTGATAAACTAATAAATTAGATGTATAATTTATTTGAGAGTATATTTTATTTTGTTATTATCTTGCAAATCTTACAAGATCTCACACAATCCAAGAAAAGATTATGTAAGATATATGGATATCTTGCAAATCTTACAAGATCTCACACAATCCAAGATTAGATTATGTAAGATATATGGATATCTTGCAAATCTTACAAGATCCCACACAATCCAAGAAAGATCTTACAAGAGATTATATATATGGATGATTTGGTGAGAATTAGAGACTAACACACACACTCTTTCTATCATTAAAATCAAGTGCAAGAACACTAAAATTCTCTCTAGAATTTTCGGCCAAAGGTTGGTTGATCAAGAAGTGTTCACAAGTGAAAATCCTAGCAACATAAGGTGTTTGTTGGAAGCTTGGGGTATACAAGCTTGAGGTCTTCTCCTTTGAAGATTTCCATTCAAGAACATCATCTTCTTCATATCTCTTGCTACTTGGAAGGTAGTATTCTTATAACACCATATGGTTGTGTTTTTGATAGCTGCATATTCATATATGGATCCGGGTTTTGGTTTTACACATAAAATGGGTTTTATATCTTAAAAGTAACATGTTTTAAATAATTATTCTGCTGCATTTTTCATTTTATATGGATAAAATGGCTTTGATAAACATGTCAAAAACCCAACAGTGGCACCAGAGCCGCTTATATGAATACATACTTCAAAGGATTTAAAAATTTCGGGTTTTGGGTTTGGAGAAACCCTATGGCCAAAATTTTAACATGGTTTTCCCTTTGTTTTCAAGATTATTTTCTTACATGCATAAAGGAATATTGAAAAATTATATCATATGGATGATTTGTTTGTTTGGACAAAAACCCACACTTTTAGGTTTCTCATTCTTTGCCGAAAATATGGGTTATAAAAGGGAACCATTTTTGCTCTTGAATAATATACATATGTGGATGTATATTTTGGTGTTCATAACCTAGCCATGACCTTGTGTTTGAATATGTTGAATGATTGTGTTTGTGAATTATATTTAATATTTCAATGGGTTGTAATAATTAATGTCTTTGTTCTTCCATTTGAAAAATATGTAATTTATTTATTTTCATTTGGTATGTAAGTAAATAGAATAGTTGCATTTCTTTTACTAGAAAAATGTATTAGGATACTTTATTGTAAAAGAAGACGCACACAAAATGCGTTTTTGGTTTTGGCCAATTTTGGGCCTAAAGGACTTCATATTTCTTAACGGGATTTTAGCCCAATAACCAAAAACTCATTTTTGGAGCCCAAAGGAGTTTGGAGCTGAATTTAAAGATCATTTGGAAGCCCAAAGAAAGTAAAGAAATGACAACACAAAAGGAAGACTTGAAGCATTTGGATGCGGGTTCAAGTGGGAGTTCAACGACACATTTCTTGTGTTAATATTCACCCTTTAGGAAGGACCTTTTGGCACACTTGTTTCGGCTAACAAGTGTTGTCAAAAATAGTTGGCTATGGTTATGCACCTATTGTTTTGTGTGTTATGCTTGTATGGTTGTTTTATTATGTTGTTTGGATGATATGTGGATATGGATGCTTAACAAACTAATAAACAACAACAAGCTTAAAATTGGTTCTTTAAAAATCATTAAAGTAATTAATAAAAGGTTTTATTAAAGGTTTATGATTTTATAATAAAATGAGTTTTATTAAAAAAACCTTGAAAATTGGTTTTCACTAAGGTACCATGAATTTGAATGCATGCAAATGTATGGTACATAAAGGTTTCTAAAACTAGAATTTTTGAAAACTAAAATCCCTTTTATAAAACAAGTCAAACACCATCCTTTACACAACACTCGAATCACTTGGGAATTCTTTGTGGGATAAAGGTCACCTAACCACATTTGAAGGAACTTGCGTGTTTGAGGTAGGCTTACCACATTTGTGGGATAAAGGTCACATAACCACTTGTATGTGTAAACTTCAATGTGTGTGTGAGGAGGAACGACTTGATTTGGAAACCATGTGATTAGGGTCACCGAAGCATGGCGTACAAAGGTGTTGATGGGATTAAACATGCCAACTAAACATAAAGATGTTTAACCGATCCCATATGGCTAGAAATTGCAAAGAGTTGCAACTGTCAAACGTTGACTACCTTGTTAATTTAAATAATGGGATAAAGGTCACCTAACCAATATTTAAATGTATCGTTGGATTCTAGATTTTAATTATTAATTGTCTATGAGACATAAAAGGGTATAATGATTAAAAATTTAATAATATCGAAAATACTAAAATTTGTTAAAATTTTGTAGATGGCCGCTAACAATGCAAACACAATTACCCAAACCGTCCGTAACCTATCACTAAGAACCATCCTTTAAAAGGATCGTCTCAACCATAACAACTTCATGGATTGGTATCGAAACTTGAGAATCATTCTCAAGCAAGAAAAGATATCATATGGTTGGACGATCCTATTCCGATGAACCTAACGTGGAAGATGTGGAAGCTTGTAACGATTGGGTTAAGTATACCGAGGACTCCATGCAAGCCTCTTGCCTCATGTTGGGAACTATGATTCCCGAGATTCAAAAGGATTTTGAACATCAAGGGGCATACGACATGATTACCCAATTGAAAGAAATGTTCCTTCAACAAGCTAGGGTAGAACGCTTCGAAATGGTTCGGGCGCTTCACGCATGTCAAATGGAGGAAACCCAATCGGTCTCATCTTATACCCTCAAGATGAAAAGCCACATTGATTGCCTCGAAAGGCTCAATTGTCCCGTCTCTGAAGAGTTGGCTACGGATTTGATTCTCAACTCTTTAACAAAGAAGTTTGAGTCTTTTGTTATGAACTATAACATGAACGGATGAGATAAGAGCATTGGTGAACTTCATGCAATGCTCAAAACTGCCGAGGCGGGCTTGGGTGAAAAGGCTTTACCCGTTCTAACATCAATGAGGGAGGCAACAAGAAGAGGCCCACCTCGACTCCAAGGCAAGTTTTGCCAAAAGGAAGGGCTACGTCAAAGGGAAAGGGAAAGGAAAGGTTAAAGAGAAACCCATGAAACCGAAGGAAAAGAAGAAAAGGGTTGCTACTAACGACCCATGCTTTGAGTGTGGAGAGATAGGACATTGGAAAAGAAATTGTCCAACCTATCTCAAGGAGTTGAAAAACAAGAGGGATGCAGGGCAGACCTCAGGTATAATCTTCATGATACATATTGAGCTTAATGTTATTTCTTCTAACACATGGGTACTAGATACCGGATGTGGAACAAATATTTGCAATTTGTTGCAAGGGTTCAGAAGAAATAAACATTATAAAAAGGGAGACGTTAGTCTCTTCATGGGCAACGGAGCAAAAGTTAAAGTCTTAGCCCAAGGACACTTTGTGTTGAAAATTCCAAGTGGTTTGGAAGTGATTTTGAAAAATGTTTTGCATGCTCCTAATTTGACTAGGAACATTATTTCAGTTTCCCTTTTGAGACAATATGGTTTTAATTTCGAATTTGTTAACCATGACATTTATGTTTCAATGCATGATGTGTTTTACTTTAAAGCTATGCCTTTAAATGGTATTTATGAATTAGTTCATGATGACACATCATATGATAGCTCAATGTACCAAGTAACCACCAAGAAACTCAAAATGGATTTGAATGATTCCTATCTTTGGCATTGTCGCCTTGGATATATAAACAAAAATCGCATGCAGACACTTCGAAAGAATGGTCTTTTGGAAACAAATGAAGATGATTCATTTGATGTATGTGAATCTTGTTTACAAGGCAAAATGACTAAGGCACCCTTTAGTGGCACCTTTGAAAGGGCAAAGGATTTATTAGGTATCATACATTCGGATGTATGTGGTCCTTTTAAGCCAATGTCTAGGAATGGTGAAAGATACTTCATTACTTTTACCGATGTCTATAGTCGTTATGGTTATGTGTATTTACTAAGACACAAGGATGAAGCATTTGAAATGTTCAAAGACTTCAAAAGTGAAGTAGAAAATCAACTCAAGAAAACAATCAAAATCCTTCGCACCGATAGAGGAGGTGAATACCTGAGTGATGCCTTTCAAGATCATCTTAGGAGTTGTGGGATCATCTCACAACTTACTCCACCTGGAACACCACAACATAATGGTGTGTCTCAAAGGAGGAATCGAACTCTATTGGATATGGTTCGGTCTATGATAGCTAGAAGCACATTACCTTTATCATTTTGGGGTTACGCTCTGCTCTCCACGGCCCGTATATTGAATATGGCCCCAACCAAGAAAGTGGATAAGACACCTTTTGAAATATGGCATGGAAGGGCTCCATCATTATCATATTTGAAGGTATGGGGTTGTAAAGCTTATGTGAAGAAATACACCCCAAACAAATTGGAAGTACGATCCACTAAGTGTATCTTTGTAGGATATCCTAAAGATGATATAGGATATTACTTTTATGATCCAACAGAGCAAAAGGTATTTGTTGTTCGAAAGGGTAAGTTCTTGGAAGCTAAGTTCCTTATGGAAGGAACTAGTAGTAGAACAGTGGAACTTGATGAGGATCAAGAACCACAAGCCGATACATGTTTGGTTGATACTAGCACTCAACAAGAGGTTGTTGAAGAGGACCAAGTGGTTGATTAATACACACAAAACGTTCGCAGATCTGGTAGAATTAGTAATCCACCCGAAAGATATGGTTTTTTCATGGATGGATGCTACGTGGTAGATTCGGATGAACCAACCACATACCATGATGCAATGTCACAATCCGATTGTGACAAATGCCTTGAAGCCATGAACATAGAGATGCAAATGTATGACAACCAAGTATGGGATTTGGTTGTGCCACCTCTTAACTCCAGAGTAGTTGGAAGTAAGTGGGTTTTCAAGAAGAAAACAGATATGCATGGTAACTTGGATACTTATAAAGCGAGACTTGTAGCAAAAGGTTTCACTCAAACTCAAGGGTTGATTATGATGAGACCTTCTCGCCCGTGGCGATGCTAAAGTCTATTAGGATATTATTTGCCATAGCTGCATATTACGATTATGAGATTTGGCAAATGGATGTCAAAACGGCTTTCCTCAATGGATATCTTAATGAAGATGTCTATATGGTTCAGCCTGAAGGTTTTGTCGATCCATAACATCCTAACAAAGTATGCAAGTTAAAGAAATCAATCTTTGGAATGAAACAAGCATCTAGAAGTTGGAATCATTGTTTTGATGAAGAAATTAGGAGTATTGGATTCATCAAGAACACCGATGAAGCTTGTGTGTATAAGAAGGCTAGTGGGAGCATCATCACTTTCCTAGTATTGTATGTCGATGACATTCTGCTATTTGGAAGTGATATTCCAACCATGGAAGGTGTAAAAACCTGGCTTGGAAGTTGTTTTTCCATTAAGGATCTTGGTGAAGCTGCCTATATTTTAAGAATAAAGATCTATAGGGATAGATCAAGGCGCTTGATAGGTTTGAACCAAAGTGCATACACTGACAAAGTCTTGAAAAGGTTCAAGATGGAGAACTCTAAGAAAGGTTTGGTACCTATTCAAAAGGGAATGATATTGAATGCGTCTCAATGTCCAAGCTCAAAGGATGAGCAAGAAAGAATGAAAGGAGCCCCATATGCATCTGCTATTGGATCCATCATGTATGCAATGATATGCACTAGACCGGACATGTCATGCGCCTTAAGCATGACAAGTAGATACCAGCAAAATCCAGGTAACAGTCATTGGATGGTTGTTAAAAGCATATTGAAATACCTTAGAAGGACTAAGGATATGTTTCTAATATATGGATCTGGTGAATAGGAACTCGTTGTAAAGGGTTACACGGATGCGAGTTTCCAAACTGACCGAGATGGTTCTCGATCACAATCTGGGTATGTCTTCATTTTGAATGGAGCTGTAGTCTCTTGGAAGAGCTCAAAGCAAGATGTGGTAGCATTGTCCACTACAGAATCAGAATACATCGCCACTTCATTGGCAGCGCAAGAAGCTGCATGGTTGAAGAAATTCATTACCGACCTAGGGGTAGTCCCTATCATTCAGGATCCCCTTGAAATCTTTTGTGATAACAAGGGTGCGATTGCACAAATTAAGGAACCTCGTGCACATCAAAAGACTAGGCACATTGAGCGGAGATTCAACTACATAAGGGATGAAGTTGAAAAGGGAAAGATATGTATTCGCAAAGTTCACACCAATCAAAACATTGCAGATCCTCTCATGAAGCTCCTTGAACGACCAAAGCATGAGGGTCATACTTGGTCCTTAGGACTTCGATATTCTAGTGATTGGATTTGATCTATTTAGTATTTGGATATCGGAACAATTGTTACTATGACTCATTTAATGATTATGGCATTTTGAGTTATGTTCCATTTTAGCATGTTTAAATCCATGAATAAGTTAATTATTATAAATGTCCGTAGTCGATCATATTTGTGGGAACAAATATGAAGGTAAGACTATTATGAACTTGGATTGGTATATATTCATTAGGTATGAATATAGAGCAAAGTGTTGCTGCCAAAGTTCATAGATATTTTTGGGATACAAATATTGGACTGACCCGCTCTCAAATATTACTACATGGAATCTTTGCGATTGATCATAAGTAATTTTTGAGTAAAGGCGAATATCATAGTATCCTCTGACCTGAGATACATATTGCATCTTGATATTCACCAAATGTTATACTTTGACTTAGTTCTTCGCTGTTCTGAAACATGGCAGTAAATAAGGCTAAGCTCAAGTGTGGTACAAGGTGATTGTGAGAGACCTATGTAGTCAAGATGGGATTTGTTCCTCTTATTTGTTGAGAGTAAGATGTCTAAGGCCTGCTAAAGTTAAATCAACAGAGAATGATCACTCTATGTCTCTGGATTTGACATGACATCTGTAACGAAAGGATAAATGATTGATTCACCTAAATCATGCTCAAGTAAGGGACTTGAAGGGGATGATGTTATTGAATGGCACTTCCTCATACGTATTAGGGGTAGTAAACCGTTGTTAGGCGGTATTTACTACTTGCATCAATTTTCTATGTATCTTGTGCAAGTGGGAGATTGTTGGAATCGGTATGCCCAACACACATATTAAATTGATGTGGCTAGTACGTTATGATCCAAGTCGGGTCATACCCAATAACAAGCTAGACAAACACTTATAATATTTATTTATGATATGATCAAACAAATAAATATTAACACTTCGAATATTTAGAAATTGGTTTTCTAAATAATTGCACTTGAGAAACTAATAAATTAGATGGATAATTTATTTGAGAGTACAATTTATTTTGTTATTATCTTGCAAATCTTACAAGATCTCACACAATCCAAGAAAAGATTATGTAAGATATATGGATATCTTGCAAATCTTTCAAGATCTCACACAATCTAAGAAAAGCTTATGTAAGATATATGGATATCTTGATAATCTTACAAGATCTCACACAATCCAAGATTAGATTATGTAAGATATATGGATATCTTGCAAATCTTACAAGATCTCACACAATCCAAGAAAAGATCTTACAAGAGATTACATATATGGATGATTTGGTGAGAATTAGAGACTAACACACAAACTCTTTCTATCATTAAAATCAAGTGCAAGAACACTAAAATTCTCTCTAGAATTTTTGGCCAAAGGTTGGTTGATCAAGAAGTGTTCACAAGTGAAAAATCCTAGCAAGGTGTTTGTTGGAAGCTTGGGGTATACAAGCTTGAGGTCTTCTCCTTTGAAGATTTTCATTCAAGAACATCATCATCTCCATATCTCTTGCTACTTGGAAGGTAGTATTCTTATAACACCCTATGGTTGTGTTTTTTATAGCATGCATATTCATATATGGATCCGGGTTTTGGTTTTACACATAAAATGGGTTTTATATCTTAAAAGTAACATGTTTTAAATCATTATTACGCTGCGTTTTTCATTTTATATGGATAAACTGGCTTTGATAAACATGTCAAAAACCCAACAGAAGCTTTATCAGATGTTCTTCTAAGGGTGATCAGACCTTTGACTTCCAGCAGACTTTTGACTTCAACAGAGGTTTGGTCTTCAACAGTCTTTACAACCAACAGAGCTTAGCATAGAGCAGATGTTAGAGCCATCAGATGTTAGATGTCCTGCCAATGAGGGAAGTTGTGAGTCAAAACACTGTTTGTTCTGGATCATTTAGTACAGACCTGTTTTGCCATTTTATCATCTGTTCTTTTGTAGGGGTCAATCCCAACAATCTCCCCCTAGAACAGATGATGCCAAAACTCTTCCTTATTCATGATCTTTATTCTCTCATCAGTTTTTCCCTGATTTGTCTCTTGAACTGTAGTTCAAAATTCAGGGAGTTTTCATCATCTTCATCCCTGCACAGTTGAAGTTCCAGAAGATCTTAAAGGTCAGCTACACCCAGGCTTAGTGCATCCTTCCTTGTTATATATTCAACTTTCCCATTGGACTTGAGCAAAGTCAATACATGGGTCTGTTTATCAGACATCCACTTTAGTATTTTTGAGTTCAATGGGTTTCTTGGGAGAAGTTTTGTTTGTGATGAGTTTGAGAGAGATACACTGCTTGATAGCTCTTTAGAATTTCAGTAGGTTGAGCTTGAGGCTTTGATGAACCATCTTCCAATTCATGCAGAGATTGATTTTTGTTGGCCTGTTTACTAATGTCAGCTTCTCTATGTTTTTCTTCCTCATCCATTTGTAATTGCCTTTTTCTTTGATTCAAGGCTTGGATGGATGCTTCTAAGATAAGATCTGCACTTGTGTTTTTAAATATGTTCCAGTCTGGTGTATTCTTCCTTGTCTGAGGATCATTATCAGGTGATACTTCTACCTTCTTCTTGTTTAACTCTTTTGCATATTCTTCTAGTTTTCTCACTTTACTTAGCTCATGCTTCTCAAGTCTTGACAAGTAGGCATTACCCTTCCTATTTCCCTCTTCTTTTGCTATGTTTTTGGCTTGTCTTACTTTCAATTTCAGATATTCATCAATATTTTTAGGAATTCTGTATCCATGAAGAGATGGGAAGGTTCTTGTGGATGGATTAGCCTCTGTATAAAATTGTAACATTTCTTTTTGAACTGCAGCCAAGTCTAGAGGGTATGTTGTTTCCAAGGGTATGTTTCTAGAAGGATTATGACCAGTAGCTGATTGAGTGAGTATGATTGATGTTGGTGATGGTTGAGTGATGAAAGGTTCTGGATTTGTTTGGATAAGTGGTGAAGATGATAAGGTACTATGTGCAGGTAAGTCATCATCATTCACTGTGACCTTTCTTCTTTTTCTAGTATACACTAGTTTTGGTGAAGGAGTTTTTGCAGGAGTCTGGGTTATAGGGGTGAATATTGATTCTGATAAAAGGTTAGAGGTGTTTGTGGAAACCACTGTTGTCATAACATCTGTTGTGCTTTTTATAACATCAACATCTGTTGCACTATTCTTCAACTCCTTTTGCTCCCTCTTCAAAACCCTTCCCTTTGTCTCATTTTGAGATTGACTCATCCTCTTTGTTGCAACTTCATCATCTTCTTGAATTTCCAGGGTTTCATCACCTCCCTTTTTCTTTTCTTTGACAGATGTTTCAGCAGAATTACTAAGGTTTATTTCATAGAATCACTTTTCTCCCTTTTTTGGCATCATCAGTTCTTTCAAAGATAGATGCAGGGGTAGTGCCAGGCAATAATGTGAGAGTTTCTTTGATAACCTTAAGCTCCGCCTGAGTGTTCTTATATCTTGTTTCAACTTCATTTTTGAAAATGTTTACACGTATTTCATGTTGGTGGTCAGCATGTTGGCATTGTTGTTGAAACAAAGGATATACCTGTTTGATTATATTAGTAGTTTGAGGAGCAGAGGATTGAGCAGTGTTTTGAGACTTTGAGGATTCTACAATCTATTGCAGCATATCTTTTATATCTGCCACTGATGTCTCAATTCTTGTAACTCTCTCCATCAAATCTTCAGATTTTAGCTCATCACCTAACTTAATAGGATCATCTGAACTCCTACTTGAGGTGGTAGTTATATCTATGTTATCATGAACAGAGGTTTCAATCCCTGTTTCAAACATAGAAGCCCCTTTTTCTTTGTACTGGGGACTTCTTTCTACAGCAGAGGTTTCCTTAACAAACTCAACAGTGGTTTTAATACCAGCAGTGGTTGCCATGGTAGCCTCAGTAGAGACTGCCTTCAAGGGAGACTTATTTATGAAACTACTGTCCAGATGTAAATTAGTGGTTTCAACATCTGTAGTAGCTGCGCCACTTGAACTTCCAATAAGAATTTCATGAAATTAAAGTGGTATAACCTCCTCAACTGTTTGTGGGTTAGTCAATAAAATTTTATCAGACATAGCCATTGTGGAAGTTGTATTCTCAGTAATGTGTTGGTGAGAGAGGCTATTTTGTGTCTGACTTTTAATGACCTCAAACAGAGACAACAGGGTTGATGTAATTTGGGATGTAGGGAGTGATGTAGAAAGAGAATTTGCCCTGGGAGAATGACAGTTCAACATACTCTCAAATGAGGGTAATGTTTCAAGTTGTGATGTCCCTGTGCTTACAACATGTTCCTTTTGTGAGGAATCATGAGGAGTTGTGGTTGTGAGTGGAGATCTTTCCAACTGTTGTGAGGAAGTAGCAACAGTGGTTTCTTGTGACATTTGTGTTGTCACATGTTTAACTTCTAGGATCTCATCTTCCAGAAGATTCTTTTTGGTAGGTTTGCTGGGCTTGATGGTTTCTTTTTGGTTCTTTTGGTGATTTTTGGTGTGGGCTGCACAGCAGCGGTTAAGCTACTGTGGTCACCAAGAGCAGTGGGCAGCAGCTGAGGTTTGAGCAGCAGATGTGGACTCATCCAAATTTTGCTCAGACTCCCCTGCTTGTGTTTTAGAAACTTTTGACTCTTTGGCCATAAGGCAAGTAAATGTTTCAGACGTTAAGCTGTTTATTTGAAACGATGTACCATGCTTAAGAACATGCAAACTTTCTTTTGGAATTTTCTGTTGTAAATAATAGCTTAAAAATCTTGGAAATAATAGGAAAGCATGTGCCTTTTTGTTTTTCATATTTTCCATATTTGTTACCAAATCATTAAACAATGCTTGGGAGTAGTTGTAATCAGTTTTAATCATAATAGCATATCCTAAGTATTGAATTTTCAATGGTATTTCATCAGAACCAGTTGTTTTATTTGAAACACAGGTGAGTAAAGTGTGAAATAGGAATTTCATAGGAGGAGGGAAAGTTCCCTTTTTCATAGTAGCTTTTGTTAGGTTTCCTGTATACCCTCTATTTACCAAATCAACATGATACTCATCCTTAGGGAAAGAGATTTTACCTGCAAGATCGTCCATCTGGGAAACTTCTGAGATGGCTTGTGGGGTTATTGGAACCATGATACCTCCTACTTTAGATGAGATTGCCCAAGGCTTTTTATTTTTATTTCAAGTTCAGCATTAGCCCAGAAATCTCGTAGAGTGTCATGATAGATTGGAGCATTACAAGAGAGCAAAGTTTTATACTTTGATGAAGACAAGATATCGATGATGTGGTGAAAATATGTGTTCTTCTTCGTCTTTTTGAAGGTACAGAGGTAATTGTGTGGATTTTTGATGATGAGATTTGAGAAATTTGATCGTTTATGAGAAATTTTGAATTTTGATTTTGATGATAAAAAAAGTTTATTTGAGGGTTTCATCAATGGTTTCAAAACATTGGATGGTTAACTTTTGACACATGGCAAGATCTGATGACAATTGCTTTTCCACGTGTATCCTCCGACTATGAATGGATGACAATTGTTTTGTAAAACCACTGATGTGTGTCATCAGTGTTTGTGAACTGTGTAGTTTTACCTCTGTCAGTGGTTTTGAAACAGTGGATAAGGTCAACACAAAGATTTGACCAGAAGACAGAGGATTCACTTTGGCAGTGGATAGATATGCTAATCAGAGCTTTGAAGATAGAACAGTGGTTTCATCAGACTTTAGAGATTTATTGAGAAAAATTCAATTTTAACTATTTTTAAGGTTTTGTTTTGATTTTCTGAAAACATTTTTATGCTATTTACACATGGAACACCAGAAAATTACTCCATGTTTAGCATTTCAAACCTAGAAATCAGACTTTTGAACGTGGATGTTTCTCATGCTTGGATTTGAAACATCTGCCAGTTGATCTCTAGTTAGAGTATGATGCAGAGAAATCAAGCGTTTTCATAGTAATCCCTCACAAGGTGATGTCTGAGTTGCACTATACTTTGTCGTGGAATGTTAGACTGTTTTGAAACTTCTGCTCCTTTTGGTGAATGAGTTGTTGAAATTTACAATCCTGATAGCATATCCACAATTTTGTTTTACAAACATCTTCTGCTCTTGTGATGAGAAATGTGAGTATCTGCAAAGTTAGCCTAGACAAGCATAATATGAGATAACCTTGACCATCAACAGATTTCTTTTGATCCATTATCAAGGAAGAGTAACTCCCTTCTCTCTAAAAATAGAAAGGTTTTACTTCCTGGTAGGTTTTGAGCTTTAACTAACTAAAACAAGTGAAGGCTCAACATGTATTACTTGCCAGAAAACAAAAATACTGAAAAGGAATAACACATGTCCTGATATATACATGAAATCTTTACTATTAAAAATTAAGTAAAAATTTCTTGATAAATGAATCAATTAGACCTGATAGATGTCCTAAGTCGTCTTTTAAAACAATTTTTAACTTGATATACATCAGTGGTTGTACTCAGCTTGTTTGGTAACAGATGTTTGAACAGAGACGAAAATTCAATTTTAGGTTTTCCTTTTGTAGTACTAGCCTGTGAGCTCTTAGGTGTTTTATGTTTATACTATTTTCTTTTGTTACTTAAAGTTTTGAGATAAACACACTTTCAGAGTTTTGTGATTTTTCTTATATTCCCCTTTTATCCTTTCCATAGGCAAATGTCGTAACATTCACTGGAAGGCTTTTAAGGAAAGAATAATCAATCCAGAATCATTTACAGTAATGTTTTGAGAACCTTAGTCATTTTTGCAAAATGCTTATGCTAAAATTCAGATTACTTTTGATCTGGTTTTTATAATATCAACCCATAACCTTTATAGGATTTTACTTTCTAAAATTTTCTCATAACTTTTGTTCCTCATATAGATCTTGTTCCTAAGGTTTAGGTTCACCTCAGTCTTTTAAAGACATTAGATGAATCCTTAGCAACCGTCAATCATGGAATCATCACAAATTTCGACACAAATACTAAAATCGTATATAACGTGATTTGGCTCTTACTCTGTTTTCCAACAAATACGAATAACACAGTATCACAGAAATCGATTGTTAGATTGAATTTGACTGACCAAGCTCTGATACCAATTGTTGGGATCTGAGTTTCACCTGATTGTATTGTTTTAAACAAAATGATCATAAAAAGATAAAACACATAATACCTTGCAGCGGAATGCGATTTAAAACTTTGTAACACAATCAAATGAGAGATTAGCTTTCATCACACAATGTTTTCATTACTCAAAAGATTGAAAAAGATTACAAGTAATTACATGCATGAATCACTAACTCCCCCTCAGCTTGAGCTCACACAGGTTAGATTGTACAAGATAAGTGTGTGTGTGTGTGAGCTAAATAGAACAGTACATGCACTGTCTATTTGTAGTAAATATCCTAACCTATGTGGCATCTTTGCTGACATCACCAAGACAATAACATCTAACAAACCTAACAACCTCTAACCACTGCTAATGCTATCCTCTGATACATATACAAAACACTTATAGCTAGCCAAATATAAAGCTAATCACTGATGAGCTTAACCACTGATGAAGATTTATTAGATGTTCTTCAAAGGGTGATCAAACCTTTGACTTCCAGCAGGCTTTTGACTTCAACAGAGGTTTGGTCTTCAACAGTCTTTACAACCAACAGAGCTTAGCATAGAGCAGATGTTAGAGCCATCAGATGTTAGATATCCGGCCATTAAGGGAAGTTGTGAGTCAAAACACTGTTTGTTCTGGATCATTTAGTACAGACTTGTTTTGCCATTTTATCATTTGTTCTTTTGTAGGGGTCAATCCCAACGGATACGCCGATCGATGTATTAGAGAAAAGAATTAAAGAGTTGGAAGATAAAGAGAAACAGAATGAAGTTGAAAAAGCAGATCTGGAAAAGAAAGTAAAGCAAAGTGATGTTGAAAAGGAGATTCTACACGACAAAGTGAAATTTCTTGAAGATGATCGAGGCTACATGAAAGCGATGGTTGAAAGCTTGAGTGTTGCGAATGCACAGTTAGAGAAAGAGATAACTGAATTGAGACCTGAACGTGATATGAATGATAGAAGGTTTGCTAGATTGCAGAAAGTGCTAACTACTAGCTTGGGTATTAACTTTAAAGCAGAGTATGATAGACTTGATGTTCAAGAAGCGAAAGAAAATGCTGAGAAAGAGTTAGTAGAACAGGGTAAAGGTAAAGGAGTTATTGATGGTGTCCCTAAAACTTCAGAGGAGCCAGTGATAGAAAAGATTGTCGAAGCAGAAAAAGCTCCTGAATCAGAGATTGTGTCTGAAGTAGTTCCTGAACAGAATATTGAATCAACTAAAGCTCCTGAATCAGAGGTTGTTACTGAAGATATTCCTAAAGTTGTATATGTCAAAGAGAAAGAATCAGAACAGAAAGATGACGAAGAGGAAGATAATGATGTCAAAGATGATGACCCTGCAGACGATACTAAAGATGATTCAGATCATGATGGTGATGGTAATGATGATCAGGGGGCGTTGGTTTAAAGATTGATTCCGCAAAAGTACATTCTGAGTTTGATTTTGAATCCCTAATCAACGACGATGCAAACATGGAGGATGAACCAAGTAAGGGGAGTCTACAAAGCAAACAGGGCCACAAGATGTTGATGTTTCTGAAACGATTGTTGCTATGCCTGTTGCTGCTGTACATGAAAAGCCTTTGATGATTATGCTGGATCAAAGTATAGAGGAAGGGGAGTATGTGCATAACTACACCAAGGAAGAATTGGCCAGAATGTTTGAGGTTGATGCTGATTCCTTTGAGTTCGATTTCGAAGAAGAATTAGTGAATATCAAGACGTTTGAACCGAAAGAGTATATGTATAAGCGTGTAGCTGAAGCTGATGATTACGACCGTGTTATCTTTGAAGAGTCTGATGATGATGAAACTGAAAAGTATTCTAATCTGAACACTGACAAATTTCCAACGATTGAAGAGCTAATGAGCCAGATTGATGTGAATTTGTTGAAACAGAAGATAGATGAAGTGGTAAAAGAAGGCAACATTCCAAAACGTTATACAAAAGAGCAGATCGTTGAGGCTAAGAGATTGTGGTTCAAAGAAATGCCGAAGGAAAGAAAGTTTAAAAGGCCACTAGCGTTCTTAACAAGAGACAAAGACAAATCTCTGGGAGATATTCTAAGTTGGGGATGGATTCGAGATCTTGAAGTATATGCCATTAAAAGAGAATTTGGTGTGCAGTATTTTAGACATCTGACAGACATAAAGATATTGCCGTTCTGGGATGTTGAAGAGTTGGTGCAAACGAAAAATATCAGTCTGCAGATGAAATTCAACGAACAAAGACTCTGGAGGGTTATAAAGTTTGAAGCGTCAAGGGGTTTTGAGTTGTGGAAACCGTTCATTCCTAAACGTAGAGTAAAGATTAACAAAAAAACGGGAGAAAAGGATGTTACGCTTGTGATGAAACGTCCGAGAGCAATGAAGAATATGCCACTAAAGCCCATCGAACAGGATTTTCATCCTTACTTTTTGTGGTGGCAAAAGTATCCAGAAACATGTGAAGCAGTGATTGTGTTGCGTGCTGATGAGACATGGGATATTACGAAGGAAAAGGATCCAGAACCTATTAAACGAAGAAGAATTTGGGGGCTTTGGAGAACGATACGAATACTCGACCCAATGTGGCTAGTTAACTGTTCAAAGGAAGATGTGAAATGCTTATTCTTCAACAAGATACGTTTTGATAAGCGTGAAGAAGTGCAAGCAAAGCAATACCAAGGTGTGATTAATGTTCACTATGCACATGGTATTAATTCAGGTCATATGTGGGAATCGAGATGGAGAGGGCGAGAAAGAGAAGAATTCTTGAAAGAGGAAAAGCGTATAGCGAAGATACACGAAAGGAGTAGAGAGGCAAGGATCATAAGATTTCAGTTCATGAAATGGGCATCTCCTACTGACCAAACACCTATTCCTAAGCAAGAACGTCGAAAGAAGCCGTATAAGAATTTCTTCGGAAGATGTTGAAGATTGAAGACTGATCAAGACTGCGACAATATCCAAGGGGGAGTTTGTTGATGCATAATGTCTATTGTCTAGGTCTTGGATCGAGTCTGTATGTTTAGGGCTTGAATTGTTAGATTTCAAAGTGTATTTATGAGTTTGCACACAAGTTTGGCCGAACTTGTGTGCGGATGATCAAGTTCGCCCGAATTTGATCTATCCAACACCAAACTTCGCCCGAACTTGTGTGTCTATATATAGTTTGTCATAGGTCTCTTGTAACATCCGTCAAAAACGGATTTACCAAACCCGCTCCGTTTATCAACCGAACAGTCAGTTAAAATTTTCGTTGCGAATTAAATGCCCAAAATAATTTTAAACGATACATAATCAATTATTATACGGGAATATATAATTAGTTTTTGAAAAACTGTTAAAAATCGCAAAATAAAAATGTTTTGTTCCTGCCGGGTTTCGAACCCGGGTCAGTCACAGTCCAGCAACAAACTTAACACACAACACACAAACCACTGCGCCACTGATGTCTTTTGTTAACCAATAAGATCATTTAATTGATATCATGACTTTACAAATTCAAAACCGGCGCCCAAAAGTTCAGTCGTCAGAAATCCCGGCAATCTCGCAAGTTTTAACGACAACTTCCGTTATAACGTATACATTTACTAAGACATCGGTTATAACCGACGTCTGAGTCCGCGACCAAAGTTATAACCGCCGGAGAAATTTAAACCAATGAATCCAGTTGGAAATCGGGCCAAATACATCGACGATTTGCCCTATAAAAACCACCTCGAACCTCTGCAAACACTTTCGCTCAAAACCACACCCTTTCTCAGCGAAAACTCTCTCGCCGGAATTTTTCTGTTTGTCGCCGGAAAACCGGGTTCTCCATTCCTGAGCCTTATTGAACCACCTAAGCTTATACCGAAGTCACCCGTACCTTTTTCAAACTTTCTGAAGACTCGCTGCTGCAAGACACTCGTCGCCGGAAGGGATTGCTGTCGCCGGAGTTCTGCCGGAAAACAGAGGAAAACTAGTCGGTATACCTCACGCTTATTTTCCTTTCTTTTTACTTCTATCTTATCAGTAATTAACCTAAAACGCTAAAGAAACCTGAATAAACTCGAACCAGCCAGACATTATATCTGGTTATAACTTGATGAAGAAGACGATGTATCCGGAACATATAAGTATAATTTAAATCAAGAAATAACTCGGGTTAGACACACAGTCCAGCGGTGGACTGTGTGCACAATAAACACACAAAGGTCTCGAGTTCGAATCTTGTTCCACACACGCCGCTTTAATAAAATGCCTTTTTGTTTTGTTAACCGAACCGGAGTCGCCACAGGTATATGTTAAGTATATTAATAATCAGAATAATAACCAAGTTAGACACACAGTCCAGCGGTGGACTGTGTGTATGTTTAATCAAAGTGCACGAGTTCGAGTCCAGTCTTCTGCATCGACCCGGACAATTATTAAGCTTTTTAAATAAGTCAGAAATGAAAATAATTAATTTGTGTTTAAGTATAATAAAAATCAGTTAAGTTAACAAGTTGGACACACAGTCCAGCGGTGGATTGTGTGTTAGTTTAAGCCACAGGTCCCGGGTTCGAGACCTGTGGAGCGCACCGTCCGAATCAAATTAAATCGTTTTTAAATAAAAGGATTTTCTGTTTAAATTAATTAATATATAAATATAATTAAAATCAGATATATGACGGGTTAGACACGTAGCTCAGTTGGTAGAGCTGCGTGCACGCGTACGGGAGGTCTCGGGTTCGAGCCTCACTCAGCGCACAACAATACGCATACGAACCGGTCAACGGTCAACCGGTCAAAGTCAACGGTCACTGTAGCAGAAAAAGTCAAATTTTTTTATTATTTTTATTTAATTATTTTAATTAAAATCAATTAAAAATACTTAAAAATAACATTTTTAAGGTTAGAAAATAGCCTTAAACTCACAAAAATACACCCAACAATCCTACTAAAATAGATTAATAAAATCCGTTTCAACCATAATGCGATTTATCTAGGTTAATCTCACTCGTGGTTAAAACCACTTCGCGTGCATTCAACATCATCAACCGAACGCACCCACTGTGAGTGAATCTTACAATACCCCTTTTTAATTACACGTTTTGGGGTGTGTCATGTGTCTCAAATAATTAACTCGTTTATTTAAATTTGTGCCATACCATATCATGACCTAAACTTAGATTGTTTATATTGTTATGATTACTTATTTCATTTTGTCAAATTATATGAAATTCATTCATTAAGCCCATCAGTTCCTCGCGGGAGACGAGTTGAACAACGCGTGCCTCAAAACCAATTCTTTATTGTTCATGCGTGTATCATTGAGTTTATATTGTTTGTAGTTGTGTCATTCATATTATCATGTTTATGCAATTCATTCAATAGGCCCATCAGTTCCTCGTGAGAGACGAGTAGAGCAACGCGTGCCTCTAAATGTTCCATTATTGTTCATGTGTGCTTTATTTAATATCTAATGATTGTTGAATAAGCTTACATCTATTTTTACTCGTGTTTGGTTGTGCACATATTTCATAATCAATTTAAATAAACTTGTTCAAATGTTTTCCATAGGATTCACTCGCCAACTTTATGTTGATCCAAAACCTTTTTACACATGATACAGGTGAACAGGTTGAAGCAAAGAAAACATAGGAAATGCCTTAGAAGAGAACAAAGATGCTTAGATTGATAGCTAGAACATGTTGTAACATTTATTGTATATTTCCATTAAATTGTATTTAATGAATATGAAACGCATAATAAATGTCATGAGTTTTGATGATAACCCAATCATGCCCCGATCACCTTTTTCCGCTGCGGGTCGGGGTGTGACATCTCTCATTGTAAGAACTTTGCAACTTTGACGATGAAGCTCTGTCGGTTTGGAAATCACATTGTAATACTTCTGGACATTAATAAACTGATCATTAAACAGTAAACTTGTGTATTTGATTAATATGTCATATAATTTCCGCTTATATTGGACATTAGATACAAATTAGGTTCCTATGCTGAGGAGGACGATCCTAACACATCAACGTGACCATGACTACAGAATCAGATAAACAACTTCTCCAAGACTCAGTTACGCCACCTCACTTTTACGAAAATTAGACATCAACTTGATCTCATCGATAATGAATTCTGACTACACTTTGATCTCGTACATAAAAATCCAAGACACTTTGCATCACATAATCTGTAGTTGGAAACCACCCGAATGCTAGCTGCACTGTCCGAATTTCAAAATATGACGGAATTTTCAATGTTTTGACAAATTTTGATTCCCCCTCCCCCCCCCCCCCCCCCCATTTTTAGCAAATCGTAATGTTTTGAGCATCGTCTCACAAAACCCAAATTTTGCGGAAAATTTACAAAAATTGCAGTTTTGATGAAATGCAGATTTGACGTTTAGGCCCATTAAAAGTCACGATACCAGATGATAAATATTCTGCACAGGTATCAATGACTCTCCCAATATTTTCAACATTTTGTGACCGTATCATCAAATCTATACTCTGAAGCTCTAGACAGTGTCCCTCTTTTTAGACACTCGTCTCGTTAATACGATCAATAAAATTTTTATTTTTCATGTTTCATTTTTATTATTTTTTTAGGCATGACGCTTCATAAGAGGGATCACTCGTACGAGGGTGTCATCCGTACGAGGATGTCGTCCGTACGAGGAGGTCATCCGTACAAGGAGGTTACCCGTACGAGGAGGTCATCAGTACAAGGATGTCACCCGTACAAGGAAGTCAAGGATGTCATCCATACGAGGAGTCACCCGTATGAGGAGTCATCCATACAAGGATGTCATTTAACGACAAAACTGAGTATTATTTTCTAGGTCAGATGATTTATTTTGACAACAATGACTGAGCAATCACTCGGTATTCATTTTGTAAATATTGTTCCATCTTAACTAGGGGTAGACTCCGTAACAGACCTTAATCCTAAAACAGGCTATATTTTATAATCACTACCATTTACTTATATAAAGTAGGTACGTTTGTAATATTACAAGTCTATGTATCAACTGTATAAAATATTATATTGCGAAAATATCAGTAAACTTGCAATGGTTTCCTTGTGCTAAAAGACTACTTAATGTGGGAGACCAGGGTATTAGACTAAGGTGAATTTCTTCTCCTTTAGTCTGAATTGTTTCTAGAATAAACAGAGAGCATACCACAAGGATCAGTTCCGTCTCATAATGTAAAGTTTAAAGTGTTGGTAGAAGGTTTTGTTACATATATGTTCAATAAGTAAATTATTAAACTAAAACAATTCTTTGTTGTCGGGACAAATCAGTTAATAGCTTTGATCGTAAAAACATAACGGGAAAAAAATCTTACCTCAACTATTCGGATAAATTATACAAGTTAGGGTGATGTGAGTTGCAAGAAACGGGTCAAGGCAGCATCGATAGGTGGTAAAAACAGTACGGCAGAGTAGTGCGGCTGATGGTTGCGAACGAACAATTGACAAATATCGAAGCAAGATGTCATATGATCCCACTTGTCTTTTGCGGCTGTTGTTTGGAATTTCCTGAAGGGCGACGAAAGTTTGAACGAGAGGATGAGGGATCTGGTTGCGTGGGCAGAGATACGGAGGGGTGATTGGAGAAGGAAAGTGAATTGATGAGTATGGTCGCGTTTTTCTGAATACGAGGGGCATAAGTATTTAATAATTCTTTAGAGATGATTACGATCTTTTATTTTTGTTGTGGAAACTTTCTAATCTTCCATTTATGAACTTAATCTTGCACTAATGTTAGAATTGTGCAGAACACCTTTACATTCAGCAGTGAACATGAGAGAGTATATAGCATCATCACCGTGATTAACGGTTATCTTTTTCAGCGTATGACCTTGCTCAAGTTCAAAAGACCAGTTATTCTCAGGATCTGCACTTTGTTTTCCCCAAGTTCCTACCCGAATAAATCTGGTTGTTTTGCTGTTAACCTTGAAAAAGATAGTACAGATCAATGAATGTAAACAATTTAATTGTGTAAATATTAAATTTTTACATACTTGAAGCTCCAATGCCTTTTCGAGTTGCTCCACGATATAGGCCATCGTTGGCCGCTCCGTACGCTTTTCTTTCAAGCACTGATATGCAACCATAGAGAATACGTTCCATGAGTCTACCTTTATTTCATTTTTGATGTATGGATGAATTATCTCATGTAATCTTTCAAGTTCAAAAGATTGTTTGGCCAGTGAATCAAGAAACCGACGTTCATCTTGATATATATTAGCGAGTGCAAACCTTCCACACAATAACTCAAATAGCACCACCCCAAATGAATACACATCGGATTCCTTGGTTAGAATGCCGGTTTTCCTGTAGTCGGGATCAATATAGCCAAATGTGCCACAAGGATTAGTCGCCATAAATGTGAAATCAACATTAGAGGGGCCTATTTTTGATGATCCAAAATCGGATATTTTGGCCTCCCAATTTTCATTTAAAAGAATGTTGGAGCTCTTTATGTCCCGATGCAAAACCCTATGTTGGGGTCCCACTTCATTATGAAGGTGATTAAAACCACGAGCTGCGCCGACGCATATTTTGAGACGTTGAACCCATGAGAGTTTATCATGCGTTAGATGTTTGTCTAGGCTTCCATGTTTTGCATGCTCGTAAACAAGGATATCTTCTCCACTCTCTTGACAAAAACCAACAAGAGTGATTAGGTTTCTGTGCTTATAACACGAAAGCATTTGTATTTCCATCATGAACTCACGGTCCCCTTGTCCTTGTTTACGATCTAACGTCTTCACAGCCACAGTTTTCTGGTGTCCAGATGCAGTGAGCATTCCTTTATATACTTTCCCAAATCCGCCACTTGCAATGAAATTTTCATCACTAAAGTTATTAGTTGCCAACTTTATCTCTTCTAGTGGAATCTGTAAGTGTTGTACTTTTTCCATTGTCACGATACAGTAACGGTTAAAATGAAAATCCTGGTGGGAGCGAACTCTTAGGACCTTGTGTCAAACTCACTATAAAATTAATCGTACCTTAATTAGAATCCACCGCAATCATTAGTTAGGTTCGATATTCAAATACATGTATCAACTACAGTTTTTATTTATAATTTCAATGGGCTAATCAAAGAGACCCACATCGAATAACTGAAATAAATGATTTATATGTAAAGAAAAAACAAACCTAAGTTTTAACCTTTTTGTCATAAGAGGGCAATAACAGAGGTCAAGAAATAAGTGGGCAATGGACCATAAAGAGAATTCCAATTTATTCCATGCTATGGTCAAGAACAGAAAGGCTAAAAATGCTATCCCGGGTCTTTCGATTCAAGGAAAGTAGTGCACGAAACCGTAGCAAATTAAAAACGAAACTTTTTGTTTTTTTAGGGACAGTGTTGTGATCTTCAATCAATCATTGATCTTCGCTCGTCAATCCTTCTCCCGATCTTCTTGTCTTGACTTGCGCATTGGTTAGGGCTCGGTCGACTTTGACTTCTTTCCCAAAAGAATGTCGGCACTTAAATAAGCAAGAGCATCGGCGACACTATGCGAGTGTCGTCGATGACAAGTGTCTTCATTGAGATTCACCTATCACCACAAAGTCTTCAAGACTTAGCCAGATTATTGATCCTGGATGCACCGAGTGTCGCCGGTGACCATTGCGTGATCAACTGAGTCTTGATCTCAAATCAGCGCTCTTGACACCATTCTGGCAATACTAAGAGTGTCGCCAGTGAGTGACGCCTGATCAACTATGGATTGATCTGCAGACTTCCAATCTTGACACTTTCAGCCCCTCACCTTTCAAGTTGTGGTATACAATAGTCTCATAAGCTCCAACAATCTCTCCCGACACTATTGCATACCACTTAAACTTGACAATTCCTGATCAACTGAGCCTTGATCTGCAATCTTCCAATCCTGACACTTTTAGTCACTACTCTTTCATGCTGTGGTATACAATGGTCTCACAAGTTACAATTGACAGGTTTGTTGAAAAGATTCACGTAGACCAAGGCTGAAATTGAGAATTTAAATCTATTTCAGAAGGGGAAAAGGCGACCATTGTTGAGGCTTTTTCTATCTTGTAGATTAAAGAAGCAGTGAAAGAATGTGGCGATGATAGGGCTCGAGGCCCCGCCGGGCTCAATGTGAAATTCATCAAGCACTTTTGGCATCTCTTTGAAGACGATTTCAAGAGATCTTTGATTGGTTTCATTCGATCAGGGAGATTTCATTGCTTTGATCCCAAAAAAGGACCCGATGGTTCTCAGTAATTACCGCCCCATTAATCTTGTTGGGATTACAAGTAAGATTATCTCCAAAGTGCTTGTGAACCGCTTAAAGAAGGTGTTGGGGTTGTTTATCTCAGACTCTCAATCAGCTTTCTTGAAAGGCAAGTACATTTTGGACGGGTTCATGAGGTCATGAACTGGGGAAAAAAAATTAAAAGTAGTAAATTTTTTTGAAAATTGACATTGAAAAGGCTTACGATAACTCAATTGGAATTTTGTCACTTCTATTCTATCTCAAATGGGTTTTTGGGATGTTTGGTGCTCTTGGATTATGGGGATCCTAGCTTTGGCTAGGTCCTCGGTGTTGGTAAACGGGTCACCCACCTTTGAGTTCAATGCGGAAAAGGCATCAGGCAAGGGGATCCTATTTCCCCATTTCTTTTTATTGTCATGATTAAAGTGTTGTTGTGTATGTTGGTAAGTGCGAGGAACGCGGATGTAATAAAAGCAATGTTTTCATAACCGGACCGGTCATCGAATCGACTACTTTACTGGTTCAATGGTTAGACTGGTCTAACCGGTGGAATCGGATTAATGAACTGTATAATAATATTAATTATTTTAGATTAGTATTAGATAAACTAATAAAGATAAATAGAAAGTACGACTTAGTTTAAAATTATAAAGATTAGTAATTTTAAGTTTTAATAGTAAACTAAATTAAAAAGCATACGTAAAACAGTATATATGGATATAGGGTAATAGGAAAAATAAGCAAAGCAATATTGGATACAGGGTATATATGGAATATTTCAACTTCCCATTTAACTTTAAATTAATTACTTTTGACAACTTTCTAAAGGTATTCAGCTCATTTTCTTTCTTCAACATTGAAGCTTTCCTTCTCTCTGTTTCTTCGAAGTTTCATCTTAGCTCCTTGCTACCATCGCTCAGGTCAAATGTCGACGTTCCTTAATGAAGTCCGGTGACTGTAAATCCGGCGTTTGTCCAACGTTTAGATTTTGTTCTTGAATATTGGATTTTGGTTCATGATTTTAGAGGCTACGGGTTCGACAGTCGAACCGGCCGGCCACCGGACCATCATCAACCGGGCGATTTTTGAAGGGACTAACGATCCAAGGCATAATATATAATAACGAGACTCTCGTTATTCATAGGAAATATGATAGTACAATCCGGTTACAAAACTGTATGAAAATAAATGAAATACAAATACAGTGTACCAATCTTGATTTAAGTAGACGTCTTTGGAAAACTTCAGCCGCACCTTCTTGTTCGAAACTCTGCTACAAAACAAGCAAAAATTGTTGACGGTTTTGGTTGAGGCACGTGTTCAACACGCTTCCCTTAAAACAGATTCCGCGCTTATACTAAAGACGACGCGACTGATTCCCAGGGTACAACAGCCGAAGCAGTATGTACTGCCGGAGATGGCCACGCGCCCGAGGTTACACCGGATAAAATTATAGTGTTAGAGCTCGTGGAAAATTATGATACGAAGGCGATGAAATCGTATAGAGAAACATATCTCTATAAGTATCCAACAAATGGGTCTTCAAGTGTTTCATCTTTTCTAAGAACTCTCCATGTATTTATGAATTTTTCTTGTATTTCTCTAGTGTACTTTTCATATGAGACACCATGTTCTAAATATCCAAGAGTCTTTTATAGAGTTAAGAGTCTCAATAATTATGTAATTAAACTCTAATAAAACTCATCAAATATCATCAAGAGTTTCACCATAAGAAGAGTTAAGAGTCACCATAATCATAGACCTAAACTCTATTAAAACTCATAAAATGTCATCATTAAAACTCAACTTAAGAGTTTTACCATATGAAGAGTTTACATAGTAATTATAATTTCACTTAATTGTAAATTAACTAGATATCCATTCACTAATTTTTCAACAATCCCCCACATGAATGGAGATCATTCAAAACACATAAAATTTCCAATGGAACCTTGACAGTTGAGTTTTGCATACGATAGGTAGGTGTTACCCTTTGAACCTTCGCTCATGAAATGAACTTAGCCCACTAGCTCTGAGTAGATCTTGATGTCTTTGAACTCGCATGCCGTTTGTGTAGACGACAATACACTTCATAGAAGACTCTCCCTAGCCGGGTCATCTCCTCATAGTCGTGTCGAATAATGGTCGTGAAACACTTTCCTGGTTCTGCGAGAGCTCTAGGAATTGTGCCCTCAATTCCATTCGAAGCGACCACACTTCTCTCTAACATAGGTGATTCTCCTTAGATCATTAAAAACATTGTGGTTATCGTGATTTATCCAAATCATTTACCACGTATTATGCTTAGCCTTACTCTTTGTCACTGAATATCATAGGAATAGACTAGGACGTATTTAAACACCCTTATATACTTTGGGGGTATGTATAACCATATATACTAGCTTATGCATATCATTTCCCCCACAGTGACTACCCTTAGGCATATGAGTTAGTTGTCCTATTGAACTTAGATCTTGTTCACATACCATTTTTTTCTATGGGCTTCAGTCTCATTCCACAACTTGATCTCTAATAAACCCTCAGGTTGTTGGATCCATAACATTAACAAATAACTTTGGATATTTGAGATCAGTTGTCATGATGTTTTCTTAACTCGTAAGTTAATTTTGCCTATTGTCAACTTCTAATACTATAACCTCAGTGGCCATCTGAATCTGGTTATATCATATGTCTTTGTAAGATACGCGTATCATTTAAGGCAAACACATCTCCATTATGCACTACGACCTTTGTGTCATCTACTTAGTCGTCTGCTTGCAATGTTAGATTGGATTACAAAATCCTTATTTCCAAACTTTTATGATACAAATGCAAGACACCCCCACATTTAAGTGTTATAGGATCTCATCCAGATGGGTAATGAAAACCATTTCTACACACTCTTATAGGGTTGTTTCTAAATGGATCCTCCCCCACATTTCTTGCCATTTGATCAACATTTTCGTAACTTCACTTATGACGACATTTATACACATCTGATTGAACAAGATCAACCTCATTGTATCAGTGAATTCAACTCATATTGCATTAGCTTACATAAGCTTCCGAGTTGACCAAAGCAGCACATGCCATTGTCATAAGTTTGTCACAAACTTAGAAAAATTCTAATTCAACATCTTGAATAAGCCTAGACAATGAGTTCTCCTCATTAGCTTTTCGAACAAACTCTTCAAAAGTTACATGTTTTTTTCCTATAATAAATGAAAATTCGTCCTTAACTTTGTCTATCGCACAAATTCTTATTGTGTTCATACACATTTGAATGTTTAGAGTTAATTAGTCTCAGTCAAGACCCATAATTAACCAAGTACTAGTCTAGCATGCTTTAGACTACAATACTTTAGCATGTTAACAGAAGATGCATCATTCTGATTCTTCACAGCCCCAATGATATCATAATACCACTTTGCAACATTCATCCCTTGTTAAGACAAAATAATGAGACAATTCATAATCCTAAAACATCAATATTTAGGAAAGTCTGACAAATTATTGTATATAACACATAGCTAAAATTTATCATTCAATTAAGGAACATAACTTGTTTACCTTTGATCTCCAATGTTTTACCATTGACTCGTAAGAACTTAAACATAAGTCTTAATCCAAGTCACTTGGCGAACACATTCATCACCGACAAGATGAATGTTCCTCGTCTACAATCACTATTATGTGTGAGATAGAGTCAACTAGATCAACACTCAACAACATGGCATTCATAATTTTGCCATAAGTAATTTGTACACATCTATATTGTTATTCATTAGGAGATATGTATATTTAGGATTCTCTTCCACACGAATATAAAATCTCCATATAGTTCTAACAATAATCAAGTGGTAGACGCATCTACGAATAGATCACTTGGAACAAATCTCGCAAGATTTATCAAAGGTATACAATAACATATAGTACTTTTTCTTTCATATATTAGAATTCACACTTGTGAATTTTCCAATGACTTCTAACGAAGTACTTCAACATGAATCTCGTTTATGTATTTCATCTCAATACACTCACTACTCACTCGTGATGTGGTTACACATTTGATGTCTCGTCTTTGACTTTTAGTCAATGCAACAACTCTCAAGTTGTTTATGTCCAAATATTTTCATGTACTATCCGTTTAAAACCATATTCTTTTAGACAATGTATAGTTGACGTTATAATTACTTTCCACAAAATAATTTATACGTCACAAACATTAGTGACTTATTTCTTTGTAAAAATTGCATGTGTTATCCAAAGATATTGAACACAACAATAAAATACATTGGAAACTAAATCATAGGTGTCAAACACTTTGAAATTTAAACGGAAGCATAAACGATATGTAGACATCAAATATCAAAGTGCTTTTAACTTCAACACTTTATATTATGATCGAAATCTTCTCAACGATATCGTCCCAAGGCATGTCTTGAGGTACTCCCTCAATAAAACTCCAATGCACTTGTAAGTACAAGTTCCTCGTTTCATCTTGAAACTTTGAACTTAGACAAGTTTGCTCAAAACAACACCAAGTTGTTACAAAGGCTACATTTAAGTAGTAAACTTGAACAATTAAATTTGTTCACAACAACACCAAGTTGTTTTCCACCAAATAATATCCACGAGAACGAACCGTTTACATAAAACGTTTTTCAAGGATAAGTTTACAAAATAAACCATTTCTCATCATTTTTAATGCACACATAGGCAATTAAATGTTTACATAAAACTTTTCCATTCATTATGGCTTATACAATGTACAATCTCTAACATTGTATTTGTGATTCAAGTTTTCTAATACACGTGTTAGAAAATTTAAGTCAATATATATATATATATATATATATATATATATATATATATATATATATATATATAACATGACCATTTGGATTTACAAATCACAAATTAAAGTTGGTGATAAATCCCACACAACTACACCATCACTTTATGGTGATTTAATTCTTATATTCTTACTCTTGTAATATTCCAATCTCATCAAGTTAGGCACATAGCCTACTTTTAATACAAGAGACATGGGGTGGAGAAAAGTCTGACTCAATTAGAGATTTTATTAGAGACATAAACTCTAATAAAAACTAATAAATTGACATAAAACTTTACTTAAGAGATTATCTTCCATACTCAATTAGAGATTTTATTAGAGACATAAACTCTAATAAAAACTGGTAGGTTAACTTTTTATTAAAATTATATTGCAAAATATATAATAACGATACTCTCGTTATTCATAGGAAATATGATAGTACAATCCGGTTACAAAACTGTATGAAAATAAATGAAATACAAATACATTGTACCAATCTTGATTTAAGTAGACGTCTTTGGAAAACTTCAACCGCACCTTCTTGTTCGAAACTCTGCTACAAAACAAACAAAAATTGTTGACGGTTTTGGTTGAGGCACGTGTTCAACACGCTTCCCTTAAAACAGATTCCGCGCTTCTACTAAAGACGACGCGACTGATTCCCAGGGTACAACAGTCGAAGTAGTATGTACTGCCGGAGATGGCCACGCGCCCGAGGTTACACCGGATAAAATTATAGTGTTAGAACTCGTGGAAAATTATGATACGAAGGTGATGAAATCGTATAGAGAAACATATCTCTAAAAGTACCCAACAAATGGGTCTTCAAGTGTTTCATCTTTTCTAAGAACTCTCCATGCATTCACTAATTTTTCTTGTATGATTTCTCTTGTATTTCTCTAGTGTACTTTTCATATGAGACACCATGTTCTAAATATCCAAGAGTCTTTTATAGAGTTAAGAGTCTCAATAATTATGTACTTAAACTCTAATAAAACTCATCAAATGTCATCAAGAGTTTCACCATATGAAGAGTTAAGAGTCACCATAATCATAGACTTAAACTCTATTAAAACTCATAAAATGTCATCATTAAAACTCTACATAAGAGTTTTACCATATGAAGAGTTTACCTAGTAATTGTAATTTCACTTAATTATAAATTAACTAGATATCCATTCACTAATTTTCCAACAGGAACTTGAAGATATGGCAAAGATCATCGGGTGTAAAGAAGGATGAGTCTCGTTCAAATATCTTTGCTTAACGGTTGGTGCCAATATAAACCGGATATGCAATTGGGGACTGGTCTATGATATTTTTGATGCTCGGTTAGCATCTTGGAAGACATCACTTCTATCCATTGGCGGTAGAATCACTTTGATCAAGCTGGTTCTTGAAAGTCTTCCCAATTACTATTTCTCTTTGTACACGACTATGGTGCAAGTGATTAAGGAGTTGAGAGGCAAACTTAAAAGTTTCTTTGCCGAGGTGTGAACGTGAATAAAAAACTCCATTAGGTGGCGTGGGACCGAGTTATTTTTCAGAAAGAAGGTGACGGCTTAAGGTTGAGCCGTCTAAAAGACATTATCGTTGCACTCTTGTCAAAGTGAGGATGGAGGTTAAAGATCGAACCAGAAAATCTGTGGACAAAAGTTATCCTTGCAATTCGCACGACAAGACTTACATGGGATTTTATTCCGGCTAGGAACATCTTAGGAGGCTTTTGGTGCGAAATTGTCAAAACATTGTCGAAACTAAAATTGAAGAACTTTCGCTGAGGAACTTCTTTAAAGGGATGGTCAAGAATGGGATGATATTGCATTTTGGCTGGATCTGCGGTAATAAATGAATAATTGAGAGGTGGGCAGATGCAGGCCCAAGTGTGAAAGATCAAGCCATGGCATTTTTAGAGGCCCATGATCAAAGCTTGAAACGAGGAGCACGTCGTGACAAGGACCTAAAAGGGCCTTGCCCAAGTTTCGGTCCAAAAAACGCATTCTAGTTGGAGTTACGGGCAATCTTGTGTTTTTTTTCATGTCTTATGCACTTTGTTATTGGGCTTGTGTTTGGCCCATGGCCTTTTATTGGCCCGTTTTGAATTTATGTTCTTATTTATATCCTTGTCATATAATATGGATGCTCATTCATGAATTTTGCATTGACAACAATGTTTCATTTTAAATTCTCTGCCTTTAGGACGAATTTTGGTGGTTTGTGGAAGATTGTCACGGACATTCTTAGAATCAACATGATCAAATCTTTGTTATCATTTCACACGCTATATAAAGGGCGAATTGATGCAGCTATATGCGCTGATCAATTCAATCGTTTTGGTGGATAAGCGGGACGAATGGAAGTGGGTGGGAGCTGTGGATGGTGAGTATAGTGTTGGTGTTGGTGTTTTAAAAAGATTATTATACACAAAAGTCAGGGGCAACAACGAATTCTATGTTCCCGGGTCGTGCAAATGGATTCCGTTGAAATGCAATGTATTTATTTGGCGCGTTGAAATGAACAGGATCCCAACTACCGTGGAGTTGGTTAAACAGGCTATCAACGTTTCGGATATGACCTGTTCATTTTGTGATTTTGGTGAACGGACTATGGAGCATATGTTCACGTCTTTCTTGGTCTCGTCGGTGGTATGGCTGCAAATTAGTAAGTGGTATAAAGTGCCCAATATCTACGCATTGTTGTTCAGAGACCTTCTCAAGGTTCACGGTAGGTGTGGGCCGGAGAAAAAGGCAGCGGAGGGTAGGAGTAGTTAGGATCAGATGCTAGAGAATTTGGAGAGCAAGGAACAAGTTAAAATTTAGTAACAAGTCGGTAAAACTTGAGGACATCGTAAGCGAAGTGAAGTCGGTAGGATTTCTTTGGTATAGAAGTAGATCTAAAATGAAACATGAATCGTGGGAGAATTTGTGTAAATATTTTTGACCGTTGCACACAACGGCACAATTTCAAAAATAAAAAATAAAAAAAAACTTATTTTTTATTTTCTAATTAAAGCAACTTAACCATTTTTTCAACCAAAATCCTACAATTCTCTAAACATATTTACACCCATTTAACCAAAAAAAACTCATGGATCCGAGCCGATCAAACCCGCGTCCTTTCTTTGCGAACACACCCGCTACTCCTTCGACTCAACCTCCACTTTGTACCCCACGACACCAAATGGTTCCATTTTCGTTTGGTGGTTTTAGCCAAAATCCAAATGCTTAGCAACTTCAATACCAACATCAACAACAACAAATGCAAATGCAAATGCCACCGTCCCAACCATTGAGTCAAACCGCAACCGAGCATGAGTACGTTTCTTTAGCCGTAAATGACGATGTTATACCCGAAACGCAACCACAAATGACAAAGGCTGCACGAGCGTGGGTTAAAGCTTTGATCGACCCGATATTAGGTATACTTTATTTTTATTTTCTTAGAAAAGTATAAAAGTTAATAATTTATATTACATTAATAAACATTGATTATATTTTTAAATTTTAATGTGTAGCAAATAATCGAAAACGTGAAGGCTTTTACAACCAAGTTTGTAAAGAATTCTTTAAATTGATGCAACGCGAACCATATCGATTCGTCCATTCCGTTAGTTTAAAATGGAGGGAAATGAATGCAAAAATTGGTATCTTTGCGGGCATATTTCAAAACGAATGGAACAATTGTCCAAGTGGGGAAAGTGATGAAAATTGTTTGGCAGCGAGTATTAAAAAATACGCCAAGGGTAAACATGGGCCGTGGCATTATCAAAGGGCATATGAAATCTTGAGAAATTGTGAGAAATGGAAGGTGGTGCTTAATGAGGTAGCGCAAGCGAAAAGATCTAAACAAGTGCATCGGGTAGTTATAGTGTGGGTGGTTCCGATGCACGCTTGTGCTATCAATATAAATGATGAACCCGAGTTCGAAGATGTAACTCCTACTCCTGAATCGATACAGCCACCGGGAAGGGATCGTGCTAAAAAGGACCATGTGAAGGCTTCGGGTTCGAAGACAACGAGCTCGGGTGATGTATCTAAACTTGATACAATTCTACAAAATTTTGATCATTTTATGAGAGTGCAAGAGGAAAGGTACAAAAAGAAAGAAAAAGAAAAAGAAGTAGACGTGGGGCTTTCAAGGGAGAGACTAGAGTTTGACAAGAGGCGACTCGAATTTGATCTTCAAAATCAAGAAACCAAAGAGTTCCGAATAGTGACAACCGACATCGAAACCTTACCTGAAAGAGACCGTGCGGTGCTATCGAGAATGAAAGACAAGATCGCGAAGAAATGGCTTGGTGGAAGTAAAAGCGGGCTTTAGTTATTTTTGAAGTTTAGTTTATTTAAATTATGCTTTTTAGGTCTATTTAATTTTAATTTTGATTAATGAAAACTTTATTTTAATTTATGTATTAGAAAAATAAAAACATGGAAAGGGAAATGGGAATAAAGGGGAACCACACCCCATATATGGGGGAGTAGTGATGATGTGAAGATGATGGTGATGTGAAGCCTAGGTGGTCATGGAGGAAAGGGAACCATACCCCATGGTCTTAGTATGCCAAAATGATTTAAAAGTGTTGGTGTCCTACACAATTTTGTATCTTACACCAAACAATTGTTTTTAGGGTGTATGGAATGTTGTTTATTATGGTATAGGAAACCTTGAATATGTAGAATTATATGTAGAATTGTTTTTATTGTGTAAGATGCACAACTATTTTATAGAATAAGCTCATTAAATAATTAGAGTTAATTAACTTAAATAGCAAAAATAAAGGATAAACTAAATGTGATTTATTTTCATTTCAACTCTTAAAAAAACCCTAACAACCATAATAAAAACATGAAAAACTTATACGATCATATTTTAGAATCTGATTCATTTGTATGTCAAATTAAGCAGATCCATCTAAAGTGCATCTATGAATAGATTGTAATATTTTTTTAATGGCAAATGTTACTTCAAATATATATCACACCAATAAATATAAATTACATCCTTCTTTAGGTTTGAATCTGCGATCTTCTATATCAAGTAGGCTAGCCCCATATTGTCAAAAATAACGTCACTAGCAGTATTCAAATGTAGGACCTCTGGGATGTTAACGTTTTAGATTCCTTAATTATTTCAGAAAACACACAATATACAGATTAAATTTGGCTTTATGAAATGATTCCTTCATTTTCTCAAACATTTTGGCAAAAGGATCCATCCATAAAGAAAAAACCTTCACCCTCAATAAATTAACCGATCGATGACTTTTGAAACAAGTTCCTTGATTTGGTTGGAACAGTTTTAGTGATATATTCACTGCTATTTTCCTCATACCACAACGAATAATAATCTGAAATGAAATCTTTTCCCATATAGTCCTTAAACGTCCGTTCAATTACCTTAAAATATTAATTTCATGTGGTATCTCGGTTCGATGATGGCCTTAGAGAGGCTATAGAAGACATAGTAGTGGGTGACGGCCCCTTCTTTGGTGACCTCCAGTGACGTCTAGCATCTTTTCCAATGCGTTTAGGTGGTTTGGGCCTCTTCTCAGCTCGAGATGTTGTGGCTTATGACTTTGTGGCGTCTAGAGCTCAGTCTTGGGAACTACAGGATCACATCCTTCGAAATTGTGAAGTCGTCGGGCTTGACCCAGACTATCAGCAGGCGCTTGAACGCTTAAATCCCAGACTTGGATATTGGCGGTTTCTCTAATAAGGACACCGCCCCCTCGAAGCCACAAAAAACGTTGGCGAATGCTCTGTTTAGCAAAATCGCTCAAAGCCTGAGAGAAGCTTTTGATTTGTCATCCCGCCAGAAGGCGGTGTTTGAGTGCCTGAAAGGTCCCCATGCTCAGGAATTTCCATTATACTAATTGAGGGGTTGGGACAATGTATGTCTGCAGTAGAATATAGAGCCATTCTCAAATACCGTTGATGATCCCTATGTACCCGGAAGATGAAACTTGTCCGATATGTCGTAAAGTTTGTATGGATAAATACGGGGAGCATGCAGTTCACTGTAAAGAGCTCCCTGGGTTCAAATATCGGCACGACTGGGTGCGTGATGCTTTGTGGGACATCTTAAGAAGAGCTGGGATTTCGGCTAAGAAAGAGGCCCCTGTGAATTTCCTCACGGACCCTATGGAAGGGAGATCTACTCTACGACCAGCGGATCTGCTCGTCTTTGGCTGGGCTGGGGGGAAATATGCTTGTGTAGACCTCAAGGGGGTTTTCCCTTTGGTTGGTTTAAGGGAAAACGGGTTTGTAGCTGGACAAGCGGCAAGAAAGGCAAAATCAAAGAAAGTGGATAAGCACGCTAAAGCTTGCGCAAAGAACCAGCATGTCTTTGTCCCTTCTGCCTTTGATACTTTTGGCTCCCTAGCGCCAGAAGTTATCCACTTCTTGACGAGGGTTCAACGGATCGTCTACAGCAATTGTATAACCCCAAGTGGGCAAGGGTCTGTATTTGGAAGGTTAGGGTTTGCAATTCAGAAAGGATTGGCAGAGCAACTTGTTGCCTGGCTACCTTTTGTTTTGATGTAACTTGCCAGTTTTCTGGCTTATATATGAATTATATTTATGTGAAAAAAATAGGTATATTATCTTTTCTGATTTTAACAAAATATCACCGACATAAATCTGGCCGTGGATGAAAAACTGTTTTCTAGTGGTGTATATTACTAACCACATAATCAATTCACATATTATTATTTGTTTAGCAGCAGAATTTAAGTTTATTTAATTTGTTTAGCAGCAAGATTTAGTTTATTTATAGTCAGAAGCTACAACAGAAGTATTTATTGAAAAGGATTCAAACCTCAACACTTTCAGGCTTTTCTGGATAGAAAGTAGGAGGGGCACTGGCTGGAACACTTGATAGTCGATTGGCCTGAACTAGAGCAACCCTTGACTCTTTAAAATGAATTAATTAAGGCCGTATTAGATCTTTATATATACATATGTATCATGAGCTGGCGCCAGCAATTAACTTTTCTTTTTTAATCAGTAATTGACTTTTAAAGAGACTCGAACAACTTTTTCTGTCCAAGTTCAATTACTTCTATACCCGTTTAGTGGAGAGATATATTAATGATATAATAAATAAATATTTTGTTGTTTGTATTCTAAACAAGCCCGTCATGAATTGCAGTCTCTAAGGCTAGTGGGTATGGGGCCGGCATATGCCTGGCAAGGCCCCGCGTCGGACCTCCACACCGCCTCCTTAGGTCCGGCTTCAGCACATCCGGCTAGAATCTGTCGCCCATGCTGTGCCACCTTTCACCATTTTCAAAACATATTACCGTTGCAAAATGGCTAATTTTTTTTAAAAGTTTTTTTTATTTACTTTAAATACACATAAATCCTTCATTTTTATACCTCATTCTAACAAAACCTACCAACTCTTCTCATCAAATTTTATCCTTCATCTCTTTTTTATAAAAAAAACATTAATCCTTTCAACCCGAACAACCCAAACCCGAACCCGTTCAACCCGAACAACCCAAACAACCCCAACCCGAACCCGAATCCTAACATTTTTTCGATGCCCGGTTACACTCCGGCTATCGACCCTTCATGGTCTAACCCGCAATTTACATTTTCGGGATTCCAACAATCACCGAACGCGTTCCATTCCATGTCTCAAGTCCAACAAATGCATCAATTTCAAGCACTCCAACAAATGATGCTACGCAACCCGTTAAAATCTCAACCGCCGTTAGAATCCCAGCCTCGATCATCCCCGGTTCGACTTGACGTTGACGACGAAGTATTCCCCGAATCCCCACCGCAAACTATAGGACGCAAAAAAAACAAGGGGAAGGCGGCTCAAGGCGATACCAGTTCGAAACCAAAGACAAGACCTTGGACAAAAGCGAAGGAGGAAGCGCTAGCAATGGCGTGGGTTAAGTCCTCTACTAACCCGGTTATCGGTATGAACCAATTATTTTTAGAATTTTTATTTTATATTTTACTAATGTAACTTTTTTTTTAAATTTAGGAATAACCAAACAAGTAATAGCTTTTGGAAGGGAGTAACGGAAAGATTTAACAAGATTATGGAGCAAGCCCCGTCGCGTGATTACGAGTCCGTCTCTTCCAAGTGGCGAAAAATGAGCTACAAGATCAACCGCTTTAGCGAATTTTTTAACTGCTATTACACAAATCCTCCTAGTGGGACTAACGAAGAAAACATAGTCGAATATGCTTTGGCTAAATGGGACGAAAAGGAGAAGACTCCTTTCCAACATCTTCGAGCATGGAAAGTTTTAAAGAAAGAAAACAAATGGAGGCCGGTTCCAAACGAGGTCGCATCCGCCAAACGGACTAAAACTTCCGAGTCCGGAAGTTATAGTACGGGAGGCTCAACCGCTCGTTGTCACATAGACATAAATTACGAGCCGAAATTTGAAAAGGAGTTTGTTGTTGAGGAGTTGCAACGTCCCCCTGGAAGGGACAAGTCAAAAAAAGCGGCGTCCGAAAAAAAGGAATCGACTTCCGGGAGCGGTTCAAAAATGGACGAGTTGATATCTGAATTCCGTTCGTTCAAAGAGCTCACTGCGGAAAAAAAATGGTTATAAGAAAAACTTGTCGGCCGACCATGCTCGAGCGGAGGATTTTAGGATTATGAGGTTGGATCTCGACTTGGTTCCGGAGTATGAACGCGAGGTCTATTGGGGGATGAAAGAGGAAGTTAAGAGAAAATGAACCTCATAGTTTAATTAATTTTTAGGATTCGTAATTTTATTTTTTAGGATTCGTATTTTTGTTTTAGGATGCGTAATGTTTTTATTAATTTTATGTAATGGATTTAATTATCTTGTTTTATGTCGTATTATTTTTATATTTTTGTAGTGTTTTTATAAAACTAAACTAATAAAAAAATAAAAATTATTTAATATTTGAAGTGGGGTAGGCTCATCCTCCACCCCTTTCATTTTGTTAGGAAGGGCATCATTTGAAGGATGAGGATGTGGCGTCCTACGTGACGGCCCATCCCCATGAGGATGACCCTCTGTATACCCACTAGCCTAATTCGGAACACTACAAAGGATTTGTTAATAATGGGAAACCTTCTAAATTAATTATACAAATACATTTATTAAACCAGTACTATTAATCAATAATTTCAAAAAACTAATTATTATTAACCATAATAAAAACTAATTATTTACTAATTATTTGTTATTGTTTTTTATTTATTGATCATGACAAGAAATTAAAAAAAATTATATAACCTATAACGACATGCCGTTGCTACGATTGGTTCCAAGCAATGGCGGACCTAGGAAAATATTTCATGGGGTGCGGAAAATTTCGTGATTATTTTTCTATCAGTATACATTCTTTTTATCTGGCCGGGTCGGGTCATAAATTTTTTCGGCCAGAAGCAGTTCCGGGTCACACAATAAAAATACCAAATTAAAATTTAAATTTCTTATAAAGTATAAATGAACTATAAATATATAACAAAATCAATAGAACTAAATGTTATAATATATTTATTAGAGTAATCTTTTAAAAATTGAATCTAATAAACTTTATGTTATAAAATTGAATTATATACATTACTAAGAGGACCCGGGGTGGACGCGTGATGTCCCCCGGTCACGCGTTTTCGTGTTTTGCACACCGCCGCCACCAACATATAACGCGTGATATATGTTCAACGCGTGATATATATAACGCGTTGAACTTTCAAAAATCGAACGTTGTGAACATGACCGTTGATATTGTACCCTTTTTTAATTAAAAAAAACCTAAAACAATCTATATATACTTAATCTATATATACTTTACAATTTTTAACCATTTCACCCACATTAAAACACAAACAAATATCACACATTTTACAATTTTATACCATTTCACAAATGAATTTTCCTACGGTTTCGACATTTCCGATGGACAGCGATAGCGATAGCCAATCGTTTTCCGACAATGAGACGCTTAAATTTTTCGTCTCGGTGTATAAAGATCATGAAGAAAGTTCGAACCGCCCAAAGAAGAAAATGGTGGATCGTGATCGTATACATGCCAACGAAGTCTTAATGAACGATTATTTTGTGGAGAATCCGGTCTACAATGCCCAAACATTTAGAGATCGGTTTCATTTACCAAAATAATTATTTTTAAAGATTGTTGGAGACATCGAAGCAACCGAAGAATGGTTTCAAGAAAGTTACGACGCGGGGGGCAAACCAAGTTTCACGCCAATACAAAAATGCACGTCGGCCATTCGTCAACTAGCGACAGGTAACCCTCCCGATCAATTTGATGAATACCTAGCTATGTCGGACATAACTTCTCGTGAATGTCTGCAATTTTTTGTAACGCGGTCATTAAATTGTATGGTAAAGAGTTTTTACGTAAACCGACGAGACACGACATCTCACGTATTTACGCCGCACATGAGGCTAGATGGCATTTCCCTGGGATGCTCGGTAGCATCGATTATACACATATCGAGTGGAGAAATTGTCCAAGAGAGTTGCGAGGGGAGTATGTTAGGGTGACATCAAAAGGCAACCATCATACTTGAAGCAGCGGCGTCGAATGATTTATGGTTTTGGCATTCATATTTTGGTGTTCCGGGTTCAAACAACGACATCAATGTCACACCCGGTCGATAACGGAAATGCGTGGTGCGAACTTGATTAGTTTTCATTACATACGATATAACTAAACAACTATATGATTAAAACAAACACGATGTTCATCCATTGATATAAGTAAGAGATACACATCATTGGTTGTTCAAATACAAGACAACATAAGTTATAAGTTTTACAAAAGACAAGTTCAACTTAGCTTTAAAAACAAATGCTTTGCATCCTATATCTCACTGAAGATGAGATATATGAACCTAACCCTTCAAAACATGGATGACATCGACTACTTGTTATCCTTGAAACCACTTGACCAACGACACCAAGATCCACTTCAATTTCCTGAAATACATGTAAGTTTGAAAACATCAACAAAAGTTGGTGAGTTCATGTGTTTTGGGTTCATAACAAATGATCTTAAAACATTTGAAATATCGTTGTGTGAAAATGTGGTATGTAAAGCGTCAATGAACTTGTTGATCATTAATGTTTTGCAAGGACATTAATATGTGTGACGACATAGGAAGCACTCAACCCTCGACGATTTAGTTTCCGTTCCATCCGGCTGGGACAACAAAAGCACTACATGTGGCCAAACAGGGACCCATGTGGGGCTCGCCTACACCCGATAGATCTACCACCACTCTTGTTCCAAAGGTCTTATAAAAGATTAATGGCACTTAAGTTTCACCATATTCATACATGATCTAATATTTCATTCCATAGCTAAACCATACCATCGAAACATGTATCCCCCCCGAGGGTTATAAAAGCAAAAACATTTAAGAGAAAAGGGGGACATGAACTCCCTGATTTGCGTCCGTGTGATTGTGCTAGCAAACGGGTATCCAAAAGCGCGTATTAACCTACAAGTGCTCTAACTCATTAGACACTTGGGATTATGTTAAAAGTGTACACGTTGTTCATCTTGAACATTATAGTATTTGGATCCCTTAAGTATTTTAAATATGTTGGCTTTTGTTTCATGTGTTCGTTTTAATCTATATTCCTTTTATATCTCTGGAATTCATCCGTAGTACGAACGGGCGTCGCTCTTCATGAGTCTCCGTGCCTCGCACGAGTATATGTGGACCTAGCCCATAAGAGTCTTTGTGCCTCGCACAAGTGTGAATGGGCCTAGCCCATTTGAGTCTCCGTGATCCACATGGTATGAGTGGGCCTAGCCCGTGAGAATCTCCGTGCCACGCACGGCTTACGTTTGTTATATATATATTCTCAAAATATATATCTCAAGTCTAGTGAACCTCGTTCACTTGTGATATCATGTTCAGTTTGAGTATGAGTACTTGTTCTTTAATTTTGTATACTTTCGATAGTTATAAATATTAAAAATACTTATTTTCAACTTCATATATTTGTTGATGTATTTGTGTACTTTATTACTTGGTATTTGTACCGTATTTATTCCGTATTTATACATGTAGGTGTACCGTACATATACCGTATTGGTATGTGTAGGCATACCGTATGTATACCGTATTTATACCATATTTGTATACTTTATTATTGGTATTTTTATAAAATTGGGCCTAGCCCAGAGAAGTTAGTGTGAATGGGCCCAGCCCATTTAAGTTATGCATGAGGGCCTAGCCCAATGTATATGTGATGATGGGCCTAGCCCAATTGATGTGTTAATGGGTCTAGCCCAACTTATTATATAAATGGGCTCTTACTAGCCCATCTCGAATCCAAGTATTTTTGTATTCTCACAAGAGTATTTTAGCGTGTTTTACACGTATTATTATACTTGTATACTTGTATGTATGTATATATACTTAGAAGTTTTGCCTTATACTTTCCGGAACTTTTATGTGTGTTAGTAAGTATTTATTTTTCGCTTGTCTAAAAATAAATATTATTTTTAGAATCGTGTCATGGTAACCAATCAAGTATATTTTCGTGTTGCAAGTGATCATGTGTCGTCTGCGATGTGTACACTTTCCGAGTCGATCCGCTAGAATGGTCGTTACCGATGTCGATGAGCTTTGTTCGATAGGACTCTTGTTAAATATTTTGTGTCGGTTCGAAATATATGTTAACTTGTATTTTTCGAGTGAGCCGTATTTATATTTTTTGGTGTGTATACTTCCTATAACTAGCATATACACATAAAGCGGAAACAATATTCATCAAAATGGTGTTTTAACACAAGTTTATGTAACTTTATCAAAAATAATACTTCATGTCATTTTTATACTTTTCACCAATTTATTATTTACAGAAAATATCTTTTCTAGTTCTAGTAAACTCCTTGAATGATTAATACTTAACCATTGTCATTAAGGTTCGTCTAATCACGATTAACCATTGTCATTATACTTAACCTTTGTCATTAAGATTACTAATCACGATTAACCATGCTAATCACCCCGTTAATTAATTTTTAATCGCGATTAATATTTTAGAAAATTTCATCATAGTTTCCCCTAAATTATGACGTTTTCCATTTTTATTAAACGTATTTTTTAGCGTGTTTAACTCAAATTTCATCATCAACTCAATATCAACTTTGCATGTATAGAAAAACATAATACATCTTCATTTTCCCATGAACCATATATATTATATATATATACATACACACATATATATATATATATATATATATATATATATATAGCATGAACTTCTAAGAATATATTTTAACAACACTTTTAAAACTAACATATTGTCTTATGAGTTTTAGTCTAGTCCATCCATTTACCCAAACTTATTTAGGCTACTTTTAAGACCAATATAAAATAATCATAATTTTACTCCTTGTAGGAGTTATACTTGTTTTAAAAAAAATATTTTTTTAGCTTATTATTCAAGTTCATGCGTGATGAAGATGATGATCTTGTTAGATCTAAACATCTTGATGTTTAGATTATGACTTTTAACCATAATTATACAAGATCATAATTTTTAAACAAATTATTTTATCATAACCATCAAGTTCATACTAACTAGCTAACAAAAATTAATATAATCAACATGTAAATACTTTATTTTTGTAAGCTTTTAAGTTATATTTAGAGTTTTTAAGCTTTGTTATGTAAGATGTTCAAGATGGTTTAACATGTATTTAATTAACTACACATTATAACTAGCTTAAAAAAAATAAAAGATGGGCTACAATTTTGCACAAGATTAAGAGAAATGAGAGCTTCAAAGTGTTCCTAATGGTTCTCCATGCTTGCAAACTCCTTAGGTCACTTTAAAATGGTGTTTATAAGCTTGAATTATGTTGTTTTGAAGTTAAAAATGGAGGGTTGTAACGGGTGTTTGGGAACCGTATGGAAAGAAAGAGGGTGTGTTGTGAGTTTTCTTTAGAAACTTGAAGTTGGTAAAAGAAGTTATGATGTTGGTTAATTATTAGATCTTCTCTTACAATTTAGCCAACACAAAGATCACTTCTACCATGCTTTCTTAGTATTTTTCAAAAACAAGTAAATCATGGGGTAAGGCCCCACATGGCACATTTTTTTTAGGATGGATAGGTTATTTTTTTAAAGTTTAAACATGTGTTATATTATATAAGTCTAGATATTTATGTAATTAGTAAAACTCTTGCATCATTATGATAGTTAATAATGTTTAGGGTGTCAATGAAGTCTAACTAGTTCATTAGACTAGTTAACTAGGTGTTAGGATGATAAAAATATTACTAGTTCGTTCATCTGTACGATATTGAGTGTTATATAAAAGATGCTCTATAATACCGGGAGCTATGGTTTTATTTTACCATCAATGACGTTTATTTAAGGCGTTTGCGATGCCAAAATATGGCTAACTAGTTCGCTAGCTTTTTAGTTTAAGAAATTGGATGGTAGGAATATAACTTGTTCGTCTATCGGCTCTCGAATTTGGGTAATGTATAAAAGTTGGGGCGTGACACCGTGGGTTTATGTTTCGGGTATCCATTATCCCTAAGCTTATTTGGGATGTAAAATATTATTTAAAAGTTCTACGGACATTAAAAAAATGCCGAATTTTTTTATGTTGCGGAAAATTTATTTTATTATATTTTAGCGCGGTTCGGACGAATTTAAGGCGTTTACTTGTGATATCATGTTCAGTTTGAGTATGAGTACTTGTTCTTTAATTTTGTATACTTTCGATATTTATAAATATTAAAAATATTTCTTTTCAACTTCATATATTTGTTGATGTATTTGTGTACTTTATTACTTGGTATTTGTACCGTATTTATGCCGTATTTATACATGTAGGTGTACCGTACATATACCGTATTGGTATGTGTAGGCATACCGTATGTATACCGTATTTATACCATATTTGTATACTTTATTATTGGTATTTTTATAAAATTGGGCCTAGCCCAGAGAAGTTAGTGTGAATGGGCCCAGCCCATTTAAGTTATGCATGAGGGCCTAGCCCAATGTATATGTGATGATGGGCCTAGCCCAATTGATGTGTTAATGGGTCTAGCCCAACTTATTATATAAATGGGCTCTTACTAGCCCATCTCGAATCCAAGTATTTTTGTATTCTCACAAGAGTATTTTAGCGTGTTTTACACGTATTATTATACTTGTATACTTGTATGTATGTATATATACTTAGAAGTTTTGCCTTATACTTTCCGGAACTTTTATGTGTGTTAGTAAGTATTTATTTTTCGCTTGTCTAAAAATAAATATTATTTTTAGAATCGTGTCATGGTAACCAATCAAGTATATTTTCGTGTTGCAAGTGATCATGTGTCGTCTGCGATGTGTACACTTTCCGAGTCGATCCGCTAGAATGGTCGTTACCGATGTCGATGAGCTTTGTTCGATAGGACTCTTGTTAAATATTTTGTGTCGGTTCGAAATATATGTTAACTTGTATTTTTCGAGTGAGCCGTATTTATATTTTTTGGTGTGTATACTTCCTATAACTAGCATATACACATAAAGCGGAAACAATATTCATCAAAATGGTGTTTTAACACAAGTTTATGTAACTTTATCAAAAATAATACTTCATGTCATTTTTATGCTTTTCACCAATTTATTATTTACAGAAAATATCTTTTCTAGTTCTAGTAAACTCCTTGAATGATTAATACTTAACCATTGTCATTAAGGTTCGTCTAATCACGATTAACCATTGTCATTATACTTAACCTTTGTCATTAAGATTACTAATCACGATTAACCATGCTAATCACCCCGTTAATTAATTTTTAATCGCGATTAATATTTTAGAAAATTTCATCATAGTTTCCCCTAAATTATGACGTTTTCCATTTTTATTAAACGTATTTTTTAGCGTGTTTAACTCAAATTTCATCATCAACTCAATATCAACTTTGCATGTATAGAAAAACATAATACATCTTCATTTTCCCATGAACCATATATATTATATATATATACATACACACATATATATATATATATATATATATATATATATATATAGCATGAACTTCTAAGAATATATTTTAACAACACTTTTAAAACTAACATATTGTCTTATGAGTTTTAGTCTAGTCCATCCATTTACCCAAACTTATTTAGGCTACTTTTAAGACCAATATAAAATAATCATAATTTTACTCCTTGTAGGAGTTATACTTGTTTTAAAAAAAATTTTTTTAGCTTATTATTCAAGTTCATGCGTGATGAAGATGATGATCTTGTTAGATCTAAACATCTTGATGTTTAGATTATGACTTTTAACCATAATTATACAAGATCATAATTTTTAAACAAATTATTTTATCATAACCATCAAGTTCATACTAACTAGCTAACAAAAATTAATATAATCAACATGTAAATACTTTATTTTTGTAAGCTTTTAAGTTATATTTAGAGTTTTTAAGCTTTGTTATGTAAGATGTTCAAGATGGTTTAACATGTATTTAATTAACTACACATTATAACTAGCTTAAAAAAAATAAAAGATGGGCTACAATTTTGCACAAGATTAAGAGAAATGAGAGCTTCAAAGTGTTCCTAATGGTTCTCCATGCTTGCAAACTCCTTAGGTCACTTTAAAATGGTGTTTATAAGCTTGAATTATGTTGTTTTGAAGTTAAAAATGGAGGGTTGTAACGGGTGTTTGGGAACCGTATGGAAAGAAAGAGGGTGTGTTGTGAGTTTTCTTTAGAAACTTGAAGTTGGTAAAAGAAGTTATGATGTTGGTTAATTATTAGATCTTCTCTTACAATTTAGCCAACACAAAGATCACTTCTACCATGCTTTCTTAGTATTTTTCAAAAACAAGTAAATCATGGGGTAAGGCCCCACATGGCACATTTTTTTTAGGATGGATAGGTTATTTTTTTAAAGTTTAAACATGTGTTATATATATAAGTCTAGATATTTATGTAATTAGTAAAACTCTTGCATCATTATGATAGTTAATAATGTTTAGGGTGTCAATGAAGTCTAACTAGTTCATTAGACTAGTTAACTAGGTGTTAGGATGATAAAAATATTACTAGTTCGTTCATCTGTACGATATTGAGTGTTATATAAAAGATGCTCTATAATACCGGGAGCTATGGTTTTATTTTACCATCAATGACGTTTATTTAAGGCGTTTGCGATGCCAAAATATGGCTAACTAGTTCGCTAGCTTTTTAGTTTAAGAAATTGGATGGTAGGAATATAACTTGTTCGTCTATCGGCTCTCGAATTTGGGTAATGTATAAAAGTTGGGGCGTGACACCGTGGGTTTATGTTTCGGGTATCCCATTATCCCTAAGCTTATTTGGGATGTAAAATATTATTTAAAAGTTCTACGGACATTAAAAAAATGCCGAATTTTTTTATGTTGCGGAAAATTTATTTTATTATATTTTAGCGCGGTTCGGACGAATTTAAGGCGTTTACTTGTGATATCATGTTCAGTTTGAGTATGAGTACTTGTTCTTTAATTTTGTATACTTTCGATATTTATAAATATTAAAAATATTTCTTTTCAACTTCATATATTTGTTGATGTATTTGTGTACTTTATTACTTGGTATTTGTACCGTATTTATGCCGTATTTATACATGTAGGTGTACCGTACATATACCGTATTGGTATGTGTAGGCATACCGTATGTATACCGTATTTATACCATATTTGTATACTTTATTATTGGTATTTTTATAAAATTGGGCCTAGCCCAGAGAAGTTAGTGTGAATGGGCCCAGCCCATTTAAGTTATGCATGAGGGCCTAGCCCAATGTATATGTGATGATGGGCCTAGCCCAATTGATGTGTTAATGGGTCTAGCCCAACTTATTATATAAATGGGCTCTTACTAGCCCATCTCGAATCCAAGTATTTTTGTATTCTCACAAGAGTATTTTAGCGTGTTTTACACGTATTATTATACTTGTATACTTGTATGTATGTATATATACTTAGAAGTTTTGCCTTATACTTTCCGGAACTTTTATGTGTGTTAGTAAGTATTTATTTTTCGCTTGTCTAAAAATAAATATTATTTTTAGAATCGTGTCATGGTAACCAATCAAGTATATTTTCGTGTTGCAAGTGATCATGTGTCGTCTGCGATGTGTACACTTTCCGAGTCGATCCGCTAGAATGGTCGTTACCGATGTCGATGAGCTTTGTTCGATAGGACTCTTGTTAAATATTTTGTGTCGGTTCGAAATATATGTTAACTTGTATTTTTCGAGTGAGCCGTATTTATATTTTTTGGTGTGTATACTTCCTATAACTAGCATATACACATAAAGCGGAAACAATATTCATCAAAATGGTGTTTTAACACAAGTTTATGTAACTTTATCAAAAATAATACTTCATGTCATTTTTATGCTTTTCACCAATTTATTATTTACAGAAAATATCTTTTCTAGTTCTAGTAAACTCCTTGAATGATTAATACTTAACCATTGTCATTAAGGTTCGTCTAATCACGATTAACCATTGTCATTATACTTAACCTTTGTCATTAAGATTACTAATCACGATTAACCATGCTAATCACCCCGTTAATTAATTTTTAATCGCGATTAATATTTTAGAAAATTTCATCATAGTTTCCCCTAAATTATGACGTTTTCCATTTTTATTAAACGTATTTTTTAGCGTGTTTAACTCAAATTTCATCATCAACTCAATATCAACTTTGCATGTATAGAAAAACATAATACATCTTCATTTTCCCATGAACCATATATATTATATATATATACATACACACACATATATATATATATATATATATATATATATATATATATATATATATATATATATATATATAGCATGAACTTCTAAGAATATATTTTAACAAACACTTTTAAAACTAACATATTGTCTTATGAGTTTTAGTCTAGTCCATCCATTTACCCAAACTTATTTAGGCTACTTTTAAGACCAATATAAAATAATCATAATTTTACTCCTTGTAGGAGTTATACTTGTTTTAAAAAAAATATTTTTTTAGCTTATTATTCAAGTTCATGCGTGATGAAGATGATGATCTTGTTAGATCTAAACATCTTGATGTTTAGATTATGACTTTTAACCATAATTATACAAGATCATAATATTTAAACAAATTATTTTATCATAACCATCAAGTTCATACTAACTAGCTCACAAAAATTAATATAATCAACATGTAAATACTTTATTTTTGTAAGCTTTTAAGTTATATTTAGAGTTTTTAAGCTTTGTTATGTAAGATGTTCAAGATGGTTTAACATGTATTTAATTAACTACACATTATAACTAGCTTAAAAAAAATAAAAGATGGGCTTACAATTTTGCACAAGATTAAGAGAAATGAGAGCTTCAAAGTGTTCCTAATGGTTCTCCATGCTTGCAAACTCCTTAGGTCACTTTAAAATGGTGTTTATAAGCTTGAATTATGTTGTTTTGAAGTTAAAAATGGAGGGTTGTAACGGGTGTTTGGGAACTGTATGGAAAGAAAGAGGGTGTGTTGTGAGTTTTCTTTTGAAACTTGAAGTTGGTAAAAGAAGTTGTGATGTTGGTTAATTATTAGATCTTCTATTACAATTAGTCAACACAAAGATCACTTCTACCATGCTTTCTTAGTATTTTTCACAAGCAAGTAAATCATGGGGTAAGGCCCCACATGGCACATTTTTTTTAGGATGCATAGGTTATTTTTTTAAAGTTTAAACATGTGTTATATATATACGTCTAGATATTTATGTAATTAGTAAAACTCTTGCATCATTATGATAGTTAATAATGTTTAGGGTGTCAATGAAGTCTAACTAGTTCATTAGACTAGTTAACTAGGTGTTAGGATGATAAAAATATTACTAGTTCGTTCATCTGTACGATATTGAGTGTTATATAAAAGATGCTCTATAATACCGGGAGCTATGATTTTATTTTACCATCAATGACGTTTATTTAAGGCGTTTGCGATGCCAAAATATGGCTAACTAGTTCGCTAGCTTTTTAGTTTAAGAAATTGGATGGTAGGAATATAACTTGTTCGTCTATCGGCTCGAATTTTGGTAATGTATAAAAGTTGGGGCATGACACCGTGGGTTTATGTTTCGGGTATCCCATTATCCCTAAGCTTATTTGGGATGTAAAATATTATTTAAAAGTTCTACGGACATTAAAAAAATGCCAAATTTTTTTATGTTGCGGAAAATTTATTTTATTATATTTTAGCGCGGTTCGGACGAATTTTAATGACATGAATTTTCCGGAAAGTTAAAGTGTTTTTGTATTTAATGTCCCTAATTAGGGATTTTTTATTTGTATTTCAACTATAGAATGTTTTCATGCCATTTGTTGCTCGTTTGAACAATTTTCAAAACTTGCTGGCATGAATAGTGTGTTCTGGTGAATAGTGCTTTCTGCACTTCATCAACATATTTGGACATAGTTTGTTGTTTTCTCACGACGCGACGAGTGTAACGATATTATTTGACATATTTAACTATGTCTTATGATTGCTATACTTTATGCGACCTAATCATGTATTATTTAAGTCATAACGGACACAACTAAATGTTTAATTAAGTTGTTAAGTTGTACGGAAATTACCATTATTTTGTTGGTTGTCACATTCTCCCCCGTTAATAGAACTTCGTCCCGAAATTCAGGCTGTGTTATCGTTTGCAGGGGAGCCTTGAAACAAGTGGGGGTACTTGGACTTGATTTGATCTTCATGTTCTTATGTGTACTCAGGGCCGTGACGTGAGTTCCAACAAACTTTTACTAGTTTGATACGACTTCTCCGTGTTTTGTGGACCTTCCAGTTTGTAACCTCAACGGGTTCTTCAGTAAAATGGAGTTTGTCGTCGATGTGAATCTCATCCGCAGGAATGATAACCGTTTCTTGAGTAGGACTTTTCTTGAGATTAGACACATGGAATGTGCCATGTACGCTGTTGAGTTCGTCCGGTAATTTCAACTTATAAGCGACGGTTCAAATTTTCTCCAAGATTTCAAACGGTCCTATGTAGAGTGGGTTTAACTTTCCACGTTTACCGAATCTTGCTACGCCTTTCCAAGGAGAGACTTTCAATCACACTATGTCTCTGACTTCAAAAGATAGTGGTTTCCGTCGTTTTTCGTCATAGCCTTTTGTCTATCACGAGCCGCCTTGATACGGTCTCTGAAAGATCTTATCCGTAGTCTCCTGGACTAATTCCGGACCAATGAGTTGCTTATCCCCGGTCTCCGCGCAACATAGCGGTGACCGACATTTTCGTCCATATAAAGCTTCAAACGGGGCGGCCTAAATGCTAGTGTGACACCTTTTATTATATGAGAACTCCACTAACGACATGTGAGTATCCCAATTTCCACCCAAATCCATCACACAAGAACGTAGCATATCCTCCAAAGTTTGTATCATCCGTTCACTTCGGTCGTCCGTTTGAGGGTGAAAGGTCGTGCTAAGATCCAACCATGATCCAAAGGCCTTTTGGAATGATTGCCAAATCCTTGACACGAACCGACCGTTACATTCCGATATGATAGAAATAGGCACGCCATGTCGTGCCACAATTTCCTTAAGGTATAGTTCAACTAGCTTTTCAGTGCTATCCTTTTCACGGATAGATAAGAAATGTGCAGACTTCGTAAGCCGATCAACGATTACCCAAATCATGTCATGACCTCTCGAGGTCCTGGGTAACTTAGTAATAAAATCCATTGAAATTTGTTCCCATTTCCATAGGGGAATTTCGGGTTGTTGTAGTAATCCCGAAGGCTTTTGATACTCCACCTTAACCTTGGCGCATGTAAGGCATTTTCCAACATAATTGGCAATGTCGCCCTTAAGGTTAGGCCACCAGTAAAATTCCTTTAAATCCTTATACATCTTATCTGATCTTGGATGTATAGAGTACTTTGACTTGTGTGCTTCATCTAGGATAATTCCCCGTAGGGCACCAAAGTATGAAATCCAAATTCGTCCAATAAAGTATGGCCCCTACGCAAGGATGACACGCATAAATCAAGAAATGGTACAAATTTTACTTTCCATCCTCCTTTGGCACCAATTGCGTTTCCATCCCGCGGAATGACTCAGCTGGTATGTTCTCAGGTTTAAGTGCTTCCTGTTGCGCATCGTGAATCTTAGAAGTAATGTTATTTTGTATGGTCATTTCTAAGGCTCGAACCCTTAGAGTTTTCACTCGTTCTTTACGACTCAAGGCTTCCGCCACTACGTTAGCCTTGCCCGGATGATACTTTATTTCGCTGTCGTAATCGTTCAATAACTCGACCCATCTTCGTTGCCGCATATTTAATTCCTTCTGATCGAATTGTGATCCGTAAAAATGGTACAACGTGTCCCATATAAGTAGTGCCGCCAGATTTTTAACGCAAATACCATTGCACCTAGTTTGAGGTCGTGCGTGGTATAACTTTTCTCATGAACCTTCAGTTGTCGGGACGCGTACACGATGACTTTGTCTCTTTGCATCAACACGCAATCGAGTCCTTGATGCGATGCATCACAATATACGACAAATTCGTCGGTACCTTCAGGTAAGGATAGTATCAGTGCGTCACAAAGTTTGTCTTTCAATAGTTGAAATGCAGCTTCTTGTTTGTCGCCCCATTCGAACTTTTTATCCTTTTGGGTGAGGGACGTTAGCGGTTGGGCGATCTTTGAAAAACTATCTATAAATCGTCTGTAATAACCCGCTAATCCAAAAAATTGTTGCACTTCCATCGGCGTCTTAGGCACTTCCCAATTCTTTATCGCCTCAATCTTGGAAGGATCGACATGAATTCCTTTTTCATTTACTACGTGCCCAAGAAACTGTACCTCGCGAATCCAAAATTCACATTTGGAAACTTCGCGTAAAGTTGTTCATTCTTCAGAAGTTCCAAGATAGTTCGTAGATGCTGCTCATGCTCATCCTTCGTTCGCGAATATATCAATATATCGTCAATGAAGACTATCACGAATTTGTCTAGATACGGCTTGCACACGCGGTTCATAAGATCCATGAAAACTGCCGGTGCATTTGTTAAGCCGAACCTCACAAGAAACTCGTAGTGTCTGTAACGAGTTCGGAAAGCCGTTTTGGGTATGCTCTCTTCTTGAATCCTCACTTGATGGTAACCCGATCGTGGGTTGACCTTTGAATAAAAACTTGAACCTTGTAATTGATCGAGTAGGTCATCAATTCTAGGTAGGGGATATCGGTTCTTGATGGTGAGCTTGTTCAACTCACAGTAATCTATGCACATACGCAAGCTCCCGTCCTTCTTTTTAACGAATGGTACCGGAGCTCCCCAAGGTGACAAACTCGGTCTAATAAATCCTTTATCTAACAACTCTTGAAGTTGGGTAGATAATTCTTGCATCTCGGATGAGGCTAATCAGTATGGTGACTTCACCACTGGTGCCGTTCCAGGCACCAATTCGATGCGAAACTCCACTTGATGTTGTGGAGGCAGTCCCGGCAAATCTTCTGGAAAGACTTCTGGAAACTCCTTCATGGCATGGATGTCTTCTAACTTCGGCTCCTTAACTTCTTTGTCAACTACATGTGTGAGGAAGGCTACACAACCCTTTCGTAGACACTTTTCCGCCTTCATACAAATTATAATACGTAAGGACGTGCGCTTTTCTCCTGCACAACAAGTGTTGCTCCATCCAATAAGGGAATATGGATGGTCTTCTCATGAAAAATCACTTCCGCCCGGTTGTCGGACAACCAATCCATTCCGACAACCGCATCAAAACTACCCAAGTCAATAGGTAATAGATCGATAGAAAATTTTCGCACTCCAAGTGCGAGTGTACAACCTCGAATAATTTCTCCCGTTTCGACTAATTTCCCATTCGCCGGTTCTATAGAATAAGGAACGTCTAGTTTACTCGACTCTAGGCCAAGTATATTTTTAAATTCTATAGATATAAAACTAAGGTCGGCGCCAATATCAAATAGATTAGATGCAAAGTGTTGGTTTATAGCAAACGTACCTGTAACCACGTTAGGGTCTTGGTGTGCATCCTTGGCTCCTATCACAAAACCTCTCCCACGAGCTTGGTTCTCCTTCGGGCAATCCTTCCGATAGTGTCCCTTGTCTCCCACATCCGTAACATCCTTGAACCTTGTCATTCCCCTTTCCACCTTGGTTGTTATTACCGTTACCACCTCAGTTTCCATTACCACGTCCAGTACCCACACAACAGGTTTCTTTGATGTGCCCGGTCTTACCGCACTTGTCACACTTCGCGATTCGGCAAGTATCAGGGTGGTGATAGTTGCACTTATAACACTTTGGTAGTTTTCCATTATATTTCTTACCCAACTTTTTAGCTGTGGCAACGAATGTCTTGGTTTTCTTAGTCGAAGCGATTTCCTTATGCTTGTTGTTTGATCTAGAATCGTGCTTGGAATGCGCATACTTCCTCTTATTGCTACCCAAAGAAGACTCCACTTGGGTCTCCTCATCCACTTCACTTTTATTCGGTTTCTCCATCCTTACACCACCCTCAGCAGGGCTTAAGGGCAGAGTTACTGCCTGAGCGATTTTCAATATGGTTTTGCTTGTTTCGCCAATGTTTGTAGTGCGCTTTGCTTCGTATTGGACGATTGCTTCAGCAACTCGTTGGTCAACTAGAGCATCGATCTCAGCTCGTGTTGTAGGTAAGGGTTCCGGTTGGGCTTGAAAGGTGTTCCTTCGTTGTGGTGCCATGAGCTTCATCTACAATCCTTCACACCATAAACATCGCATCATTGTAGGGAAGTAAAATAGGTTAAAAAAAATATGTTGTTAAGGAAATAACGACTTTTTATATACACCATATCAACTTGCTACAATTTGTTTTGTGAAGAAAACAAAAATAACCTCAGTGTTACATCACTTCGATCGATACAAGTCATACAGTAATATTCAAAATATGGTGGGGTCTTTTCTTCACAAGTTCTTTGGTCGAACTTCAAGTCTCCAAATCTTCAATGGCCTTTAGTTTGACAAATACGGGTATACTTTCCAAGAGATGGGAGTTGTACATAATTACTGTGTGTGGGGTGTGAAAGTGAGAACACAGAATTTAGGTCATGAAGGTACGTAACCTCTTCCTCGAGACCGAGAATGTGCCTTATGGCGGCGCACTGTGGACCGGAGAGTGTCGAGGTACTAGTGAGGTGATAGATGAAAAAGATCTTTTTGCATGTGTCATCCATGTGTCTAAATGGAGCAGCAATCTGTGGATGATGGGAAAGACCGAGTAGTCACCTCCGTCCTTATGGTATTTATCCCGTACTCCATGGACCTCGATTGTCCAAAGTAGGGAGGAACCCCTTTGTCGCACTGAACTGTGTGACGGATACAATGATATTGCTTGAGCTCCATGAGTTCCGATATAGTTGGTTGGTACGGTTTCGATAGGTTTCAAATAGAATGCGGTATATGGGTTAAACTACGGCTCATGCCATATTACCTTTTGTGGTAAAACGGATGTCAACTGACGGGGTTTATCACAGTAACTCCAATGGATAAGATGAGGTGTTATAGATACTGTACAAACTTAAGCGCAGGAATCCTAGGATGCTGAGGAAAAATATTCCCTGTGTGGTTAACCATCTTCACTTGCTTAGATACCGAGTCCCAACCGACTCGTACTATATACATGAGTGTCAGACACGAAGTAAACAATGACAAATTTCCTACTTTGTAGAGTGTTATAGTAACTGTCCTGGTGAGTGTTCTACTAGATAGAGATTTGAACAACTTACGAATTTCAAATGAATATTGATCATTAGCTTGGCCCGCAAAGCCCATCAGGATTCCCATGCACTACAAGTTGCTATTACGTGGGCCCCCGTAATAATAAATTGTCTTGCATGGTTACCCTAGTGTTCTCTCGTTCAAAGCTGACGATCAGTCGGGTAAGGGACACTATTGTCTAATTACCTTCAACATAGGAGGGACCTTCGTGATGGTCCACTTGCCAATGTCCGTTGTCGTTACTCGCGAAAGGGTGTGGCGTTAGGCGAAATAGAAGTAGAAATAAAGAGAATCTGCAAAAATTACAGCTGGAGGGGCACCTTTAAGAGGAGTACATCAACTTCCTTGTGTGGACAAGAATGTCATCAATCATGTTTAGTATGAGCCACAGGGACCTTGTCCCATAAATAGAGTTATCGTCCAAAGCTACCACCTCCGACTCGTCGTTACTACCGTAGTTAGGCACCTTCGCATCTGAGGAAAAACAACCATCTTCTACGGAATCAAGATTAGGGGGCTCATTTATGAAACACGTCCGCCATAAGCTCCGCAACAAACGCGAGGTCGATATGTTCATAGTGCGAGTCAGAAATAATAATAGAATTCGGAGTCGAAGGTATTTCACTCTCGGCAAAATAATCCGTACAACATGTATACATATCCATAACAAATATTATTTATTATATATATGTATATATGTAATCATATAAAATGTAATCACATTGGTTTGTGCGAATCAATCTAATTTTGCAAGTCCATCCCGTATAGACTATGCCCAAAATAATGTCCTCGCATTATTTATTTGAAAAGAGTTTTGAATGTGGATCTTGTGCTTTTGTTTATGCAATGAAAACTTTTTACAAATTGAAATGTTTTCATGAGAGGATCCTAGTGATTGTAGACTAGACTCGAGAAAGAATCATGGTTCACTACAATCGAAGCTCTGATACCAATTTGTCACACCCGGTCGATAGCTAAAGCGCGCGGTACGAATTTGATTAGTTTTCATCACATACGATATAAGTAAACAACTATATCATTAAAACAAACACGATGTTCATCCATTGATATAATTAAGAGATACACATCATAGGTTGTTCAAATACAAGACAACATAAGTTATTAGTTTTACAAAAGACAAGTTCAACTTAGTTTTTAAAAGCAAATGCTTTGCATCCTATATCTCACTGAAGATGAGATATATGAACCTAACCCTTCAAAACATGGATGACATCGACTACTTGTTATCCTTGAAACCACTTGACCAACGACACCAAGATCCACTTCAATTTCCTGAAATACATGTAAGTTTGAAAACATCAACAAAAGTTGGTGAGTTCATGTGTTTTGGGTTCATAACAAATGATCTTAAAACATTTGAAATATCGTTGTGTGAAAATGTGGTATGTAAAGCGTCAATGAACTTGTTGATCATTAATGTTTTGCAAGGACATTAATATGTGTGACGACATAGGAAGCACTCAGCCCTCGACGATTTAGTTTCCGTTCCATCCGGCTGGGACAACAAAAGCACTACATGTGGCCAAACAGGGACACATGTGGGGCTCGCCTACACCCGATAGATCTACCACCACTCTTGTTCCAAAGGTCTTATAAAAGATTTATGGCACTTAAGTTTCACCTTATTCGTACATGATCTAATATTTCATTCCATAGCTAAACCATACCATCGAAACATGTATCCCCCCCCGAGGGTTATAAAAGCAAAAACATTTAAGAGAAACGGGGGACATGAACTCCCTGATTTGCGTCCATGTGATTGTGCTAGCAAACGGGTATCCAAAAGCGCGTATTAACCTACAAGTGCTCTAACTCATTAGACACTTGGGATTATGTTAAAAGTGTACACGTTGTTCATCCTGAACATTATAGTATTTGGACCCCTTAAGTATTTTAAATATGTTGGCTTTTGTTTCATGTGTTCATTTTAATATATATTCCTTTTATATATCTCGTATTCATCCATAGTACGCACGGGCCTCGCCCTTCATGAGTCTTCGTGCCTCGCACGAGTATATGTGGGCCTAGCCCATAAGAGTCTTTGTGCCTCGCATAAGTGTGAATGGGCCTAGCCCATTTGAGTCTCCGTGATCCACACGGTATGAGTGGGCCTAGCCCGTGAGAATCTCTGTCCCATGCACGGCTTATGTTTGTTATATATATATTCTCAAAATATATATCTCTAGTCTAGTGAACCTCGTTCACTTGTGATATCATGTTCAGTTTGAGTATGAGTACCTGTTTTTTAATTTTGTATACTTTCGATAGTTATAAATATTAAAAATATTTATTTTTAACTTCAGATATTTGTTGATGTATTACTTTATTACTTGGTATTTGTACCGTATTTATGCCGTATTTATCCATGTATGTATACCGTATTGGTATGTGTAGGTATACCGTATTTGTATACTTTATTATTGGTATTTTTATATAATTGGGCCTAGCCCAAAGAGGTTAGTGTGAATCGGCCCAGCCCATTTAAGTTATGCAAACAGGCCTAGCCCAATGTATTACGTGATGATGGGCCTAGCCCAATTGATGTGTTAATGGGTCTATCCCAACTTATTATATAAATGGGCTCTTACTAGCCCATCTCGAATCCAAGTATTTTTGTATTCCCACAAGAGTATTTTAGCGTATTTTACACGTATTATTATACTTGTATACTTCTATGTATGTATATATACTTAGAAGTTTTCCCTTATACTTTCCGGAACTTTTATATGTGTTAGCAAGTATTTATTTTTCGCTTGTCTAAAAATAAATATTATTTTTAGAATCGTATCATGGTAACCAATCAAGTATATTTTCGTGTTGCAAGTGATCATGTGTCGTCTGCAATGTGTACACTTTCCGAGTCGATCCTCTAGAATGGTCGTTACCGATGTCGACGCGCTTTGTTCGATAGAACTCTGGTTAAATATTTTGTGTCGGTTCGAAATATATGTTAACTTGTATTTTCGGAGTGAGCAGTATTTATATTTTTTGGTGTGTACTTCCTATAACTAGCATATACACATAAAGCGGAAACAATATTCATCAAAATGGTGTTTTAACACAAGTTTATGTAACTTTATCAAAAATAATACTTCATGTCATTTTTATGTTTTTTACCAATTTATTATTTACAAGAAAATATATTTTCTAGTTCTAGTAAACTCCTTGAATGATTAATACTTAACCTTTGTCATTAAGGTTCGTCTAATCATGATTAGGGTTGTTAATCACAATTAAGATCCTCACCCGTTAATTACTTTTTAATCGCGATTAATATTTTAGAAAATTTTGCCATAGTTTCCCCTAAATTATGGCGTTTTCCACGTTTATTAAACGTATTTTTTAAGCGTGTTTAACTCAAATTTCATCATCAACTCAAAACAAGTTCCATATCAACTTTGCATGTATAGAAATAACATAATACATCTTCATTTTCCCCATGAACCATATATATATATATATGGTTTTGTTTGTGACATTTGGTCTGCCATCTTACAAAGTGTGTTGTAAATTACTAATATGTACATATGAAATGCTTTATATATATATATATATATTATTTATTTATTTAGGATGAACTTCTAAAAATATGTTTTAACAACACTTTTCAAACTAACATATTGTCTTATGAGTTTTAGTCTAGTCCATCCATTTACCCAAACTTATTTAGGCTACTTTTAGACCAATATAAAATCAATCATAATTTTTACTCCTTGTAGGAGTTATACTTGTTTTAAAAAAAACATTTTTTAGCTTATTATTCAAGTTCATGGGTGATGAAGATGATGATCTTATTAGATCTAAACATCTTGATGTTTAGATTATGACTTTTAACCATAATTTTACAAGATCATAATATTTAAACAAATTATTAAGTTCATACTAACTAGCTCATAAAAATTAATATAATCAACATGTAAATACTTTATTTTTGTAAGCTTTTAAGTTATATTTAGAGTTTTTAAGCTTTGTTATGTAAAATGTTCAAGATGGTTTAACATGTATTTAATTAACTACACATTATAACAAGCTTAAAAAAATAAAAGATGGGTTTACAATTTTGCACAAGATTAAGATGAAGATTAAGAGAAAATGAGAGCTCTAAAGTGTTCCTAATGGTTCTCCATGATTGCAAACTCCTTAGGTCACTTTAAAATGGTGTTTATAAGCTTGATTTATGTTGTTTTGGAAGTTAAAAATGGAGGGTTGTAAGGGGTGTTTGGGAACCGTATGGAAGGAGAGACAAAGGGGGTGTGTTGTGAGTTTTCTTTTGAAACTTGAAATTGGTAAAAGAAGTTGTGATGTTGGTTAATTATTAGATCATCTCTTACAATTTAATCAACACAAAGATCACTTCTACCATGCTTTCTTAGCATTTTTCACAAGCAAGTAAATCATGGGGTAAGGCCCCACATGCCACGATTTTTTTTGTAGGATGGATAGGTTATTTTTTTTTTAAAGTTTAAACATGTGTTACAAATATAAGTCTAGATATTTATGTAATTAACAAAACTCTTGCATCATTAGGACAGTTAATAATGTTTAGAGTGTCAAATGAAGTCTAACTAGTTCATTAGACTAGTTAACTAGGTGTTAGGATAATAAAAATATTACTAGTTCGTTCATCGGTACGATATTTGGTGTTATATAAAAGATGCTCTATCATACCTGGAGCTATGGTTTTATTTTACCATCAATGTTATGGCGTTTATTTAAGGCGTTTGCGATGCCAAAATATGGCTAACTAGTTCGCTAGCTTTTTAGTTTAGGAAATTGGATGGTAGGAATATAACTTGTTCGTCTATCGGCTCGAATTTGGGTAATGTATAAAAGTTGGGGCTTAACACCGGGGGTTTATGTTTCGGGTATCCCATTGATATCCCTAAGCTTATTTGGGATGTAAAATATTATTTAAAAGTTCTACGGACATTAAAAAAATGATGAATTTTTTTTATGTTGCGGAAAATTTATTTTATTATATTTTAGCGGTTCGAACGAATTTTAACGACACGAATTTTCCGGAAAGTTAATGTGTTTTTGTATTTAGTGTCCCTAATTAGAGATTTTTTATTTGTATTTCAACTATAGAATGTTTACGTGCCATTCGTTGTTCGTTCGGACAATTTTTAGAACCTGCTCGCATGAATAGTGTGTTCTGGTGAATAGTGCTTTCTACACTTCGCCAACATATTTGGACATAGTTTGTTGTTTTCTCATGAAACGCCCGACTTCTCAAGTGGTCAAAGCAATACTTAAACAACTCATTTCTACGATCCAATTTAAACTTTGACGCATCATCCAAGTAAACTTAATTAAACATACAAAATACACAATTTTAAACAACCACAATTCTACCATCTTTTACAAAAGTTATAAACACAAGTTGTTAAGTAAGGATCATCAACACCCTGATCAAAAGACAACAAAAGTATTTTGACCCATTTACACGTTAAAGTCCGGAAACGTATTGCGAGCAAAATGGAGTGTGTTCGTTCAGAGCGTAGCGCGCCATTTAAAGTGTGGATTTACCTACATCACAACCACAAGAATTAGAACAATATATATATATATATATATATATATATATATATATATATATATATGAAATTTCATTATACAACTACTATTAAGTTGACCCGTTCGCAATGATTCACTTACAAAACCATTCTTTATCATCACATTCTAACTTGTCAACCCGTCCATAACGGGTCAATCACATACAAAATCATACATCAAGATTACAACTATTCACATCAATATAATCATCATTTTCATTTTAATACTACATCAAGTGGGTTACCACTTTAAATCATTCAAACGTCGGAGATTAAGCATAATTCTAGTGTTATGGTATCATTCCGACTCACAATCATACAAATTTTTACATGAACTCATGGATAGATGGAAACCCATTTTCTACAATTCACCAAATCAAGAAATTCGACTTACCACTATGATAAACAAACTTAGATGGTTAAGAATTTGGGTTCATGCATTGATTTGGCCTTGATTATCCTTCCAATTTCTTGATTTCAGATCAAAAGGGGTTTCTCCCCTTTTTCTTCTTGCTTAGTCGACCAGACACACACACACCAGATGTGTGTGTTTGTGTGTTTAATTTGTTTTTAATAAACTCACTTTCATACTATCCATATTTGGTCCCTCCACTTATATGTTGGTTTTTATTTAGATAATATTCATTCTTAAGCTAACATTTTTTTTCATGTATTCCAACTAAGTGAAGTTCTAATCAATTTAAATGCATGCACATTTAGCTTTTTGGGGTGTTACAACCTACCTCCCTTAAAGGAGGTTTCGTCCCTGAAACCTAGATACATACTGAATAGATTTTACATACCGAATAAAGATGGGTAGTTCTCCCGCATCTCATCCTCCAATTCCCATGTAAGGTCTGATCCTTTCCGGTGTTGCCATTGAACTAAAACTTGCCTAATGGTTTTTTTGCGAAGGTGCTTCACTTTAAAATCCTTTATAGCCACCGGTTTTTCAATATAATTCATTTTTTCATCCAGTTCGATATCATCGAGGGGTACGTAAGCAGTCTCATCCACGAGGCACTTTCTCAATTGTGACACATGAAATATGCTAATGTATTCCATCTAATGCCGGTGGTAAATCCAACCGATATGCCACTTTCCCAACTAGAGCTATGATTTTGAAAGGTCCAATATAACGAGGACCCAGTTTCCCTCGTTTACGGAACCGGATTATTCCCTTCCATAGTGAAACCTTTAATAACACTTGGTCCCCTACTTGAAACTCAATGGGACGTCTTCTTCGATCCGCATAAGCTTTTTGTCGGTCTTGTGCCGCCTTTAATCGATCCCGACGAGATTAATCTTCTCGTTAGTCTTGGCCACTACATCCTTGGGTGCGATTTCTCATTGTCCCACCTCTCCCCAACAAACGGGAGTTCTACATTTCCTCCCGTACAACATATCATAAGGTGCCATTTGAATGCTGTTGTGATAACTATTGTTGTACGAAAACTCCACTCAGGGTAAGTGGTCGTCCCAATTCCCACCAAAATCCAGAACACATGCTCTCAACATATCTATGAGCGTTTGGATGGTTCGCTCGGATTGACCATCCGTTTAGGGGTGATAAGCGGTACTGAAATGTAATTTCGTACCCATTCTCTCATGAAACCTTTTCCAAAATCAAGATGTGAATCGGGTGTCTCGATCTGACACGATAGATATGGGTACTCCGTGGCGAGATATAATCTCGTTTATATAGACTTCCGCCATCTTTTCCAAGGGGAAGGTTTCCCAGATGGGTAAGAAATGTGCGCTTTTGGTGAGGCGATCTACAACCACCCATATGGCATCATGACCTTTCTTTGTTTTAGGAAGTTTTGTTACGAGATCCATTGTCAAATCTTCCCATTTCTATACTGGAACTTCCAAAGATTGTAACTTGCCGTACGGTTTCTGGTGTTCCGCCTTCACTTGTGAACAGGTTAAACATTTCGCGACATATTTGACAATGTTTCGTTTCATTCCGGGCCACCAATAATCTTCCTTTAAATCTCGGTACATTTTGTCGCGCCTGGATGTATCGAATACGGGGACTTATGAGCTTCCTCAAAGAGCAACTCCTTCACTTCGCAACGCCAAGGTATCCAGATTCGGTCGTACCTTGTTTTAATCCCATTCTCGTTTTCTTCTAACTTGTGTGCGAATCCTTTAGTTCTCTCTTTCCTTAGATCATCTGCATTTAACGACTTGCGTTGAGCTTCTCGTATAGTTTCGAGGAGGTTAGGTGTGACTACCAGTTTCATTGATTTTACCCGAATTGGGTGCGGGTATTCCTTTCGACTTAAAGCATCTGCCACCACATTAGCCTTCCCGGGATGATAGTGGATATCACAATCATAGTCTTTGATAAGTTCTAACAATCATAGTCTTTGGTAATTACCCTCATGCTGTTTAGTTGTCGAGAGGCATAGGCAATGACCTTACTCCTTTGCATCAAAACGCATCCCAATCCTTGATGCGAACCATCAGTGTACACAACCATATCTTCTGCACCATCCGGTAGCCCTAGCACCGGTAAACTTGCAAGGTTTTCTTTCAAGGTCTGAAAGGCCTTCTCTTGATCCGTACCCCACACAAACTTTTCATTCTTCTTCGTTAGCTTAGTCAAGGGCAAAGCTATCTTAGAAAAATTCTGAATGAATCTTCTGTAGTAGCCGGCTAGGCCCAAGAATCTTCGCACTTCGCTTGGGTTCTTTGGAGAAACCCATTTTGTCACAGCCTCCACTTTCGACGGGTCCACGAGGATGCCCGCTGCATCTATCACATTGCCTAGAAACTGTACTTCGCTTAGCCAGAAAGCACATTTAGAAAATTTTGCATATAGTTTCTCCTTACGGAGTGTCTCGAGGACTTCGCGCAAATGATGTGCATGTTCGATTTCACTTCGGGAGTATACTAAGATGTCCTCTATGAACACAATTACAGATTTGTCCAACATGGGTGACACACCCTATTCATAAGGTCCATAAACGCGGCTAGCGCATTCGTCAACCCGAAGGACATTACTAAGAACTCATAATGCCTATAACGAGTTCTAAATGAAGTCTTTGGTACATCCTCCTCCCATACTCTTACTTGGTGATAGCCCGAACGTAAATCGATCTTTGAGAACCAACTTGCCCCTTGAAGTTGGTCGAAAAGGTCATCGATCCGGGGCAAGGGATAGCAATTCTTAACTGTTAACTTGTTTAATTCTCAGTACTCGATGCACATGCACATCGAACCGTCTTTCTTCTTTACGAATAAAACCGGCGCTCCCCAAGGTGAAACACTTGGGCGCATAAAACCCTTATCGAGTAAATCTTGTATTTGAGTCATTAGCTCTTCATCTCGGTCGGGGCCAATCTGTAAGGAGCCTTGGCTCTCGGTTTGGCTCCGGGTTCAGCTCGATTCTAAATTCCACCTCTCGTTCGGGTGGGAGTCCCGGTAATTCTTCAGGAAATACATCCGGAAATTTATTTACAACCTTAACATCCTCGAACCTTGGAGTATCCCTTTCGGTGTCTATTACATAGGCTAAAAATGCCTTATTCCCATTTCTTACGTACTTGATCGCTTGAACGATAGTGCAAAGTTTTGACTCGACGTTCCTTTCCCCTTGTATGCTTACCCACTTTCCCCGGGGTGACAGGACATGAATTTGCTTTCTTTCACAATGAATTTCGGCATGGTATCGGGTTAACCAATCCACACCTATCACGACCTTGAATTCCCCCAACATCATTGGAATAAGGTCAATGTCAAACTCTTCATCCTCTATAATGATCTTACAGTCCTTATACACTTCATATAACAAATAACTTTTGCTATCGGCTATCTCAACTTCTAAGGGTATAACCATCTTTTCAATTTTAAAAGAGGGGTGCAACATTAATTCCTTAGATACACACGTAGGTATCGATTTCAGTAAAAATATACCTGATACGACATTTGGGAGAGCCTTGGCTTCTTCAGAAGTCATCTGAAACATTCTACTCCGAGCCTTAGGAGCTTCTTCCTTCCTTCCTTCCTTGCCCGTCTTCTGTTGAAGCTTTGGGCATTCAGCTTTGATATGACCCGGTTGAAAGCAATTGAAGCAAGTTCTCGAGGGGTTGGGACATTTATAATACGGGTGTCCTTCTTGACCACAATTGTAACATCCTTTCTTACCCATTAGACATTCCCCCGTGTGTAGCTTTCCACAAGTCTTGCATTTGGGAATACTACTCTTTGCTTTTTCCTTCTTACCATGATCTTGAAACCTTTATTTCTTTGGCGGGCTTGGGTTGGTGGTCTGTTCCAAAGATCTCTTCTCACCCCTTTCCACTTGTCGTTTCAGCTCATCTCCCTATCCCGGGCCCAATTGATGAGCTCGTTTAGGGTTTCACATTTTGAAGGGGTGATGAACTCTCTAAACTCCGCCTTCAACATGTCATGATAACGGTTTATCTTCATTCTTTTCAACTTCACAAAATCTTGACAAAATTTCAGTTTGTCAAGAAATGTATTAGTGATCTCATCAATCGACTCGTCCTTTTGTCGAAGTCGCAAAAAATCTTCTTGAATTCTATCAGTTACTGACTGTGGGCAATGATATTTTATGAACGGCTCCTTAAACTATTACCATGTTAAAGCTTGAAGCTTATCCTCTCCCCGTTCCTTGCATTGGGCATCCCACCAATCCTTGGCTTGAAGTTGAAGTTGACCCGTAGCAAACATTACTTGATCCTCCTTCTCACATCGGCTACGTACAAAAACGGCCTCCATACTAGAGATCCATCTTTGACACTTAATAAGATCAATTTCCCCATTATATGTCGTCGGGTTATAAGCCATGAAGTCTCTGTACGTGCATCTACGAGTTTCCTTCTTACCTTGAGATTCAGCTATTAATCCTTTTAATTCATCTAGCTTACTTGTCATCATAACGTCTACTGCTTCTAGAACATGACTTTCCACTTCTTGTGCTAGTTTGGGTAGGTTTTCTTGTATAGCCTTTGCTACTTCCTCAGAAATTTTCTTATTCAATGCTTCCTGTTGCGCCTGTTCGTCATTGTTCAAATCTCTATCATCCGCCATCTACACAAGCGTATCTTTCTTTTGTTAGCACAATCATTCGTTAGTTTATAATGTCCATTTATAACTTATTAACATCGCGGATGCACTCTTAATCATCCATTCTATAACATGAGCAAAACGATCACAATCGTTCATATAACATTAATAAGTCGAAGGACTTATCGTTATTTCATACATTCTTAGCCTTCTTTCCAAGACATCATGTTCTTAGCATACCTTAACATAGTTCCACTAGATCTACAGGCCCTCCATTGATTATTTTAGCCTTTCGGGACTTTTTAAGAGTTATGGGATAGGTTTCGGAAGGTACGGGACTCACGACATGCCAAACAAACAAAATCAGAGTTTCTGGACCAGTAAGGGGCGTCGGCAACGCACCCTGGAAACTCGCGTCGGAGAACAACTCGCGTAGACAGCAACAATTCGTGTCGGGAGCAGACGGGTGCGTCGGCGACGCCCCCCCCCAATTCTCTAGACGCTGATTTGCTTCAATTTTGTTCATACGACTCGTCTTGGAGCCCCGTTTCATCCCAAACTTATCCGTAACGTTCCGAAACGTCCCATAACGTCCTGTACTTATCCCGTAATATTCCATAATCATCCCGTAACATTCAGTAACATAATTCGTTAACCGAAATCACATAAATTTAATAGTACTTACTTGCCTTGCGCCTCGGAGCGAACACACACTATGCGTGAGCTTTCGGTTTGAGTTCAAGTACCTTAGACCTTGTACTTGAATCACTCAAACCTTGGCTTTGATACCAACTTGAAACGCCCGACTTCTCAAGTGGTCAAAGCAATACTTAAACAACTCATTTCTACGGCCCAATTTAAACTTTGACGCATCATCCAAGTAAACTTAATTAAACATACAAAATACACAATTTTAAACAACCACAATTCTACCATGATCAAAAGACAACAAAAGTATTTTGACCCATTTACAACGTTAAAGTCCGGAAGCGTATTGCGAGCAAAATGGAGTGTGTTCCTTCCGAGCGTAGCGCGCCATTTAAAGTGTGGATTTACTTACATCACAACCACAAGAATTAGAACTATATATATATATATATATATATATATATATATATATATATGAAATTTCATTAGACAACTTCTATTAAGTTGACCCGTTCACAATGATTCACTTACAAAACCATTCTTTATCATCACATTCTAACTTGTCGACCCGTCCATAACGGGTCAATCACATACAAAATCATACATCAAGATTACAACTATTCACATCTATATGATCATCATTTTCATTTTAATACTACATCAAGTGGGTTACCACTTTAAATCATTCAAACGACCAAGATTAAGCATAATTCTAGTTTCATGGTATCATTCCAACTCACAATCATACAATTTTTTACATGAACTCATGGATGGATGGAAACCCATTTTCTACAATTCACCAAATCAAGAAATTCGACTTACCACTATGATAAACAAACTTAGATGGTTAATAATTTGGGTTCATGCATTGATTTGGCCTTGATTATCCTTCAAATTTCTTGATTTCAGATCAAAAGGGGTTTCTCCCCTTTTTCTTCTTGCTTAGTCGACCAGACACACACACAAGATGTGTGTGTTTGTGTGTTTAATTTGTTTTTAATAAACTCAATTTCATACTATCCATATTTGGTCCCTCCACTTATATGTTGGTTTTTATTTAGATATTATTCATTCTTAAGCTAACATTTTTTTACATGTATTCCAACTAAGTTAAGTTCTAATTAATTTATGCATGCACATTTAGCTTTTTGGGGTGTTACATCTCACGACGCGACGAATGCAACGATATTATTTGATATATTTAACTATGTCTTATGATTGCTAGACTTTATGCGACCTAATCATGTATTATTTAAGTCATAACGAGCGCAACTAAATGTATAATTAAGTTGTTAAGTTGTACAGAAATTACCATTATTTTGCCGGTTGTCACAATCAATGTTTTGCACACTTCGCCGTTGTTCCAAACCGTAACGAATGGTACCGCACCCTCCTGTCCATTCTATTTTAATGGACGAAATTACAGACGTGGCTTTCTTCTTGTGGATGGTATCTATCCAACATGGTCTGTTTTTGTGAAAGCTCCTTCGTTTCCTGTCGAGCCTAAAGAAAAGGCGTTCAAAAAGTTGCAAGAATCGGCAAAAAAAGATGTTGAGAGGGCTTTTGGAGTTTTAAAGGGTAGATGGGGCATTCTAAGCCGACCGGTTCGTGCGATGAATTAGAACTCAATAGATAGCTTAGTATATGCATGTATCATATTGCACAATATGTTAATCAAACATGACGGGCGTGCAATATCTCCAGATTGGATGCCGGATCCTCCTACACAAGTTCACGTTCCCGGAAATATCCAACAACTGTTGCATGGTGAACAAACTCACTTTCGGTTGGATTTGATTTAATCGAACTATTTGGTTCTTTAGGTTTAGAATTTCCTGATTCGGACGAGAAGTAGAGTTTCTCTATGTATTTTTTAATTGTAGTCTAAAATATTGAACTAGTATGTATTAATTTTAATGAAACTTTAAATGAATTTTATAATTTTTAGTGTTTTATTATTAATAAGTGATGGAATTTAAATAAGTGATGACTATTTCCACTAAAAAAATGTTGTGAGTGATGGAATAATGGTTGATGACATGGTACAACTTGATTGGAAGTTATGAATGAGTGATCGGTGATAACCACCCCTACCCTAAAAGTATATTACTAAAAATATGTTAAATCAGATAATTTAAAAATATAATCAACTTTATATCACAGTAAATATAATCAACTTTGTACCACAATATTCCTATACTTTTAACTAAATCAAGTCATATTCTAACATATGGTTGCTTTTATACTCAAATTGAAAAATAAGAGGTAATACGTGTAAGTTTAATAGAAGTGTTCGGTTAAAATAGTCAAATACCCAAAAAGATAAGGTACATAAGTGCTAACTCTTGCTTTTCGGTACCATCTTCTCCCTTCTTTTTCTAGTCCTCTGCCATCTTCCACCATTGTTGTCCTGAAGAATAAAAAATATCGATCAACATTTCTTTATTCTTCACTTCGCAATCAACCAGGCAAGCAATTATCGAAAGCTCCGGGGATGCGATTGCAAAATTTTATGTGGGGCGCTCGGTATTTTCGCGTACGAATTACACTAAAAAAATAAATTTCAAGAAGGCCGGCCGCCCACCCACTGATAACAGTGGGTCCGCCCCTGGTTCCAAGCCTGAAATATAGTAAGTTGAATCATAAAACCAACGAACCACAAAAAATCAACACTAAATCAAACCATATCATTTTTGAATCCGTTGAAGTGGTCAACTTTCCTATTTTAAACAATTGAACCCGTCTCAACACTTTTATCACATATTCACACTCTATTATTATGGTTTAAAAAAAAACATATTCACACTCTATTGAGAACAATGAAAGTCATTGTCCTGTTTTGTCATTACTCACCATAACACACATTGAGAAAGAAGTTGGTGTAGGAGTAATTGCAACCATGTTCCCACCATCATCCTCCAAGTTCATATATAGGGTATGGTTTACGTAAGAATCGCCTTTATTACGAGAATCAATGTGAACACAACAAAATAAACCTATTACACCGCCACCAAAAACCTAAACACTCACCCCACCTCACCACCACCAAAAAATCTAACCCCCCTAACTCAAGCTAAACGCTAAAAACTAAACCATAAAGCTAAACCCCACAAGCTAAATGCTAAAAATCTAAAAAGTAAACAATTTTTTTTAAAAAAAATATTAATTTTGTGTGTGTGTTTTTTAGTCTTTTTAAGTAATTTTGGTTGTATTCACATTGGTTCTCGCAGTTCTTGCAATAATGAGTGCTTCCTAAAGGATCCTTCTCATATATATATATATATATATATATATATGATTCAGTTCAAAGACGAACCACTATCAGTTGCGAGAACCATGAGAACTCCTCTCATCAAATAGAGTTTTAACACACACCTATAATCAATTTAATTCAAAAGGGTCTTTTAGTCATTTTCTCTCAATGTCACATCCTCTTTTTCTTATCTCTAAAACATATCACATCATCATTTATATGTCTAAGATAACAATATCTCTCTTCTTTCATCTCTTTTATACTTTTTATATTAAAAATTCAGAAAAAAATATCTTAGGTTTTAAATTTAAACACCAAAAGTATTACGAAATTCAGAAAATAAAAAATATCGAAAATGATATCTATTTCTTTTTGCTCTATTTTCCCTAATTATGACATAATTTTCTCTATAAAATGCCAGCTATATTTGTTGTATATGCTTATTAGAAAATACAAAATTATCAAAAATGATATCTATTTCTTTTTGCTTAATTTTTTTCTAATTCCACATAATTTTCTTTATAAAATGGAAGTTATATTTCTCTTATATGTTTATTGAGAATTTTTATATTTCATTCGTTAGCGTTTGATGACTTTGCACTACAACTTTTTTAAAACAAAAACATTCGACAACGTGCGTAGAAAAAGTTTTGACAACGTGTCACACCTGGTCTTAGCGGAAGCGCAATCGTGTGACTATGAGGTAATAATTGCATCCAATCGTGTAAACAAACGATGCCATAATTATATTGATTTATAACCCAAGTTTACAAGTTTCCAAAAGTGAGATCACAAGTTTTCAACAAGTTCACCATCTGTCATCCGAAATATGGTTTACATTACATCATAAACAAAAGATTGTTTTCATCGTAAACGCATATTGAGGTTTTGACTCCTATATGCCCATACGAGGTTGGGATATAAGAGGCAAATCCTCCAAAAGGTGGCATTCATTGTCATGTTATTCCCATTTCCCGAAGTGTTTCACCAGCTCAAGTCTTGCGTCCTGAAATACATGTAGTTTTATAAAGTCAACAAAAGTTGGCGAGTTCATGTAGTTATTGTTTTCGTATAAAATGTCATGTTTTGTAATCCAGTAATGAAATATGGGTATGTTTAGCATTCATGGAGTTTAAAGATCTATCATTATGTCGCGGGTACCCTGACATATGTGCCATAAGTAAGTAACCAAATCGAGACAACTTTGACATCATAGGGAACACAAAAGCACTCATAAAGGGTTAACAAACCCGGAGTGAAGCGCATCTCAAACTCGATAGATCTATACCTTTTGCACCTTGGTCACTAAGTGATTATAAATGAGTTATTAGTGATCGGTGATAACCACCCCTACCCTAAAAGTATATTACTAAAAATATGTTAAATCAGATAATTTAAAAATATAATCAACTTTATATCACAGTAAATATAATCAACTTTGTACCACAATATTCCTATACTTTTAACTAAATCAAGTCATATTCTAACATATGGTTGCTTTTATACTCAAATTGAAAAATAAGAGGTAATACGTGTAAGTTTAATAGAAGTGTTCGGTTAAAATAGTCAAATACCCAAAAAGATAAGGTACATAAGTGCTAACTCTTGCTTTTCGGTACCATCTTCTCCCTTCTTTTTCTAGTCCTCTGCCATCTTCCACCATTGTTGTCCTGAAGAATAAAAAATATCGATCAACATTTCTTTATTCTTCACTTCGCAATCAACCAGGCAAGCAATTATCGAAAGCTCCGGGGATGCGATTGCAAAATTTTATGTGGGGCGCTCGGTATTTTCGCGTACGAATTACACTAAAAAAATAAATTTCAAGAAGGCCGGCCGCCCACCCACTGATAACAGTGGGTCCGCCCCTGGTTCCAAGCCTGAAATATAGTAAGTTGAATCATAAAACCAACGAACCACAAAAAATCAACACTAAATCAAACCATATCATTTTTGAATCCGTTGAAGTGGTCAACTTTCCTATTTTAAACAATTGAACCCGTCTCAACACTTTTATCACATATTCACACTCTATTATTATGGTTTAAAAAAAAACATATTCACACTCTATTGAGAACAATGAAAGTCATTGTCCTGTTTTGTCATTACTCACCATAACACACATTGAGAAAGAAGTTGGTGTAGGAGTAATTGCAACCATGTTCCCACCATCATCCTCCAAGTTCATATATAGGGTATGGTTTACGTAACAATCGCCTTTATTACGAGAATCAATGTGAACACAACAAAATAAACCTATTACACCGCCACCAAAAACCTAAACACTCACCCCACCTCACCACCACCAAAAAATCTAACCCCCCTAACTCAAGCTAAACGCTAAAAACTAAACCATAAAGCTAAACCCCACAAGCTAAATGCTAAAAATCTAAAAAGTAAACAATTTTTTTTAAAAAAAATATTAATTTTGTGTGTGTGTTTTTTAGTCTTTTTAAGTAATTTTGGTTGTATTCACATTGGTTCTCGCAGTTCTTGCAATAATGAGTGCTTCCTAAAGGATCCTTCTCATATATATATATATATATATATATATGATTCAGTTCAAAGAGGAACCACTATCAGTTGCGAGAACCATGAGAACTCCTCTCATCAAATAGAGTTTTAACATATCACCTATAATCAATTTAATTCAAAAGGGTCTTTTAGTCATTTTCTCTCAATGTCACATCCTCTTTTTCTTATCTCTAAAACATATCACATCATCATTTATATGTCTAAGATAACAATATCTCTCTTCTTCCATCTCTTTTATACCTTTTATATTTAAAATTGGAAAAAAAAATATCTTAGATTTTAAATTTAAACACCAAAAGTATTACGTAATTCAGAAAATAAAAAATATCAAAAATGATATCTATTTCTTTTTGCACTATTTTCCCTAATTATGACATAATTTTCTCTATAAAATGCCAGCTATATTTGTTGTATATGCTTATTAGAAAATACAAAATTATCAAAAATGATATCTATTTCTTTTTGCTTAATTTTTTTCTAATTCCACATAATTTTCTTTATAAAATGGAAGTTATATTTCTCTTATATGTTTATTGAGAATTTTTATATTTCATTCGTTAGCGTTTGATGACTTTGCACTATAACTTTTTTAAAACAAAAACATTCGACAACGTGCGTAGAAAAAGTTTTGACAACGTGTCACAGCTGGTCTTAGCGGAAGCGCAATCGTGTGACTATGAGGTAATCATTGCATCCAATCATGTAAACAAATAATGATTAACAACGATGCCATAATTATATTGATTTATAACCCAAGTTTACAAGTTTCCAAAAGTGAGATCACAAGTTTTTCAACAAGTTCACCATCTGTCATCCGAAATATGGTTTACATTACATCATAAACAAAAGATTGTTTTCATCGTAAACGCATGTTGAGGTTTTGACTCCTATATGCCCATACGAGGTTGGGATATAAGAGGCAAATCCTCCAAAGGTGGCATTCGTTGTCATGTTATTCCCATTTCCCGAAGTGTTTCACCAGCTCAAGTCTTGCGTCCTGAAATATATGTAGTTTTATAAAGTCAACAAAAGTTGGCGAGTTCATGTAGTTATTGTTTTCGTATAAAATGTCATGTTTTGTAATCCAGTAATGAAATATGGGTATGTTATTAGCATTCATGGAGTTTAAGGATCTATCATTGTGTCGCGGGTACCCTGACATATGTGCCATAAGTAAGTAACCAAACCGAGACAACTTTGACATCATAGGGAACACAAAAGCACTCATAAAGGGTTAACAAACCCAGAGTGGAGCGCGTCTCAAACTCGATAGATCTATACCTTTTGCACCTTGGTCACTAAATGATTAATGGTTACTCTTGTCATCATCTTACTTACGCACATTGATCGTGTTATCATCTAACCCCATAGCTAACATATCATTTTTTATAATATGTATTCCCCCCCCCCCAAGAGTTATAAAACCGAAAATGTTTAAAAGAAAATGGGGACATGAACTCACAGGTTTGCGTTCCGTGAGTCGTACTAGTGAAATTCGAGTGTCCGTACCCGTGTGTATCCTACATGGACATTAACTTTATTAGACCCTTAGGTCTCGTTGGACCTCGAACAAGTTGTTCATCTTGAAATCTTGTTATGTATTTATTATCTTCTTTGAACAACTTTATTGTTTTTTATAGTGCTGGTAGTTCGTGTGTTCGATTATTATTTTTATATATATTTTACAAAAATATATATATTGTCGTGTAATAAATCGTGTGTGAACGGGCCCTTCCCTTCACATTTCCTCGTGCCTTGCACGCGTGTCAATCAGCCTAGCCCATGTATTCGTGTGATTGGGCTTTGCCCATGTATTTTCGTATCGTGAGTCTTGCCCCATGTATTTATGTATTTGGACCTTACCCATGTCTTTTATATAATGGGTCTAACCCAATTTAATATTTAGGGAGTCCATATTATTCAGTTTCTTGCACTTAGTATTATTTACTAAATATAGAGGTTATAAGTATTCTTGTATACTTATATAAAATCACTTGTAACTTTTATACATTTCAACTTTCCGGATTTTTGTTATCAGTAATATATATATACACATATATTTGTCAAGTGTCTAAAGATTATATTATTTTTAGACGTGACGTCGTAGATGTTTGATATATATATATATATATTCGCATCGAAAATCGCCAAAGTGTCGTAGTAGCTCCTCGTGATGGCGAGTGGTTTGTTTTGTTGTCGGTGATGATATGTATATATTATTTTTTAGGAAAATACTTTTATAAGTTCGCCCGTTGTCCGAATCTTCTATGCGTCCGATTATTCGTTTAGGAATTTGTACAAAGGTACATGTATTTAAGTAGTTTATACTTGGTGAGTTTCATGTATTTTGATGTGTTGTATTGATTGGGTATTTTTGCATTTCACTTGTATACCCTAGAAATTCTAGATACATAAACATAAATACACATGTATTCTACATACATACTTATGATGTTGCCAAAGTATTTATACATCTTATTACTCCCAAAATATATATGTTATAAATAATACTCATATTTTTAACTTGTAAAAATATATATGTTATAAATAATACTCTTTTTCACTTAACTTTGTTTTCAACTTTTTGACAAGTTTTTCAAAATTAAGTTCATCTTCTAAAATTTTGTTTCTTAGGTTTTCATTCACCTGCTTTATGTTTGCAAAAGCAATAATGCATTTGTTAGAACATAGATCTTTAAGGATCTGAGGTGATACCTTCGAAGCAGCCATAAGAGCACAATCACACTCTTCTTCCTCACACGCCCGCTCATCCCAAGGGTCAGATAGAGTGTCTTTTTCAACATTAATAGTATTTACTTCAACCACTAGTGTAACGTCTTGTATAACCACTGCTTTACAACAATCAATCACATCAGACTTTAGTTCCTGCTCCACAAATTCATCACCCTCAACAATGGTCTCCAAAGCCATTAAACATATATTTTCATTTTCAAAATCATTTTTGGCTATGAGAGCAAAGTTTTCATCAGTTAAATCCTCAGGCAAACTACTCCAATCAACAAAACCTTGTGTGCAAAAGCTTTGTTGATTAACCTCTGCTGGTGTAACAGTGGTTTGAGTAGGTTGAGTAATTTGTGGCATTTGATGACATGTACTTGAGGTGGTGCTTGGACATATTGAATCTGTGGTGCAGGTGCTTGGACATAATGGACAGGAACTGTAGCAATAGGATGTGCAAAATGTGCAGTGTTTTGCATTTGAGGTGCAGGGGTATACTGGGAATAGTGGACAGTGCTTTGAGGATTGTTGTCAAGATGTGTTACAATTGGTCCTGCAGATTGTGATCTGCATTCTCTGGCAAAGTGATCCATCTTGTTACATTTGTAGCACTTGATTTTAGACTTATCCAACCCAACTTTCAACCCCCATGCAATCTTGGAAATCTCCTACCAGTTCTTTTGTAAAATTTACTTACTCTAACATTTAAAAGTGCCAGCGGATGCAAAATGTCCATTTCTTCAAGGTCAGTGGTCTCAAAATGTTGTAAGTCATTCATTTCAAAAGACAACTTATCAAAGGTCTGGCTTTCACTATTTGCAGCAAAGGCAAAATTGGGTGTAATGGGATCAGAGTTGAAATTGTTTCCAGATGTTATGTCAATGTAATGATCATAACTCTGATCCTTTCCACAGCTAGACCTCTCCTCATGACTATATAAAGCAGTGTTTCCTCCCTGACTCTTGCAACTTCTTTTTCTGCTTCAACTTTCTCTCATAAGTGAGGAGTCGTCCATGAAGTTGTGTCAAGGTCATTTCCTTGTAACCAACACTTGTTCTAGTGACATAAGCTACAGTCTCCCATTTCTCAGGTAAAGATCTCAAGAAACGACTATTGACAGTCGAATTTGGAAATTCCACATTTACCAATTTGAGCTCACTGATGAGACAACTATATCGTTCGAACTGTTGGGTTAATGACTCACCTTTAACGTGGCAAAATGTTTCATACTATTGATCTAAAACCTCTCTGTTATTCTTGATCACCTTTTCAGTACCACCAAATTGCTCTTTAAGAGCATCCCATAACTCTTTAGCACTATTACAATGAAGTAATCCCGTATAAATCTCATTGGGCAAAGCCGAAGCAACAATGCTAAAGGCCATAGCATCCAATTCAATTTTGAGGAAATCCTGTTCAGAGTAATTTTCGAGTTTCTTAGGGACCTGCGTGTGGGGATCCTCTATACTTGAAACCATGGGAACATGAGGTCCAAATACAACGGATCTCCAACATCCGGTGTTCTGTTGGGCGAGAATATGACCCATCCTACGTTGCCAAATAAAGTATTCATTTCGTTTCAACATAGGTGGTTTGAACATGGATCCAATATTGGATTCCGGTGTGTTTTGTGCCATTTCTATTGTTTACAACAGATTTGTGTTTTAAAAACTTTTGTAGTAATAAAACTCCGTATTCAAGTAAAACTATCAAATGAATTAGCACAAAGAGCTGATCTGTTCAAATCAATTTGACTGTTAAATCAAAATCGATTGACCAAGCTCTGATACCAATTGTCAGGATCTAAGTTTGAATCACTTGTAGTTTTAGATTCTAAGAATGGAAAATGGATTGAATTAGAAAGCTATGCAACGGAATTAATGGAAAACTTTTACTACAAGCAATCGGTCGTTTGTTTTCATCACCATCATGCTTTCAAGTTGGTAAACTTTGCATGTGATTCACAAACTCCCCCTTTGGCCATTACAATCGTTTGATAGTAAGAAATGAAGAAGATAAAGTGCCAATTGATCTTTTTCTTGAAGACAAGTTAACTGTTACAACATTCACCTATTTATACTATCTAACCACTGAGCATCTTTTGTGACGTCATGGTTGATAGTGACAGCTAACAAAATTGTAACTAACTAAAACACCGCTTTACTAATACTATCAGTGCATAGCACTGTTACATCGAATAAAGTAAAACTAATCTAAGCACTTATCTCTATCCTCTGATCTTGTTTCTTCTATCAGACCTTTGCTTCTTGTATCAGATGATAGGAGCAGTTGTTTAGGGAAAGCAGTGTAAAGGTAGATCAGAGGTTGTAACCTTTGATAGTTGAACCAAAGCTCGGATAGTGTATTTGGCTTTATTATCATCTGTTCCTTTGTTAGGGTTCAATCCCAACAGCACGTCGTGGTGGATCAATTTCTATGCATGTCGCACAAACAGAAGTTTTAGATGAGAAATACATGATTCCTGACAAAAAAAACCCCACCTATAATGGGAAGAAACTATTACAACATGTTAACTTCATGTGAATTGTTGTTACTGCATGTAATAACATGTACTCAAATATAAACATGAACTTTTACTCTCATTATTATTTGTTTTGCAATCAACCGTAGACATTTAGTGATCGCCTTCAGCAATTTGTGTATAAACATTTAGAAAGTTCAACATTTGTGAAACACCCGAAATATCCAAGCGGTCAAAACCAAATGTTGAACAACGGAAACTACGACCAGATTTAAACTTTTGTGCATTACTTTGAAAATTCAAACGAAAGTTATAAGATATTCATTTAAACCAAGATACAAACCTTCCATCCCTATTAAATTAAAAAAACATAAGTTTTGAGATGATTTGATAACTAAATTTTCGTTACATAGTAACCAAAATGTCTTGACCCGTTTGCATATGCTAACCCCATAAAGCGCGTGTAGGACGAAGCGTGCGTGTGTTCGTTCCGAGCCAACCTCCCACCTAAAGCAAAGATGTTCCTAGAATCATAAAGCGACGTTAATTTTTTTATAAAGCAACTAACAAGAAATTCAAACTTCCAACAATCATGATAACCATTCATATAATCCGTACAAAGATTTCTACGTTTTATGTCTTTCCAACGACACTCTCTTCCACTAAAAACCTTCATTATTCGCTTGACCCGTTCATACGAGTAAATACATACCACATTCTTTCTTTCCAACATTCTTATTTTTGTTGACACGTTTATAAAGAGTGAACACATTAAACATTCTTATTTGATTAACCCTCTTATAACGAGTAAACACATTTTACATTCTTTCATTTCAACATTCTTATATTGGTGACTCGTTTATACGAGTGAACACATTTTCCATTCTTTCATTTCAACCTTCTTATTTTGTTTACCAGTTTATAGTGAGCAAACACATTTTATATTCTTTCATTTCAACATTCTAATCTTTGTTTGACCCGTTTACGAGTAAACACATTACCAACTTCAATAATCGCATTACAATAAGTTACAATGCAAACACATGTACATAACTATCAAGTATAAATTAAACTTTTTAAAACAAGATGACATACCTTAAAGCTTCCCTCTCAAATGTGTGTCCTTCTCGGCTTGACTTTCCAAAGTTCCACTCGTGTTGCCTAAAGAAATGCAACCGAAATATTATTAGAACCTCATCCTTCACATCCATGGCATGTTATTTTATTTTAACTTTCGTCTTAGGTTCTTATTAACATTTTTCATTCTTTACACAAAACAATAGCATTTTGTTTGGGCATTTAGTCGAACACCTTGTGTACATAACTTTTAACTAGTTAAATGGGTTAAATTTAGCAACTTCTAACCACATGATTTCAACCTAGTGAGTGGGGGTATTCACCATAATACATTGGCACCATATTTTTCAGTTATTACATGTTAAGCAACACAAATTAACTACTCAGATTTCATGGATTTCTATCTTCCATTAAAACCCACTTCTTCATACAAAACATAAAAATCTCAAACACATAATTTTTATTAATTCATCAACTATTTTAGTTAAGATTATGATCCTACAGTTAGATTACATCTTCCTTAGGTCATACATCAATCAATTGCTCAAGAACTTCAATCATCCAAACTTCACCCAAAATCAAATATCACCAAAACTGAAAATTACAACTTACCTTGTGTTAGACAAGTATGGATGATTAATATTCTTGATTCATGCACAAATTTTAGACCCAATTAGCTTTTCAATTTGTTGATTTTGAGTTTTGAGAAGGGTTTCCCCTTTCTTTCTTCTGCCCAAGTCGACACACACACACACACACACTTGTGTGTGTATGTGTTTTAATTTTCTTTTTAAAAGATAACTTTCGAGACATCCCGATTTGGTCCCTCATGTTTGGATAAAATTTTATAAAGGTTAGTTCATATTCTCATGTTAGGTTTTTCACTTGCATCTTTAACTAGATTTAAGTTTCTAGTTACCATACTCATAACATTTAACCGACAAGTATTCTAATATATATATTTTATATTTTTGGGTGTTACAATTTGTTCCAACAATCAATAGTAAGTTTGAAATTAAAGTCAACGTTATAACCACCACAAACATGATAACCTAGAATAATGTGCTTGCTATCTCATTAGCTAAGCTACATATCACACAACTTCAACTTGTGAATTTGATAACCATTTAGACAATTCAATGATTTAAAAAGACTATATGGTACCATGTTTCTAGAATATTTAAGGATTCACACCTTAATTTGATTGGTAAATAATTAAAATCCCTTGAGAGCAAACATGATGTGTTTAATTGTCAGGAAGAATCTTTCGGTTCTTCAATACATTTGACAACATCAATACTAGGTGTGGTCTAACCGGTAATGCCAACTAATAATTATAATCCATAAACTTCTAGTTTATGATCGTATAGGTATTACTTGCATGTATGTAATACAAAACGTAAGATACAAGAGAATGTATTATAACTTAAACTTTCAAACCATCATGTTATAATTCACTCCTTAGTTTGCCACTTTTGGTGGTCCGTTCATTAGTAATATGACCATTGTTATAATTCTAAATGGCCGATTTCATTGTCAAGATGACCAGCATCACAATTTCCTTGACTTGTGTTCATAATCACAACATTTTAGATGATCATAATATAATCACATTCACCTTAAGGAATGGAACAAATTTAACCAAGTTTCATGGTTTTTCAACAATTTATCGGACATCCGGATATGAAATCATTTCATATTCGTTATGCTCGTTTAATAATATTTTGACTTCAGGAGAGCACATACGAGATAGATAACAACGATTACTTTTATCCATTTTTCCTTTCTCTTAACGCTAAATCAATTGAGAAGTAACTGCATGTCCAAGTTATATAAGAGTTACCTGTCTAACATCCTACAATAGGTTTATATATTGATAACGATATTCATGGAGTTGGAGTATGATACTTCGGGTGTCAAATCTTAGAATATTTATGCTCTTTCAAAAGAGTGATTATAAAACAATCAACTTTAGTCTTTTATTTGCCTTATCCATTAATATAAATATTTAAAAACATCTCAAAAGCAATGTAAATCATGTAAATCATAAACATAAGTTATAAATAAAAGACATCGTGGTATATAAATGAATTAAAGCATCTCAAACTATAATAAGATGTCTCGTCACTTACAAGCAAAAGCAGAGTAAAATGCAATTTATGTATTAACATGTCAATATATAGCCAATCAAAATTATATATGTTATACACAAATATGTATCACTTTAAATTGAAAAATAAACAGATATCTGTATCAGTTTCCAATGATTTTTGTAAAACATACCAATCTTTTATTACTTTTGAATACACCATTTTCATAATAATATATTTTCTTCATGATAGATAATATAATAGATATCATGAGGGTCTCAATGTTAAATTATTTCGCAATATAAATGTTTCATATGGTCAAATACGCAATCCATATAATTTAATGAAGTTCAGATGTATATAGATGATATGGTAATCAACGTTAACATGATTATCTAACTTATAATAAAAGATACCAAATAGTGTCACATGGTATTCTCTCCTTTAAACTCATAAATTATATATATGTATATACTCGGTTATTGCCCGCATGTATACGCGGTTTAACAACTGAATATTTAACAGATATTTCAAATCTAAACTTACTAGGGAAAGCGACTCTATCGCAACACAAACGAAAATTAAAAGTGTCTTCCTTGAAATTTGAATGGAATTATTTTTTGGGATAAATGTTTTCCTCTCGACCATCTCTACGACAATTCCATAAAGACCAACAGATGTGATTATATTGTTCTGAATAACAAAACAACTTAAAACCAATGTAGCACAAGTTTTTAAATGAACAAATTTAACAAGATACAAAACAACAAACGACATTTGTTCTTTAACATCTTGGATCAGTAAGCAACTCGATGTGTATAACACATTAAAAAAGAACAAAACATTAGTGTCCCACATTAGTCATATAGATTACGACAATCAAAACTATAATTTTAAACTCTTGTAAGTTGCAAAATTCAGTACCAACTCTGTTCAAACTTCAAACCCTAAACCCATTGAATCCTACAAAATTTATCTACATCTATGATCCGGGTCCAACATCTAGCTTATGCCATTTAATTTATCCTTTTCAAAAGCAATCTGTTCATTCATATTTCAACAAATATATATCAATAAAACAAGGGGAATTAGCCTGTAATAATACCAACTAGATGTCATTGGTCATTGCCAGTCTCACCTTTGAATATTCCCCATGCCAGTCCCACCTTTCACTTATTTTTCCTCCACTGGTCCTCGGTTAAAAAAACTTAATGAAGTTAAGTTTTTTTCTTAATTACAAGCTGATATTTTAGGGATTTTGATTAGAAAGAGGATACGAGTCGAATGATGTAAAACCTACCTTGAAATTGTGCTCCAAACGTTGATAATGATGCTTCAATTCGGGTGTTTTAAACTTCTGATTAACAAAAATCAAGTCGTTTGGAGCACCGTTTCGAGGTAAGTTTTACATGAATAGACTCATACCGTCTGTTTGTTCAAACCCCCAATTCGTCAGTTTGTAGTTTATAATTCGGAAAAAAACTTAACTCCGTTAAGTAAGTTAAGTTTTTTTTAACTGACGACCGATGGAGGAAAAATAGGTGAAAAATTGGACAGGTACGAGGAATATTCAAAGGTGAGACCGGCAATGGCCAATGACGTCTAGTTGGGATTATTACATGTCAACTCTCCATAAAACAAATATAAAAGGATTGATCTGCAAGCGGTTCTTTTAGTCGTTTTATTAAACCTTGAGTATAACTAATATGTTAAAAAAAAATTCAATGTGAACAATTTGGCCCATTTCCTATTTAGTTAATACAATATGAACAAGTCGTTTTAGTTAATCGTTTAAGCCTAACAAATTTGGCCAATTTAAAATAAACATAACCCAAATCAACTTACTTATAGATGGGTTAAAATGGATTGCGGGTTGACCTTTTTTTATTCTGAATTTTGAACATGTCAGTGGGCCAACCTTTTTAATAAAATGGATTAAACGTGTCAACCCAGATACAACACATTTAGTTGTCAAGTTTAAACATGTCAACTGAAATAGTACATATTTATTAAATGGTTAATTACACATTCACACAAAAAAATAAAGATCATTCATACTTACGTCTTGCATGTAGGTGGGGCTGCTTCAATTTTCTCAAGCTGGTCTAACTCCTCCTGCATATGACATCACCAGATTTAGTGTTACAATAAATTAGTTGATATGCCATTCGCACATTTTAATAATAAAACCCGTGCGCAAACAAAACATATTGTTAAATATCAAGTTGTTTTGAGAAGAGATGTCAGGTCCAAACGGGCGTAAATGCAATCAAGATGGGTATTTTTTTTATATGAGTCGAGTGGGTGATATATTTGATGAGAACAAATAAGTGCTAAATAATATGGGTGAAATTTATGTCAATTTTTTTAACTGCATTTAGATGAAATTTATGTCAAACAAGGCAACCGAAAGGTATCTTTCAAACTTTTTTCCTCAAGTAAGACGGTAACTGCAAAAGTACATGAATGATCTAAGTTATTAACATGATATAAAGATGTAAAATCATATAAACAAGTTGAAAAATAGTTGTCCAAAATATTCCAGAATCAAAGAAAGCTCCTTCTTACTTGGTGATTCGAGAAATTATTTAGGGGAAAAGAAATGTTGAATTTTTCTAGCCAAATACAACCAGGATGTATGTTAGTGTTACTAAATACATCAATAATCATGAGAAGCATGTAATATAATTCTTATTGCTTGGTATCAGATGACCATATCCAATCTTGTCTTTTGTTCAAGAGAAAGCTAAAAAGATGCATATATACAACAAATGTTCAAGAAAAAAAAAACCAAAAAAACACTATAACTATTCTTACCACCTATTGTGATACCCACCATGTGACACTTGTGCAAAATTCAGGCTTTCAAAAACTTTTTCTTTGAAGGCTTTTCGATAACTGATACTTAAACATAACCTGTTTAACGTAACATACGCACCGGGACGAGGTCATAAGCTTATCATACCTTAAATACCCTTTACATAACTTAGAAATAAGTTTTGATGGGTTTGGTATGTCAAAAACAAGCTTATTCGATCACAAGGACTATTTATGACAAACTACAAAAGTCTGCCGATTCTCTAGCGACGTACACTCCGGAACATTAACACAAGCTTAACATACCTTAAATACTCTTTTCATAACATAGAAATAAGTTCCGAAGGCTTCGGTATGCCAAAAACACACTATTGTAACTACATGGGCTATTTTGCAATTCTGCGAAACTATGTCTTTACGCGTATTTCACTATCCGGAACATGTATGGACACCCAAAAATTTTTGTGATCATTAAAATATTGTATTTTAATGATTGGAATGCAAAAATGCCATTCGTTACGCATTTACGGTCATTTGCGCGTTTGTTACGCTTTTCGTCGTAATAAACCGAAAACCGCAACCATACGACCAAACGAACCGACATCCGATACATTTTTTAGCACATTTCAAGTTCCCTATACCTTATTGTGCTTATAAAGCTTAAAAATGGGGTTAACGGGTAATAAAGTGCCAAAACGCGACAAAGCGTAGTGCAGGGACCTATTTTGCAATTTTGTGCAAAACTTTGCCAGGTCATAGGCTTACGGACCGTAAGCCAAGACACCATACGGTCCGTAAGGACCTGCCCAGCTCACCAAAAATTAGCTGTCAACAGCCTGCTTGTTTAAGGACACCTAGCTCGCGAATTTGGCCACTTCTCTTCTACTTTGGATGTACTAATGGGACACTAATCCATGCCCTAGCACTTGGTGTAACACTTGTCATGATTTAGGAACTTCTTGATCATTATAATTACCTTGATCATCCCCATATTTGAACCTTTAATAACCTTCTTGCTCTCATCTGCCACAATCCGAATTTGCAACCATCTTTGGAGCTTCCTCTGTGATTCTTTAGCACTCCTTGGTGTTTGTAAGTCTCTCATTCATGCCTTGTTCAATTCTTGTAGCATATTGAGCTAAAAATTAAACAGTTTGACTTTCTATTTGACTTTCAGTCTTGATCATGAATTGGTTAAAATAAAATCCAATTGAACTTGCTAATATGGTCATAATCATGTTGATCATAATCCCTAATGATCATACCTACTGATTTCTATTGTTTCTAGTCATTTTGACAAGTCAAACTTTTGGTCAATAATGTGATTTTTTGCGCAATTTGCAATGGAACCATTTCCGGGTATCAAAACAGTTTGTTTTGGTGCAAAAACACTTTTATAAACTTATTTAGACATGTCAAAACATGCCTAACTCGTCACTCTTGTTTTAGTGCTTGCTTAGAGTCGTAAGTCTAGCGGTTTTGACCACCGCTTTGACTTTCAAATCTGACCCGTTTGGTCAACTTTAGGATCCGACCAAGACCAATGTTATGACCATAGTATTATAGGGAAAAACTCTCTAAGGTTATACCCTATGGTCATACCGTTTGGTTAGTCAAATGACAAGTCGACTATGTATTCTCTTTAAAATGCCGAAATTGCCTTTTTTGCACATAAAATAGTTTTGAACATATAAGAATGTTATTTTGACATCTAAACAGATTATACAACTTAAATAAACTAATGTTGACATATTAGACTTGTCATAGAACATATTTAACCATCCGAACCCATAGTTACGTTTATGACCCGTTAAAGTGGCGTAAACCACTTTAGCGAGCCGTAACGAGCCAAAACACTTGAAATGCTTCCAAATCAGAATGATAGGTAATATGAACCATATTATACAAGATCCAAATCTTGTTTGGTTTATATCCTTCATTCTATCTGATTTCTCATTTTCAAGTTTCGACACACTAACATGTATTTATCTGATACACTAGGAACCACTTCAACCCTTGAACTCTTGATCCTTTGAGTTTTGTTATATCATTTGAACACGATCTATACGTAATCCCAGGAGAGTACATTGCTCCCCTTCTTTTACGTTTCCAAATGTTTTGGGGTGATTCATATGTGTAATCAAATTTTCTCAAATGTATGGCATGTATGTGTTTACTAAATGCTTTTATGAATTAATTCCGATTATGCAACACGACAATTGATGACACGACAGTTAAAGAGGTCTTTTGGAGCCTACGTCCTTGTAGGATCTTTCTATCTTCATAGTTATATTCTCAAGGGATGTTTGAAGTACACACTTAAATCTTCCTATCTTTATGGTGAGATTTCTAAGAAGTACTTTACGTGGAACGATGGTTATGGTCTATGTGTAGATTTGTTGGTGATTTAGATAACGAAACTAGTGTAATACCATAAGACATGGTGGATACGCCGCTGGTACTTCCTATATATAAGTGTGCTTATTGTATTACCCTTCGTAGCCTTATCCGAATCACCATTAGGATTATGATTTTGTGATACAAGTTGACAAGACAATGTGACAAGACTTAATTCCCATTACATCTACCTATCTTTATAGTTAGATATTTGTGGAATGTTTAAATTACTAATTGGTAGTCCTTGATTGGATTCTGTGTACTTTAATGCATATTTGACGAGACAAGTGACAAGTTGACGATTATGTCTTTATGTGGTTAGTTGTGATTAGGATAACGAAACAAGTGTAATACTATAAGGACATGGTGGATACGCTGCTGGTACTTCCTATATATAAGTGTTCTTATTTGCATTACCCTTGTAGCGTTATTTGAGTCACTTTAGGATTTTGTGTGCAAATGATTCAAAGGTTCGACATCCAAATCCTCGAAGAAGTCTTTCATATTTTGTATGATAGATTTCTTAGAAGGATATTTAGTATTATTATAAATCATTGATTGATTTCTATTAATACTCACGTGAGCTATGACCGATTTTGGTATAGTTATTGTTAATCCTTGATTGGATTTCTAATAACATACTCTCAAGTTTATGGACGATTTCAATATGTTTACAAAGGACAAAGTACAATTTTCAAAGACATGAAAATTACTTAGTAATGATCATAATCCCATATACAAAACTCTTTTGTCACAAGTTTCATAAACAAGTTAATGTATTGCAATGCTAAACCTTTTCTCCATTCTTTGACTAAAATAAGTCGATTTACAACTAGCAACTCTCATAAAAAAGGGTAAATGCACGGTACCCCTGACCGCGGGAGGGTTCTCCCTCCCCAAGCTAGCTTAGCCCCATAGCTGCCTGGCGGTTACTACCCAGCAGGATTATTCGGGCCGAGCTGGACTCGAACCCGCGTCCTCCCGTTTGGAATGGGTGAGGATGGCCACTTGGCTGACACCCCGTGGTTAACTAGCAACTATCATAGTTGTCAAAGTATTGAAATACTAAACCTTTTGCCATTTATTTGGCCAACAAAAAACTATGTGCTCGCCAACATTGTTTGTTGATGTCTCTTTTAATATATGTTTCAGGTTTCGATTATTCAAGCTTGCTGCACATAGGAATGCATCCGGGCTTTAGACTGTTATAATAAAAGACAATGTTATGAATTCCTTGTATTGTAAAACAATGTTAACAATAATGAAACAATTTAGTACCAGTAGTTGTGAGCAATTTGTAACGTGACTCCTCGATATTTCCGCTGCGTGTTGTTGTATTACACGATTGGGGTGTTACACACCAAAGCTTGATTGTAAAGAAGAACATCACGGAATTCATTGGATCCCTAACCATATCAGAGCCATAGTACATCGCTGAGATTAATTGAGACTTATATAAATTAATTGTGTATACCTTTTTCCAAACTCCAAGATAGATATGCTTTCATCATGCTTGCTAATCGCAACACTAAACTAGATATATGAGCCCAATCATTACGGGTCTTCAGCCATATCCTCCTTCCAATTTTTTTTTTTGAAAAGTGAACTTCATTAAAACCAGCCAAAACCTCAAATCGAGGCGACACAAAACCAACCTATAACACAAACATTATATATTAACAAATTTACACCACTCTTCCCAACTAATCTCTGTGTTCTTCGATCTACTATTTAACCACAAGAAGCCAATCGTTTTTATCTCCCGTATAATCCCCTCTAATTTAACTACCTTGTTATTAAATCTAGCATCATTCATAGCCTTCCAAATGCTCCAACAACCAATCCTGATAATCCCTTGCACGACCATTTTTTAATTCCGTTTTAAACCAATATGCTCATGAGACTCAAGCAAATCCTTAACCGAGAAAGCCAATATATTAGGGATCTTGCACCACATACTAGTGATCGGCCATAACATCGACGCAAAACTACAAGATGTAAACAGGTGTTCCACCAACTCTTCCCCTTCACCGCATAACACGCAATAAGTATCTCCCTTGTCTATGTTTCTTCTATTTAACGCATCCATTGTAGCCAATATATCCAACCCCGTTCTCCAAATAAATACATTGCACTTACTTGGAATCCACTTGCACCAATCCGGACAATACATCTCAGGATATCCAACATTTTTGTTTAAAAACCTCTTAACTGCACCCACACTTAATGGATTGTCTGAAGCTCCCGTCCACGACCATCTATCTTTCTCTTCTTTTAACTCTATTCCGTGAAGCAAAGTAACCAGCTCCACCATCTCGTCCGTTTCAGTTCCCACCCCCAACGATCTACTCCACTGCCAAACATATCTGACACCCACATTATTGTTTGAAATCCTATCACTAATCTTGTAATACTTGTTCACTTCAAGATTAAAGAGAGCTGGGAATTGATTCTTTAGAGGAACGCTGCTCAGCCACGGATCCGTCCAAAAATTAATCGCCTCACCGTTTCCAACCTCCCCTTTGAATAAATTAATTAGAGGTATACTGTCAACCGAGGTGTTCACCATCATATTCACTATATTGCACCAACCCCCCCCCCCCCCCCCGCCCCCCATAGTTTTCTTACCGGGAAACATCCCAATTAGATCTCGACTTATGAACTGCTTTAATCACTTTAACCTACAACTTATCTTTGTCCTCTTTGAACCGCCATCCCCATTTAACCAACAAGGAAATATTAATGTTCTTGAGTTTATTAAGACCCAAACCCCCTTTGTCCAAAGGTAAAGCCACCCGGTCCTAAGCCACCCAATTAACCTTATTCACCGAGTTACTTCCACCCCACAAAAAATTCCTTATTTTTGCTTCAAGATCCTTAACAACTTGAACCGGAGCTTTATACAGCGAAAAATAATAATTCAGTAAACACTCCAATACCGACTTAATTAAGGTGATTCTTCCGCCAATGGAAAGCAACGTCGCATTCCATTTCGCCAATCTCGCTTCGACTATATCATACACCGGCTTCCAATTAGAAACCCTGTTCATATTAGCACCCACAGTCAAGCCGAGGTACCTGAACGGAAACACATCGGCTTGACACCCATAATCTCGACGATATTCTTTAACTCTTCGTTAGAAACTCCAATCACGTATAAATTAGACTTGGCAATATTAATTTTTAAACCGGAACACATATGAAAGACCGGAGAATTCAAACCACATTAGAAATATTACTATTAGACCAATCCCCCAAAATAATAGCATCATCCGCATAGAACAAATGAGACACCATCGGTCCATTCAAAGGAGCTTGAATACCTAAAAAAATCCCTTCACTTTTCGCCTTTTCAATCATAAAGGATAAAGCCTCGATAACAATAATGAAAAGAAACGGAGAAATCGGGTCACCTTGTCTAATCCCTTTCGAGCACTGAAATTCGAACGTTGGAGAACCGTTCACAAGAATCGAAGATCTAGCCGATTCCACAATTCCTTTCACCCACCCGCACCATCTAGGAGGAAAACCCATTTGATTCAAAATAGATAACAAAAGTTCCAGTTCACGTTATCATATGCCTTCTCGAAGTCAATTTTAAGAAAGAAAACCTTTTTCTTGTATTTCTTACCTCATGTGTATAACTTATTGATTATAAGAGAGCCGTCGAGAATATAGTTTCCTTTCAGGAAGGCAGGTTGAGATTCAGAAATAACCGAACCGATAACACTTTTAAGCCGATTTGCTAGGACCTTTGAGACCACCTTGCTAACAATCCCAATAAGGTTAATCGGCCTAAATTTTTTTAACTCCACCGGGTCCTTAATCTTGGGGATTAATGTTATAAACGACGAACTATATCCTTTGTTAAATACCCCATTCTCAAAGAAGTAGTCTAGAACTTTCATAAAATCTGCCTTGAATAAATGCCAAAAAACTTTACTGAACTTACAATTCATACCGTCAGGCCCGGGAGCCTTGTCATCCCCACATTCTTTTAAAGCGGCCTTTAGCTCTACTAACGAAAATGGTTCGACTAAACTAGCTTTATCTAATTCCCTTAACTGCCTAATGCCTTGGCAATCCAAATACGGTCTACTCCTCACATCCTCCTACCTATTTGAACTTGTTTCTTTCCCATTTAGCCTCATATAAATTAATGTGCTTTTCTAAATGCTTGTTCGTTTCAACCAGTAAAACTTCTTAGCAGCCAAGCTGACCTATCACTCACTAAACTGAGATCTCCAAGAAAGAATGGACCTTCGGACTTCTGAACAACTGATTCTATGTAATCAAAATCAACAAGTGATCAAACTTTGATAAAAGGAAGGGTGTCACATTCTATTTAATAAATTATAATTTAATTTTAGTACAAAGAAGCTATAAGAAAAAAAAAGGTTGGAGTCACACCAACTTCTTTTGAAACTTCTCTTTTATATGAATATCACAAAGTTCCAAAGATTTTATAATTCATAGTTACATTGACACCATATATGTGAAGAACATCATAGCTCCACTCGTTTAGAAAGATTGAAGATATCGATGCGTAGAAGATAATGTAAATATAATGGCAAAACAACCTAGGAATCATAAAAGCTCCAATTATCAGCTAAATCATAACATAAACGTAAATCAAACCAATATTAGGTGATAAACAACATAATCAATGACTAACAATCATATGAAAACGATGAAGGATTGATACATATTGATGCGATAGCTTAACAACTACAATTTGAACCTTACAACAACAAAGTCTTACCGTAGATTGGAACTTTGGCCAAGGATTTCTGTTGCTGGATGGTTTAATTCAACATAAGCTTTGGCCGATCAAGAAGTATACAACGGATGGCAACCTACTCCAAGACCAACGAAAGGATCCAGAACTGTTGAAAGCTGACAACCGATCACTCACTAGACATAGTTTTGATTGTTCAAGTCTAAAGATTGCTCGAAATAAATCTTTTAGACATGGTGCCAACCCAAAAAATCAACCCAGAATCGAACTGGAGTACAGCCTCCTCCTTGCACACCTTTTATTATATTACTGGCACACCTTTTATTATATTACTGAGAAAAATATTCCTGGATTTTAGCTCGCATTCAATTTTGATAATATTATTCCATACTCCGGTTCGACCAGACTTCAGCGGAAGGAACTCCCATCGACGAGCTGAGAGGTGCAAGCCCAATATAACCTTTCTCCATAGTCTGTTACGTCTTTTTTAAAAGCACCAAGCTCATTTAGATAAAAGGCTTCGATTATAATCTAGTAAGGATCCAAGTCCGAACCCACCTGATTTAAGAGGAGCAATTACTTCGATCCATTTCACCCACGCCATCTTCGATTTATCGCTCGTTCCACCCTAGAAAAAATTACGTCTAAGTTGCTCCAGTTTAGCCATGGCGCTCTTTGGCGACTTAAAGAGCGAGAAATAATACGTTGGTAAACTGTTGAGAATGGATTTAAGTGCTGTTTGGCATCTTCTGAATGGTTAAGTGTTGAATCAGTAAGGTATCTGTACCATTAAGAGCTAAACTAGTAAGAGGTCTGAACCATTCAGAGCCAGTATAATACTTAACCATTCAGAGACAAATGTTTGACCAATTTAGATTAGAGATCTTAACCATTCAGACTCTGTATAATACTTAACCATCCAAAGGCCAATGTCTGAACCATTCAGACATTTGCTCACGAAACAAACAGTCTGAACCATTAAGTGCTGAACTAGTAAGAGGTGTGAACCATTAAGAGTCTCATTAAGAGGTACACAAACAGCCCCTTAATCAGAGTGAGTCTGCCTCCGATTGAAAGAGTGGTGGCCTTCCATAGCGATAACCTCTAAAGCTTCAATCACTAGTGACCAGCTTGAGTAGTTGTTCTTGTTTGCTACAACTTTAATACCCAAGTAATTGAAAGGAAAGCACCCAACCTAACAATGCATAATTGCTACCATATTTTTAGCATCCTCACTATTTACCCCTGCGCCATACAAACACGATTTTTTTTATAATTGAGTTTTAGCCCAACGACAATGGTGAAACACACCGCATAATTCTTCGGATGTTCCTTGCATTTGAGACAGACCATTCGCCCACCAAAAGTACATCATCAGTGAAGATTAGATGGGTGATCGACGGCCAACCATTAGGAATGGATATACCTCGGATGAATCCCAGTTCGTTTGCATTAGTCATGAAGGATGAAAAGGCTTCTATTGCAAGAATAAAGATGAAAGGTGATAGGGGATCACCTCGCCTAATCCCGCGTTCGTAGGAGAATTATCTTGTTGGCGATCCGTTAACGAGAATATAGGAATGAGATAAGGAGAAAATACCTTTGATCCAAAGGCGCCATCTTGGAGGAAAAAGCATTTGTTCCAAGACTGAGTGTCTATGAAGAACCAAGAGATGGAGTCAAAAGCCTTGTTGAAATCAACTTTGAAAAGAAGCGCTTTAGATTTGACTTGTTTGACCCAAGAGAGGACTTCATTCATTAACATAGAACCATCTAAGATATTGTGATTAGCCAAAAACGCCTATTGCTCTTCGGATATGATTGAGTGTATGACTTTGTTTAACCAGTTAGCTAACACTTTGGAGATTAGTTTACTTATACAGTAGATAAGGCTTATAAGGCGAAATTCATTCAAATTAGCAGCATTGTTTGCTTTCGGGATGAGGGTAATGAATGCTGAGGAACACCCCTGGCTAATAGATCTAGTCTCGTGAAACTGCTGAAGGATGTTATAGAAGTCGTCACCCAAAAATTCCTAGAAACGCTTTATAAACTTAAAATTGAAACCATCCGAGCCGGGTGCCCGGTCATCTCCACAATCCCAGACATCATATTTTACTACAGAGCTCGAGAAAGGACATATTAGGAGATCGTTGGCTTAAGCCGATAGAGTTTAATATGTCTACAACAGAACTGAGGTCAAATGTGAGAGGGCTCTTTGAAGTGATTTGCGAAGACATTTAAAGCTTCCTCCTTTATGGTCTTGGGGTTGATGCACCAATCATTGTTAATTGTTAACCCGTTGATCCTGCTTCGACCGATACGACTATTTATATATCCGTGAAAATAGGCCGAGTTGTCATCCTACATAGACGCCCAACGAACTCGTGATTTTTGTTTAAGGTCTAGTAATTTTGCTTCATTTATTTATGCGATTTAGTTCTAACCTGATTTTTCGTTCTTCATCAGATAAGTCCCGTAATTCCATTATTGCATCTTATTCTTTGACCTTGGCTTCTGCCTGTTGCAAACTCACCGAGTCCAGCTCCTTCTTTTCTTTGACCCATAATTTTGTTTTCATTTTTATAGCTCTTAATTTACTTGCCAACACAATATCCGGAGGAACAATATGATGAAATTCAGAAGCCACTTTAGCTATCAAGTCACACAAATCCTGGTACTCTAGCCATGAGTTATAAGATTTAAATGGAATCTTACCAAAATTGCGGTCAGTAGAAATAAGCAAAATCGGGCTGTGATCAGACAATTCTCGAGCGAGAGCCCGATAGCAGGCTTTTGGCCATTTATTCCAAAACTAAGAACAAACGAGAATTCGGTCGATTCTACTCAACTTTGACCCGTTCAGACGTTTTGTAAGTGAACGTTCTTCACCCAAAATATATTCATACAGGTTAGCACTATGAATGAAACTATTGAAGAGCCTTGTTGCCACTGGATCAAACCTGGAGTTTCGCCTGTCCTTTAGAAAGCGAACAAAATTAAAATCTCCAAGAATCACCCAACAACCTCCCCTGGATTGTTTATATAACCAAATTCTGTTCCACAATTCACGTTTTATGGTCGAAGTTTGTGGGGCGTATACATTTATTACATTCACCAGCCCATCAACCCCATCACATTTCCATAAATCATGAGAAAATTTTGGTCTTTAACAGTATCAGTGCGAAAAAACAGGCATGGATCCCAAAGAGTGGCAATACCTCCTGAACGCCCATTAGCGTCAACCAGTCGACCTCCAAATTAGAATTTCCCCAAAATCTTGAAAAGTGGATGCGATTACCTGATGAAAACATTGTCTCTTGAATACCAATAAGCGATATCCCATGATCTTTCTTTAACCGACTAATCCAATTTCCCTTATCAGGTTGCTGACACCTTTGATGTTGATGCTGAGGAAATTCATTGCACCACTACGTTAGCTCCTTTCTCCCTGATCTCTTGTGCTACCATAGATTCATGGTTTCCAAGCTTAATGCCCATGCTCTGTCCAATAATTATTGTATCCCCAATTTCGTTAATCATTGGTTCGCCATCCCCGGTATAGTTCAGCGCAGTCACATCAGCGATCTCTGTATTTTGAATTGTAGGATCGATCCGTTCCTTAGTTACGGTACCTAAATTTGTTCTCTAGTCCATGCAAGCGGAAATTACATGTAATGGTGACAAATAAACGAGTTTAGCAGATTAAGTGTCAGTTTATTAATGTTCAATCATATACATCAAGAATCCAAACTGACAGAGCTCCGCTGTCTCTAATGCAAAAGTGTTACAAATGAAATATCCTAGACGACTATTTATAGGCCACCAAGTTCGTACCAACTGGACCATGGTCAAGTTCGTACGTAGTGGAACTTCGTGCGAACTTGTCCATTTCAACATGACTTCGTGCGAACTTGGTCCAATACATATCAAAATAACTTTAAATCTAACATATAAAACCCTAATTCATACAGACTCGATCTAAGACATAGACAATAGACATCGTGTACTAACGGACTCCCCCTTGGATAGTGTAGGAACGTCCACGATTAGCACAAGAACCTAAATTTGTTATATATTGTTCGATTAAGCGGATACTAATGACGAGTTAACCAAATAAGAAGAATTACTCATTTAAACGTTGATTTCATTAATCTAAAGTTCAATACATTCAAGAACCGGATCCGACAGAGCTTCACCGTCTCTGTGCCAAAATCTCCAACTCTTCTCAAATGAAATCCCAAGGCACCTATATAGTTGAACAAGTTCGCTAGAAATGGAGAAGGCATGGGGTAAGTTCGCCCGAACTTGACTTCCTACATGCATTCCATGGGCGAACTTGGCCTATACATTTCATAAATATGCCTCGTTTCTAACAGATTAAGCCCTATTCACTCAGACTCGATACATAATGATGTAGGCAACAGACATATGCACCAACAGACTCCCCCTTGGATGTTGCCGCAGTCATTTTGACATTTACAATCTTCTGAGTCTTCCAATCTTTAGTTCTTGTATAAAACTTTAACGTCTTGATCTTTATATCTTCTTCCTCTTTCTTGAGCTTTGACTTTGATAAAACGTTGAATTAACATGCTCCCCCTTGCTTTAAGCTTTGCTCCCCCTAGCTTTAAGCTTTCTGGAATCTTCAATCTTGCTTTGTCAACTCCCCCTCAATCTTTAATACCTGTCAAATATCTTTTGACATTCAAATAAACATTTCAGATTTAAACTTTTGAAATTTTGTTTCAAGTTAAACTTAATGACCTTGAATCCATTTTACATTTTTTAAAAACAATCAACTTTCTCATTTTTACTATTCGTGAAAATCCACTCAGTTGATCAAGTCCAAGTTAATGACCTTGACTAACCAAATTCGTCAACCAAGTCCAAATTAATGACCCTGGTTTGACAACCGTTATGAACAAACTGATTTTAAAGTTTCAAATTAATGAACTTTTTAAAACATTCATCAGATTTCCTTACCAGACTTCGAAGATCCGTTCTCCAACATTGGCTCGTTTGAAACTAATGTAGAAACAAAATCTTTTTGTTTTTTAGAAATTTTATGCTAAAACACACTGAAAATCTTTTTGATTTTTATCTTGAAAAACAAGTAAAATATTTACAGAACTTTTTAACAAGTAAAGTAAACTATGTACAAACATATTTACAGACATATTTTTGTGAACTTGTGTCTAAGGATCATATCAGTTGTTTGAGACATATCACCAGTACCGTTGACCTTTTGAAGACTTTAAGTTTTTAAACTTTTTTACCTAGATTCTCGATATGTTTGTCCACTTAAACTTCATCACGTTTCTCAATTGTTCCAACATATGTTAAGGTATGATTTATGAAACTTGACTTAACTATGGTTCCCACTTCTTGAATATACTCCCGAATCCAGATTCCCTAGATTTCATCTTACAGGTGAATATAGCGTAATTGATATCTGTATCTGGGTTGTGCGAGACCTTGGCTCAGGTTAGTACTACCGCACAGACAAAGAGATGAAGGCTCGTCTTTAAGGAGTGTTCCATTTAAGGAATCTTTTTAAGCATTGCAAATGATTAGATCTCCTTTTCAATAATGCATGCAGTTTAGGGGTTAATAGCAAAAGCATTATAGAAGTTCTAGGCTATTTCTTCTGCAAAACCAGAAGAACTTGTATAATACCCCAGATATCAACTATCTATAAAGACCTCGTATCTCAGAATCAGGCAACCCTTCGATCAAAATTTTGGAGTACTAAGTCCATATATCCAAGATATGTTAATCCACAAGATTAAGCAGTTGTAAAATTTAGTTTATATCCCTGAAACAATGTGTAAAGCCTATCAACACATCCACAGTAATACTTGTTTATCACTTTTAAACTTCACAATTCTTTAGCATACCGTGATAGTCTACTGATGTACTATCATTTCCTTTTTGACAACCAATTCTTTTTGTCTTTTTCAATGTTTTTGTACTTTTTAAATTTTTTCAATGTTTTTGAATTTTCAATTTTTTCATATGTTTTTGATTTTTCTAAAAATTTCTTACTCCCCCTAAAATCAAAAACATATTTTTGGATTTTAGATTTTAAGAAAATTCTTCTAAAAATGTAATAAACCAATGTGGATCACGAGAACTCGTCGTCCGATCCTTTTGTTTTCATCTTCTGCATCATCACCTGTCAGCAGAATAAACCATCAAGTTTTAGAAATCACTTGTAAAAGCCTTTTGTAGCAACATCAATTTTAAATGGTTTTTCAATATAACAATCAATGTTCTGTTTAACGGTGTGGATTTTCTCAAATTTTTCAAAAATTCTTTTCAACTTTTCTTTTTCAATCACTTTGTAATTTAAAAAATGACAAAGATTATGACTTTTTAGATAAGTTAAATACTCATGGAGCTCCGCTATCCTGTATCAACTTTGATAAAGTGGATCTTAGGACTCCTGCACACACAAGCAACTACGTGAAGAATGAAACCCAACCCTTTTTGGTTTTGGGTTTGTAAGCATAACAATCTTCATAATCACTTTCCAAATCATCATCGTAATCAAAATCCTCATCGAGCATTTATTCCAATGATAATTTTGAAACTTTTTTGATCTTTTCTTTCTTTGTCTGTTCGATTACTGATTCAGTTGATTTGATATTTTTAGTTTTATCAGCAACATACTTTGATTTTTCAGGTGATGCTTTTTCTTAGCAACCAAGATTGTAGCTTGTTTCTAGCTTTCTTGATATAGAATTTAGAATCTTTGTTTTCAATCAACGTTGAAGTTTCACCTTTTTCAAATGTTGAGTTCTCACACTTTGAACTCATTTTAGGTTTCACTTCGTCTTTAGATTCATATTTTCTAATTGACTCTGTGTTAGATTTTACAATCTCTGGTTGTTTTTGTTTTTCATCTTTTAACCCAGTTTTTCTTCGTGGAAACACAGGCTTTAGATTTAGACACTTGCGAGCAATATGACCAACAGTATTGCATTTAAAGCAAGTTCGATTATCAGAGCCATTTCCACTAGTGGATTTCAATCCACTTGTGGACTTGGTCTTAGCCTTGTCCCGAAGTTCTTTTTCTTTCTTATATTCATCATTCGATTGCTTACCAATCACGCTTTCCTCTTGAACCGTGCTCGTTCCGTACACAAACTTTATATTCTTACCTTTGTATTCCTGGAAACGCTGATTTCTCCTTCTTCATCGGTTCTTCTTCTTCAACCTCCAAACCTAATCCTGCTCTCATGTGCTCAACAAAATCACCACCATTTCTACGGTAGTTGTTAAAATTCTTTTTCAGTTTAGAGTAAAATTTCTTTTCATTCTTGTCAAGATCATCTGATGAAACTTCTACAAGTTTAAACAGTTTATCAATTTGATCTTCTTTTACATTCTGAATCGGAAAGCTATCATCGAAGTATAATCTATCAGAATCCTTAACTTTGTACATGACAACGTTAGGATCATCACTTAGATCATTTTCTGAAGCTGTATCGTCATTTTCGGACTGTGTTTTAGAACTGTTTGAACCTGAGTTGGCACTTTGAAAGCTGCCGTTATCAGAATCATTTCCCAACACATTATTTACCACCGCTTCATTATCATCATCTGATTTTGTAAAGTCTACGTCAATGTTCTCAGGCAATTTATTTTGCTTATCTGACAAAATAAGTAGATTAAATGCCTTTTCAATTTCATCTTTTTTTTTTGCAGGAATAACTTGCAAGAAATGGTGGAGGAACACATCCGTACTCTTTACGCTTTGATTTTTCATCATTTTCCTCCGATTTAGTCGTACGTAAAATGTGATCGATGACATATGCGTTTGTGGTGTAGCTCTTAAGAAGCTGTCTTACTCGTTCCGTTTCTATTTTCATGCTGTGAAACTCACGCTTTGTCTCAGCAATTGTGTTAATGTACATGTTAATTGCCTTTTGTTTCTCAATTACTGTAGCATTTAACATTTTTACATTAGCGTTAAGCTCACTATTAGCATGTTCAACATATTTATATTTGCCTGATATTTTGTCATAAGCTTCTTTTATAGTTCTGTAATCATAACGAAAGTTTTCGTCAGTCAATTCTCTTATGACTTTGACTTTATCAAGACATGGTTCACAAGGACTTGCGCACTTTGTGCAAGGTTTTTCAACCTCCACAACTTTCACAACTTCCTTTTCAGACACGCTTACCTTATCCTTTACCTTTTATGCCTCTGCTTTCAAAACTTCTTGTTTCTGCATTTCAAGGTAAGCTAATTCTTCTTCCTCAGCTCTCTGCCTATAACCTTCCAGAACAGCATTTTTTAGAGCAGCATCAATATAGGATGTATCAGATTCATCCACTAACTCTGCTATCATGGCAACACCAGTTTTCTTCCCGATGTATTTGTTCCAGTCAAAACCATCTTCTTCATGATTAGCAATAAGAGCTTGTTCGGCTTTCTTTGCAGATTTCTCTTCAACTTCGACTTGTGTTCTTTTTGGATATGGCTTGTATGGAAGAGCTTTCTTGTAGTACTCACTATTGCTGCCAAAAGGATTTTGGTTTCCACTAGCTTCTTGATTGTTGCATTCACGTTTGAAGTGTACTTTTTGTCGACATCTGAAGCATGTGACTTTAGTCTTGTCAAAACCAAGTTTGTTGCTTGATTTACCAATATTCCTTCCAGTGAGCGCCACAAATTTGGAAACTCTTCTGATGATAGATGCCAGACTCCACTTGATATCCATCAGTTCCAATTCTTCTTCATCCCCCTGATCGTAATCTTCGGCGGTCATCTCTGGATTACCGATCTTTCCAGCAATGAGACTTTCATATGATTCGAGGACAGTAGCAAGAAGTGCTATGTGCTGTTTGGCCACCTTTTCAGGAAATACATTCTTCAAATCAACTGTTATGTTGCACTGGAAAACATTTGAATCAGAACTGGCTTGGCTTGTCTGATTTTGGAATGATGAGCTTGAACTAGCACTTGTGTAACCAGCATATGGAGAACTTTGACTTGGAGAAGAATTTGTATTTGCACTAAATGTTGTTTGGATTTTCGGGCTTTGAATCGGAGTATCAGGAATACCTCCTTTGTAATAGACACTGATATCTTGAACAACATTAGCATTCTTTGATTTAGCAATCTTCATTAACTCCATTTCATGTCCTTCTAATTTGTCTATGAAGGATGACAACTTGAAATGTCTCCAAGATGGACTATTCTTCAGAATCGTCAGATGTGTTGTCCATTCTCCTTTTGGAAGTGCATTAGCCAGCTTCTCGATTTGCTCTTCATTAGATCTTTTGATATCATGTCTCCGCATTTGGACCATGAGGTGACAGTATCTATCGATCATCTGCTTCATTGTTTCACCTTTAATTATCGTGAAGATCTCGAATTCTTTCTTGATTAAAGCCTTTTTGCTTTTGATCATTTCATCACTTCCTTTGAATTTCTCACAAAGAGAATTCCATAATTCTTGCGAAGTGTCATATTCTTGTAAAAGAATCAAGATATCTTCCTTCACTGATTGTTGTATCAAGCTGATCATCATCTTCTCCGCAACATAGTTATCTTTGTCAGCATTTGAAAACTTGTTCAGCGGAAGATCTTAATCACGCTCATCCTTTGGCCGTTTGTAACCATCCTCAACTGCAACCCAGCTGTTGAATTGATTTGCTTGTATCCAATTTACAAACTTTTCTTTCCATCCTTCAAATTCATCCATGCTCATTAGCTTTGGCGGTTTCGACGTAGTACCCATTTCATTGTCGATATTCATCTGGTTTGCCACAAGAACATTAGCGTTTGATGAAAAAGCCATTTGAGAGACGAACACGTTGTGGAAATCTTCCATTTTGACAATCCGTATGCTTATCTGAGAATACGATAAAAAACACTCGAAATTTGATTAGAAACAAATAAGTTTGGTCGAACTTGTGTGAAAACAGGTTTTTGATTTTAGGTTATCACAGGTTCGGTCGAACTTAGGTGATCAAGTTTCAAATTTTATCACTTACACTCAAGTTCGGTCGAGCTTGAGGTGAGTTTTTGAGAAAAATCAGATTTCAAGCGGACTTGTGATTTTTTCAATAAGAAACTGGTAAGTTCGGTAGAACTTAGGTGAATTTTCAAAGGTTTCTCAAGTCCGGGCGAATTTGTGAATAAAATTTCAATGAAATTTGATCATGTTCGGTCGAACTTGATCAAAAATATTGGAAATCTTACAAGTTCGAGCGAATTAATCTATAATCCCTTGAAAAAAACTATCAAGTTCGGTCGAACTTGATTAGAACTCAAAGAATTTCAATCAAGTTCGGTCGAACTTAGTGTTAAGTTCGGCTGAAACTTGTTTCCAAAACATGGTTTTTGCAACTTTTTGATATCAAAACGTTTGAATTTGATGTCCAAACTCTCAGGGGTTTATCACAAGTGTATTTTACATGACATATTCAAATTTTAACCAATTTTGTCCATGAAATCATCAAGTTGTGAAAATGTTAAGAAAAATGATAGAATGGAGATGAAATAGATAGATTCTTGTCTTGATTCCAGCAAATTTAGGTATCCAGGCTCTGATACCACTTGTAGGAACGTCCACGATTAGCATGGGAACCTAAATTTGTTATCTATTGTCCGATTAGGCAGAAACTAATGATAAGTTAACCAAATAACAAGAATTACTCATTTAAACGTTGATTTCCTTGATCTAAAGTTCAATACATTCAAGAACCGGATCCGACAAAGCTTCGCCGTCTCTAAGCAAAATCTCCAACTCTTCTCAAATGAAATCCCAAGGCACCTATATATGGTTGAACAAGTTCGCTAGAAATGGACAAGGCATGGGGTAAGTTCGCCCGAACTTGACTTCCCACATGCATTCCATGGGCGAACTTGGCCTATACATTTCATAAATACGCCTCGTTTCTAACAGATTAAGCCTTATTCACTCAGACTCGATACATAATGACGTAGGCAACAGACATTTGCACCAACAGATAGTATCGTAGTCTTGATCAGTCTTCACAATCTTCAATCTTTAAAATCTGACTTAACGACCAAAGAAACGCTTGTAAGGCTTCCTTCTTCGTTCTTGCTTTCGAATCGGCGTTTTATCAGTAGGAGGCGCCCATTTCATAAACTGAAACCTTCTGAGACGAGCCTCTCTCCCTCTTTCATGTATCTTTTCCAAACGCTTCTCTTTCTTTAGAAACTCTTCACGTTCAAGTTATCTCCATCGAGATTCCCACATATGTCCAGAGTTGATTCCTTGTGCATATCATATATTGACTACACCTTGGAATTGCTTGGCTTGAACTTTCTCCCTTTCATCAAAACAGATTTTGTTGAAGAATAAACATCTTATATCTTCTTTAGAGCAGTTAACTAGCCACACCGGGTCTAGTATACAACTCGTTATCCACAAACCCCATATCCTCTGTCTCTCAATCATTTTGGGAGTTAATTCTTCAGTGATATCCCAATTATCATCAGCTCTAAGCACAATCACTGCTTCATATGTTTCTAGATCAATCTGCCACCACTTGAATACTGGATAGAAATCATGTTCAATCGGCATTAGTGGCATATTCTTCATCGCCCTTGGCCTTTTCATCTCCAATGTAATATCTCTTACTTTAGTTACCTTGTTTATCTTGATCTTTCGTTTAGGGATAAACAGCTTCCAATGATTGAATCCATGCAATGCTTCATATTTAATTACTTTCCACAGTCTCTGATCATGAAACTTCATTTGATAACTGATATTATGTGTTTGCACCAACTATTCAACATCCCAAAACGGCAATGTCTTCGGATCTACCAGGTATCAAAAGTATTGAACTCCAAATCCCTTTTAATAGTATACACGTCAATTTCCTTTAGCCACCCCCAACTAAGAATATCACCTAAGGATTTGTCTCTATCTCTGGTAAAGAACGCTAGTAGACGTTTGAACTTTCGCTGCTTCGGCATTTCTTTAAACTAGGATTTCTTAGCCTCAGCTATCTCCTCTATCATCATACGCTTCGGTATACTTCCTTCTTTAATAGTTTCTTCTACCTTTCACTTCAACAAATCATTGTTTAATTCATCAAACATCTCGTTAAATGTCGGAAAGCTGTCAGTGTTTGCTCCCAAATACTTTTCTATACCCTCCTCTTCATCTGATACATCTTCAATCACAACTCTGTCATAATTATCAGATTCTGGAACATGTTTGTAATAGTATTTCTGTGGCTCAAAAGTGCTGATATTCACTAATTCTTCCTCGAAATCAAACTCAAATGGCTCAGCATTCATTTCAAACATCTTCGCTAATTCTTCCTTTGTATAATCATGAACAAATTCACCTTCTTCAACATTATGTTTGAGCATCAACACTAGGGGCTGATAATCAGGGACAATCGAATATGGCAAAGCTGTGAAGATCCCTGATTCTTCTGTCTCGCTAGGACCTTTCTGCTCCCCCTTATTTGGTGCATCCTCAATGTTAGCTTCATCATTCAAAACAGAATCGTAATCAAAATCATCATGAATCTTTGCCGAATCAATTTTAATACCAAACCCACCCTGACCATCATCACCGTGATCAGAATCATCATCTTTGTCGTGAGCAGGGTCATCATCTTTATCATCAATATTCATTTCATCGTCCTCATCTTTTTCTTCTTCAGTTTCCACTCTTTCAGCTCTTGTACGTCTTAGATTAGCAATCCGGTAAAGAATAGGATTGTCAACAATATCAATCACATCTCCTACTACAACTAAACTTCTTTCAAGACATTCTTCAACAACAAGCTCTTCAGTAGACTTTGATCCTTCAACAATTGGATCAGAAGTTCCTTCAGCAACACCCTTTCCTTTACCTTGCGTAGCCATTTCTTTCTCAGCTCGCTCTTTTTCATCTTGAAATTCTATTCGATTGTATTCAGCATTAAATTCTATACCTAGACTGTTCGTCAAAACACGATGCAACATACTGAATCTTGTTATTCTGAGCTTTCTCTGCTTCAAGTTCTGCAATAACTTTGTGTAATCTCTCATTATCAGAACCAAGACTTTCTACCATAGCTTTCAAATAACCTCTATCATCTTCCCAAAACTTTACTCTGTTATCAAAAATCCCTTTTTTCTACCTCATTCTGTTTGACTTTTTCTTCAAGAGCTTCGATTCACCTTTCTAACTTCTCAGGCTTCGTTTCTTTAAACATATCAGCCAAATCTTCAGAAGTGATGTTTTCAGAAAATTAACTGGAATATCACCAAATGCATCATTAAAATCTCTAACATTCTGTGGCGTTGAATGCTTAGACTTTGGCGTCACTCTCGGAGTAGTCTTTGGATTAACCTGCGGTGGAGTTTTCTTTGGTGTAGATGTGCTCATTTGAGTAATCACAGGTGGTTCTTGAATAGAAGCAGTTGTTTGCTCTTGAGTTCTTGCAGTTGGAGGTTCTTGAACTTCAGTAGTAATTGGAGGTTGATCTTGCACTTGAGATGCCTGTGTTGGTGTAACAAATTTCTTTCTCTGTCTAATGTATCTTCGTTTAGGTAACTTTCTTCCTTTCGTCCTTGGAGATCCAGTTGTTTTCTTTCCTTCACCAGCTTTAGATTTCACACGTTTTGACTTCTTTTTAGGCCTATCTTCATCAGGTTCTTCTTCAGATGGCACATATAAATCTTCACCACGTTTCTTCAACCTTTCTTCCTCCAGTTCTTTTTCAATCTTTTTTTGACGAATGTCTGTAGAATCTTCAGATGACTCATCGTCTTTATCAGAGGTTGCTGAAATCATATCATCACGATCACCTTCAGCAGTTTCGATTTCAACTTCCTGACTTTCAACATTCACTGTTGCACTAGAACCAGCAACATTTTCTACATTCTCAGGCTCACTATCAGGTTCGTCTATCAACATCATTTCAACTTTCTTTGAGGCTCTTTTGTGTTTTTTTTCTCAGGTTCTGTCTTTGTATACCGTTGACTTCGTTTTCTTTGAAATCTTCTAAACATTTCAATTCATCCTTTTCATCCCACTGCCAGCTTTTCTCCATTTAACATCTGGTGGTGATGCATAGTCAGCTTTAACAATTGCACCAAACATTGGCTTAGCAGTTGGAGCTGAATCTTGTCTTTGATAAGTCTTTAACTTCTTCAGAGTATCTTCATCCATATGATGTAAATAAAACACATCATTTGGATCCTTCACAATATCTTTGAACTTCTCATCAATTAGCATCCGAACAACTCGTGGATAAATCAGAAACTTTTCATCTCCAGTATTATTTGTCATATGCTCAAACACGATGCGAGAATAGTTAAATATCTTTTTTAAGACTAGCGCAGTCGCCATGCACATCATATAATCTTGCATATCATCTAGACCAGCTCTTCTATGACAGAAAGCATGTATCAAGGCGTGTAAGAAGAACTTGTACGACAAACCAAGACCACCCTTCTTGAATGATGTAGCATTCATGTAACCACGATATCCCATTCTATAGAAGCATCCTTTGTGTAACACCCCAAATCGCGTAAAACAACACGCGGCGGAAACGCTTGGGGAGTCACGTTAACAGATTGTTTCAACAACACATGGTAATTAAAGTTATGTTATATTGAACGATTAACAATTTACACTATATTTGGAATTATAACAAACTAAACAAACATTTTAATTGTCTTTCTTGTTTTAAGGCACTAAAGTCCGCGTCCGTTCAGTATGCAACAACAATCGTCATGTAACTAAACCTGAAACATATGTGAAAATACAGTCAACATAAAAATGCTGACGAGAACATAGGTTTTGTGAGTGTCAAATTCATGGCTTTATACTATATTGCAATACCTTGTCCAACTTCTAGAGTCGACAAGTATAAATATTGAAATCAAAAAGTGTTTGATACTTCAATATAATATATCAACTTTACAAGTTAATATAAGTAAATCAAAACCTTGTAGCCATGAATCTTGACTGAAAACATTTGTTTCATAAATTTGAGTTGTAAATCATGTTGTAAATAAACTTTGTATGGTTTATATCTTTAAATAAAAATTGTTGTGTAACCTTGTTCAAAAATAACCATTCGACCATTGTTTGTGTCATAAACCAATTGTTCATTTTCCTTGTCATAAACCATTGTTCATTGTACTTGTCATAAAACATTGTTCATTGTCTTTGTCATAAACCATTGTCCATTGTCCTTGTTTTTAATTGTGAAAACTTTTGGTCGTTCTTTAATAAACACATTCAAGTCTTTGTTGACTCGACTATACCCCAAGGGTATCTTTAATAGATCCTAAAAGATCTCTTTAACAAGACTAACAAATCAACGAATGATTTGTTAATCATAAACAGTTTCTGTCATTCCCCAAACTACCCATCAAATCCAGTGAATAGCCTAGTAACGGGATTGTCAATCCTATGGTACCATAACTTACTACTGGGCGGCATATCAATGTAAATGAATGTCATTCGTATCATGGATAACGCACCAACAAGTTGTATCACATTATTGAAACCATACTGTTATATAACCATAGTATTTGTACATTGAAAACAACTTAGCACATATGAATCACCCCAAAAAATTTGAATAACATAAAAGAGGGGAGCAATGTACTCGCCTGGGATTTGCGGGTAAGCCTTGTGCGAATGTGTGAACAAAGCCCAAAGAATCAAGTGTGTCCTAATGAGTTGGATAACCTGTAAATAAGTCGGGACATTAAACGGGAGATCGAATAGAATGAAGTCTTACAAACCAATCGAGTTTTGGAACTCGTATGATATGGTTTAATAAGCTTAACATTCTGATTTGGAATGAATCCTAAGTGCTTTTGACCCGTTATGACTCGTTAAGGTAGTTTAAGCCACTTTAACGTGTCATTTGCTTAACTACGCGTTCGGATGGTTAGATATGTGTTATGATAAGTCCTAATTGTCAAAAGATGTTTATATTGTTGTTACATCAGGTTACATGTCAAAATTTAGGTTACATATGCTTTAGATTGATTTATTCGCAAAAAGGGCATTTTGGTCATTATTAAGGAACATAACAACTAATTATCATATCACTAACCAAATGACATGACCATAAGATATAACCTCAGAGGGTTATTTCCTATACAATTATGGTCATAAATATGTATTTGGTCGGATCCTAAGATCAACTAAACCGGTCGGATTTGAGAGTCAAAGCGGTGGTCAAGACCGCTCGATAAACGACCCGAAACAAGCACTAAACTAAAAGTGACGAATTAGACATGTTTTGACATGTCTAACTAAGTTACAGGAGTGTTTTGGTATCAAAACAAACTGTTTTGGTACTCAAAATTAGTTCCGTAGTGAAATGCGCATTCATTATTGACCGAAACTTTGACTCGTCACTATGACTTAGTAACCGTGGTAATCATTAAGCATGATCACTAAGGACTATAACCATCATGATCACAATCACGTTGCATTGTTCAGTTGAACTTTATTTTGACCAATTAATGGTCAGAATGGAAAGTCAAACAGAAAGTCAAACTGTTAGAATTTTAGTTCAAATATGCCAACAGATTTGAACAAGATCTGAATGAAACACTTACATACACTCTAGGAGAGCCTTAGAACTCAGAAGATGATATCCAAATGGTTGCAACTCTAGATAAGAGCAAGGATGAATGTTGCAAAAGTTCAAGTGGCTAGAATTCAATGCTATTTATAGTTGATTTGGAGTCATAAGATCAAAACATGTGTCCATGAGTCATCAATAAGTTGGATTAGTGTCATAACACATGTTAGATGTAGGAGAATGGGTGGCGAGTTCGAAAGATTAGTGTCCAAGGCATTAAACATGGAGCTACCGAGTTTTGCAGAGCTGGGGCGTCCTTACGGATCGTAAGGGCTTTGGGCTTACGGTCCGTAAGCCCTTTAGCTGGCAGCAACTTTTGAAAATTGGCAGAACAGGCCCCTAAACTCGTTTCGTCGCGTTGTGGCACTTCTAACACCCGTTATCCTGATTTTTAAGCCTCATAAGGACAATAAAGCATAGGGAACTTGAAATGTGCTAAAAAATGTTCCGGGTTTCGGTTCGTTTGGTCCTACGGTTGCGGTTTTCGGTTAATTACGATGAAAATCGTAACGAACGCGTGCATGACCGTAAATGCGTAACGAATGATATTTTTGCATTCCAATCATTAAAATACAAGATCTTAATGATTACAAAAATTTTGGTATGTGCGTACATGTCCCGGATTAAGAAATACGCGTAACAGCATAGTTTTGCAGAATTTGCAAAATAGCCCCTGAAGTTGTAAAAGCATGTTTTTGCCATACCGAAGCCTTCAAAACTTATTTCTAAGTTATGTAAAGGTTATTTAAGGTATGTTAATCTTGTGAGCTTATTCCGGAGTGTGCGTCGCTATGAGAATCGACAGACTTTCATAGTTTGTCGTAAATAGTCCCTGTGATCGATTAAGCTTGTTTTTGACATACCAAACCCTTCAAAACTTATTTCTAGGTTATGTAAAAGAAATTTAGGGTATGTTTAGCTTATGTAACTATTCCAAAATATACTTCGTGTTAAACTGATTACGTTTTCGTAACAGTTTACGTATATTTTCTAGAAAAGGCTTTGAAGTGTCAAAATTGTACATGAACTTAAATGTGTGAATGTCACATGTAATTATACAATTCTCGGGAATGAAACACAAGATTTCATTAGATTCGAAATTTTTTGGTATTGTTTGATGCTTGAAAAGGCTCAGATGTCACAGTCTCCCCTACTTAGAGAAAACCGGTAAAAACACAATTAGGGTATCGCTATCAAGTGATCCTTTGTTCCTGGAGAAAATCTCTAGATAACGTTTGGACTCTAGCGAACTTTGTTTATTGTACTAGTTTGTTGTCCATGGTGATGAGTTGAGATTCGAAAATCTTAACTTCATTCCAATAGGTAGGTGCATGACACCTTTGATTGTACTGAGCCTCAAAAAAGATTCTTGTAAATGTCAAAGTGGTATCTTTTTGTCGCAGCATACCATAAAAAGAGCGTGAACTTGAAAAAGGAGTCGGATTTTCGAATAATGAATAGGAGATTGTTTATAGAGGTTTCTCATGAAGACTAGTATAGGAAACTTATGTGTGCTCGAAATTAGAGTTGGAGAGTGAAAGATTAAAATATCATTGGTCAAGGTCCAGAACTTCTAGTAACTCAAATAACGCCACGCTTGCAATGTAATAACAAACACTTATATATAGGAAGTACCAGCGGCGTATCCACCATGCCCTTATTACATTGTTCGCGTTTCGTTATTCTTATCACTATGGTTCTTACACATGACAAAACTTGCTATGGTTTTCTATGCAAGGGACTTTGTAATTATGTATGCATCCATAATTACTCAATTCGTTGCATAGTCTGCATAGTTCATTTTGTGATATGTAGGGGAAAATCAAACGAGTAAACATGCGATGACGTGTCTAGACCACAAAAGGGTCTCTTTAACTAGATCAACAAATGATCTCTTTAAATAGACCACCAAAGAGTCTCTTTAACTAGATCATCACATGATCTCTTTAACTAGATTGTCGAGCAATCTCTTTAACCAGGTCAACACATGACCTCTTTAACTAGACCCTGAAAGGCCCCTTTAACTAGACCCTGAAAGGCCTCTTTAACTAGACCCCGAAAGGCCTCTTTAACTAGATCAATGAATGATCTCTTTAATTAGACCCTAAAAGGCCTCTTTAACTAAACCCTTAAAGGTTTCTTTAACTAGACCCTGAAAGGTCTCTTTAACTAGATTGACGAATCAATCTCTTTAACTAGACCCTGAAAGGCCTCTTTCACTAAACCCTGAAAGGTTTCTTTAACTAGATCCTAAAAGGCCTCTTTAACTAAAGCCTGAAAGGTTTCTTTAACTAGATCAACGAATGATCTCTTTAACTAGACCCTGAAAGGCCTCTTTAACTAAACTCTGAAATGTTTCTTTAACTAGACCCTGAAAGGTCTCTTTAACTAGACCCTGAAAGGCCTCTTTAACTAAACCCTGAAAGGTGTCTTTAACTAGACCCTGAAAGGTCTCTTTAACTAGATTGACGAATCAATCTCTTTAACTAGATTGACGAATCAATCTCTTTAACTAGACCCTGAAAGGCCTCTTTAACTAAACCCTGAAAGGTTTCTTTAACTAGACCCTGAAAGGCCTCTTTAACTTTGGAATAGCATCTTAAAATCCAAGGGTCTGACTATTTGCATAGAATAGCCCATTAAGGATTTAAGATAGTACTTTTGGATATCCTTCTAAGACTATCATATGAAGATATGGAAGATTCTACAAGGATTTGAATAGCGAGCATTTGAATCGACTTAACACATAAACACATAATCACATAATCACATAATTGTCAACTTGGTCATCAACTTGTTATTAACTTGTCGTCAATTTGTACATGTGTATTTAAAGTACACCAGGAATCCAATCAAGAAGTTCAATTAGTACTTTAAACATTCCCCAAGAATCTAACTATGAAGATAGGAAGATCTTATAAGGATTTTGAGATTTGAGTGGCGAAAATGTTTTGAAAACCACACACTAGATATGTTAGGTCAACATACGAAGCAAAGTGTCTTTGAAAACCGTGTTCTTGGTATCTCATTCAACATACAAGCAAAATATTTTTGAAAACCCTGTACTTGGTATGATCAGTCAACATACAAGCAAAATGTTTTTGAAAATCGTGTACTTGGTATATTAGGTAAATATGAAATGTTAAAACGTTTTGAAATCATATAAAATTGTATTTGAAAGTTTGAAAATATGTATTTTGAAATCATGCACTTTGTATATTAAGTAAATATGCTATGTTAAAATATTTGAAAACCATGTGAAATATCTTTTGAAATCGTGTAAGATATCTTTGAAATCATTTACTATGTATGGTAGAATGAAAATGAGAAATTATTGAAATGCACATAAACATGTTGCATAAGAGCAATTAAGGACTTATGAAAAGTACCCTTTGGTATCCAATCAAGGATTTTTAAATTAGTACTTCGAGTATCTTGTTAGATGTCAATAACGTGTACCTTGTACTTTGTTTCTTAGAAGAAACGAGTACTTAGGATTTTTGTGGAGATCGCGGGCGATCACAAATGGAAGAAACTACAAGAGTAGTTTGTTTCGCAAGGAATCATGTCCTTGGTATTGGTATTGTAGGGGTGTACCACACATACATGTAATCACATTTGTATATAAAATGTAAACAACCAAATTTATTATAGACAATCAAAGTGTTTCAAGATTCTTGGAAATAAACAGAAAACATAAAAGTTCAAATGTTTATTTAGACATCAGCACAAGCCTTGACATTGCCAGTGTAAATCTTGTGTCCATGCGTTGAGTCGTCATGTTGCCAGCTAGGTCAATTGATGTGATTAGGATAACCACAATTGAAGCAGGTTCCATGTGGGTAGTTAGGACAATCCGGTATCGCAAGAGGGGTTGTGATAAGTTGAGTAGGAACTGCCATAGCTTGGTTTGGCGTAGCGGCTAAACGATAGACATTGGCTATAAGACCAAAACATCCACAGTTTGAGCATTTTCGGCAACATACACTGGCATAATGATGAAAGTTACATTGATTACACAGAGTTGCTTTTCCTCTGTATGGTTTCTTAAGGGTCCCACTGAGTATTTGTCATGGCCCCCGACCCCTACACTGGGAGCGGTTGCCGCGAGACAGTCAAGTGGTACCGGTGTTTATTAATTTGGCAGCGGAAATATCATCAGGATCGATGTTAGGAAAATAAATTCAGAGTTTCTCAAACACCAAAGTTTTAGTATTAAACATATGGGCTAAAACCCATATTCCATTCAAATGTTTTATAGGGATAAACCCTAATTAACAAAAATATAAGTTCTTCATTTATTCAGGTAATCATAGCCACTTTATTTAAGCCTTCATTGCTCCAATGCTGGCTTCTGTGACTTTCACAGCAAGTTACCTGAAACGCGTTTTGAAAACATTTTGGTCAGTTAAAAATACTGGTGAGTTCATTCCATTTTATAAAATGACACATTGTTATACTTTACAGTATTAAGGGCAATTACATTGTAAGTTTTCTATAAATTATTCAACATAGTAGGCGACTGGGGACACTCCCCTATGCTTATGGTCATATTACTGTGAGACCTGTCTCCCATCGAGTAACGGTTCCTGTCACACCCTTGGTGACTGTGGACTAGTAATGTACAAAACCCCAACTACCAGCAATAATTATAGATTACACAGACTTAATCCTTGTGAGTATAACTGAAAAACATATGAGGTTTTGTAAAGCAATTTGGTAAAAAGAAAGAATGACTCACAAACTGTGAGAAAAAGAGAAATGACTCACTTTGTAGATTTAGGGTTGTTATCTTAGAGCTTCCTGGTACTAATTCTGAGTTCCTAATAAAATTACAATGCAACACGTGTTAGTGCAATAACCCAACTTAACATGAATGATACTTCCCGAGACAAAACCCCAACGTAGTTAACAAAGCGTAGCCTTATTAACTGGCATTACTTTGGCATCTGTTGCTGGATTTTAGATCAATCAGGCAGCGTATCGAATCAGTAATTAGGGTTAAAACACTTACAACTGGGCAATGCTTCGAAGGTTTAGGGGTTTAGGGGGTATCGGGCAAAGAAACGAAGATACAGAGGGTATTCGAATGATTTTTACGATCGAAAATGAGCGCAGACTTCAGTCCCACGGCTGCCTTCTTATAGGTCAGATGGGCTTCTCCCGCGCGTCGCGCCAGCATCTAGGGACACCCGCGCGACGCGCCGGGCAGCCTATTTGGCCTAGACAGGCTACGTTGCATGCATAGCTTGCCAGACGTCGTGTTCAGAAGCCACGTGTCCTGGTACTCTCCCACACGTCGCGGGAGATGCCATGGTTTCTGGCGCGTGTCGCCTGGGATGTTCTGCTGAAAATTTTTCATTTTTCGCGTCGGGTCTCGCTGCGTGCTTCTGGGGCTTCGATTATGGATTGTTTTAGGGTATTTTGGAGAGTTGTTACATCCTCCCTACCTTGTTTAAAATCTCGTCCTCGAGATTTACTGGAATAAGTAAGGATACTTTTGCTTCATTTCTGATTCCAGTTCCCATGTATATTCTGGTCCTCTTCTTGAATTCCATTTTACTTTGACCAATATTAGCCTTTTATGCTTGAGGTTCTTGGTCTTTCTATCTTTAATTTGTATACGCCTTTCAACAAATTTCAGCTTCTCATTTACCTCTATATCTTGAAGGGGTACTATTAATGATTCATCGGCCAGACATTTCTTTAGGTTACATACATGAAATACATCATGTACTCCTGCCATTTCTTCAGGTAGCTGTAGCTGATAACCTACTGGTCCAATGCATTTGATGATTTTGAAGATCCAACATATCTTAGGCTTAACTTTCCTCATTTACCAAATCTGACAATTCCTTTCCAAGGTGAAATTTTTAACAATACTTTATCTCCCACCTGAAATTCCAATGGCTTTCGACGATGATCTGCATAACTCTTTTGGCGATCTCGGGCTGTTTTCAGTCTTTCCTTGACTTGAATTATCTTGTTAGTTGTTTTTCCCTATTTATGCCCAGCATACAGGTGTTCGGCATTTTCGTCCGTAGAGTGCTTCAAATGGTGCAGCATTGATGTTGGTATGATAACTGTTGTTGTAAGAAAATTCAACTAATGGTAAGTGATCGTCCCAACTTCCTCCAAAGTCTATTACACAGGCTCTAAGCATGTCTTCCAGTGTCTGAATCGTCCTTTCACTTTGTCCATCTGTTTGAGGATGATAAGCTGTACTTAAATTTAATCGATTTCCCATAGCTTTTTGAAAACTTGTCCAAAAATGAGAAGTAAAACGACTATCTCTGTCGGACACAATCGATAAAGGGATTCCATGTAGTGAAACTATTTCATCTACATACAGCTTAGCTAATCGTTCCATACTGAAGGTTTCTTTCATTGGTAAGAAATGTGCAGATTTCGTTAGTCTGTCCACAATCACCCAGATTGTGTCATTACCTTTTCGTGTCTTGGGTAGTTTGGTAACAAAATCCATTGTTATCAATTCCCATTTCCAAACTGGCATTTCTAATTGCTGGAGTAAGCTTGAAGGTTTCTGATGTTCGGCTTTAACTTGTGAGCAAGTTAGACACTTAGAAACTTAACTTGCTATGTCCTTTCTCATTCCTATCCACCAATAACTTTTCTTTAAATCTTGATACATCTTGTTGCTTCCAGGATGCATTGTATATGTGGATTTATGAGCTTCCTCTAAAATTATGTCTCGTAAATTTCCTTGGATAGGTACCCAAATTATTTTCTTATGGAATCTCCATATTCCATCTGTTCCTTGTTCTAATTCTTTTATCATTCCCTTCATTCCGTCAGAATCATCTGTGATAGCTATCTCCTAAGTCTTCTTTAATTGTCCTATTAAATCTATCTGCAGATTTAATCAGAGAGCACGTACTCTTTTTGGCTTCTCATGATACTTTCGACTTAGAGCATCAGCTACTACATTAGCCTTTCCTTCGTGATATTGAATATCACAATCATAATCACTGAGGATTTCCATCCAACGTCTTTGCCTCATGTTTAATTCCTTTTGCCCAAAAATATATCGTAAACTTTTATGATCGGTAAAGATAGTAAACTTACTACCGTAAAGATAATGTCTCCAAATCTTGAGGGAAAATATTATCGCTCCAATTCCAGGTCATGGGTTGTATAGTTTTCTTCATGCTTCTTAATTTGTCTTGAGGCATAAGCAATCACTTTCTGACATTGCATCAGTACACATCCAAATCCTAATTTTGATGCATCACAATATACTATAAAATCTCCAGTTCCTTCTGGCAAGGCAATCATTGGTGCATTAGTTAATCTTTGCTTTAGAATCTTGAAAGCTTCTTCCTGTTTTGGTCCCCATTCAAACTTAACTGATTTGCAGTTAACTTGGTTAATGGAATGGCTATTCTAGAAAAATCTTGAATAAAGCGTCTATAATATCCTGCCAGTGCAAGAAAACTTCTTACTTCCATTGGTGAATTAGGGACTTTCCATTTGGTAATAGCCTCGATCTTTGTGGGATCTACATGAATTCCTTCATGATTAACTATGTGTCCAAGAAATTGTACCTCTTGCAACCAAAACTCACATTTTGAGAATTTAGCGTAAAGCTTTTCCTTTCTCAACAGTGTCAGAAGTGTCTCTAAATGTTCAGCATGCTCTTCCTTACTCTTTGAATAAATGAGTATATCATCTATGAAGACAATTACAAATTTATCCAGGTATGGTTTACATATTCTATTCATCATGTCCATAAATGCAGCTGGAGCATTTGTTAGACCAAATGGCATGACTGTAAACTCATAATGGCCATATCTAGTTCTAAAAGCGGTCTTCGGAATATCTTCCTCTTGTACCTTCAATTGATGATATCCTGAACGTAAATCAATTTTGGAAAAGAACCGAGCTCCTTGAAGTTGATCGAATAGATCATCAATTCTTGGTAGTGGGTACCATTTTTGATTGTGACTTTATTCAACTCCCGGTAATCGATACACATGCACATCGATCCATCCTTCTTCTTGACAAATAACACCGGCGCTCCCCAAGGAGATGAGCTAGGTTGTATGAAACCTTTTTCCAGTAGTTCGTCTAGTTGCTTCTTCAATTCCAGCATCTCCGTTGGTGCTAGTCGATATGGTGCTTTGGCAATCGGTGCAGTTTCTGGTATTAGGTGAATTCTAAATTCAACCTCGCGATCGGGTGGTAATCCTGGTAGTTCTTCTGGGAAAACATCTAAGAATTCCGAGACTACAGAAATATCTTTTAATTCTTCTCCTTTAGTACTAATGATCGCAGAGATCATATATACTATTCCTCCTTTTCGAGCGTAGCTGCAGCTTTCATCACAGAGATAAATTTTGCAGATGTTGTTGGCTTGTCACCCTGGATTGTGATTGTTTCTCCTGTTGGCGTACGAATCTCAATAGAATTTTGATCACACAAGATTCGTGCATGGTTGGCTACTAACCAATCCATTCCCAATACGACATCAAATCCGGCTAGATTCATTAGTAATAGGTTAGCTGTGAATTTATGACCTAAAAATTCTATCTTTCCTCCCTGAAGGATTTCGCTTATATTGATAGAATCTTCGTTTGTTGTTTCCACCGTGTACACTTGGCGAAGTTTAGTTATAGGTTGATTGAGAAATTTACAGAAAGTAGTATTTATGAAACTTTGGTTTGCGCCAGAGTCAAATTATACTTTAGCATAGACATCATGAACTGGGAACGTACTGGTAATCACATCAGGAATCAACTCGGCTTCTTTGTCTGTCAGTACGAAGGCTCTAACGGTCTTCTTAGTTCCTTCAGTGGTCTTTGCCTTGTTGTTGGCTGCTGGGGCTAGTTACGGGCAGTTTGATCGAATATGACCTGCCTCTCCGCAATTTAAGCATACTTTAGTGTTCATTTTCCTTCTACATTCTTCTTCCCTATGTCCCAGTATTTTACAGAAATTGCAGTACTTAGCACATTTTCCTGTATGCCTTCTTTTACAGATCTTACATAGAGGTGAAGAAGATGAACCTGCTCCTTTCTTACGATAGGAATTACCAGAACATAGTTCCTGGGTAATCTTCTGGGATAAGTCCTTTTTCTGATTTTCTTCCCTTGTGCGTATCAGTCCATCTGTCAGAGTGTTGGCAAGCTCTACTGCTTTTCAATTGTTTGTGGTCTAGCTGCTTTGACTATGTCTCGAATTTCGCTAATCAATCCCCATATGTAACGAGAAATTAATACCGGTTCTGGTGATGCTAGGGCATGTACTATTCTTGCATATTCAAAGTATTTGGTAGTAAATTCACGACAATTTACCCCAATCATTTTATGGTTTAGGAATTTGTTAGCTATCTGTTCCTTTTCGTGAGGAGGACCGAATTTCCTTTCAACTATATCCTTAAAATTATTCCATTCCATATTATAGACCTTGTTACTCCCTTTTGACTGAATAATGGTATTCCACCATTCCAATGCTTCGTCTTTGAAAAGATTAGAAGCATACATTATCTTATCTTCTTCAGCACATTTACTAATAGTTAATACTGCTTCAGTCTTTTCTAGCCAGCGCAAAGCTGCAATGGCTCCATAACCAGAGAATCCAATTGGTTTGTAGGACAAGAATTCTTTATAAGAACAACCATAAGCGATGGTTTTCTTTCGTTTAGGAGATGGAGCTTTGACAAGAATGTCGTTATCTCCATTGACGCTGAGACTAGGTTCAGGGTGAGTACGTTTACTGCCTATAGTATTACTGTTGTTTTCAAGCGTAGGATTCTTAATAGCATTAATAATAAATGGCAAGGCATCGATTATTCCTTGAGCTACTATGTGTTCTATAGCACTTTTATCCTTGTGATTTCCGTTACATTATTATTCCGGACTCCCTGATTAACTTCATTCGACATCTGAATTGCAAACATTATTCAATATTAATATTCTATAAGGAAAAATAAAGATAAACAAATATTCAAACACATTTGATCAAAATTGTCGAACATTGCGACTTTCTACTATTTTATATATATATATATATATATATATGCATCAGTACAAACTATTATAATTATACAGGTCGATATTTTACATTATGCGTTGTTATATATGTATAGGCGATATTTATATTATGCATTATATATGTTATTCTTTGCTTTTTTTTTTCAAAATATGATATATATGTATATATAGTATTATATTAAGGTTGTCGTTTTTCAGAAGTGCCCATCCCTCTCGTCGTACTTCCAGACGAGGTTCTCCCTTGTGGTGCGTATTCGGGTTCCTTCGTTTATAAGTTCTTCCCCATAGTGACGAAGTTCTGCTACGCAGTCAGGGTCCATTAGTGTGATGGTGTTATGTCATTATTAAATTTGGTCCATCATTGACATCCCTTAAGGATTGGTGTGGTGCAGAACAGGATTCCGTATGGGTATTGTGTTTAGTTGTTTCATTATATTATATTTTGGTTGGAGAGTCCAATTTGCACATCCACTGTTACCAGGCATTGGTTTTGGTTACATTAACCCTAGGGTTTTCCTTCGGGTTTAGTGCTATTGGTTTTTTCTTTAGTTCTGGTTTTTATGTTGCTTTATTAAACCATCCACGTTTCTTTGGTGGAAAATATGGATCATTTATTAAATTTTGGAATGCCCAATCATTTGACATCCACTTTTTTCCTTCGTTTTTCCTTTTTCTCTTTATTAAACCATCCACGTTTCTTTGGTGGAAAAGTTTCAGCTGATTTGGCTCGGAAAACAAAAGATCCTTCTGTTTCGGCTTCGTATCCTGAGGTGGCTCCAGAGGGTCCTTCCTCCATTTCGGAATCAGCCATGTGGAGAAAAGCATTGGATACACTTTTATCACTCATGCTGCGAACTTATTAATTGTTAAATAACAAAAAAATTAAATTATATATTTTGAAATTTATTTTTACAGATATAACAAATAAGTTATTTACACAAAATTCCTAACATTAGTGTTTAAGTTTAGGTATTAGAGGAACACCTAAATAGCTTAAACCAGTGGCCCTGATACCACCTTCTGTCACGGTCCCCGACCCCTACCCTGGGAGCGGTTTCCGCGAGACAGTCAAGTGGTACCCTGGTTCGGGTCCTATTGGTGGAAAATATGGATCATTTATTAAATTTTGGAATGCCCAATCATTTGACATCCACTGTTACAGGCATTTGGTGTTGGTGCAGGAAACCTAGGGATTTCCTCCGGGTTGAATGCGGGTATTGGTTGTTGGTTTTACTAGGTTAGGTTCTGGGTAATTGGTATGGGTGCTATTGTTCTCTGGTTGAAATAGTGGAAATGGTGGTTCAGGGTTTGCTAGTAAGTTCAGATTTAGCTGGTCTTCTGCTGGTTGGAAGAGATCACAATTTCCCAGTCTCCGATCCTATTCTTCCCACAGAGGTGTGGTTACATTTATCTGAGCTGTCCTTCTGGTAGGGTTATAGTTGCTTCTTGGTTTTTCTTTTTCCTTCGTTTTTCCTTTTTTCTTTATTAAACCATCCACGTTTCTTTGGTGGAAAATATGGATCATTTATTAAATTTTGGAATGCCCAATCATTTGACATCCACTTTTTTCCTTCGTTTTTCCTTTTTCTCTTTATTAAACCATCCACGTTTCTTTGGTGGAAAAGTTTCAGCTGATTTGGCTCGGAAAACAAAAGATCCTTCTGTTTCGGCTTCGTATCCTGAGGTGGCTCCAGAGGGTCCTTCCTCCATTTCGGAATCAGCCATGTGGAGAAAAGCATTGGATACACTTTTATCACTCATGCTGCGAACTTATTAATTGTTAAATAACAAAAAATTAAATTATATATTTTGAAATTTATTTTTACAGATATAACAAATAAGTTATTTACACAAAATTCCTAACATTAGTGTTTAAGTTTAGGTATTAGAGGAACACCTAAATAGCTTAAACCAGTGGCCCTGATACCACCTTCTGTCACGGTCCCCGACCCCTACCCTGGGAGCGGTTTCCGCGAGACAGTCAAGTGGTACCCTGGTTCGGGTCCTATTGGTGGAAAATATGGATCATTTATTAAATTTTGGAATGCCCAATCATTTGACATCCACTGTTACAGGGCATTTGGTGTTGGTGCAGGAAACCTAGGGATTTCCTCCGGGTTGAATGCGGGTATTGGTTGTTGGTTACTAGGTTAGGTTCTGGGTAATTGGTATGGGTGCTATTGTTTCTCTGGTTGAAATAGTGGAAATGGTGGTTCAGGGTTTGCTAGTAAGTTCAGATTTAGCTGGTCTTCTGCTGGTTGGAAGAGATCACAATTTCCCAGTCTCCGATCCTATTCTTCCCACAGAGGTGTGGTTACATTTATCTGAGCTGGTCCTTCTGGTAGGGTTATAGTTGCTTCTTGGTTTTTCTTTTTCCTTCGTTTTTCCTTTTTCTCTTTATTAAACCATCCACGTTTCTTTGGTGGAAAAGTTTCAGCTGATTTGGCTCGGAAAACAAAAGATCCTTCTGTTTCGGCTTCGTATCCTGAGGTGGTTCCAGAGGGTCCTTCCTCCATTTCGGAATCAGCCATGTGGAGAAAAGCATTGGATACACTTTTATCACTCATGCTGCGAACTTATTAATTGTTAAAATAACAAAAAAATTAAATTATATATTTTGAAATTTATTTTTACAGATATAACAAATAAGTTATTTACACAAAATTCCTAACATTAGTGTTTAAGTTTAGGTATTAGAGGAACACCTAAATAGCTTAAACCAGTGGCCCTGATACCACCTTCTGTCACGGTCCCCGACCCCTACCCTGGGAGCGGTTTCCGCGAGACAGTCAAGTGTACCGGTGTTTATTAATTTGGCAGCGGAAAATATCATCAGGATCGATGTTAGGAAAATAATTCAGAGTTTCTCAAACACCAAAGTTTTAGTATTAAACATATGGGCTAAAACCCATATTCCATTCAAATGCTTTATAGGGATAAACCCTAATTAACAAAAATATAAGTTATTCATTTATTCAGGTAATCATAGCCACTTTATTTAAGCTTTCATTGCTCCATAGCTGGCTTCTATGACTTTTACAGCAAGTTACCTGAAACGCATTTTGAAAACATTTTGGTCAGTTGAAAAATACTGGTTAGTTCATTCCATTTTATAAAATGACACATTGTTATACTTTACGGTATTAAGGGCGATTACAGTGTAAGTTTTCTATCAATTATTCAACATAGTAGGCGACTAGGGACATTCCCCTGTGCTTATGGTCATATTACTGTGAGACCTGTCTCCCAACGAGTAATGGTTCCTGTCACACCCTTGGTGACTGTGGACTAGTAATGTACAAAACCCCAACTACCAGCAATAATTATAGATTACACAGACTTAATCCCTGTGAGTATAACTGAAAAACATTTGAGGTTTTGTAAAGCAATTTGGTAAAAAGAAAGAATGACTCACAAACTGTGAGAAAAAGAGAAATGACTCACTTTGTAGATTTAGGGTTGTTATCTTAGAGCTTCCTGGTACTAATTCTGAGTTCCTAATAAAATTACAATGCAACACGTGTTAGTGCAATAACCCAACTTAACATGAATGATACTTCCCGAGACAAAACCCCAACGTAGTTAACAAAGCCTAGCCTTATTAACAAGCATTACTTTGGCATCCGTTGTTGGATTTTAGATCAATCGGGCAGCGTATCGAATCAGTAATTAGGGTTAAAACACTTACAGCAGGGCAATGCTTCGCAAGTTTAGGGGTTTAGGGGGTATCGGGAAAAGAAACGAAGATACAGAGGGTATCCGAACGATTTTGGCGATCGAAAATGAGCGCAGATTCAGTCCCACAGCTGCCTTCTTATAGGTCAGATGGGCTTCTCCCGCGCATCGCGCCAGCATCTGGGGACTCCCGCGCGATACGCCTGTGTAGCCTATTTGGCCTAGACAGGCTACGTTGCATGCATAGCTTCGCCAGACGTAGCGTTTAGAAGCCACGTGTCCTGGTACTCTCCCGCGCGTCGCGAGAGATGCCATGGTTTCTGGCGCGTGTCGCCTGGGATGTTCTGCTGAAAATTTTTCGTTTTTCGTGTCCGGTCTCATTGTATGCTTCTGGGGCTTCGATTATGGATTGTTTTAGGGTATTTTGGAGAGTTGTTACAGTATTTTGCCTATCTGTTGGGCGATGGTAATAGCAAGTTCAGACCTTTGAGTATCGTTATGAAAAGGAGGCATTCTGAAAGAGAGAGAGAGAGAGAGAGAGGAAAATATGAGAGGGAATAAGTTGAACTGATAAAGGATAGTAAAAAATGAAATGTTAGAAATATCAACAAAGCATAAGGATTGTGATCAATTGTTTAGTACTAAGAACAAACAAATGACACAGTGACTAATCAAAGTAAATGGGTCTTTATAATGTATCACGAAGACATGCTTTAGCCTATAAGTGTACACTCACCCCAAGAGTTCCCAGGTAAGAGTGACTGGTCCGATTAAGTGGATTTGTACGAACACCTAGCCTTAGACAGAAAACTCGGGGTAAAGGCACTCACCCTTCCAAATTGCATGTGTTCACATTATTAAAGCCCAAACTTTGACGAGAGTTTGAAAATTTTGAAGGCAATAAGCCCAAGAACAAACCATCTAAGGATAGATGATTTCTTGTGAAGTTTTAGAAAAATTTTGACTTTCAAAAGATGTGATATGCTTTGTTTTTGGTAATCACCCAAGGATAGATGATGGTAGTGTTTTAAGAATCTAAACACAAGTAAACTTGCGTTGGGGTCCTAGGAAGGTTATAGACTAGGTCAAAGCATTACTAATAACCTAATTCCCTTTAACCAGTGCTCTGATACCAATCTGTAACACCCCAAATCGCGTAAAACAACACACGGCGGAAACACTTGGGGAGTCACGTTAATAGATTATTTCAACAACACATGGTAATTAAGTTATGTTATATTGAACGATTAACAATTTACATTGTCTTTGGAATTATAACAAACTAAACAAACATTTTAATTGTCTTTCTTATTTTAAGGCACTAAAGTCCGCGTCCGTTCCTACGTGAAGTATGCAGCAACAATCGTCATGTAACTAAACCTGAAACATATGTGAAAATACAGTCAGCATAAAAATGCCGGCGTGAACATAGGTTTCGTGAGTGTCAAATTCATGGCTTTATACTATATTGCAATACCTCGTCCAACTTCGAGAGTCGACGAGTATAAATCTTGAAATCAAAAAGTGTTTGATACTGCAATATAATATGTCAAATTTACAAATTAATATAAGTAAATCAAAACCTTGTAGCCATGTGTTGGGATTGAACCCTATGAAAGGAACATAAGATATAAAGCCAAATAACACTATCCGAGCTTTGGTTCAACTACCAGAGGTTATAACCTCTGATGTACTTACACTACTTTCCATAAAGACTACTCATCCTATCATCTGCCTTCACACAGCTTCAATGTCTGCCAGAGTTAACAAGGGACAGAGGATAGTGATCAGAGTTTAGTCATTAGCTTAGTTAATCAATGTAACAGTGCCAAGCACTGATAGTTAGTATAAGCAGTGTTTAGAGTTAGTTACATATTAGTTTCCTGTCACTATCAACCCTGACGTCATCAAAGATGCTCAGAGGTTAGACAGTTAGTATAAATAGGCAACTCATGTAACCTTTAAACTTGTCTCTTAAAAGATCAACTTTCACATATCAACTTCTCTGCATTTTCTCATTACCAAACTGTAATTGCAAAGGCTGGGGGGGAGTTTGTGAATCACATGCAAGTTAATCAACTTGAAAGCATGATGATGATGAAAACAAACGACCATTGCTTGTAGTAAAAGTTTTCCATCTTATTCCACTGCAAATCTCTTTTAATTCAATCACTTTCCATTTTTTGAAAAAAAAACTACAAGTAATTCAAACTCAGATCCTAACAATTGGTATCAGAGCTTGATTCATCAAATTCGATCTAACAATCGATTTGGTTCGAACAGATCATCTCTCTTGCTAATCAGTTTGGTTGTTTTTAGCTTGATATTCAGAGTTTTATTACGTTCAAAGTTTTTAAAACAAAATCTGTGAAAAATCAACTGAAAATGTCTCAAAACACACAGGATGCCAATTCTGGTTCCTTGTTCAAACCGCCGATGCTCAAAAGAAATGAATATTTCATTTGGCAACGACAGATGGGTCACATCCTTGATCAGCAAAACACCGGTTGCTGGAGATATGTTGCTTATGGACCTCACGTTCCAATGGTTCCAAGCACAGAGGATCCAACCAAACAAGTGCCAAAAAATCCTGAAAACTTTTCGGAGCAGGATTTCCAGAAAATTGAATTGGATGCTAAGGCATTTAGCATAGTTGCTTTGGCCTTACCCAATGAAATTTATGCTGGTCTACTCCATTGCTAGCACAAAGGAGTTATGGGATGCACTTAAGGAGCAATTTGGTGGGACTGAGGAAGTGATAGAAAGTAATAGAGAAGTTCTAAATCAGCAGTATGAAACGTTTTGTCACTTGAAAAGAGAGTCTCTAACACAACAATTTGAATGTTACAGCTGTCTCATCAGTGAACTTAGACTGGTTAACATGGTTTTTCCTAATTCGACTGTCAATAGTCGTTTTCTTAGATCGTTACCAGATAAGTGGGAGACGGTAGCTTATGTAACGCGAAAATATGTTGGGCTTAAAGAAATGTCACTGATACAACTTCATGGGATACTCCTCACTTATGAGAGAGAGTTAAACCAGAAAAAGAAGTTGCAAGATTCTGGCAAAATAACTGATGATTACTCATTGGGTAACATAGCTCTTTTTGGCCAAGAAGATGGTTCTGGCAGCAGTAAGGACCAAAGTTATTATCACTATATAGATATTACATCTTGTGGAAACTTTGGATCTGAAACATATGCACCCAACTATGCTTTTACTGCTAGTGGGGAAAGCCAAACCTCTTACAATCTATCCTTTGAGCTGAATGATTTACAACACATTGTACCTTCTGATCTTGAGGAAATGGATATTTTGCACCAACTGGCCTTATTGAGTGTTAGGGCTAGTAAATTTTATAAGAGAACTGATAGAATATTCCCAGGTTTGCATGGGGGGTTGAAGGTTGGGCTGGATAAATCAAAAGTCAAATGTTATTAGTGTAATAGGCTAGGACACTTTGCTAGAGAATGCAGGTCTCAAAGTTCTGGACCAATAGTGACTCATCCTGGCCCTAGACCTCAGCACACATAAAACACTGCTCATTATTCCCAATATGCCCCTGCTCAACATGTTCAAAACACTGCCCACTTTGCACATCCTGCTACCACTGTTCCAGTGCATTATGTTCAATCCACTGCTCCACAAATTCAATATGTTCAGGCACCATCTCATCCTCAAGTGCTTGTTCAACAAGCACACATTGTTACACAACCTGCTCAAACCACTGCTAGACCAGCAGAGGTTGGTCAACCAAGCTTTTTCACACAAAGTTATGTTGGAGCAGTTTGCCTGAGGATTTGACTGATGAAAACTTTGCTTTAATGGCCAAAAATGATGTTGAACAAGAATTTTGTTTAATGGCCTTAGAGACAATTGCTGAAGGTGTTGAATATGTGGAGATAGTGTCAAAATCTGATGAAGTTCAAGTTTGTGATGAAATAGTGGTTTCAAGTGAAGAAAGAGAAAATGCTGCTGATAAGGAAAAGAACTCTCCTACTAACCCATGGAACATTAATGTGTGTGAAGATGAGTGTGATTGTGCTCTTATGGCTGCTATAAAGGTATCACCTCAGATCCTTAAAGATCTATGTTCTGACAAATGCATCATTGCTTTTGCAAACATCAAAAAGGTGAATGAAAACCTGAGAAACAAAATTTTAGAAGATGAACTTAATTTTGAAAAACTGATTAAAGAGTTAAAATCAAAGTTAAGTGAAAAAAAATTCTGAAATGAGTAGCCTAAGACATGAATCAAGCATAACCAAGGACTAACTCCAAACTATGGTAGAAAAATACCAAGTTTGTAAAAAGGAGTTAGAAGAAACCCAAATCACTTGTGAAAAATGGGTTGAGTCCTGCAACGGTTATGAAATTATGCTTGATGCTCAGATCAAGAGCAACATCAAGTTTGGTGTAGGTTTTAGAGCCTATGACCAAAATGAGAAAAATGTTGCTGAATTGATTCTGAGTTGGTTGAAGTTGTCCCTACAAATTTGGCTGGTGAAGAGATAAAAATCAAAGATAAAGCTGGAAACAAAACTGTTTTGGAAAAACCAGAGGTTTCAAAAAAAGATAAAGAAATTGAAAAATATCAGTTTAAACCAACCTGGTCAGATGAATGTGATATCTTAGAGAACTTTAAGCCAATGGAATTCACAACCACTGATGGTATTAAAGCCCCAAAAGCACTGGTGATCCCTATCAAAGATGTGCCAGCAGAGGTTACAACCACTGCTGAGAAAAAGTCTGATAGGAAAAGAAGAGTAAAGATTAAAAACTTGTTTTGTGAATTTTGTGAATTTTGTGAAAAAAGAAATCATGTGACTTCAGATTGTTTTCTTTTAAAAGCCTATGACATTAACAAAACTTGTGTTATCAAAAACTCTTCAAAAAGCATCATCTGCAGCAAAACAAATCACTAAACTCAACAGTGTGCCTATCTCAAAAACTATGAACAAAAGGTAAAAGAGATCAAGGCAAAAGCACTTGAAAGAGAAAGTTCAAGTTCTGTTGGAAATAAATCCAAGCAGAGTTTTGAACCAATTGAAACATCTGTTACAAAAGCCTTAAACAAAACCTTTGTCAAAGAGAGGTGCAAGTGACAGATACCCCACTTTCAAACTCATTTCCAAGAGGGTATGGCCAACCTACTTATAAAAAGGTTCCCCATGCTTATGAAGGTTACAAAAAGCCTTCAAAGCAAAGAGTAAACAGGCACCCTTATGAATACAATCATCTGATAGGAAATGGTCAATAGCAGATGTTACAAGAAAATTTCAAAACCACTGACCATTGTCCTAGACTTAAGGCTGGACCATCTGTGACCCCATCCAAAGCCATTTTGGCTTTGGAGACCAATCTTAACTGATCTATTTACTTAAATGTGCAGGGACCCTCTACTTGTCTTGGTAGCTTATGGTATGTAGATAGTGGAGGTTCCAGGCACATGACAGGATGTAGAGCCCTTCTCAAGGACTTCATGGCTCATGGGGTGATATATCTTTTGGTAATAACTCAAAGGGAAAGGTTTTAGGGTCTAGGTCGGTTCTGGCTGGTAAACTCAAGTTTGAAAATGTGAATTTGATTGACAATCTGAAATTTAACCTGCTGAGTGTCTCACAAATGAGTGACAGAGGATACGGATCCTTCTTCACTAAGAAAACTTGTCAAATTGTGGGACTAGAGGTTGTTAAAAGGATTGATCAAATCATTGTTGAGAGCAAAGCATAACTCACTGCAGACAAAAGTGGGAATGTGTATGTGGTAGATATGCTAAACGATAATCCTATGTCTGGGGCATGTCTATTCTCAGTTGCTTCTAGCGAAGAGACTGAGTTATGGCATAGAAGACTTGGACACAAAAATCTTAAAACTATCACCACACTCTCAAAACAAAGTCTTGTAAGAGGCTTGCCTCACAAGCAATTTTCCTGTGATGAACATTGTGTTTCCTGTTTAAAAGGCAAACAACATAAAAGTTCTTTCAAATCAATTGAAGAGTCCAAAACAAGTCAGTGTTTACAACTGTTGCACATGGACTTGTTTGGCCCAGTGTAAATCATGAGCTTAAAACATAAAAGGTATTTCCTAGTGATAGTTGATGATTTTGTGGGTTTACATGGACCTTCTTTCTTCATTCTAAGGTTGAAACTTCAAGCACTTTGCAAAACTTTGTCAAACAAGTAGAAAAACAATTTGATCTTCCAGTAAAAACCTTTAGAAGTGAGAATGGAACAGAGTTTAAAAATAGGGAGTTGGATGCTTTTTGTGAGTCAAAAGGATTTGTTAGACAATATAGCATTCTAAGAACTCCAAAGCAAAATGGGGTGGTTGAAAGGAAAAAACAGAACCTTAATTGAATCAGCAGCTAGCAGATTCTGGTTTACCCTTGTCCTTTTGGGTAGAGGTTGTAAACACTGCTTGCTATGTTCAAAACAGAGTATTGATTAACCCCAGGAATCAAAAGACTGCCTATGAGATTTTGTATAAAATCAAACCTCTGATTTCATATTTTAAAGTTTTTGGCTGTCCATGCTTCATTTTGAACTTAAAAGATTCCATATCTAAGTTTGCAGCCAAAATTGATTGTGGTAGATTCTGGGATACTCAACCACTGCCAAAGCCTACAAAGTTTTTAACTCTAGGACAAAGTGTGTTGAAGAAACTTTGAATGTGAAGTTCAATGAACTGTCATCACTGAAAATCCCAGCAAATCTTGCATAGCTTTTTTATTTAGATAAATTCACATTTGCTGATGTTTTTCTATCAAGCTAGACAATGCAGGTACACCACAATCATCTGAAGAAGATCAAGATCAAGGATATGACTGTGTGCTTCCACAAACAAAAGTCTATTCTTCAAACAGAGGATAAGTGCTACAAGCTCTTGTGTAAACTGTGCCACTTCTGGGTCAACAGTGGTTGATCCTCAAACCTCTACCACTTCACAAAATCAAACATCTGTTGATAAAAGTCCTACATCTTGGCACCAAAATCATCAGAATGTTACCTCTATACCCCAATACCACCACCACCATTCTCATCAGTGGCTGATACTTCAAATTAACTAGTAGAGGTTAGCTCAGATGATACACATTTGCAGCCATCACCTCAAAATGCTATTGTTCCATACCAAGGTGATTTAATTTATCTCAAAAGCCATCCAGCAGATCAAGTTATTGGCAACATCAAATCTGGGGTGCTCACACGAAGCAATCCCAAATATTTGTCTTTTTGCTGGTTTTCTATCACTCATACAGCCAGTCAAGTACCAAGAGGCACTGAAAGACAACAGCTGGGTAGAAGCCATGCAAGAAGAACTCCTTCAGTTCATAAGACAACAAGTTTGGGAGCTTGTGCCACTGCCAAAAGATGTAAGTCCAATTAGCACAAAGTGGGTCTTCAAGAACAAAACTAATGAAAGGGGTGTTGTTGTAAAAAACAAAGCAAGGCTCGTGGTTCAAGGCTACAGACAGGAAGAAGGTATAGACTATGATGAGACTTTTGCTCCTATAGCAAGGTTGGAAGCTATTCGCCTATTCTTAGCGTTTGCTGCTAACCACAACATAAAGGTGTTTCAAATGGATATAAAGAGTGCATTTTTGTATGGAAAAATCAAAGAAGAGGTGTATGTCTGTCAACCTCCAAGTTTTGAAGATGCATTCCATCCTGATCATGTCTACAAGCTCAGCAAAGCATTGTATGGCTTGAAACAACCACCAAGAGCCTGGCATGAAACTCTATCCACTTTTCTCTTATCCATAGGGTTTACTAGAGGCAAAATAGACAAAACCATGTTTTTAAAATGGAAAGGAAAAGATTTGATGCTTGTCCAAATTTATGTGGATGACATCATTTTTTGTTCCACAAGCACTGCTATGTGTGAAGAGTTTTGAAAACTCATGGCAGCAGAGTTTGAGATGAGTGCAATGGGTGAGCACCAATGTTTTCTTGGTCTTCAAGTTAAACAATTGCACAATGGTACATTTATCCATCAAAACAAGTATGTGAAAGAACTGCTTCACAAGTTTGATACGGATGATTGTACCATGTAGAACACCCATGGCAACCTCCAAGCTAGTCACCATTGATGGTAAAGATGACCTTGTTGATCAAACTCTTTATAGAAGCATGATTGGGTCCTTATTGTACCTAACTGCATCCAGGCCAGACATCATGTTTGCAACATGTGTTTGTGCCAGATTACAGGCATTACCTAGAAAGTCTGACCTTATTGCTGAAAAAAGGATATTCAGATACATAAAAGGTGCTCCCACACTTGGTATCTGGTATCCAGCTAATGGGAATATTGAGGTTTCAGGTTTTTCAGATAGTGATTTTGCTGGGTGTAAAACTACAAAGAAGTCCACATCAGGAGGATGTCAATTCCTAGGTGATTGTCTAGTGTCTTGGCAAAGCAAAAAGCAGGTTGCAGTTTCAACATCCACTGCTGAGGCAGAGTATATTGCTGCTGCTAGCTGCACAGCTCAACTCTTGTGGCTTCAAAACCAGTTGCTGGATTTTGGTATCACTGCACTAAAGACTCCACTCAAATTGGACAATCAAGCTGCTCAAAATATCATTAAAAATCCAGTTTCTCATTCAATTACAAAGCACATTGACATCAGACATCACTTTGTGAGAGATTGCTATGAAAAAGGTTTGATTTCTTTGCATCATGTCCATACTTCAGATCAATGGGCAGATGTTTTAACCAAGGCATTGGATACATCTACCTTTGAAAAATTGATCTCAAGGCTTGGTATGCTAAACATAGATTAAAAACAAGTTTTCTTGTAAATCCATGTGTACATAGCATCAAAATGTTTTCAGAAATTCAAAAATTCCTTAAAAATAGTTTAAAATTGAAAATTTTTCAATAAATCTTTAAAAGTCTGATCACAACATTTGTTTGCTCAAAACCTCTGATAGGCTTTAAAATCTTATCCAATGATAAAGTGTATCCCCTGACTTCTATTTTTCCACCTATTCAAAACCACTGATGGCTATCCTCTGATAGTGTTAACAAAATCAGTATTGTCCAAACCTCTGTCCTAAAACAGTGGTTTGCCACATCAACGGTTACTTTTCTCATCAGAGGTTACACGTGGCCAGATGTTAGCCATCAGATCTTGCAACAGATGCCATGTCATGTTCACTTTTTCAAAACCCCTATAAAACCCCTGTTTTATCTCACCAGTGGTTACCCTAAACTGTGTCGATTTCAAAATTTCAAAATAGTTTTTCTCTCAAACACCATGGCTCCCAAATCAAAATCTTCAAAATCCAAAGCAAAATCGCAACAAGAACCTCCACCTTTCACTCTCATAATCAAAACCCCACACAATTACACTGCCATACTTGAAGAAAACGACGCAAATACTCGCTATCATCTAATGATTCGAATTTTGCAAAAGTCTAAATTCTTGCACATGTTAACCGTCAAAGCCCCCATTTACATTGATGCTCTTCGTGATTTCTGGAAAAATGCAAAGGTTCACTCATCTGCTGATGGTGTTCCTTATACAATAATTTCAAGAGTAGGGGGAGTGTTGATGCAAATTAGCCCCCAATCGATCTCTCAAGTTTTCAAGTTAAATGACATACAACACCCTATGTCATTTCCCATTAATGAGATCCAAGTAGAGTTTCTAGAAAGAGGTTATATCGGCCAGATGAAAGGTATGACCATTTTTAAACCTAACTTTCCTTCTGAGATGAGATTTTTCTTTCACACAATTCTTACTTGTCTCTCAGCAAAATCCACTGCTTTCAATGAAATCCCATTGAACATGCAATGTCTGGGGTATGCAATTTTAACTGACACCGATTTAAACTACTCCCAGATACTGTTCAATGATCTAAATAATTTTAAAAATATTGAAAAAAGCAAAGCTTTTTTGATGCATCCACGGTTCTTGAGTGTTTACTTACAGGATCAAATAAAGGTCCTGAAAGAAAAATTGGCGCTGTGGTTAATCCAGGCCGCCTTAATCATGAAACTTTCACCAGAATAACAAAGCAATATAAAGTTGAGAAAACACAAGTAGAGGAGGATGAGCAAGTTTTACCAGAACAAAATGTTCAAACTCAACATCTTGCTAATGAGCCCACTGCTCTTGGTGATCAGGGCAACATAACCGCTGCCCTGAAACCCACACCAAAAATTTCCAAAAAGAAAACCAAAACAACTTCCAAAAAGCCCACCAAACCCAAAAAGGGTCCTCTGGAAGATGAGATCCCCGAGGTTAACCCTGTGACAACACCAAAGTCACAAACCACTGCTGCTACTTCTTCACAACAGATGGTTCAAAGATCTCCCTCCGACTTTGAAACTCCTCCTTCTTCCTCACAAAAGGAAAAGGTTGTAGACACAGGGACACCAAATTATGAAGCTCTAGATCCACTTGGGTCTATCTTCCACAGCCCCTCTCCCAGGGCAATGTCGCTTTCTACTCAACCACCTTCACCAATACCTTCACTTCCACCCACAATTGTACCATTTCTGAATACAATTGAATTAGTTCAGACACAAACCAGCACTTCTCGACAACTTATTACTGAGAATATACTTCATCCAGTGGGTGGGTCTGATTCTTTATTCATTGCTAGCCCATCAGCAAATGAAGAGGCTACATCCCTTGGGTTACATGTAACCCTTGGTGATAGTTCAACACAAGCAGCCACTACAATTGCTGAACTCCCTAGTTCTCAGTTGGACAGTGGTTTCATTAATAAGACTTTGTTGAAGGCAACCAATGCTGAGGCAACAACTGTTACCTCTATTGTGGGAAGTCCCCAGTACCAAGACAAAGGGGCATCAATGTTTGAATCTGGTCCTAAAACCACTGCTCATGATAACATAGATATAACTACCACCACTGGTAGGAGTTGAGATGATCCTATTAAATTAGGTGATGATCTAAAATACCAGGATTTGACAGAGAGAGTGACCAGAATAGAAAACTCTATTGGTGAAATGAAAGATTTACTAAAGTAGATGATAGCTACAAAAAGTCAACCCTCTGTTCTATCCACTGTTGATCTCAAAGAAGCTCTTAACCCTCTGTTTCAACATCAGCAACATTATTTGGATTTACAATACAAGCACCAGATGAATGATGTTAGAAACATGTTTGAATCAAGGTTTCAAGATACTGCAGTAGACATTAAAGCCATCAAAGCACATCTACTCACAACCACTGGCCATGCACCTCCAACGGTTATAATTGTTACAACAGATGAAGCCAAAAGGGGGAGAAACCTTTGGGTCTAAAGAAGCTAACAATAGATGATGATAAGGCCAGACCTACATTGAACATTCCAAGGCCTGATGGTTCAAAGACTAAAGATTTAACTGAAGAAATTGTGGCCAATGCAAGGGCTAGTCACAAGAAGAATGTGATTGAGGAGAGCAGAGTGTTGGTTGAGAAAAAGATTGATCAGCAAAAAGAAAAAGGAGAGGTTGGTACTTCATCAAAAAGAGCTCCTGCTATAAAAGCCAGGCAACCCAACATCCACACCTCCTAAAACTAAGCCTGAAACCAATCCAACCATGAAAACCTCTGCCTCTCAAAACCTATCACATCTTCAAAACTACAACCCACATCCACACAAGCAGATGTTACAGCAACTGTTGTGTCAACATCTGTTGATACAGCAGAGGTTGCAACAGATGCAACTCCATCTACTGCCATGATCACATTTCCCACATCAACTCAACCATTATCCACAACACCAAAAATCCCACAACCACCATCACCTACTTTAAGGTTTAAAAGGAGGAAAATAAAAAAAGTGATAAATGATGATGAGAGCTCTGTACCTCTTCCACTATCATCAACACCAGCGATCCCCACATCAGTGCTTACAGCTTCTTCAACTCTTAAAGTCATTCCTGCATCAAATTTGTATCCTCTTGATTTACCAGCAGTCAGGGAAGAGATCCTGAGTTTCTTCTCAGAGTATGACCTTGACAAAAGAACAATTCTATCCATTGATGGCTATCCAAGACCAGCAAATGTTGATGCCTATCTAGAATTGAAAAAGAAGCAAGCAGAGGATATTGCCAAAAGAGAATCAGCTGGTAAAAATGATAGAGAGATACAGATTATCATGTCCTTTCAACTGAGTAAAGTCACCATTCTACAAAATTTTGTCAAGGATCTGAGCAACCAGTTGTCAGTAAGGGAAGATAAGTTGCTCAAGAGTGAACTCATTGAGTATATCATGGAAAAGAAGATGTATAAGGCAAGAAGGCCACAGTTCAGGGATTGGAGCATAGATGAACTGAGGGTGGAAATCAACAAAATGCAAGAAATGTTGAAAGACCCTCTTAAAAAGCCAACTCCTCCAAACTGGGATTTATACAAGAAAGATATCACTGAAAATGCCTTGAAGTTGAAGAGAATGAAGCAAGAACTGATTCAAAATTGTGACACCTCGAAAATTTCATCCAATAAAGTTTCGACACGTGTCACGAAATCTTTGGTTGGCACGTGCAAAACTAGAGGGACTAAAATCGCCAACATATTATTTTATAACCTCTGAGTGGTGAATATTAAAGTCGAGGGGTTAAACGTGTCAACATGCTAAATCTATGCCTCTGAGTGACCTTTTAACGAACCCGGAGCTTAATGATGTTCGATTATACTCCCGAGAGTGCTAACCAGGGGCCATATTGAATAAAACATGCTTTTGTGTCGAAATATGGGAGTTTGGAGAAGTTCAGGGGCCAAAATGGAAATTTTGTGAATTGGCATCTCAGGCGCCACGCTCCAGATACCTGGTATCCCCGTGCGACGCGCGGGAGAGGTCACTTCGCAGAAACAGCATGCCAGCTGCTGATCTGCATGTTTGTCCACCTCTCAATCCACCTGCACTCTCACAGCTCAAAACCATGGCCTCAATTCTGGTTTTGGACACCTCATATAACACCTGGAGTGATCCTAGGTGACCTCTAAACACTTGGATTGATCTTGTTCATGATCTCCGAGTATAAATAGAGGTGTTCATCAACCTCATTCCTTGCACCTCTCATTCTCTTTCTCTATATCACTCACTTGGAAGGCTCCTGATCTTCAAGTAGCAATCCCCTGAGTTTCTTAGTCATTCTTGGATCACTTGTAAGTGTTCCGATCCTTTGCTTTCAGTTTTATTAGGCTTTAAGCCAAAGTCAAAGCGTTGATGTAAAAACGCTTTGACTTTGAGCTAAGACCATTACGGTCCAGCCATTGTTCGGTACGAACGTGGCTACATGATCGTAATTAGGTAGGTGTTTATCCCTCAAGAGGGCACCTCCTGATTACCACGTTTGCTTGGTCAAAGCTATTAATAAAAAGTCAAACTGGGTCAGTTTTTAGAATAAATTCATATATGATAATGTAGGTGTTATAAAATACATTTTGACACTTTAACAACTTGGTAATAAGTATTAGAACATGTATAAACATGTTCGGCTCATCAAGTCCAGGTCTAAGGTCGGTTCGCAACCGAAAAAGTTGACTTTTTCTTTGACTTTCAGTTCTGACCCGATTTAGCCACCTTAGCTTTTGATTATAAGTTGCATTGTGACCATGTTTAGTTGTAGTATAATCCTCTGGAGTTATATCACATGGTTACATAGTAATCCGAGCATTATGCAAGTATCCGTTAAATATGCCTAAAACGCCCTTTTAACACATAAAATGGTTTAAACATAATTTTGACATGAAATCTCAATACCTACTGATGTAATATCATTATTAGGACTCTTTGGGATATTCATTCAGGTTGCAAACTGAGTTTAAGCTATGCCTTTAAATGACGATATTGCCCTTTCGGCACTTTAAATGGGTTATAAACATTTTTATGAATCAAAACATCATACTTACTTATGCAATATATATCTTAACATATTTTGGTCATTCAAACCTGGTCACAACAACAGTTTTACTTAAATATCGTTTAAATCGTCATTTAGCGACTTAATCGCCATTTCGGCGCATAATGTGGTTTAAAACCATATTGGAGCATTGAGACTTGATACCTACTGATTTCAAAACATATTTTCAAATTATTAATAGTGGGTACATGTCCCAAACTCAGATTCCCAAATAAGTTATCAATTATATGTGAAATGACCAAATTACCCTTCAGGACATAGTTTGGTCTTAAACTATAAACCACGCATATAATTGATGTCCTATCTATATAACACCATAAAATAGGTATTTTTACAGAATGTTTATATTAATAACATCAGTTTACATATAAGCCCGTTTATTACATTTTAGAAATGACGAAAACGCCCTTTAAGGCATAGTTTGCTTTTAAAACCATAACGGGCCGTCATATCAATAACCTATTGTTATAATAACATATTTTAAACTTAATGGAATATGGAACTTGTATAGGACTCACCCAGTTACCCAGTTTCGCTTATATGCATACGGTTAAGCCTACGTGACTAGTTTACGCAACTTAACCGAAAACGGGTTTAACCATATCAAAATATTCTCAAATTCTAGAATGTAAAATGGTAACCCATATTATACAAGTCCTAGTACTTGTCGGGTCCAAAATACATTCTTTTTCGGTCATCGCTTAATCTAGCGTTTTCATACCGTTATCTTTATTTTAAGTTAGCCGGTCTAAGTCAATGACTAAATAAAGACCCGCTAACTAACTAATCGGTTAATAATACCATCCAATCCAGACTAGAGACTTCCGGTAGATTTTCGCCGAGCTAGTTTATTTTGATTACGGCTATGCTTTGCTTATTTTCTTATTACTAGAGACTTTTGCAAGCCAGGTAAATACTTTAACTTATTTTTCCCTTATACGGGCTTGGGATACGGTATACTAATACCGCATGGTTGGATATGGGATCAAAGACCAATGAGTCAGGAATTCAAATAATCCATTTTAATTCGTATTGCTTAAGATTAAACATTTGGGGGTTAAAAAGACAGTGTCCTGGATATCCACGGCTCATTTAATTACAAATGGCCACGACCTAAGCACGGGGTGTAGGCATACACCCGTCAGATGCTAAAATAAAGTTTTACCCAATAGGGGTGCACCTATTAAAGGTGTTAAAGTGGTGTGTGGATTAATCATGATCCCGGCATAGTTTTCAGGCTCTAAATGTATTATTAGCATGTAAAACTGATAACATGAAATTATTTATCCCAAGTTATTTATAAAAGAAAGTACCATTGTGTACACTAAATGTTTTCAAAATGTTTTCAAAATGAGTTGGTTAAATGTATTTACCAGTGAAAACTGACGTATTTGCCAGTGCAGGTGACAAGTATACGTAAATAGGCTAGAAGTACTCGGCAAAGCTTAAGAGGAATTGCAACCCTTTGCTTAGAAGTCCTTAGTCTGTCAAGTTTCATTTTGTATTCACATTTCGATCCCCCTGTGGATCTAGTTACAAGCATTGTATTTATTATTTTTGAACTTTGAACATTCAAACGTTTGTAATAGTAACTATCAAGACTTCCGCTGTGTATTATTGTATTGTTTGGTAATGATGATATCAATTTACGTCACAATATTCCCCAACCGGGCCCACCGGGTTACACATGGAAATTAGGGGTGTGACAGGTTGGTATCAGAGCCAACTCTCGAGTGAATTAAACACTAGCCTTTTGTGTTTAATCTCGGGAATACATAATAACACACATTTCTTAGACTTTCGAGTCTAGACTTTGACCTAGGTTTAATCGTTTCCATCTTATTATTCTAGCTTTGTATTTTATTTAACTTGTTTTTTAAGCAGGAATAATGCCGCCTAAATTCAGACGCGGAGGAAAAGGCAAAGGACCCATGAGGGGTGGACCCTCAATGACTCGACCATCTTTCACTAGACCATCCTTTAGACCACCATACCGACCCTCCTTAGCTGGAGCAGCCAACTTACCTGAATACAACCCTTATGAAGGATCCGAAGATTCTTCATCACCCTTTGAACCTTACCGACATTCGATCTCACATGAATACTCCCCGCGTCAATCGCACTCCCCACCATTCCCATCAATCTCACCATTCGCACTCCCATTCCCAACAAGAATACTTCAACTCCTATTTCGATAACCCAGTCAACCAACCCTCGCCCGTAACCCCTCCAGTTGACTCACCGACCCATATGGAGGAAGATTCTGACCTGGAGGAATTTCCACAAACCGGATCGTACGGTCACCCTATCGAGCTGTCTAGTGGCTCGAACTCCTTGGCAGGATCTCCGTTCCGAGGTCCTGATGATTATGAGCAACGACGGGCGCAATATGTGTTTGTAAACACGCCCTCCTACCACAGCACTCCCCATCACCATCCCCCATCACCACATCCTCAAGCCGAGGATGTAGAAATGCAATAGGTGGACCAACCTCAGCCACCACCTGAATCATCATCACAACCACGCTAGAGGCGTGGAGCACGTATGTCAGTACATGCTGGTCAAGGGTCGGGTTCGCTACCACCTTTACCGCCCTCATACCCAGTTATCCCCGAGGACCCGCAAATGGGTGGGCCCTCAAACACCTCGCCAGTGGCGGAACCCCCACCGCAACCAGCTATTGAGCCTTTGCCTCAACCACCTCTACCACCGCCGGATTTTGCCAACCCAATACCTGCATATACAGGACCATCAGGGTTTCACATCGTTGACCCTCCTGGCTTGTATAATTACATCCATCATAGAATGGAGCAGGATCCTTATTATGATGCAGTTATTCATAAAAACCTCTACCATTCTTCTTACCCTAGTTACCCACCTCCTTATGCCACTACCGGATATCCGCCTTACGGGTATCCGTATCCAGTTGCGCCTCAGCTGCAACCACCTCCACCTCAGCCTCAACCACAAGCACCACTTGAGGCTATTAACGAAGCCTTGGATCAAGTGAGGGAAATGCGACAACAGGTCAAGAAATCAGAGAAGAAAACAACAAGATTTATCAAGAAACTTTACAAAGCCATAAAAGGAAGGAAGGATGACTAGTATTGTATTTTCATATATGTAATTTAAATTCCAAAAGTCCCTGCGTGGACAATGTTATTTCCTTTTCAGTCCCTGCGAGGACATTATTATTTCTGTTAGGTTCCTGCGTGAACCATTTTGTTATTTCAAGTCCTATATATATTAGGCAATTATGTAATGTTTTCTTTAATGGAATTTCTCCATGTTATGTTTTTCAATCATCATGATTCAATCAAATTTTATTGATCCGCTATATTATCCCAAGATCTATTAGCCAATGACTATGATCAACTAGGAATTGGCAAACGAAAATTTCGGAAGTAACCTTCTGTCTAGCAAAGGTGAACAATGTTCAACTTCCAAATTTAGCATTTCTCTATATTTAACTCTCAATAAGGAGTTACCCTTTAATTCCATGTGACAATTATTGTCATATTAATCAGTTGGGTAAATGACAATGTTCACACCCTATCGCCTAAGTGATCAAGTTAGATCCTGGCAAAAGTATTAAACACTCAATGGTTGTGTAAAGCCAATGTGCAAAATACAGTAGTGTCACTTGATGCACTAACTGATAAATTCTTGACTATGTCCAATCTATAAATGCCTATGATGGTCTTTCAAGACCTAGGTTATATATATAAATATACTACATTTAACATTCAAATCATATGTGGTCTTAGAACCATGTCGTGAATAAGGGTACACCATAGCAACTAACTGAATCCATCTCAAAATATTGAAGTAAACTACAGCAATGGCTGATTCAAATGAAGTAAATAGCAAACGCAATGATGACGATGCCAATGAGAACATTCTTATTAGTAAGAATGATTTAAGAGAACTTATTGCCGCGGAAGTTGGTAAGGCCTTAAAGGACAGATCTGATCGTCAACCAGAGTCGAGCGCTACTCGCTCTAAGGCTGTTTCTAAACCCAAATCTCAGCCTAACCCCTCCGAACCGAAAAAGTGTGAGGCACACTCTTCAAATGTGAAGAGTATAACAAAGAGCGATGCGCATCCCAAGAAACCGAATGTCCATGGCGACGGATGCTCCTACAAGTACTTCGTGTCTTGTAGACCCCGCGATTTCAATGGGGAAAAAGGAGCAGTTGAATGTTTAAGATGGTTAGATGAGATGGAAACGGTGGTGGATATTAGCGGTTGCGCTGATAAAAATGTGGTTAAGTATGTATCACAATCGTTCAAGGGTGATGCCCTTATCTGGTGGAAAGCCTTAGTTCAATCTACAGGCAAGGTTCATCTCTACAACTTGAGTTGGTCCAAGTTTGTAGATCTTGTGAAGGATACCTACTGCCCACCTCATGAGGTGGAGAAAATCGAGTCAGATTTCCTAAATCTGACCATGAAGAACATGGATTATCGAAAATTTGTCACCGACTACAATTCTCTTTCAAGACTAGTCCCGTATTTAGTTACTCCAGAACCCAAACGCATTGCGCGTTTCATCAATGGGCTAGCTCCTGAAATCAGGAGTATGGTTAAAGCGGTGTAGCCTGGCACCTACAAGTCTGCTGTGGAGTTATCCGTCTCCCTCACACAGGATTATATGAGGCAATTATCAGCTAAGACTGACACTGATGGAAAGAGGAAAAGGGAGGATAATAACTCCCAGAGGTTTAACAAGAAGGGTAAACATGGGTTCAACAAGGACAGTCAGAAATCGGGCGACAAACCCACGTGCAAAACTTGTGGGAAACAACATTATGGGCAGTGTCGCCTAGAACAAAAACCGAAGCAATGCAACATCTGCAAGAAAACTGGGCACCGGTCTCATGAGTGCCGCAATATTAAGGATGCTACTTGCTTCGGATGTGGTGAGAGGGCCACATCAAAATAAGTTGCCCAAAGGCAAATACCAAGGGTAAACCCAAAACCTCAGAGGCAAAGAAAGCCACTGCCAGAGCCTTTCAAATGAATGCTAGGGAAGTAGTGAAGGATAACAATGTCATAACGGGTACGTTCCTTATCAACGACGCTTTTGCTAGAGAAGTAAATTTGGTGAACTATTAAACTTGCCATCAGCGAGCTCTACTTCATAGGATAACAATGCTAGGGAGGTAGTGAAGAATTACCTGGCCTACCTCCTTATCAACGGCTACGTTCGATTCGGGCACCGATAAATCATTTGTAGATCGTAAATTTGGTGAACTATTAAACTTGCCCGTAAGAACTCTAGACATAACCTATGAAGTAGAGCTCGCTGATGGAACTATAGAAACCGTTTCTTCCATTCTTGACGGATGCTTCATATCCATCAAGAATCATTCTATCCTTGTCTCTCTTTTACCCATGAAACTAGCGGGATTCGATGTAGTCTTAGGCATGGATTGGTTATCGCATAACCAAGCACGCATAGCCTACGATAAGAAACTCATCGAGATCAAAACCCCGTCTGGTAAAATCCTCACCATTCATGGAGACAAACATTTTGGATTGCCTGATAAGGCAGTTTTACTTAAGGCATCTAGATGTATGATGAAGGTATGTGTCATCTACATGGCACAAGTCACCGTTGATGAACCAAAACCAAAGATTGAAGATATACCTATCATCTCTGAATACCCAGACGTGTTCCCAGAAGAATTACCTGGCCTACCTCCTGATAGGCAGGTAGAGTTCGCATTGACATCATACCTGGAGCAGCTCTCATAGCTAAAGCTCCGTATCGTTTAGCGCCAACCGAGATGAAGGAACTGAGAACCCAACTGGATGAACTATTAGAGAAAGGTTTTATTCAACCTAGATCTTCACCTTGGGGAGCTCCTATCCTTTTTGTTGAAAAGAAAGACGGATCAATGCGGATGTGCATTGATTACCGTGAGCTCAATAAGATAACAATCAAGAATCGTTATCCTTTGCCCAGGATCGACGACTTGTTTGATCAATTACAAGGTGCAAGCTACTTCTCGAAAATAGATTTAAGATCGGCTTATCACCAACTTAAGGTTAGAAACGAAGATGTTCCGAAAACTGCTTTCAGAACAAGATACGGACATTACGAGTTCCTAGTGATGCCTTTCGGACTCACTAATGCACCTGCAGCATTCATGGATCTCATGAATAGAGTCTGCAAGCCATACTTAGATAAGTTTGTCATTGTCTTCATAGACGACATACTCATCTACTCTCGTAATCAATCTGATCACGAGAAACATTTGAGGTGCATTCTTGAAATTTTGAGTCAAGAAAAGTTGTATGCAAAATTTTCCAAATGCGAATTCTAGCTACGTGAGGTTCAGTTCCTTGGTCACATAGTAACTGAACATGGTATCCAAGTAGATCCAGCAAAGATAGAAGCAATAATGAATTGGGAAGCCCCAAAGACACCTTCCGAGATACGTAGTTTCTTAGGACTGGCTGGTTATTATCGAAGGTTCATTGAGAACTTCTTACGAATAGCCGCTCCTTTGACAATCCTGACTCGTAAGGATGATAAATTCAACTGGGGTCCAAAACAACAAGAATCCTTTGAGACGTTAAAGCATAAGTTGAGCAATGCCCTGGTGTTAACCCAGCTAGAAGGTGTGGAGGAGTTCGTGGTTTATTGTGATGTATCGCACACTGGCATGGGATGTGTGCTTATGCAGAGAGGCAAAGTGATTGCCTATGCATCACGACCACTAAAAGTGCACGAGAGAAACTACACCACCCATGATTTAGAATTGGGTCCGGTAGTATTCGCACTTAAACTTTGGTGGCACAATTTATATGGAACAAAGTGTATCATCTATACTGACCATAAAAGTCTACAACACTTATTCAATCAAAAGGATTTGAACATGAGGCAACGTCGTTGGATGGAAACACTCAACGACTATGATTGCGAGATTCGATATCATCCAGGAAAGGCGAATGTAGTCACTGATGCGCTTAGTCGCAAGGAAATAATCAAACCTTTAAGGATCAATGCCAAGAGCATTGAACTGAAGAACAACTTGAATGAAAAGCTGCTAAATGCAAAAAAAACAAGCCATGTCTAAGGACAACATTGCCAAGGAAGGATTAGGTGCAACCATCGATCTGTTAGCATCTGGAAAGGACGAAATGTTTAGGATGAATGATCGGATCTGGGTTCCGATCTTTGAAGGACTTAGAGATGTAATCCTCCAAGAAGCACATAATTCTAAATATTCGGTTCACCCAGGAAGCGACAAGATGTATCAAGATCTTAAACCCAATTATTGGTGGATGGGTATGAAGAAAGATATAGCTAATCATGTAGCAAAGTGCTTGACGTGTTCTCAAATTAAGGCAGAACACCAGAAACCGTCAGGACAACAGCTTGAGATCCCAGTGTGGAAATGGGAAATGATAACAATGGACTTTATCACTAAGTTACCTAAAACCAAGCGTGGCAATGACACAATATGGGTTATTGTGGATAGATTAACTAAATCCCCTCACTTCTTGCCAATTAAAGAAACATATGATTCCGATAAGTTGGCAAAGCTTTATGTCAATGAGATTGTGTCCTTACACGGTGTACCGGTATCAATTGTATCAGATAGAGATACAAGATACACATCTCACTTTTGGAAAAGCTTCCAACAATCTCTAGGCACTAGATTAAACTTCAGTACGGCTTACCATCCGCAGACGGACGGACAAAGCGAACGTACCATTCAAACCTTGGAGGACATGCTTCGAGCTTGTGATTGATTTAAGTGGAAGTTGGGATGATCACTTACCCCTAATCGAGTTCTCTTATAATAATAGTTACCACACAAGTATTAAGGCCGCTCCTTTTGAAGCCTTATACAGAAGAAAATGTAGGACGCCTGTGTGTTGGGCCGAAGTTGGAGAAGCCCATCTATCTGGACCCGAAATCGTCCTCGAAACCACGAAAAAGATTGTGCAAATCCATGATCGACTTAAGGCAGCTCGTGATAGACAAAAGAGCTACGCCGACAAAAGGCGTAAACCTTTACAGTTCCAAATTGGGGACAAGGTTATGTTAAAGGTATCACCTTGGAAAGGTGTAATGCGTTTTAGAAAGAAGGGCAAGCTAAGCCCGAGGTATATTGGACCATTTGAAATAATCGAATGTGTCGAAACCGTAGCTTATAGGCTTAAGCTACCGGGAAAGCTCAGTGGAATCCATGATGTTTTCCACGTCAGCAATTTGAAGAAATGCCTCGTGGATGAGTCGCTAGCAATGCCTCATGAGGATATACAGATTGATGAAAACTTGCGTTTCATAGAAAACCAATTGCGATCGAGGATTGGCAAGTTAAGAAGCTTCGTAGGAAGCACGTACCTATTGTGAAGGTCAAATGGGACGCCCGTCGAGGTCCCAAATATACTTGGGAGGTCGAGTCCAATATGCGACAAAGTACCCTTATCTATTCGAATAAATCTCCAGGTCGAGATTTTTATTAAGGGGGTGAAGATGTGACACCTCGAAAATTTCATCCAATAAAATTCCGACACGTGTCCCAAAATCTTTGGTTGGCACGTGCAAAACGAGAGGGACTAAAATCGCCAACATGTTATTTTATAACCTCTGAGTGGTGAATATAAAGTCGAGGTGTTAAACGTGTCAACATGCTAAATCTATGCCTTTGAGTGACCTTTTAACGAACCCGGAGCTTAATGATGTTCGGTTATACTCCCGAGAGTGCTAACCAGGGGCCATATTGAATAAAACATGCTTTTGTGTCGAAATATGGGAGTTTGGAGAAGTTCAGGGGCCAAAATGGAAATTTTGTGAATTGGCATCTCAGGCGCCACGCGCCAGATACATGGTATCCCCGCGCGACGCGCGGGAGAGGTCACTTCGTAGAAACAGCATGCCAGCTGCTGATCTGCATGTTTATCCACCTCTCAACCCACCTGCACTCTCACAGCTCGAAACCATGGCCTCAATTGGTTTTGGACACCTCATATAACACCTGGAGTGATCCTAGGTGAGCTCTAAACACTTGGATTGATCTTGTTCATGATCTCCAAGTATAAATAGAGGTGTCCATCAACCTCATTCCTTGCACCTCTCATTTTCTTTCTCTCTATCACTCACTTGGAAGGCTCCTGATCTTCAAGGAGCAATCCCCTGAGTTTCTTAGTCATTCTTGGATCACTTGTAAGTGTTCCAACCCTTTCCTTTCAGTTTTATTAGGCTTTAAGCCAAAGACAAAGCGTTAACGTAAAAAACGCTTTGACTTTGAGCTAAGACCATTACGGTCCAGCCATTGTTCGGTATGAACGTGGCTACGTGATCGTAATTAGGTAGGTGTTAATCCCTCAAGAGGGCACCTCCTGATTACCACGTTTGCTTGGTCAATTGACGGGTCAAAGCTATTAATAAAAAGTCAAACTGGGTCAGTTTTTAGAATAAATTCATATATGATAATGTAGGTGTTATAAAATACATTTTGACACTTTAATAACTTGGTAATAAGTATTAGAACATGTATAAACATGTTCGGCTCATCAAGTCCAGGTCTAATGTCGGTTCGCAACCGAAAGTCGCAAAAGTTGACTTTTTCTTTGACTTTTAGTTCTGACCCGATTTAGCCACCTTAGCTTTTGATTCTAAGTTGCATGTAACATCCGTCAAAAACCGGGTTAACCAAACCCGCTTCGTTTATTAACCGAACAACCAGTTAAAAATTTCACTACATATCTAATGCTCAAATTAATTTTAAACGGTACATAATTAATAAACAAACTAGAATATAAAAGTTATAATTGTTAAAATGTAAAAATAAAATAATTAAAAAGAAAATTTGGCTGCCGGGACTCGAACCCGGGTCAGCCGGGTTTAATCTCAAAGCCTTATCACCCACACATATAACCACTCCGCCACTTGTTGTTTTCTGTAAATGTTAGGAAACAATTAAATTTTACGGACTACCATGAATCAACCGGTTACGCCAACTGTAGCCGAAATCGGTCATCAAACGTCCAAAGACGTTTGATTGATCGCGGTTTACTGAGTTTAACCGATACACCGACACCTCCAATCAAGTTTGCTTTGAATGAACTTAAATTCAAGAGTGGATCGGTTTTAATAACCGAAAACTTTCAATTCCTGAATTACTTCAATCAAAGACCCCTCTCGCGACTCAAACACACTCTGCAAACCTTCAATTGCATTTTCGCACAACTTTCAGTTCGCCGGAGAATCTATTTGGACTCGCCGGACTTTCGCCGGAAAACCGTATTTTCCATCAAATCAGTAAGTCTCTCAATTCTTTCGTTATCTATCAATTGTTAAGCTATTGCTAACTCAAACCCTTCAATCGGAATCAATTTTAGACGTCGATATCGGATAACTCACTCTCGCCGGAAAACTTCTGAAAATCCTTATCTTCAGCTGTAAAACGGTATAGACATTCAAACCTTCTGATAACTCTTGTTTAATACTTCAATTCCTCACGTAGATAATCAAAACTGTTAATTTATTCGTTCAGTAGAAATCCGTAAAAACAGAGCCTACGACTTGCCGGAATTCTGAGATAAATCGATCTCCGGTATGTTTACTTCTAAAAATCGTCTCTGCCATTTCGTATTAGCCTGTTGAATGTTTGTCAATCAAATTAAACAAGAAACAATAGAGAAATCGTAAACTGTAATTCAGTAACGAAGAAGACGAAGTAGGTGATTATAAGTTTAATAAAATCTGGATATTATCTCGGGTTAGACACACAGTCCAGCGGTGGACTGTGTGCACATACATATCACACGCCGCGAGTTCGATCCTTGACACACGTATGCTCTGTAATAAAAATGTTTTATTTTTCTAACTGAACCGGATCCTTTTCGCCGTTAGATGTTAAGTATAATAAAAATCTGTATATTAACCAAGTTAGACACACAGTCCAGCGGTGGACTGTGTGTAACGTTAAAGCACAGGTCCCGGGTTCGAGACCTGTTGACAGCACCGGGTTGATAATTAAAATCCTTTTTAAAAATAAATGAATTTTGAATAAACTGAATTAGTATATAAATATAATTAAAAACAGGATTATTTCGGGTTAGACACGTAGCTCAGTTGGTAGAGCTGCGTGCACGCGTACGGGAGGTCTCGGGTTCGAGTCCTGCCCGGCGCATACATTTACACAATAAAACCGGTCAAACAGTCAAACGGTCAACGGTCAACGCAAAAGTCAACATATTTTTATATTTTTATTTATTTAATTTAATTTAAAAATCAATTAAAAATACTTAAAAATAATGTTTTTAAATATAGGAAATAGCCTTAAACTCACAAAATATATCTAAAAATCCTATTAAAATTGTTAATAAAATCCACTCATTTACTATATCTTCCGTTATTATTTAGGTTAGTTAATTCTCGTTGTTCAATCCTTCCAACTCGTGCGCATCTCATCATCTCCAACCGAACGCACCCAATGTGAGTGAATCTCTACCAATTCCCCATTTTAATCATGTTTTTGGGGTGTATCATGTGTCTTACCATTTATTATATTTAAATCATTGTGCATACATCATATCATGAACAAATGTGTATTCAGCTTGTATCATCTGTTGTGTGGTTATTGTTTAGATTTAATTTATTATTTTCAGTACATGCAATTTCATAGGCCGCCGCTCCCCATTACATTATGAGCGTTGAGCAGTTCCCCATTACATTATGAGCGTTAACCTGGCGTGCCAACATACGATCGGCTCCGTTTGATTGAGCCTTGATCGCACAGACATTTATCATTTTCAGTACATACATTTATCATAGGCCGTCCGTTCCCCATTACATTATGAGCGTGAACGTGAAGTTGCCAACATATACAGTTTCATTCATGTTATATATTCATGCAAGTAGGTGTGTTATTGTATGTTAATGTATGTTATCGTATGTTAATGTATGTTATTGTATGTTATTGTATGTTATTGTTTGTGGATTGTTATTGTTATTCTTGGATTATTTACATTTGCTCGCATATGACTGTTGCACAATTTTTCCTTGATAAAAATAACAAGAAACCAATAATAAATGTTTAACTAACAAGGTTCACTCGCCAACTTATGTTGACCCAAAAACCCCCATTTTTACACATGATACAGGTGAACCAGCTGCAGCAAGAAACACATAGGATTGGCTTAGAAGAATAAACTGGTTTAGAGCTTGGATTGTTTAGTTGGTTATTTTTTTCTTGTATTCGTATGGACATGTTTGGATTATTGAGAATGTAATTTTGACTTTAATAAATATGAAACATATTAGTAAATATCATGAGCTTTGGTGATAACCCAATTATGCCCCGACTCTTATTCCGCTGCGGGTCGGGGTGTGACATTGCATTGTGACCATGTTTAGTTGTATTATAATCCTCTAAAGTTATATCACATGGTTACATAGTAATCCGAGCATTATGCAAGTATCCGTTAAATATGCCTAAAACGCCATTTTAACACATAAAATCGTTTAAACATAATTTTGACATTAAAACTCAATACCTACAGATGTAATATAATTATTAGCACTATTTGGGATATTCATTCAGGTTGCAAACTGAGTTTAAGCTATAGTTTGCCCACTATGCCTTTAAATGACGATATTGCCCTTTCGGCACTTTAAATGGGTTATAAACATTTTTATGAATCAAAACATGATACTTACTGATGCAATATATATCTTAACATATTTTAGTCATTCTGTCACACCCTAAATTTCCACTTGCGGAGTATTACCGTGAGGCGTGTGATCAAACCAGAATCTCAGACACTAGCAATATCGAACGACTCTATATGATTTATTTAAACGTTTTCCAAAAACATTTGTTGTAAACATTCATAGTCATTTTCAAAATATCAAGGTTTCAAAGTTTAGCGGAAGCGTTAAAGTAAAGTAACGGGCGCCAACATAAACGGCAAAACCAAAATCCCAAAAATTATTCGTAAATAAAGACTCGATAAAAATGTCTTGATCAAATGCAAGTGAGTGCACCTAGCGCTCCTAGCGTCCTGAGAAACATGCAAAGAAACAAGTGTCAACATTAAAGAAGAGTGAGTTCATAGGTTTTTATAATTTCACAAGTTCGGTTTAAAAGATTGTTTTTCTCCGTTATCCCTAACCCGGGATAACGACATAGTTCCATTATTCCTAACCTGGAATAATAATGTTGGTTCGTAAATAAGTTCAATGTTAACATGTAGGTAGCGAGCCTAAAGTTACGTCACATAAGAGTTCGCGATCAAAGCTGACTGTTGTTGCCTCTGTGTTGCCAGGTCTATCACTGACCATGGCGAAAGTTAGGCCAAATTAATCACCCGTTGACCATTCCCTGTCGGCTAGCGCGACTAGCTCGGGTGGGGCTTGTTGGGCCCAGTAGTACTACTATAATTTCCCCGCTATTTAACCCAATACTAACGATCCGGGAGTTGGTTGAGGACTTCCGTGATAAGCTACTTAGTGACCATAACATACATTAACATTAACTTAGTTACCGAATAGTTAATGGCGTTAATTTCGCATAACGTGAAAGATAGAGTTGTAGAGCGTATACATGTTTCTCCCCCTGTTGTTTAAAACCGGATAAAATAGGGGCCGTGAACTCACATTAAATTGCTCAGTTAGAATAAACGCAAAAGAAGCAAATGATGGAACCGCTAATCGCGTCCTAACATGTCAACCGATTTAAAGTTAGTGTGTGAACACACTGACACAAAACCCTACGCATAACTAACACACTGTACGACACACGTAATAACCAATTCGAAACCATAATCATGCATGCAAAGTACCACCATACAAAATAATGGTCAAACCAACTTGTCATAAACACAGATTAACTCATACAACACTTAGGTACACACAAACGCAAGTTATCATGTTTCAGCTTGTACGCTCATAACTGGGCTGTTTTCAAGGATTTTTATAAAATAGTTCCAACTTTCCCAAAATTCCAATTTTTTTACAGGAGGTGTAAATTAGACTGTAGAATTTTGTGTAAAACTTTCAAATCCTAAATCTTTACCAATTATGTATTAACATTTAAATACTAGGCTGCAGTCGATTCGTCGCTTTCTGACTGCAGTCCACGAGAAAAATTATTTAAAAATCATCGTTCATCCAATTAACAAAATTCCAGTGGGAGATTTTCGGAAATTCCCGTCTATAGTTACTGTGAAAATTTTGTGACCTAACCCCATACAGACTATGAGATCCGACTCGATAAACAACCTGCAAATTCTGCAGAATTTACGCAGCTTCAGCTGCTGCACTAAATGACCATTTAGAAATAGCAAACGACCTCAGAAAAATATGAATCTGGCGCCATTTGAAGCGTTTTTCAAAAATAGACGTTTTAGGCTTCAGAAAATCCACTTTTCGATAAATAATGATCAGGTTACAGCCAACTGAAGTTGGCTGTAAATGTCAATCAGCTTACTGTTTTCGACTTTATCGCATTAGAACATGTTTAAACGGACGCTTAGTTGTATTGATTCACAGCAGGTTAACTTGTCAAATATCATCATATATATCAATATTCATGCAAACCATAAATATATATCATGATCTTTACTGATAAAACGCAGCCTACGATTTTAGTATTCAACATATCATCACAACCGCAAAGATTCGCATATTCATCCGAACTAATCATACACCGCAACACTTTTTTTCATAGTAATAATCATACAAGCACATAATCATGATCAAGATTACACAAAACCTAGTGTGAATCGCAATACAATTAAACCCTAACCTTGAAACGATGATGATTAGCGAACCGGGACAAGCTTGGAATCGATCCGGGAGTGTAGTTTGCGCGACCGAGAGAGAGAGGGGGGGGGGGGCTGCCGTCGACCTCACTAGGGTATTAGGGTTTTGTGTTTTTTTTATCACAACATGTATGTATACGTAATATAAGGGGGGGGGGTCGCGATAGGGGGGGGGGGCAGTTTGGGTTAGTGCCTTGGGCCGCAAGTTTGGGTTATTTCCTTGGGCCGCAAGGAGGTGTGGGTCGCAAGGGGGTGTGGGTGGCGGGTTCGGTTTGCTTGGTCACGAAGTCGAAACATTTCACAAGCTTTTCGGTTTATAAATAGAAGTTACTAAAATATTATTCGCGACATGGAGTTTATAAAATATTAAATCACGTATTTGGAGTGAGTCGCAATAGATTCACAAACGTCTAATAACACATAGCACGTATTTCAGATACAGCCCGTCTAATAACACATAGCACGTAATTCACCCTATAGATTCACAAAGTTAGCATAGTTATTGCGAGCGTGTAATTTAATTCTCCGAATTAAATCAGCGTAGGAGTGAATAACCATAAAGTAGCACGTTTAAGATACCTGAAAAGCCAGGATGTCACATTATCCCCATGTTGAGAGAATTTTCGTCCCGAAAATTGAGTAAACACGGTTTAGAATGCAACGCACAAAAGTTCAGTTTGTTAGAATGGTACAAGTAAATCCCAGGCTGTCATATCATCCCCATGTTGAAAGAATTTCGTCCCGAAATTCAGTTGGCGGTAACGTCAGATTGCTGCTCAGCTGCAAAAAGGTGTGGATATTTGCTTTTCATTTGGTCCTCTCTTTCCCACGTGAACTCCGGTCCACGCTTAGAGTTCCAACGAACCTTGACGATCGGTATCTTGCTGTGCCTTCGAGTCTTGATCTCACGGTCCATGATCTCGATAGGTTGTTCCACAAAATGCAGTTGCTCATCCACTTGAATCTCATCCAATGGAATGACTAGGGTCTCATCTGATAGGCACTTCTTTAGATTGGGCACGTGAAAAACGTTGTGAACTCCACTGAGTTCGGCAGGAAGGTCTAACTGATAAGCTATGGGTCCGATACGCTTCGAAATCACAAACGGGCCTATGTACCGTGGATTTAGTTTGCCTCGTTTCCCAAAATGAATTACACCCTTCCAGGGTGACACTTTCAGTAGGACGCGGTCGCCTACTTGAAATTCGAGCGGTTTGCGTCGTTGGTCAGCGTAACTTTTCTGTCGATCCCGTGCCGCTGCCATGCGGTTTCTGATTTGCACAATCTTTTCAGTAGCCTCAAGTATCAACTCAGGACCCGTGAGTTGACTGTCTCCGACTTCTGCCCAACAGACCGGTGATCTACATTTGCGACCGTATAATGCTTCAAAAGGTACTGCCTGAATACTCGTATGGTAACTGTAGTTATACGAGAATTCCACCAAAGGCAGATGGATTTCCCAACTGTTCCCGAAGTCTACCACGCATGCCCTAAGCATGTCCTCCAAGGTCTGAATGGTCCTTTCACTTTGACCATCCGTCTGAGGGTGGTAAGCTGTGCTCATATCTAAGCGTGTACCCAACGCTTTCTGAAGTGACCGCCAAAAGTTAGACGTGAAACGAGCATCTCTGTCTGAGATGATGGACGTTGGCACCCCGTGCCGAGAAACTACTTCCTTAATGTAGATGCGAGTCAACTTATCCATCTTATCTGTTTCTTTGGTCGCTAGGAAGTGTGCAGACTTAGTTAGACGATCCACGATTACCCAGATGGTATCGCAACCACCCGGAGTTCGCGGGAGTTTAGTGATAAAGTCCATCAAGATCTGATCCCATTTCCACACTGGGATCTCAGGTTGTTGAAGTAGCCCTGATGGCTTCTGGTATTCCACCTTGACTTTCGCACAAGTCAAACACTTGCTCACGTAGGTGGCTATATCCGCTTTCATGTTGGGCCACCAGTACGCGGCTTTAAGGTCTTGATACATCTTATCTGAACCAGGATGGACAGAGTATCGGGATTTGTGAGCTTCGTCCATAACTAGATTCCTGAGGTTTCCGTAGAGAGGTACCCATATACGATTCATGAAATACCGGGCACCATTGGGTTTCACTTCCCAATCGCGTTCCATCTTTCCCACAGATTCGGCCTTGATGTTCTCTTCCTTAACTGCTTCTAGCTGCGTGTCGCGTATCTGTTCGGGTAACCCAGAATGAATTGTGAACTGTAGTGCTCGTACCCGACAAGATTTCAAGTGCTCCTTCCGACTGAGGGCATCAGCTACCACGTTAGCTTTACCCGGGTGATACTGAATGGCACAATCATAATCGTTCAGGAGTTCGACCCAGCGACACTGTCGCATGTTCAACTCCTTCTGGTCAAAAATATGTTGGAGGCTCTTGTGATCCGTGTAGATTGCAAACGCAACTGCTCCCAATTCCAAGTCATGTGTCGTGTAGTTCTTCTCGTGGACCTTCAACTGTCAGGATGCATACGCGATGACCTTTTCACGTTGCATGAGTATGCATCCCAATCCCTGAATGGAAGCGTCACAATATACCACAAAATCATATGTCCCCTCTGGCAAGGACAAAATGGGCGCACTGCAAAGCTTCTGCTTCAATAATTGAAATGTTGCTTCCTGTTTGTCACCCCAAGCATACTTGGTGCCCTTCTGGGTGAGAGTGGTAAGCGGTTGTGCGATCTTGGAAAATCCCTCGATGAAACGTCTGTAGTAACCAGCAAATCCCAAAAATTGGCGGATCTCTGTCGGTGTCCTGGGTGCTTCCCAGTTCTTGATAGCATCGATCTTGGCGGGATCAACGTGTATACCCTTTTCATTCACGTTATGCCCGAGGAACTGAACTTCCCGAATCCAGAAATCACACTTCAAAAACTTGGCATATAGTTTCTCCTGTTGAAGTAGTTCCAGCAATAATCGCAGATGCTCAGCATGTTCTTCTCCACCCTTAGAGTAGATGAGTATATCATCGATGAACACGATGACAAACTTGTCGAGATACGGCTTACACACGCGGTTCATGAGGTCCATGAACATTGCGGGTGCATTGGTGAGACCGAAGGGCATGACCAAGAACTCGTAATGGCCATACCGAGTGCGAAATGCCGTCTTGGAGATATCCTCCTCCCTGACACATAGCTGGTGATAACCAGACCGTAGATCAATCTTGGAGTAGTAGCTTGACCCTTGAAGTTGGTCGAAAAGATCGTCGATGCGAGGTAATGGGTATCGGTTCTTGACGGTAACCTTATTGAGTTCCCTGTAGTCGATGCACATGCAGAAGGTCCCGTCCTTCTTCTTGATAAAAAGGACCGGAGCTCCCCATGGCGAAGTACTGGGTCGGATAAATCCTTTTTCCAACAATTCCTGAAGTTGGGTAGACAGCTCTTGCAGCTCTGTTGGAGCTAAGCGGTACGGGGCCTTGGTGATAGGAGTCGCATGGTTCGCCAATTCGATTTCAAACTCCACTTGTCGATGTGGTGGAAGACCGGGTAACTCCTCTGGAAACACATCAGGAAAGTCACGGACGACGAGGATATCTTCAATCCGCTTCTCGTCCTTAGACTGTTCGGTGACCAGTGCGAGCAAAGCAAAAGAGTTCTTCTTCCGAAGATACTTCTGAGCTTGCATGTAAGAGATGATGTTCGTGACGACGCCTGCCTTCTCGCCTTGGACCATCAAGACTTCGTCGTTAGAGAGCGGAATACGGATAGCTTTCTCGAAACAGAGAACTTCAGCTCAGACGTCGGATAGCCAGTCCATTCCGGCTACCACATCAAAACTACCCAGAGTAGTTGTCATCAGATCAATGGTAAAGGTGTGACCCACGAGTTTAAGTTGACAGCCGGTCACTAGATGGGTCACATCTACAGACTTACCATCGGCTAGTTCTATGACGTAAGGGGTCTCTAGGGGTTTAGGTGTGAGATTTAGGTTCTTTCTAAAAGACTCAGATATAAAACTCTTATCTGCACCCATATCAAAAAGTACAGTAGCAAAATGATTGTTAAGTGGAAACTTACCGGTGACCACATTTGAGTCGTTTCTTGCCTCTCCACGGCCTAGCATGAATGCGCGTCCTTTGGCACCTCCTGTGCCACCATTTCCATTGTTGCCATTGTTGTTATTGTTGTTGTTGTTGTTGTGGTTGTTGTTGTTATTCCCACCATTGTTGTTGTTGCGAAGTTGCGGGCAGTCTCGCTTGAAATGGGCAATCTACCGCACCGATAGCATTCCCGGTTATTACCTTGCTGCTGACCATGGTGCTGGTTCTGATTCTGTCTTGACATAATTTCCCCGCGACAATCCTTTGCCACGTGTCCTGCTTTGCCACATCGTTGGCAGCGATTTCCGGCGCAAGGGCCGTGATGATGGAGGTTACGACGATTACATGCGGCTTTCGACCCGCATAGTCGCTCGAGTTCTGGGTGTTGTTGGAAGACTGATTGTTGTGACCCCGATTGTTGTTGAAGTTGTTGGACCGCTTCTGGTTTCCTTATTGTGGCTGGGCTGATGAAGACTGTCGAGCAGGTGAGTCTTCAAATTTCCTTTTGTTATCAGGGACAATTTCAGTTGCACCCCTAGGTGGTAACTTCCTTTGCTCCACCGCCTTATCGGTGAGTTTATGTGCCAGTATAATCGCTTGATGCTCCGTTGTAGGGTTGCTAGACATTACCATACCCTGGATCTCAGGGACCAGACCCCCAAGATAAACTCAAGTCGTTTATCTACGGTGTTAGCCAAATCGGGACAAAGGAACACCAGATCATGATGTCTTACCATGTATGCTTCAATTTCTGACCCGGCCATCTTGTGGTTCCATAACGCTTGTTCCAATTGCTAAACTCTGTCCCATGGACAGTATCCCTCCTTGATTAGAACCTTGAACTCGGTCCAGGCCATTGCGTTCGCCGCAACAAGTCCACGCGTTTGGACTTGTGCGTTCCACCAGGTTAATGCCCCATCTTCCAACGTCGAGGCAGCATACTTGACCTTATTAGCTTCAAGGCAATGCACATTTCGAAAACCGATTCAGACTTTTCAATCCAACGGACCAGTCCTATGGGTCCTTCAACTCCCGTGAACTTTCTCGGTTTCGCATCAAGGAACATCTTGTAGGGGTTAAGACCCCCTCCTGAGGATAGAGGATAGGTAGTCAGCGAGAAAGTCTACTAGCCCAACTATTAGATTTTCCCATGAAAATTTAATGATGGTTACCTGCTGGTGGGTTAGGAACATCTGCCAGAGCAGCATTCACGTGTTCTTGGATTAAAGCGGCCAATTCTTCAATTGACATGTTGAGATTTCCGCGACGACCGGTTGCCATTTCAGATCTTCGCAAGACAACACAAACACACACCGATAAGTATATATCCAATATAGTTATCATATTCCACACTTCAATGATCACACAATTTATGTCAACCCAACAAATTAAACAATCAAAAGGAACATTCGATTAAATAAATTGTAATGTCTCACAAAATACCAACCAAAAATATCAGTTTAATTATAAAATTTCCAAGTTCAAACATAAGTGGAAACAAACAAACTGAAGGAAACAAAACGGAGGTTGGCGAGACGAGTTAGTCATCTATGTCTCCATCTCCCAAGTCGCTATCACTGCCGTCTTCCTCTTCAGCATTTTCGGCTTCAACAGCCGGGTCCTGTTCCGGCTCTTCTTCCTCCGGATCCTCCTCCGGGTCTTCCTCTGAATCCTCCTCTTCGTCCTCTACCGGCGCTGGAGGGGCCGGTGCTGGTGCGGGTACTGGGATAGGTGGTGCTTGGTTCTGCTCAGTTCGTGAATCCTCCAACTGGACTTAAGAACTCTGTCTTCGAGCCAGTCAGCCGCACAGCACGAAGGTCCTTAGCTAAAATGTTTCGAACTCTCTTATTCTCGTATTGCTCTTCCTCGAGCTCTCCAGTTTTACCAGTCAGCTGACGTATCAGCCATCCCTGTGCTTCGATAGTCTCCTGCATTTTCCCCAGCTGTTCCTGTCGTTTCCTTAACACATCCCTAAGTAGATCGTCCCCGCTCCTAAAGACTTGACTGGTTCGACCGGTATAGCGGTGGTCGGACGGGAGGACGACTCCCCTCCTAGAGCGAGTCTTTTCCTAGCAGCTGAGCGTGTCTCCACGCCACAAGGTGGTGAGGGTTCGACCATGGGTGCCTTCCCCGGCGCCCTTGATTGTCGAGATCTGTCGGATGATGTTGATGACATAGCCTGCTGGGTTGGTGTAGTTAGTTACGAGTTGCGTATATCACAATATACATATATATCTCACATAGAACAATTGTAGTATAACACATAACAAGATATCACAGTTCGGTGCCAACTAAGTCTAGTGTCGTGTAACAGCTATAGTTTAGGTCTACTTTTAATGCAAACCTAGTTCTCTATAGCTAGAGGCTCTGATACCAATCTATCACACCCTCAATTTCCACTTGCGGAGTATTACCACGAGGCGTGTCATCAAACCAGAATCTCAGACACTAGCAATATCGAACGACTCTATATGATTTATTTAAACGTTTTCCAAAAACATTTATTGTAAACATTCATAGTCATTTTCAAAATATCAATGTTTCAAAGTTTAGCGGAAGTGTTAAAGTAAAGTAACGGGCGCCAACATAAACGCCAAATCCAAAATTCCAAAAGTTATTCGTAAATAAAGACTCGATAAAAATGTCTTGATCAAATGCAAGTGAGTGCACCTAGCGCTCCTAGCGTCCTGAGAAACATGCAAAGAAACAAGTGTCAACATTAAAGAAGAGTGAGTTCACAGGTTTTTATAAGTTCACAAATTCGGTTTAAAAGATTGTTTTTCTCCGTTATCCCTAACCCGGGATAACGACATAGTTCCATTATTCCTAACCTGGAATAATAATGTTGGTTCGTAAATAAGTTCAATGTTAACATGTAGGTAGCGAGCCTAAAGTTACGTCACATAAGAGTTCGCGATCGAAGCTGACTGTTGTTGCCTCTGTGTTGCCAGGTCTATCACTGACCATGGCAAAAGTTAGGCCAAATTAATCACCCGTTGACCATTCCCGGTCGGCTAGCGCGACTAGCTCGGGTGGGGCGTGTCGGGCCCGGTAGTACTGCTATAATTTCCTTGCTATTTAACCCAATACTAACGATCCGAGAGTTGGTTGAGGACTTCCGTGATAAAGCTACTTAGTGACCATGACATACATTAACATTAACTTAGTTACCGAATAGTTAACGTCGTTAATTTCGCATAACGTAAAAGATACAGTTGTAGAGCGTATACATGTTTCTCCCCCTGCTGTTTAAAACCTGATAAAATAAGGGCCGTGAACTCACCTTAAATTGCTCGGTTAGAATAAACGCAAAAGAAGCAAACGATGGAACCGCTAATCGCGTCCTAACATGTCAACCGATTTAAAGGTAGTGTGTGAACACACTGACACAAAACCCTACGCATAACTAACACACAGTACGGCACACTTAATAACCAATTCGAACTATAATCATGCATGCAAAGTATCACCATACAAAATAATGATCAAACCAACTTGTCATAAACACAGATTAACTCATACAACACTTAGGTACACACAAACGCAAGTTATCATGTTTCAGCTTGTACGCTCATAACTGAGCTGTATTCGATGATTTTTATAAAATAGTTCCAACGTTCCAAAAATTCCAATTGTTTTACAAGAGGTGTCAATTAGACTGTAGAATTTTGTGTAAAACTTTCAAATCCTAAATCTTTAACAATTATTTATAAACATTTATATACTAGGCTGCAGTCAGATTCGTCATTTTCTGACTGCAGTCCACGAGAAAAATTATTTATAAATCATCGTTCATCCAATTAACAAAATTCAAGTGGGAGATTTTCGGAAGTTCCCGTCTCCAGTTACTGTGCAAATTTCGTGACATAACCCCATACAGACTATGAGATCCGACTCGATAAACAACCTGCAAATTCTGCAGAATTTATGCAGCTTCAGCTACTGCACTAAATGACCATTTAGAAATAGCAAACGACCTCAGAAAAATATGAATCCGGCGCCATTTGAAGCCTTTTTCAAAAATACACGTTTTAGCTTTCAGAAAATCCACTTTTCGGTAAATAATGATGAGGTTACAGCCAACTGAAGTTGGGTGTAAATGTCAATCAGCTTACTGTTTTCGACTTTATCGCATTAGAACATGTTTAAACGGTCATGACGCTTAGTTGTATTGATTAACAGCAGGTTAACTTGTTAAATATCATCATATATATCAATATTCATGCAAACCCTAAATATATATCATGATCTTTACCGATAAAACGCAGCCTACGATTTTAGTATTCAACATATCATCACAACCGCAAAGATTCGCATATTCATCCGAACTAATCATACACCGCAACACTTTTTTTTCATAGTAATAATCATACAAGCACATAATCATGATCAAGATTACACAAAACCTAGTGTGAATCGCAATACAATTAAACCCTAACCTTGAAACGATGATGATTAGCGAACCGGGACAAGCTTGGAATCGATCCGGGAGTGTAGTTTGCGCGACCGAGAGAGAGAGGGGGGCTGCCGTCGACCTCACTAGGGTATTAGGGTTTTGTGTTTTTTTTATCACAACATGCATGTACACATAATATAAGAGGGGGGTCGCGATAGGGGGGTTTGGGTTAGTGCGTTGGGCCGCAAGTTTGGGTTATTTCCTTGGGCCGCAAGGAGGTGTGGGTCGCAAGGGGGTGTGGGTGGTGGGTTGGGTTTGCTTGGTCGCGAAGTCGAAACGTTTCACAGGCTTGGTTCGGTTTATAAATAGAAGTTACTAAAATATTATTCGCGACATGGAGTTTATAAAATATTAAATCACGTATTTGGAGTGAGACGCAAAAGATTCAAAAACGTCTAATAACACATAGCACGTAATTCAGATACAACCCGTCTAATAACACATAGCACGTAATTCACCCTATAGATTCACAAAGTTAGCGTAGTTATTGCTAACGTGTAATTTAATTCTCCAAATTAAATCAGTGTAGGAGTGAATAACCATAAAGTAGCGCGTTTAAGATACCTGAAAAGCCGGGATGTCACACATTCAAACCTGGTCAGAACAACAGTTTTACTTAAATATCATTTAAATCGTCATTTAGCGACTTAATCGCCATTTCGGCGCATAATGTGGTTTAAAACCATATTGGAGCATTGAGACTTGATACCTACTGATTTCAAAACATATTTTCATATTACTAACAGTGGGTACATGTCCCAAACTCAGATTCCCAAATAAGTTATCAATTATATGTAAAATGACCAAATTACCCTTTCGGGACATAGTTTGGTCTTAAACTATAAACCACGCATATAATTGATGTCCTATTGATATAACACCATAAAATAAGTATTTTTACAGAATGTTTATATTAATAACATTAGTTTACATATAAGCCTGTTTATTACATTTTAGAAATGACGAAAACGCCCTTTAAAGCATAGTTTGCTTTTAAAACGATAACGGTCGTCATATCAATAAGCTACTGTTATAATAACATATTTTATACTTAATGGCATATGGAACTTGTATATGACTCACCCAGTTACCCAGTTTCGCTTATATGCGTACGGTTAAGCCTACGTGACTAGTTTACGCAACTTAACCGAAAACGGGTTTAACCATATCAAAATATTCTCAAATTCTAGAATGTAAAATGGTAACCCATATTATACAAGTTCTAGTACTTGTCGGGTCCAAAATACATTCTTTTTCGGTCATCGCTTAATCTAGCGTTTTCATACCGTTATCTTTATTTTAAGTTAGCCGGTCTAAGTCAATGACTAAATAAAGACACGCTAACTAACTAATCGGTTAATAATACCATCCGATCCAGACTAGAGACATCCGGTATATTGTCGCCGAGCTAGTTTATTTTGATTACGGCTGTGCCTTGCTTATTTTCTTATTACTAGGGACTTTTGCAAGCCAGGTAAATACTTTAACTTATTTTCCCTTATACGGGCTTGGGATACGGTATACTAATACCACATGGTTGGATATGGGATCAAAGACCAATGAGTCGAGAATTCAAATAATCCATTTTAATTCGTATTGCTTAATATTAAACATTTGGGGGTTAAAACGACCGTGTCCTGGATATCCACGGCTCATTTAATTGCAAATGGCCACGACCTAAGCACGGGGTGTAGGCATACACCCGTCAGATGCTAAAATAAAGTATTACCCAATAGGGGTGCACCTATTAAAGGTGTGTATTATTAGCATGTAAAAATGATAACATGAAATTATTTATCCCAAGTTATTTATAAAACAAACTACCATTGTGTACACTAATTGTTTTCGAAATGTTTTCAAAATGAGTCGGTTAAATGTATTTACCAGTGAAAACTGACGTATTTTCAAAGGACTAAGCGCAGGTGACAAGTATACATAAATAGGCTGGAAGTACTCGGCAAAGCTTAAGAGGAATTGCAACCCTTTGCTTAGAATGCCTTAGTCTGTCAAGTTTCATTTTATATTCACATTTTGATCCGCCTGTGGATCTAGTTACAAGCATTGTATTTATTATTTTTGAACTTTGAACATTCAAACGTTTGTAATAGTAACCATCCAGACTTCCGCTGTGTATTATTGTATTGTTTGGTAATGATGATATCAACTTACATCACGATATTCCACAACCGGGCCCACCGGGTTACACGTGGAAATTAGGGGTGTGACAAAAATCATTATGGTTCCAAAAAGCAAGTGATGAGATGGGGTGGGGTGAGGTGACGTGAGGGTGATAGACACTTACAAAAGTTTGGAAGAGAGAAGGAAAAAGGATCCATCCATGCCTCCCAAGCCGGACTATTCAAAAAAAGATGCTATCCTTAGAGCTCAACTCTCTAAAAAGTCCAGCTCAACATCTGCCCACTCGACACTTGCACTGCAACACTGGAAAAAGCAAGGGGAGATGAATGAAAAGATTGAAAAAGAGTTTGAGGATACATTTATCAAAGAAGGGATTCAGAACATGATTGATTATCACACAGATGATACAAGTTCCAAGCTGGCAAAAGATTTATCAAAGATGGCTCATTTACAAACCTCTGCAATAAAAGCTCCTTCAAGAAAACTATCAGACCCAAAAATTCAAAAATGGAAGGTCGACAAAGACACCCATGAATTGACATTGCTCAAGTCTGATGGTGCAGCCACTAAACTATCCATGGAAGATGCTTATGAGCTTATAGTAGAAGACTTCCAAGAATTACTATGTTTAGAGCTGGTGAAGGATGCTGATGACATGGAATCTCTTAACTTTGAACTTCAATTCAAAGGTCAAATAAGAGAATTCCTTCTGAGGAATAAAAACCAAGAATAAAGTGTTTTTGGCATCATCTGTTCAGGGGGAGATTGTTGGGATTGAACCCTATGAAAGGAACAGATGATATAAAGCCAAATAACACTATCCGAGCTTTGGTTCAACTATCAGAGTTAAAACCTCTGATGTACTTACATTGCTTTCCATAAAGACTACTCATCCTATCATCTGCCTTCACAAAGCTTCAAGGTCTGCCAGAGTTAACAAGGGGCAGAGGATAGTGATAGAGTTTAGTCATTAGCTTAGTTAATCAATGTAACAGTGCCAAGCACTGATAGTTAGTATAAGCAGTGTTTAGAGTTAGTTACATATTAGTTTCCTGTCACTATCAACCCTGACGTCATCAAAGATGCTCAGAGGTTAGATAGTTATATATAAATAGGCAACTCATGTAACCCTAAACTTGTCTCTTAAAAGATCAACTTTCGCATATCATCTTCTCTGCATTTTCTCATTACCAAACTGTAATTGCAAAGGCTGAGGGGGAGTTTGTGAATCACATGCAAGTTAATCAACTTGAAAGCATGATGATGATGAAAACAAACGACCATTGCTTGTAGTAAAAGTTTTCCATCTTATTCCGCTGCAAATCTCTTTTAATTCAATCATTTTCCATTTTTTGAAACAAAAACTACAAGTAATTCAAACTCAGATCCTAACACCATGAATCTTGACTAAAAATTTGTTTTGTAAATTTGAGTTGTAAATTATCTTGTAAATAAACTTTGTATGGTTTATATCTTTAAATAAAAATTGTTGTGTAACCTTGTTCAGAAATAACCATTCGAGCTTTGTTTGTGTCATAAACCAATTGTTCATTGTCCTTGTCATAAACCATTGTTCGTTGTACTTGTCATAAAACATTGTTCATTGTCCTTGTCAGAAACCATTGTCCATTGCCCTTGTTTTTAATTGTGAAAACTTTTGGTCGTTCTTTAATGAATACATTCAAGTCTTTGTTGACTCGACTATACCTCAAGGGTATCTTTAATAGATCCTAAAAGATCTCTTTAACAAGACTAACAAATCAACGAATGATTTGTTAATCATAAACAGTTTCTGTTGTTCCCCAAACTACCCACCAAATCCAGTGAATAGTCTAGTAACGGGATTGTCAATCCTATGGTACCATAACTTACTACTGGGCGGCATATCAATGTAAATGAATGTCATTCGTATCATGGATAACGCGCCAACAAGTTGTATCACATTATTGAAACCATATTGTTATATAAACCATAGTATTTGTACATTGAAAACAACTTAGCACATATGCATCACCCCAAAATATTTGAATAACATAAGAGGGGAGCAATGAACTCGCCTGGGATTTGCGGGTAAGCCTTGTGCGAATGTGTGAACAAAGCCCAAAGATCAAGGAATCAAGTGTGTCCTAATGTGTAACATCTCTGCCTCTCGCACCACCAATATTGTCCGCTTTGCCCCCAATGGGTTGCCCATCCAGGAACTCACGGATTTGTTTTTGGTTGCCACGGTGGAGACTTCCCAGGAGGTCACCCATCCTGGTACTACTCCCACCTGAGCACGCTTAACTGTGGAGTTCTCCTCTCATCCACTAACATTAAGCCAAAAACGCGTTGGTGATTTAAGAGGCTTTGGATTACTTATGAACCAGCGATCTCTCCTGGCCACGGCCGATGTGAGATTTGCCTAAGGTGTCGCGATGGTCCATGTTAAACTTCTCAGTAGTCGTTATCGGTATCGTTACAATCACCCCCTTTAGGGACTCATCGTCCTCGATGAGGTTTGCCCCACCATCCCGAACAAATCAGGAGTGGCTCTAATACAATTTGTAACATCTGGCCCCTCTTACCACCAATATTGTCCGCTTTGCCCCCGATGGGTTGCCCATCCAGGAACTCACGGCTTTGTTTTTGGTCGCCTAGTGGAGACTTCCCAGGAGATCACCCATCCTAGTACTACTCCCACCTGAGCACGCTAAACTGTGGAGTTCTCCTCTCATCCACTAGCATTAAGCCCAAAACGCGTTGGTGATTTAAGAGGCTTTGGATTACTTATGAACCAACGATCTCTCCTGGCCACGGCCGATGTGGGATTTGCCTAGAGTGTCACAATGGTCCATGTTAATCTTTCAGTAGTCGGTGTCGGTATCGGTGTCGTTACAATCACCCCCCCCCTTAGGGACTCATCGTCCTTGATGAGTTTTGCCCCACCATCCCGAACGGCTCAGGAGTGGCTCTGATATCGTTTGTAACATCCGGCCCCTCGCACCACCAATATTGTCCGCTTTACCCCGGATGGGTTGCCCATCCAGGAACTCACGACTTTGTTTTTGGTTACCCTGATGGAGACTTCCCAGGAGGTCACCCATCCTAGTACTACTCCAACCTGAGCACGCTTAACTGTGGAGTTCTCCTCTCATTCATTAACGTTAAGCCCAAAACGCTTTGGTGATTTAAGAGGCTTTAGATTACTTATGAACCAGCGATCTCTCTTGGCCACGACCGATGTAGGATTTGCCTAAGGTGTCGCGATGGTCCATGTTAAACTTCCCAGTAGTCGTTATCGGTATCGTTACATAATGAGTCGGATAACATGTAAATAAGTCGGGACATCAAACGGGTGATCGGATAGAATGAAATCTTACAAACCAAGCGAGTGTTGGAACTCGTTTGATAAAGTTTAATAAGCTTAACATTCTGATTTGGAATGAATCCTAAGTGCTTTTGACCCGTTATGACTCGTTAAGATAGTTTAAGCCACTTTAACGTGTCATTTGCGTAACTACGCGTTCGGATGGTTAGATATGTGTTATGATAAGTCCTAATTGTCAAAAGATGATTAATATTGTTGTTACATCATGTTACTTGTCAAAATTTAGGTTACATATGCTTTAGATTGATTTATTCGCAAAAAGGGCATTTTGGTCATTATTAAGGAACATAACAACTAACTATCACATCACTAACCAAATGACATGACCATAAGGTATAACCTCAGAGGGTTATTCCCTATACAATTATGTTCATAAATATGTGTTTGGTCGGATCCTAAGATCAACTAAACGGGTCGGATTCGAAAGTCAAAGCGGTGGTCAAGACCGCTCGACAAACGACCCTAAACAAGCGCTAAACTAAAAGTGACGAATTAGGCATGTTTCGACATGACTAACTAAGTTATAAGAGTGTTTTGGTATCAAAACAAACTGCTTTGGTACTGGAAATTAGTTCCGTAGTGAGATGCGCATTTATCGCATTATTGACCGAAACTTTGACTCGTCACTATGACTTAGTAACCATGGTAGTCATTAGGCATGATCACTAAGGACCATAACCATCATGAGCACAATCACGTTGCAATGTTCAATTGAACTTTATTTTGACCAATTAATGGTCAGGATTGAAAGTCAAACAGAAAGTCAAACTGTTTGATTTTTATTTCAAATATGCTAAAAGAATTGAACAAGATCTGAATGAAACACTTACATACACTCTAGGAGAGCCTTAGAACTCAGAAGATGATCTCCAAATGCTTGCAACTCCAGGAAAGACAAGGATGAAGGTTGCAAAAGTTCAAGTGGCTAGAACCCAATGCTATTTATAGTTGATTTGGAGTCATAAGATCAAAACATGTGTCCATGAATCAATAAGTTGGATTAGTGTCATAACACATGTTAGATGCAGGAGAATGGGTGGAAAGTTTGAAAGATTAGTGTCCAAGGCATTAAACATGGAGCCGCCAAGTTTCTGCAGAGCTGGGGGGTCCTTACGGACCGTAAGGGCTTTTGAAAATTGGCAGAACAGGCCCCTGAACTCGTTTCGTCGCGTTTTGGCACTTCTAACACCCGTTATCCTGATTTTTAAGCCTCAAAAGGACAATAAAGTACAGGGAACTTAAAATTTGCTCAAAAATGTTCCGGGTGTCGGTTCATTTGGTCCTACGGTTGCGGTTTTCGGTTAATTACGACGAAAATCGTAACGAACGCGTGCATGACCATAAACGCGTAACGAATGATATTTTTGCATTCCAATCATTAAAATACAAGATCTTAATGATTACAAAAATTTTTGGATGTGCGTACATGTCCCGGATTAAGAAATACGCGTAACGGCATAGTTTTGCAGAATTTGCAAAATAACCCCTGAAGTTGCAAAAGCATGTTTTTGCCATACCGAATCCTTCAAAACTTATTTCTAAGTTATGTAAAGGTTATTTAAGGTATGTTAAGCTTGTGACCTTGTTCCGGAGTGTGAGTCGCTACGAGAATCGGCAGACTTTCATAGTTTGTCGTAAATAGTCCCTATGATCGATTAAGCTTGTTTTTGACATACCAAATCCTTCAAAACTTATTTCTAGGTTATGTAAAAGATATTTAGGGTATGTTTAGCTTATGTCACTAATCCAGAATATACGTCACATTAAACTGATTACGTTTGCGTAACAGTTTGCGTATATCTTCTAGAAAAAGCTTTGAAGTGTCAAAATTGTACATGACCTTAAATGTGTGAATGTCACATGTAATTATACAATTCTCGGGAATGAAACACAAGATTTCATTAGATTCGGAATTGTTCGGTATTGTTTTATGCTTGAAAAGGCTCAGATGTCACACTTTGACTATTCGTTCATGAAAACCTGTTGGATCCGATGCACTATCATTGAATTCAAGAACTCTGTGAATATCAACTTCAGTAATAGTTATCGCTTTATCTTCATTTCCAACTCGAACAACAGATGTAATAACCTTGTCAGCTTCGTTGAACTTTGCTGAGTTCCAGAAGAAGTTAACGTGTGAACGATATACGATATGTTTATCCGTGATAGCCTTTGTCACCGGCAAGCGTCCCATAAACTCTAACACATCAGAAAAATGGTTCAAGACCAGGAAAAGTCTTCTTATCCAACGTTACGCTTGTATTATGAAACTTTGAATACTTCAACTGCAAAATTTGATGCGCGCACAAACAAACAAAACACTTAGAAAGTTTTTGACATATTAACACTTTAAAGCACAACTCTACACGAATTGGACTACATAAACAACACATTTTAGACCAATAATCCACAACTTCGCACGAACTGATGCATTATAACAACAAATTTAAATCATCAATCCACTACTTCGCATGAAGTAGTTTTACTCAGATTTTTACAAGTTCATTCAAAACTTCGTACGAAGTAGGACATAAACATTTTGAAAAGTTCATGACCTAGTTCGTGCGAACTAGGTCATCGTCCCCAACACATCAACAACCTGCAACTACACATACCTGATCAAACAATCAAATTGATGATTCATTAATGCTTATTAAGTGACTATTAAGGATTTTTATCAATCAACTTTATTAACTAAACCCTAGATCTATCTGTTTTTCACAATATTAGGCCGACATGTTCATTTATCACCAAATCCAAGGTTTTCAACAGTCAATCTTACCTCAACCATTTAAATAGGTGTGCCAATCACCTAAATCAAGTCTCAGTTTGGGCAGAGTAACGTTATTTGTTTTGCAATCTCAACTTCGCACAAAACACTCTCAAATACACACACACAGATAATGGGTATTTTGTCCGAACTAGAGTATTTATACTCTCTTTATGTTGAACTTTGGACGAAGTGAGCACAAAGCAATTTTACTCGCATTGATGTACTTCGGACGAACTTGCACATGATAAAACAAATCATAAAGATCAACTTCGTCCGAAGTTGGCCAATTGTGTTTTATGCTTTTCAAACTTTTTAAGATTTTACAATTTAACCCTGTAGTTTAACACTTTTACCAGTTTTGAAAATCCATTCAGTTGACCAAGTCCAAGTTAATGACCTTGGTTAACCAATTTGTCTACCGAGTCCAAGTTAATGACCCCGGTTTGACCCGTTATGAACAAACAGAAGTTTTAAACAATGTAAAGTTTCAAATTAATAAACTTTTCAATCGTTTCGACTCATTCTTGATTTTTCAGATTAGCTCCCAACCCGTTGTCATCAGGATTCCCAGTACTTAGCACCTTTCCGAACTTCGAAGATCCGCTTTCCATCATTGGCTGTTGAAAACAAGATAGAAACAAAATCTTTTTGATTTTTAGAAAGTCCATGCTAAAACATACTGAAAATATTTTTGGGTTTATTTTGTAATGAAATGAATCTATGTACAAACATATTTACAGACATGTTTTTGTGAATTCGTGTCAAAGGATCATATAAGTTGTTTGAGACATATCACCAGTACCGTTGACCTTTTGATGACTTTAAGTTTTAAACAAATTTACCTATATTGTCGATATGTTTGTCCACTTAAACTTCTACACATTTCTCAATTGTTCCAAGATATGTTATGTAGATTAAAGAAACTTGACTTAACTATGGTTCCCATCTCAGAATATACTCCCGTATCAAGATTCCCTAGATTTCATCTTACAGGTGAGTATAGCGTAGTTGATATCTGTATCTGGTTGTGCGAGGCCTTGAGAACTCAGGTTAATACCACCGTATCGACAAAGAGATGAAGGCTCGACTTAAAGATGTTGTTCCAATATGGAATCTTTTGACTGCAATTGATTAGATCTTACGACGCTTTCAATTTGCTGCAGTTTAGGGTTTTTAGAAAAAGTATTATAAAAGTTCTAGGCCATTGCTTATGCAAAATCAGAAGAACTTGTATAATACCCCAGATATCAATTATCTATAAAGACCTCGTATCTCAGAATCAGATAATCTCTCAAACGAAAAATTCGGAGTACTAAGTCCATATATCCTAGAGATGTTAATCCACAAATTAAGCAGTTCTAAAATTTAGTTTATATCCCAGAAACAATCTACTGAGCGTGTAAAGCCTATCAACACATCCACAGTAAGACTTGTTTAATCCTTTTAAACTTTACAAATCTTTAGCATACTGTGATAGTCCACGATGTACTATCATTTCCTTTTTCACACAAAATTCTTTTTGTCTTTTTCTTGTTTTTGTACATTTTGCTTTTTATATGTTTTTGTATTTTCTTGTTTCATTTGTCCCCCTAAAATCAAAAACATATTTTTGGATTTTAGTTTTTAAAGAAATCTAATCCTAAAAAGTAACAAACCAATGAGGATCACGAGCACTCGTCGTCCGATCCATATTCAGCCTCTGCATCCGCACCTGTCAAAAGATTTTTTATACCGTTAAGCCTCATTAAGTATTTAAACCTTGTTAGACTAAATGGTTTTGTATAAAAATCAGCTTTTTGTTCATCGGTGTGGATTTTCTCAATTCGTACCAATCTTTTTTCGTAGCAATCATGAATAAAGTGGTAACGAATCTCGATATGTTTAGTTCGAGAGTGATGAACAAGATTTTTTGTTATGTGATTGCTGCCTTATTGTCTACATACAACGGTGTGTCAAGAAATTGCAATCCATAGTCTCTCATCTGCTGTTGGATCCACAAAAATTGTGAACAACAGCTAGAAGCTAAGATATACTCAGCCACACAGGTCGAGAGAGAGACTGTGGTTTGTGTCTTACACTGCCATGTTACCAAACGCGTTCCAAAAAATTGGCAACCGGCAGTAGTAGATTTAGCATTCAGTTTGTCTACACCGAAATCAGAGTCAGCATATCCCGTCAGATCGAAGTTGTCATTATTCGGGTACCACAAGCCGGTGCTTGGATATCCCTTCAAGCATCTGAAAATGCACTTCACGATCTGCATATGAGATATTCTATGACTAGACTGATATCGTGCGCAGGGGCAGGTAGGATACATGATATCCGGGTGCGATGTCGTCAGATACATCAACGATCCTATCATCGACCTGTAGAGAGTCTCATCAACTTTGGTTCCGAGCTCATCAATGCAGATTCCATGGTCGAGCGCCAGTTGTCACACCCCGGCTCGCAGCGGAAGACAAATGCAGGGTGCGGCAGACACGTGGTAATTCTCCATAGTTTAAAAACATGATATCATAAACAGAGAGAACCTCGGTTACAACATACTATCAGTATCATATTACACACCATAAGTTCAGTACAGTACTACGAGCTACCACAGCTCTTATTCTGCTACAGTTCACTACTAAAGCCATCCACACGCACATTCCTTTCTCGTGCTTTGCTTTAACTGAAATGCATGTTAGTTTTAAAAAGGGTCAGCTAAACGTTGTGCGAGTTCCACTGGTTTGATTACTGCGTAACAATATGTGTTAACAAGTTTAATTGCACTAGTCAAAATCATAATGACGGTCATAGTCATAGTCACAGATTTATCACCACAAACACCTTCCGTTAGTAAGATCGTGTTACAACAAACACCTGCAGCTCGCCGAACCGTGTTACAACAAACACCTGCAGCTCACCGAACTGTGTTACAACAAACACCTGCAGCTCGCCGAACCGTGTCATAACCGACGCCTGCCGCTTGCCGACCTGTGTTATAACAAGCACCTGCAGCTCGCCGAACCGTGTCATAACTGACACCTGCAGCTTGCCGAACCGTGTGTTATTAAATTTACATCATCACAAGTTGGTGCAATTAACACAATTTTGCAACATGCAAATCACCTCAGAAAACAAAAAAATCATTCAAAAGTGGGAAGTGAAAACTCACTCCCAATTTGGTGTAATCAACACAGTTTGTAACATGCATTCCACCCTAAGTAAAGCAATAAAACAGTTAAAAGCGGGGTAGTGAAACCCACAGTGCCAATAGGGGTCTCAACATACGAGTGGTCGAGTAGCTGGATCAACTTTAATGACACACATGCAAGCATGGACTCAAATCAGTATCTAAGCTGGTAATGGTTATAACTTGAATCTGGTCAGGAGTTTTTACTCCGGATTGAGTCTATAGGACACAGGTATGGTGATGGACGTCAGGACGTCAAGGTAGTATTAGTTTTTAGTTTGGCTTCCGGACACCGGTTCGCGTGCCAGCCAAAGTCAGTAGTTTAATGTGTTCGGATAACGGTTCGTAAATACCAATAGTGCTAACACGTTTTTATTTAAGAATGATTAACTTTTCATTAAGGGAGTGTGAGTGTTTGGGGAGTCTAGGTTGTCCAAAATTGAGTTTCCATTTTCACCGTCGGGAATTCTCCCAAGTTGTCTTAGGACACACCCCAAGTGTCCAATTTGCCCGGGAATCTCCCGGAATGTTCCCCGTGTCCCAAATGTAGTGTTTGTCGGGTTGGGTCAGTTCCCGGTTTCGGCAGGTTCGTTAAACGGTAAACTGTCGAAAATGATTTAAATAGCTTATTTTTAATCCAAAAAAATTCCCATTTAATCTAAAATTGGACTAAAAATCTATAAAACTTTATATCACTCTGTATAAATCAGTAGATCATGAGATAAATTTCTGGGAATTTATTTTGGTAATTTTTCTTATTTAAATAAATTATTTATAAACCCATTTTTAACCACATAATTAACACAAAATAATTTCAGAAGTTCAAAAATTCCAAAAACATTCCTGACCCTTCTATACATGTCAAGGAATATCTCCAAAAATTTTGAGAATTTTCCGATTTCGTTTCGGTTCGCTCCCAGCTACCGAAAACTCTCAAAAACGCGGATTTTTAGCCCAAATCAAAACTCAACCAATGGACTCCGAATTTTCCCAGATCATTCCCCATATGTTCCTTAGTTTCTCTATAAAGTTTGGTGATTTATTGAACCAATTTGATATTTTTTCCGAAATTCTTTTGGTAAAACAGTTAAAATTCACCAAACATCGTAGAAAATTCCAAAAATTCTAAACTTTTACGTGGACCTTCCTGACCATACGCTATATCCCCATACCAAATTTCAGCTCAATCCAAGCTACACGGACCAAGTTATAGACAAAACAATTTTCTGCCTAGCCTATATTCAGTTTTCGGGTGATATACCTAGCGATACTTCCGTTTCCAAGCGTTTATCTTAATCCTAGAAGTGTGTAAAGGCTATATTCAGTACCTACACACCAATACAATCCAAATATGCTAGAACTTAGATCAATCAAGCTTTAATTCATTGTTTTTCGGTTAATCGAATAGTTAAGCGATTTTTGTCAAATAAGAGTTGATTAGGGTATCAAACCCCATTGATTAGCAACCATGGCTGCCATACAACACCAGGGATATATGTGGTGTTCATATTCAGCCCAAAACATGTTTAAAACTCCAAAATTCATGGATTAAAAAGCATTTTTCGGCTAGAAATCATGTTTAATCAAGAAACCATGCTTGAAACCTTAATGATTTGAGTTGGTTTATGGATGAATTCAGATGATGAATAAGGGTTTGAGAGCAGATTATGAGTGGTTTTTGTTGAAACTTTTGATTAAAAATAAAAGAAAAGGAAATAAAAAAACTATTTATAACCATGGGGGTGGTGACATAGAGGTGGGCCCCCTAGGGCCACCTCGTGCTTTGTTTTACATGCATAAGGATGATGTTTATCTTCTGGATAAGAATAGGTTTGTTTCGGGTCTGACGCGCGTTCTCGATTTGCGTGACGGACTCCGTTTTAGGCGTACTTGGTGTCAAAAGACTCAGTTATAAAAATTATGCATAACCGTCTAAAAATCCGAACCCAGTTACATTTTAATCATAAAAGTCTCGTTTGACGTTCGTTTAGGTGTTTTTAAGCTTGATCGATCGTTCCTTGCACGTTCGGTTGCCTTATGTTATGCCCGGAACGAATGCGTTTCCCCAACCGGGAGCTACTTCGTTTTGCGTGCTCGGGCTTTGATAATTTTCAAACCTTATGTCACAGCCTACGGCACTAAACTAAGTTATTCATGTGACTCGGAATCTTAAATAAGGCTACCGATAACCTAATAATCAACATCGAAGGTCTAATGCGCTGTTAAATGTCAAGTCCCCGTTTAACACGTTGTTCAAGGCTAAGGACACCACCCTCGCATCGTTGGTCCTTAGTAGTGTCATGTCAACTATGACGTGTTCTCAGATTCCTCCGAGATATAACATATATCATTTCGCACAACGCACAAGTCATGAAATTTCACAAGGTTTACGCACAATTATAATTTAGTCATGCTTTAAGTTTAGGACCAATTAAGGTGTACCTGGTTTCGTCATGGGTATCACAGTGTCCCCTGGTTAAGAAATTTCGTCCCTGAAATTTTTTTTGTCACGATAGGGAAGAGGTGAGGGTATTTTCTACGGAATTCATCCTTCCGTTCCCAGGTATATTCAGGCCCTTGTTTAGAGTTCCACCGGACTTTAACCAGTGAAATTTTGTTATGTCTTAATTGCTTGACCCTACCATCAACTATTTCCGCCGGCTCTTCCACAAAGTGGAGTCTATCGTCAACGTGTATGTCTTCCAAAGATACCCGGGTAGCTTCGTCCGACAGGCATTTCTTCAGGTTTGATACATGGAAGACATCGTGAATGGCACTAGGTTCGGTTGGTAACTTCAACTGATACGCTACTAGACATACCTTGGCTAGGATCTCGTATGGCCCAATGTAGCACGGGGCTAGCTTTCCTGACTTTCCAAATCGGATAACGCCTTTCCACGGCGATACCTTTAACAACACTCGTTCACCAACTTTGAACGATAATGGTTTTATGCGTACATCAGCCCAGTTCTTATGTCGGCTCTGAGCGGCTTGCAAACGCTTTTGAATCTGATGGACTTTATCGGTCGTTTCCTGAACTAGTTCAGATCCCCTCAGTTGAGTGTCACCCACTTCGGCTCAACAAAGTGGTGATCGGCACTTTCCACCATAGAGGGCCACATACGGGGCTGCTTGAATGCTTCTATGGTAATTCCACTAGTGGGAGATGCTTGTCCCAACTTCCTCTGAATTCCAGAACACAAGCACGAAGCAAGTCCTCTAGTGTCTAAATCGTGCATTCCGATTAGCCATCGGTTTGGGGATGATAAGCAGTGCTTAAATCAATTCGCGTCCACAAAGCCTCTTGTAGTTTCGGCCAGTATCGCGAAGTAAAGTGGTTGTCTCGGTCAGAAATTATAGCAATCAGGACACCATGTCTAGCTACTATCTCATTAGTATAAATTTCGGCCAACTGGTCGGTCTTATACGTAGTGCGAATGGAAATAAAATGTGTGGATTTGGTCAATCGATCTACGATTACCCAGATCGCATCATGACCACGAGGCGTTTTCGGAAGGTGGTCACGAAATCCATCGTGATTTGTTCCCACTTCCACGAGGTATTTCGGGTTGTTGCAACATCCCCAAGGGTTTCTGATACTCAGCCTTGACTCGCGCACAAGTCAAGTATTGGCTCACGTATTCGGCCACGTCCTTTTTCATTCCCGACCACCAATAAAACTCTTTCAGGTCATGGTACATCTTATCTGTACTGGGATGAATTGAATATTTCGATTTATGAGCCTCGTCCATTATTAATTATCTCAGCTCCGAACTTGCAGGAATCCACACTCGATTCTTAAAGTATAACACCCCGTCCGTTTTTCTCACAAAACTTTTCTCGTTCCCGTGCAAACCTTCGCCAGGTAACTGGCTTTCCTTCAGGGCTTGCATCTGCGCGTTCCGGATTTGAACTATCAAACTTGTCTGCACGATCATTCCCAAGGCTCTCACTCGAAGGGGCTTAACTCGATCCTTTCTACCTAGCGCGTCTGCTACCACATTAGCTTTCACTGGGTGGTACTTTATCTCACAATCATAATCATTTAACAATTCCACCCATTTGCGCTGCCTCATGTTCAAGTCTTTTTGATCAAAGATATGTTGGAGGCTTTTGTGATCAGTATATATAGTACACTTTGTACCATATAAATAATGTCTCCAAATCTTTAATGCGAATATAACTGCTCCTAGTTCCTGGTCATGGGTCGTGTGGTTCTTCTCGTGCACCTTCCGTTGTCTAGAAGCGTACGCGATTACTTTATTCCTTTGCATAAGGACACATCCAAGTCCTTTTCACGATGGGTCACAATAAATGACAAAGTCGTCATTGCCTTCGGGCAACGTCAAGCTTGGGGCCTCACATAACTTTCTCTTTAACAGCTAGAACGCTGTTTCTTGGTCTTCACCCCATTCATACTTCCTATCCTTTTGCGTCAATGCGGTTAACGATTGCGCGACACTAGAGAAATTTTTGATGAAGCGACGGTAATATCCTGCCAATCCTAAGAATTGGCGTATTTCTTTTGGGGATTTTGGCGCTGGCCAGTTCTTGATTGCTTCTATCTTGCTTGGATCTACATGAATTCCATACTGATCCACCACATGCCCTAAAAATTGTACGGCTTGTAACCAAAAGTCGCACTTAGACAACTTAGCGTATAGTTGTTCGGTCCGTAGTGTCTCCAAGATAGCACGCGAATGATGCGCGTGCTCGTCGTTACTCTTTGAGTAGATCAAAATATCGTCAATGAAGACGATGACCAATTTGTCAAGGTATAGCTTACATACCCTGTTCATGAGGTCCATGAACACCGCGGGTGCGTTAGTTAACCCAAAGGGCATAAATAGGAATTCGTAGTGGCCATAACGAGTTCGAAATGCGGTCTTAGGAATATCGTCCTCTTGGACCTTCACTTAATGGTAACCTGACCGAAGATCTATCTTAGAATAGTATCAGGCTCCTTGCAGCTGATCAAAGAGATCATCCATTCTCGGAAGAGGGTACCGATTCTTGATAGTGACTTTATTCAATTCCCTGGAGTCGATGCACATTCAGAAGCTACCGTCCTTCTTCTTTACAAACAAAACTGGGGCTCCCCAGCGGGAATAACTAGGACGGATAAAACCACGATCGAGTAACTCCTGCAACTGCGTCGATAGCTCTTGCATCACGGATGGTGCAAGACGATATGGAGCCTTGGCAACGGGTGTCGTTCCCGGTATTAAGTCGATGCGAAACTCGACCTGCTGATTGGGCGGCAATCCGGGCAATTCTTCCGGGAACACGTCAGGGTATTCACATACCACCGGAATGTCTTCAATACGTTTCTCGGCTGGCTCCTCCGATGTGACGCTAGCTAAGAACACGTCACATCCCTGTCGTATACACTTCAATGCCTTAAGGTGAGATATAAGGTTCAACGTGGCGCCTAACTTCTCTCCTTGTGCCATAATTACATCCGTGGGGGATAAAGGAATCTTCACAACCTTTTATTCACATAACACTTCCGCACGATGGTAGGACAACCAGTCCATTCCTACGACAATATCAAAACTACCAACTTTACTGGTAAAAGCTCAATAGTAAGATGGTAAGCATTTAGGGTTATAGGGCAATTAACAATAAGTTGGTGACCGGTAATCGGTTTCCCGCTGGCAAGTTCAACGGTATAGGGGTGTTTCAGGTCAACAGCAGGCATATTCAAGAGTGGCAAAAATGCAGTCGACACATAACTTCTATCGGCTCAGGTATCAAATAACACTGAAGCAAATTGATTGGAAACGAGGAACGTAACTGAAACCACGTTGGGATCCTGGCGTGCGTCACCAGGTCCCATGACAAAGGCACGACCTCGAGCTGCATTCGAGGTAGACGCTTGGTTCTATGTGCTCCTTCCTGCAATCAGTTGAGCTAACTTCGGACAATTATTACGAAGATGCTTCGTGCTGCCACATCCAAAGCATGCATGGGGGTAGGCAACCTGTGGTGCTAGTTGTTGAGGTTGATGTTGAAGAGGTTGAGACTTAAGGGGTTGGAAGCGAGTTGGTTTGGGATTTAGTTTCATGGGCATCTTATAGTTTCGGGCAAAATGCCCATTGTTATGACACTTCGAGCATATCACAGTTCGGCATCTACCAGAATGGTGGTAAGCGCACTTGTTGCACTTTGGTGCTTTTCCTTTATAGTTATCAGAGTTACCAGTTGGGTAGTCATGGTGTAACTCTGGCTAGTTGCTTTCCCTTTCTTCGGTGTTACTGCCCCGGCTCGGTTACCTTATGGGGCTTCCCGCTTATTCCCTATCACTAATCCATCATGTCCTTCAGTCCCACTAACTTCCATTGGATTGTAATCCATGACGTGCGTATACGTGCAAACCAGTCTAACCTTGTTTTGCGCATTGTTTGGATTGTCTCTTTGACCTACGAGTCCTGGTTGCGGATTTGGTTGAGGGTTAGCATTAATACCGGCGCTAACTTGCGCCACAATCGTGGGAATAGCAGCATGCAGCTGTTGCGCTATCACTTGCGCAATTTCTGCCTTAGTCATCTGCGGTGCGCGTTTCGGGACCATTCTACTATAAACCATAGATGTCTAGGTATCAATGTCACATATCCAGTTAACACATATTACATGTTCAGCTAAACATAACACACACTTCATCACACACATGAATCCCACGGCACATATAGTCAAAAGCATCGTCATATATATATATGTAATGTCATCATCATGCAAGCGTCAAAATTTGCACATAGACTTAACCCATCAGGGCCAGTGCGTAGATGTGCTGCCAAAATAGGTCACCAAAGTGACGTACGGACTCGATGCAACGAGACTACCAACTAAGAAAACGTGAAACCATTATGACTGCATCACCACCTCGACATGGGTATAACCCAGTGCTTGGTAGGATGTACAAAAGATACATCATCTCTATCTATACTGAAAGAAAAACCATACTAAGAACACCACATCCACCATACCAATCCTGCAAAACCTATGACCAAACCTACAATAGCACCAACGCATCTGTATATCAACGCACAGAAATGATCCTGCTCATGATGAACAAACCCCATACCCTACTGCAAGGCAATGATCGCCTGCTGTAGAACAATCAAGTAGTCTCCCATCGACCTCCTCTGCTGCTCATCCTCATCCCATTCCATCCGTAGTAATGAAATCTGCTCGAACAGAATTCCCATCAAGCTCCTCTCGGTGATGGGAGCAGGCTCCTCCTGAGGAGAAACATGTATACCCCAGACAGGTGGAGAAGGCTCTCTAAACGGCTGGGAAGGGTCGCCTCGCTTGTATGTGTGAAACGGGGAAGGGTCCTCCCGAGGTGGGGTCAGAAACCGGGCCGTAAAATGCTGTTGGGTCCCTATAGGTAAGGGTGTCGGATGAATAGGGGAAACGGACAGTGTGAACACAGGTACAGGTGTAAGTACCCTCCGACGAGCCGTCTGTCGGAGGCGGATAGGGGTACTTCCTGAGAACTAGGTGAAGAGAGTGAGTAAGCACTCCAAGTAGAAGGAGTATAAGGCTTCGGAGGAGTCTCCGGTGTAGGTAACCTAGGTGCTACCGGCTCCCACTCCCAATGCCCCATGGCGGGAGTAGGGCTCCTAGGAATAGGTCCTACGGGTATGGCAACATCCGGGGTACGACTATGTTCCGAGGAGCTAGTCGGATGGTGAGGTGGGGAACGGTAGGCGCTCGAGGCCACCCCCTCGCGTCTAGTACGAGGTCTGGGTGGGTACGGACCACAACAATAACCAGAAGGATCTGGCGAGTAGCTCGATGTCAGAAGGGGTGTCAACGGATCCTCCTCAGGATCAGTCTCCATATACGAAGTCGACTGGTGACTCGAACGATCAGACAAGCTACCTGAAAAAACCACCCACAATGCTGATTGGACTGACCCAAAATACCGAACTCCACATTCCACAAATATACACATAAGCACGTATTGCACGCATTTTCAATTTTTAAGATTTATAAAAATTACTTGCGGTTGGTGACGTTAGTAGACGGATTTCTGTCTTATCTCAATGACGTTCCCAGAACCCCCAAGTATGAGCAGATAAATTATGGTGTTCCGGACTACAATAATTTATTTGCCCCACCAGGGTTTCCTGGTAATAGCCATACTACTCAGTTTCTAAAGGTTCTCAGCGTGTGGAGACTAACTTAGGATTATAGTCTAGGTTCTTTAGAGATACCTAGTTCGCCATAACCGAAGGCTCTGATACCATCTTCTATCACACCCCGACTCACAGCGGAAGATAAATGCAGGGTGCGGCAGACACGTGGTAATTCTCCATAGTTTAAAAACATGATATCATAAACAGAGAGAACCTCGGTTACAACATACTATCAGTATCATATTACACACCATAAGTTCAGTACAGTACTACGTGCTACCACAGCTCTTATTCTGCTACAGTTCACTACTAAAGCCATCCACATGCACATTCCTTACTCTTGCTTTGCTTTACCTGAAATGCATGTTAGTTTTAAAAAGGCTCAACTAAACGCTGTGTGAGTTCCACTAGTTTGATTACTACGTAACAATATGTGTTAACAAGTTTAATTGCAGTAGTCCAAATCATAATGACGGTCATAGTCATAGTCACAGATTTATCACCACAAACACCTTCCGTGTTACAACAAACACCTGCAGCTCGCCGAACCGTGTTACAACAAACACATGCAGCTCGCCAAACCGTGTTACAACAAACACCTGCAGCTCGCCGAACCGTGTCATAACCGACACCTGCAGCTTGCCGACCCGTGTTATAACAAGCACATGCAGCTCGCCGAACCGTGTCATAACTGACACCTGCAGCTTGCCGAACCGTGTGCTATAAAATTTACATCATCACAAGTTGGTGCAGTTAACACAGTTTTGCAACATGCAAATCACCTCAGAAAACAACAAAATCATTCAAAAGTGGGGAAGTTAAAACTCGCTCCCAATTTGGTGTAATCAACACAGTTTGTAACATGCATTCCACCCCAAGTAAAACAATAAAACAGTTAAAAGTGGGGTAGTGAAACTCACAGTGCCAATAGGGGTCTTAACACACGAGTGGTCGAGTAGCTGGATCAACTTTAATGACACACATGCAAGCATGGACTCAAACCAGTATCTAAGCTGGTAATGGTTATAACTTGGATCTGGCCAGGATTTTTTACTCCGGATTGAGTCTATAGGACACTGGTATGGTGATGGACGTCAGGGTAGCATTAGTTTTTAGTTTGGCTTCCGGACACCGGTTCGCGTGCCATCCAAAGTCAGTAGTTAACGTGTTCGGATAATGGTACGGAAATACCAATAGTGCTAACACGTTATTTAAGAATGATTAACTTTTCATTAAGGGAGTTTGAGTATTTGGGGAGTCTAGGTTGTCCTAAATTGAGTTTCCATTTTCACCGTGAGGAATTCTCCCAAGTTGTCTTAGGACACACCCCAAGTGTCCAATTTTCCCAGGAATCTCCCGGAACGTTCCTCGTGTCCCAAATGTAGTGTTTGTCGGGTTGGGTCAGTTCCCGGTTCTGGCAGGTTCGTTACACGGTAAATTGCCGAAAATGATTTAAATAACTTATTTTAAATCCAAATAAATTCCCATTTAATATAGAATTGGAATGTAAAAATCAGTAGATCATGAGATTAATTTCTGGGAATTTATTTTAGAAATTTTCTTATTTAAATAAATTATTTATAAACCCATTTTTAACCACATAATTAACATAAAATACTTTCAGAAGTTCAAAAAAACCAAAAACATTCCTGAACCTTCTATACATGTCCAGGAACATCTCCAAAAATTTTGAAAATTTTCCGATTTCGTTTCGGTGCGTTCCCGGCTACCGAAAACTCGCAAAAACGCAGATTTTTAACCCAAATCAAAACTCAACCAATGGACTCCGAATTTTCCCAGATCATTCCCCATATGTTATTTAGTGTCTTTGTAAAATTTGGTGATTTATTGAAACCGTTTGATATTTTTTCTGAAATTCTTTCGTTAAAAAAGTTAAAAATTCACCAAATATCGTAAAAATTTCCAAAAATTCTAAACTTTTACGTGGACCTTCCTGACAATACGCTACATCACCATACCAAATTTCAGCTCAATCCAAGCTTCACGGACCAGGTTATAGACAAAACAATTTTCTGCCTAGCCTAGATTCAGTTTTCGGTTGATATACCTAGCGATTCTTCCGTTTCCAAGCATTTATCTTGATCCCAGAAGTGTGTAAAGGCTATATTCAGTACCTACACACAAAGTACAGTCGAAATATGCTAGAACTTAGATCAATCAAGCTTTAATTCATTGTTTTTTCGGTTAATAGAATAGTTAAGCGATTTTTATCGAATAAGAGTTGATTAGGGTATCAAACCCCATTGATTAGCAACCATGGCTGCCATATAACACCAGGGATATATGTGGTGTTCATATGCAGCCCAAAACATGTTTAAACTCCAAAATTCATGGATTAAAAAAGCGTTTTTCGGCTAGAAATCATGTTTAATCAAGAAACCATGCTTGAAACCTTAATGATTTGAGTTAATACCTTTGATTTTAGTTGGTTTATGGATGAATTCAGATGATGAAGAAGGATTTGAGAGCAGATTATGAGTGGTTTTTGTTGAAACTTTTGATTAAAATTAAAGAAAAAGAAATAAAAAAAACTATTTATAACCATGGGGGTGGTGGCATAGAGGTGGGCCCCTAGGGCCACCTCGTGCTTCATTTTACATGCGTAAGGATGATGTTTATCTTCTGGATAAGAATAGGTTTGTTTCGGGTCTGGCGCGTGTTCTCGATTTGCGTGACGGACTCTGTTTTGCGCGTACTTGGTGTCAAAAGACTCGGTTTTAAAAATTATGCATAACCATCTAAAAACCGAACCCAGTTATGTTTTAATCATAAAAGTCTCATTTCACGTTCGTTTAAGTGTTTTAAAGCTTGATCGATTGTTTCTTGCACGTTCGGTTGCCCTATGTTATGCCCGGAACGAATGCGTTTCCCCAACCGAGAGCTGCTTCGTTTTGCGTGCCCGGGCTTTGATTATTTTCAAACCTTGTGTCACAGTCTACGGCACAAAACTAAGTTATTCCTGTAACTTGGAATCTTAAATAAGGCTACCGATAACCTAATAATCAACATCAAAGGTCTAATGCGCTGTTAAACGTCAAGTCCCCGTTTAACACGTTGTTCAAGGCTATGGACACCACCCTCGCACCGTTGGTCCTTAGTAGTGTCATGTCAACCATGACGTGTTCTCAGATTCCTCCGAGATATAGCATATATCATTTCGCACAACACACAAGTCATGAAATTTCACAAGGTTTACGCACAATTATAGTTTTAGTCATGCTTTAAGTTTAGGACCAATTAAGGTGTACCTGGTTTCGTCATGGGTATCACACCAGTGGTGTTGATAACGGCTTCGTGCTATCCATCTCAAACTTTTTCAGAATATCATGAACGTACTTGGTTTGGTGGATAAAAATACCATCCGTCAGCTGATTAACCTGTAATCCCATAAAGAATTTCATTTCACCCATCGAGCTCATTTCGAACTTTTTCTTCATAATAGCTTCGAATTCTTTGTAGAAATCGTTGTTCGTTGAACCAAAGATAATGTCATCCACATATATTTGTACAATCAGTAAATGATTTCCAACTTCTCTCATGAAAAGTGTACTATCCACTATGCCTCTGATAAAACTGTTGCTGACTAGGTGTTGAGATAACGTCTCGTACCAGGCTCTCGGGGCCTGATGCAACCCATACAAGGCTTTATCCAGGAGAAATGCCTTTTTCTTGTTTAGTGGATCGACGAACCCCGGTGGTTGGCCGACATACACTTGTTCCCTCAGTTTGCCATAGAGAAAAGCGGATTTAACATCTAGCTGGTACACTTTAAATCCTTTCCAAGACGCGAACGCCAAGAAAATGCGGATAGACTCTAATCTCACAAATGGTGCATACACCTCAGTGTAATCAATACCTTCTTGTTGGTGGAATCCCTTGACAACAAGACGAGCTTTGTTTTGAACAATTACTCCTCGATCGTCACGCTTACACTTGAAAACCCACTTAGTATCAATCGCCTTTTAATTCTCCGGGAGGTCAACAAGCTTCCATACACCCAATTTCTCAAATTTTAGTAACTCCTCTTGCATTGCGATTACCCAATTTTCATCACCTAGTGCCTCAGTAACTGACTTTGGCTAAATTTGTGAAATAAAACAACGATAAGAGCAAAATTCTTGAATCGGAGCCACCTTTGTGTAGAAACAACTAAGTGCTTTATTGATCTGGCTTCTTGTCCTGAATCCTGCTTGTAACTCACCAATAATACTCTTAGATGGATGGTAAGAATAAGATCTCGGCATCACCTCATTAGGAACATCAACTGAACTTTCCAGATTAGTAACATTCAGATCTACCACCAAATCAATAGCAGGAATGCTAGAAGATGCTTCATTTCTTGTACTCGGGCCAACAGATTGGTTTAACATACTAGTTATCTGCTCAGATTCCTCATCAGAACTGGATTCTCCATCTTGATCAAAAGTCGGAGCCTCATCAGAATCAGAATCATGCGCTTGTGAAAGAATGGGTTCTTCAGTAACATTCACTTGTTCTGTGTAGATGTCACTAGGTCATCTGGAATACCACTTTGACCTTCACCAGACGAAGATGTACCAACAAGTGGTTGAGTAACCACTATCGGTCTAACAACTTGTTCTTGATTAGCTGACTGATGTAGATGATATAGAATAGCAACTACTTCTTCAGTCGGCTCGTCTGGAAGATTGAAAGATTTCCATAAACTGTCATAGTTGAATAACCAAGCATCGCCTGCCCTTTGTGTTGGCATTGTATATCTGCGGTAGTCGACATGCTATGCGAGAATCACTTGATTCATGCTAGGAAGATATACTCGCCTGAGTGGACTTGCATAACCAACAAAGAAACTCTCTACTGACTTTGCACTGAACTTCCCATCTGGATCAATGACTGTGCAAGGAGATCCGAATGGTTCTAAATACTCCAGATTGGGTTTCCTTTTGTTCAGCAACTCGAAGCATGTCTTCTTGGTAGGTTTCACAGTTAAGACTCTGTTCAACGTATAACAATCTGATGCAATAGCTTCACTCCAGAAACTGACAGGAAGTTTAGAATCAGCAAGCATGGTCCTTGCTGTTTCAATGAGCGTACGGTTCCTCCTCTCAGCCACCCCGTTTTGTTGTGGAGTGTATGGAGCACTGAATTCATGAAGAATTCCTTTCTCGTTGCAAAACTCAGTCACGCGATTGTTCTTGAATTCCGTACCATTGTCACTTCTGATTCTTCTGATAGGTAGATGGTACAGATTCTCAAGTTTCAAAAAAGTATCATCAGATTCTGAAATGTCTCGTCTTTTCTTTCTTGAAAGAATACCCATGAAAATCTCGAATAATCGTCTATAACAAATAGACAATATAGATCTCCAGAAATACTCTTGACATTCACCGGTCCAAAGAGATCCATATGCAATCGTTCTAGTGGAAGCTTTATGGAGTTCAGAAGCTTCTTCGGATGAGACTTTTTGATCTACTTTCCTTTCTCGCAGCTTAAGCAGTTGTCATTCATGTGAAAGCTCTTCAAATTAACTCCTTCCACCAAATTGTTGTGAACCAGGAAATTCATCTTTCTTAAGTGAATGTGACCCATCTTTCTATGCCATAAAATCGACTCTTTTTCTGTGGCCTTCGTGACAAAACATTGTGCCGACTTTGATGTAGCTGTGGCAATTCCCATATCAAGCACGTACAAATCATTCTCTCGCGGGGCGCGCATAAGAATCCATTCTTCTGGAATCTTGAAACTCGACTTCAATATCATGCATTCCTTGTCGTTGAAATGAGTGGTGAACTTCTTGTCACAGATCTGGGAGATACTCAGAAGATTATTCTCCAGTTCGGCAATGTAGTTGACCTTATCGAAAGATACCACACCATTTAATAATTTTCCTTCACTGATGATTCTTCCACCTTGATTACCAGCAAATTCAACGTAGCCTCCATTGATAGCTTTTATGTCAAATAATAAAGCTCGCATCCCCGTCATGTGCCGAGAAGCTCCACTGTCCATAATCCACTTTGATAAGATAGACCTTGGAAGCCCCTGCACATGTAAAAGTGATTACTTAAAGGAAAACCCAAGCCTTTTCGTTCTTGGGTGGATTTGGAATATCAAAGGTTGGAATTTTCACATCTTTCTTTGGAACCCACTGATCAGTCTTAGTTTGATTGTAAATTTTTTTTACTGATCCAGTCGGTTTGACAATTTCAGATGATGATGAATTCTTCTTTGGAATCCATGATTGAGATTTCATTCTTGCCTTTTTAACATAAAACTTTGAATCTTTGTGTTTTATTTGCTTCAAAGATTCATCTTTCTTGAAGTTAGCAAACTTAACAATTTTAGATTTATCTTCAGATTTAGATTCATTGTTTCTTTTCAAAATTTTTGTTGGAACAATCTCTAGCTTCTTTGATTTTTCATCATCTGAACTTGTCTTGCTTTGATGAACATACTTTGATTTCGGACATTTTCTTGCAATGTCACCTACTTCATTGCATTTCAAACATGTTCGGGTATCAACAAATTTTTCACTAGTAGATTTTACTCCACTTGTGGATTCAGTTTGTTCTCGAAGCTCTTTTTCCTTTTTTAAATTCATCGTTTGTTTGTTTCCCAATTGAATCTTTTTCGTGTTGTGGTGACTTTTTCTTTTCATCTTCTTTTGTTTCAAAACCCACACCACCTCTCATGTTCTCAGGAAAGTCCCCACCGTTTCTTCGGTAATTGTTATACACTTTCTTAGATTTTGAATAATATTTCTTCTCATTCTTATCCAGATCTTCTGATGTAACTTCTACAAGTTTGAATAGTTTATCAATGTGATCTTCTTTCACATTCTGAATCGGCAAACTTTCATCAAAGTATAGTCTATCAGAATCCTTAATCTTGTATATTACAACGTTTGGATCATCGCTTAGGCTATTCTCCGAGATAGTACCATCTTCATTTTCAGATTGTGAACTTGCTGGACTATTCAAACTCGAATTGGCGCTTTCAAAGCTGCCACCATCAGAATCACTTTCCAACACCTTCTCAACCACGTTATTAACGAGTGCTTCACTGTCATCGATATATTTAGTGTTAGGTTATACCAATGTTCTCAGGCAGCTCATCTTTCATTTCAGTTTTAAGTTTTAAATTGAGCGCCTTCTCCATTCCTTTTACTTTCTTTCGACAGTAGCTTTCACATAATGAAGGTGGAACGTTTCTATAATCTGCACTTTTCTTACCTTTTGTCTTTTTATCATCTTCTTCTGACGCAATTGTTGGAAGAATATGATCGATGACGTAAGCATTCGTTGTATAACTAAGCAACAACTGATTTACTCTTTCAGTTTCAATTTTATTTCTTGAAATTCATGTTTGAGCTCAGCAATATTGTTAATATAAATGTTAATAGCACCTTGTTTGTCCAACAATGTAGCTTTTAACATTCTGATAGTTTCATTTTGTTCCAAATTTGCTTGCTCAACCATGCTATAAGTACCTTTCATTTTATAATAAGCTTCTTTCATTGTTCGATAATCAAATCTGAAATGTTCATTATGCGTGTTTAGTTCACTTATGATTAATGTTTTTGACACATTGTTCACATGGTTTAGTACACTTTGTGCAAGGTTTTCAACCTCCACAATTTGCACTTTAATCACCTCTTTCTCGATTACCATTACCTCAACCTCAGAACCTACCTCTCTTAGATTAGCCATCATAGCTTTATCTGCAATCTTGGTAAGATTATCCTCATTCATTTCTTGTGTCACATCGATAATTTCCTCGACTTCCGCTTTCTTTTCTTCCACTGGTTGTTCCTGTGAATTAGATTCAAAACAACCTGCAAAATGAGATTGTACGTTAGGTGGAATAATGCTCCTCATGGTCTCATGGTAGATCGTTTCTCCTTCAGATCTCTGCATGTATTCCCCTATGATTGCTTCATCCAGTGCTGCTTCATCAATCACCGGTTCTGGCTCTTCTACAATCTCTGCCATCAAAGCTACGCTTGCATTCCTAGAAATGTACTTGTTCCAGTCGAATCTTTCATCTTCCTGAGTAACTACTAGAGCTTTTTCCTTTGAATTTGACAAACCATCCTCAATTTGTACATTTCTTGTTTGTGGAGGAGGTGGTTTGTAATGTATAGCCCTTTTGTAGTAGTCATTGTTGTTTCCGAACGGATTCTGATTGCCACTTGCTTCTGTTTTTGTGCATTCACGCTTGAAATGCCCCTTCTCTCTACATTTGAAGCACGTCACCTTGGAGTTATTAAATCCCAATATGTTGCTAGAATCTCCAATATCTCTACCAGTGAGCGCAACAAATCTTGTAGCTCTTCGAATTATCGACGCCAAACACCACTTTATATCCATCAACTCTAACTCTTCATCGTCGATTTGATCATAGTCTTCGGCTGTCATTTCTGGGTTTCCAATTCTACCCGCAATCCAACTCTCATACGACTCTGGAACAGTCGCAAGTAAAGCCATGTGTTGTCTAGCAGTCTGTTCAGAGAACACATTCTTTATGTTGACCGTAATGTTGCATTGTAACACATTTGGATCGGAGCTTGATTGGTTTGAATGATTGGCTTGACTTTGAAGTGGAGAACATGAGCTTGAGCTTGAATGGGATGTGTTCGGAGTGTTCAGATCATAATTTGGAAATGATTGAACTTTCGGTTGACTTTGAAAAGAGTTCCAGAAGAACTAGTATTTGCACTGAATGCGGTTTGTATTTTAGGACTTGAAGTTTCAGGAATACCACTCTTGTAATACAACCTGACATCTTGCACCATTTGTTCACTCTTTGATCTAGCAATCTTTTGCAACTCCATCTCGTGTCCCTCAAGTTTCTCTATGAATAGACAGATTGTAGTTACTTTAATCACTCCCGTTCTTCAACACCATTAGATAAGTAGCCCACTCCCCTTTTGGTAGTGTGTCTGCTAACTTATCTACCAACTCTTTGTTTGTCTTGTGAATCTCATGCCTTCTTAATTGAACAACCATGTGATAGTAGCATTCTATCAGCTGTTTCATAGTCTCTCCTTTCATCATGTTGAAAATGTCGAACTCCTTTTCGAGTAGAGCCTTTTTGCTTTTTCTCATATCCGTGCTACCATGGTACTTTGCTCGTAACGCATTCCACAAAGTTTGTGAATAGTTATCGTGCTGTAGTAGCATCAAAATAAATTCCTTAATTGATTGTAACAAAAAGCTCATCATTTTCTTTTCGTACACATACAAATCTTTTTTCTGCAGGGGAAAACTTCGACATCGGAATCTCCAAGCCATGCTCATTAACTGGCCATTTGTACTTGGTTCCTATCGCGAGCCAGCAATGGAAATGATTTGCTTGAACCAAGTTTACAAATTTCTCTCTCCAGCTCTCATACTCATCAAGACTCAGTAACTTGGGTGGTTTCACAGAAGTACCCATCTCGTTTTCTAAGTTGATTCGAGCAACTGCATTTGCTGTTTGAACAGTTGTAGAAGCGAAAGCATTGAAAAACTCTAGTTCAATCTCGACACGCTGAAAATTATACCTGAAACACACTTTACAAACTTGAAAATTTTATCAGCCAAAGAACAACTTCGTACGAACTTAGCAACAATTTTTGAAAACATCTTGACCACTTTGTACGAACTTGTGTAATACTTTTAACAAAAACTTTACAACAACTTCGTGCGAAGTAAGACAAATTTATATTGTAAACTTTCTGTACTACTTCGTGCGAAGTTGGTTTAATCAGTTCAGACAGAAATGGTTCCCAAATCTTGGTTTTTTTGTAAATTTCGACATGAATTCAATTGATTTTAGATCTGAAACTTTCAAGGGTTTATCATTAGGTGATTTAACATGACATATTCAAAATTTAGCTCATTTTAACCGTGGATTCATTAAAAAGATGAAAAATAAGAAGAAATGAGTAGAAATAGAAGATGTCTCGTGTAGATATCAACAAATCAGGCATCCATAGCTCTCTGATACCACTTGTAGGATCGATCCGTTCCTTAGTTATGGTACCTAAATTTTTATCTAGTCCATGCTAGCGAAAATTTCATGTAATAGTGACAAATACACGAGTTTAGCAGATTAACTGTCAGTTTATTAATGTTCAATCATATACATCAAGAATCCAAACTGACAGAGCTCCGTCGTCTCTAATGCAAAAGTGTTACAAATGAAAGATCCTAGACGGCTATTTATAGGCCACCAAGTTCGCACGAACGGGACCACGATCAAGTTCGTACAAGTGGAACTTCGTGCGAACTTGTCCATTTCAACATGACTTCGTGCGAACTTGGTCCAATACATATCAAAATAACTTTAAATCTAACATTTAAAACCCTAATTCATACAGACTCGATCTAAGACTTAGACAATAGACATCGTGTACTAACATGAATTAAAGAGGCTTGATGATTCCATTGATTCGAATTTGAGATAATGTTCTTGACAGGTTCCAATGGTTCATTGTTGGATTTAGTGTTCAAGTTGCCCTCCTGGGTGTAGTCAGGTATTATCTCAGGAAACCTAAAATTATAAGGGTCCTTGGATATCTCTGTCGTGACATAGGCCCCATCAAATCTTGATCGCTTTTTTGCTCTAGGCTCATCAGAGCCCACAGGAGAGGATAAGTTATTGGGCTGCGAGGTTAGTCTATATATTCTGGACTTCCTTTAAGCTGAACCCACCAATTTTCCACCAAACAATCCTTCCATAGATGTTCCCCCACGTTAAATGCTTTTTGAGAAAACCTATCACATTCACGAAGTGGTTGAGGTTTCCAGACATTCTCCTTGCATCCACCGTTGGGGGAGTTAATGCACTGACCATCCAAATTCATACCAACAACGTCGTTTGGGTTTCCAAGCGGCGTTTCGTCAACCAATGTTTCATCTTCCAAGGAATCTTCCACGTCCATCGACCGGTCATTGGTCGCCTTATTGCTGGAAGTCTCGAAGTCACCGACAATTTCCAGACTAGTGGCCGGATGGAAATTGTTGTCTACCGACCAGTATTCTTCCTCCTTATGATCCGGAACTTTTTTCTAGGCAGTCCGGAATCCATTCCTCAGTTTCCTCATCGACCTAAATCTTAAACGCCTTGTTTCTCCACTTCAAAGTTATTGCTTTAGAGATTCTGCCAATGCGATCAACTAAAACCCCCACACAGTCAAAAGAAAGATTCGCCTCATTCCCGTCTAGTTGGGATGGATGAATCAGTTAGTTTACCGAATGAGCACCGATGTTGGTGATAGTCAATCGCAGCATAAGATTCAAAGGAACCCCATAAATCTTAAGCCAAGCAATCCGGTCATAGGGGTGAGATTGCCCCTCCCAAACATCAAGTCTGCAAAACCAGTCCTGCCAGAGTTCATTGTTGATAAGGAAATCAGTAGCTTCCTCCTTGGTGTTAAAAACAATCAGAAGGTTACATCCACCCATGTATTGTATGCTCAGGTCGTTGAAACCAACATCCTTGACTAAAATATGGAAGGTTCTCAGAACTGTGAAATTTATAGTGGTGCCAATGAGGGCTTTACCATGCCATAGGTTGAAATCATCGGTGGTTTCCATTTCAATCTCCATGGTTTTTTTCGTTATAGCCACCTAATTCATAAACGTACTGGCAGAGGTTCTCCCATTCCCGGGCTGAAAAAATCTTCCTGCATCAGGCATCTGTTTTGGTTTGAAGTTTTGAGGAGGGTAGGAAGGTGGTTGCTTTTGGTTGGCTTGGGTTTTCGTCGGTTGATTCCCTGTACCCGGGTTTTTACGAGTGAATTTGGCTATATTGACTTTAACTTTTTTGCCTCCCATCTTAATCTGGTTAAGTTGTTTTTCCATTTCCTTCCTATCTCCCACATCTTTCATGCTGACAAAACCAAAGACGTTTCCTTCTTTATCTCTTTTCCTAGCCACATATGAACCGGTTACTCGACCGTAATCCTTGAAGACGTCCTTAAGGTCGAAGGAGTTGCAGGTTTCATGGAGTTTTCTGACAAAGAACTTGGTAATGGAGGGATCTTCTTGGTTAGTGTAGAAGAAACCTTGTCTTCCGGTGGTGAACTCTTCGTCTTCTCCATCGGCGTCTTGTCGGGTCTTCTAGAGCTTCCTGCCATATGGGTGTAAAACACTTTAACTCCGTAAATGATACATATCAATCATGTCATATGTATTTTAAATATTAAGATTTTATAACCTAGATATTTATAAATTATACAAAACTAGAGATTCCAACCAAATTATAATGAAAAACGCAATAAAATTAAATTAAATCATCGATAATATTCTATAATCCAATGATAACAGATTTCCAAATGGATTAATTATGAGATAATCATACCATTTATCTAAATAAGATTGAGCTAATCGATGGGTACGCGACATGGTTCACTGGTTTAGAACTTCTGACAACTAGTCACAAAACAATTTTTTTTCTTATAACCCAAAGCAAATTCGTCAAGCCGTATTGCTAAAGAAGGATTTATCAATCTCAAATACACAGGATTTCAAGCGGTGATTTATATGACCGACTAACACAAAAGTATTATGTATACTTCACAGAATAATAATCAAATGAACATACAAAAGATTATGAGCATCTCATCTATAATTACCCTACATAATAAAATGACAATGTTGCAATACTTAATGAGTATAAACCCATAGAAACAAGTATACAACTTCAGTTTTCCACAATGGAAGAGAAAGTAAAGTTAATTTTTTTATTTTTTTTATATATTTTCATACCATGAAGAGAAGAACACCAAATAATTATACAAGTAATTTCCAAAGTTCAATTATAAAACCAAATTAAAAGTTTTATATATGCTTATACGTTGCGACTTGACAGAATGAAGAAAAGGAAAGAACAGAAAATAATAAATGGGATATTAGATTTAAATAACCCCAACTTTCACCAATTGGCCATATAACACTCCTAACTTTCGATTTGTACACAAGCACTCGCAACTTTCAACTTATTGGCTGATAACACTCCCTAACTAACTGAAGTCTAACCCAGTCAACTGCCATATCATCAAAAATGTCATGTCATGTCACACCCGTTCGAAGGCGGAAGCGTGCGGTGTGAACTTGATTAGTTTTCATCCATACGATATAAGTAAACAACTATATGAAACAAAACATGCACGATGTTCATCCATTTCCACAATAAGTACTACAAGTCTTAAGTTGTTTGACGATAAAAGACAACATTAGTTATTAAGTTTTACAAAATAGACTTATTCAAAATAAACTTTTGAACATCAAGGCTTTGCATCCTATATTTCGTTCGATGACGGAACATATAGACCAAACCCTTCAAAATATGGATGACGTCGACTCCTTGATAACCTTGAAAACCTCGTAAGCAATCGCACCAAGATCCACTTTAACTGCCTGAAATACATGTAAGTTTAAAAAGCATTAACAAAAGTTGGCGAGTTCATGCATTTTGAGTTCATAACAAATTATCTTAAAAACATTTGAGAGTTCGTATATAACAATGTGGCCGGTATGTAAAGTATCAATAAACTTACCATCATTAATGTTTTGCAACGACATTAATATGTGTGATGATATAGGAAGCACTCAACCCTCGACGATTTCATACCAGTCCACCCGGATGGGACAACAAAAGCACTACATGCGGCCACACAAGGACCCATGAGTGGATCTCGCCTACACCCGATAGATCTACCACTCTTGTTCCAAAGGTCTTATAAAAGATTAGTGGCGCTTAAGAGATACCCTTGTCTCACATGATCTAATACATCATTCCATAGCTAAACCATACCATCAAAAACATGTATTTCCTCCCGAGTGTTATAAACCAAAACCATTTAAGAGAAAAGGGGGACATGAACTCACAAGTTTGCGTCCGTATAAATGCTAGCAAATCGAGTATCCAAAAGTGCATAATAACCTACAAATGCTCTAACTCATAGACACTTGGGTTTATGTTAAGTGTGTACACGTTGCTCATCTCGAACGTTATTGTATTTGTTATATATTTGGAACCCTTTGTATTTTAAATATGTTGGAATTTGTTTCGTATGTTCGTTTTAATATACATATATATATAAACATATATATATATATATATATATATATATATATATATATATATATATATATATATATATATATATATATATATGTATGTATATATTGTGTTCATAAAGTGTACGAACGGGCCTCGCTCTTCGTGAGTCTTCGTGCCTCGCACGAGTATAAAGGGGCCTAGCCCATGAGAGTCTTGGTACCTCGCACTAGTGAGAATGGGCCTAGCCCACTTGAGTCTCCGTGATCCACACGGTGTGAGTGGGCCTAACCCATTAGCGTCTCCATGCCGCACACGGTATAAGTTTTTTTGTTATGAGTCATATATATTCTTCCATTACATATCTAAGCATAGTGAACCTCATTCACATGAATAATTATATGTTCCTTTGTGTATGCAAATTGATCTTTTGTATGCCCTCGTTCGATGGTATATGCAAATATTGCATTGTATATGCAAATTGTTTTGTTGTATGCATTTGTTCCATGGTATGCAAATGTTACTTTGTATATGCAAATATTTCATTGTATATGCCAATATTGCACTGTATATGCAAATTGTTCTGTTGTATGCATTTGCATGTACATGTTTCTCGTCATGACAATATGGTGATCGTTGTTGCTGATGACGACATGTTTATCTCCTTAGAGTGTATATTATACATTTCTTGTCGGTTTAGAATATAGGTATATTGTCTTGTTAATATTTATGGTTATAAATGGATTCGCCCGATGTTCATTTTTCCGCTTCTCCATTGTCCGATTATCCGTTCATGGATATAACATAAGTGTTTTTCATGTATGCATATTTAGTGTATAATTTCCCAAGTGTAAATGTACATGAAGGTTCATGTCCATTCTTATACTTCTATGTATTCATGTGTTATCCATGTGTAATGTATTTAGGTACTTGGTATGTATTTTCCTATCACTAATACATACACATAATACAAAGGTATTATACACCAAGTGAGCTATTTAAAATGTATAATTTTTCCCAAAATTTATTTTACATGTATATTTATTATTTCCACCCATTCAACTTAGTAAAATAGATATAAGTGTTTATTGAAACTCTTGGATGCTTAAGACTTGATTCTTGTCATCAAGGTTTGTCTAATCACGATTAAAGTTACTGACCACGATTAATTATGCTAATCACCCTGTTAATCACACTTTAATCGCGATTAATTTAAAAAATTTCACCATAGTTTCCCCTAAACTATGGTGTTTTCCACGTTTAAAAAAACGTATTTTAAACATGTTTAAGCCCATAATCGCAATCAATCTTCAAATCAAGTTCCAAAACTCGATTTTTACATGTAACAATTCTCACATAATTATCCACATAATCCTTGAACTATATATATATATATATATAGGGTAGGGTTACAGAGTGAACAATGGTTAACTTGTGAACAAAGTGAACAGATCTTGACCCTCCATTTCTTAGATGATGATATTTAATGGTAATAGCATGATGGTAATTATTTGGTTAGTTATGAGTTTTAATTCATTAAAAAGGGTATATGGGTAAATAAACAATAAATTAAATCAGTAACCAATCGCCGACATTAAATGTTATAATGATTCGTAACTTCGTTGTACATTGTGTTTGTTTTATACTTCTTCTCATAAATTCAAATTGGAAGTTAAGGTTCGTTTAATCTGCTCAAGTTGTTTTATAATGAATCTTTTGCTCCGATTGTGTGTTTTAATCAGTGATTGTTATAGTACATCAGTAATTTCCATGAAAAAGATGGGTTAATTCTAGATGATAGTTGTTTGTACTATGTTTTTAGGCATTATTTGTAACATTTAGCTATTAGGCTTTTAGGTTGAGTTAGATGAGTTATGTTGTCCTGAAGTACACATGTGTATGTCGTTCATTAGAGTTTCGAGTTCATTAGTGTATAGATAGTTTGTGTTTTTTGTTTTTGGGATACAGATGAAATGTGTGTTCTCCGTTTATATAACTTTGTTTGGTATACACTTGTGTATAGCGTTCAAATAACAATGCACGTGTGTAGATATGTTGATACGTTTTATAAACGTTTATTTAACATAATTTTCTTGGAAATGTAGATAACATGTGTATTAATAATTAATAATATATATATATACTATATTATAAAGCATATCCGAAGGACGCCTTAAGGTAATTTGCCACTTTACTTAAAACACCATTAAAGCATGATGTACAAGACTTTGAAGCACATGAAAAAAATTGGATTTTACTTTCCAGTTATACCCTTTCACTCAAAAAAAGACATGGATACACATGGATTAGGGTTTCAGATTCATTTCAAAACATTATCCCGCCGCTTCCTTGCTCCTCTCTCTCTCTCTCTCTCTCTCTCTGGCGATTCAGGAACACGATATCACTAGATCTATGAAGTTTCAACAGATCGATCACAATCTTCATGTTTCTATGGTTTGAATTAGGTATCCTTCAATAACGGTGTGCCTTAGGTTTGTCCAAAACCTAGATGACTCAGCCTCTTCAGCACCATTGGCAGATGTGGTAAGATTTACTACTCACTTCTTACAAATTTCAGTCTAAGATCTAAAGTATAAACTCGCCTTAGTTTCTCTCTCTTTACAGTCATCAATCGGAAGGTTAAGAATCAAAAGATGGACCTGAGCTTCTGGACATCATCTTTGCCCAGGTTTAGTTGTTAAATGTTCATCTTTGCCAATTTTCTCTCACTCTTCTTTCATCTTGTTCAATAGAAAGTAGAAACCCTAAATCGCAAAATTGTCATATTTTGAAGGATTTCCGACCTAAAATTGTTGTCAGGGGCTACAATCGTTCGAAAAAGAGGCTGATAGGTGTCTGGTTTCTCATAATCGAAAGAAGGTTGAAGGGCAGCAACGAACTGGGTTCTAAAAAGACTTTTAAGGGTAAGATTTTGAGTTTTTTTTGCTTATCGGCTCGATTGAAGCCCTAATTTGTGGCGGCCTCTGCTACAAGTATGGTTTTTGATTTTAGTTAGGGCTTTTAATAATTGTTTAGAAGATTTGCAGGTTTCCGAGTTGAGTTTCCATCTAGGCTTTTTTGTTTTGGTTTATTTGTTCAATCTCTTCATCTAGGTATTAGTTAATTTTTTTTAAATTTTTTTGCACCTTCTATGTATTTATTATATATGTAGATCTAGAGTGCATCAGGTACTTCTTATCACATGTGTATACATTTGGTATTTTCAAATTGAATGCCAGATTTGTTTTTGATTATTGGTATTTTGGTGTTATAGTTATGAAGAAATCCTAATCTATTTGTAGGTCTGTTCTCATTCTTGTTTTAGTGTTTTTATTGAATCTTCTAAAATTCCAGGTTGGTTAATTTCACAAACCTTCCATGGTTTTTAGTTTGCGCATTAAAATAGAGTACTTACCCTAGCTCATAATGTTGTTTAGGGTGAAGTAGTGAAGGGGCTTATCAAGTTGTGATTGTATCTGTCAAGTTCACTTCATACTCCTCTGAGGTCTTACTTCTTCTTCTGCTCTTGAATAACAGTTAATATGAGCAGGTTTTTAGACTATGATTGCATAAAATGGATGCAAATTCTTTTTCTTTTTTAATTACATTCCGTTCTTGAATTCAGACAGTCAGAAGAAAGCTTTATCCTAGAGAGAAGGCGTTTAACTTCTGGTCAGTCACGAGCTGTTGTGTTCTATTGGGTTTTTGCTTCAATACAAACAAATGCATTTTTTATGTAACTAGAAAAAAAACCTAACCTCGATTTTCACAGCCATAGGCCAATGAGAAGAAAGAAATCATATAGACGAAATCAAAATTGTGCAAGGCCACTTGTGTAGGATTCAAATATGCATGGCAAGATAGATTGTACCGACAACGGTTTTATATACAATGTGACCCGTTTTCTAGGAGCATTCTAATTGTTTTATTTAAGTAATTATTTTTTTTCTTATTATTGGTTATAAATAAGTTTAGCTTTTTTAGGGATACCTGCATAAGAAGTTTTGATAGCGCCATATCTTCAAGCACTAAGATGAGTTTTCCTCACTTTGAGAAGAGACTCGCATAAGAAGTTTTGATGGCGCCATGCCTTCAGTTGTGTCTTCAATTGGTCAACTTAGGTTAACGAGTCCAACGAGTTTATTTTTTACAAAATTCGGAGACTTTTTGACCTGCATTTTCTGTAACGCAAAATATTAATGAAAAATAGATAATTTTAAGAGAAAAGGGTAGGATAATGATGTAACACCCCAAATCACGTAAAACAACACGTGGCGGAAACACTTGGGGAGTCACGTTACAAATTGTTTCAACACATGGTATTTAAAGTTTTGTTTTATTTAATTATCGAATTACATTGTCTTGGAATATCGGAAATGAAATATAATGAAATTGTCTTTCAAATTTTAAAGTCGCTAAGGCCCGCGTCCATCCTATGTGTAGTATGCAGCGACAATCATCATGTAAATAAACCTGAAACATATGTGAAAATAGGTATGTCAGCATAAAAATGTCTGTGAGTAACATAGGTTTTGTGATTTAGATTCATGGCTTTGGATATTTTAAGAAAAGATTAAACAGTTTAAAAAATGGCCATGAATCTTTGATAAACCTTTGGTAATTAAAATACTTTGCTTAAAAAGAGATTTGTAGTATACAGAAAATATACTTTGGTTTTGGAAATAATTGAATAGATAGTATATCAAAATATACTTTGGTTTAGAAATAATAAGATTTAGTAGTATATCAAAATATACTTTGGTTTATGAACAAGAGATTTGGTAGTATGTCAAACTATACTTTGGTAAAACAATATGAGAATCGTTAGTATATCAAACTATGCTTTGGTAAAACAATATGAGAATCGGTAGTATATAAAACTATACTTTGGTAAAACAATATGAGAATCGGTAGTATATCAAACTATACTTTGGTAAAACAATATCACATTGGTAGCATATCAAACTATGCTTTGGATGTATATCAAAATATACTTAAATTGTGATTTGGTAGTATATCAACTATACTTTGGTTTAGGAAATCAATAAAAGGTAAGTTTTTATGACTTAAATGGGAAAAACCTTTGTAAAACACACATTGTGGACGTTTGGCATATAAATTCAAACCTGAGTATGTGACATCCCGGTTTTTCGGACAACTTAAACGCAATACTTGTCGAATAAATTATGTGCTACGTATTAAACGTTTATAAGTTGGTGTGTTATTATGTGATATCCGAGTTCGTGTTTTATGTTAGTTATAATGTATAGACGTAATAAATAAACAAATGAATCGAGCCAAACCGCGACACGAGCCGGTCTCTTTTCTTGCGACTCAAGGAACCAAGACTAGGAGTGAACCAAGTTTAAACCCAAACCATGACGCGAGCAAACAACCCAAACCGACCCACCCAAGCCCTCGGCCGCGAGACACCAAACCGTAACCTCCTTATCTCTTTGCGCTATATATACAAACACACATGCATGTTGCTTCACAAAAACAAAAACACAAGAAACCCTAGTGAGAAAGAAGCCGACGGCAGCCCTTGTTCATCTCTTCGACCGCAAACAGCCTTCCGCTTGTTCCATTGGTCGCGAGCAGCCTCTTCCTTCTTCATATCGATCGAGAGCAGCCCACTTGTTCACTTCCTCGATCACAAACAGCCTACTCCTTCTTCCCGGTCGCGAACAACACTTCCTTCTCGGTTACGGATCTTCTCGGTCGCAATTATCTTTGATCATCGGTTCCTCATCTCACTCACGGTTCGTTTACCTTATCATTAAAGATTAGAATTTATCATTTGTTACAAGATCATATTCGGATATATGTGTTTGAATGAAGTGATTGTGTTGTTTTCGGATTATATGTTTGAATGCAAGGTTATGTTAGCGGATTTGTTAATAATATTTGCAAGTGATGTTTGTTCGAAATCTGAAAATCATAGGCTGTGTTTGTTTATAAAAACTAGAGATGTTGATTAGGGTTTGCATGGATATGATATATGTATTGATCTATGATGGGAAAAATCAGTTCTTGATCGCCTAGGTTCATTGTATCGACGGTTATTGCGAATTAATTTTGATAAAATGCTGAAACAGTTTGCTGAATGATAGTTACAGCCGACTTCAACTGGCTGTAACTCGGTAGTTAGTTGTTGAAAAATGGATTTTCTAAAGTCTAAAACGTAGAGATTTGAATAACAAATCTAATGGCGCTGGATTCATATTTTTCTGAAGTCGTTTGATATTTTTAAGTGGCCAAATAAGTTCAGTAACTAAAGCTGTGAAAATCCTGAAATTTTGTTAGTTGTTTATCGAGTTGGATTTTATAATCAGTAGGGAGTCGAATCATGAAATTTCTACAGAAACTAGGTATGGAAATGTCCGGGCAACTCCCACTGGAATTTTGTTAATTGGACGATCAGTGATTTTTAAATAAATTCTTCCGTGGACTGCAGTCAGAAAGCGACGAATCTGACTGCAGCCTGGTATATTAATATTTATGGTTAATTGGTAAAGAATTAGGACTTGAAAAATTTATATAAATTTCTACAATATAGTTGTCACCTGCTGTAAAATAATTGGAATTTTTGGAACGTTGGAACTATTTTATAAAAATCCTAGAAAACTGCTGAATTATGAGTATGTAAGCTGAAATTTGATAACTTGTGATTGTGTGCACCAAAGTGTTGCATGGATTGGATTATGTTCATGATAAATTGTTTTGATTACTATGTTCACATGAGGATACTTGCATGCATGTTTGAGTGTTAGGTATTTTGTTGTGTGTATCACTTTGTGCGTAAATTACGTGTAGAATTTGTATTGGTGTGTTCACACACTGACTTGAAATCAATTGGTTTGTTAGGACGCAATTAGCGGTCCCACCCCTTACAACTTCTTTGCTACACTAACCGAGCAACTAAAGGTGAGTTCACGGCCCCTAATTTTATCCGGTTTTAAACAACAGGGGGAGAAACATGTATACACTCTTCAACTCAATCTCTTTACGTTATATGAAATTAACGTCACATAACTATTCGGTAACTAAGTTAATGTTAATGTAACGTTATGGTCACTAAGCAGCTATATCACTTAAGTCCTCGTCAATCTCTCGGATCATTAGTATTGGGTTTTAATAGCGGGGGAATTATAAGTAGTACTACTGGGCCCGACAAGCCCCATCCGAGCTAGTCGCGCTAGCCGACCGGGTATGGTCAACGGGTGAATAATTTGGCCTAACTTCGCCATGGTCAGTGATAGGCCTGGCAACACGGAGGCACAACAGTCAGCTTCGATCGCGAACACTTACGTGACATAACTTTAGGCTAGCTACCTATATATGTTAACATTGAACTTATTTACGAATCAACATTATTATTCCGGGTTAGGAATAATGGAACAAACAACAATATTATTCCGGGTTTAGAATAATGGAACCATCAGCAATATTATCCCAGGTTACGGATAATGGAACCAACAACATTATTATTCCGGGATGGGAATAATGGAACTAGTCGTTATCCCGGGTTAGGGATAACGGGGGAAACAAACTCATAACCGAACAAACGAATTTATGAAAACCTGTGAACTCACTCATCTTTAATGTTGACACTTGTTTCTTTACATGTTTCTCAGGACGCTAGGAGCTCTAGGTGCACTCACTTGCATTGATCAAGACATCTTTTATCGAGTCTCATTTACAAACATTGTTTTGGGTTTTTCTTTGGTTTTGGCGTTTATGTTGGCGCCCGTTCCTTTACTTTACTTTATGCTTCCGCTCAACTTTAAAAACTAATGCTTTCGCTAAACATTAGAAACTAACTAAGGCAATATAAAATCTACAATGAATGGTTAAACAAATGATTTTGGAAAACGTATTATCAAATCATATAGAGTCGTTCAACGTACTAGTGTCTCAGATTCTGGTTTGTTCACACGCCTCGCGGTAAAACTCCGCAAGTGGAAATTGAGGGTGTGACAGATTGGTATCAGAGCCACTAGCTATAGAGAACCAGGTTTGCATTAGAAGTAGACCTAAACTATAGCTGAATACACGACACTAGACGTAGTTTGGCACCGAACTGTTATATCTTGTTATGCGATGTACCACAACTGTGTTATGTAGATTATGACTTCATAATAAGAAATGAAAACAACTCGTAACTAACTACACAACCTAACAGGCAATGTCATCATCATCATCGTCATCATCATCCGACAAACTTACGCCACCAAGAGCCCCAGGAAAGGCACCTATGGTGGAACCCTTACCATCTTATGGCGTGGAGACACGCTCAGCTGCGAGGAAAAGGCTCGCTCTGGGGGAGGAGTCGTCATCACGCCCAACCATCGCTGTGCCGGTCAAACCGGTTAACTCTGTAGAAGTAGGAAATGACCTACTTAGAGATATGATACGGAAACAACAAGAACAATTAGAAAGAATGCACGAAACCATCCTAGCACAGGGATGGATGATACGACAACTGACAGGTAAAACTGGATCGCTCGAGGAAGAGCAACATACGAGTAAGATAGCTTGTAACACCTTAGCCAGAGATCTTCGTGCTGAGCAGCTAAGGGCTGACTGGCTAGAAGACAGAGTTCTTGAGTCTAGCTGGAGAATAAAGGAATTGGAACAAAATCAGGCACCTGTACCAGTACCTGCACCAGCACCGGCCCCTCCAGTGCCGGTAGAGGAGGATCCAGAAGAGGATCCAGAGGAGGATCCAGAAGAGGATCCAGAAGAGGATCCAAAAGAGGACCCAGAGGAGGATCTAGAGGAGGATCCGGAGGAGGACCCAGCTGTAGAAGCTGGAAACGCCATGGGGGATGACGGTAACGATAGCGATTTGGGGATGGAGACGTAGAAGACTGACACGTCTCGCTTATTTTATTTACTTTCCTTCAGTCTATTTATTTTCTACGTAGATCTAAAATGGCAACTGGACGTCGCGGAAATCTCAACATGACGCCTTAAGAATTAGCCGCAATGATCCAAGAACACGTGAATGCTGCTCTGGCAGGTGTTCAAAACCCACCAGCAGCAGGAGGGGTTTTAACCCCTACAAGATGTTCCTCGACGCGAAACCAAGCAAATTCTCGGGGGCAGAAGGACCCATAGGACTGGTCCGCTGGATCGAAAAATCTGAATCAGTATTTGAAATGTGCAACTGTCTAGAGGCCAACAAGGTCAAGTATGCAGCCTCAACACTGGAAGATGGGGCACTAACTTGGTGGAATGCACAAGTCCAAACGCGTGGACTTATTGCTACAAATGCAATGGCCTGGGCCGAGTTTAAGGCCCTAATCAAAGAAGAGTACTGTCCGCGAGACAGAGTGCAACAGTTGGAGCAAACTTTATGGAACCACAAGATGGTGGGATCTGAAATCGAAGCATACACAGCAAAACATCACGACTTGGTATTTCTATGTCCCGATCTGGCCAACACTGTGGAGAAACGACTTGAGTTTTACCTTGGGGGTCTGGTCCCGGAGATTCAGGGTATGGTAATGGCTAGCAACCCTGCAACTGAACATCAAGCAATCAGGTTGGCGCACAAACTCACCGATAAGGCGGTAGAACAAAAGAAGTTGCCAACTCGGGGTACAACTGAAGTTGCCCCTGATAATAAAAGAAAGTTTGAAGACTCGTCTGTTCGACAGTCTTCGTCATCCCAGCCACAACAGGGGAACCTGAAACGGTTCAATAATTTCAACAGCCACCGGGGTCACAATAATCAGCCCGCTAACAACAACCAGAACACAAACGGCTATGTAGGTCGAAAGCCGCAGTGCAATCGCTGTAATCTTCATCATCACGGCCCTTGTGCCGCGAATCGCTGCCAACGATGTGGCAAAGTGGGGCATGCGGCAAAGGATTGTCGTGGGGAAATCATGTCCCGACAAAACCAAAATCAACCCCAGGGCCAGCAACAGGGTGTTAACCGGGGATGCTATCAGTGTGGTAGCACTGCCCACTTCAAAAGAGACTGCCCACAGCTGCGTAACAACAACAACAATGGTGGGAACAACCACAACCACAATAACCACAACAACAATAACAACAACAATAATGGAAATGGTGGCATAGGAGGTGCCAAGGGTCGCGCATTTACGTTGGGCCGCGGAGAGGCCAGAAACGACTCGAACGTGGTCACCGGTAAGTTTCCCCTTAATGAACATTTTGCTACTGTGCTTTTTGATACGGGTGCGGATAGGAGTTTTATATCTGAGTCTTTTAGGAAGAACCTAAATCTCACACCTAAACCCTTAGAGACCCCTTATATCATAGAACTAGCCAATGGTAAATCCGTAGATGTGACCCATATAGTATCTGGCTGTCAACTCAAACTCGCGGGTCACACCTTTACCATTGATCTGATGACAACTACCCTGGGAAGTTTTGACGTGGTAGTCGGAATGGACTGGCTATCCGACGTCCGAGCTGAAGTTCTTTGTTTCAAAAAATCTATCCGTATTCCGCTCTCTAACGACGAAATCTTGACGGTACAAGGCGATAAGGCAAGCGCCGTCACCAACATCATCTCTTATATGCAAGCGCAGAAGTATCTTCGGAGGAAGAACTCCTTCGCTTTACTCGCACTGGTTACCGAACAGCCTAAGGACGAGAAACGTATAGAAGACATCCCTGTCGTCAGTGATTTTTTCCGATGTATTCCCAGAGGAATTACCTGGTCTTCCACCCCATCGACAATTGGAGTTTGAAATCGAATTGGCGAACCATGCAACTCCTATCGCCAAGGCTCCATACCGCCTAGCTCCAGCCGAGCTGCAGGAGCTGTCTACCCTACTTCAGGAGCTGTTAGAAAAGGGATTTATCCGACCAAGCGTTTCGCCATGGGGAGCTCCAGTCCTTTTTGTCAAGAAGAAGGACGGGACCTTCCGCATGTGCATCGACTACAGGGAACTCAACAAGGTTACTGTCAAGAACCGATACCCGTTACCTCGCATCGACGATCTCTTCGACCAACTGCAAGGGTCAAGCTACTACTCCAAGATTGATCTACGGTCCGGTTACCACCAGCTACACGTCAGGGAGGAGGATATCGCTAAGACGGCATTTCGTACTCGGTATGGCCATTATGAGTTCTTGGTTATGCCCTTCGGTCTCACCAACGCACCCGCGGTGTTCATGGACCTCATGAACCGTGTGTGTAAACCATACCTCGACAAGTTTGTCATTGTGTTCATCGATGACATACTCATCTACTCTAAAAATGAAGAAGAACATGCTGAACATCTACGATTACTGCTAGGATTACTTCAACAGGAGAAACTATATGCCAAGCTTTCAAAGTGTGATTTTTGGATTCGGGAAGTTCAGTTCCTCGGGCATATCGTAAATGAAAAGGGTATCCACGTCGACCCTGCCAAGATTGAAGCTATCAAAAACTGGGAAGCACCCAGGACACCGACGGAGATCCGCAAATTTTTGGGATTGGCTGGATACTACAGACGTTTCATCGAGGGATTTTCAAAGATCGCGCAACCGCTTACTACCCTCACCCAGAAAGGCATCAAGTATGCTTGGGGTGACAAGCAGGAAGCAGCATTTCAATTGCTAAAGCAGAAACTTTGCAGTGCACCCATTCTGTCCTTGCCGGAAGGGACAGATGACTTTGTAGTATATTGTGATGCTTCCATTCAGGGGTTGGGATGCGTACTCATGCAACACGACAAGGTCATCGCGTATGCGTCCCGACAATTGAAGGTTCACGAGAAAAACTACATAACACATGACCTGGAATTGGGAGCAGTAGTGTTTGCACTTAAGATTTGGAGACACTACCTCTATGGAACGAAGTGCACAATCTTTACAGACCACAAGAGCCTTCAACACATCTTTGATCAGAAGGAGTTGAACATGTGACAGCGTCGCTGGGTCGAACTCTTAAACGATTATGAGTGTGCCATTCGGCATCACCCGGGTAAAGCTAACGTGGTAGCTGACGCCCTCAGTAGGAAGGAACACTTGAAACCTCGTCGGGTACGAGCACTAAAGCTCACTATTCATTCGGGGTTACCCGAACAGATACGCGACGCGCAGTTAGAAGCAGTTAAGGAAGAAAACATCAAGGCCGAATCGGTGGGAAAAATGGAACGCGATTGGGAAGTAAAACCCAATGGATCCCGGTATTTCATGAATCGCATATGGGTACCTCTCTACGGAAACCTCAGAGAGCTAGTCATGGATGAAGCTCACAAATCCCGATACTCTGTCCATCCTGGTTCGGATAAGATGTATCAAGACCTTAAAGCTGCGTATTGGTGGCCCAACATGAAAGCTGATATAGCCACCTACGTGAGTAAGTGTTTGACTTGTGCAAAAGTCAAGGTAGAGTATCAAAAGCCATCAGGGCTACTCCAACAACCTGAGATCCCAGTGTGGAAATGGGATCAGATCTCGATGGACTTCATCACTAAACTCCCGCGAAGTTTGGGTGGTTGCGATACCATCTGGGTGATTGTGGATCGTTTAACTAAGTCCGCACACTTCCTAGCTATTAAAGAAACAGATAAGATGGAGAAGTTCACTCGCATCTACATTAAGGAAGTAGTTTCTCGGCACGGAGTGCCAACGTCCATCATCTCAGACAGAGATGCTCGCTTTCAGAAAGCGTTGGGAACACGCTTAGATATGAGCACAGCCTATCACCCTCAGACTGATGGTCAAAGCGAAAGGACCATACAGACCTTGGAAGACATGCTTAGGGCATGCGTAGTAGACTTCGGAAATAGTTGGGAAATTCACCTGCCTTTAGTGGAATTCTCATATAACAACAGTTATCATACGAGTATTTCAGCAGCACCGTTTGAGGCATTATACGGTCATAAATGTAGATCACTGGTCTGTTGGGCCGAAGTCGGTGACAGTCAACTCACAGGCCCTGAGTTAATACTTGAGGCTACTGAAAAGATTGTACAAATCAGAAACCGCATGGCGGCGGCACGAGATCGACAGAAAAGCTACGCTGATCAACGACGCAAACCGCTCGAATTTCAAGTAGGCGACCGCGTCCTACTGAAGGTGTCACCCTGGAAGGGTGTAATCCGCTTCAGAAAACGAGGCAAACTAAACCAACGGTACGTAGGTCCGTTTGTGATCTTGAAACGTATTGGACCCGTAGCTTATCAATTAGACCTTCCTGCTGAACTCAGTGGAGTTCACAACGTATTTCACGTGTCAAATCTGAAGAAGTGTCTATCAGATGAAACTCTAGTCATTCCATTGGATGAGATTCAAGTGGATGAACAACTACACTTTGTGGAACAGCCTATCGAGATCATGGATCGTGAGATCAAGACTCGAAGGCACAGCAAGATTCCGATCGTTAAGGTTCGTTGGGACTCTAAGCGTGGACCGGAGTTCACGTGGGAAAGAGAGGACCAAATGAAAAGCAAATACCCACACCTCTTCGCAACTGAGCAGCAAACTAACGATACCAGTAACTAAATTTTCGGGACGAAAATTCTTTCAACATGGGGATGATGTGACAACCTGGAAATTTCTCATACTTTCGCGTACCATTGTTAACTAAATCCTTGTGCATGGCACTTGGGAATCTTTGTGCATGGCACTTGGGAACTTCTTGTAACTTCGCATACCATCGTTAACGAACTAACTCTTTGTGCGTGGCACTCTAAATATGTACGCTGCATTCTAAACCACGTTTACTCAATTTTCGGGACGAAAATTCTTTCAACATGGGGATAATGTGACATCCCGGTTTTTCGGACAACTTAAACGCAATACTTGTCGAATAAATTATGTGCTACGTATTAAACGTTTATAAGTTGGTGTGTTATTATGTGATATCCGAGTTCGTGTTTTATGTTAGTTATAATGTATAGACCTAATAAATAAACAAATGAATCGAGCCAAACCGCGACACGAGCCGGTCTCTTTTCTTGCGACTCAAGGAACCAAGACTAGGAGTGAACCAAGTTTAAACCCAAACCATGTCGCGAGCAAACAACCCAAACCGACCCACCCAAGCCCTCGGCCGCGAGACACCAAACCGTAACCTCCTTATCTCTTTGCGCTATATATACAAACACACAGGCATGTTGCTTCACAAAAACAAAAACACAAGAAACCCTAGTGAGAAAGAAGCCGACGGCAGCCCTTGTTCATCTCTTCGACCGGAAACAGCCTTCCGCTTGTTCCATTGGTCGCGAGCAGCCTCTTCCTTCTTCATATCGATCGAGAGCAGCCCACTTGTTCACTCTCTCGATCACAAACAGCCTACTCCTTCTTCCCGGTCGCGAACAACACTTCCTTCTCGGTTTCGGATCTTCTCGGTCGCAATTATCTTTGATCATCGGTTCCTCATCTCACTCACGGTTCGTTTACCTTATCATTAAAGATTAGAATTTATCATTTGTTACAAGATCATATTCGGATATATGTGTTTGAATGAAGTGATTGTGTTGTTTTCGGATTATATGTTTGAATGCAAGGTTATGTTAGCCGATTTGTTAATAATGTTTGCAAGTGATGTTTGTTCGAAATCTGAAAATCATAGGCTGTGTTTGTTTATAAAAACTAGAGATGTTGATTAGGGTTTGCATGGATATGATATATGTATTGATCTATGATGGGAAAAATCAGTTCTTGATCGCCTAGGTTCATTGTATCGACGGTTATTGCGAATTAATTTTGATAAAATGCTGAAACAGTTTGCTGAATGATAGTTACAGCCGACTTCAACTGGCTGTAACTCGGTAGTTAGTTGTCGAAAAACGGACTTTCTGAAGTCTAAAACGTAGAGATTTGAATAACGAATCTAATGGCGCTAGATTCATATTTTTCTGAGGTCGTTTGATATTTTTAAGTGGCCAAATAAGTTCAGTAACTAAAGCTGTGAAAATCCTGAAATTTTGTTAGTTGTTTATCGAGTTGGATTTTATAATCAGTAGGGATTCGAATCATGAAATTTGTACAGCAACTAGGTATGGAAATTTCCGGGCAACTCCCACTGGAATTTTGTTAATTGGACGATCAGTGATTTTTAAATAAATTCTTCCGTGGACTGCAGTCAGAAAGCGACGAATCTGACTGCAGCCTAGTATATTAATATTTATGGTTAATTGGTAAAGAATTAGGACTTGAAAAATTTATATAAATTTCTACAATATAGTTGTCACCTGCTGTAAAATAATTGGAATTTTTGGAACGTTGGAACTATTTTATAAAAATCCTAGAAAACAGCTGAATTATGAGTATGTAAGCTGAAATTTGATAACTTGTGATTGTGTGCACCAAAGTGTTGCATGGATTGGATTATGTTCATGATAAATTGTTTTGATTACTATGTTCACATGAGGATACTTGCATGCATGTTTGAGTGTTAGGTATTTTGTTGTGTGTATCACTTTGTGCGTAAATTACGTGTAGAATTTGTATTGGTGTGTTCACACACTGACTTGAAATCAATTGGTTTGTTAGGACGCAATTAGCGGTCCCACCCCTTACAACTTCTTTGCTACACTAACCAAGCAACTAAAGGTGAGTTCACGGCCCCTAATTTTATCCGGTTTTAAACAACAGGGGGAGAAACATGTATACACTCTTCAACTCAATCTCTTTACGTTATATGAAATTAACGTCACATAACTATTCGGTAACTAAGTTAATGTTAATGTAACGTTATGGTCACTAAGCAGCTATATCACTTAAGTCCTCGTCAATCTCTCGGATCGTTAGTATTGGGTTTTAATAGCGGGGGAATTATAAGTAGTACTACTGGGCCCGACAAGCCCCATCCGAGCTAGTCGCGCTAGCCGACTGGGTATGGTCAACGGGTGAATAATTTGGCCTAACTTCGCCATGGTCAGTGATAGGCCTGGCAACACGGAGGCACAACAGTCAGCTTCGATCGCGAACACTTACGTGACATAACTTTAGGCTAGCTACCTATATATGTTAACATTGAACTTATTTACGAATCAACATTATTATTCCGGGTTAGGAATAATGGAACAAACAACAATATTATTCCGGGTTTGGAATAATGGAACCATCAGCAATATTATCCCAGGTTAGGGATAATGGAACCAACAACATTATTATTCCGGGATGGGAATAATGGAACTAGTCGTTATCCCGGGTTAGGGATAACGGGGAAAACAAACTCATAACCGAACAAACGAATTTATGAAAACCTGTGAACTCACTCATCTTTAATGTTAACACTTGTTTCTTTACATGTTTCTCAGGACGCTAGGAGCTCTAGGTGCACTCACTTGCATTGATCAAGACATCTTTTATCGAGTCTCATTTACAAACATTGTTTTGGGTTTTTCTTTGGTTTTGGCGTTTATGTTGGCGCCTGTTCCTTTACTTTACTTTATGCTTCCGCTCAACTTTAAAAACTAATGCTTCCGCTAAACATTAGAAACTAACTAAGGCAATATAAAATCTACAATGAATGGTTAAACAAATGATTTTGGAAAACGTATTATCAAATCATATAGAGTCGTTCAACGTACTAGTGTCTCAGATTCTGGTTTGTTCACACGCCTCGCGGTAAAACTCCGCAAGTGGAAATTGAGGATGTGACAGAGTATATCAAACTATACTTTGGTGACTATAGATTTACCACAAAGGCAAAATCTACTTGGTTTAAACTTGGTTTCTAACATTCCATACAATAGGAATAGGGTGTCAAATCCTATAGCGTTATATCGTACTACCAATCGGCTTGATCATTGTTAATGAATGTATAAAATAAATACGCACCAACAATAGTCTTACAAACTTTAAAAATCATTATATAAGCCATAGGTAACGGTTTCAATTCGTTAAAGGATAAGTATTATGTATGCGAAATCATATAGCTTTGAAATCGTGAAAATAGTGTATACGCACATATGAATCACCCCAAAACATTTGCAAAACATAAAAGAGGGGACTATTTACTCACTCGGGGTTGCAAAATAACCTTGAATCACATATTAAACAAGCTTAAATGTCGGAGAAATCAAGCGTGTCCTAAAATCGGATAACTATGTATATGTCGAGACTTTAATCGGCGGATCGGATAGAATGAGGTCTTGTAAACCAAATGAGTGTTGGAACTCATATGAAATGGTTTAGCAAAGTTAACATTCTGATTTGAAATCAATCCTAAGTGCTTTTGACCCGTTATGACTCGTTAAGGTAGTTTAAGCCACTTTAACGTGTCATTTACGTAAACATGCGTTCGGATGGTTAGATATGTCCTATGATAAGTCTTTAATGTTTAAACATGTTTGAAAATAATATTAGATCAGATTATATGTCAAAACTTAGGTTGCATATGCTAATATTGATTTATGCGCAAAAAGGGCGTTTTGGTCAATATTAGAGGACATAACAATGACTTGTCATAATACTTAACCAAACGGCGTGACCATAAGGTATAACCTCAGAGGGTTATTCCCTATAAAACTATGGTTACAAATATGTGTTTGGTAGGATCCTAAGCTCGACCAAACGGGTCGGATTCGAAAGTCAAAGCGGTGGTCAAGACCGTTCGACTTACGACCCTAAATAAGCACTAAACTAAAAGTGACGAGTTAGACATGTCAAAACATGTCTAACTAAGTTATAAAATGTTTTGGTATCAAAACTTGGTGTTTTGATACCCGAAAATAGTTCCATTGCAAAATGCACATAACGCATTTTGACCGAAACTTTGACTCGTCACTTCGACTAGTTAACTTGGTAATCAGTAGGTATAATCGCAAGGGATTATAACCTTCGTGATTACGGTCACGTTTGCAAAGTTCAATTGAACTTTGACTTTGACCAAAATAATCAGAACCGAAAGTCAAACATAAAGTCAATTATTTGACTTTTAGCTCATAAGAAGCTAAAATAAATAACAAGGCTAGGATAGAAACACTTACTTGTGCTCAAGAAAGCCAAGATTACTAGAAAAAAAACTCAGATGGGAGGCCTCCTAAATAGGTAGCAACTCTACTTAGAGTTTAGAGAGAAGAAGATGGAAATGAGCAAATTTAAATGGTGAAATGGCTTGCTATTTATAGTTGTAGGGGGTGAATTTGATGTTCACAAGTGTCATGGAGCAGTTTAGGATCATTACACATGCCCATAAACGTGTCAAAATCGTGTTAGAACGTGGAGAACACGAATTCTTGGGCTTCAAGGCTGTAAAACAGCTGTCTACCATTTTCTGCTGTAACTGAGCATCCCCCGCGCGTCGTGGGAGATCTGGGTGAGTCTCTCGCGTGGCGCCTGGGATTCCAAAGTTTCAGAATTGGCAGAACAGGTCCCTGCAGCACGTTTAAGGTATTTTTGACGCGTTTAACCCTCGTTAACCCAAAATTTAGGCTTTACAAGGACGTTAAAGCATAGGGAACTTGAAATATGCTCAGAAATGTCACGGATGTTGGCTCGCTTGGTCGTACGGTTGCGGTTTTCGGTTAATTACGACGAAAATCGTAACGAACGCACAAATGACCGTAAACGCGTAACGAATGATATTTTTGCATTCTAATCACTAAAATGCAAGATTTTAATGATTACAAAATTTTTTGGATGTGCGTACATATTCTGAATAACGACATACGCGAATCGACATAGTTTCGCAGAATTTGCAAAATAGCCCCTGAGCTTGAATAAACTTGTTTTTGCCATACCAAACCCTTCAAAACTTATTTCTAAGTTATGTAAGGGATATTTAAGGTATGTTTTAGCTTGTGTCAAAGTTCCGAAGTGTATGTCACGTTAAACTGATTACGTTTGCGTAACAGCTTGCGATTTCACTTTAAGAAGCGATTCGAAAGATTAAAATTGTACAAGGACTGAAATGTGTGAATGTCACATATAATTATACAATTCTCGTGAATGAGACACAAGATCTCATTGGATTCGAAATTGTTCAGAATTGTACGATGGTTGAAAAGGCACAGATGTTACAAATGATATGTGGATAAACTACAAGAGAAGCAATCTAAGAGTGATTGTGTTTTATATATGGTTAAGAATAAGAACTATACCTTAGTTTTTCAATTCTTTGTTATTGTCTTCATGTTTGGTAATGTTTTCTTTATGTGTTTAGTAACATAGTTTTTTTTTTATTTGCTTGCAGATTCATTTGCAAGGGTGTGATGTTGCTATAGAATTCTAGGTTGGCCCAAGAATCCAACGAGTAGTTGTGCTCAGGTGAGTATATAGGCCATATCCAATATTCCTTAATCAACCTAAATCCAACGAGTAGTTGTGCAAGGATTTTATCTATTTTGTTAGGCATGTCGTGTTAGGATTGAGCATATAAATCAAATAACTGAACCATAAACGAAGAACGCGACTAACCGAGGGTTAATAATCAACACATAGCACCACAAATATCAAACACCAAACAGACGCACCCGTCGCGACGCGCGTGCATTTCCACTTTAAAAATATTAATTTAGTAATGTCTTCAAGTCTTTAAGCCAACTTTTTCCTTCTGAAAGAGTTACTTTTAGTTTTTTTTTGTTTGTAAAAAGATGGTAATTTTGACCCATTTACTTGTAAACGAGTTGATTTCAGTTGTATTTTTATCTAAAACGGGTCAAATAAAACAATTTAAGTAAAATGGGATGACCCAAATGGACTGAACTGATATGGATATGTAAACTTATACTAAACTGGTTTCACCTTTATCGACTCCTTGAAATGCAGATGATTAGTTATTGAGTACATGGTGGTCGAGACTTGATAGTCGGTTTCAAAGATTCTAAAGAGGTAATGTTCCTTACAATCTTCACTTTATGGACTTACATCCTTTTTATACTTATATCTTGGAAATACACCATATAATTAGAGGTAACAAATTTTGATCCATTTATATTGGGTTGTCTTATATGTAGATGGTTAAAAAATATGAAGCTATAAAATTTTATCCTAAATGAGTTAAAATAAGAGCTTAAAGTTGCCCAAAGTGAAATGGGTTTATATTTAAATACATGCCCTTATTCAAGTTCAATGATTAGTATTTTTTTAATATTTTTGCAGGTCTTTTATTTTCTATACTTGTAACTGGCATTTTGACTAATGCTATAAAAGATGCTACTAGACGACCTAGACTAACAAAAGAGTGGTAACTGGCATTATCGGCTATTATTGGCTCATTTGTGGTAACTGGTTGACTAACAAAAGAGTGGATGCTTAATGCTTATAACTGCAATAACGTATATTTGCCTACTTGGTGAGTACACTATACATGTTTTTTTTTTTTTCATATATTCATATTTCATCGAGTTTAGTCTAGACCCTAACTGTGAAACTACCATCTTTTGTATTGTTCATGCTGCTAGATATATACAACATCGGCTGGGTCCATGTCCTATAGTTGGAATTTGTTTCTTTTATTATTATTTTTCTCATGTACTATGGTTTACTTATCCGATGTTTCACAAGAACTTGCCGATGAAGCTCTGTTTTGGGGGCTTTTGGCTTTTATGCTTTCGTTAGCATAATGTGTATCATTACAATTCTTTATATTTTGTGGGTTTAGGTTTAGGTTTAGTCTAAACGGGTTCGGGTCAGTTTCAGGTTGAACCCGCGAACCCGTTTAGGTTAACGGGTCGGGTTCGGGTCAACGTGGTGGGGTTGGCGGGTTGACACGTTTAACACATTTATACCATATTATAGTTTTTACAATATATTTTATGTCATAAATTAAACGGGGTGTGTATTTTATGCCGCCGTTATAACTTAAAAAGAGAAATGAACGTAGATTTTATAATTTAAATATGATATTATTATATACATTTGTGTTTTTAAGTAAATTTTAGTTTTAATATATTAACTTCAGAAAAAAAATAAAATAATTCGGGTTGAACGGGTCGTGTTCGGGTTCATATGTATGATATGTTTTTCGGGTTCAGGTCGGGTTCGGGTTTGTGTAATTTTTTTAGGTTCCGGTTGGGTTGAACCCGCAAACCCGCGAACATGACCCGTTTACCACCCCTACTGTTTTAGCATGTGTCAGCCCTCCTCATACTAATGGCTTGTGTTTGTAGGATTTGAGCTTGCTTTGGGATTAGCTAAATCTGTTTCTTAACCGACACCAATTGCAGCTGCTACATAAGAGCTTTAGAAGGTTGTTGTCTTTTTATAATAACAAAAAATTTGGGTTTGGTAAGTTGTAGTTCTTTGGAATGTCTGTGAGTATTATTTTTAAGTTTCTTGTGGTGTTAGTTACTTTTGTCGTTGCTCTGGGAGTGGGGCGGTTCTATATATATGATAAGGTTCTTGTGAAAACCACCTTTATTGCGAGAACCCCCTTTATTGCAAAATAAAATCTAAAAAAAATCAAAAAGCACTCAAAAATAATAATTTTTAATATTTTAAAAAAAAAAACGCTATATTTCGTTTAAAAAAAAAACTTTTTTTTCGAGTAACAGTTATCCATGCACATGTGCATATGTATCATAACTTCGACAAATTCCGTAATACATTATCAGTAGTAGACAATTGCACTTTAATTTACAATACCCTCCATAATACACTACTTTTTACATTACCAATATTCAAAATGCACATCTGCATCATTATGTAGAACCATTATATAACGTGTTTTGCTACAAAAAGTTTGTGATTTTGAATGTTGAAGTATGCTCATATACATGTTTTTTGGTTAGTTGTATCTAGTGGTTGATGGTTTGGTTATAGTTGTCACTTTATGATGTAATATGTTGATTGGATGGTATAAATTGTGTTGATATACATGTAATAAAGTGAAAATATTGGTATTGGTATTGTATTATAGATGGTAGGAGGTAATGGTATTGTGTTATGGATGGTAGGAGGTAATGGAAGTGTATTATGGATGGTATGATAGATGAAAGAGAAAGTGTATTCAAAGTAGTGTACCAAAACACCTTATTTCATGTTGATACATATAGATGCACATGTGCATTTCTAATATTCATAACGTAAAAAGTAGTGTATTACACATGGTAGTGTAAATGAAAGTACAAGTGTCTAATATTTGTAACGTATTACGAAATGTGTCGAAGAAATGATACATATGCACATGTGCATGGTAGTGCATCATGGATGAAATGATAGATGAAAAATAAAGTGTATTCAAAGTAGTGTACCAAAACACCTTATTTCATGTTGATACATATAGATGCACATGTGCATTTTTTAATATTCGTAACATAAAAAGTAGTGTATTACACGAAATCAAAGTACAATTGTCCAATGTTTGTAATATATTACGGAATTTGTTAAACAAATGATAAAAATGTACATGTGCATGGATAACTGTTACTCAAATTTATTTATTTTTTGAATATTTTTTTTATTGGTGACGAAATAAAGCGAATTTTTCAAAAAAAATATTAGAAAAAAACTTTGGGTGTTTTTTAGATTTTTTATGTATTTTTGGGTGGTTTTCGCGATTCTCGCAATAAAGGTTCCTAATGGATATAATTATATATATATATAGAGAGAGAGAGAGAGAGGATCATGAGAAAACTAGATATAATATGTATATATGTGCACTATATGTGTACTACACATGTGCATTATATGTATATGTTGCACATGTGCATTATGTTTTTTTATTATTTTTTTTTAAAAGTTTTTTTATATAATATATATAGCAAATTTTTATAAAAAATGAAAAAAAAATAAAAATTTTGATATGTTTTTTTGGCCTTTTTAGTTAGTTTTTTGGTTTTCTCATTTAAACTAGTTTTCTCATGATCCATCCCTTATATATATATATATATATATATATATATATATATATATATATATTTTATAGGAGAACGGATCCGTTAGGAACCACGCTTTATTGCGAGAACCGCGAGAACCACATTTATTGCAAAATAAAATCTAAAAAAAAATCAGAAAAGCACTCAAAATTTTTTGTTTAATATTTGTTTTTATAAAAATCGTTATATTTCGTTTCCCAAAAAAAATTTCGAGTAACAATTATCCATGCACATGTACATACATATCATAACGTCGACAAATTCCGTAATACATTATCAGTAGTAGACAATTGCACTTTAATTTACAATACCTGTCACACACCGACTCGCAGCGGAAGACAATTGTAGGGTGCGGCAGACACATGGTAATCCCCCATAAATTAGAAAAACGTGATATCATATAAAGAAAGAACCTCGGTTACAACATACATAAAATATCATATTACAGACCACAAGTTCAAGTACGGTACTACGAGCCACTACAACTCTTATTCTTCTACATTCTGCTACCCAAGCCATCCACACACACGATCCTTAGTCCTGTTTAGTTTTTCCTGAAATGCATGTTAGTTTTAAAAGGGTCAGCTAAACGTTGCGTGAGTTCCACTGGTTTAGTTGTTGTGAAACAATGGGTGTTAACAAGTTTAATTGCACTGGTCACAGTCACAGATGGAATTACACGAAGAGCACAAGTGAAACCTGGACTATTTTAACTGTGCCGTGTCATGTTCGACATCTCAGCACACCGGGCCGTGTCACGTTCGACACCTCAGCTCATTCACTACGTCACGTGCAGTTGAATGTCCCCAAAGTAATTATGCCTGACAACATAACCAAGGTTAGGACGCTTGCAGACCTTGTTGCCGACATCCGGTCGGGCGCAGCCTGGGTTTGTCAGACCAATAGTACTATCCACTGCCCCATAAGGCTTACGTTAGTCACTTGTAGTGGGAATGTGGTTCGTTAGATAATTCACATCCTCACAAGTTGGTGCAATTAACACAGTTTGTAACATGCAAATCACCATAGAAAACAGTAAAACAGTTTAAAAGTGGGGGAGTGAAACTCGCCCACAAGTTGGTGTAATTAACACAGTTTGTAACATGCAAGTCCCCAGAAAACAGTAAAACAATTTAAAAGCGGGGAAGTGAACTCACAGTGCGAGTAGTCTCAACAAAAGAATGATCAAGCGACTGGATCAACTTTAATATCACACATGCAAGTATGGATTCAAATTAGAATCTTAGTTGGTAATGGTTATAACTTGGACCTGGTCAGGAGTCTTTACTCCGGATTGAGTTTGTAGGACACTGGTAAGGTGATGAATGTCAAGGTAGTATTAGTTTTCAGTTTGGCTTCCGGGCACTGTTTCGTGTGCCAGCACAGTCAGTAGTTTAACGTGTTCGGATAATGGTACGGGAATACCATTAGTGTCAACACGTGGTTATTTAAGAATGATTAACTTTTTATTAAGGGAGTTTCGGTGTTTGGGGAGTCTAAGTTGCTCAAATTTGAGTTTCCATTTTCACCGTCGGGAATTTTTCAAAACTGTCTTAGGATACACCCACAGTGCCCAATTTGCCCAGGATTCTCCTGGATACTCCCGGTGTTCCCGTTTTAGTATTTGTCAGGTTGGGTTAGCTCCCGGTTTCGGCAGGTTCGTTATACGGTAAACTGCCGAAATTGATTAAAAATAACCTATTTTTAATTCCATAAATTTTCATTTAATCTATAATTTGAATAAAAATCTGTAAATTTTTATACAAGTTAGTAGAAATCTGTAGATTATGGAAAAAATTATTTGGGAACTTATTTTGACCTTTTCTTTATTTAAATAAATTATTTATAAAACAATATTTAATCAAATAATTAAATTAATTATCATCAGTGGTCCAAAAATTCCCAAAACATTCCAGAACATCCTATACATGTCTAGGAACTTCTCACAAAAATTGGAGATTTTTCCGATTTCGTTTCGGTGCGTTCCCGGCTACCGAAAACTCGCAAAACGCGGATTTTTATCCCAAGTCAAAACTCAACCAATGGACTCTGAAATTTTCCAGAACACTCCACATATGTTCCTCAGTGTCTCTGTAAAATTTGGTGATTTATTGAATTCATTTAGTAATTTTTCCGAAATTCTTTCGGTAAAACAGTAAAAAATTCACCAAAAATCGTAGAAATTTCCAAAAATTCTAAACGTTTATGTGGAGCTTCCTGACAATACCCTACATCACCACACCAAATTTCAGCTCAATCAAAGTATCACGGACCAAGTTATACCCAAAACAATAATCTGCCTACTCTAGATTCGGTTTTCGGGCGATATACCTAACGCGGGCTCTGTTTCCGCAGGTTTTTCTTGAGTCCAGAAGGGTGTAGGAGCTATATTCAGTACCTACACATCAAGTACAATCCAAATATGATATAACTTAGATCAATCAAGCTTTGTTTCATGGTTTTTCGGTTAATCGAATAATTATGCGATTTTTGTCGAATAGGTGTTGATTAGGGTATCAAACCCCAAAGATTTGTCACCATGGCTGCCCTATAACACCAGGGAATTCCCAAGGTGTTCTTATTCAGCCCATAATCTAGATTAAACCTTTAAAAATCATGGATTAAAAAGGGTTTTCATGACTTAAACCAAGTTTTCTCAAGAAATCATAATTAGAACCTTAAGAAACAAGATTTATACCTTTGATTTGGTTATGTTTAAGGTTGAAATCAGCTGAATTGAAAGTGTTTTAGTGCAGGTTTGAAGAAGAAACTAAGTAAAAATGATATAATAATAAGAATTTAAAAGAAAAAAATTAATAAAATATGCGGGGTGGCGGTTTGGGGTGGGCCCCATGTGGACACCTCGTCTTCCGTGTTGCGTTTAGCTTCGTTTTCGGGTCCCGGACGCGCCGGGCTCCGTTTTTTGCGTTCTTACTGTCAAAAGACTCGGTTTTAAAAACTGAGCATAACCGTCTCGAAATCCGAGCATGGTTACGTTTTAATCATAAAAGTCTCGTATGACGTTAGTTTAAGTGTTTTTATGCTTGATTGATCGTTCCTTGCACATTTGGTTGCCTTATTAGGCCCGAAACAAAGACGTTTCCCTAACCGGGAAGCTGCTTCGTTTTGCGTGCCCGGGTTTCAATTAACTTCAAACCTTATGTCACAGTCTATGGCACAAAACTAAGTTGTTTCTGGAACTCGGAATCTTAAATGATGCTACCGATAACCCAATAATCAACGTCAAAGGTTTAATGTGTTGTTAAACGGAAAGCTCCGGTTCAACACGTAAAGGCTAAGGTCACCAACTTCACATAGTTGGTCCTTAATAGTGTCATGTTAACCATGACGTGCTCTCAGATTCCTCCGAGACATTATCAATATTGTTTAGCATAGCACACAGGTCATGCAAAGTTACAAGTTTACGTGCAATTATTGTTGTAAGCATGACTTAAAGTTTAGGACCAATTAAGGGGTACCTGATTTCATCATGGGTATCACAGTCTCCCCTGGTTAAGAAATTTCGTCCCCAAAATTTACCATGTCTAGCTAGGGGAAAAGGTGAGGATATTTTCTACGGAATTCATCCTTTCATTCCCAGGTATATTCAGGTCCTTGTTTCGAGTTCCACCGGGCTTTATCCAGTGAAATCTTGTTGTGCCTTACCTGCTTAACTCTGCCATCAACTATTTCTACCGGTTCTTCCACAAACTGGAGTTTATCATCAACGTGTATGTCTTCCAATGGTATCTGGGTGGCCTCGTCCGAAAGGCACTTCTTTAAGTTCGAAATGTGGAAGACATTATGAATGGCACTAAGCTCGGTTGGTAGCTTTAATCGATATGCTACGGGACCTACTTTTTCGAGGATCTCTTAGGGTCCAATGTATCACGGGGCTAACTTTCCGGTCTTCCAAATCTGATAACGCCTTTCCATGCGATACTTTTAACGATAGCGGTTTCCTACGTACATCAGCGCAACTCTTTTTCCGACTCTGAGCAGCTTTTAGACGATTCCGAATCTGATGGATCTTATCGGTCGTTTCCTGAACTAGTTCAGACCCTGTTAGTTGAGTGTCACCTACTTCGGCCCAATAAAGTGGTGATCGGCACTTTCGACCATAGAAAATTCCATTGGCACTTTCAGCCCAATATGGGGCTGCCTGTATGCTACTGTGGTAACTATTGTTATATGGAAATTCCACTAGTGGGAGATGCTTGTCCCAGCTTCCTCCGGAATCTAAGACACAAGCACGAAGCAAGTCCTCTAGTGTCTGAATCGTGCATTTCGATTGGCCATCGATTTGGGGATGGTAGGTAGTGCTCAAATCAATTCGCGTCCCCAAAGCTTCTTGTAACTTTTGCCAGTACCGCGAGGTGAAATGGCTGTCTCGGTCGGAAATAATAGCAATTGGGACACCATGTCTGGCTACGATCTCGCTCGTGTAAATTTCGGCCAACTTGTCGGTTTTATAAATGGTATGGATCGGAATAAAATGTGCGGTTTGGTCAATCTCTCTACGATTACCCAAATCGCGTCATGACCACGAGGCATTCTTGGAAGATGGGTCACGAAATCCATCGTGATTTGCTCCCATTTCCTTTGCGGTATCTTAGGTTGTTGTAACATTCCCGAGAGTTTCTGATATTCTGCCTTGACTCGCGCACGAGTCAAGCATTCGCTCACATATTCGGCTACGTCCTTTTTCATCCCCGGCCATCAATATAATTCTTTAAGGTCGTGGTACATCTTATCTGTACCAGGGTGAATCGAATATTTCAATTTATGAGCCTCATCCATGATCAATTGTTTCAGCTCTGAACTTGCAGGAATCCACACTTGATTCTTGAAATACCACACCTCGTCCGTTTTCCTTACAAAACCTTTCTCATTCCCGTGCAATCCTTGGCCGGGTAACTGGCTTTCCTCCAGGGCTTGCATCTGCGCGTTCCGGATTTGATCTAGCAGGCTTGTCTGCACAATCATTCCCAAGGCTCTCACTCGAAGGGGTTTAATTCGATCCTTCCTACTTAGCGCATCCGCTACCACGTTAGCTTTCCCAGGGTGGTACTTTATCTCACAGTCGTAATCATTTAACAATTCCACCCATCTGCGCTGCCTCATGTTCAGGTCTTTTTGGTCGAAGATATGTTGGAGGCTTTTGTGATCGCTATACATAGTACACTTGGTACCATATAAATAATGTCTCCAAATCTTTAATGCGAATATAACTGCGCTAAGTTCCAAATCATGCGTCGTGTGATTCTTTTTGTGCACCTTAAGTTGTCTAGAAGCGTATGCAATAACTTTATTCCTCTGCATAAGGACACATCCAAGCCCTTGTCGCGATGCGTCACAATACACAACAAAGTCGTCATTGTCTTCAGGTAATCTCAGGATTAGGGCCTCACGTAACTTTCGTTTCAACAGCTGGAACGCTGTTTGCTGATCTTCACTCCATTCATACTTCCTGTCCTTTTGTGTCAAAGCGGTTAGCGATTGGGCGATACTTGAGAAGTTTTCGATGAAGCGGCGGCAATACCCTGCCAGTCCTAAGAATTGGCGTATTTCTTTTGGAGATTTCGACGCCGGCCAATTCTTGATTGCTTCTATCTTGCTTGGATCCACGTGGATTCCATATTGATCCACCACATATCCTAAAAATTGCACGGCTTGCAACCAAAAGTCGCACTTAGACAATTTAGCGTACAGTTGTTCTGTCCATAGTATCTCCAAAGTAGCACTGTAGTGATGCTCGTGCTCGTCCTTGCTTTTGGAGTATATCAGAATGTCGTCAATAAAGATGATGACAAATTTGTCAAGGTATGGCTTACACACCCTGTTCATGAGGTCCATGAACATAGCCAGTGCGTTAGTTAATCCAAAGGGCCTAACTAGGAACTTATATTGCCCATAACGAGTTCGAAACGCCGTCTTAGGAACATCGTCCTCTTGGACCTTCACTTGATGTTAACCTGACCGAAGGTCTATCTTAGAAAATTACCGGGCTCCTTGTAGCTGATCAAAAAGATCATCGATCCTTGGAAGAGGATAACGATTCTTAATAGTGACCTTGTTCAATTCCCTGTAGTCGATGCACATTCGGAAGCTATCGTCCTTCTTCTTCACAAACGGGGGCTCCCCAGGGGAATAACTAGGACGGATGAAACCATGATCAAGTAACTCCTGCAGCTGCGTCGATAGTTCTTGCATCTTGGACGGTGCAAGATGATATGGGGCTTTGGCAATGGGTGTCGTTCCTGGTATTAGGTCGATGCGAAACTCGACTTGCCGATTAGGCGGCAATCCGGGCAATTCTTCCGGGAACACATCAGGGTATTCACATACTACCGGGATGTCTTCAATAAGCTTCTCAGCTGGTTCCTCCGTCCTGAGGCTAGCTAAAAACACGTCACAACCCTGTCGTATATGCTTCAATGCCTTGAGGTGATATATGAGGTTCAGCATGGTACCTAACTTCTCTCCCTGTACCATAATTGCATTTGTCGGGGATAAAGGAATCTTCACAACCTTTTGTTCACACAACACTTCCGCAAGATGGCTGGACAGCCAGTCCATTCCTACGACGATGTCAAAACTACCCAATTCTACGGGTAAAAGATCGATAGTAAATTGTTAACCGTTAAGGGTTATAGGGAAGTTACAAATGAGTTGGTGACTAATGATCGGTTTCCCATTAACAAGTTCGACAGTATAGGGTTGTTTTAAATCAATTGCAGGCATATTCAATAATGGCAAAAACTCAATCGAAACATAACTTCTATTTGCTCCCGTATCAAATAACACTGACGCAAATTGATCGGAGATGAGGAACGTACCTGAAACCAGATTGGGATCCTGGCGTGCGTCACCAGACCCCATGACAAAGGCACGACCTTGAGCTGCATTTGAGGTAGATGCTTAGTTCTGTGTATTCCTTCCTGCCATCTGCTGAGCTAACTTTGGGCAACTATTTCGTAATTGCTCCGTACTGCCACATCCATGGCACGTACGAGGGTAGGTAACCTGTTGCGTTGGTCGTTGGGGTTGCTGCTGTAGAGGCTGAGACTTAGGAGGTTGAAAACGAGTTGGTTTAGGATCTGGTTTCATGGACATCTTACAATTTCGGGCATAATGCCCATTCCTATGACACCTCGAGCATATCACTGCTCGGCACACACCAAAGTGGTGGAAAGTGCACTTGTTGCACTTTGGGGCTTTTCCTTTATAGTTATCAGAGTTACCGGTTGGGGTAGTCATGGTGTAACTCTGGCTAATTGCTTTCCCTTTCTTCGGTGTTGCTGCCCCGGCTCGATTACTTTCTGGGGCTTCTCGCTTATTCCCTATCACTAATCCATTCGGTCCTTCCGTTCCACTAAATTTCATTGGGTTGTATTCCATGACGTGTGTATACGTGCAAACTAGTCTAACCTTGTTTTGCGCGTTGTTTGGATTGTCGTTTTGACCTACGGGTCATGGTTGTGGGTTCGATTGTGGGTTAGCATTGATACCGGAGCTAACCTGCGCCACAATCGTGGGAATAACGACCTGAAGCTGTTGCGCTATAATTTGCGCAATTTCTGCCTCAGTCAATTGCGGTGCGCGTTTTGGGGCCATTCTATTATAAACAATAGATGTATATGTATCAAGGTCATGTATCCAGTTAACCCATATCCCATATTCGGTTAAAACACATCGCACACTTCATCACACACATGAGTCTATGACACATATAGTCAAAAGCATCGTCATATATGTATATAATATCGTCATCATACAAGCGTCAAAATTTGCACATAGACTTAACCCATAAGGGCCAGTGCTTAAATGTGATGTCAAAACAGGTCACCAAAGTGACGTACATAAGTCATACCAAAGAGAACACGAACTACGAAACGGAGAAATACTACGACTACATCACCACCTTGACATGGGTATAACCTAGTGCTTGGTAGGATGGGCAAAAGATACATCGTGTCTGTCTATACTAAGAAAGAAAACCATACTAAGATCGCCACAACCAACACGTCAAACCCACAAAACCTGCCCCCAGGCCTATGATAGTACCGATGCATCCATACAACATCGCCCGAGAATGATCCTGGTGCTGATGAACATAACCCATACCCTGCTGTAATGCAATGATCGCCTGTTGTAAGACGATCAAGTAATCTCCCATCGCTCTCCTATGTTGCTCGTCCTCATCCCTCGCCATCCGTAGCAAGGAGATCTGCTCGAACAAATACCCCATCAAACTGCTCTCGGTGATGGGAGCAAGTGTCTCCTGAGGAGGAACTGGTATGCCCCAGACCGGGGGTGTAGACTCTCTAACCGGGCGAGAAGGGCCACCTCGCTCATAAGTATGAAAAGGAGAAAAGTCCTCTCTAGGTGGTGTCAGAAAACGGTCGGTAAAATGCTGCTGGGTCCCTACGGGTACGGGTATCAGACGAATAGGGGAAACGGGTGGTGTACACACAGGCACAGGGACAGGCACCCTCCGACGAGCCGTCTGTCGGAGGCCGTGGGTGGGTATCTCGTAGGAACTAGGTGAAGAGAGTGAGTAAGCACTCCAGGTAGGAGGAGTCTCTGGTGTAGGTAACCTAGGTGTTACCGGCTCCCACTCCCAATGCCCTGTGGCGGGAGTAGGGCTCCGAGGAACAGGTCCTACTGGTATAACAACATCCGGGGTACGACTATGCTCCGAGGAGCTAGTCGGGTGGTGAGGTGGGGAACGGTAGGCGCTCGAGATCTCTCCCTTGCGCCTAGTACGAGGTCTAGGTGGGTAAGGACCACAACAGTAACCAAAAGGATCTGGCTCGTTGCTCGATGTCAAGGGGGTTATCAGCGATCCTCCTCAGGATCGGTCTCCGCATGAGAGGTAGTATGGCGACTCGAATGATGAGACATGATATCTGTAGAAAGAAAACCACATACAACGCTGATTTGACTGCCCGACATAACCAACTCAACATCCCACAATTATACACATAAGCACGTATTGCACACAATTCTGATTTTTAAGATTTTTAAAAATTATTCATGGTTAGTGACGTTAGTAGACAGATTCCCATCCTATCTCAATGACGTTCCCAGAACTCCCAAGTATGAGCAGATAAATTATTGTGTTCCATACCACAACAATTTATTTGCCCCACAAGGTCGTCCTGGTAATAGCTACACTACTCAGTCTCTAGAGGTTCTCAGCGTGTGGAGACTAACTTAGGATTATAGTCTAGGTTCTTTAGAGATACATAGTTTGCTATAACCGAAGGGTCTGATACCATCTTCTGTCACACCCCGACTCGCAGCGGAAGATAATTGCAGGGTGCGGCAGACACATGGTAATTCCCCGTAATTTAGAAAAACGTGATATCATATAAAGAGGGAACATTGGTTACAACATACATAAAATATCATATTACAGACCAAAAGTTCAAGTACGGTACTACGAGCCACTACAGCTCTTATTCTACTACATTCTGCTACCCAAGCCATCCACACACACGATCCTTATTCCTGATTAGTTTTTCCTGAAATGCAAGTTAGTTTTAAAAAGGGTCAGCTAAACGCTGCGTGAGTTCCATTGATTTAGTTGTTCTGAAACAATAGGTGTTAACAAGTTTAATTGCACTGGTCACAGTCACAGATGGAATTACACGAGGAGCACAAGTGAAACCTGGACAATTTTAACTATGCCGTGTCACGTTTGACACCTCAGCACACTGGGTTGTGTCACGTTCGACACCTCAGCCCATTCACTACGTCACGTGCAGTTGAATGTCCCCAAAGTAGTTATGCCTAACAACATAACCAAGGTTAGGACGCGTGTAGACCTTGTTGCCGACATCCTGTCGGGCGTGGCCTGGGTTCGTCAGACCAATATTACCATCCACTGCCCCATAAGGCTTACGTTAATCACTTGTAGTGGGGATGTGGTTCGTGTGTTAGATAATTCACATCCTCACAAGTTGGTGCAATTAACACAGTTTGTAACATGCAAATCACCCAAGAAAACAGTAAAACAGTTTAAAAGTGGGGAGTGAAACTCGCCCACAAGTATGCAAGTCCCTAGAAAACAGTAAAACAATTTAAAAGCGGGGAAGTGAACTCACAGTGCGAGTAGTCTCAACAAAAGAATGATCAAGCGACTGGATCAACTTTAATATCACACATGCAAGTATGGACTCAAATCAGAATCTAAGTTGGTAATGGTTATAACTTGGATCTTGTCAGGAATTTTTACTCCGGATTGAGTCTATAGGACACTGGTATGGTGATGGATGTCAGGGTAGTATTAGTTTTCAGTTTGGCTTCCGGGCACCGTTTCGCATGCCAGCCACAATCAGTAGTTTAACGTGTTCAGATAATGGTACAGGAATACCAATAGTGTCAACACGTGGTTATTTAAGAATGATTAACTTTTTATTAAGGGAGGGAGTTTAGGTGTTTATTTTAGGGGACCCCATACTTTTGTGAACATCGTCAGAAAACACAATCTTTAAAGATATTTTTGACTGTTTCAAATTAATGGGTTTCATGACCGGGAGTCTAAGTTGCCCAAATTTGAGTTTCCATTTTCACCGTCGGGAATTTTCCGTAATTGTCTTAGGACACACCCACAGTTCCCAATTTGCCCGGGAATCTCCTGGAATACTCCCGGTGTTCCAGTTTTAGTATTTGTCGGGTTGTGTCAGCTCCCGGTTCCGGCAGGTTCGTTATACGGTACACTGCCGAAATTGATTTAAAATATCCTATTTTTAATTCCAAAAATTCCCATTTAATCTATAATTTGAATAAAAATCTGTAAATTTTTAGACAAGTTAGTAAAAATCTGTAGATTATGGAAAAAATAATTTGGGAACTTATTTTGACCTTTTCCTTATTTAAATAAATTATTTATAAAACAATATTTAATCAAATAATTTAAATTAATTATCATCATTGGTCCAAAAATTCCCAAAAAAATTCAGAACATCCTATACATGTCTGGGAACCTCTCAAAAAAATGAGATTTTTCTGATTTTGTTTCCGTGCGTTCCCGGCTACCAAAACTCGCAAAAACGTGGATTTTTTTCCCAAGTCAAAACTCAACCAATGGACTCTGAACTTTCCTAGAACACTCCACATATGTTCCTCAGTGTCTATGTAAAATTTGGTGATTTATTGAATTCGTTTGGTAATTTTTCAGAAATTCTTTTGGTAAAAGAGTAAACAATTCACCAAAAATCGTAGAAAATTCCAAAAATTCTAAACGTTTACGTGGACCTTCCTAACAATACCCTACATCACCACACCAAATTTCAGCTCAATCCAAGTATCACGGACTAAGTTATACCCAAAACAATAATATGCCTACTCAAGATTCGGTTTTCGGGCGATATACCTAAGCAAGCTCCGTTTCCGCAGGTTTTTCTTGAGTCCAGAAGGGTGTAGGTGCTATGTTCAGTACCTACACATAAAGTACAATCCAAATATGCTAGAACTTAGATCAATCAAGCTTTGTTTCATGGTTTTTCGGTTAATCGAATAGTTATGCGATTTTTGTTGAATAGGTGTTGATTAGGGTATCAAACCCCAAAGATTTGTGACCATGGTTGCCATATAACACCAGGGAATTCCCAAGGTGTTCTTATTTAGCCCATAAATTTGGTGATGTTTAAGGTTGAAATCAGCTGAATTGAAAGTGTTTTAGTGCAGGTTTGAAGAAGAAACTAAGTAAAAATGAAATAATAAAAAGAATTTAAAAGAAAAAATAATAAAATATGGGGGGTGGCGGGTTGGGGTGGGCCCGATGTGGCCTCCTCGTGCTTCTTATTGCGTGCTAAAAGATGATGTTTATCTTCCGTGTTGCGTTGAGGTTCGTTTTCGGGTCCCGGACGCGTTCTCGATTCGCGAAACGGGCTTCGTTTTTCGCGTTCTTACTGTCAAAAGACTAGGTTTTAAAAACTGAGCATAACCGTCTCGAAATTCGAGCATGTTTACGTTTTAATCATAAAAGTCTCGTCTGACGTTAGTTTAAGTGTTTTTAACCTTGATCGATCGTTCCTTGCACATTGGGTTGCCTTATATTAGGCCCGAAACGAAGACGTTTCCCTAACCGGGAAGCTGCTTCATTTTGCGTGCCCGGGCTTCGATTAGCTTCAAACCTTATGTCACAGTCTATGGCACAAAACTAAGTTGTTTCTGGAACTCGGAATCTTAAATGATGCTACCAATAACCCAATAATCAACGTCAAAGGTTTAATGCGCTGTTAAACGGAAAGCTCCAGTTCAACACGTGTTTAAAGGCTAAGGTCACCAACTTCACATCGTTGGTCCTTAATAGTGTCATGTTAACCATGACGTGCTCTCGGATTCCTCTGAAACATTATCGATATTGTTTAGCAAAGCACATAAGTCATGCAAAGTGACAAGTTTATGTGCAATTATTGTTGTAAGCATGACTTAAAGTTTAGGACCAATTAAGGGGTACCTGGTTTCATCATGGGTATCATAATACCATCCCTAATACACTACTTTTTACATTACCAATATTCATAATGCACATGTGCATTATTATGTATAACCATTATATAACGTGTTTTGGTAAAAAAGTTTGTGATTTTGAATGATGAAGTAGGCCCATATACATGTTTTTTGGTTAGTTATATCTAGTGGTTGATGGTTATTATAGTTGTCACTTTATGATGTAATATGTTGATTGGATGGTAAAAATGGTGTTGATATACATGTAATAAAGTGAAAATATTGGTATTGGTATTGTACTATAGATGGTAGGAGGTAATGTTATTGTATTATGGATGGTAAGAGGTAATGGAAGTGTATTCTGGATGGTATGATAGATGAAAGAGAAAGTGTATTTAAAGTAGTGTACCAAAACACCTTATTTCATGTTGATACATATAGATTCACATGTGCATTTCTAATATTCGTAACGTAAAAAGTAGTGTGTTGCACATGGTAGTGTAAATGAAAGTGCAATTGTCTAATATTTGTAACGTATTACGGAATTTATCGAAGAAGTGATACATATGCACATGTGCATGGTAGTGTATTATGGATGGAATGATAGATGAAAGAGAAAGTATATTCAAAGTAATGTACCAAAACACCTTATTTCATGTTGATACATATAGATGCACATGTGCATTTCTAATATTGGTAACGTAAAAATTAGTGTATTACACGTGGTAGTGTAAATGAAAGTACAATTGTCCAACGTTTGTAATGTATTACGGAATTTGTCAAAGAAATGATAAAAATGCACATGTGCATGGATAACTGTTACTCAAGTTTATTATTTTTTATTTTTTGAAATTTTTTTATTGTATACGAAATACAACGATTTTTCCATAAAAAAATAAAAAAATTGGGTGTTTTTTAGATTTTAAGGCATCACTGTTTGTATTCACGCTGGTTCTCGCGGTTCTCACAATAAAGGGTAGTTCCTAACGGATCCTTATCCTATATATATGTTTCTCTTATACATGTGTATGTCCAAAAAGTTGTTTGTACTTTAGTTAATATCGTTCAGACAATGGTTTTTTTTATACAAGCGGTCTGCATAGTCAATTGTACATATGTGTATTTTGATTGATACACACATGTATGTTTGTCCTATACATGTGTATGTACATAAAAGTTCACACGTGTACCATAATTTTGGTGTAGCAGTTTTATTAATTTTGAATGTAGTCCGTTGTACACTGGTGTATTGACCGTGTGGACATGTGTATGATTATGTTATACATATGTGTATGTACACAAGGTTTACATTTCTAGTGTAGTGGTTAATGGCTAACTCTTTATTGAGCGAGTAATTTGTGTTCGGAATCGCATCTGGTATAGGGCTGTATCATTTCCAAATGAAGGAATTGCAACCAAGTAAGTGGATAAATGCTGGTCTCGTGAATTGCTTTGCATCAGTCCTAAATTATGACGAAATTGAACGAACAAAAGATGCAAATATTTTTGGGGATGCCGATAAAATCAAGGGGACAAAGCTGCAATTGTTTTGCCATACTGATTGTTTTGTAAGTGTAAATGTTTATTCTATATTTGTGAATTTTGTTCAATACGCATTCATGGGTTGATATGTATATAATGATTTTTGTTCTTTTATGGGTTCAGGCAGAAGACATTCAGTTGAATCAAAAGTACGACGATTCGGTGCGCATTGAAAAATTCAGGAGTGCTTTGTTCATGGTGGTTGAGAAAAAACCATCACTAATGGGTTTGTCGGATTACTGTGTCGTATGTTATTTCCCGATCCTTGAATACCACCATTTTTATTTGGTTTGCTTTGATCTTGAGAACATGGCGATAACGGTAATCGACAACATGGCTGTAGTGGAAAGCCCCATTCATCCCACCCATGATGATGATTGTTTCAATAAGACGACGCCGTATAAAGTGGTAATTAACATTTAAATACATATAGTTTTGTTCCTTGGATGTCATCTTTTTAACTGATTATGACATGATATTTGATTACAGAAGGATGTTTTCGCAAAGTATCTGAAGCTGGTTAATCCTCCAAAGTATCGGCAGATTGAAAATGTAGTGCCACAAAGGTTGGATTTTGATTGGAAGACTGTCGGCAACACGGTTGATTGTGGGGTCTTTGTTATACGTCATATGGAAACTTGGTTCGGATTAACAGTTGATAAATAAGAAAGTAGTTTCCCACTTGAACCGGGCCCCAAGAAAGCAACCTTGACACGTTTAAGGAAGAAATATGCGGTGAAGTTTGTGACTTCAAGCGTAAACAAGCATCGTGATCGCATATTGGCTGAAGCAAAAGAATATGGGGAGGCGTGCCATTTAGGTTAATTAGTATGTTTCTTGTTATTGATCATAATACACGTATGATGGTAGATTGTTTTGGTGTTTTTGGGTTTTGTTATGGATTGTTTGTTTTGGTTGGTTTGAGACACGTTTTGGAACTGGTATTTATTTGGAAATATAATATAGTTTACTGGTACCTACCCTATGTATGTATGCATTTGTTAAAATTCCTTTACACATATGTAAAGGACTGTACAATAACTGATTCACCATATTAGCAAATTAAGTGCTTATTGTACATACTTAGTACAACTGTGTGTAGTAATTAGATAGCAAAGTGCACATGTATATGGTTCTTTGCATATGATGTGCACATGTGTCCTGGTATTAACAGTAGCTGGCAGTTTTTGTACACATATGTACGTTTATGTGTATACCATGGAGGATCAAATAATTTAAAATACACAATTGTATATATGTACGTACGTAGAATTTCTAATGTGTGTACACAAGTGTATTAATTTAGTATCCATTTTTTTGTTTACTGAAATAGTGGGCAAACGGAGATGAAGACGTGTTTGTTCTAATTTCAGATGTAATCAAACTAAATAGCATTGCATTAACTAACATTATGAATGCAGTAAATGAAATAATGTAATCAAACTAAGTAGCAAAGCATTAACAAACAGTCACCAATGTAAGTGATTTAAAGATCAAAAATTGGAAAAGAATAAACTGGAAAATGTGTTTGTCGATGCATATTCTAAATTTTGCTAGTGTTGGCTTCGCTTTCCGATTCGTCCGATTCTAACTCTATGTCTTCATCATTTTCTTCTTCCTCTTCATCCTCGTCGGTATATGAGTCATCCTTAGTTGGATTACCTTTTTTTAAAGGGCAATTCCTTTTATCATGTGTTGTAACTCTTTTTCTACAACAATTACCTTTCCTCCGTGGCTTCTTGATAGATTTTCTTGCTTTTTCACGTGGCCCAATTGGTCTTTTATACTTGCCACAACCTTTGTTACGTATTATCTTTGGTGTCGTACATTACACCTCGTCCGGTTCAGTGTGCACAATAATTTCCTGCATTACTACGCCCTTGGGGTGTTTCATATACGTTACTTGCAACTGAATCTGAACGTTAAGATAAAAAAACTATAATTATTTAAACTACTGAGAATACATAACTATCAACCATTCAAAAAAAAACGATACACAAAAACAGCTTTTTTGTAGATGTATAATCAAGATCATCGTAATGCATCAATATGAAAAACTAATTGTTCAACACATGAATAAACATCAAATCCCGTTTTTAAAACAAAAAACATATGGAAAACAATACTGAGCAAAGAATCCGTGAATCTAGCGACAGAAAAGGTTAAAAATAAAAAACCTGGACGATTCATCGTTGTGTAAAAACGGGATCGAATTCTACTTGTTGTCTTGCGTCTTGGCTGTTGGGATCATTGCTACTAGCATCCCCCATATTCTTGTTCATAAAGAATGTTAGAGAATGGTTAGAGATTTATATGATCGCTGAAACAGAAAAAAATATTATACGCTGAAGATCGAATAGAATCGTCCTTGATATGATCAAATCAATTTTATAACGTAAAGAAATCTTCAAGTTTCCAAGAATATAGGATATGTAACTGCTAATGATAATAGCAAATGAAATATTTAAAAAAAAATAATTGTAATATTACAATCATAACCTTTTCATCAAGTAATCAAATGAATGGCTTAGATGAGTTCACTCTGTTCACAAAAAAGGTTGTTGTTCACTCATGAACCTAACCCTATATATATATATATATATATATATATATATATATATATATATATATATATATATATATATATATATATATATATATAGGGGAGGGTTATCTAGAGAACACTAAATATCATGAGAACAAATGAGAAAACTAATCAAAACCATTTCTTTTAATACCAACATCATTTTAATTAAAATACAACATCAAAAAAGAATTTACAACATCAAATAATTTATTTTTCCCCTCAAAATCATTGTTACTAGATTTTTTACACATGTGTAAATATAACAAATTTACACATGTGTAAATGGCAAATTACACATGTGTAAATGGCAAATTTACACATGTGTAAATTTTCTTTATTTACGAATTCACGTAAATTTTGACGTTTAAATTAAATTTCTAACATTTTATTCGAATAATAATGATAAGTGTAAAAAGAAATTTTGAATTTGAATTGTTTTTGACAAGGTTCTAGTGGTTTTAAAATTCGTTCTCACGGTTCTCACAATATTTAGCGTTCTCATTTAAACCTTCCCCTATATATATATATATATATATATATATATATATATATATATATATATATATATATATATATATACTAGTAAAGAACCCACGCGATGCGGCGGCGGCAATTTCATATGTTAGTTGGTGATTAAAAGCACCAACAATGTACTTATTCAGTCTGTTGGGATTGAACTCTACAAAAGAAAAGATGATAGAAAGCCAAAAACACGTCTGCTTTATATGATCCAGAATAAACAGAGTTTAGATTCATTCCTTCCAAAGACTAGCTTCCAAACCACTGATAGTTCTAACAATTACCCTATGCCAAAACTCTGCTAGTTATAAAGTCTGTTGATTCACTAAACCACTGATGGTTCAAAGGTCGGCTCTTTAAGTCAAAGGTCTGCTGGAAGTCAAAGGTCTGATCATCCTTTTGCAAAAAACATCTGCCAACACCTTCATAGAGTTTAGGTCTATCAGCGGTTAGGGTCATCAGTGCTTTACAAACAGAGTTTAGGTTAGGCAGTGGTTAGAGTTTGTTAGTATTGTTAGATGTCATTGTCAAGATGATGTCAGCATAAACTAACAGTGGTTAGGTTAGTACCATAAATAGACAGTGCATGTACTGTTCTATTCAGCTTTTCACATATTTTCACTTTATTGTCCATTCTTTTATGTGTAAGCTCGGCCTGAGGGGGAGTTAGTGATTCGTACATGTAAGTTATCTGTTAATCATTCTAATCATTTGAGTAATGAAAATATGTTATGATGAAAACTATTCTCTCGTTGATTGTGTTATAAAGTTTTAGCTGTGATTCCGCTGCAAATTCCTTTATGATTTATCATTCTGATGTAAATTCAGTTAAAACAATACAATCAATCCAAACTCAGATCCTAACAATTGGTATTAGAGCTTGGTCAGTCAAATTGATCTAATCGTCAATTTTACCTGAAAAGATCAGCTCGATTTCATGATATTGTGCTATTCTTAATTGTCAAAAACAGAGTCGAGATTGTGTAGAAATTTACGATTCATGTGGTTTTTATTGTGTTGGAGTCTACGTTGTTCTAGTTTATTATGTTGAAGTCTACGATTGTTTTCAGGGTTATTTGATGAAGAGGATCCATATCAGTCTCATATGAGTGACCGAAATGAACTTTTAAATCATAAATTCTTCAAAAGAACTGCTGGAAGTCTATCAGATCTAATTGACTCACATATCACGAAATTTTCTACGAGTTTTATAGTAGAAATTTCACGTTTATATCAGCTCTTGTATTGCTCTTCTGATTTTTTTTGTTGAAGATAATACACCTTGAGTTTTGCTTATTTTTTATAGAAAAAACTTAAGTACCTGCCTGAAGTAGAACCCTATTTTTAGAAAGGGAAGATACTTCCTCTGATAGTGAATCAAGAGGACTCTGGATGATAACCAGTTCAAATCAGATTTAAGTGTCCTTTGAAAACCTGTCCCTACAGACAAAATAGTTGTACCATCTGAGATATTCAACCTCTGCAAAAGCCTGTAAAGTGTCTTTACACAAGGACGAGCATGTGAATGAAGCTTTAACTGAAAAGTTTTAAAAACTTATGTCATTGAAAAATCTTAGAAGGACATTTTGGTCTGTCAAAACTATCCTTGCAAATTATTAGAACTTTAACAAACTTTGGCAATCAGACATCACCTTGTGAGAAATTGCTATGAGAAAGGTTTGATTTCTTTACAACATGTCCATACCAAGGATTAACTAGCAGATGTGTTGACAAAAGCATTTGATGCTTCCACATTTGACAGTTTGATATCCAGGCTTGGAATGCTAAACATGGATTAAAAAGAACTTTTCCTTGTGATCCATGTATAAATAGCAATAAAATGTTTTTAGAAAATCAGAAATTCATCCTTAAAAATAGTTAAAATTGAATTTTTCAATAAAATCCTTTAAGTCTATTCAAAGCTCTGATAGAAAAAAGAACATCTATCCACTGATGCAAACCTCTGATAGTATTAACTTTTGGTCACAACCACTGATAAGTTACTCTATCAGTAGTTAGCCAAACAACTGTCTTCCATTGTCAATCAGAGGTTACACGTGGACAGATGTTATTCGACAGTTGTTGCATCAGATGCCACGTCATCATCACTTTTTGAAACTCTATAAAACCCTATCTCATTCACAAACAGATTTTTCACTTTTACTGTGTCATTTCAAAAACTCTGAAAAATATTTCCTCTTAAAATCATGGCACCCAAAGCAAAATCAACACAAGAACCTCCGAAACACACTCTGAACATCAAAAGTCCACACAACTATCTTTGTACTTTTGAGAACACAAAGAAGAATACAGAATTTCATGAAGTTATGGATATATTGTCTTCCTCAAAGTACAAGACTCTGTTAACATGCAACGCACCGATCTATCAAAACGCCCTTCGAGATTTCTGGGCAAATGCTGAAATTGAAAGTCTGAATCAAAAACCTTGGGTAATCACGTCAAAAGTGGGAGGGATCTTGGTTCCAATAACCCCACAAACCATTTCAGAGGTTTTTCAGATGAACGAACAAGAAGGTAAAACTTCTTTCCCCAAAAGTGAGTATCAAATTGTTTTAAAAAACAAAGGGTATACAGGAGATTTATCAAAGTTAACCATGAAAAAGGGGAAATTCCCACCTCCTATGAAATTTTTGTTTCATACCATGCTCACATGTGTTTCGAATAAAACAACTGGGTTTGATGAAATACCATTAAAAATTCAATACTTGGGGTATGCCATTTTGTCTAAATCTGATTACAATTACTCCCAAGTATTATTTAATGATTTGGTAACAAACCTAGAAAATATGAAAAACAAAAGAGAAAATGCTTTTCTGCTATTTCCTAGGTTTTTAAGTTATTATCTAAAACAGAAAATTCCAAATGAAAGTGCACATGTTCTTGTTCAAGGTGTATCTTTCCAAATAAATAGTCTATCGTCTGAAACATATACTCACCTTATGGCTAAAGAGTTAGACGTTTCAAAACCACAAGTAGAGGAGTCTGAGCAAAATTTATATGAGTCCACATCTGCTCCTCAGATTCCAGCTGATGTGCCCACTGCTCTTGGTGACCACAGCAGCAAAACCACTGCTTTGCAACCCACACCAAAAACTCCTAAAAGGACCAAAAAGAAACCATCAAAACCCACGAAACCTATCAAAAAGGACCTTCTAGAAGATGGGATCCCAGAAGTTAATCCAGTGACTGTCACACCCCGACCCGCAGCGGAAAAGGTGATCGGGGCATGATTGGGTTATCATCAAAGCTCATGACATTTATTTTAACGTTTCATATTCACTAATACAATTTAATGGAAATTTACAATCATAATTACATCAATGACCTAAACATCAATCTAAGCTTCTTTGTTTTCTTCTAAGGCATTTCCTATGTTTTCCTTGCTTCATCCTGTTCACCTGTATCATGTGTAAAATGGTTTTTTGATCAACAAAAAGTTGGCGAGTGAATCCTATGGAAAACATTTGAACAAGTTTATTTAATTGATTATGAAATAAAGTGCACAACCACACATGAGTAAAAATAGATGTATACTTATTCATAAATCAATTTAATATTAAACAATACACACATGAACAATAATGGATCGTTTAGAGGCACGCGTTGCTCACCTCGTCTCTCACGAGGAACTGATGGGCCTAATGAATGAATTGCATAAACATGATAATATGAAAGACATAACTACAAACAATATAAACTCAAAAATACACACATGAACAATAATGGATTTGTTTTGAGGCACGCGTTGCTCAACTCGTCTACCACGAGGAACTGATGGGCTTAATGAATGAATTTCATATAAGTTGACAAAATGAAATACATATTACAACAATATAAACAATCTAAGTTTAGATCACAATATGGTATGGCACAAGTTTAAATAAACGAGTTAATTATTTTGTGACACATGACACACCCCAAAACGTGTAATTAAAAAGGGGGAGTTGTAAGATTCACTCACAGTGGGTGCGTTCGGTTGATGATGTTGAATGCACGCGAAATGGTTTTAACCACGAGTGAAATTAACCTAGATAAATAGCATTATGGTTTGGTAAGTAAACGGATTTTATTAATCCATTTTAGTAGGATTGTTCGGTGTATTTTTGTGAGTTTAAGGCTATTTTCTAACCTTAAAAATGTTATTTTTAAGTATTTTTAATTGATTTTTAATTAAAATAAATAAATAAAAATAATAAAAAAAGTTGACTTTTTTTTACCGTTGACCGTTGACCGTTGACCTTGACTGTTTGACCGGTTCATATGCGTGTAAGTGTGCGCTGAGTGAGGCTCGAACCCGAGACCTCCCGTACGTGCACGCAGCTCTACCAACTAAGCTACGTGTCTAACCCGAAATATTTCTGTTTTTAATTATATATTAATTAGATTAATCCGAAAATCAACTTATTTCTAAAAAGATTTTACTGAATCAGACCGGTGCTCTCCACAGGTCTCGAACCCGGGACCTGTGGGTTGAGTTAACACACAGTCCACCGCTGGACTGTGTGTCTAACTTGTTAAATAATCCGATTTATATTATACTTATGTACAAACTGAACATTTCCATTTCTGTCTTAAATAAAAAGTTTAATAATTATCCAGGCCGGTGCGGTAGCCCGGACTCGAACTCGTGTCCTGTGATTTAAACATACACACAGTCCACCGCTGGACTGTGTGTCTATCTTGGTTATTATTCCGGTTATTATTATACTTAATATATACAGCGGTGACTCTGGTTCGGTTAACAAAAAGACATTTTTATTAAGGCAAGCATGCGTGGGACAAGATTCGAACTCGAGACGTTTACGTGTTTATTGTGCACACAGTCCACCGCTGGACTGTGTGTCTAACCCGAGTTATAACTTGATTTTAATTATACTTATATGTTACCGAAACTTCGTCTTCTTCGTCAGTTTTAACCAGAAACGATGACTGACTGGTTAGAAGTGTTAATCAGGTTTCTTTAGCGTGTTATGATTAATTATAGGTGAGATAAATGAAAAGAATGAAAGAATAAGCGCTAGATATACCGAAATTGGACTCCTCTGTTTCTCCGGCGGAACTCCGATGTCAGCAGACTATTCCGGCGACTTGTGTCTTGCGGCAGAGAGTCTTCAACGAGTTTGAGATGAATGTGGGTGGCTTCGGTATGAGTTCTGAGTGTTCAGTGTTTAGAGCAAGGTACAGAAGTGAAAAACCCGGTTTTCCGGCGATTTGCAGGAGATTTCCGGCGAGTGAGTTTTCGCCGAGAAAGGGTGCGGTTTTGAGTGAAAAAACTTGCAGAGGTTCGAGGGGGTATTTATAAGGCAGGTTACCGATGAATTTGGTCTGATTTCCGACTTGATTCAAAGTCATTACGTTTTCCGGCGGTTATAGTTTGTGTCGCGGACTCAGGCATCGGTTATAACCGATGTCCTAGTAAATGTTTACGTTATAACTGAAGATATCGTAATTTCTTGGCGAGTTAGTCGGGATTTCCGACGACTGAAATTTGGGCGCCGGTTTTTGAATTTGGGAATCATGATATGAATTAATTGATTCTAATAATTAACAAGAAACACTAGTGGCGCAGTGGTTGAGTGTGTGTGTGTTAAGTCTGACCCGGCTGACTGACCCGGGTTCGAAACCCGGCAGTGCCATATTATTTTTATTTTCTTATTTTTAACAGTTTTTCAAAAACAAGTTATATATTCCAATATAATAATTAATTATGTATCGTTTAAAATTAATTTGGGCATTAAATACGCCACGAAATTTTAAACTAATTGTTCGGTTAATAAACGGAGCGGTTTTGGTAAAATCCGTTTTTGACGGATGTTACAGTATCCCCTGCTTTTTAGAAATTTCGTCCCGAAATTTAAATAGTGATATATTTGACTAAAAGAATGATGGTGTTTAGTTTGACAGTTACATGCTTAGAAAAAGTAAAGTTTTAAGTTTTTGTTTAAGGCGGTAACGTTCCTTGTAAGGGTTAAGTACCCTATTACAGGAATCGCTTTTTGTTGCCTACTGTAAAAGTATTGATAAGCAGAATTGATTCGCTAAATATGGTATCATGCATAAGAGTTTGGATATGCTTGGAAAGATATGGTTATATCCTAAGGCAAAACTTCTAATACTACAACCTACATGGAACTTCTCATAACCATCTAACAATACCTTGATCCTTTGACAAGAATACTTATATATAGGAAGTACCAGCGCTATTCTTGTCAAATTTTCATTGGTTTTATCAGTAAGTTATGATTGGTTCTATGACTATAGAACATAAATAAACACAACAACTAATATTTGAATCCACATTCTGATAGCATATATGTTTGAATGGTGACAGTTCCTCTCTCGTTTGTTATGATGGAGAGGTTAGTTTATGTAGAAATGGAACACAATCCAATTTCTTTAAATAGCGAGATGATATAAATGTAACACAAATTTTAACCAAGACAATACTAAATCCTACATGGAACTTCTCATAACCGCCTGATAATGCCTCTGATCCTTTGGCAAGAATACTTATATATAGGAAGTACCAGCGGCGTATCCACCATATTCTTGCTAAATTTTCATTGGTTTTATCCACAAGTTATGATTAGTTACCAAGAAACTACTAAATCCTACATAGAACTTCTCATAACCGTCTGACAATGCCTCTGATCCTTTGACAAGAATACTTATATATAGGAAGTACCAGCGGCGTATCCACCATATTCTCGTCAAATTTTCATTGGTTTTATCAGTGAATTATGATTAGTCCTATGTGACTCTACAACCAATACACAAACTCATAAATACTGAAAATGAAAAAATGTCTGTGCGATCAAGGCTCAATCAAACGGAGCCGATCGTATTGCATGTACTGAAAGTAAAAATGTCTGTGCGATCAAGGCTCAATCAAGCGGAGCCGATCGTATTGCATGTACTGAAAATAATAAATTTAATCTAAACAACAATCACACAAACAGCCTATACATGGAACCTCTCATAACCGCCTGATAATGCCTCCGATCCTTTGACAAGAATACTTATATATAGGAAGTACCAGCGGCGTATCCACCATATTCTTGTAAAATTTTCATTGACTTTATCCACAAGTTATGATTAGTTCTATGCGACTCTACAACAAACACAACAGCCACAAGATACTGATAATGAAAATGTCTGTGCGATCAAGGCTCAATCAAACGGAGCCGATCGTATTGCATGTACTGAAAATGAAAATGTCTGTACGATAAAGGCTCAATCAAACGGAGCCGATCGTATTGCATGTACTGAAAATAATAAATTTAATCTAAACAATAATCACACAAACTGCCTATACATGGAACCTCTCATAACCGCCTGATAATGCCTCCGATCCTTTGACAAGAATACTTATATATAGGAAGTACCAGCGGCGTATCCACCATATTCTTGTCAAAGTTTCATTGGCTTTATCCTTAAGTTATGATTGGTTCTATGTGATTCTAAAACATAAAGAAAAACATAAAACTAAACGATTGGAGTTGAATCTGGATCTTCGGTGAAGAGGACTAGTTGGGTATCTTCGTTTGGGCCGTCATTATCTTCGACATGATTGGCGTTGATGTTGAAGACTCTTCCTCTTGCTGGTGGCCTAGCGGTTGGGTTTTCTTGGTTTACTTGGTTAACTGGGTTTGATTGAGCTTGAGTGTTGATGACGTTAACCAATTAAGGGCATGTGTTTCTAAAGTGGGTAGGGTCGCCACAATTGAAACAAGCTCGAACATATGGGAACATGGGCTATTGGGGTTGTTGATAGGTTTGGTTCATGGTTTGAGTAGAGGGACAGATTTGGTTTTGAAAGGTGCGGCAAACCTTGCTCAAATGACCATAGCGTCCACAAGTTGCACATAGTCGACAAGGTAAAGTAAGGGGATGGTGATAAAAACAGTTGTTGCATCGAGGGTGAGGTCCAAGATATGGTTTCTTATTTGGGTAAGTTGAGTTGGGTGCCACTTGAGTGATTGGGATAGCTTGGATGGGTATGGCGTGTGAAATTGGTTGATTTCGTTGGATAGTAGCGAAAAGTTGTCCGTCTCTTTTTCTCTTAGAATTGGGTTGAGAAGGGGATTCGGTTTGGGTGTGGTCGGAGGTTTCAGTCGATGCTTTATCCTTCTTCTTCTCCTCCTTGAGGTCTTTGTTCCGGATTCGGTTCTCGGTGAGCTCTGTAGCTAACTCCATTGCCGCTTCCAAGGTTGCAGGCGTGGTACTTATTACAGAGTCTTGAATCTTTGACGGAAGACCACGAATGTAGTGCTCGATCAAACGGTAGAGGGGAGTGAACATGTTGGGAACCATTTGATGTAACTCGAGGAATCTTTTGTTGTACGTGGTGTGGTCGCCTTCCTTTTGCTTCAATGAGTAAAATTCATCTTCTAATTTCTTGATTTCGCTCCTTGGGCAAAATCGTCTGGTCATGATTTCTTTTAATTCATTCCAAGTTAAAGTCATAGTATCTTCAACACCTCGTTTGGCCTTCTCTGTATTCCACCAAGTAAGTGCTATCCCATATAATCGACCGGTAGCATATCGCACTTTGCGATCATCGGGGCAATCGCAATTTAGAAAAGTGTTCTCCATTTCTTCAAACCAATGGAGGGGAGCGGTGATGCCTTCAGTCCCTTTGTATTTTGGAGGGTCGCATGATTTGAAATGCTTGTATGTGCATTTAGTGGTATTGGGGGGAGAGTTGATAACGTTTTGATTTTCTTGATTGGCAGGATTAGCGGTAAGTGCTTGTTGTACTTGGATTACAATGTTGGGTATTACGGCAGCCATTTGTTGAGCGATTAGGGCAGCCATGCGTTCGCGGGCTTTTCCTGCTCTCATCTTCCTACGGGCGTGGTTAGAAGACATCTACAAGGAATACATGTCAAGAGTATGAGTTCGATGCTTTTGGGATCATGGGTCGCACTAGGAATGAACGTTCATAAAATAATTATAGAAAAATAAATCTACTACATCCATAGGATGTCTTGGGCTTTGCTCGCCATTAGGCCCTACATGCCGCCATACTTCACCTTCGTAATCATGTGGGCCCCCATGAATACCGGTTTTTCATATGGTTCGCATGTGTTAGCCTGGTTGCGTACACTAAAACCCGGAGAAAATCGAGAAATATGTATACAACGTGTGATATTCGGAATGTGTCCAGGTGTAGACACGGTGACACTTCAAAGTGGGTTAGTTCGAATGACGTTTGGTGTGGCATGCTTTGGCCTAATAGGTCCTTCGTACTCTCATCGTTAGTCCCCAGGTAGGCAAACTGGTCCGTTATATTGGATTTATACGAATGCCAACCTAGACAGGACGTTCCGACTACCGGTACTTGTACCCTTCCAGTTACTACATGCCCGTCGCAGAACTTACTTTGATGAGATTTGAAAATTGCAACAAAATCTTTGAATAATGAGAGTATGAAAATGAATTGAATATATGAACATTGATATATGTATAATGAATATGTATATAAGTATGTATGTTTGACTGCAAGTATAAACAAATATGAAACAAATAAATATCACAAGTTTGTATGTAACCACCTAATCAATTAAAATTTAGGCAGACTATAGTATAGGCTCTAAGGGTCTAATAACCTATCCTATATCCCTATAGTCATGGCTCTGATACCAATCTGTCACACCCCGACCCGCAGCGGAAAAAGTGATCGGGGCATGATTGGGTTATCATCAAAGCTCATGACATTTATTTTAACGTTTCATATTCATTAATACAATTTAATGAAAATTTACAATCATAATTACATCAATGACCTAAACATCAATCTAAGCTTCTTTGTTTTCTTCTAAGGCATTTCCTATGTTTTCCTTGCTTCATCATGTTCACCTGTATCATGTGTAAAAGGGTTTTTGGATCAACAAAAAGTTGGCGAGTGAATCCTATGGAAAACATTTGAACAAGTTTATTTAATTGATTATGAAATAAAGTGCACAACCACACATGAGTAAAAATAGATGTATACTTATTCATAAATCAATTTAATATTAAACAATACACACATGAACAATAATGGATCGTTTAGAGGCACGCGTTGCTCAACTCGTCTCTCACGAGGAACTGATGGGCCTAATGAATGAATTGCATAAACATGATAATATGAAAGACATAACTACAAACAATATAAACTCAAAAATACACACATGAACAATAATGGATTTGTTTTGAGGCACGCGTTGCTCAACTCGTCTACCACGAGGAACTGATGGGCTTAATGAATGAATTTCATATAAGTTGACAAAATGAAATCCATATTACAACAATATAAACAATCTAAGTTTAGATCACAATATGGTATGACACAAGTTTAAATAAACGAGTTAATTATTTTGTGACACATGACACACCCCAAAACGTGTAATTAAAAAGGGGGAGTTGTAAGATTCACTCACAGTGGGTGCGTTCGGTTGATGATGTTGAATACACGCGAAATGGTTTTAACCACGAGTGAAATTAACCTAGATAAATAGCATTATGGTTTGGTAAGTAAACGGATTTATTTATCCATTTTAGTAGGATTGTTGGGTGTATTTTTGTGAGTTTAAGGCTATTTTCTAACCTTAAAAATGTTATTTTTAAGTATTTTTAAGTATTTTTAATTGATTTTTAATTAAAATAAATAAATAAAAATAATAAAAAAAGTTGACTTTTTTTTACCGTTGACCTTTGACCTTGACTGTTTGACCGGTTCGTATGCGTGTAAGTGTGCGCTGAGTGAGGCTCGAACCCGAGACCTCCCGTACGCGTGCACGCAGCTCTACTAACTGAGCTACGTTTCTAACCCGAAATATTTCTGTTTTTAATTATATATTAATTAGATTAATCCGAAAATCAACTTATTTCTAAAAAGATTTTACTGAATCGGACCGGTGCTCTCCACAGGTCTCGAACCCGGGACCTGTGGGTTGAGTTAACACACAGTCCACCGCTGGACTGTGTGTCTAACTTGTTAAATAATCCGATTTATATTATACTTATATACAAACTGAACATTTCCATTTCTGTCTTAAATAAAAAGTTTAATAATTATCCGGGCCGGTGCGGTAGCCCGGACTCGAACTCGTGTCCTGTGATTTAAACATACACACAGTCCACCGCTGGACTGTGTGTCTATCTTGGTTATTATTCCGGTTATTATTATACTTAACATTACAGCGGTGACTCCGGTTCGGTTAACAAAAAGACATTTTTATTAAGGCAAGCATGCGTGGGACAAGATTCGAACTCGAGATGTTTACGTGTTTATTGTGCACACAGTCCACCGCTGGACTGTGTTCTAACCCGAGTTATAACTTGATTTTAATTATACTTATATGTTACCGAAACTTCGTCTTCTTCGTCAGTTTTAACCAGAAACGATGACTGACTGGTTCGAATTGTTAATTAGGTTTCTTTAGCGTGTTATGATTAATTATAGGTGAGATAAATGAAAAGAATGAAAGAATAAGCGCTAGATATACCGAAATTGGACTCCTCTGTTTCTCCGGCGGAACTCCGATGTCAGCAGACTATTCCGGCGACTTGTGTCTTGCGGCAGAGAGTCTTCAACGAGTTTGAGATGAATGTGGGTGGCTTCGGTATGAGTTCTGAGTGTTCATTGTTTAGAGCAAGGTACAGAAGTGAAAAACCCGGTTTTCCGGCGATTTGCATGAGATTTCCGGCGAGTGAGTTTTCGCCGAGAAAGGATGCGGTTTTGAGCGAAAAAGCTTGCAGAGGTTCGAGGGGGTATTTATAAGGCAGGTTATCGATGAATTTGGTCCGATTTCCGACTTGATTCAAAGTCATTACGTTTTCCGGCGGTTATAGTTTGTGTCGCGGACTCAGGCGTCGGTTATAACCGATGTCCTAGTAAATGCTTACGTTATAACTGAAGATATCGTAATTTCTTGGCGAGTTAGTCGGGATTTCCGACGACTGAAATTTGGGCGCCGGTTTTTGAATTTGGGAATCATGATATGAATTAATTGATTCTAATAATTAACAAGAAACACTAGTGGCGCAGTGGTTGAGTGTGTGTGTGTTAAGTCTGACCCGGCTGACTGACCCGGGTTCGAAACCCGGCAGTGCCATATTATTTTTATTTTCTTATTTTTAACAGTTTTTCAAAAACAAATTATATATTCCAATATAATAATTAATTATGTATCGTTTAAAATAATTTGGGCATTAAATACGCCACGAAATTTTAAACTGATTGTTCGGTTAATAAACGGAGCGGTTTTGGTAAAATCCGTTTTTGACGGATGTTACAGTGACAACACAAAAGTCACATGAAACCACTGCTCTTCATCACAGCAGATGGTAGAAAGATCTCCACCCAAAACCATTACTCCTCATGATTCATCACAAAAAGAACATGTTGTAAGCACAGGGAACCCACAACTGATAACATCACCCTCATTTGAGAGTATGTTAAAATGTCCATCTCCCAGGACAAATCCGCTTTCCATACCACTCTCCACACTTCAACTTACAACAACCACCACAACACTGTTTGAAACCTTTGATAGTCAGTCACAAAAAGGCCACTCTCACCAACACATTACTGAGAGCAAAACCTCTACAATGGTTGTGTCTGACAAAAATCAATTGGTTATCTCACAAACAGTTGAGGAGGCTACATCACTTGGATTTCCTGAAATCCTTGTTGATAGTTCAATAGGAGCAGCTACTACAGATGTTGAATCCACTGATTACATCTGGCCAGTAGTTTCATATGTAAATCTCCTTTGAAGGCAACCACTATTGAGGATACCCAGGTAACCTCAGCTGCAGTGGGAAGACCCCAGTACCAAGAAAAAGGGGCATCTAAGGTTGAAGCAAGTGATAAATCACATGCTCATGATACCCTAGATAAAACTACCACCTTGGGTAGGAGCTCAGATGATCCTATTAACTTAGGAGATGAGCTAAAACATAAGGAATTGACGGATAAAGTCACAAAGATTGAGGCATCAGTGGGAGATATCAAAAATGTGTTGCAACATATGTTACACTCTGCAAAATCTCAAAACACTACTCAAGCCACCAAAATTGCAACACAAGTGTATCCTCTGCTCCAACAACATATTCAGCATGCTAATCAGTTATATGATTCAAAAGTGCAAACATTCAAAGAAGAAGTTGAAGCAAGGTATAAAGACACACATGAAGAGCTTAAAGAGATCAAGAAAATTCTCATTCCTAGCACTACCCCTGCACCTATCTTCGAAAAAGTTGATGATGCCAAAAAGGGGGAGAAAAATGACACTGAGGAAAATCTTTCAGTAACTTCTGCTGAAACATCTGTCAAAGAAAAAGAAAAGGGAGGTGATGAAACCTTGAGAATTCAAGCAGATGAAGAAGATACACAAATGAAGATCGATCATAGTCTTGTCAGGATAAAAGAGAAGGAGATGAAGGATGCCACTGCTGGTTCTCAAAACCACTGCTGGTTCAAAAAGGCCAACCACTGATGTTCTATTGTATTGCCTTCCTCATCTCAGCAACCACATGTCACAGTAGCAGATGTTGATACTATCAAAAGTACAGTAGATGTTATGACAGCAGTGGTTTGCACAAATACCCCTGCACCAAAACTGGTTTATGCTAGAAAAAGAAGAATAATGGCTACAGTGCAAAATGATGACATACCATCTTCACTTATTATCCAAACATATCCAATACCAAAACCAGCTATCACCCATTCATCATCACTACAAATTAGCCGTGCTGAGTCACTCAAAGGTCAAAATCCAAAAAGAAATATTCCTATGGAGACATCATATCCCTTAGAGTTGGCTGCAGTAAAGGGAGAAATGCTACAATTCTATACAGAAGCTCATCCATCCAAAAGAACCTTTCCATCTCTTCATGGCTATAGAAATCCCAAGACCATTGAGGATTATCTAAAACTAAAGACTAGGCAAGCCAAAATCATAGCAAAAGAAGAGAGTGAAGGAAAGGGCAATGCCTACTTGTCAAAAAGGGAACAGCTTGAGCTTAACAAGGTAAAGAAATTAGAAGAGTATGCAAGAGAGATAAATGAGAAAATGATTCTGGACTCTCCAAAAGATGATCCCAAACATAAGCAAAGGGTAAACCTCATCAGATTCATCATGAAAGAAAAACCCTATCAAGCTGAGGAGAACCAGTTTAAAGAGTGGTCCATCCAAGCTCTAAAACAAGAAGCAGAAAGAATTGATAGGATGAAGAAAGACCCTCAAATAAGACAGAATGCACCAGATTGGAAAAATGTTAAGAACCTAAGTGCAGATCTGGTCTTAGAAACAACCATTCAAGCCCTCAACCAAAAGAAGAGGCAGTTGCAGATGGATATGCAAGATCAGCAAAGGGATGCTAACAAAAGTAAGCAGGCTACACCAAGGAACCTTTGCCTTACTTGAATAAAGAACCATTAAAGCCTTTACCAAATGCTGAAGATCTTTTTCAAAGGCTTTCAAAAAGTTCACCTTTTCAATTCTCATCACAAATAACTCCTCTCCCAAGAAACCCACTGAACTCAAAAATACTAAAGTGGCTCTCTGATAAAAAGACCCATGTATTGACTCTGCTCAGGTCCAATGGGAAAGTTGTTAGTATGCCAAGGAAGGATGCACTAAGCCTGGGTGTAGCTGACCTTCAAGATCTTTTGGAACTACAACTGTGCAAGGATGAGCATGATGAAGATTCTTTGAACTTTGAAACAAAATTCAAAGATCAAATTAAGGAAAACTGATGAGACATAAAGATCATGAATAAAGAAGGGTTTTGGCATCATCTGTTCTAGGGGGAGATTGTTGGGATTGAACTCTACAAAAGAACAGATGATAGAAAGCCAAAAAACAGGTATGCTTTATATGATCCAGAATAAACAGAGTTTAGATTCATTCCTTCCAAAGACCAGCTTCCAAACCACTGATAGTTCTAACAACTGCCCTATGCCAAAGCTCTGCTAGTTATAAAGTCTGTTGATTCACCAAACCACTGATGGTTCAAAGGTCTGATCTTTAAGTCAAAGGTCTGCTGGAAGTCAAAGGAATCATCCTTTTGCAAAAACATCTGCCAATACCTTCATCAGAGTTTAGGTCTATCAGCGGTTAGGGTCATCATTGCTTTACAAACAGAGTTTAGGTTAGGAAGTGGTTAGAATTTGTTAGTATTGTTAGATGTCATTGTCAAGATGATGTCAGCATAAACTAACAGTGGTTAGGTTAGTACTATAAATAGACAGTGCCTGTACTGTTCTATTCAGCTTTTCACATATTTTCACTTTATTGTCCATTCTTTTCTGTGTAAGCTCGGCCTGAGGGGGAGTTAGTGATTCGTACATGTAAGTTATCTGTTAATCATGCTAATCATTTGAATAATGAAAACATGTTATGATGAAAACTATTCTCTCGTTGATTGTGTTATAAAGTTTTAGCTGTTATTCCGCTGCAAATTCCTTTGAGATTTATCATTCTGATGTAAATTAAGTTAAAACAATACAATCAATCCAAACTCAGATCCTAACACGGTTCACAACTCTATCGTTGTGGATGCCATTGAGATTTTCATCACCAAACCCGGAACCTAAAGAATACGGCTTAGTTTGGCCCGTTAAGCTCCTTAGGTTTTGTCTGGTCCATATGTGTTTCAGGACGATCGCATCACAGACCTTGAAGAGTCTCAGAAGTTAAGGTTGAACGTACTTGGTTCTATGAATCATGTACAAAATGTAAATTGAAGTTACTACCACATGAGCATATATGTAAATTGAAGTTACTACTACAGGAGCATATTTTAGTGTGTAAACATCACGGTGTAATAAGCTTGCCAAGAAACAAGTAAACTAACTTCCCTCAAAACTAAACCTAAATTATGACACTTATAACATTCTTAACCTGCATGTATAATAAAAGTAAGAGATTACAATTATATATCTCATTCTCTATATTAACTAAAAAAATTATAACCTTAACTTGATATTGAAAATTTATAAGGTTCCTATTCATTTAAAGATTAATGGGATCAAGTAGTAAATGAATTTTAATTTGATTTTAACCACCATGTAACTTTTGTTTGCACAACTTTTGGAACATGTTGAATTTGCAAAATAAGTACGCATATATGTAATGTTTGGTCATTCAACACTCATAAGTTTACGTAATTAACTCTTCACTGAGAGAAAATAAGAGTTATATTGAGCAAATGTATTGTCTTATGGCATATAAATATAATGTGTCAATGGGGAAATCAACCACTAAAATTCCAGGTACTGAGTACATCGCACTTATACGGGAGTCGCGCGCTGGGGGTCCCTTGATGACTTGTCGTTAGTGTCATGAAAAAACCTATTTAAACTATTAGTATAGAATAAGCAGGGTATCGAACCAAGGGAGGATTGTGGAAAGGGTTATCGTAAAAAGTATTAATTAACTATTACTGAAATGGAAAATCTGTTTGTTTGATTGGTTGTAAAAATTATCTAAATTAACAAATTAAAATGAGGTTGTAATCAAATGGAGAAAGAATGGTTCCCCCAGAATTCAGGTTTGCCAACAAGTGCAATTATGTGTTTAATCAAAACATTCACATAGACATAAATGTTTAACCTAACTAACCAATTGTTATAATCAAAGACTAAGTACTCCGATTAACAATTAATGGGAGGTTATAAGATGATTATCAATTACAGTTACCAACCCTAATCCCATGTCAAATATATCATGATTACTGGAACTCTCAGGAATTGAATGCTTAAGAATTAAGGACAAATAAATGCAATCAGTTACAATCAGTCAACTAGATTCATGGTGAAAAGCATTGGATGCTTAGATCACCAAGTTACAATGATCAAAAACACATAAAAGTACCAAGTTATACAAACCCTCCATCTGGAGGAAACCAAAGAAGTTTAGCCGCTCATCTCGCACACAAAATCAACGAAAGCTTGGATCTATGAAGAATTCATGACCGAAATGATGACTTGATGGAGAATCTTGATGGATTGGATGGAAAAGCCTTCAACTTTTGCTCTCCAGAGTGCCTTAGGTTGTTTCTAGATGATAAGATAATGAATGGAGTCCTTGTGAAACCCTAATATACCTTAAAACCCAAAAATTCGCGTTTTTTCGTCAACCTGACCGTAACTGACGGCCAGGGACCGTCGGTTACGATCCCAAAGTTCTGTTGCCTTTACTTAACCCAACCATAATATACGGTCAGAGACCGTCAGTTACAGTTCAATGATTTTGTTTGTTCTTTGACAAAGACCAACCAACCGTAAGTTACGGTTGGTTAACCGTAACCTACGGTAGCTCTCTCCAACTTTCTTTCTCTTTAATCTCAACTTTCATCAAATGCCAAACAGGCCCTTCAACTTCATGTCTTCCAAATCCTTGCATGAAACACAAAGTAACTTTCAATTAAGTACCAAATGACCCCTGGACTTCACTCTTTCTTAAATCTTTCTCTCTCAACTATCTTTAGCAATCGAACAAACTTCAAATCCGCATCACAAGCTATAAGTGCCGTCCTAACTTGTTCCACTTCATCTTTAATCATCGTAATTGCACCGAATTACGTGTTTCACCTGCAAAACAACTATTTCTAGTAGTTAACTTATTCTAGGCAAGTAAACACACAAAACACACATAAGCTTCACAATTTACACACTTTAAGGCTCGGGTTTCACCTTCTCCATCACATCCCCACACTTACCTTTGATTGTCCTCAAGCAAACCAACTAGAACTATTCACCATAGAAACAATACCTCTAAACCCCTCAACCGATTCAACCTGTGAAGTCCCAAGTCATACCCGTCCCATAGACTAACACAATCGAGATTGACAGTCTGACAAGCAAATCATGCAATTCAACAACTCAAGACTTGTCTATCTAAAACTAACATGTTTAAAATACTGACACATGCTACACACCCCTCACAATATTCTCTCCTCTCGTGTTAATATCTGGACTAGCGTGTAATGTGCTAGTATATATCACTCAAATAAGCAAACATGAAATCCCCCCATCATAGGCTTGTCTGACAATCACATCTCCACTGTATCATCTAACATGGCACATATCAAAAGGACTTTTCTGGTTTTGGGCTAAGGCTCAGGTAGGAAAATTGTTGGTTTCTTTTTCTTTTCTAATTGCCTCACAAACACTAACCAAACCGTGACAACTTATTCAAACTCAAACTTTAGGCTGATTTCTACCCAAGCAGCCAAACAAACATTCAACATTTTTCTTTTTCATTTTTTTTCTTTTTCCTTTTTTTCATTTTTTTAATATTTTCGTTTCTATAACACTATCATCACGGCTGGTTTTTCACAATAACAATGGGTGGACAAACGAAAGGTATCTAGGCTCAAGAAGGCTACTAAGGGAAATTGGTGGATAACAACACAGTTAACACAATCACGAATAATGGACAGATATCCTAATGCCTTTATCACATATGTGCACATGTCAAACCCACAATCTCAGCATCTATCAAATCACACAAGTTCTAACACAGAATAACACATAGCCTGCACTCAACAAATGAATTCATTATACAATGCATCCTATCCGTCTACAGGCTCAAGATCTCACCAAGAAAAGGTAAAAAGGTTAACGACATGTAGCATATGCGATTAGACACATGTTAGCCCTAGATAGACATCTCTTTTCAACTCTCTTCTATAAAAACGCTTGCCAAACCTACTCTCATGAAACTTAAAGGAACAACCATGACAAGGGACTAATCTAGTCTACTACCGGTAAGGAATCCATTAGTGATTGAAACTTTAGGCTTCCGTATCCAATTAGCAAGCTTAAGGCGATGAAATTTTATTTTTAAATTCTCAAAATTTTCAATTTTTCAATTTTCATCGATTTCAATAACTATTTTCATCTCTTCAAGATTTTTCCACAAATCCCTTCCCGGGCTTCCCATCTCCACACTTGGGATACATTGTCCCCAATGTATGGTGCTTTTAAAATTTTGCCTGGGAATCCAACCAAACAAACCTGACTGAGCGACTAACTCCTAAACAAACACACTAAACTCAACATAACACATAAATAGTTTAAAACACTACCAAAACGAAAACACACCAAAATAAAGCAAAGCAAGATAGAAAGACACTTTCACCTGATTAGAAAATCAATGCGTGTCCGTGGTGTTGTCACTATCGCGTTCCAACCGGTCTAGACATAGCCTATGAATTCCTCGATATTTTGTCGGAGATGTTGCCAAACATCCCCACACTTGGCTCATTGCATCCATGAGAATTGAATCATAGCAACCTGTCAAAACACAACACACCACACAAAAACAAAACAAAATATCCTACTCTACATTCTCGGGCTGCCTCCCGGGAGCGCTAAGTTTTAGGTCTTCAACCAGACCATACCTTCATTAACTAAGGTGGTTCAGAATCACACTCCCCCACCCTTTTTACGTTATATACCTCAGTCCAATATTGTGGGATTGTCATCGCTTCATGCCCATTAGGACAGGCCTCAGCTTCCTCACCTCTCATATCTTCATATCGATCCATATCATCACCTAACGGCCCCAGTCATCCCAATTACCCTCACTCACATCTTGCTCTCCAAGTGTATCCTCATTCTCCTCAGCACCAAACCTGTAACATTCTACCTCACTAGAACTAGATTCTTCGGAATTTTCTACACTTCCAACATAATCACAAGGGTCATAAGAGATAGTACGTATCAAAACATTGAAATATAGCTTACGTGTTTGGTAACTTAATGTAACAAACCCACCTCTACAATCAATCTGTGCATTTGCAGTAAACAAAAATGGATGACCTAATATTACCTGCGGTTGCTCGTTTGTCTATGCTGGGGCAAAATCAATAACTAGAATATCAACCGGGTAGTAAAACTCACCCAATTTAATAGTCACATTTTTCAGCATCCCTCTAGGCTGCTTTACACTCGCATCCGCAAATGTTGTTATACAGTTGCACTTTTGCAAAGGACCAAAGTCATACTGGTCATACAGACTTCCGGGAAGAACACTAACCGATGCTCCATAATCAAATAATGCCTGATGAATTTTGAACTGCCCACTTGAATAGGAACAATTGGATCCCCTAAATCAACGTCACTACTCCCGAGGTCCGTCTCGCTAATACCTGCAATCACATCATCCACAGAAAACATTAAACTTTGATCATTTAACTCGTACTCTGGAACGAAACTTACCTCACTGATAGGTACATTCTTCACGTTCTTGGGGTTCACTTGAGTATCACTTGGAAGTTTTCCACTACCTCTTTCATCTCAGTTGCAAGTTGTCCCATCTGTGTAGTCAGTGACTGTATAGCCTTGTCTCGAACCTCATCTTTTTGCGCTCGCACTTCATCCATCTGAGTGCGCTTTTGCAAATCTTGTTGAATAGCCTTTATTATTTTCGCGACCTCATCACCCCCAATACTGTTAGAAGGCCCAGCTAGTCCTTTTTGATTGAAGTTACTTTGAACGTTACCTTGGAACCGATTCTGACTAAAATTACGTTGACCACCAAATTGGTAGTTTCCTTGAAATCCCGGGTTGAGCTAATTATTCGCATTCCCATAACTCAAATTCGGGTGATTCTTAAGGCCTGGGTGGTAGGTGTTGGATTGTATGTTGAAGTTTCTACCACCTCCCCCACCTTGAACGAAATTTACATCTTCACTATCACCCAAAATAACCGGAGATTGATCTGCGATATGTCCTATGTCTCCGCAATGCTCGCATAATGGGTATTGACCACCCGATTCAGGTGGGTTCTCTACCGCTTGCACTACCGAATGCCGAGTGCTCCTCAAAGATTGAGGTTTTCGTTCGATGTCTTTGCAGTCCTTTCCAAAAATTCCCAATCAACCTCTTCGTAGTTTCTACCAAAAGTACCATTGGATGTTGAACTCACAACTCGTGCATCCTCATCTGTTAAACCCTCGTGAAACGCATTGAGAAGCTCCCAAAGTTGAATACCATGATGCGGACAATTCTTGAGCATCATCTTAGCGGTTGAAAGCCTCGTGAAATAGCTCCCCGGGTTGTTGTCGGAAACCCCGAATATCCTTCCTAGCACTGTTGGTACGTAGCGGAGTGTAGAATTCATCTAAGAACAACTGCTGCATCTCATTCCACGTAAAAATTGATGCCGATGGTAATGAATGAAACCATTGTTGAGCTTTATCTTCAAGCGTGAATTGGAAGAGTACCAATTTCACATCATCGGCCGAAAAACCTTGGCCCCCAATAGTATTGCAACGAGCATCGTATGCGGCGATGTGTAAATAGGGCTCTTCGTGTGCTTGACCATGATACTTCGGCAAACTAGAAATTGATTGTGCCCGCACCTCGAATGATCGACCACAAACTTCAGGAATAACTACCGGTGATGGGTTGTTAGCTATTGCAGGCTTGAAATGACTTTCTACCCCGTGAACTGGGCCCTGATTATTTCTTCGTGGAATTTCTTCCAGTATATTCACCGGTGGGTTAAGATTTCTCGGAAGTGGTCTTGCCTGACCCGGCATCTGAGGTGCCGGTGGTGGTAGTTGAATATCCACAGGTCTTCTCGGAATGGGTTGCTGATTGACCGGGTCAGGTTGGTGATATTGCTGCTTGTGCATCGGTATTGGTTGCACTTGCGGTTGCACATATAGTTGATATCCCAAATTATCTTGATGAACCTAATTTGTCACACCCTCAATTTCCACTTGCGGAGTTTTACCGCGAGGCGTGTGAACAAACCAGAATCTGAAACACTAGTACGTCGAACGACTCTATATGATTTGATAATACGTTTTTCAAAAATCATTTGTCGTAGATTTTATATTGTCTTGATTAGTTACCAATATTTAGCAGATGCATCAGTTTTTAAAGTTTGAGCGGAAGCATAAATAAGTAGTGAAGCGGGCGCCAACACAAACGCCAAAACAAATGAAAAATCCCAAAACAATATTAATAAATAAGACTCGATAAAAGATGTCTTGTTCAATGCATGTGCGTGCACCTAGAGCTCCTAGCATCCTGAGAAACATGTAAAGAAACAAGTGTCAACATTAAAGATGAGTGAGTTCACAGGTTTTCATAAATTCGTTTGTTCGGTTATAGTTTGTTTTCTCCGTTATCCCTAACCCGGGATAACGTATTGGTTCCATTATTCCAACCCGGAATAATAAGTTGTTGCTTCCAATATTCCAAACCCGGAATATTAAGTTGTTGCTTCCAATATTCCAAACCCGGAATATTAAGTTGTTGTTTCCATTATTCCACACCCGGAATAATACAGTTGATTCGTAATTAAGTTCAATGTTAATATATATAGGTAGCTAGACTAAAGTTATGTCACGTAAGTGTTCGCGATCGAAGCTGACTGTTGTGCCTCCGTTTTGCCAGGCCTATCACATGACCATGGCGAGGTTAGGCCGAATTATTCACCCGTTGACCATACCCGGTCGGCTAGCGCGACTAGCTCGGATGGGGCTTGTCGGGCCCAGTAGTACTACTTATAACTCCCCCGCTATTAAACCCAATACTAACGATCCGAGAGATTGACGAGGACTTAAGTGATAAAGCTGCTTAGTGACCATAACATTACATTAACATTAACTTAGTTACCGAGTAGTTATGTGATGTTAAATTCGTATAACGTAAAGAGATTGAGTTTGAGAGTGTATACATGTTTCTCCCCCTGTTGTTTAAAAACCGGATAAAGTTAGGGGCCGTGAACTCACCTTTATTTGCTCGGTTAGTGTAGCAAAGAAGTTATAAGAGATGGGACCGCTAGTTGCGTCCTAACAAACCAATTAATTCCAAGTCAGTGTGTGAACACACCAATACAAATTCTACACGTAGTTTACGCACAAAGTGATACACACAAACAACATATCTAACACTCAAACATGCATGCAAGTATCCTCATGTGATCCTAGTGATTTAAAACAACTTATCATAAACATAAACCAATTCATGCCACAATTTGGTGCACACAATCACAAGTTATCAAATTTCAGCTTAACACTCATAATTCAGCTGTTTTCTAGGATTTTTATAAAATAGTTCTAACATTCCAAAAATTCCAATCTTTTTACAGTAGGTGCCATTTATACCATAGAAATTTATATAAATTTTCCAAGTCCTAAATCTTTACAATTACCCATAATTATTAATATACTAGGCTGCAGTCAGATTTGTCGCCTTCTGACTGCAGTCCACGGAAGAATTTATTTAAAAATCACTGATCGTCCAATTAACAAAATTCCAGTTGGAGTTGCCCGGAAATTTTCATACCTAGTTTCTGTACAAAAATCATGACTCAACTCCCTACTGATTTTAAAATCCAATTCGATAAACAACTAACAAATTTTCAGGATTTTCACAGTTTTAGTTACTGCACTTATTTGGCCCTTTAAAAATATCAAACGACTTCAGAAAATTATGAATCCAGTGCCATTAGATTTGTTATTCAAATCTCTACGTTCTAGACATCAGAAAATCCGTTTTTCGACTACTAATGACCGAGTTACAGCCAGATGAAGTCGGCTGTAACTATTACTCAGCATCCTGTTTCAGCATATTATTACCATTAATTCGCACAATCCGTTAATATCATTAACCTAGGCGATCAAGAATCGGTTTTTCTAATCATAATTCAATACCTATAACATACCCATGCAAACCCTAGTTCATACTTCTAGTTTTTATAAACAAAACACAGCCTATATATTCAGCTTTCAAACAACATTACTTGCAATCTAGTATTAACAAATCCGCAACAATCATTCATCTCATTCGATCATGCAAATCCGAGAACAAAAAAGTTAAAACACATGTATTCCGAATATGATATGACCAATTCAAATCTTTTAACGATAAGGTAAACGAACCGTGAGTACTATAAGAGATCGGTGATCAAAGATTGCTTGCAACCGAGAAGATCCGTGACCGAGAAAAGAGGTTATTCGCGGCTGAGAAAAGTAGTAGGCTGTTATGTTGATCGAATAGAGGTGAACAATAGGCTGCTTGCGACCGGGAGATGATGATGGCGATGACTGCTGCTGCTGCGACGGAGAGGAAAGGAACGAACAAGGAAGGAAGCTGTTTGCGATCACAAGGCTGCCGACGGCAGTTTCTTTTTAGCGTTTTGTGTATGTGAATGAAACATGTGAGTTTGTATATATAGGCGCAACAAGATGATAAGGGTTACGGTTTTAGTTGGAGCTCGTGGCCGAGAGACTAGGGCGGTCGGTTGGGTTTTAATCTTGTGGCCGAGGACTTGGGTTGCATGCAATGGGTTTTCGGTTTGGGTTGTTCTCGGCCGAGTAGTTAGAGTTTTAGGTCTTGATCTCGCAGCCAAGTAGTTACAGTTTAAGGTTTAGGTTTGATCTTTGCGGCCGAGACATGTTTGAGTCTTAAACTTGGTTAATTCCTAGAGTTACAAGGAATCAAAGTTGGTTCGTGTCGCGGTTCGGTTCGGTTCGTGTACATATCTACCATAATTATTTTATAACTAAAACAATCACACAAACACTCATCACGTATTCATTTAACTCGTACACGTTTAATACTTAGCATATACTTTATTCGACAAGTGTCGCGTTTAAGTTATCCGAAAAACCCGGGATATCACATTATCCCCATGTTGAAAGAATTTTCGTCCCAAAAATTGAGTAAACGCGGTTTAGCATGTAGCGTACATGTTTAGAGTGCCACGCACAAAGAGTTAGTTCGTTTACAAGAAGTTCCCAAGTGCCATACACAAAGATTTCCAAGTGCCATGCACTAGAATTTAGTCAACAATAGTACACGAAAGTATGAGAAATTTCCAGGTTGTCACATCATCCCCATGTTGAAAGAATTTTCGTCCCGAAAATTTAGTTACTGGTATCGTTAGTTTGCTGCTCAGTTGTGAAGAGGTGTGGGTATTTGCTTTTCATTTGATCCTCTCTTTCCCACGTGAACTCCGGTCCACGCTTAGAGTCCCAACGAACCTTAACGATCGGAATTTTGCTGTGCCTTCGAGTCTTGATCTCACGATCCATGATCTCGATAGGCTGTTCCACAAAGTGCAGTTGTTCATCCATTTGGATCTCATCCAATGGAATAACTAGAGTTTCATCTGATAGACACTTCTTCAGATTTGACACGTGAAATACGTTGTGAACTCCACTGAGTTCGGCAGGAAGGTCTAATTGATAAGCTACGGGTCCAATACGTTTCAAGATTACAAACGGGCCTACGTACCGTGGGTTAAGTTTGCCCCGTTTTCCAAAGCGGATTACACCCTTCCAGGGTGACACCTTTAGTAGGACGCGGTCGCCTACCTGAAATTCGAGCGGTTTGCGTCGTTGATCAGCGTAGCTTTTCTGTCGATCTCGTGCCGCCGCCATGCGGTTTCTGATTTGTACAATCTTTTCAGTGGCCTCAAGTATTAACTCAGGGCCTGTGAGTTGACTGTCACCGACTTCTGCCCAGCAGACCGGTGATCTACATTTACGACCGTATAATGCCTCAAACGGTGCTGCCGAAATACTCGTATGATAGCTGTTGTTATATGAGAATTCTACTAGAGGCATGTGGATTTCCCAACTATTTCCGAAGTCTACCACGCATGCCCTAAGCATGTCTTCCAAGGTTTGTATGGTCCTTTCACTTTGACCATCAGTCTGAGGGTGATAGGCTGTACTCATATCTAAGCATGTTCCCAACGCTTTTTGGAGTGACTGCCAGAAGTTAGACGTGAAGCGAGCATCTCTGTCTGAGATGATGGACGTTGGCACTCCGTGCCGAGAAACTACTTCCTTAATGTAGATGCGAGTCAACTTCTCCATCTTATCTGTTTCTTTAATAGCTAGGAAGTGTGCGGACTTAGTTAAACGATCCACAATCACCCAGATGGTATCGCAACCACCCAAGGTTCGTGGGAGTTTAGTGATGAAATCCATTGAGATCTGATCCCATTTCCACACTGGGATCTCAGGTTGTTGGAGTAGCCCCGATGGCTTTTGATACTCCACCTTGACTTTTGCACAAGTCAAACATTTACTCACGTAGGTGGCTATATCGGCTTTCATGTTGGGCCACCAATACGCAGCTTTAAGGTCTTGATACATCTTATCAGAACCCGGATGGACAGAGTATCGGGATTTGTGAGCTTCATCCATGACTAGCTCTCTGAGGTTTCCGTAGAGAGGTACCCATATGCGATTCATGAAATACCGGGCTCCATTGGGCTTTACTTCCCAATCACGTTCCATTTTTCCCACCGATTCGGCCTTGATATTTTCCTCCTTAACTGCTTCCAACTGGGCGTCGCGTATTTGTTCGGGTAGCCCCGAATGAATAGTGAGTTGTAGTGCTCGTACGCGACGAGGTTTCAAGTGTTCCTTCCTACTGAGGGCATCAGCTACCACGTTAGCTTTACCCGGGTGATACCGAATGGCACACTCATAATCGTTCAAGAGTTCGACCCAGCGACGCTGTCGCATGTTCAACTCCTTCTGATCAAAGATGTGTTGGAGGCTCTTGTGGTCCGTAAAGATTGTGCACTTCGTTCCATAGAGGTAGTGTCTCCAAATCTTAAGTGCAAACACTACTGCTCCCAATTCCAGGTCATGCGTCGTGTAGTTTTTCTCGTGAACTTTCAGTTGCCGCGATGCATACGCGATGACCTTATCGCGTTGCATGAGTACGCATCCCAATCCCTGAATGGAAGCATCACAATACACTACAAAGTCATCTGTCCCTTCCGGCAGGGACAGAATGGGTGCACTGCAAAGTTTCTGCTTCAGCAACTGAAATGCTGCCTCTTGCTTGTCGCCCCAAGCATACTTGATGCCTTTCTAGGTGAGGGTAGTAAGCGGTTGTGCTATCTTTGAAAACCCCTCGATGAATCGTCTGTCGTAACCAGCCAATCCCAAAAATTGGCGGATCTCCGTCGGTGTCTTGGGTGCTTCCCAGTTTTTGATGGCTTCAATCTTGGCAGGGTCTACGTGGATACCCTTTCATTCACGATATGCCCGAGAAACTGAACTTCCCGAATCCAGAAATCACACTTCGAAAGCTTGGCATATAGCTTTTCCTGTTGGAGTAATCCCAACAGTAATCGTAGATGTTCAGCATGTTCTTCTTCACTTTTGGAGTAGATGAGTATGTCATCGATGAACACAATGACAAATTTGTCGAGGTATGGTTTACACACACGGTTCATGAGGTCCATGAACACCGCGGGTGCGTTGGTGAGACCGAAGGGCATGACCAAGAACTCGTAATGGCCATACCGAGTGCGAAATGCCGTCTTGGCGATATCCTCCTCCCTGACGCGTAACTGGTGGTAACCAGACCGTAAATCAATCTTAGAGTAGTAACTTGACCCTTGAAGTTGGTCGAAGAGATCATCGATGCGAGGTAACGGGTATCGGTTCTTGACGGTAACCTTGTTGAGTTCCCTGTAGTCGATGCACATGCGGAAAGTCCCGTCCTTCTTCTTGACAAACAGGACTGGAGCTCCCCATGGCGAAACGCTCGGTCGGATAAACCCTTTCTCTAAAAGTTCCTGAAGTTGGGTAGACAGCTCCTGCAGCTCGGCTGGAGCTAGGCGGTATGGAGCCTTGGCGATAGGAATTGCATTATTCGCCAATTCGATTTCAAACTCCAATTGTCGATGGGGTGGAAGACCAGATAGTTCTTCTGGGAATACATCGGAAAATTCACGGACGACAGATGTCTTCTATGCGTTTCTCGTCCTTAGGCTGTCCGGTAATCAGTGCGAGTAAAGCGAAGGAGTTCTTTCTCCGAAGATACTTCTGCGCTTGCATGTATGAGATGATGTTAGTGACGGCGCTTGCCTTGTCTCCTTGTACCGTCAGGATTTCGTCGTTAGAGAGCGGAATACGGATAGATTTTTCGAAGCAGAGAACTTCAGCCCGGACGTCGGATAGCCAGTCCATTCCGACTACCACGTCAAAACTACCCAGGGTAGTTGTCATCAGATCAATGGTAAAAGTGTGGCCCGCGAGTTTGAGTTGACAGCCGGATACGATTTGGGTCACATCTATAGATTTACCATTGGCTAATTCTATAACATATGGGGTCTCTAATGGTTTAAGCGTGAGATTTAGGTTCTTCCTAAAAGACTCAGATATAAAGCTCCTATCCGCACCCGTATCAAAAAGCACAGAAGCAAAATGTTCATTTAGGGGAAACTTACCGGTGACCACGTTCGAGTCGTTTCTGGCCTCTCCGCGGCCCAATGTAAATGCGCGACCTTTAGCACCTCCTGTGCCACCGTTCCCATTATTGTTGTTGTTATTATTGTTGTTGTGGTTATTGTGGTTGTGGTTGTTTCCACCATTATTGTTGTTGTTACGCAACTGTGGGCAGTCTCTTCTGAAATGAGCAGTGCTACCACACTGATAGCATCCCCGGTTTATACCCTGCTGCTGACCCTGGGGCTGATTTTGATTTTGTCGGGACATGATTTCCCCACGACAATCCTTTGCCGCATGTCCCACCTTGCCACATCTTTGGCAGCGATTTCCGGCACAAGGGCCGTTATGATGGAGATTACAGCGGTTGCACTGCGGCTTTCGACCTGCATAGCCGCTTGCGTTCTGGTTGTTGCTGTTGTTGGCAGGCTGATTTTGGTGACCCCGGTGGCTGTTGAAATGATTGAACCGCTTCTGGTTCCCTTGCTGCGGATGAGATGACGAAGACTGTCGAATAGTTAAGTCTTCAAACTTTCTTTTGTTATCCGGGGCAACTTCAGTTGTACCCCGTGCTGGCAGCTTCTTCTGTTCCACCGCCTTATCGGTGAGTTTGTGAGCCAATCGGATTGCTTGATGTTCAGTTACAGGGTTACTAGCCATTACCATACCCTGAATTTCCGGAACCAGACCCCCAAGATAGAACTCGAGTCTTTTCTCCACAGTGTTGGCCAATTCGGGACACAGAAATACTAAGTCATGGTGTTTTGCGGTGTAAGCTTCAATTTCCGATCCCACCATCTTGTGGTTCCATAAGGCTTGCTCCAACTGTTGCACTCTGTCTCGTGGACAGTACTCCTCTTTGATTAGGGCCTTGAACTCGGCCCATGCCATTGCATTCGCAGCTATAAGTCCACGTGTTTGGACTTGTGCATTCCACCATGTCAGTGCCCCATCTTCCAGTGTCGAGGCTGCGTATTTGACCTTGTTGGCTTCTAGGCAGTTGCACATTTCAAAAACGGATTCAGATTTTTCGATCCAGCGGACCAGTCCAATGGGTCCTTCCGCCCCCGAGAATTTGCTTGGCTTTGCGTCAAGGAACATCTTATAGGGGTTAAAGCCCCCTCCTGCAGACAGAGAATAGGAAGTCAGCAAGGAATTTTACTAGCCTCACTATTAGATTTTCACGCGAAAATTTAATAATGGTTACCTGCCGGTTGGTTCTGAACACCCGCTAAAGCTGCGTTCACGTGCTCCTGAATCATGGCAGCTAGCTCTTCGGGCGTCAAGTTAAGGTTTCCACGTCTTCCAGTTGCCATTTAGATCTTCGAAACACAACACAAACACACCCCGATAAGTCTATATATCCAATATGGTTATCCTACTTCGTACTTTAATAATTATTACATTATGTCACTCAATATGTTAAATAGTCAAAAGAAACACTTGATTAACTGAAATTTCAACGTCTTCCAAAAGTGCGAATCAAACATACGAATTTACTATAAAGTCTCAAGTTTAAACACAAGTGGGAAAATAAATAGACTGAAGGAAAATAAACAAAATAAACGAGACGTGTCAGTCGTCTACGTCTCCATCCCCCAAGTCACTGTCGTTGCCGTCATCCTGCGCAGCATTTCCAGCTTCTACAGCTGGGTCCTCCTCCGGATCCTCCTCTGGATCCTCCTCAGGGTCCTCCTCTGGATCCTCTTCTGGATCCTCCTCTACCGGCACTGGAGGGGCCGGTGCTGGTGCAAGTGCTTGATTTTGCAGTTCCTGAATGTTCCAACTATTTTCCAGGACTCTGTCCTCAAGCCAGTCGGCTCTTATCTGCTCAGCACGCAGATCTCTGGCTATGGTGTTACGAGCTATCTTGCTCGTACGATGCTCTTCCTCGAGCGAGTCGGTCTTACCTGTAAGTTGTCGAATCATCCACCCTTGTGCTAGGATGGTTTCCTGCATTCTTTCTAACTGTTTTTGTTGTGTATGCACCAGGATTCTAAGTATGTCAATTCCTATTTCTACAGGGTTAACCGGTTCAACCGGTACAGCAATGGTTGAGCGTAACGACGACTCCTCCCCAGAGCGAGCCTTTTCCTCGCAGCTGAGCGTGTCTCCACGCTATAAGATGGTATGGATTCCACCATTGGTGCCTTTCCTGGTGCCCTTGGTGGCGTAGGTCTGTCGGATGATGATGACGATGAGGATGATGACATTGCCTATTAGGTCGTGTAGTTAGTTACGAGTTGTTTTCATTTCTTATTATGAAGGCATAATCTACTTAACACAGTTGTGGTATATTGCATAACAAGATATAATAGTTCGGTGCCAAACTAAGTCTAGTGTCGTGAAATCAGCTATAGTTTAGGTCTACTTCTAATGCAAACCTGGTTCTCTATAGCTAGTGGCTCTGATACCAATCTGTCACACCCTCAATTTCCACTTGCGGAGTTTTACCGCGAGGCGTGTGAACAAACCAGAATCTGAAACACTAGTACGTCGAACGACTCTATATGATTTGATAATACGTTTTTCAAAAATCATTTGTCGTAGATTTTATATTGTCTTGATTAGTTACCAATATTTAGCAGATGCATCAGTTTTTAAAGTTTGAGCGGAAGCATAAATAAGTAGTGAAGCGGGCGCCAACACAAACGCCAAAACAAATGAAAAATCCCAAAACAATATTAATAAATAAGACTCGATAAAAGATGTCTTGTTCAATGCATGTGCGTGCACCTAGAGCTCCTAGCGTCCTGAGAAACATGTAAAGAAACAAGTGTCAACATTAAAGATGAGTGAGTTCACAGGTTTTCATAAATTCGTTTGTTCGGTTATAGTTTGTTTTCTCCGTTATCCCTAACCCGGGATAACGTATTGGTTCCATTATTCCAACCCGGAATAATAAGTTGTTGCTTCCAATATTCCAAACCCGGAATATTAAGTTGTTGCTTCCAATATTCCAAACCCGGAATATTAAGTTGTTGTTTCCATTATTCCACACCTGGAATAATACAGTTGATTCGTAATTAAGTTCAATGTTAATATATATAGGTAGCTAGCCTAAAGTTATGTCACGTAAGTGTTCGCGATCGAAGCTGACTGTTGTGCCTCCGTTTTGCCAGGCCTATCACATGACCATGGCGAGGTTAGGCCGAATTATTCACCCATTGACCATACCCGGTCGGCTAGCGCGACTAGCTCGGAGGGGCTTGTCGGGCCCAGGAGTACTACTTATAACTCCCCCGCTATTAAACCCAATACTAACGATCCGAGAGATTGACGAGGACTTAAGTGATAAAGCTGCTTAGTGACCATAACATTACATTAACATTAACTTAGTTACCGAGTAGTTATGTGACGTTAAATTCGTATAACGTAAAGAGATTGAGTTTGAGAGTGTATATATGTTTCTCCCCCTGTTGTTTAAAAACCGGATAAAGTTAGGGGCCGTGAACTCACCTTTATTTGCTCGGTTAGTGTAGCAAAGAAGTTATAAGAGATGGGACCGCTAGTTGCGTCCTAACAAACCAATTAATTCCAAGTCAGTGTGTGAACACACCAATACAAATTCTACATGTAGTTTACGCACAAAGTGATACACACAAACAACATATCTAACACTCAAACATGCATGCAAGTATCCTCATGTGATCCTAGTGATTTAAAACAACTTATCATAAACATAAACCAATTCATGCCACAATTTGGTGCACACAATCACAAGTTATCAAATTCCAGCTTAACACTCATAATTCAGCTGTTTTCTAGGATTTTTATAAAATAGTTCTAACATTCCAAAAATTCCAATATTTTTACAGTAGCTGCCATTTATACTATAGAAATTTATATAAATTTTCCAAGTCCTAAATCTTTACCAATTACCCATAATTATTAATATACTAGGCTGCAGTCAGATTTGTCGCCTTCTGACTGCAGTCCACGGAAGAATTTATTTAAAAATCACTGATCGTCCAATTAACAAAATTCCAGTTGGAGTTGCCCGGAAATTTTCATACCTAGTTTCTGTACAAAAATCATGACTCAACTCCCTACTGATTTTAAAATCCAATTCGATAAACAACTAACAAATTTTCAGGATTTTCACAGTTTTAGTTACTGCATTTATTTGGCCCTTTAAAAATATCAAACGACTTCAGAAAATTATGAATCCAGTACCATTAGATTCGTTATTCAAATCTCTACGTTCTAGACATCAGAAAATCCGTTTTTTGACTACTAATGACCGAGTTACAGCCAGATGAAGTCGGCTGCAACTATTACTCAGCATCCTGTTTCAGCATATTATTACCATTAATTCGCACAATCCGTTAATATCATTAACCTAGGCGATCAAGAATCGGTTTTTCTAATCATAATTCAATACCTATAACATATCCATGCAAACCCTAGTTCATACTTCTAGTTTTTATAAACAAAACACAGCCTATATATTCAGCTTTCAAACAACATTACTTGCAATCTAGTATTAACAAATCCGCAACAATCATTCATCTCATTCGATCATGCAAATCCGAGAACAACAAAGTTAAAACACATGTATTCCGAATATGATATGACCAATTCAAATCTTTTAACGATAAGGTAAACGAACCGTGAGTACTATAAGAGATCGGTGATCAAAGATTGCTTGCAACCGAGAAGATCCGTGACCGAGAAAAGAGGTTATTCGCGGCTGAGAAAAGTAGTAGGCTGTTATGTTGATCGAATAGAGGTGAACAATCGGCTGCTTGCGACCGGGAGATGATGATGGCGATGACTGCTACTGCTGCGACCGAGAGGAAAGGAACGAACAAGGAAGGAAGCTGTTTGCGATCACAAGGCTGCCGACGGCAGTTTCTTTTTAGGGTTTTGTGTATGTGAATGAAACATGTGAGTTTGTATATATAGGCGCAACAAGATGATAAGGGTTACGGTTTTAGTTGGAGCTCGTGGCCGAGAGACTAGGGCGGTCGGTTGGGTTTTAATCTTGTGGCCGAGGACTTGGGTTGCATGCAATGGGTTTTCGGTTTGGGTTGTTCTCGGCCGAGTAGTTAGAGTTTTAGGTCTTGATCTCGCGGCCAAGTAGTTAGAGTTTAAGGTTTAGGTTTGATCTTTGCGGCCGAGACATGTTTGAGTCCTAAACTTGGTTAATTCCTAGAGTTACAAGGAATCAAAGTTGGTTCGTGTCGCAGTTCGGTTCAGTTCGTGTACATATCTACCATAATTATTTTATAACTAAAACAATCACACAAACACTCATCACGTATTCATTTAACTCGTACACGTTTAATACTTAGCATATACTTTATTCGACAAGTGTCGCGTTTAAGTTATCCGAAAAACCCGGGATATCACATAATTGAACACCCCTGCTCCCACTATTTGCCTTTCATGAATACCCGTATTGACTACCTGTCTTCCATTCTGACTAGCGTAATTATCATACTCCTCATACCCATAATCAAACTCCCCCAAATTGTCAAAAAGTGTTGATCGAAAAGGATATTGCTGCGGTTGACTTTGCTGTGAATTACTTGTTCGGGTAGCTTGCGGGATTAAGGTTGCCCCTTGTGTTTGAGGTTGACTCGGTGACACGGTGTCATCTATGTCACACCCCGACCCGCAGCGGAAAAGGTGATCGGGGCATGATTGGGTTATCATCAAAGCTCATGACATTTATTATACGTTTCCTATTCATTAATACAATTTAATGGAAGTTTACAATAAGAATTACAACATGTTCTAACTATCAATCTAAGCTTCTTTATTCTCTTCTAAGGCATTTCCTATGTTTTCCTCGCTTCAACCTGTTCACCTGTATCATGTGTAAAAGGTTTTTGGATCAACATAAAGTTGGCGAGTGAATCCTATGGAAAACATTTGAACAAGTTTATTTAATTGATTATGAAATGAGTGCGCAACCAAACATGAGTAAAAATAGATGTAAACTTATTCAACAATCATTAGATATTAAATAAAGCAGACATGAACAATCATGGAACATTTAGAGGCACGCGTTGCTCTACTCGTCTCTCACGAGGAACTGATGGGCCTAATGAATGAATTTCATAAACATGATAATATAAATGACACAACTACAAACAATATAAACTCAATGATACACACATGAACAATAATGGATTGGTTTTGAGGCACGCGTTGTTCAACTCGTCTCCCACGAGGAACTGATGGGCTTAATGAATGAATTTCATATAATTTGATAAAATGAAATAAGTAATCACAACAATATAAACAATCTAAGTTTAGATCACGATATGGTATGGCACGAGTTTAAATAAACGAGTTAATTAATTTGTGACACATGACACACCCCAAAACGTGTAATTAAAAAGGGGAAGTTGTAAGATTCACTCACAGTGGGTGCGTTCGGTTGATGATGTTGAATGCACGCGAAGTGGTTTTAACCACGAGTGAAATTAACCTAGATAAATATCATTATGGTTCGGTAAGTAAACGGATTTTATTAATCTATTTTAGTAGGATTGTTGGGTGTATTTTTGCGAGTTTAAGGCTATTTTCTAACCTTAAAAATGTTATTTTTAAGTATTTTTAATTGATTTTTAATTAAAATAAATAAATAAAAATAATAAAATATTTTGATTTTTTTGCTACAATTGACTTTGACTTTGACCGTTGACTTGACCGAATGCGAATATAAGTGCGCTGGGTGAGGCTCGAACCCGAGACCTCCCGTACGCGTGCACGCAGCTCTACCAACTGAGCTACGTGTCTAACCCGTCATATATCTGTTTTTAATTATATTTATATATTAATTAATTTAAACAGAAAATCCTTTTATTTAAAAACGATTTAATTTGAATCGGACCGGTGCGCTCCACAGGTCTCGAACCCGGGACCTGTGGGTTGCGTAACACACAGTCCACCGCTGGACTGTGTGTTTAACATGTTATATAATCCAATTTTTATTATACTTAAATACAAACTATTTGTTTTCATTTCTGACTTAATTAAAAAGGTAAAATAATTGTCCGGGTCGATGCAGAAGACCGGACTCGAACTCGTGTGCTTTAATTAAACATACACACAGTCCACCACTGGACTGTGTGTCTAACTTGGTTATTATTCCGGTTATTAATATACTTAACATATAACAGTGTGACTCCGGTTCGGTTAACAAAAAAAATCATTTTTATTAAGGCAGCGTGTGTGGAACAGGATTCGAACTCGAGACCTTTGTGTGTTTAATGTGCACACAGTCCACCGCTGGACTGTGTGTCTAACCCGAGTAATATCTTGCTTTTAATTAAACTTAAACACTACCGAACATCGTCTTCTTCGTTGAGTTATAACCAGAAATGATGACTGACTGGTTCGAGTTTTTATTCAGGTTTCTTTAGCGTCTTATGATTAATTACAGATGAGATTAAGTAAAAAGAAAGGAAATTAGGCGTGAGGTATACCGACTAGCTTTCCTCTGTTTTCCGGCAGAACTCCGGCGACAGCAACAGGCTCCGGCGTCGGGTGTCTTGCAGCAGAGAGTCTTCAGAAAGCTTACAAAGTATGTGGGTGACTTCGGTATAAGTTCAGAGGGCTTAGTAAGGCTTAGAAATTAAGAACTCGGTTTTCCGGCGATGAGCAGAAATATTCCGGCGAGTGAGTTTTCGCCGAGAAAGGGTGCGGTTTTGAGCGAAAATGTTTGCAGAGGTTCGAGGGGGTATTTATAGGGCAAGTCGTCGATGGATTTGGTCCGATTTCCGACTTGGTTCGTCGGTTATAAAAACTCCGGCGGTTATAACTTTGGTCGCGGACTCAGACGTCGGTTATAACCGATGTAGCGTTTATGTTTTACGTTATAACTGAAAGAAACGTTAAGTTTCGCGAGATTACCGGGATTTCCGACGACTGCAACTTTGGGCGCCGGTTTTTGAATTCGGAAAGACACGTTATCAATTAAGTGATTCCAATATTTAACAAGGAACATCAGTGGCGCAGTGGTTTAGTGCGCGTGTGTTAAGTTTGTTGCTGGACCGTGACTGACCCGGGTTCGAAACCCGGCAGAACCAAAGTATTTTTATTTTGCGATTTTTAACAGTTTTTCAAAAACTAATTATATATTCCCGTATAATAATTGATTATGTATCGTTTAAAATTATTTTGGGCATATAATTCGCAACGAAAATTTAACTGACTGTTCGGTTGATAAACGGAGCGGGTTTGGTAAATCCGTTTTTGACGGATGTTACAGTATCCCCTGCTTTTTAGAAATTTCGTCCCGAAATTTAAATAGTGATATATTTGACTAAAAGAATGATGGTGTTTAGTTTTGGCAGTTACATGCTTAGGAAAAGTAAGGGTTTAAGTTTTTGTTCGAGGCGGTAACGTTCCTTGTAAGGGTTAAATACCCTATTACAGGAATCGCTTTTTGTTGCCTACTGTAAAAGTATTGATAAACAAAATTTATTCGCTAACTATGATGTCATGCATAAGAGTTTGGATATGTTTGGAAGGGTATGGTTATATCCTAAGGCAAAACTTCCAATACTACAACCTACATGGAACATAAATAAACACAACAGCTAATATTTGAACATAAATAAACCCAACAGCTAATATTTGAACATAAATAAACACAACAGCTAATATTTGAATCCACATTCTGATAGCATATATGTTTGAATGGTGGAAGTTCCTCTCTCGTTTGTTATGATGGAGAGGTTAGTTTATGTAGAAATGGAACACAAATCCAATTTCTCTAAATAGCAAGATGATATAAATGTAACACAATTTCAACCAAGGCAATACTATATCCTACATGGAACTTCTCATAACCGCCTGATAATGCCTCTGATCCTTTGGCAAGAATACTTATATATAGGAAGTACCAGCGGCGTATCCACCATATTCTTGCTAAATTTTCATTGGTTTTATCCACAAATTATGATTAGTTACCAAGAAACTAATAAATCCTACATAGAACTTCTCATAACCGTCTGACAATGCCTCTGATCCTTTGACAAGAATACTTATATATAGGAAGTACAAGCGGCGTATCCACCATATTCTTGTCAAATTTTCATTGGTTTTATCAGTGAATTATGATTAGTCCTATTTAACTCTACAACCAATACAACAAACATAAAATACTGAAATGAAAAATATATGTGCGATCAAGGCTCAATCAAACGGAGCCGATCGTATTTTATGTACTGAAAATGAAATTGTCTGTGTGCTCAAGGCTCAATCAAACGGAGCCGAGCGTATTGCATGTACTGAAAATGAATAACTTAATCTAAACAACTATCACACAAACATCCTATGCATGGAACCTCTCATAACCGCCTGATAATGCCTCCGATCATTTGACTTTATCCGCAAGTTATGATTAGTTCTATGCGACTCTACAACAAACACAACAACCACAAGATACTGATAATGAAAATGTCTGTGCGATCAAGGCTCAATCAAACGGAGCCGATCGTATTGCATGTACTGAAAATGAAATGTGTGTGCGCTCAAGGCTCAATCAAACGGAGCCGAACGTATTGCATGTACTGAAAATGAAATTGTCTGTGCGCTCAAGGCTCAATCAAACGGAGCCGAACGTATTGCATGTACTGAAAATGAATAACTTAATCTAAACAACAATCACACAAACAGCCTATGCATGGAACCTCTCATAACCGACTGATAATGCCTCCGATCATTTGACAAGAATACTTATATATAGGAAGTACCAGCGGCGTATCCACCATATTCTTGTCAAATTCTCATTGACTTTATCCGCAAGTTATGATTAGTTCTATGCGACTCTACAACAAACACCACAACCACAAGATACTGATAATGAAAATGTCTGTGCGATCAAGGCTCAATCAAATGGAGCCGATCGTATTGCATGTACTGAAAATGTAAAATGAACTGGGCGCTCAAGGCTCAATCAAACAGAGCCGAGCGTATTGCATGTAATGGAAATGTAAAATGAACAATGCGATCAAGGCTCAATCAAACGGAGCCGATCGTTGCGGGCACGCCAGGTTCAACCGCATAATAAAATGGGGAACAAGCTCAAACCTCATAAATGGGGAGCAGGCGGCCTCTGCAAATGCATATACTGAAAATAATAAACAATAATTACTCTAACAGTCTACACATGGAACCTCTCATAACCGCCAGATAATGCTTCTGATCCTTTGACAAGAATACTTATATATAGGAAGTACCAGCGGCGTATCCACCGTATTCTCGTCAAAGTTTCATTGGCTTTATCCTTAAGTTATGTTTGGTTCGATGTGATAAAGAAAACATAAAACTAAACGATAGGAGTTGAATCTGGATCTTCGGCGAAGAGGACTAGTTGGGTATCTTCGTTTGGGCCGTCATTATCTTCGACAGGATTGGCGTTGATATTGAAGACTCTTCCTCTTGCTGGTGGCCTAGCGGTTGGGTTTTCTTGGTTTACCTGGTTAACTGGGTTTGATTGGGCTTGAGTGTTGATGACGTTAACCAGTTGAGGGCATGTGTTTCTAAAGTGGGTAGGGTCGCCACAATTGAAACAAGCTCGAGCATATGGGAACATGGGGTATTGGGGTTGTTGATAGGTTTGGTTTATGGTTTGAGTAGGGGAAGAGGTTTGGTTTTGAAAGGTGCGGCAAACCTTGCTCAAATGACCATAGCGTCCACAAGTTGCACATAGACGACAAGGTAAGGTATGGGGATGGTGATAAAAACAGTTGTTGCATCGAGGGTGAGGTCCAAGATATGGTTTCTTATTTGGGTAAGTTGAGTTGGGTGCCACTTGGGTGATTGGGATAGCTTGGATGGGTATGGCGTGTGAAATTGGTTGATTTCGTTGGATAGCAGCGAAAAGTTGCCCGTCTCTTTTTCTCTTAGAATTGGGTTGAGAAGGGGATTCGGTTTGGGTGGAGTCGGAGGTTTCAGTCGATTCTTTGTCCTTCTTCTTCTCCTCCTTGAAGTCTTTGTTTCGGATTCGGTTCTCGGTAAGCTCTGTTGCTAACTCCATTGCCGCTTCCAAAGTTGCAGGCGAGGTACTTATTACAGGGTCTTGAATCTTTGACGGAAGACCACGAATGTAGTGCTCGATCAAACGGTAGAGAGGAGTGAACATGTTGGGAACCATTTGATGTAATTCGAGGAATCTTTTGTTGTATGTGGTGTGGTCTCCTTCCTTTTGCTTCATTGAGTAAAATTCATCTTCTAATTTCTTGATTTCGCTCCTTGGGCAAAATCGTCTGGTCAGGATTTCCTTCAATTCGTTCCAAGTTAAGGACATAGCATCTTCAACACCTCGTTTGGCCTTCTCTGTATTCCACCAAGTAAGTGCTATCCCATATAATCGACCGGTAGCATAACGCACTTTGCGATCGTCAGGGCAATCGCAATTTAGAAAAGTGTTCTCCATTTCTTCAAACCAATGGAGGAGGGCGGTGACGCCTTCAGTCCCTTTGTATTTCGGAGGGTCGCATGATTTGAAATGCTTGTAGGTGCATTTAGTGGTATTTGATGGAGAGTTGATAATGTTTTGGTTTTCTTGATTGACAGGATTAGCGGTGAGTGCTTATTGAACTTGGATTACAATGTTGGGTATTACGGCAGCCATTTGTTGAGCGATTAGGGCAGCCATACGCTCGCGGGCTTTTCTGCTCTCATCTTCCTACGAGCGAGGTTAGAAGACATCTACAAGGAATACATGTCAAAAGTATGAGTGGGATGTTTGGGTTCATGGGTCGCACTAGGAATGAACATTCATAAAATAATTATAGAAAAATAAATCTACTACATCCATAGGATGTCTTGGGCTTTGCTCGCCATTAGGCCCTACATGCCGCCATACTTTACCTGTGTAATCATGTGGGCCCCCATGAATACCGGTTTTTCATATGGTTCGCACGGGTTTGCCAGGTTGCGTACACTAAAACCCGGAGAAAATCGAGAAATATGTATACAACGTGTGATATTCGAAATGTGTCCAGGTGTAGACACGATGACACCTCAAAGTGGGTTAGTTCGAACGACGTTTGGTGTGGCATGCTTTGGCCTAATAGGTCCTTCGTACTCTCATCGTTAGTCCCCAGGTAGGCAAACTGGTCCGTTATTTTGGATTTATACGAATGCCAACCTAGACAGGACGTTCCGACTACCGGTACTTGTACCCTTCCAGTTACTACATGCCCGTCGCAGAACTTACTTTGATGAGATTTGAAAATTGCAACAAAATCTTTGAATAATGAGAGTATGAAAATAAATTGAATACATGAACATCGATATATGTATAATGAATATGTATATAAGCATGTATGTTTGACTGTAAATGTAAACAAATAAATATCACAAGTTTGTATGTAACCACCTAATCAATTAAAATTTAGGCAGACTATAGTATAGGCTCTAAGGGTCTAATAACCTATCCTATATCCCTATAGTCATGGCTCTGATAGCAATCTGTCACACCCCGACCCGCAGCGGAAAAGGTGATCGGGGCATGATTGGGTTATCATCAAAGCTCATGACATTTATTATACGTTTCATATTCATTAATACAATTTAATGGAAGTTTACAATAAGAATTACAACATGTTCTAACTATCAATCTAAGCTTCTTTATTCTCTTCTAAGGCATTTCCTATGTTTTCCTCGCTTCAACCTGTTCACCTGTATCATGTGTAAAAGGTTTTTGGATCAACATAAAGTTGGCGAGTGAATCCTATGGAAAACATTTGAACAAGTTTATTTAATTGATTATGAAATGAGTGCGCAACCAAACATGAGTAAAAATAGATGTAAACTTATTCAACAATCATTAGATATTAAATAAAGCACACATGAACAATCATGGAACATTTAGAGGCACGCGTTGCTCTACTCGTCTCTCACGAGGAACTGATGGGCCTAATGAATGAATTTCATAAACATGATAATATAAATGACACAACTACAAACAATATAAACTCAATGATACACACATGAACAATAATGGATTGGTTTTGAGGCACGCGTTGTTCAACTCGTCTCCCACGAGGAACTGATGGGCTTAATGAATGAATTTCATATAATTTGACAAAATGAAATAAGTAATCACAACAATATAAACAATCTAAGTTTAGATCACGATATGGTATGGCACGAGTTTAAATAAACGAGTTAATTAATTTGTGACACATGACACACCCCAAAACGTGTAATTAAAAAGGGGAAGTTGTAAGATTCACTCACAGTGGGTGCGTTCGGTTGATGATGTTGAATGCACGCGAAGTGGTTTTAACCACGAGTGAAATTAACCTAGATAAATATCATTATGGTTCGGTAAGTAAACGGATTTTATTAATCTATTTTAGTAGGATTGTTGGGTGTATTTTTGCGAGTTTAAGGCTATTTTCTAACCTTAAAAATGTTATTTTTAAGTATTTTTAATTGATTTTTAATTAAAATAAATAAATAAAAATAATAAAAATTTTGATTTTTTTGCTACAGTTGACTTTGACTTTGACCGTTGACTTGACCGAATGCGAATATAAGTGCGCTGGGTGAGGCTCGAACCCGAGACCTCCCGTACGCGTGCACGCAGCTCTACCAACTGAGCTACGTGTATATATCTGTTTTTAATTATATTTATATATTAATTAATTTAAACAGAAAATCCTTTTATTTAAAAACGATTTAATTTGAATCGGACCGGTGCGCTCCACAGGTCTCGAACCCGGGACCTGTGGGTTGCGTAACACACAGTCCACCGCTGGACTTTGTGTTTAACATGTTATATAATCCAATTTTTATTATACTTAAATACAAACTATTTGTTTTCATTTCTGACTTAATTTAAAAGGTAAAATAATTGTCCGGGTCGATGTAGAAGACCGGACTCGAACTCGTGTGCTTTAATTAAACATACACACAGTCCACCACTGGACTGTGTGTCTAACTTGGTTATTATTCCGGTTATTAATATACTTAACATATACCAGTGTGACTCCGGTTCGGTTAACAAAAAAAAATCATTTTTATTAAGGCAGCGTGTGTGGAACAGGATTCGAACTCGAGACCTTTGTGTGTTTAATGTGCACACAGTCCACCGCTGGACTGTGTGTCTAACCCGAGTAATATCTTGCTTTTAATTAAACTTAAACACTACCGAACATCGTCTTCTTCGTTGAGTTATAACCAGAAATGATGACTGACTGGTTCGAGTTTTTATTCAGGTTTCTTTAGCGTCTTATGATTAATTACAGATGAGATTAAGTAAAAAGAAAGGAAATTAGGCGTGAGGTATACCGACTAGCTTTCCTCTGTTTTCCGGCAGAACTCCGGCGACAGCAACAGGCTCCGGCGTCGGGTGTCTTGCAGCAGAGAGTCTTCAGAAAGCTTACAAAGTATGTGGGTGACTTCGGTATAAGTTCAGAGGGTTTAGTAAGGCTTAGAAATTAAGAACTCGGTTTTCCGGCGATGAGCAGAAATATTCCGGCGAGTGAGTTTTCGCCGAGAAAGGGTGCGGTTTTGAGCGAAAATGTTTGCAGAGGTTCGGGGGGTATTTATAGGGCAAGTCGTCGATGGATTTGGTCCGATTTCCGACTTGGTTCGTCGGTTATAAAAACTCCGGCGGTTATAACTTTGGTCGCGGACTCAGACGTCGGTTATAACCGATGTAGCGTTTATGTTTTACGTTATAACTGAAAGAAACGTTAAGTTTCGCGAGATTACTGGGATTTCCGACGACTGCAACTTTGGGCGCCGTTTTTTGAATTCGGAAAGACACGTTATCAATTAAGTGATTCCAATATTTAACAAGGAACATCAGTGGCGCAGTGGTTTAGTGCGCGTGTGTTAAGTTTGTTGCTGGACCGTGACTGACCCGGGTTCGAAACCCGGCAGAACCAAAGTATTTTTATTTTGCGATTTTTAACAGTTTTTCAAAAACTAATTATATATTCCCGTATAATAATTGATTATGTATCGTTTAAAGTTATTTTGGGCATTTAATTCGCAACGAAAATTTTAACTGACTGTTCGGTTGATAAACGGAGCGGGTTTGGTAAATCCGTTTTTGACGGATGTTACAATCTAGAATAACTATCACATATGGAGATGTCTGTTGTGTGTAGGTTGCAGCTGGGTATTGGAAAGAGGTGTTTTGAGTGGATGCTTGTTGACGGGTATCAAGGTTTGGGAAAAAGGTTGAGAATGGTGGAACTAGTGTAGTGGACGCAGGTTGCGTATGATTTGGTGGTGGTGGATTTGGTAACGTAGTGTTTGGTGAAGGTTGGTTCAGTGTCGGTGAGAATTGCTGCAATTGCGAAATCTCAGGTTGTTTTTCCGGAGTTCCTAAGTTCTCCATTGCTGTGAGTGTCTGTATCGGTGATTGTAAGATCTTGTTCTCTCGATGTAGGAATCTCTTCGTATGCTTCACTGTTCTCTCGATCTTTGGGTCGAATACTAGTGGTGATGACTTCCCGGAGTTCCGAGAAAATCACCTGCACAAACAAAAACAAAGAAAACTCGCGTAAACCCGAACAAAATAGAGTAAAACCCTTTCTGAATTTTTTGAATTATTTGTACTAAAAACTAAAACTTAAACACTTTGTGCACGCCTCCCGGCAACGGCGCCATTTTGATGACTTGTCGTTAGTGTCATGCAAAAACCTATTTAAACTATTAGTAAAGAATAAGCAGGGTATCGAACCAAGGGAGGATTGTTGAAAGTGTTATCGTAAAAAGTATTAATTAACTATTACCTGAAATGGAAAATGTGTTTGTTTGATTGGTAGTAAAAATTATCTAAATTAACAAATTAAACGAGGTTGTAATCAAATGGAGAAAGAATGGTTCCTCTGGAATTCAGGTTTGCCAACAAGTTCAATTATGTGTTTAATCAAAACATTCACATAGACATAAATGTTTAACCTAACTAACCAATTGTGATAATCAAAGACTAAGTACTCTGATTAACAATTAACGGGAAGTTATCAGATGATTATCAATTACAGTTACCAACCCTAATCCCATGTCAAATATATCATGATTACTAGAACTCTCAGGAATTGAACGCTTAAGAATTAAGGACAAATAAACAATCAGTCAACTAGATTCATGGTGAAAAGAATCGAATGCTTAGATCACCAAGTTACAAGGATCAAAAACACATAAAAGTACCAAGTTATACAAACCCTCCATCCGGAGGAAACCAAAGAAGTTTAGCCGCTCATCTCGCACACAAAATCAACGAAAGCTTGGATCGATGAAGAATTCATGGCCGAAATGATGACTTGATGGAGAATCTTGATGGATTGGATGGAAAAGCCTTCAACTTTTGCTCTCCAGAGTGCCTTAGGTTGTTGCTAGATGATAAGATATTGAATGAAGGCCTTGTGAAACCCTAATATACCTTAAAACCCAAAAATTCGCGTTTTTCCGTCAACCTGACCGTAACTGACGGTCATGGACCGTCGGTTACGGTCCCGTAGTTCTGTTGCCTTTACTTAACCCAACCGTAACCTACGGTCAGAGACCGTCGGTTACGGTTCAATGATTCTGTTTGTTCTTCGACAAAGACCAACCAACCATAAGTTACGGTTGGTTAACCGTAACCTACGGTCGCTCTCTCCAACTTTCTTTCTCTTCAATCTCAACTTTCATCAAATGCCAAACAAGCCCTTCAACTTTATGTCTTCCAAATCCTTGCATGATTAAACACAACGTAACTTTCAATTAAGTACCAAATGACCCCTGGACTTCACTCTTTCTTAAATCTTTCTCTCTCAACTATCTTTAGCAACCGAACAAACTTCAAATCTGCATCACAAGCTATAAGTGCCGTCCTAACTTGTTCCACTTCATCTTTAATCATCGTAATTGCACCGAATTACGTGTTTCACCTGCAAAACAACTATTTCTCGTAGTTAACTCATTCTAGGCAAGTAAACACACATAACCTTCACAATTTACACACTTTAAGGCTCAGGTTTCACCCTCTCCATCATCTCTTTGCGACTCAGCGTTACCCGAGTTGATCTGAGACAACAATATTAATATAAACTTTTAATATATACTATCAGTATTCTTTCAAGGCAGTGAATTTTCAAGACATCATATTAAACTAACAGCTACCCTTAGCAAATTTTAGATACCTTAGGCTATGCATTCCCAAATAGAACATTGTTTAGTTTTTAGGTCACCCTAATTCAAAGTCCACAAAAAATAAAAAAATTCACCAAAAGGTAAACTTAGTCTTACAGTGCCATTTTTGCAATAAAAAGACCCCTTTAAACCATTTTCCCCGATGCTTATTTCCTAAAATCAGACATTGTTGGTATTACATTACCTCAAATTTCTTACCACTCCGCCTTTAGTTTTGTATTCTCTAAGCTAATAAAAACTAATTAAATCGAGCATATTTATAGTTACTTTAGTAACCATGCCACTAAGGCCAATAATTTCTTCATCTGCATCAAGTACTACAAGATCAGCAACGCTAACTCCACTCCGACCATCCACCTTTTCAGAAGTGTTAAACACCAGACGGTTAATGGCATCCCCTGTACGAAAAATGGTTATCGTACTCAAACGTTGATTTCCCTCAAGTAGGAAGGACCAAAGAGTTTGTGGATCATATGGTTTCCCCATGGTCCGATACTCAAGACTTCCCCATGGGCTTTCAAATAGACACCAAGGCCACCAATGCCACGAACCCAATCGCTAGCAATGCCGTAAATTCCGACCAATGAGCCTTTGTCCCAAGGTAAGGAGAACATAGGGTCAGTTGTTCCACCAAATGGTCCATGTGTGGTCTTGTTCGTTACAAAAGACAATGAAGAAATGTATGTATCACGACCTTTAATACCATCGCTTACTTTAATTCCAACTATTTCCTCATCCGCATCAAGCGTGACCTGTATAAACATGTATATGTGTCACCATGAAGATTATTATGTTTGTTAAATTTGTGTATATGCGTTGGTTTGCAGGTCTTCCCCAACATTTTGGAGGACCTATGCGTCTAATGAAAATGGGCCATAAAAAAACTTATATATAAAAATTAAACTCACTAGTAAAATTGTACATTGAAAAATAAAAACTTATAGATATATGTATAATTTTGTTTATAAATAAGGCCCAGCTATCATGTTTTAAACACGACCTCATGTGACATAGAGAGGATCTTACCAACTATTCATTCACTACTTTTTGTATCTATAAATTGAAATACTGATAGCAATTTAAAATATTTATATATGCAAAACGAGAAAAGAATTATTTTAGGGACCTTTAACTTTTTTTACCATGTGCGGTCACCTACTCGGCACAATCTATGAGCAGGCCTGTGTGTGTACACTCGTATAGTAAGAAGATCGAGTTAAAAATATATATATTTTTTACCAAGGAAACAATTTTTCCAGCATCCGGGATACCATAGTTATCGGAAATGCTCAATGCACCTCCAAATTCTGTGGTGAACCCGAGAGAGTGTATTATCCCGTCATCATGATCAATCTTTATACTTTTCAGCTAATGACCTTCCTGAATTTCAAAAGACCAGTCACCCTGAGGTCGTCCGAGAAATTGTCCCCGAGGTTCCACCTTAATAAATCCGGCTCGTGGAATGCTAATGTTTTGTAGTACTCCCGCCATGCTGTATCAAAGAGAGAGATATTCAGAACTTCACTTCACTGGAAACTAATGAAGTGTGTTTGGGTACCAAAGGGCTTGTTGCCCCAGATTAGGGGTGTTACTTTTGACGCTCCGATTTTAAAGGTTTTTATGTCAAAACGTGAACCAGACCATTGGTATCCGTTTTTGTTCCTTGTTAAATGAAACCAAATTGTTACAAGCGGTTTGGATTTGGTTTGGCTTCCCAATTTAGATCTATTATACATCTATAAGAAATTGGCATGCTAAGCATCACTAGACCAGGTAGCCTATGGCCATATGGAAGATTGGAGTTAAGTTAAAAGGCATTTAACTTACTTTGAATAAACTCCAATATTAATACCTTAAATAAAATTTTATAAATAATCAAATATACAGCACTACTTTACGTTGTGGTCCGCAGTGGCAGATCAAGGATTTTTTCCTTTTGGGTTCAATTTTTTCTGGTGGTCGGATTTCTCACAATCAAATGTTTTCCGGGTCAGGTCGGGAACATAAGATACCTAATCAATTAAGTATCACCATATATGAATAAGCAATTTAGTCTGAAACTAACCAACAATATCGAAAAAAATTAGTCTATAAATTGGAATATAAACATTTAACATAACTCAAATTCAACATACCTTGTAATTATAGAACTGTGGAAATTGAAGCAGAAATACAGAACCAAGTAAGAGCACTAGAACTAGCTACAAGAATAACAAAGTGGTTCGGTGGTTTAATATTTGCATAAGTAAAAAGAAAATAGTCAAATAAGAAATGGTTATGTTGATCTTAAGTCCATAAAGATTACTTTATTTTGTCACTCATGGTTATGTTGACAAAGCTTGACAAATTAGTACCAATCATAATTAGAATCAAAGAAAAGAAAACAATTCTCCTGATATTAAGAACTGATAATAATTAATAAGATGGGTCAAACCCAAAACATATTATTTGACACAAGGCCAATATGTTTACACTTTTTACTTTAACCAGCTTTACATTAAAAAAAAAGAGAAAAGAGCGTCAAAAACAAATCATAAAAAGGGAAAACACTTGGGAGATGGAATCGAACTAAAGATCTCAAGATTTGAAAGTTGGCGCTATACCAGTGGAACAGAGGAATCATTTTGTTATTGGGTTCACCCATGATAAATTTATCGGTTCCTTCCAAGGTTTTTATATATGTTTTACTAAAAATTCTAAACCAAATGGGTTCCTGGAAACCCGGTCTTTTCAAGTATATCCGCCCCTGGTGGTCCGTTCCTATTCGGTTTATACAGCCGGCTTACGGTGTAAATCGCAAGTCAAAGCGTTCGCTATTCGCTTTGAAAAATCTGAAGCCAACCGACCGAAAACTAAAAATTTTAACTGACCAAGAAACCAAAGTGATAACTAGTTTGAGCGGTTTCAACGTTCTAAACTAAACCATTATCACCCCTACTGCTAATACTACTTGGCATTAATGTAGATGTAGCAGTAATCTTAGATTTGGTGAGATAGTCATCTTTAATGAAATAATAAACAAAAGAAAAGTGTTATGTGTGGGGGGAATGATCGAGAGTTGATTAAAATTTAGTACAAATTTTAGGATTTAGGTTTGAAACTAACAAAAATAGAACTTGAATTTAGTTAATTTTTAAATATATGACTCATACCTGCTAGCTTTTCACGGCTTCTTTTAATCGAAACTAGTTGGGTTGGATATCGAAGAAGGCTTAACACCCTCTGAATTATAAGCAAACACTCGAACGTATTGTGTGGTGTTATTTTGACCAGTAAATGAGATCTTTTTGGTCACGTGTTCAATGCCATAAAATATTTTTATAACGTTTTGTACAGTATATACATAAATCTAAAATGGTCCTTGTTATTTACTCATTTTTTTATAATATTTTGTTTTCCAATTTATTCAATCCCACTTATAACCATCCTACTATATCAATCACCAGTTTTTGGAAAACGCTCATGTGGTCTTCCTTTTTCAACTAATATATACTTCAATGTCAAATAATAGAGATTTTATCCCATCCAATTTTTAAATATTTGTAATTATCTTTTATGAGTTCATAGGATTCCTATTAGCTAATCAGTCAGTGGATTTAAACTGTTTTATGATTCAGAATCTTGTTACACTTTAACACTTCTTTTCTTCTTTTTAATAAATATTTTTTTTAACGTAAAATTTGACTCATTGACAAACCACTTAAGTATTATTGTGTTAACAGCGGACTCACTCGATCATAGTGATCTCCACTAGGTAATAATGCCTATACACAAATTTTGGAGAAAACCCAATAAATTTGGAAAAACCATCCCTTGTGGGAATCGAACCCAAGACCTAATGGTCTTTAAGTCTTATCTCACCCACATGATGCCACTAGGCTATAAGACCGCGGGGTGTGGGGAGGCTTAGGTTGGGGGCATGGGTTGACAAGTGGCGAGGGTGGGATCCACATGGTGTGGCTTGGCTCGTGTGGCTTTTGTTGGTGTGGGGTGGCGTGGCTTCGGCTGGCGTGGCCAGCCTTGTGGCACTTGCTATTTATTTTTATTTTTTAAAATAATTAAAATTTCATTTAATTAAATTAACAAACTAACTAAAAATACTACATAAAATTAAAAAAACAAGTACATTAAAATAAAAAAATTTAAAACTCATGTATCCATGTTATATTTTTGCAAGATCTCTTTTTTCATCTCCAACGTCGTCGCTAAGGTGATCGACGTTCATGGCGAGAAACATCATATCCGCAAGTTTTTCTTTGTGAGATGCTTTTTTTTTTTCGCGAGCCGCTTCGATATGAAATTGAATGTGTCAATTTTCTTCCCAATTTCTTCCAACTGGTTGGTGTACAACCCTTTACCCAAAGCCGAACTAGGGGCCGAACCCGATGCCGAGCCCGATCTACCTCTTTGAATCCGCTTTTTTGAAGTGTCTCTACCGGGTGGGCAGGAAAGAGAATCCTCAAAATCATCCAAATTTTGATGAAGCTCTTGATCACGAGCATTGGATTGAGATTGAGACGAGGGTGTTCTTGTCCTTTTGGATGAGGTTGATTTGCTAGCAGTAGGGATTGTCGCCCTTTTAGGAGCGTACCTACATATATTCCAATAATGCATGTACTTGAACTCAGACTTCTTGTTATCTCTATACGAGACCACGGCATTTTGGATAAAGTCGGCTTCGGTTTCACCGCTCCTTGGCGAGTTCTTCGCCTTATGGAAACAATCATTAAACAAGGTGACGTGTGTATTTATGTCACTCCACTTGGACGAGAGGCTATCATTTTCACGATACAAATCCTTGCTTTGCATTTGTATATGAAATGATTTTTGATGGCATCCTAAAAATCTGTGTGGTGTCGTACATTTCCTATTCCAAAAAAATTAAGTCATTATAAAAAAATTATAATAAAACGAAAAAATAATATTGTTATATATAAAATACATTTGATTGAATCTTACGATTCGTCAATATAACGTCTTGTCAAAGTAACTTCTTCTTGAGCCGTCCACTTTTTTTGTACTTGTTGAGCGACCGCTATTGCTTTCTCTTCATTCTTTTTTTGTGACTTCTTTTTACGGTCGGTTTGGATGGCGAACCACCAACGTCTTGTGGTTGTGTTTCGGGTACGGAATCGAGTTGGAAAATGTTAGTTGGAAAAGATGAATCGTCGCATGGAAAGTTCGTGTAAACACGCCCCTTATATACGACGCGATTCCGGCTAGCTCGGGACAAGGTGAGTATACAAAACCTTGTGGTTAGCCGCGGGTAAGAGGTATTTGGGTCAGGTTTGGTGGTTGGCGGTTTTGGGGCGGGATAGGTTCAGGTTCTCTTGAAAAGAAAAGGGGTTGTTCGGATCGAGGTTTCGGTTAAATGGATGCATCAGAGGATTAAGTGGGTTGAATTTATAAAAAGATTTAGAGATTGAAGAAGGTGAAAAGTAGAGAAGTGGTAAAAAATTTTGTTTCGGCGTTTTAGGGTACCAATTCACGCTATAACAACATTGTAACAACTGAAAAAGAAAATTTCCAGAAAATATATTTGTTTGACCTGACTCAGTTTCAAATAAAATATATATATTGAAACATAGATAAAGATAAATATGCACTAATGATAAATTCAGAATGTAGTAAAGAATATTTATTAAATGTTTTTGAAAATATTATTAAATTAACTATATTATTATAATAATCAAATTAATAAATTAAAAAAAACTTTGATGTAAAGCCTTCATCCACTCGGTTCATTTTCCACTAGGTTCATTTTGTAAAAAGTTACAAAGAAAAACTTATTTTGTAGAGGAAATGAGAAACTCAAAGAGTTTATTATTTTTTCAACTTCTGGCTACCTTATTAGGCAGGTAGAGACTTTTGTTTCTTAGCGTGATGTCTTGGGTTTAATCCTAAACAAGAAGTAGTTTAGGGTTAAATTGGTATAACTTAAGAGTGAGTAAGTATTGTTATTAAGAAAATGTTATCTATATCTATCTATACTACCTTATTAAGGAAACTAGATTGGAATTATTGGAAATATCCATCAAATTTTAAGATGACATATTAAAGGTTTAAGAAAAAATCTATATATTTTTACATCCTTCTTCTAAGCTTGCCCATGCGTTCCCTTTATGGCCTTAAGCACCCTTCAATTTGTATATTATAGTGGATATACATTATTTTTGAAAAGTTACATTATTTTCGAAAAGTTACATTTGAATGTCCAAATTGATGAAATTGATTGTCATCAATTTACTTCAACTGAATAGGAGATAGAATTTCACAATTTTTCCTTCTCTCGTTATCACTAATCACAACCAGATTTGGGAGGTCGTTCAAACCGTTGTGGATTTTGCAATAATCCTAAATCTCCTTCTGTCTTTATCACTAATCTCAACCAGATTTCGAGGTAAGTTTTTGAGTTTTCGCTATTTCCTTATTTTCGATTCAGTTATCTTACAGTTGTTATTGATGCACTTTATGTCCGTCACTAGCGAATAGGCTAGTTAGAGCGTGTTTTGAATATTGTATAGATTATATACGAACACATGGCCCAAGTGCGAATAAGAACGGAGCGTATAGTGTCACTTCGTACAAAGTGGACACTTCGTACGAAGAGAACACACTTTGTACGAAGTGCACTTTCTACGAAGCCAACATGCTCGCTTCGCACGAGGTGTCAATGTCTACATATATATATATATATATATGTGTGTGTGTGTGTGTGTGTGTGTGTATGTGTTGTGTGTTCAGAATTTTTCTCCAGAATTTCACCAGCCTAACAAGATGTATACTCTTTCGGTATGAATGAATGAAGCCTCCGCACACTCTGTTTCTGTTCCTTTCTAAATAACATTCTACCTAATCAGTCATCTTACGCCCAAACTTCCGTCTAGAACCGCCGGATTCCGAACCCACATTTGGTATCTGAGCTACGGTACCAATTCAATTGATCTAACAGTCGATGGAATCACCTACGCTCATGAATTTTGGAGATTTATGAACTTTAGAGGGGTTTTAGATGTAAAACATTAAATAAACGGACAATCCATGGACATAACGTAACACTGAAACCATAGGAATGTTAGCAATTGAATTTCGACCAGATATGTGCAAAAATCATCTTGAAATTCGAAGAAATGAAGATTCTGGATCGAAAAACGTAATCAGGCTCGTCTGTACAAGGTGACCACCTCGTACGAAGTGCACTTCGCACGATGATATTGACCACCTCGTACGATGTGGTGACTACCTCGTACGACGTGGTGACAACCTCGTACGAAGTATGAGGTGCCTAAAATATAAAAAAAAATTGGTGATAGAAATTCTTTTCGAGATTTTAATGACCGATACGGGATATTCGGGGACACCGTCTGTAGATTTGATTATATGATCGCAAAATGTTGAAGATATTGAGGTAGTCATTGATACATGTGCAGAATGTTTATCACTTGGTATAGTGACTATAAATGGGCGTTAACATAAAATCCGCATTTGATAAAAACTGAATTTCCGGATTTCAGGGGGAATTTCAGTGAATACTTTGGTATGATCAGAATTTGCAAAAATGAGGGGGAATAAAAATTTCACATATATATGAAAATTTCGGCATTTTTGAAATTCGTGACTTGCAACAGTATTCGAGTGGTTCCGACTGCAGATTATCTGGAAAATGCAGATGATCTAAATTCATTAAGTGATGAGATCAAGTTGATGTCTATTTTTTGTAAAAGTGGGGTTGCATAACTGAGTCTTCGAGGAGTTGTTTACTAGATTCTGTAGTCATGTTACATTGATGCCTGAGTCCTCGTACAAGTCGGTTGCACACACGACTTCTAAGTGGTACGCGTAGTTATCAGAGAGTGTTCATGGGATAGTTCTGTGATAGACCAATGTATCCAAATAAAATCTGCATGGCAAATGAATTGTTTTCCGGACTAGCCGCCAAGAATAGATGATGTTTTGTTGATTCAGTTGGGGCTGGGACTAACGAGGAAGGCTATATATTTGCAATTCATGACTAAAGAAGATGATATAATGACTCTCTCGGAAAAAGTAGTGTACCAGTTGCTCACGAAATAGACTATACATTTTGGGATTTCGTGATCAAAGGAAGTTCAGAACTATCAGATCTTGATACAAATTGATGCTTAAGGGTTAGAGTCCTGATCTTTGATAGGGATGCGACGCAGCATGAACTAGCTCGTTGTTCCAAAAATGGCCGAGGAGATCTGATGTTATTCAAGATATGTTAAGTGAACACGAATGGCTGAGGATAGCCTTAGGTATCATTTTTGTTCTTCAGACAAATGAATTGTTCTTCTTGGACTAACCACCGTTGAATGACGATGTGTGTTGAAAAAGTCGCGCTGATTCAACAGAGATAGCTATATATCTGTTATTGTGCATAAAGAGGAAGAATGCGATTCTGATTGCGGAAAAATGTTTCTCAGATCTCATATGTTTTGATTCTGATGATGATTTGCTGATTGAGATGATAACCGATTCGCTGATCAATCTTTCAGGAATATGCTTAAACGTGATTACGAAAATTGGGATTTCAGATTTTCACGGGTATTCATTGATTTGAAGTTTACAGGTGTGGTAATTCGAAGTTTCAATCAATTGTTGGTTAGGTTTTGAAGATCATAGGATCGAGCATAAGAGAAATGTGCTAAACCGAACGCGGATATGGTTAAAGAAGAAACAAAGATGCTGCATTGGTTAGTTTCGAGTTTGTGATTATTCGAGAAAATTTGTCGATTAAGCAAATCAGAGGAAGTCGTGAACCGTGCAAACAAAGACCTGAAGATTAATTTGTGGAGAAAATTATTTCAGGGGGATTGGTGCTTTATAAAGTTAATGCAAACTCGAATCATCAATCAAGGGGGATTTGTTGACGCGTTCTACGACATAGACAGATACCTTGATTGAAGTTGAAGAATAATCAAACACGACTCTCATATTTCAAGTTCAAGATCAATCTTCGACAGTGACGTCCAACGGGGAAATTGTTGATGCACTTTATGTCCGTCATTGTGTGAATAGGCTAGCTAGAGCGTGTGTTGAATATTGTATAGATTAGATACGAACACAGTCTCAAGTGCGAACGAGAACAGAGCGTATAGTGTCACTTCGTACGAAGAAAAACACACTTCGTACGAGGTGCACTTCGTATGAAGCCAACATGCTCGCTTCGCACGAGGTGTCAATGTCTATATATATGTGTTGTGTGTTTAGTATTTTGTACGTTTTGGAGGTTCCCAGATAGGAAACGCTGGCGAAATTTCTCCAGAATTTCGCCAGCCTGACAAGATGTATACTTTTTGGGTATGAATGAATGAAGCTTCCGCACACTCTGTTTCTACTCCTTTCTTAATTACATTCTACCGAATCAGTCATATTACGCCCAAACTTCCGTCTAGAACCGCCGGATCCCGGACCCACGCTTGTTTCATCGATCTTGTTAATTCGGCCAATGATTTGTTTGTTTTGTAAGCATTATCCCCATTTATAGGTCTGATTGCCCTTTGTACACAACTACTTTGAAGATGTACATCAAGTGCTCCATAATATGGTTCAACAAATTTTTAATTTTGGTTAAAAAGGTATGATTTCTTACGACACGGCTTTCTTTTTTGTTCGGGATGTTTGTTGCCTTCACTCTCGAATTTTTATGATGATGTTTTAATTAACTAAAAAACTTGTACACAACTGGTTTGAAGATGCACATCAAGTGCTCCATAATATGCTTCAACAAATTTTTAATCTTGATTAAAAGGTATTACTTCGTATGATTCGGCTTTTTTTCGGTTAAGGTTGTTTGTTTCCAGTACTCTCGAATTTTACGATGGTGTTTTAATTAATTAAAAAAACATGTACACAATTGGTTTGAAGATGCACATCAAGTGCTCCATAATATGCTTCAACAAATTTTTAATCTTGGTTAAAAGGTATGATTTCTTACGATTCGGCTTCTTTTTCGGTTAGGGTTGTTTGTGCCTTCACTATATTTTTATGATGGTGTTTTAATTAATTAAAAAATTGGCTGTTTTGAATCGGTGTTAATCTGACTAATGCTTCAAAGAAGCTTGGAAAGAAATATTCTACTAGAGTATTTGTATTAGTTAAGAAAACTAAGAAACCGAAATGAATACACCTATTTTTGCCACGTGTTACATCTTTTTGCAGACGTGTTAAGTGTAACAACTAGAGGCTACCGTGTGTTTTGTAACAGCTTTTACTTTTTCAAAAAAACCTGAAAGTTTGCAAAAGCTATTACCCGTAACACCTGACAACTTCTGGTTGTTACACATAAAACAATCTGTAAAAAGGTATAACACGTGGCGAAAGGAGGTCCATTAGTTTGAGTTTCTTAGTTTTTTTTTTACTAATATGAGTTTTCTTTCTATCCCTCCCCTATATATAGGGTGGGGTTCTAGAGTGAACAAATTATAGCCATTGATCTACATAATATATCAAATTTACTCTACACGATGATTTGTGGAGTAATTTTTATCATTATCATACGAGTAAATAATTATCACAATGCTACCGTGTTTTTTTTTTCTTTTTCTTTTTTGCTTTTTAATGGCTTTTGTACATTTTGTACTATAAAACACTTTATACGTGAACTTAACCCTACATATAAATTATGTGTGGTCGTGAGTATGAACATTGGCTGTTTTTATTACCTTCTATCAATTTTCATTCTTTTTTCTTGGTTTAACAGGCCGACGTCGGCATACATTTTTAAATCTTTTACCTTTATTTTTAATACAACTTTTCATTTGAAGAGGTAAATGTGTTTTTGGCGCAAAGTGGGTTTTAAGAAACAAAAAGGATTAATAAGGTGCTATTAGAAATAAGGCCAAACATATGGTTCATCTAAATAGGAAGATATATATTTAAGGCTGAAATAACGAGTCAACCTGATCTATTAAGACATGAACACGATAAGACACGAACCCGAAACACGTAGACACGAATCCGAAACACGTAAACACGAACATGAACCTGTTAATAAATAGGTTACACGAAACGGTCTGTTAAGACACGAAAAAATTACCAACGTATCATACGACCTGTTTAAGACACGAACACGACCGAATTAGGGAAGTTGTGAACCGAATTGGAAATGGTGGTGCTTGTGAGAGAGATTTAAAGATTAGGGTTTGGATTGTCGAACTAGAACCACGTGTGTTTGTGTATAATTCATCCCAGGTCCCATGACCGATGACCCCATGTCCAAACCCAGATATAATATTTTTTAACTTTTGATTGTTAACATATATTTAACGGGTCTTAACAGGTTAACGAGTTTTAACCTGTTTAGACACAAAACCTGTTAAGGTCTTGTTGTTTCGACCTGTTTAATACACGAAACCTGTTAAGGTGAAACACGGAACATGATAATTTCGTGTAGGTTCGTATCGTACGATCGTGTTCGTGTCAGAATTGCCATCCTATACATATTGACTACGATGAGACCTTTGCACACAAATTACTAGTTTAGAGGCTATTTGATTCTTTATTTATCCATTTTTTATTTATTTATTTTTGCATTTGCCACATCCAAAACTTTTAAAGTCTACCAAAATAAGTATGGAAAGTATCACCGTCCATGGGAAGTGGTAAGAAAAGATGTATGTATGTATGTATGTCGTCCTATTGGTTTTGAAAGGGATAAGCATTTGTAGCGTTACATAATTGAACCTTCTATAAACTCACATTATCTCTTATTTCTTGATCCAACCACTCTGATACAATTATGTTCGTTTTATGTGTTAAACAACAATTGTATAGATTATACATATATGCTGGAAGGTATGCTTTATTCAACACATAGATTGGCTATTACAAACAACGGATGAAAAACAACTTATTCAGCAGTCAACAAGAGACTAGCGACCTAGTAGAGATATTCCTACTGACCCGACTAAACAGTAGATAAACAAATGACTAAGCAATATCCAACATTTGATTTATTCCAACACAACAAACTACATATCTGGGAGAATTGTTTTCCACATCCTAGTTTGTAGCCTTCAAATAGACACCGATGCCATCAAAATAAAGACTCTGAAATCCGTAAATTCCAGCAAAAGAACCTATATCCCATGATACTGAAAAAGGCGTCCCTTTGGCATTACCGAATGGCCCATAGACCTTTTTGTTGGTCCTGAATGTTATTGATGAAATTATTGTGTGACGGGTGGGAAGTGTATCAACCATGCCACTAAGGCCAATAATTTCTTCATCTGCATCAAGTACTACAAGATCAGCAACGCTAACTCCACTCCGACCATCCACCTTTTCAGAAGTGTTAAACACCAGACGGTTAATGGCATCCCCTGTACGAAAAATAGTTATCGTACTCAAACGTTGATTTCCCTCAAGTAGGAAGGACCAAAGAGTTTGTGGATCATATGGTTTTCCCCATGGTCCGATACTCAAGACTTCCCCATGGGCTTTCAAATAGACACCAAGGCCACCAATGCCACGAACCCAATCGCTAGCAATGCCGTAAAATCCGACCAATGAGCCTTTGTCCCAAGGTAAGGAGAACATAGGGTCAGTTGTTCCACCAAATGGTCCATGTGTGGTCTTGTTCGTTACAAAAGACAATGAAGAAATGTATGTATCACGACCTTTAATACCAACGCTTACTTTAATTCCAACTATTTCCTCATCCGCATCAAGCGTGACCTGTATATACATGTATATGTGTCACCATGAAGATTATTATGTTTGTTAAATTTGTGTATATGCGTTGGTTTGCAGGTCTTCCCCAACATTTTGGAGGACCTATGCGTCTAATGAAAATGGGCCATAAAAAAACTTATATATAAAAATTAAACTCACTAGTAAAATTGTACATTGAAAAATAAAAACTTATAGATATATGTATAAATTTGTTTATAAATAAGGCCCAGCTATCATGTTTTAAACACGACCTCATGTGACATATAGAGGATCTTACCAACTATTCATTCACTACTTTTTGTATTTATAAATTGAAATACTGATAGCAATTTAAAATATTTATATATGCAAAACGAGAAAAGAATTATTTTAGGGACCTTTAATTTTTTTTACCACGTGCGGTCACCTACTCGGCACAATCTACGAGCAGGCCTGTGTGTGTACACTCATATAGTAAGAAGATCTAGTTAAAATATATATATATATATTTTTACCAAGGAAACAATTTTTCCAGCATCCGAGATACCAAAGTTATCGGAAATGCTCAATGCACCTCCAAATTCTGTGGTGAACCCGAGAGAGTGTATTATCCCGTCATCATGATCAATCTTTATACTTTTCAGCTTATGACCTTCCTGAATTTCAAAAGACCAGTCACCCTGAGGTCGTCCGAGAAATTGTCCCCGAGGTTCCACCTTAATAAATCCGGCTCGTGGAATGCTAATGTTTTGTAGTACTCCTGCCATGCTGTATCAAAGAGAGAGATATTCAGAACTTCACTGGAAACTAATGAAGTGTGTTTGTGTACCAAAGGGCTTGTTGCCCCAGATTAGGGGTGTTGACGCTCCGGTTTTAAAGGTTTTTATGTCAAAACGTGAACTAAACCATTGGTATCAGTTTTTGTTCCCTGTTAAACGAAACTAAACTGTTGAAAACTAAAATCAAACGAAAGCAAACTGTTACAAGCGGTTTGGATTTGGTTTGGCTTCACAGTTTAGATTTATTATACCTCTATAAGAAAAAGAATTTGATGCATACATCTTTAAGAATTGCATTGGAAATACTAAAAATTCACTAGACCAGGTAGCCCATATGGGAGATTGGAGTTAAGTTAAAAGGCATTTACCGTTCGCTGCGGTCCGTTCCTATTCGGTTTATACAGCCGGCTTACGGTGTAAATCACAAGTCAAACCGTTCGCTATTCGATTTGAAAAATTTGAAGCCAACTGACCGAAAACTAAAAATTTTAACCGACCATGAAACCAAAACGATGACTAGTTTGGGTGGTTTCACGGTTTTAAACTAAACCATTATCACCCCTACTTCTAGTGCTACTTGCCATTGATTAGATGTAGTAGTAGTCGTAGATTTGGTGAGTTGTCCGTTCTTTAATGAAATAATAAATAAAAGAAAAGTGTTATGGGTGGTGGGTTCGAAAACTAACAAAAATAAAACTTGAATTTGGCTAATATTTAAATAAATGATTCATACCTGCTAGCTTTTCACGCCTTCTTTTAATCTAAACTAGCTAGCTGGGTTGAATGTCGAAGAAGACATAACACCCTCTGAATTTATAGGCAAAAACTTGTACGTATTGTGTGGTGTTATTTTTATCAATAAATGAGATCTTTTTGGTCACATGTTCAATGCCATAAAATATCTTTATGTATTGTGTGGTGTTATTTTTATCAATAAATGAGATCAATAAATGAGATCTTTTTGGTCACATGTTCAATGCCATAAAATACCTTTATAACGTTTTGTATAGTACATACATAAAAGTCGTTATTTACTACATTTTTTCTATAATATTTTGTTTTCGAATTTATTCAATCGCACTTGTAGCCACCCTTCTATATCGATCACCAATTTTTGGAAAACGCTCCTATGCTGGGCGGCTTTTGGGCCGGCCAACCCGTGCTGTTGCACGAGGCCCAAATTTTCAAAGGGTCCGAAAAGTTTTTATAAGATTATATATATACATATATATACATTAAATTATATACTTAGTATGTGCATTCATTTGGTAAACATAAAAGTGTTGGTGGTGGAGTGGAAAAAACCATGTTAAAATAATGTAGAGGTCTCAAGTTATTTTGGGCTCAATTTTTTTTATTTCGCCTAAGGCCTAAATTATTTTGAAAGTTCTCGAAGACGGCTCAACGCTCCTTATGTATCATGTGATCTTCCTTTGTCTACTAATATATACTTCAATGTCAAATGATATAGATTTTATCCCATGCAATTTTTTAATATTTGTAATTATCTTTTATGAGTTCATAGGAATCCTATTAGCTAGTTTATATGGCTCGGAGATTCTAATCAATGGATTGAAATTGTTCTACAATTCAGAATCTTGTTACAGTTTGATACTTCTTTCCTTCTTTTGAACTCATACATTTTTTAACATAAATTTGGATCACTAACGGACCACTTAAGTATTACTGTGCCAACAGCGGAATCACTCGGTCATATTCATCTCCACTAGGTAATAATGCCTGTACATCAATTTTTGAGGAAACCCAATAAATTTTTGGAAAAAAACCCCTTGAGGGAATCGAACCAAAGACCTAATGGCCTCTAAGTCTTATCTTGTCACACCCTCAATTTCCACTTGCGGAGTTTTACCGCGAGGCGTGTGAACAAACCAGAATCTGAAACACTAGTACGTCGAACGACTCTACATGATTTGATTATACGTTTCTCAAAAATCATTTGTTGTTAATTTTTATTACCAATATTTAGCATGAGTATCAGTTTTTAAAGTTTGAGCGGAAGCATAAATAAGTAATGATGCGGGCGCCAACACAAACGCCAAAACAAATGAAAAAAAATCCCAAAACAATATTAATAAATAAGACTCGATAAAGATGTCTTGTTCAATGCATGTGCGTGCACCTAGAGCTCCTAGCGTCCTGAGAAACATGTAAAGAAACAAGTGTCAACATTAAAGATGAGTGAGTTCACAGGTTTTTCATAAATTCGTTTGTTCGGTTATAGTTTGTTTTCCCCGTTATCCCTAACCCGAGGTTCCCCGTTATCCCTAAAATCACAAAAGAGAAGTGTCTATTGTAAAACGCAATGGACAAAAAACTGTGTTTTTTCATTATTTTGTAAAACGCAATAGACAAAAAACACAAAAAAATGTGTTTTTTCATTCTTTTGTAAAACGTAATGGATAAAAAACAGTGTTTTTTCATTTTATTTGTAAAACGCAATTGACAAAAAACACCCAAAAAATGTGTTTTTTTATTCTTTTGTAAAAGCAATAGACAAAAAAAAACCAAAAAGTGTGTTTTTTCATTCTTTTGTAAAACGCAATAGACAAAAAACTGTGGTTTTTCATTATTTTGTAAAACGCAATAGACAAAAAACACACAAAAAGTGTGTTTTCATTATTTTGTAAAACGAAACGCAATGGATAAAAAACACCAAAAAAATGTGTTTTTTCATTCTTTTGTAAAACGCAATGGATCATTATTTTGTAAAACGCAATGGACAAAAAACACCAAAAAGATGTGTTTTTTCATTTTTTCGTAAATCACAATTTTAAATGAATGTTTAAACTGAAAGGTGTTTTGTAATTTTTCTTTGAGACATTTTGTTAAACACCTGGTGTGCAACTTTTTATTAATGATTTCTCAATGAAATTGGAACTAATGATGTTGCCCATACACATGAATAAATCAAGAGAAAGAGTAGAATCAGAGATATCTTCACTTTGAATACAAAATGTTTAAGAAATTTGAGAAGAAGAGTACATTTTTTAACAGAAATCTCGTGTCCCATCACATTATGTTAAATTTGACAGAGTGGTGAGGTTGGGGAGACGATTCTGGTGGTGGTGGGCAATGGAGTGACGACGGTGGTAATGGTGGTGGTGGGGTGAGATGTATCGTGAAAGAAAATGACATACTTGGTTTTTATTATAGAACTGAGTTTTTTATCTTAGGGTTGTTTGACTAAAATGCCCTTCTTCAATGTTTTTTTTTATTTTTGACACGTGTCACTCTATCATTGCTTCCCATCACTCTATCTTTGCTTCCTATCCTTCCTAGCTAAAACAAACTTCCTATTTTATACTTTCCATAGTTTTTAATTTAGTATTTTTCGAAGAATTTGTTTTCTATTTTATCGATTTCCACATGCCATCATGTGAGACTTCCACATGCCAGCATGCCAAAGTTGTAATTATTCATTTTCGTTACTTACGTAAAACAATCAACCAAATGGCATTTGGGATAACGGTACCTAAACGTGTAAACCAATGTTATTTTACAAAAGATCTACGGTTCGAGTCAGCGTTAGCCAATGGAGTAAGATTTTAAGAAAAATATTTTTTTTTCTTTTGAATAAATTTTGTTCAGTAAATTAATATTAAAATATTATTACAAGTTAAACAAACATTATTTTGAATTATTACTTTTTTTGGAAGATAATATTATAACAAGTTAAAGAAACATTATTTTGAATGATTACTTTTTTGGAAGATGATTTCAAAACCTTAAAACCTAGATGTTTTAAAGGTTTTGTGTTCGCTAATAAGTCACCAACATCGGTGGAATTTATATGCAAACTAGTCTTAACCCCCGCGTTGCGGGCGAGGGCATAAAACCGTGTTGCAAGCATTGCGGAGTGTGGGGCGTGAGGCGTAAAACCGTGCTAAGTAGCAACCAAACGACGACCATAATCGGGAAAAGCGTAAAATAAAATCATGAAATTTTTAACATCGAGTGACTCACGTGATGTAAAACATAGACGGAGTTGAATGTATACCGACACGTATTAAATTTTGATAGGGCAAATAAACATGAGAGAGTAAACGCGACCGCTAAACACCGTGGTAAGTAATAACCAAACGACGACCAAACCCGAAAAAAACATAATAAATATATAACACCAAAATTTTATTAAAAAATAAAAATATTATAGTTTACTGTACAAGAAGAAAAAGAAAAGAAAGAAAGAGAAAGAAAGAAAAGAAAAGACAAAAAAAAAACCCCACTATTCCTCATAGTGTCATAAATTAATAGATCGGTGGAATTTATATGCAAACTAGTCTTAACCCCAGCGTTGCGGGCGAGGGAATAAAACCGTGTTGCAAGCATTGCGGAGTGTGGGGCGTGACGCGTAAAACCGTGCTAAGTAGCAACCAAACGACGACCATAATCGGAAAAAGCGTAAAATAAAATCATGAAATTTTTAACATCGAGTGACTCACGTGATGTAAAACATAGACAGAGTTGAATGTATACCGACACGTATTAAAATTTTGATAGGGCAAAAAAACATGAGAGTATAAATGCGACCACTAAACACCGTGGTAAGTAATAACCAAACGACGACCAAACCCGAGAAAAAACATAATAAATATATAACACCAAAATTTTATTAAAAAATAAAAATATAAAGTTTACTGTACAAGAAGAAAAAGGAAAGAAAGAAAGAGAGAAAGAAAGAAAAGAAAAGAAAAGACAAAAAAACAAAAAAACAAAAAACCCCACTATTCCTCATAGTGTCATAAATTAATAGATATGATCAATAAGCGTACGTATTGTGTGGTGTTATTTTGATCAGTAAAGATCTTTTTGGTCACATGTTCAATGCCATAAAATATCTTTTCAACGTTTTGTATAGTATATACATAAAACTGAAATAGTGGAAAAGATGCCATTATACATATATGAATTAAGACAATCGTATGTCGAATACACATTTGTTTTAGAACCAGGTTATCGTTGAAACTGTCTGAAATCTAATGCTTAGAGTTTTGTTATTGTATTTTTAGGGTAGTTCAACAATTCGAAAGGGAGGAGTTTGAAGGGTCAAATTCTTAGATGTTGGATAATGATTGGGCGACCACTAACAACGGTGTTGACTGTGGTGTGTTCGCCATACGGTACTTGGAAACGGATAGATAATATGCGCGCACTTTTATTTAGTTTGATTTTATGATGTTAATTTCAGTTGTTGTTCATTAAAAAATTGATATCATGTATGTGCATTTACACTTGTGTACACTCTTTGCATATAAAATACATATATTGTTAATTTATATGTCTATAACGTGTTAATATGCAATTTGCCTTATAACAATAAAGTAACACACATCTGTATTTTTCATGTAATTCAAACAAATTAGTATATTGTATTTTCATAGGTATATTGTATTTTTCATATTATGTAGAACTCATTTTCGTACACGTGTAATGTGCTACATTGAAACGTGGATGGGGATTATTCAAGAGCATTGGGACGCCGGGTTCCCAACTAATATGGCAAAAGCAAAGAAGAAAATTGCACAACTTAGGAAGAAGTTTGCAGTGAAGTTGATAACAACGGATTCCAACATACATCGCGAGTGAATTCTGTACAAAGCTAATCGTTATGTTGGTATCAACAAAACGAAATAGAACTCTATTAGCAAGTGGTTTATTTTAACTATGGTTTTAAACCAGTAGTTCTGGTTTTTATTCATGTTTTGTTGAACGTGCTACATGGTGTTTATTATGCACTGTTTTGGAAGATATTTTTGTTGAACGGTTATTTTTTTGCGATAATGTTTAAAAAAACGATGTTAATTTGATGCGTTTTTCATTTGTGGATATTCCTTTCCTGACCATTTACACAATGTATAATTATAACTCAACAAGGTGCATTAAAATAGAACATATTATAGACAGTGGTATTAAGAAAGCATGTTTGTAGAGTCACAATTATGATGTAAACTTATTACATGTATGTATAATGTGTAATGTTACCATTCAATGCAACACGACTACACAATGTGTTAACAATACATATGTGTAAACACTATAACACTGCTAAAAACAAAAAAAAAAACTATTCAGGATCATTGTGTTTGTAGTAACCTGAGCATTACACTATACTTGCACTATACTTATATTACCAGTTATGTTGTATACAAAAACAATTCTGTATCAGTTGTGTACAAATGTGTAAAGTAAAAATGTTAGCAATACACATGCGTAAAGTAAAGATGTGTTAACAATACACATGCGTAAAACCCAGAAAATGCGCCGGATTATTAACTCTAAAAAACATCTGATGTGCTATTCCACAAAAAACATAAAATAACTATGAACATTGAAACGAGTTATAAAAATCAAACACAAAAGCTACTTAAAAAACCAAGAAAATTTAAATTAAAATTGTTATTGTGTGCATAATCTATTCTTTTGGTTTCGTCTTCCTCATCTACGTCGTTATCTTCATCGGTTGATGAATCGTCCTTAACCGGCTTTCCATTTTTATGCAGACAATTCCTCTTATCATGACCCCGTACTCTTTTGTTGTAGATATTACATTTCCTTCTTGGTTTTTTTGCTTTTCTTAATTACTTTCTCTCCCGGTCCAATTGGTCTTTTATGTTTACCACATCCTTTTTTTACGTATTTTCTTTGGGGTCGTACATGACACCTCAGCTGGTTGTGTTTGTGCAATAACTTCCTCTATAACGACACCTTTATTATTGATCGCGGGATCGTATGGTATATCCTCAAAAGGCTTATCTTTAATTGCTTGTACCTGGACATGTAGCTCTTCTAGTTTCTCAATATTGCCCCGAACCTTGTCTCCACACTTGTCCATGTTTTCACATATTCCACGCCACAAAACACTACTCCTACTCTGATCTACACATAACCTGTTCTCCATGCTATGTACATTTGATGGAATAACGTCTCTACGCCATCTCAAATGTATATAGATGTCTAAATACACAATACATATGTCGAAAAAGATATCCAACCTGGGTAAAAGCCATGCATACACATTAAACTGTTAGATCACTTATGTTAATAGAAAGCTACAATACGATCATAGAAATTTAAAAATTATTCAATATAAAATAAAAAGGTATATGCTGATATTACAACTGACCTTGAACTCATTTACAATTTTTGTGTTATGATCTTGATGAGCAATAACATACGTATTTAGTCCATCAACCTGTATGATCGTTTTGTTCAATAGCAAAGGTCCTAATTTTGTTATCTAGTCCATATGCGCGGAATTCATAATAACTAGTGACAATTAACAAGATTTCATATCAATTCACTGATTTTATTAATTGTTTTACAGTTAGAAATCACCGTGATATCCGACTAGGCTTCTTCGTATCAGTCACAAAAGTTACAAACTCTTGTTTTTCACTTAGATCTATGCTTAGATCTAAGTAAAACCCTTTTTAAACATCGATTTTCACACAAATTTAGACTAAATGACGTATGTTTCGTTCACTTTGAAGTGGCGAGGCGTTGTTAAGTAAGATCTCAGATCCGGAAGCACAAGGACGAAATCGTCACTTTGCACAAACTGGACTAAACCGTACGAACCTTCAAGTTCGCCCGGATTAGGTCGAGTTTCTGTAAAATGGCTAAAACTCGCTCCAAAAGACCTCTCCAGCCTAGGTTTTGCTCAGTAGCTTAAGGTTGGAGGGATGGACACTCGATTTCCTCAGCAAACGATGCAAAAACGCACGAATTGGTGACCAAAACAGTCAAGTTCGCTCGGAAAACATCAAGTTCGCCCGAACTTGTCACTAGATTGGTGACCAAGTTCGCCCGAACTTGATCAATATTTGTCAGAAATTACACAAGTTCGCCTGAACTTGTGTTGTGTCTCACCTCAGCAAATAGGGCAAGTTCGCCCGAACTTGTCTATTTCTCAGGAAACCAGACAAGTTCGCCCGAACTTGTACCCCAAGGTACAAGTTCGCCCGAACTTGTCTGCTGTTCCTTCAACCGTTAACCGTTTCAGCAATTCGGAAAACAGATGCACTTCTGTTCGCTTATAGGCTGATCCGACGCTCTCCTCAACTCATCTCAGATCCCGTCTCTTCTCTCAAAACGCACTGACAGTGAGTATACTTGAACCCCTTTACGCTTAAACGCACTTTTGGGTGTCACATATGTTCGTATATCAAAACACATCACACAACTCAAACGCTTAATCGCAAATCACGCTATTACATGACTATACGTGAAATCTACTGAATTGTATGTATTACTTGATTGCTTGTACGCCACCCTTAACATGATAGTATACTAGAGGTTGACCCGCCACCCGGAGGCCCGTGGTTGTTAAGGCTCACATTTTCATTTCTCATTTATTTTCTCTTTAGGATGTGGACACTTGTTCGCATGCCTCGATCAATCGCGGTTTGTAGGTTTACTTGAATCTAAGTAGTTACATAGTTCACAACTCTTACGTATGTCATGCGGTATATGCTAAACACTTTTATATCTATTATCTACGCAAACCTGTATGCTCACCTTTACTTAATTGTATTGACGTTTATTTTAACATATGTGGCAGGTTGAGGATATTTGCTATGGATGCTTAGTGGTAGGATTGCCTTTAGAAAAATCATGTTATAAATCTAGGGAAGATCGAACTTGATATGTTTAAGAGATTGCTAAAGTTGTAATAATTATTTGGGATTTTATCGTTTTATAGTATGGGGTGTTGAACATTTAATATTATCTTTTGAATAGTTGTTATGATGTCTCTTGAGCAATCTGGTTCCCCTAGTGCCACCCCCGATGTTTCCGCCATTGGTTGAGGTGTGACAGATTGGTATCAGAGCCATAACTATAGGGAAAATTTGGTAGAACTGCCATGTTTGACCTAGTCTATAGTTAGAACACCAAATCAGACCTGTAGATCCGTTGAACGGATCGTTCTGGTCCTAATTTGGTAAACCTAAGGTAAACGTGCGGAATCCGTTTGCATAGGCGACATTGGATACACTCATTTGTTTCTATTTAATCACCGTTTCATTAATATTCGACGTTACAGATCCCGGAAACACTTGGACAGAGCTTTGCCTCTGTCGTGACAAAATCTCTGAAAGTTACAAATGAAATAACCAAAGCACCTATTTATAGCATAACAAGTTCGCTGGTGAGAGAACATGTTCGGGCGAACTTGACATAGTCAAGTTCGGCCGAACTTGACTTCATACACACCATTACCAGCGAACTTGACCTAAATCTCACTTAAATACGCCTCGTTTCTAATAGATTAAGCCCTATACACTCAGACTCAATACATAATGATGTAGGCAACAGGCATATGCACCAACAGACCCCCCTTGGATGTTGCCGTAGTCATTGACTTTTAAAATCTTCTGACTCTTTCGATCTTTAGTTCTTGAATAAACTTTGGCATCTTGATCTTTATATCCTCTTCCTCTTTCTTAAGCTTTGTCTTGATAAAACTTTTAATCAACATGCCCCCAAGTTTTAAGCTCTCCCCCTTGCTTTAAGCTTTCCGGTATCTTCAATCTTTGCTTTGATCTTTAGACTTCAAACTCCCCCTAGCTTTGAGCTTTCTGAAATCTTTGAACAGTGTTTTATCCAGCTCCTCCTCAAATGATGCTCCGAATCTCTAAGATTTGACGATTAAGAACAATGACACGTATCCACACACAAACAGTTTCTTAACAGTCTCGTTGGTCCGACTCACATTCAACATTATTGGGTTTCCATGGAAGATATGAGAGAAAATCTTTTTGGATTTTAATATTGAATGTAGAAATGTAAACATACTAAAATGTAAGATTTACAGTTGTATTTTTGTGAGAAAACGTGCTAGAGGATCATATCAGCTTTTGAGACATATCACCAGTACCGTTGACCTTTTAGGACTTTAAGTTTTAAACTTGTTTACCTAGATTGTCATTATGTTTATCCACCTAAACTTTAACACATTTCTCAATTGTTCCAACATATGTTAGTTAGAATTATGAAATTTGACTTAACTGCGGTTCCCACTTCTTGAATATATTCCCGTATCAAGATTCCCTAGATTTCATCTTACAGGTGAATATAGCATAATTAATATCTGTATCTGGGTTGTGCAAGACCTTGAGAGCTCAGGTTAGTACTACCGTACAGACAAAGAGATGAAGGCTCGACTTTGAGGTGTGTTCCAATTAAGGAATCTTTTAACCACTGCAATTGATTAGATCTTTCGATACTTTTCAATTGCATGCAGTTTGGGGTTTTTAGCATAAAATATTATAGAAGTTCTAGGCTATTGCTTCCGCAAAATCAGAAGAACTTGTATAATACCCCATATATCAACTATCTATAAAGACCTCGTATCTCAGAATCAGGCAATCTCTCAAACAAAATTTCAAGGTACTAAGTCCATATATCCAAGATGTGTTAATCCACAAGATTAAGCAGTTCAAAAATTTAGTTTATATCCCGAAAACAATTTACTGAACGTATAAAGCCTATCGACACATCCACAGTAAGACTCGTTTATCACTTTTAAACTTTACAAATCCTTAGCATACTGGGAAAGTCCACTGATGTACTATCATTTCCTTTATTCGCACAAGTAATCTCATTTTTCATTTTTCAATATTTTTGATGTTTTAAGATTTTCTATTGTTTTTGGCTTTTTCAATCATTTTACCTATCTAAAATGATTTCGAAACGATGTTTTTCAATTTTAACAAGAATTTTTTACAATTTTTAAAATTTTTTCTCCCTCTAGAATTGAAAACATCTTATTAAAATCAAAAATAGAATCTTTCATTTTATCCATTTAACAACTTTTTACGAATGTGAACGCGAGACTACTATTTTGTTTGTGTGGAATATCACTCCTGTCTCTTGTCTCTCTGTATGAACAACCACTGCTTCTGAAATGACCTTTGGCTTGAAGTTTGGTTATCCTACACATTCAAACAAACTTTAATCAGTTTTGAATTGGAACCCAATCCATTCTAGATTTTGTTTACCAAAATCATTAACATCTGAAGTAAACAAACATTCACACTCTTTTTGATATTCAAACAGTTTGATAGAAACTTTATTTGAAAATTTTACTTTCTTTGATTTTTTAACTGTTTGAATTGTCAAATTTTTCTCCACTGCTCTCTCTTTGTCCTCAGATTTGTATCTGATGAATTCGTTTTACTTGATTGTGAGTAAAATGATTCATTAGAACTTTTATCTGATTTTTTAGACGTATCCGAGGACAAAATCTTTTCCAAATACTCTCTAACTTTTTCCTCTTTTTTCTCAATCTGTCTTTTTGCCCTTGTGATAACTTGACTTTTTGTTCTTTGGGCTTTTCTACAGTTTTCTTCTCTGTTTTCTTCTCCTCTGGTCTTTTCTCCCCCTGAGATTTAACTGATCTTCTTTTCAGATTAGTCGGACAATCCCTGGAAATATGACCTTTGATTTGACATTTATAGCATCTTCTTGTATCAAATCTCTTTTTTTCAGACAGTTAACAGCAATGTGTCCACCAAATCCACAGTTGTAACACACTCTGTTATCGTACCAATCTCTCCATTCAGACCAAACACCCAAATTAGCACATTGATTAGACATGTAGTAGTCATCTTTCCTGCTTCTTCTGTAAAATTGATTTGACTTTGAAGCACTGTGGTCCAACCTGCACCACTTATTCTCAAATTTTTGTGAGTTTTTATAATGATTGGATGACCGTACCGATGAGCTTTTATTTTTGTTTTGAAAATTTATAGAATTTTGTTTTTGTTCTCCATTCTGCTTAAAAGGTTTTTGCGTTGAGCATTCACCTTTTTCAGCAGATTGTAGAATAGTTTCTTGAAAATTTTCTTTTAGTTTCAAAAATATTTCCTTTTTATCATTTTCATCATCGGTTTATCCTCACAATCCTCAATTATGACATCGTCATAATTTGTGACATTGTCACTTATTGGAATTTTCTTTTTATTATCATTGATCGGTTTTAGACATATATGTTCTAACTTTAATGAGGAAGTTACAAATCCTTTCAATAATTTTGCTGAATTTGCAGCTTTATTTATAACAGTCTCAACTTCTTTTCAAGTTGAGCTATTTTCTCAATATGAGAATTTATTGCTATTTGATTTTCTATATTTAATTTTTCAAAAACAATTTTATCATTTTTAAACATTTTTATTTCATTTTGAAAATCTACTACATTTGTAATTTTTCATTTTCTAAAATTTTTATTTTGTTTTCAAAATTCTTTTCATTTTCTTTTAATTTTTTATTTTCTAATGTCAAACTCTCAATCTTATTCAAGAGTTTGGCATTATCTGCCTGATAATTGTCTACATCATAGACCGGGCAGACTGGTATAGAACTTGAAGACTCATTTGTGGATATACTTGAAACCAGAGCTTCACAGTTCTTAACCACTACACTCTCTTGAAACTTATTCTTCAGAGATGTCCATAATTCTTTCGCAGTCTTGTATTCTGGTAAAAGTATCAGGATGTCTTCCTTAAACGATTGCTGGATAAGATTAATCATTTTCTTTTCAGCAAAATAATCATCTTTCTGTTGAGTAGAATATTTGCACTTCTAAAGAATTTTATGATTCTCATCTCTAGGAACGACATAACCTGTCTCAATCGCAACCCAACTGCGGAAATGCATGGCTTGGACCCAGTTGACGAATTTTTCATTCCAGGCTTCATACTCTTCTAATCTCATCAACATTGGCAGCTTACAGACCCCATTTCGTTTTCCAAACTAATCTGTCGTTTAAAACACTTGAAAAATGATTAGCAAACAGACAATTTTAGTAAAAAAAATGACTTTTTAACCGACAATATTAACGTATCGGTTTGCTAAAAACTTTTAAATTTTTTTGGAAAACTGTGTTTACCAGATTAAAGCTTTAAACTCGTCTCGTCAATACGAATCTAACGATATATAATGTCCGAGACGTTTTTCGGGAAAACTGTTTTTTTAGAAACCCTTAGACAAGTTCGGGCGAACTTGTAATAGCTTGTGAGACAAGCTCGGCCGAACTTGTGCTAACAAACAATCAGATTTAACAAGTTCGGGCGAACTTGTATATTGCTTGACAAGTTTGAGCGAACTTGTGAGACTTTTCAAAAGAACTTACAAGTTCGGGCGAACTTGTAAGATATTCAAGAGATTTTACAAGTTCGGGTGAACTTGTAATAGATTGTCAACAAAATTTAATCAAGTTCGGGGTGAACTTGATGAAATCTTAATGAAAAGTATGGAAGTTCGAGAGAACTTATCAAAAATCTTGAAAAATCAATCAAGTTCGGGCGAACTTGATGAAAAGTTATGAATTTTTCAGTCAAGTTCGAGTGAACTTGATGTCAAGTTCGAGCGAACATGAGTTATTCGACATGGTTTTTTGCAATTTTTGACATCAATTCGTTTGTTTTAAGCTCTGATCTTTTCAAGGGTTTATCTATTATGGATTTTACGTATTATACTTGAAAATCAGTTCATTTTGTCCGTGAATTGTCCAAGAAAAGTTAAAAATAGAAGAAATGAGTAGAAGATGAGATGTTCTATGTCCAATGTCTTCAAATTAGGCCAATCCTACTCTGATACCACTTGCAGGTCCGTTGAACGGATCGTTCTGGTCCATATTTGGCAAACCTAAGGTAAACGTGCGGAATCCGTTTCCATAGGTGACAGTGGATACACTCATTTGTTTCTATTTAATCACCGTTTCATTAATATTCAACGTTACAGATCCTAGAAACACTTGGACAGAGCTTCGCCTCTTTCGTGACAAAATCTCTGAAAGTTACAAATGAAATAACTAAGGCACCTATTTATAGCATAACAAGTTCGCTGGTGAGAGAACATGTTCGGGCGAATTTGACCTAGTCAAGTTCGGCTGAACTTGACTTCATACACACCATTACCAGCGAACTTGACCTAAATCTCACTTAAATACGCTTCGTTTCTAACAGATTAAGCCCTATACACTCACACTCAATACATAATGACGTAGGCAACAGACATATGCACCAACAAGACCGTCGCATCGATTAAACGCCAAAACTGAAACGAACAGACAAGTTCGCCTGAACGTTGAGGCAAGTTCGCTCGAAATTGAGCAAGTTCGCCCGAACTTGATCATGTTCGCCCAAACTTGACCAAGTTCGCCCGAACTTATCAGTCCCATCTCAACATATAAACAAGTTTGCTCGAGGAGTCAAGTTCGCCGAAGTTGAACAACTTCGCCCTAACTTGATCCTAAACCCTCGAAATGGACTTTTAAAATGCGTATGCTTTTCCTAAAGCTACCACAATACACCTGAAGATCACTCATATCACACAAAACGAGTGATCAAGTCGAGATTAGGTGTGAAAACCAAGAACTCTCGACGAGATCATTCACTCCGCGCATTCTCTCGCACAAGATATCTTCGTTGAGTTAGGAGTGATATCCAAACCTCGACAGAAATCTCCATTTCTATCTAGTGGAACTCCCGAATTGAACGGTGAGCATAACCACAACTAGGAATGAAGTTGTTAAGTTAGGGGTGAAACCCGCATCCTAATAACTAGTTCCGCTCCTCGATTTTCAATCTCACCAAAGTCTCGATCATTTTGATGACTCGGAACACGACGTAACTGGAAGGATAAATGCCGTTAACCGTTGTACGGCGAGAGCATTTGTCTATTAGGCAAAATCGTGTGTCCGAACTCAGAGAATTTTCGAACCACTTAGGGTAGTCGCTGTCTCAAAACCCAGGACACTCCCAATTGATTTAAGCCTACAATCATCAATTTTACGCATCATCGAGTTTATTTATTATTTATGTGTTTGAATTTATGGCTTTTACGCTTATTTGATTTCTCGTTTTATTGATTTCTCGATTTATCGCTTTTACGCTCCATCGATATACGCACAACTCGCACAACTCTCGAAATCTAAACGCTAATTAATTCACCAACCAAACTAAAACGCTCAACTCTCCTACGCGAATGTCGTCATACGCAGCTTTACTCGCTATTTACGCTAATATATCGCATCTCGTACGCGCTACGCCTGATTTAGTTTGAAGATGAATACGTGCAAAATATGTGCTTATGTGGTTTTGTACCTACGTGATTATGTGATTACGTACTTATGTGCTTACGTGTATATGTGCCTATGTGTTCTGTGCCTTAAGTGAATAATAATAATAATAATAATAATAATAATAATAATAATAATAATAATAATAATAATAATAACAATAATAATAATAATAATAATAATAATAATAATAATAATAATAATAATAATAATAATAATAAACTTTTGAACATAAACCTATTATAATCAAATCTCATCCAATCAAATTCCTTTGTATGGATGTCTTCTATGGGATCTCACACACGGAGGAACATCCAGCGCAACAACACCGACAAGCAAATCGCCTAACTCGTGGCCAAGCACATGGCCAAGGTGATTCCTCAGATTGTCAGCGAGATCCAGGCTGTCAGCAGCAACTCATCGGTGGATTCCAAGACTGACACGCCCAAGACTTCGTTCAGCTTCAAGCAATTTAAAGCATGTGGACCTCTTACTTTCTCTAGCACTGAAGGACCAAGTGCTATTTTCCACTGGTTCGTTCCATTGAGGTTACCTTCCGCCAAAGTGGATGCCCCAAAGCCCTGCGCACCATCAACACCACCGGCGTGTTCCAATCGAGGGCTCTTGATTGGTGGACAGCGGAGCGCAACAAACGCGGTAACGATGAAGCTTACGGGCTCACTTGGGGGGAACTCAAGGAAGTCATGGTGAAAGAGTTATGTCCTCCACATGAGGTTCAAAAGCTGGAGAATGAGTTCTGGGATATCAAACAAGACGGTCCCGACAACGCTGGCCTCACAGCCCGATTCAAGCAGTTGAGTATTATCTGTCCCGGTCAGGTGGACACTACCGATAAAGCAATCAAGAAATACATGCGTGCTTTACCCGATTGCGTCGCTGATTTTGTTCAAGCAACGCGTCCAGTCACCATTGAGGAAACTTATCAGCTGCCGCAGAAATCAACGATAAAAGGGTTCAGGCTGGTTATTTTAAGAACAACAAAGTCTCCAACCAAGCAATCACCGAGCCTATTGCCGATCCGTCTCGAGAGTCAAAGTCCAATCGCCTAGGTCGTAAGAGAGAAAACCCGAGCAAGAACTTTGCACTTACCGCACCACCAAACCCTCAGCCGCTTCAGTCAGCCGCACCAAACGCACCTCCAGCAAAGCGTGCGTATACTGGTCCTCATCCTCTGTTCTCGAAATGCACTTATCACCATGCGGTTAGTGGCAATTGTCGTTTCTGCACCAACTGCAACATTTATGGCCACTTTACTGTCAGCTACCATTCAGGCCCCCGTCAGCCAGCTCCTCAAGCACCCGCACCACCAGCTCTACCAGTTCCACCTCGTACTCCTCAGGCTAATCAGTAGCAGTTCCAGCAGCAAGCTACACTTGTGGTGACCCAAACTGTCACACCCCAACCGATGGTGGAATCACCAGGGCGTAACACTAAGCGGTTCAGATTGTTCGAGAGAATCCACAACGACTATTTTTAAATGAAAATATTTAAGCGTCAATTTCCCATACAATCAACATACAATCATTACATAATCATCACGAATCCGATTAATCTAAAACAATTTTCAAAGTCGATTACAATTTATTACAAGTTTCTAAGCAAAATCCTAAGTCCGTTTGCAGCGAGTAGAAACCTTAACCTGCAACATACATTAAAATAATTGTCAATACAAAAATGTATTTGCGAGCATACAAGTTTTGATATAATAGCATAATAGATAAAACGGTGTCGCGAATTTCCACATACATAAACATGATACATATAACATATAAACTCACAAGACAAATTTCACATGTTAAGCTCTCGACAAGGCTGCGATGCGCGATGTGGACTTCTAACTAGACCCCGTCGGGTGTTAGCCAAACTATAGTACCATACTAGCTAGGGTGGAGTCAACGAAAATATGTCCTAGTTTACATGTTCCTAGCATCACGTATAAATATGTAAAACGGATATCCGCGTGTGATAAATTAGTTTAGCGTGTTTCGTGTGTTTTGATATAAACGTATGTTACACCCAAAAAGTGTATTAAAGCGAAAATGGGTCAAGTATACTCACAGTGAGTGCGTAAACAGCAGACACGAATGAGATGGAGTAAGGAGAGTGTCGGGTCAGCCTGCACGTAGAATCAGAAGTGCATCAGTCTTCCAGAGTGTTGAACAGTCGAAATAGAGAGTCGTGCGGGAACAGTCCATTTCGCACGAAAAAAAATTTTCGTGGCGAAAATTTTCGTGCGAAAATTTTGTACGAAAATGCCTGTTTTTATGTCCAAAATTGAGTGTTTTCGCATTTGTCTTCGGGAAATCGAGTGTTCATACCTCCAACCTTAGGTTACTGATCAACCTAGTATCGGAGAGGTCTTTTGAGCGAGTGAGTCTCTTGTATGAACTTGGACTGGACCGTGTGAACCAAGTATGGTTCACGCGAGCCAGTCCAGATCGCACAAGTGACTGTTCTTGCGTGTTGGTGCGTTCGAGACTAAGACTTCGTCTGAAACAGATGTATTTTCGAGTCTATTTCATGACTGTTTCGACAGTGCCTCGTTCCACTACTTAGTGAACGAAAAATTAGTCGGTCTGATCCGTTTTCGTATGAAAATCGATTTGATAAAACAGTTTTGTTAGGATAAACACTCGGTGAGTTTGAAACAACAAGGTTTCGGGTCCGAGAAGCCAAAGCTAACTCAAACATGCTCGGTTAAGTGCTAAAATCCTTAAGAAAATCAGAAAGTTTTATGAAAAAGATGAAGGTTTTCGTAAAACAGAGGAGTTTAGATGAAATCAGAGATAATCTCGTGCAAAATCGTTGTAAAAACTGTTGTGATTCGTGTGAAAAACGTAGTTTTCTTACTTGGAACATAGAGAATCGGGCTGGAGAGCGTTTAGGAGGAATGGCAGTAAGTTGGAGTGAAATGGTGAAGGGTTGTATTTATAGGGCGGAGAGGAGGGGAGGTAGTTTGGTGATATTTTCGTGCGGAAATTCATATTTTCGTGCGAAAATGGTCATTTTCGCACCAAATATGCAATTTTCGCATGAAATATGTCTTTTTTGCATGAAAACTGCCATTCGGAGCAAAAAATACAACATTTTCGCACCAAAAATGCAATTTTCGTACGAAAATTGGAATTTCCGTACGATTTTTTTTTGGATTCTAATGATTAAAACACGTAATTAACCTATGCTAGATAAATTCCTAATTATTATTATAAATCCTTTTGTAATGCTTTCGTTCGTATTAGTTACTTGTATTAAGCGTTGCGTATAAAATGCGATAAAGCGAATTAAGCGAGAGCCAAAGCGAGTATTAAGCGTTTAATAGGCATCTCAGTTCCCAAGTCCTGAGAGAGTCGAATCGTCTAAGCGGGCAGATAGACTTGGAAACATCACGAAAAGTTTATAGTATTTAGCGAGTGCGTTATAATGTGAGGTGCGATATAGTGCGAAAATAAGCGATGTAGTGCGAAAATATGCGATGTAGAGTAGTAAGCGATATAGGTTACATTATGATCCGAATCTCGGGTGTTAGGCGTAACGAGAGTGACGAGCTTGCGAGGAAGCGGGTTGTTACAGTCTCCCCTACTTTATGAAATTTCGTCATGAAATTTATTCAATAGGAAGACTTGAGAATTGACACGAATAGATAGCGACAGACAGCGCTAGGGCGTTTGGCGTATGCCGAGTATGGTCGAGCGGTCGATCGAGGACTGACGAGTGAAAGCGTCTCGAAAGTGTAAAGAGTCAACGAGTAAAACGGATTAATTGACTCGTGGTTCATAACTCACGAGCTGGCAATCAAGAAAAAGCTTTTTAAGATTTTTAAAGTTTGTTAACCACCACAAAAAGCGTTTTAAAGAAATTTGATTTATGAAAATCTTCTCACAACGTGGCGCTAGGCGGTCGATTCCCATTGTGAGAAGGGTTTTGCTTGCCTAAAAGGTTTTTGAAAAATTCAAAATACTTAAAAATGTTTTCCATTTAGTTACAAAAACATAACCGTAAAACTATTTTTTTTAAAGGTATCAAAAAGTTTAATTAATGTCCAACCCCGTATGGCATCTTTCCACGAAGGTTTGTAATATGACTAAAACACTTATATATAGCAAGTACCCGCGACGTATCCACGATGTTTTAGCCATATCGCCTCCGTTTTGTGGAGCGATGTCAGGCGTGTTGATACGATAAAGATAGATTTCGGTATCCTTGGTCCACGCGGTGAAGGGGGGACCAAGAAATTACGAGGCTTGAATAACGTCGAACCCCACATGGCATCCTTTCACGGAAGTTCGTAAATACGGCTAAAACACTTATATATAGGAAGTACCAACGGCTTATCCACCATGTTTTAGCAATATTTCCTCTGTCCCGTGGAGTGATGTCATGTGTGCCGAAACGACATGGATAGATTGACGATTGGAATAGCGAAGCGGTAAGAACAAGAGATGCGAAAAGCGTTAAAACGACATGAATCAAAGACGATACGCGAAGCGATAACATTTGAGCATTGAGAGAGAGGAGCGATAAGAGATAAGCGATAAGCGATAGCGACAAGTGACAAACGATAAGCGATGCGAGGTAGATCCCTGTGATAGTGCGATTGCGTTGCTGTAGGCTCGCGGGGTATCTAGCATTTGCGCGATCAAGAAAGCGATGAGATGTTACGCCCTTGCGGAGGAGTTTTGCGTGTGAAAATGATCATCATAATATAGAAGGTTTAATAACGTTCAACTACACATGGCACGTCTCCACGGAAGTTTGTTAGCATGGCAAAGCACTTATATATAGGAAGTATTAGCGTTGTATCCACCATGCTTTAACCACACCCCATCCGTCCCGTGGATAGGTGTCGCGCATTGTCAACATGGTTAAAACGCTTATGTATAGGAAGTACCATCGGCGTATCCACCATGTTTTAACCACGCTTTTAACGTTAGGGTACCATTAGAACTCATTATGATCCCCGTGCAGACCCTAAAATAATCCCGTGTGCACCTGTGATTAGTTCGGTGTTTTCGTGTTTGTCGTAACTTGTTTTAAAGGCGCGTAATAGGGGGAGAAAAATGTATTAGTGTGTGCACTTAGACTAAGTGCGAGGACTCGAGATAGGAGGACATCGTCGTATATTTAAGCGATATTGAATAATAGATAATTATAAAGCCTAAGTAATAGCGTCGAAATTCGTACCATTGAGGACGTCGTCCTGTGTCTGGTCGATGTTGATGTCGACGTCTTCTTTTGCTGGTGCTGCAGCTGCTGGTGCCTCTGGTGCGGCAGTTGCTAAAGCGGCGAGTTGAGTCGGTGACGCCGGAAGTGCTAGCATCTTGGGCTGTCGTGGTCCTGTGCGACAGTGGCTGGTGAGATGGCTATAACAGTTGCAGTTGATGCAATAGCGGCAGCTGGCTCCGGCCTGGTGGTGATACGTACACTCCGGACACTGGGATGACGGCCGGTATAGTTATGCCTTGGGTAAAATGGAACTCCCTGAAGAGGTTCTGGGTTGAGCAGCTCAGTTTTGGAGTAGTTGAAACTCGAGCTCTTTCTCTTGCGGCTAGGCTCGGCGGCAGCTTGCGGGGCGATGCGTCGTCGTCGTTGTCGGACAGTTCAACAGTCGCTTGGTTCAGCTTCCTGGTGGAATCCTTGGAGAAGAAGCCCGCCAAGACTCGTTTGTCATTGATTTTCGCGGCCAACTGATAGGTTTCTTCGATGGTAGCCGGTCTTGCAGCTTCGACAAAATTGCCCACGCACTCCGGCAAAGCACGTATGTACTTTTTGATTGCCTTTTCAGGAGTGTCGACTTAACCAGGGCAAATAATGCTGAGCTGTTTGAACCTTCCTGTGAGGCCGGCGTTGTCACCTTCGACTTGCTTGATTTTCCAGAATTCGTTCTCAAGCTTTTGGACTTCGTGGGGAGGGCAATACTCTCTCTTCATAAGCTCCTTCAGTTTCTCCCACGATAGTGCGTAAGCTGCGTTGTTCCCACGTTTGATGCGCTCGGTTGTCCACTAGTTGAGGGCTCGGGATTGAAATACTTTGGTAGCACATGTGGTTTGAAATTGCTCAGGGCACCCACTCTGATGAAGGGTAACCTCGATTGCATCAAACCACTGGACCATTTGAGATACACTTCCTTCACCTGTGAATACCATCGGGTCACAGGCCTTGAATTGCTTGTAGAAGAATGTGGAATTTGGTGCGTCGGACTTAGAATCTTCCGATGTCTGAGAGTTGCTGAGGGCTTGAACTTGAGTGATAATTTGAGGAATGACCTTGGCCATTTCCTTGGCCACAATCAAAGCAATCCTCTTGTCGGAGTTCCTTCGGGCTTGACGTCGAGAGCTGGAAGCGTTTGAGGACATCTAGACAAAGAGATTTGGAATGAGATTCGATCATAATGATTTTGAAATTGCGATGCGATTTAGCGCGTTAAAAACTTGTTATAGTCGATATAGTAATAAGTATTCACATAGGAGCCACAAAGGAAACACATATCTCCTAAATGCTCACGTATCCACATAAGCACATGTAACCACATACTATATATGTATATATTTACCTGCAGGTTTAGCGCGAGGACGCGGTTAATAGAGTTGTTATGATTTAGTTTTGTTGCGAGTATTTAGCTCTTGTTTTGGATTGCGATAGCTGTGCGAGTTGTGCGTACGTTTATGGAGCGAAAAGCAGTAAATCGAGAAATCGATAAAGCATAAAAACTTCAATTCTAAAACATATAAGCATAATAAAATTCGATGATGCGTAAAATCGGCGATTGCAGGCTTAAAATTAATAGAGCGTTCTGGGTTTTGAGACAGCGACTACCCAAAGTGATTCGATCATTCCGTTGAGTTTGGGGCACACGCTTTGGCCTAATAGGTAAATGCTCTCATCGCCTCGCGGCTAACGACATTACCCTTCCGGTTACTACGCGTCCTAAATCATTGAAACAATCGAGACTTTGGTGAGATTGAAAATCATCGAATGGGACGAGTTTTCAAGGTTCGGGTTTCACCCCTAACTTAATAACTTCAAATGCCTTATTGTGGTTTCCCTCCTGGACCCATCAGGAGGTTTCCATCGGATAGAATGGGAAATTTCCGTTAAGATGTGGATATCACTCCTAACTTAACATAGAATTTCGTGCAAATCGGAAAACGCTGAGTGAGTGATTTGCCGAGAGTTCGCGGTTTTCACACCTAATCTCGCCAAATCGACTCGTTTGTGGTGTACGAGTATCTTTGTAGCTTCGTGTGTTGTGTCCAAGTCTTAGGAAAGACTTCGTATAGTATTTTAAGTCCAAAGACAATGTTTTAATCAGATAAGCAATGAGTATGCACATAGTTTCCTACTATAGACTAGGAAATCTACCTAATTCCCTTTAGTTATGGCTCTGATACCAATCTGTCACACCCCAACCGAGAGCGGAATCATCAGGGCGCGACACTAAGCGGTTCAGATTGTTCGAGAGAATCCACAACGACAATAAATGACAATATTTAAGCGTCAATTTCCCATACAATCAACATACAATCATTACATAATCATCACGAATCCCATTATTCTCAAACAATTTTCAAAGTCGATTACAATTTATTACAAGTTTCTAAGCAAAATCCTAAGTTCGTTTGCAGCGAGTAGAAACCTTAACCTGCAACATACGTTAAAATAATTGTCAATAAAAAAATGTATTGGCGAGCATACATGTTTTGATATAATAGCATAATCGATAGAACGGTGTCGCGGATTTCCATATACATAAACATGATACACATAACATATAAACTCACAAGACAAATTTCACATGTTAAGCTCTCGACAAGGCTGCGATGCGTGATGTGGACTTCTAACTAGACCCCGTCTTGTGTTAGCCAAACTATAGTACCATACTAGCTAGGGTGGAGTCAACGAAAATATGTCCTAGTTTACATGTTCCTAGCATCACGTATAAATATGTAAAACAGATATCCGCGTGCGATAAATTAGTTTAGCGTGTTTCGTGTGTTTTGATATAAACGTATGTTACACCCAAAAAGTGCATTAAAGCGAAAATGGGTCAAGTATACTCACAGTGAGTGCGTAAACAGCAGACACGAGCGAGATGGAGTGAGGAGAGTGTCGGGTCAGCCTGCACGTAGAATCAGAAGTGCATCAGTCTTCCAGAGTGTTGAACAGTCGAAACAGAGAGTCGTGCGGGAACAGTCCATTTCGCACGAAAATGGAATTTTCGTGCGAAAATTTTGTGCGAAAATGCCTGTTTTTATGTCCAAAATCGAGTGTTTTCGAGTTTGTCTTCGGGAAATCGAGTGTTCATCCCTCCAACCTTAGGTTACTGATCAACCTAGTATCGGAGAGGTCTTTTGAGCGAGTGAGTCTCTTGTATGAACTTGGACTGGACCGTGTGAACCAAGTATGGTTCACGCGAGCCAGTCCAGATCGCACAAATGACTGTTCTTGCGTGTTGGTGCGTTCGGGACTAAGACTTCGTCTAAAACAGATGTATTTTCGAGTCTATTTCATGAGGGTTTCGACAGTGCCTCGTTCCACTACTTAGTGAATGAAACATTAGCCGGTCTGATCCGTTTTCGTGTGAAAATCGATTTGTTAAAACATTTTTGTTAGGATAAACATTTGGTGAGTTTGAAACAGAAAGGTTTCGGGTCTGAGAAGCCAAGGCTAACTCAAACATGCTCGGTTAAGTGCTAAATCCTTAAGAAAATCAGAAAGTTTTATGAAAAAGATGAAGGTTTTCGTAAAACAGAGGAGTTTAGTTGAAATCAGAGATAATCTCGTGCAAAATCGTTGTAAAAACCGTTGTGATTCGTGTGAAAAACGTAGTTTTCTTACTTGGAACAGAGAGAATCGTGCTGGAGAGCGTTTAGGAGGAATGGCAGCAAGTTGGAGTGAAATGGTGAAGGGTTGTATTTATAGGCGGAGAGGAGTGGAGGTAGTTTGGTGATATTTTCGTGCGGAAATCCATATTTTCATGCGAAAATGGTCATTTTCGCACCAAATATGCGATTTTCGCATGAAATATGTATTTTTCGCATGAAAACTGCCATTCGGAGCAAAAAATACAACATTTTCGCACGAAAAATGCAATTTTCGTACGAAAACTCCAATTTTCGTATGATTTGTTTTTGGATTCTAATGATTAAAACACACACTTTTTACAAAAGGAACCTATGCTAGAAAAATTCCTAAAAATTATTAAAAATCCTTTTGTAATGCTTTCGTTCGTATTAGTTACTTGTATTAAGCGTTGCGTATAAAATGCGATAAAGCGGATTAAGCGAGAGAGAAAGCGAGTATTAAGCGTTTAATAGGCGTCTCAGTTCCCAAGTCCTGAGAGAGTCGCGTTGTCTAAGCGAGCAGATAGACTTGGAAACATCATGCAAATTTTATAGTATTTAGCGAGTGCGTTATAAGCATTGTGAGGTGTGATATAGTGCGAAAATAAGTGTTGTAGTGCTAAAATATGCGATGTAGCGTAGTAAGCGATATAGGTTACTGTAACACTACTCGTGTTTTTACGTCCTATAATTATCTTACACGTGTTCCGGGAATCCTAAATATGACGTATGTCAAACTAGAGGGACCATTGTTATTAAAAATATTATATTATCCTCAAAAAGGTGATGGAATAAAGTCCATGGGTCAAACGTGTGAAAAAGCAAAGTTTTGGTTTCTGGGGGTGCCTTACGGACCGCAAGGCAGGAGCCATACGGTCCGTAAGCCCCTGCCAACGAGCAGAAACATGGCAGTGCCATGTCCTGCCACCTCTTCTCGCAGTTTTCATGATTCTTGCATTCCTTACACGTCCCAGGACACATGTATTCGACATATAACGCCTGGTAACCTTCTGGTTCAATCCCTTGGCCATTATATTGATGAATCCTTAGGATTTTCATCACACTTTCATCACCATCTTGCACCAAGTTCATGCCAAGGAGCTTCTGATTGATTCCAAGCTTCTCAATTCGTTCCTAGCATACACTTGGACCTATTGTTAGTTTGTAATTCATGCCAAGTTGATTTTACATAGCTTTTTGCTTAGATTAAAGTCTTGTCGTAAAAACGACTTGACTTTGTTCTAAATCCGTGTATACTCCACCATTATGTGTAACGAAAGTTCCTACGTGCTCATAATGATGGAGGTAATAATCCCTCAAGAGGGCATCTCCAGATTATCACGGATTCATGGCCAATTGATGAGTCAACCGAAAAGTCAAATAAAGTCAAACTGAGCAAATTTTATAAAAATCATAACTAACAATCTAGATGTTATAAAATATGTTTAGAAGCGTTAATAACCTTAAATAAGCATTAGAACTTGTGATAACGGATTCGGCTCGTCAAATTTTGGTCTAGGCTCGGTTTGTAACCGAAAGTCTCAACCAGTTGACTTTCTGTTGACTTTCAGTTCTGACCCATTTTAAGCCATTCTTGCTGCTGAGTTTTAGTCATTTTATGATCATGTTTATGTTTAGAATATTGTCCTAAAGTTTCGTGACTCGATTCCGGAGAAATCCGAGTTATTACATAAGTTCCGTAAAAAAATCCTTAAAACCTTGCAAATAGGTCCTTTTTGCGCAAAATGAGATTTTTAGCATATATGATCATATGGATGGTATAATTACTGATATGTTATGATAAGTAGGACCATTTGGGATGCTTGTTCAGTTTATGGCTTGAATGCATGCTTAAGAATCACTAATCACCACTAAATGACTAAACTACCCTTTTTACGGAAAAAATAGCAAAAATCAAACTTTCTATAATCAAAACCTTTAAATACTGAGGTTATAAGTTAAATGACATATTTTTGCCCATTTAAAACATGTCCCAACTTCAGTTTATATTAAATATCGATTTAACGGCATTTTAGCGACTTTTACGCCTTTCGGCGCATACGTATGGTTCAAAATCATAAACATAAGCCGAGACTTGTTACCTACTGATTTATAAACTTATTTTTAATATAACAACAGTAAGTACAAGCCTGAACTCAGAATCCCAAATTCGGCTTCAAAGCTATGTGTGAAATTACTAAAATGCCCCTACGGGACATAGTATATTTCAAAATCATCAAACACAGATATATTTGATATCCTACTATTATAACATGATATAATATATGTTTTTATAGAATATTTAAGGTCATAACATCAGATTCACTTAAACATCTTTTATAAGCCTAAAAATGACTAAAATGCCCTTGTAAGGCATAATTCGGTTTTAAATACACCTCGGACCTATCTTTGCAAATGCTACTTATTTTATAACATATTTTAAACGTATCTCATTATGGAACTTATATACGACTCTTACGGTTACCCGGTTTCGCTTATACGCATTCGTTTAAGCATACATAGCTAGTTTACGTATTTTAACCAAAATGGGTTTAACTTTGTCCATTCCTTATCAAAATCCAGAATGTTATTGGTCTTCCCGTATTAAACAAGTCTATGTACTTGTCGGGTCCAATTAACATTCTATTCCGATCACCGCTTAATCTAGCGTATCGTACCTTATCACAATTTAGCGTAAGACTAACCGGTCCAAGTCTAGGACTTAACTTAGGACCCATTTGCATTCTGATATTGGTTATTAATTACCATCACTCCAGACTGAACGCCTCCCGGTAGATTGCTCCTATACTTACTCTGGAATACGGCTGAATTTAGATTACTTGCGAACTTCAATTCAGGTAAATACTCTTAACTTATTTTCCCTATACGGGCTTGGGATACGATAGACTACTACCGCTTGGTCGGGTATGGGATAATGTTTTATCCAGTTGTGATAATTAACTGAAATCTTACATAACCCGGTTTTGATCTGTTTTGACTGAAACTAAAACATTGGGGGTGGACCGGACCGTGTCTGGGATATCCTTGGCTCACTAAATTGCTAGTGGCCACGACAATATAGCATGGCGTGTAGGCATACACTGGGTAATTGCTATCTGCTTTCTTTTTGGAAGTTCAGAGTGGTGTGTCAGTCTATCATGTCTCGGTTTCTATACCGGGTCTCATATGTAAAAGCCAGCATGTAAATCTGTATACAAGGTCATTTGTACTATCCCAAGTTATTTAAGAAAATGTGCTATGTGCGCCTAAAACTATTTTCGAAAAGGTTTTCAAAATGAGTCGGTTGAGCATATTTACCAGTGTAAACTGACGTATTTTCAAAATCTTAAGTTACAGGTTGCAAGTACGGAATAGGCCGGGAGCTGCGGGGCGAATAACTAAGGAGTTGCGACCTTAGGGAGTTTCCTGTAGTGCCTGTTATCATTTTTGTATGTATTTCGATCCGCCTGTGGATCTAGTTACAACCATGTCTGTATATATTTATTTTGGACACAGACATTACCGGTTGTAATAGTTTAATTATTCCAATCCTTCCGCTGTGTTATGCTTATTCGGTTATCATGATATCAACTGTACGTCACGATACTCCCCACTGGGCCCACCGGTAGACACGTGGATGTCGGGGTGTGACAGGTTGGTATCAGAGCCAACGTTTGAGGGAATTCGACACTTGTCATTAGTGTTTGATCTCAAACGATATACGAAAACACATTCCTTAGACTCTCGAGTCTAGGCTTTGACTTAGGATTATTCGTTTCACTATTTTGCTATTTTGCTTGCTTTGGTTTTTAATTTGCTTTGTGACAGGAATTGTCAAAGATGCCTCCAAAGTTTTCTAGAGGAGCGAAAGGAAAAGGGCTCATGAGAGGCAGAGTTACGGGTCAAGGGCCTTCGAACCCACATAACTACAACCCTTACGAGGGGTCAGGAGACTCCTCATCACCAAGGGAACCGTACCCTCATCGTCACTCTATATCCCATGAGTATTCCCCACCACCAGATTCACTGCCACCACAACCTACCCAATCTCATCACTCACACTCCCATTCTTTCCATAGGAATTATAACCTCGATATTCAATTCCACTCACTTTCCGTAACCCCACCTGAAGATTCCCCGGAGCCCATGGAAGAAGACTCCGACCCATAAATGCCGGCAACGGGATCAATGAGTCATCCCATTGACTTATCCAGCGGATCCAACTCGTACGCTGGAACGCCCCAGCACTATCCTGATGAATTTCAGGAAAAATTTTCACAATACATTTTCTACGACACCCCATCCTACCATAACACCCCATCTTATCATAATACGCCATCTCACCACACTCCATCCCACCATACACCGTTACACTACACCCATTCACCTGAAAACCAACCGGTGGAACAACCACAACTACTACCTCGTCCACCTAGGAAGACGAACGCACGCATGTCCGTGCGAATGGGGCCCAGAGTTGGGTCGCTATCTCCCCACCCTTCATCCTACCCCATTATCGCAGAAGATCCACAATGGGTGGACCTTCTTATGCTTCGCCTTTCAACGAACAACCGCCTTCTACTGTTGAGCCTGAGCCTCAACCACCCCTACTATTTGGTGAACCTTTTCAACCACCTCCGCCACTGGGTTTTGATAACCCCATACCTACCTACCAACAATTACCAGAATTCAACCCCTTTGATCCTTCCCTGGCCAGAGCATAGCCATAGCCATCACATATCTCATCCTGACCCTTACCTTGAAACGGCTATGAATGCACATTACCCTTATCCTTACCAATCTGATGGATACTCTTTCCATAGTCACCATCCATCGGTTGCACCACCTCAACCACAACCGCAACCGCCGCCCCAACTATAAACGTTCTAAACGAAGCAATAGAACGAGTAAAATAGCTACAAGAGAAATCAGCCAAGGACGCTAAGAAGAACCAAAAACTATTAAAAAGGCTGGTGAATAAGTTAACAAGGAAGAAGGATTAAGCTCCCTATTATCCTTATGTACTGTGTTTAATTTAAATTAAGTCCTTGCATGGACAAGTATTTAATTTTGACACCCCTGCAAGGGTATGTTTCTTATTTTAGTCCCTGCAAGGACAATCTATCTTATTTTCTTGTAAAAGACCCGTTTAGGGCAATTGTAATATGAATTAATGGAATTTCTTTGGACTAATGTTATATATACTATCATTATATCAGTTGTTCAAGCCGACGTCTCGATATTGATTTGAAATTTGTAATCTGTGAAACATTTCTAAGAAATCTCGCTGATGGTTTGCACCTGCCAAGTGATTAGGTCACATATATTGGCAAAACGGTAGTTAATTATATGGTGTTCTACCCTGATAGTTAAGGTTGAGAAATCCTATAAGGAGTCACTTCTATTCAGAAGTGGTGAACTACGTTCTAAACTTCACTAGTCCGCCTGATCTGGACAAGCTACTTAAACCATTTCAAGGAATTGCTATTCAAAAAGGTTAATATATTCAAGGTATTAACCTCCTAGCAGTGTGACCTGAGGAACCACACAAGCCGTCAAGGCAAAGGACTACTTTCAAGCCTATATAATCTATTTTGATCTTGATCAGAAATCATCAGTGCGATGATTACATTATTTAAACACCCATTGGTGGTGTAGTGCTTACAGCCATATTAATACATCCATTAGTGATGTAATGCATACGGGCTATGTTATGTCCATTGGTGACAATGACAGTTTCAGTCTACGACTCTCTGTCTCCAGGTAGTAAAACCACGTTCGAACCTCGAAGCTATTTGATCCATTAGTGATCTTAATTTCATAATTCAAGCCCTTAGTGCTGCTTTAAATTGTCCTTGTGACAGGCCTATTTGTGTCACTTTTAACACCCCCCTTATTAAGGCCATTTGTGTCGTTATCAATCAAATCAAACAAGTGTAATTAATTAAATTCCACGTGATTGCTTCAGTGTCAAAGTACAAGGATGGCCAATTCAGATGACGCAGATAGCCACCGAGGGGATGGAGGTTCTAACGAACAGATTGTAACTACTAGGGTGAACTGCAGGCATTAATTGCCACCAAATTAGAAAAAGCAATTAAAGATCGTGACGAGAAGAACGGTGAATCCAGTGATTCACATACCAAGCATACTTCTAAGCACACATCCAGGCATACATCCTCACACCATTCTAAGCACTCATCGCAAAAGAAATCTGAACATCCCTCTCACAAGAAAGACGACTCTGAGTATTCGTCGAATATTGAAAGGAAAAGAAAGGAGTACCGCAGAAAGACCCAATTTAATAAGGAAGGTTGCTCCTATAAATACTTCGTGTCTTGCAAACCACGTGATTTCACTGGTGAAAAAGGAGCTGTGGAAACGCTCCGATGGTTAGACGAGATCGAAACTATAGTGGAAATCAGTGGGTGCACTGAGAAAGACGTAGTGCAGTATGTAGCACAATCATTCAAGGGCGATGTCTTCACGTGGTGGAAGTCGATGATCCAGTCTTCTGGGAAGGTCTATCTTTATAATTTGAGTTGGGAAAAGTTTGTTGAGTTGGTAAAGGATGCCTATTGTCCACCTCATGAGATGGAAATGATCGAAACAGAATTTATTGGGCTAACCATGAAGAACCTCGACTGTGGGAAGTATGTATCGGAGTTTAACTCTATGTCGTGATTTCACTGGTGAACCACGTGATTTCACTGGTGAAAAAGGAGCTGTGCAAACGCTCCGATGGTTAGACGAGATCGAAACTATAGTGGAAATCAGTGGGTGCACTGAGAAAGACGTAGTGCAGTATGTAGCATAATCATTCAAGGGCGATGTCCTCACGTGGTGGAAGTCGATGATCCAGTCTTCTGGGAAGGTCTATCTTTATAATTTGAGTTGGGAAAAGTTTGTTGAGTTGGTAAAGGATGCCTATTGTCCACCTCATGAGATGGAAATGATCGAAACAGAATTTATTGGGCTAACCATGAAGAACTTCGACTGTGGGAAGTATGTATCGGAGTTTAACTCTATGTCGTGATTGGTGCCATATTTGATCACTCTCGAATCCAAACGCATCTCATGTTTTATTGGCGGATTAGAGCCAGAGATTAAGGGTGATCTCAGGGCATCTAGGCCGGTGACGTTTAGGTCTTTTGTGGACCTTTCTATGGTCTTGACTCAGGATTTGAAGAGACAGAGGTCTCATAGGTCTGAAGGTGGCGAGAAAAGGAAGAGAGATGATGAAAGGTTTCACTGCTTTAGCAAGAACATGAAGTTCGAGTCAAACAAGAACCATCAAAGGTCTGATAATAGGCCTAAATGCAGAAAGTGCAACAAGCGACACTTTGGTGCGTGTCGGGACGAGTTTCAGACAAAGCCTTGTGAGATCTGTAAGAGGCATGGGCACAAGGCCCTGGAATGTAAGGATTTGAATGAGGCCACCTGTTTTAATTGTGGTGAGAAAGGACATATCAAACCCAACTGTCCTAAGTACAAGAAGGATGACACTGCTAAGGACGATGAGGCGAAGAAAGGTAAAGCTCGTGCTTTCCAGATGAAAGCCAAGGAGGCTGTGAACGATAACAATGTGATAACAGGTACGTTACTTATTAATGATGTTTATGCTAGAGTTCTTTTCGATTCAGGGACCGATAAATCATTTGTAGATCATAATTTTAATGCCTTATTAAACTTGTCTATGAGAACTCTAGACATAACATACGATGTAGAACTTGCTGATGGAACGATAGAAACCGTTTCTACAATTCTTGATGGATGTTTTATTTCCATTAAAGATCACTATATTCCTGTTTCGCTATTGCCAATGAAGTTGGCAGGTTTCGACATAGTTCTTCGTATGGACTAGTTGTCTAGTAACCATGCCCATATAGCCTGTAACAAGAAGCTCATCGAAATCAAAACTTCGACCGGTGAATTGCTGCCTATCCAAGGTGATGTACGTTAGGGTTTGTCCGAAAAGGATGTGTTGCTTAAAACTTCGTAATGCCTGAAAAAGCATTGTGTCATTTACATGGCACAAGTAACCATTGATGGAGCTAAGCCAAAGATCGAAGATCTACATGTTATCTCGGAATTTGCTGACGTGTTTCGTGAAGACTTGCCTGGTCTACCTCTAGATAGGCAAGTAGAATTTTGAATTGATATCATACCTGGTGCAGCTCCAGTTGCTAGAGCCCCGTATAGACTTGCACCTACAGAAATGAAAGAGTTAAAGACACAACTTGAGGAATTGTTGGAAAAAGGATTCATTCAGCCAAGTTCTTCGCCTTGGGGAGCTCCAATATTGTTTGTGAAAAAGAAAGATGGTTCAATGCGAATGTGCATTGCCTGCCGCGAGCTGAGTAAGTTAACAATTAAGAATCGCTATCCATTACCCAGAATTGATGATTTATTTGACCAGCTTCAGGGAGCAAGCTACTTCTCGAAGATTGATTTGAGGTCAGGTTATCATCAACTCAAAGTTCATACTGAAGACGTTCCAAAGACGGCGTTTAGAACAAGATATGGTCATTACGAGTTCTTAGTGATGCCTTTTGGGCTCACTAATGCACCTGCAGCTTTTATGGATTTGATAAATAGAGACTGCAAGCCTTATCTGGATAAGTTTGTCATCGTATTCATAGATGACATACTTATATACTCTCGTAATCAGGAGGATCACGAGAAACATTTGAGGTGTATTTTGGAGTTGTTGAGACACGAGAAACTTTATGCAAAGTTTTCTAAGTGTGAATTTTGGTTGCGTGAAGTACAATTCTTAGGCCACGTGGTTAGTGAACGTGGGATACAAGTTGACCCTGCCAAAGTCGAGGCAGTAATGAACTGGCAAGCCCCTAAGACACCATCCGAAATCCGAAGTTTTCTGGGCTTGGCCGGTTATTAAAGAAGGTTCATTGAGATTTTTTCAAGGATAGCTACTCCATTGACAACCCTGACCCGTGTAGATGTTAAGTTTGTTTGGGGTCCGAAACAACAAGAAGCTTTCGATATATTGAAGCAGAAATTAACCAATGCTCCTGTGTTGACTCTACCAGAAGGAATTGAAGATTTTGTGGTATATTGTGATGCCTAACACACCGGCATGGGGTGTACTCATGAAAAGAGGAAAGGTAATTGCCTACGCTTCAAGGCAATTGAAGATACACGAAAGAAACTACACCACACATGATTTGGAACTAGGTGCCGTGGTGTTGGTGCTCAAACTGTTGAGACATTATGTATATGGAACAAAGTGTGTTATATACACCGACCATAAAAGTCTCCAACATTTATTCAATCAAAAGGATTTAAATATACGACAGCGTCGGTGGATGGAGACCCTGAATGACTATGATTATGAGATCTGTTACCACCCAGGCAAGGCAAATGTGGTTGTCGATGCTTTGAGCCGCAAGGAAAGGGTTAAACCCATACGGATCAATGTTAAAGTATTAAAGTAAAGAATAGTCTGAAAGATAAAATTTTGGAAGCTCAAAAGCAGGCTTTACTTGAGGCAAACCTCCCTAAAGAAGAATAGGGAAAGATGGTAGAACAACTAACACCAGGAAATGATGGAATTCTTAGATTTTGTGGACGAATTTGGGTTCCAGTTTTCAGAGGACTTAGAGATTTGATTCTCCAAGAAGCACAGCTTATCATCCTCAAACGGATGGGCAAAGTGAGCGCACTATACAGACTTTGGAAGATATGCTCCATGCTTGTGTGATTGATCTAGGTGGAAGTTGGGATAGCCACTTGCCACTTGTTGAGTTCTCCTACAACAACAGCTACCATGCAAGCATTCAAGCTGCCCCATTTGAAGCACTCTACGAAAGAAAGTGTAGGACGCCCGTTTGTTGGGCAGAAATTGGGAAGCCAAACAGACAGGACCAGAAATAGTGCTGGAGACGACGGATAAGATATTACAAATTCGTGACCGTCTCAAGGCTGCCAGGGATAGGCAGAAAAGCTATGCAGATCGAAGACGTAAACCTCTTGAGTTCCAGGTAGGGGACAAGGTCTTGCTTAAGGTTTGGCCTTGGAAAGGTGTTATGCGCTTCGGAAAGAAAGGCAAGCTAAGTCCAAGGTATGTTGGACCATTCGAGATTATCGAACGAGTTGGAGCTGTTGCGTACAAGCTCAAATTGCCCGAGAAGTTTAGGGGAATCCATGATGTATTCCACATCTCCAACTTGAAGAAGTGCTTAGCGGACGAGTCGTTGGCTATGCCACACGACGAGGTTCAGATTGATAAGAACCTACGTTTTATTGAGCAACCAGTGGCGATCGAGGATCGTCAGGTCAAGAAGCTTCATAGGAAGCACGTGCCGATTGTAAAAGTTAAATGGGACGCCCGTAGAGGTCCCGAGTACACTTGGGAAGTAGAGTCTGTCAAGTGACAGAAGTACCCACAATTGTTTGATTGAAATCTCGGGTCGAGATTTATTTTAAGCGGGTGAGGATGTAACACTACGTGTTTTTACGTCCTATAATTATCTTACACGTGTCCTGGAAATCTTAAATATGACGTATTTCAAACCGGAGGGACCATTGTTATTAAAAATATTATATTATCCTCAAAAAGGTGATGCAATAAAGTCCAGGGGTCAAACGTGTTAAAAAGCAAAGTTTTGGTTTCTGGGGGTGCCATACGGACTGCAAGGCAGGAGCAATACGGTCCGTAAGCCCTGCCAGCGAGCAGAAACATGGCAAAGCCATGTTCTGCCACCTCTTCTCGCAGTTGTCGTGATTCTTGCATGCCTTACACGTCCTAGGACACATGTATTCGACATATAACACCTGGTAACCTTCTGGTTCAATCCCTTGGCCATTATATTGATGAATCCTTAGGATTTTCATCACACTTTCATCACCATCTTGCACCAAGTTCATGCCAAGGAGCTTCTAATTGATTCCAAGCTTCTCAATTCGTTCCTAGCATATACTTGGACCTATTGTAAGTTTGTAATTCATGCCAAGTTGATTTTACATAGCTTTTTGCTTAGATTAAAGTCTTGTCGTAAAAACGACTTGACTTTGTTCTAAATCCGTGTATACTCTGCCATTGTGCGTAACGAAAGTTCCGACGTGCTCATAATGATGGAGGTAATAATCCCTCAAGAGGGCATCTCCAGATTATCACGGATTCATGGCCAATTGACGAGTCAACCGAAAAGTCAAATAAAGTCAAACTGAGCAACTTTTATAAAAATCATAACTAACAATCTAGATGTTATAAAATATGTTTAGAAGCGTTAATAAACTTAAAATAAGCATTAGAACTTGTGACAACAGATTCGGCTCGTCAAATTTTGGTCTAGGCTCGGTTTGTAACCGAAAGTCTCAACCAGTTGACTTTCTGTTGACTTTCAGTTCTGACCCGTTTTGAGCCAATCTTTCTACTGAGTTTTGGTCATTTTATGATCATGTTTATGTTTAGAATATTGTCCTAAAGTTTCGTGACTCAAAGAAATCCGAGTTATTACATAAGTTCCGTAAAAAATCCTTAAAACCTTGCAATAGGTCCTTTTTGCGCAAAATGAGATTTTTAGCACATATGATAATATGGATGGTATAATTACTGATATGTTATGATAAGTAGGACTATTTGGGATGCTTGTTCAGTTTATGGCTTGAATGCATGCTTAAGAATCACTAATCGCCGCTAAATGACTAAACTACCATTTTTACGAAAAAAATAGCAAAAATCAAACTTTCTATAATCAAAACCTTAACTTACTGAGGTTATAAGTTAAATGACATATTTTTGGCCATTCAAAACATGTCCCAACTTTAGTTTATATTAAATATAGGTTTAACGACATTTTAGCGACTTTTACGCCTTTCGGCGCATAAGTATGGTTTAAAATCATAACCATAAGCCGAGACTTGTTACCTATTGATTTATAAACTTATTTTTAATATAACAACAGTAAATACAAGTCCCGAACTTAGAATCCCAAATTCGGCTTCAAAGCTATGTGAGAAATTACTAAAATGCCCATACGGGACATAGTATGTTTCAAAATCATCAAACACACATATATTTGATATCCTACTATTATAACATGATAAAATATATGTTTTTACAGAATATTTAAGGTCAGAACATCAGATTCACTAAAACATCTTTTATAAGCCTAAAATGACTAAAATGCCCTTGTAAGGCATAATTCCGTTTTAAATACACCTCGGACCTATCTTTGCAAATGCTACTTATTTTATAACATATTTTAAACATATCTCATTATGGAACTTATATACGACTCGTACGCTTATACGCATTCGGTTAAGCATACATAGCTAGTTTACGTATTTTAACCAAAACGGGTTTAACTTTGTCCATTCCTTATCAAAATCCAGAATGTTATTGGTCTTCCCATATTATAGAAGTCTATGTACTTGTCGGGTCCAATTAACATTCTATTCTTGTCACCGCTTAATCTAGCGTATCGTACCTTATCACAATTTAGTAAGACTAACTGGTCCAAGTCCTTAACTAAGGACCCGCTAGCATTCTAATATTGGTTATTAATTACCATCATTCCAGACTAAACGCCTCCTGGTAGATTGCTCTTGTACTTGCTCTAGAATACGACTGAATTTGGATTACTTGCGAACTTCAATTCAGGTAAATACTCTTAACTTATTTTCCCTATACGGGTTTGGGATACGGTAGACTACTACCGCTTGGTCGCGTATGGGATAATGTTTTATCCAGTTGTGCTAATTAACTGAAATCTTACATAACCCGGTTTTGATCTGTTTTGACTGAAACTAAAACATCGGGGTGGGCTTGACCTTGTCTGGGATATCCTTGGCTCACTAAATTGCTAGTGGCCAAGACAATATAGCATGGCGTGTAGGCATACACTGGGTAATTGCTATCTGCTCTCTTTGTGGAAGTTAGAGTGGTGTGTCAGTCGATCATGTCTCGGTTTCTATACCGGGCCTCATATGTAAAAGCCAGCATGTAAATTTGTATACAAGGTCATTTGTACTATCCCAAGTTATTTAAGAAAATGTGCTATGTGCGCCTAAAACTATTTTCGAAAAGGTTTTCAAAATGAGTCGGTTGAGCATATTTACCAGTGTAAACTGACGTATTTTCAAAATCTTAAGTTACAGGTTGCAAGTACGGAATAGGCCTGGAGCTGTGGGGCGAATAACTAAGGAGTTACGACCTTAAGGAGTTGCCTGTAGTGTATGTTATCATTTTTGTATGTATTTCGATCCGCCTGTGGATCTAGTTACAACCATGTCTGTATATATTTATTTTGGACACTAGACATTACCGGTTGTAATAGTTTAATTATTCCAATCCTTCCATTGTGTTATGCTTATTCGGTTCCAGGCCCACCGGTAGACACGTGGATATCAGGGGTGTGACAGTTACATTATGATCCGAATCTCGGGTGCTAGGCGTAACGAGAGTGACGAGCTTGCGAGGAAGCGGGTTGTTACACAAACCACTCCAGTAATGTCTGCCCTAATAGAGCAGTCAAGCCTGAGCCGCAATAGAAGCAGCCTGAGCCGCAACAGAAGCAGCCTCAGCCTCAGCAGCAGCCACCACCACAGCCTCTGCAGCAACAACCACAGGCTGCACGTGGAAGAGCCTTCAATCACAATCATAGCCAGGCTCTGAATGACAACAATGGTGTCAATGGTATGTTCCTTGTCAATGGTATTTATGCATCATGTTTATTTGATACTAGTGCCGATAATTGTTTTGTATCGTTAGAATTCAAAAAGGTTTTAAAATGTAAACGTGCTAAACTCCCAAAGACTTTCAATGTGGAAGTCACCACCGGAAGAACCGTTACTGTTAACTCCGTCCTACATGGTTGTACTCTCGATCTCAACAACCACATCTTCTCGATCAATCTCATACCTATGCAATTAGGTAGCCTCGATATCTTAGTAGGCATGGATTTTCTTCATGAAAATCATGCTGAAGTTGTTTACTTCGATAAAATGATTTGCTTTCCTTTCCCTAATGGTGATCAACTCCATGTTTATTGTGAAACTCCCTCAAAGAACTTGATTCTTATGTCATGTACTCAAGCGAGCAAGCATTTTCGAAAGGAATGCGTTTCCTTTCTAGCCCATATCATGAACCCGGAGAAAGAAAAGAAAACATGGAAAGATATACCCGTTGTTTGTGAATTTCCCAAGGTTTTTCCCAACGATTTACCCGGTTTACCCCCTAATCGTGATGTTAAATTCCATATCGATTTGATTCCCGGTGCTACTCTCATTGTAAAAGCTTCCTATCGTCTCGCACCATCCGAAATGCAAGAGCTATCCAGCCAACATCAAGAGCTTCTTGATGAAGGCTTCATACGCCCGAGCACTTCACCTTGGGGCACACCCGTTCTTTTTGTGAAAAAGAAATATGGGACGTTCTGAATGTGCATCGATTATTGCGAACTTAATAAGCTTGCGATAAAGAACTGCTACCCTCTTCCCCGAATCGACGACTTGTTTGATCAGCTTCAATGTGCTACTTGTTTCTAATATTGATTTACGTTCCAGTTATCATCAGTTACGTGTGTTGGAAGAAGATATTCTGAAAACCGCCTTTCGTACTCATTATGGCCATTTCGAATTCGTGGTCATGCCTTTTGGTCTTACCAAAGCACCCGCGGTCTTCATGGATTTGATGAACCGTGTGTGTAAAGCTTTCTTAGATCGTTTTGTCATTGTATTTATCGATGACATCCTCATTTACTCGAAGTCGAGAGACGAACACGCGCGCCATCTCCGTTTAGTCCTCGAACTTCTCCAAGGTAATCGCCTTTATGCTAAGTTCTCTAAATGTGAATTATGGCTCGAAGAAGTCCAATTTCTCGGCCACATCGTTAATAGTCAAGGAATTCACGTCGACCCTGCAAAGATTGAAGCTGTCAAGAGTTGGATTATGCTAAAGAATGCATCTGAAATCCATTCTTTTCTTGGATTGGCGGGTTACTACCGTCGATTTATCGCGGACTTTTCGAAAATCGTTGTTCCGCTTACCGCTTTAACTCATAAGGACAAACCTTTCGGTTGGGATTCCAAACAAGAGGAAGCCTTTCAAACCCTCAAGCGTATGCTATGCAACGCTCCCATACTCGCTCTCACCCGACGAAAACGACGATTTTGTTGTTTATTGCGATGCCTCTAATATTGGCCTTGGTTGTGTTCTTATGCAACGAGACAAGGTTATCGCGTATGCGTCTCAACAACTCAAGATCCACGAGAAGAATTACACAACCCAAGATCTCGAACTTGGTGCAGTTGTTTTTGCATTGAAATATGGCAACACTACCTTTACAGTACTAAGTGTACGGTCTTCACCTACCATAAGAGCTTACAACAATCTTTAATCAAAAGGAACTGAATACACGCCAACGTAGATGGGTTGAACTTCTCAACGATTACGATTGTGAGATACGCTACCACCTTGGCAAAGCAAACGTCGTAGCCGATGCTCTCAGTCGACGAAGCTATGTGTATAGTGTTCATGACTCTCAAGCTCTGAATGATCTCGAAATCATGATTCGCTCCGCCCAGTTCGCTTGTTTTAACGAGAACACCCTTCAGGATGAAATAAATGTGGTGCCGAAACCCAGCTCGTAGTTAACCCAATGGTATTTACTACTATCTCGATCGCATTTGGATTCCTAGCCGTGATAATCTTCGTGAATTGCTAATGACCGAAGCACATAAATCTTGATACTCCATTCATCCCGGAGCCGACAAAATGTACCAGGACCTTCGTCCTATGTACTGGTGGCCGGGCATGAAAAAGGATATCGCCGTTAACGCCTCAAAGTGCTTAACTAGTTCGAAAGTTAAAGCCGAACATCAAAGGCCCTCTGGTTTGCTCGAACAACCCGAAATCCCGATGTGGAAGTGGGAGAGCATAGCCATGGACTTCGTTACGAAACTCCCTCGCACCTCCTCTGGTCACGATAGCATTTGGGTTATCGTCGACCATCTTATTAAATCAGCGCACTTTATTACCATACGAGAAGACTTTAAGGTAGAATGATTAGCACGAATCTATACCGACGGAGTTATATGTCGGCACGGGACACCTCGTGACTTCATCTCTGACCGCGATGGTCGCTTTACCTCACGTCTCTGGGAGACTATTCAATCCGCTCTCGGTACTACGTTAAATTTCAGTACCGCTTTTCATCCTCAAACCGACAGTCAGACTGAGCGCACGATCCGCATCCTCGAAGACATGCTTCGTGCGTGCATCATAGATTTTGGTGGTAATTAGGATACACATTTACCTTTAATTGAATTCTCGTACAATAATAGTTATCATACCAGCATTCAAATGGCTCCTTTTGAGGCACTGTATGGAAGAAAATGTCGATCGCCTATTACATAGCACGAGATCGGAGAAGCACAAATCACCGGTCCCGAGCTAATTCAAAAACGACAGACAAGATCCTCCAAATCAGAGACAATCTATTGAAAGCTCGGAGTTGTCAAAAGAGTTATGCCGATAAACGCCGCAAGCCCCTACAGTTCGAAGTGGGAGATCACGTTCTCTTAAAGGTTGCACCTTGGAAAGGAGTGATCCGTTTCGGAAAGAAAGGAAAGCTAGCGCCACAATATGTGGGTCCCTTAAAGATTCTGGAAAGAATTGGCAAAGTGGCCTATCGACTCGAACTACCGGCAGAACTTAACAATGTCCATCTGACTTTCCACGTGTCAAACCTCAAGAAATACCTAGCTGAAGAAAATCTCCATGTCCCCCTCGAGGACTTGCAAATAAACGAGACTCTTCATTTCGTGGAAAAACCAGTCGAAATCATGGACCGAGAAACCAAGAAACTACAGCGCTCTCGCATTCCTATTGTAAAGGTTCTATGGGAAGGCAAACGCGGTGCCGAGTTCACTTGGGAATTGGAAAGTGACAAGTAGGCTAAATATCCGCATCTCTTTGTTACGGCCACTACTTAAATTTCGGGACGAAATTTCCTAAAGTAGAGACTGTAACAACTCGTAAATTCGTTGTTATCTTTTTCCTTTTATTCCCAATTGTATCTCTCAGTGTAATTCCGAGATTTGATTATGAGAAAGTTATGTTAATGGAATTATATTTTATCACAACAATACCGCATTTAATTGCTTAAAATCGCTAATTCAACGCAAATCAAAAGTAGTTATGCTACTTTACGAGACGAGTGTGTTGTTGTACAATAACCACTTGTGCCATCGCATCGCTTATCTCATCGCATCGCAAAACGCAGTTATTTATGTAAAATTATGCTTTATGTGTATTAAATTTAATTATGTTATGGTTTATTATCTCTAAAAACGCTCGCACGCTCTTGTAACTCGCTCTCTCTCAATTCAATGGTAATATAACGCTTAACGCTTTGCTAAAACGCTTAATATACCTATCTAATACGAACCGAATCGCCAAACGAACTCCTAACGCGAAATCAACGTACGAAACTTCGCCAATAGGCCAAGTTCGACCGAACTTGTGCATCACAAGTTCGCTCGAACTTGTCCAGGCCATCAGATTCCTTCAAAACACCTCAAGTCCGCCTGGACTTGCCCTAACGCACAGGAAACAAGCAAGTTACCTCGAACTTGTAACAAGTTCGCCCGAACTTGATGTATCCAGCCTATTTTCCCACCTCACCTATAAATACTCAGCTCCTCTCCTCTTTTGAACTTGCTGCATGTTCGCCTGGAGCTCCCCAAAACCAAAACCCTTTGTTTTCTAAGTAAGAATCAACCCGTTTTCAAGCTACAACAACGTGTTACAACGATTTTGCACAAGGTTTTACCTTCGATTTCATCAAAACTCCTCTGTTTATGAAAATCCTCATCTTTTTATGCAAAACTTCTGTTTTTCACTTAGATCTATGCTTAGATCTAAGTAAAACCCTTTTTAAACATCGATTTTCACAAAAATTCGGACTAAATGACGTATGTTTCTTTCAAGTTGAAGTGGAATGAGGCGTTGTCAAGTAAGATCTCAGATCCAGAAGCATAAGGAAGAAATCATCACTTTGCACAAACTGGACTAAACCGTACGAACCTTCAAGTTCGCCCGGATTAGTCTGAGTTTCTGTAAAATGGCTAACACTCGCTCCAAAAGACCTCTCCAGCCTAGGTTTTGCTCAGTAGCTTAAGGTTGGAGGGATGGACACTCGATTTCCACAGTAAACGACGCAAAAACGCACGAATTGGTGACCAAAGCAGTCAAGTTCGCACGGAAAACATCAAGTTCGCCCGAACATGGTCACCAATCACCAAGTTCGCCGTTCGGGCGAACTTGTGTAATTTTTGACAAATATTGACCAAGTTCGCCTGAACTTGATCAATATTTGTCAGAAATTACACAAGTTCGCCCGAACTTGTACTGATTCCAAGGAATCAGGATAAGTTCGCCCGAACTTGTGTCTCACCTCAGCAAATAGGGCAAGTTCGCCCGAACTTGTCTAATTTCTCAGGAAACCAGACAAGTTCACCCGAACTTGTACCTCCAGTAAGTCTAGGTAGTCAAGTTTGCCCGAACTTGTACCCCAAGGTACAAGTTCACCCGAACTTGTCTGCTGTTGCTTCAACCGTTAACCGTTTCAGCAATTTGGAAGACTGATGCACTTCTGTTTGCTTACAGACTGATCCGGCGCTCTCCTTAACTCATCTCAGATCCCGTCTCTTCTCTCAAAACGCACCGACAGTGAGTATACTTGAACCCCTTTACACTTAAACACACTTTTAGGTGTCACATATGTTCGTATATCAAAACACATCACACAACTCAAACGCTTAATCGCAAATCCCGCTATTACATGACTATACGTGAAATCTGCTGAATTGTATGTATTACTTGATTGCTTGTACCCCACCCTTAACATGATAGTATACTAGAGGTTGACCCGCCACCCAGAGGCCCGGGGTTGTTAAGGCTCGCATTTTCATTTCTCATTTATTTTCTCTTTAGGATGTGCACACTTGTTTGCATGCCTCGATCAATCGCGGTTTGTTGGTTTACTTGAATCTAAATAGTTACATAGTTCACAACTCTTATGTATGTCATGCGGTGTATGCTAAACACTTTTATATCTATTATGTACGCAAACCTGTATGCTCACCTTTACTTAATTGTATTGACGTTTATTTTAACATATGTGGCAGGTTGAGGATATTTGCTATGGATGCTTAGTGGTAGGACTGCCTTTAGAAAAATCATGTAATAAATCTAGGGAAGATCAAACTTGATATGTTTAAGAGATTGCTAAAGTTGTAATAATTATTTAGGATTTTATTGTTTAATAGTATGGGATGTTGAACATTTAAAATTATCTTTTGAATAGTTGTTATGATGTCTCTTGAGCAATCTGGTTCGCCTAGTGCCACGCCCCGATGTTCCGCCATCGGTTGGGGTGTGACAGATTGATATCAGAGCCATAACTATAGGGAATATTTGGTAGAATTGTGTAGGACCGATCCTCAATGCTTAGGAACCTAAATTTGATATCTAACGTCCATAATAGCGGAAATATTACGTCGTGTTTACCAATAGACAAGATTTAATCAGTTAATCGTCAGTTTTGTTGATTAATTTTTCTTGTTACAAACTGACAGAGCTTCGCCTCTAAAATGCCAAAGTTACAAATGAATGAGGCTAGCTAGGTATTTATAGAGACACAAGTTTGCCCTAGGGGACACAAGTTCGCCCGAACTTGCTACTGCAAGTTCGGCCGAACATGTCTTACATGATACTTCATGGGCGAACTTGGCTATTACAATCATAAATACTTCATATACCTAGCCTATTCAGCCTATACTATACAGACTCGATATAATACTAAGAGATAGACATCATGCACCAACAGACTCCCCTTTGGATATCGTCTTCATCTTGTATCAGTCTTCAAAACTCTGTCTTCATACAAACATTAACGCAGACGACCGAAGAAGTTCTTGAACGGCTTCCTTCGTCGTTCTTGCTTTGGATCAGGCGTTTGATCAGTTGGCGGTGGTCTTTTAAAGTTAGCCATTCTTAGAGAACTTTGCCTTACCGCTTTTTCCGTTCTTTCTTTAATCGCCTCATTTCTTTTTTCCTCCTTTAAAAACTCAACTCTCTCCAGATCCCTCCACTTCGTTTGCCACATCTTTCCAGAATTTACTTCGCGCGCATAGCAAACGTTCAAAACTTTCTGAAACTGCATAGTTTGTACCTTTTTCACGTTCTTCAAAAACAATCTTGTTGTAGAACAAGGTTTTGATATCTTCTCTCGAGCAGTTCACAAGCCACATAGGATCTAGAATCGTTATCATCCTCCATAAACCCCCCATGCCCTGATAACCCATCACTTCAACGTTCCTTAGTAATATCCAGATGTTCTTCAAACTTTAGCACTATAACAGCTTCACACGTAGCTGGATCAATCTGCCACCACTTGAACAAAGGATAGAAGTCTTGTTCAATCGGCATTAGCCACATAATTCTCATAGCTCTTGGACGTTTCATTATTAACGTTATGTCCTTTTCTCTAGTTACCTTGTTTATCTTAGCTATGCGACCAGGAATAAAAGGCTTCCAATAATTCCAACCTTTAACCGTTTCATACTTAATCATTTTCCACAATAATTGATCAGTCGGCTTCATGTGATATGTAACATTCACCGTCTGTACCAACTCTTCTACATCCCAATACGTTAATGTCTTGAAATCAGCAAGGTATTTGAAGTATTGCACTCCAAACTCCCTCTTGATTGCATATACGTTAAGCTCTTTAAACCATCCCCAGCCCAAAATATCTCCCAAAGAAACGTCTTTGTCTCTGGTAAAGAATGCAAGAGGACATCAAAACTTGCGTTCGCGTGGCATCTCTTTAAACCAAGACTTTCTCGCTTGAGCTATCTCTTCTTTGGTCATGGGCTTAGGTACTTTAACCTCTCGAACTGATTCAGCAATCCTTTCCTTCAACATATCTTCATCAAGCTGCTTGTACGTTTCTTCAAAGTATGAAAACTATCTAAATTAGAACCGACGTACTTCGCTTTCTGATCTGATTCGTCATCTGAAGACCAATCTTCCACAATTACTCGATTGCATTCATCAGCTTTGAATCGTCTTTGACATTGATAATCATTTGGCTCGAAAGGATTTACAATCATGACATCCTCCTCAAAATCAAACTCTAACGATTCAACTTCAACTTCTATCAATCTAGCGAAATCCTCCTTCATGTAGTTATGTACATATTCACCTTCCTCCACATTGTGTTCTAACATTAACGTTAAAGGCTTCGTGGGAATTCAGCAACTAGCTTTGCAAAACGATCAACATTTGCCATATTTATATCATCATCAGTTGGCTCTTTCTGCCCTGACTCCCCCTGACTTTTATCTTCCATTTTGTTCGATTCATCGTCCATTAGGGCGGTAAAATCAAAATCATCAGAGATTTTGCTTCAGAAACTCTAATACCAACATTACCCTAATCATCGTCATCATCATCATCACCAACATTCCAATCCTCGTAACTTCCTTCCTCTTCATCCTCTTTATCATCTTTCTCAGCTTCTTCATCGTCTTTTTCTTCAGAAGCAGTGATAGATCAGAAGGTTTGACAGATTCATCATCCTTAGGAATATCAGACTTAGAAGCTATGACAACATTTTCTTCAACAGGTTTCTCTGGAACATCAGAAGACTTAGGAGCTTCACCTTCAACTCCTTTACCTTTGCCACTCTCAGCCAATTCTTTTTCAGCTCGTTCCTTAGCTTCCTGTTGATCTAGACGATCATATTCAGCGATGAAGTCGATACCTAGTGCATTAGATAACACTTTCTGCATCTAGGAGAATCTTTGATCATTTAGGGCTTGGACAGACTTTAACTCTGAAATTTCTGTCTGCATTTTCTCATTAGCATCTTGAAGACTTTCGATCAACGCTTTAAGATAATCTCTTTCATTCTCCAACACCTTCACCTTGTCATCCAACATTTCCTTTTTGACAGCGCTTTGATTCATCTTGTTAATAAGGTCTGCTTTTTCAACTTCATTCTGCTCTACTTTTTCTTCTAACGCCTTCATGCGCTTTTCCATAATTTCAACATTTGTTTCTGGGAAGAAATCATTTAGATCCTGGAGATTTATAGGATCATTGTGCATATCACCAAACACATTAGGCCTTCCTGGAGTCTTCGGTGTTGACTTTGGTGTTGTAGATTTTGGTGTAGACTTCTTTGTAGTAGAACTTTCAGGAACAACAGTCGTTGGAGCAACATGCGATTGAATAATCGGTACTTCCACAAAACTAGACACAGGAGGTTCTATAGCTCCTGGCCTTTCAGCTTCTGATGCAACAATCACAGGAGGTTCTTGTGTGACTCCTGGACGTTCAGCTTCACTTATATCAACAACAAGAGGTTCTTGTGTAGGAGGTTCTTGTGTAACTCCTTTCTCCTGTGCGCCAGAAGGTTCTTGTGTAACTTCTGCGCTCTTTAAAGCTCCTTTGTATCTTTTGCTAACTGCTTTTTGAGCTTTCTTTTTCCTTTTGCCTTTTGTTTGAGGAGAGCCGGTAGTCTTTGTAATAATAACAGCTGCAGACTTAGATCATTTTGCCTTTTTCTTAGGCCTTTCCTCATCAGATTCTTTTTCTGTATTAGGATCAAAATCAGCATCCAATTCTCTTTCTTTCTCGGCTCTAATCTCTGCCTCAGTCTTTTCTGGTTCTTTCACCGGAATTTCTTTATCAGAATCATCTTCTTTTTCAGAAGTAGCAGATATAACATCGTCTTGAGTCGTTTTCACAGTCTCTTGACTCTCAATAACACCTGCAGCGCTTGATCCAGCAACTGCTTCAACATTCTCTGGTTCATCTTCGTCAACAAGCATAGTTTCAACTTTCTTAGCAGCACGCTTCTTTTTAGGCTTATCAGTTTCTGCCTTCAAGAACCATTCACTCCTTGCCTTAGGTTTGAATTCCTTAAACCACTCCTTCTCAGCGTTAAGCTCTTTCTCATCGTCACTGCCATCTTTTCTCCATTTGTTGTTTGGCGGTGCAATATAATTAGAATCTTTGATCGCTCCGAATACAGGCTTTGCAACGGGAGCTGAAGCTTGCGTCTGAAATTTGGTTAGCTTCTTTACTGTGGTCTCATCAAGATGAACTAAGTATAAAACATCGTTTGGATCTCGTGCAATATTAGAATACTTCTCGTCAATAAACATTTGAACAAATCTCGGATATAAGCACAATCTAGAATCCTCCATGTTCTTCGACATGTGCGTGAAAACTAACTTTGAGAAATTAAACGGCTTCTTCATAATAAGCGCCGTTGCCATGCAAGCTAAGTAATCTTGAACATCATTTAAACCGGCCTTGCGATGGCTGAATGTATGAATTATGGCGTGCACCAAGAGCTTGTAGGGGTTTGGCACTTCCCCTTTCTTCAGCGTCGGCTTGTTCACGCTTCCTTTGTAACCCATCCTGAAGAAACAACCACGCACCATCCTCTCATCAAGATAAATAGGATCATCTTCTTTATCGTTGAACTGTAATACTCTGCGAATATTATCTTCCGTTACAGTAATCGGCTTAACTTCATTACCAACTTGCACGGTAGAAGTAATTGTCTTCTCATCAGCCCTCAAACTTGCATTCATCCAGAAATGAACAATGTGTGATCGATACGACACTGTTCACTCTGTGAATAGTGCTTTCTTCCAGAAACTTCAATATACTGTCGTATTCTTTAAGTGACGGACATATCGTTTTGTCTAGAGTGATGCATGTGTTGTGAGTCTTCGAGAACTCTACTGGGATTACACGTGCTGGAACCTGTGCCTGAAAAATGACGCAAAAAAATTAGCACGTTTATCGAGAAAAATCACAAAAAATTTCTAACACTTTATCAAGTTCGGGCGAACTTGATTAGTGTTACAACATTCTGATTTGTTCAAGTTCGCCCGAACATGTTCTAAGCACATGTTCAATAAAGAAAGATAAGTTCGGGCGAACTTACAATCTAAACAATTCATAATTCTAAAACTCAAGTTCGGTCGAAGATGTTTAGGTTTCATTTATTCATATTTTTAGACAAGTCCGGTCGAACTTGACAACAAGTTCAGCCGAACTTGTCGTCTTCTCCAAAAACCAAACTTGTTCAAACATTCATTTAAGCATGTTAATCTAATCAAAACAAGTTATACGGTCTTTTTTAAGTGTAGATTATGGATTTGTGTTCAATTTTGTTCACAAACACCTAAATCTAACAGATTTTAAATTTTTAGATCTTGTTTCAATTGTTTACGGTTCAAACATGGATCAAACTCCAAATCTCACCTCAGCCATGGTAATTGGTGTGCAAATCACCAAAAAAACCGACTAAAATTTGGCAGAATAACGACGCTAAAATGACACTTTCACTCAGATCTCCCTCTAGCTTAAGTTCGCTTCAGACGGAAATAATGTGCTGATAAATGAGTTCGGCCGAACTTGATTGGTATTTATACCAAGTCAAGTTCGGGCGAACTTTTTAAGCCCAACTAACAAAAGCCATCAAAAGTTCAAGCGAACTTACACTTTTAAAATAACAAACAACCATCTGCAAGTTCGGTCGAACATTCTTGTTTGTTAAACATGATTTGTTTAGCAAGTTCGGCCGAACTTGCCAAACTACAATTTTCAGATGTTTTCAATTTTTCATTTTAACCCCTGAACTTTTCTACTTTTTACAAGTTATGAAAATCCACTCAGTTGACCAAGTCCAAGCTAATGACCTTGGTTAACCAATTTGTCTGCCGAGTCCAAGTTAATGACCCCGGTTTGACCCGTTACGAACAAACTGTTGCTATTTTAAAAAACAAAGTTTCAAATTAATGAACTTTTTATCATTTTGTCTTTTCAGATTTTACAGATAAGCTCCCAGCCTGTTGTCAAAGAGATTCCCACCAGTTCTAGCATCTTACCAGACTTCAAAGATCCGTTCTCCAACATTGATTTGCTGAAAACAATGTAGAATTAAAATCTTTTTGCATTTTTTGCAAGTTTATGCTAAAATAAACCGAAAATCTTTTTGATTTTAATCTGTAAAGCTGAAATACTATGTACAGAACAATGTAAACTATGTATAAACATATTTACAGATCTATTTTTGTTAATTCGTGTCTAAGGATCATATCAGTTGTTTGAGACATATCACCAGTACTGTTGACCTTTTAATGACTTTAAGTTTTAAACTCGTTTACCTAGATTGTCGATATGTTTGTCCACTTAAACTTTACCATATTTCTCAACTATTTCAAGATATATTAAGGTAAGGTTTATGAAACTTGACTTATCTGTGGTTCCCACTTCTTGAATATACTCCCGTATCAGATTCCCTAGATTTCATCTTACAGGTGAATATAGCGTAATTGATATCTGTATCTGGGTTATGCGAGACCTTGAGAGCTCAGGTTAGTACTACCGTACAGACAAAGAGATGAAGGCTCGTCTTTTAAGGTGTGTTCCACTTAAAGAATCTTTTCAGCACTGAATGATTATATCTTTTGATACTTTTCAATATTGCATGCAGTTTGGGATTTTTGGCGAAAGTATTATAGAAGTTCTAAGCCATTGCTTCCGTAAAATCAGAAGAACTTGTATAATACCGCAGATATCAACTATCTATAAAGACCTCATATCTCAGAATCAGGCAATTTTTCAAACGAAATTTCGGAGTACTAAGTTCATATATCCAAGATATGTTAATCCACAAGTTTAAGCAGTTGGTAAATTTAGTTTATATCTAGAAAACAGTTTACTGAACGTGTTAAGCCTATCGACACATCCACAGTAAGACTCGTTTATCACTTTAAAAACTTTACATTTCTTTAGCATACTGTGATAGTCTATTGATGTACTATCATTTCCTTATACGACACTGAACTCTTTTTGTCTTTTTCAATGTTTTTGTACATTTTGAATTTTTCATATGTTTTTGGATTTTAAAATTTTTCGAATGTTTTTGTATTTTCTCTAACATTTCTCCCCCTAAAATCAAAAACATCTTTTTGGATTTTAGTTCGTAACAAACTTCTAAACTAGTTTTCACTAAATTCTAAACTAGAAAGATATTTACAAACAATTTGGATTACGCGAACTCATCGTCCGATCGTATTCAACCTCAGCGTCCGCACCTATCAGCAAATTTTTCATATTGTTAATTCTCAGCAAGTATTTAAACCGTGACAAAGAAAATGGTTTGATATAAAAATCAGCCTTTTGTTCATCGGTGTGGATTTTTTCTATTCGCACCAATTTCTTTTCGTAGCAATGACGAATGAAATGATAACGAATTTCAATGTGTTTTGTGCGTGAGTGATGAACTAGATTTTTAGTTATATCTATGGCTGCCTTGTTATCAACATACAGCGGAGTGTCAAGAAATTTCAGACCATAGTCTGTCATCTGCTGTTGAATCCACATAATCTGTGAACAACAGCTGGAGGGCGAGGTATACTCAGCTTCACAGGTAGAGAGCGACCGTAGTCTGTTTCTTACACTGCCAGGTTACCATTCTTGTTCCGAAGAACTGGCATCCCGCTGTAGTTGATTTTGAGTTCAACTTATCTACACCAAAATCAGAATCAGCATAGCATGTGAGGTCAAAATTGTCGTTCTTTGGGTACCACAAGCCAGTGCTAGGGCATCCTTTCAGGTATCTGAATTCACGATCTACATGTGTAAGATCCACGGGCTTGACTGATATTTGGCACATAGGCAGGTTGGATACATAATATCTAGGCGCGATGCCGTCAGATACATCAGCAATCCAATCATCGATCTGTATAACCTCTCGTCAACTTTGGCTCCAGTCTCGTTAACGCAAATGCCGTGATTTAGAGCAAGAGGCGTAGATAGAGGCTTCAAGCTTTCCATTCCAAACATCTTCAAGATGTCGTGAACATACTTAGTCTGATGAATGAAAATACCATCCGGAAGCTGATCTACTTACAAACCAAGAAAGAACTTCATTTCGCCCATCGAGGACATTTCGAATTTCTTTTTCATGATTCCCTCAAACTCCCTGCAGAGACAATCGTTTGTAGATCCAAAGATGATGTCGTCGACGTAGATTTGAGCTACAATCAGATGGCCATCAACTTCTCTGGTGAAAAGAGTACTATCCACAGTTCCTCTGATAAAGCCGTTTCCGACGAGATGTTGCGATAACGTCTCGTACCAAGCTCTCGGGGCTTGGTGTAGACCATAAAGAGCTTTATCCAGTAGGTATGCTTTCTTCTTGTTGAGTGGATCGACAAACCCCGGTTGTTTTCCAACGTACACCTTCTCGCATAATTTTTCGTACAGAAAAGCCGATTTGACATCCAATTGATAGATCTTAAATCCTTTCCATGATGCGAAATCTAGAAATATTCGAATAGATTCCAAGCGAGCTACTGGTGCGTAGACTTCCGTGTAGTCTATCACTTCCTGCTGGTGAAATCCCTTGACAACAAGCCTAGCTTTGTTACGAACAATAACCCCTCTATCATCACGTATACACTTAAAGACCCATTTTGTATCAATTGCTTTCTGATTTTCTGGTAGGTCTTCAAGCTTCCACACTCCCAACTTCTCAAACTGCAATAGTTCTTCTTGCATTGCTTGTACCCAGTTTTCATCGGCTAAAGCTTCATTAACTGTCTTTGGCTCAATCTGAGAGATGAAACATGAATAGAAGCAATAGTTTTGGGTTGGAGCAGCGCGAGTGTAGAAACAATTGAGTGCTTTGTAAATTTTCCCTCGAGTTCTAACACCAGTTTGAAGTTCTCCGATTATATTTATTGACGGATGATAGGAATATGATCACGGAAATTCTTCACTTGGAACATCTACTGAGTTTTGTTGATTCGTGATGTTGAGATCAACGACCAATTCAATGTTTGGAGAGCTTGATGAAGCTTCATTTCAGTTGTTCGGGACTGCAGATTGATTAAGAAGACTTGTTATCTGCTCCACTTCTTCATCTGAAGAACATGATTCCCCATCAGCATCAAATGTTGGTGCTTCATCTGAGTCAGAATTTTGATTCTGAGGCATACTAGGCTCCGTTGTTGTATTCACTGGTTCAGTAGAGGCATTTGTTGGAGGAGTAGCAGGTGTTGTTAATGTTTCAGAAACATTTTCAGCCGGAACACCACTATTGCTTGAACTTGCGCCAGAAGAAGATGGATCTAACATGGGTTGATTAACCACAATTGGTCGAACAATTTGTTCTTGATTCGCTGACTGGTGAAGGTAGTATAACATGCAACTTCTTAGTCAGACGGTTCTTCGGGCAAGTCAAATGACTTCCAAAGGTCTTGATAGTTAAATTGGATAACCTTCATCAAAATCAAATTCACATTTATCAGCATAATCGAATCCACACTCATCTACAGAATAAACTTCCCATTCTTCATCTGAATTTTCTATGATGTTTATGTTTGAAAACTTTACCGACTTTTTATCTTTTGAATTGTTACCACTTGTAGTTTTGATATTTTCAGTTGTGGTTTCAATTATGATTTCTGATTTTGATTCTTCCATGTTATCACTAGTCTTAACAAGCTCAGACCTAGTGATCTCAGATGTTGCTGACCGTTTCTTTGCAATCCAGGCTTGAGATTTGATGTTAGCTTTCTTGATGTAAAAATTGTTTTCATTAGCCTTTGAAGTTTCTCCGTTTTTGAAAATTGAATTTTCAAACTTAGGTTTGACTTCAACTTTTGATTCATTTCTTTTCAAAATCTTTACAGGTTTTACAAACACTGGTTGCTTTGGTTTCACAACATTTGAACTTTCTTTCCTTTGAAGATAAGCCGGCTTTGATTTTGGACAGTAACATGCAATATGACCAATTTCATTGCACTTGAAACAAGTCCAAGAATCATGTGGATGTCCTTTAGTGGGTTTTACACCACTTGTTTTGGCACCACTTGCAATAGGCAGGTTGGATACATAATATCTAGGCGCGATGCCGTCAGATACATCAGCAATCCAATCATCGATCTGTATAACCTCTCGTCAACTTTGGCTCCAGTCTCGTTAACGCAAATGCCGTGATTTAGAGCAAGAGGCGTAGATAGAGGCTTCAAGCTTTCCATTCCAAACTTCTTCAAGATGTCGTGAACATACTTAGTCTGATGAATGAAAATACCATCCGGAAGCTGATCTACTTACAAACCAAGAAAGAACTTCATTTCGCCCATCGAGGACATTTCGAATTTCTTTTTCATGATTCCCTCAAACTCCTTGTAGAAACAATCGTTTGTAGATCCAAAGATGATGTCGTCGACGTAGATTTGAGCTACACTCAGATGGCCATCAACTTCTCTGGTGAAAAGAGTACTATCCACAGTTCCTCTGATAAAGCCGTTTCCGACGAGATGTTGCGATAACGTCTCGTACCAAGCTCTCGAGGCTTGGTGTAGACCATAAAGAGCTTTATCCAGTAGGTATGCTTTCTTCTTGTTGAGTGGATCGACAAACCCCGGTTGTTTTCCAACGTACACCTTCTCGCATAATTTTTCGTACAGAAAAGCCGATTTGATATCCAATTGATAGATCTTAAATCCTTTCCATGATGCGAAATCTAGAAAGATTCGAATAGATTCCAAGCGAGCTACTGGTGCGTAGACTTCCGTGTAGTCTATCCCTTCCTGCTGGTGAAATCCCTTGACAACAAGCCTAGCTTTGTTACGAACAATAACCCCTCTATCATCACGTTTACACTTAAAGACCCGTTTTGTATCAATTGCTTTCTGATTTTCTGGTAGGTCTTCAAGCTTCCACACTCCCAACTTCTCAAACTGCAATAGTTCTTCTTGCATTGCTTGTACCCAGTTTTCATCGGCTAAAGCTTCATTAACTGTCTTTGGCTCAATCTGAGAGATGAAACATGAATAGAAGCAATAGTTTTGGGTTGGAGCAACACGAGTGTAGAAACAATTGAGTGCTTTGTAAATTTTCCCTCGAGTTCTAACACCAGTTTGAAGTTCTCCGATTATATTTATTGACGGATGATAGGAATATGATCATGGCAATTCTTCACTTGGAACATCTACTGAGTTTTGCTGATTCCTGATGTTGAGATCAACGACCAATTCAACGTTTGGAGAGCTTGATGAAGCTTCATTTCAGTTGTTCGGGACTGCAGATTGATTAAGAAGACTTGTTATCTGCTCCACTTCTTCATCTGAAGAAGATGATTCCCCATCAGCATCAAATGTTGGTGCTTCATCTGAGTCAGAATTTTGATTCTGAGGCATACTAGGCTTCGTTGTTGTATTCACTGGTTCAGTAGAGGCATTTGTTGGAGGAGTAGCAGGTGTTGTTAATGTTTCAAAAACATTTTCAGCCGGAACACCACTATTGCTTGAACTTGCGCCAGAAGAGATGGATCTAACATGGGTTGATTAACCACAATTGGTTGAACAATTTGTTCTTGATTTTCTGACTGGTGAAGGTAGTATAACATGCAACTTCTTCGTCAGATGGTTCTTCGGGCAAGTCAAATGACTTCCAAAGGTCTTGATAGTTAAACAACCATGCGTCACCTTTCCTTTGAATAGGATCCGTATAGTTGAAACAATCCACGTGTTGTGCTTCAATAACGTTTCTCAATGAAGGAACATATACTCTTCTGAACGGACTCGCATACCCGACAAAGAAACCTTCAAGAGATTTAGCTCCAAATTTGCCATCTTGATCTATTATGGTACATGGCGCACCGAATGGCTCTAAGAACTTCAAATTTGGCTTCCGTCGGTTTATCATCTCAAAACATGTTTTCTTTGTTGGTTTGACAGTGAGAACCCTGTTTAGCGTGTAGCCAAGCCGCAACAACCGCTTCACTCCAGAAGCTGGTTGGAAGTTTAGAATCTACAAGCATGGTTCTCACAGTTTCAATCAAAGTTCTATTTTTCCGTTCAGCTACTCCGTGTTGCTGTGGAGTATAGGGAGCACTAAACTCATGCAGAATCCCTTTTGCGTTGCAGAATTCCTTCATTTTGTTATTCTTAAACCCTGTGCCATTGTCACTTCTAATGCGTCTGACCAGCAGATGATAAAGGTTCTCGAGTTTCTTGAATAGAATAACTAAGTTCTCGAACGTTTCGTCTTTTGATTCTTGAAAGAATACCCACGAATATCTCGAATAGTCATCTGTCACGACCAAGCAATATAAGTCTCCTGAGATGCTTCGAACATTTACAGGACCAAATAAATCCATGTGGAGACGTTCTAATGGCAACTTGATTGAGTTCAGAATTTTCTTCGGATGAGATTTCTTGATTTGCTTCCCCTTTTTGCATTCTAAGCAATGATCAGACATCTGAAAGCTTCGAAGATTTACGCCTTCTACAAGATCATTGTGAACCAAGAAATTTATTTTTCGCAAATGAATATGCCCCATCGTACGATGCCAAAGAATAGAATCCTTTTCAGTAGCCTTTGACACAAAACATTGTGATGATTTTAATGAAGTGGTAGCGACACCCATATCAAGAACATATAGATCATTCTCCCGAGGTGCTCGCATCAGAATCCACTCATCTGGTATTTTGAATCCCGGCTTCAAGATAATACATTCTTTATCGTTGAAATGGACCGTGAACTTCTTGTCATAAATCTGCGATATACTCAGAAGATTGTTCTCAAGTTCTGCAATATAGTTCACGTGATCGAATGTAACGACGCCATTGGAGAGTTTTCCTTCAACGACTATCCTTCCACCCTGGTTACCCGCAAATCCAACATATCTACCATTGATAGCTTTAATGTCGAATAGCAGCGCTTTTATTCCCGTCATATGCCTGGACGCCCCACTATCCAAAATCCACTTAGAAAGTACGGATCTTTGGAGCCCTTGCACATCTTAACAATCTATTTAAAAAGCGAGACCCAAGCTTTTTTGGTCTTGGGTTGAATTGGATAACCTTCATCAAAATCAAATTCACATTTATCAGCATAATCGAATCCACACTCATCTACAGAATAAACTTCCCATTCTTCATCTGAATTTTCTATGATGTTTGTGTTTGAAAACTTTACCGACTTTTTATCTTTTGAATTGTTACCACTTGTAGTTTTGATATTTTCAGTTGTGGTTTCAATTATGATTTCTGATTTTGATTCTTACATGTTATCACTAGTCTTAACAAGCTCAGACCTAGTGATCTCAGATGTTGCTGACCGTTTCTTTGCAATCCAGGCTTGAGATTTGATGTTAGCTTTCTTGATGTAAAAATTGTTTTCATTAGCCTTTGAAGTTTCTCCGTTTTTGAAAATTGAATTTTCAAACTTAGGTTTGACTTCAACTTTTGATTCATTTCTTTTCAAAATCTTTACAGGTTTTACAAACACTGGTTGCTTTGGTTTCACAACATTTGAACTTTCTTTCCTTCGAAGATAAGCCGGCTTTGATTTCGGACAGTAACATGCAATATGACCAATTTCATTGCACTTGAAATAAGTCCGAGAATCATGTGGATGTCCTTTAGTGGGTTTTACTCCACTTGTTTTGGCACCACTTGCAATTTTGACCGTCTTCTTTTAGGTTCATCTAATTCCTGTAATCCCAACCCAGCTCTCCGGTTTTCCGGATGATCACCACCATTTTTCGGTAATTGTTTCTTTTAGGTTTGGAACAGAATTTCTTTTCTTTGATCTCGAGATCATCTGATGTGACTACCACGAGTTTAAAGAATTTGTCTAACAATTCTTCCTTCACTTTCTGAATCGGAAAACTGTCATCAAAGTATAATCTATCAGATTCCTTAATCTTGTACTTGACAACATTAGGATCATCACATAGATCATTCTCCGATGATGTATCATCATATTCGGACTGTGAATCTGAATTCTTTGAGCTCGAGTCAGCGCTTTTAAAGTTGCCTTCATCAGGATCATTCAAAACAATTTCAACAACCTTTTTAACCCCAGCATTGTCATCATCTGTTTTAGTACAGATTACATCAATGTTCTCTGGCAACTCAGTTTTCTTTTCAGATAACAACTCAATGTTGAGTGCCTTATCCATCCCATTAGCGGATTTGTGACAATACTTCTCACAAAGGGGTGGAAGAACATTGTTGTATTCCTTATCAATTTTCTTTTTAGGTTTCTCTTCCGATGGAATTGTCGGAAGGATGTGATCAATGACATATGCATTACATGTGTAACTTCTCAAAAGTTGTTGAACACGTTTTGTTTCAATTGTCATGTCCTGGAGTTGTTGCTTGGTTTCAGCAATGGTGTTAATATAGATATTAATCGCTTTTTGCTTATCCATTACTGTTCCTTTTAACATTCTTATGGTATCATGTTGTTCGATGTTATTTCTATCAAGCCTACCATAATCATTTTTCATTTTATCATACGCTTCCTTCATTGTGCGATAATCGCATTTCAAAAGTTCATTATGCACATTCTTTTCAGCGATGATTTTTGATTTTTCGACACACTCAGAACATGGTTCGGTACATTTTGTACAAGGTTTTTCAACCTCTACAATTTGTATTTTGACAACTTCTTTTACCTCTGGACCTACCTTGGTTAGATTTGCCATTAAAGCTTTATCTGCCATATCCTTGAGGTTTTCGGCATTCACTTCTTGTGTAACATTGATGATCTCTTCATCAATTGTTTTCTCCTCAACCACTTGTTCTTTAGAGCTTCCATCAAAATGACCTGCAAAACTATCACACGAGTTAGGAGATAAAATTCCTTGTTTTTGCATGTGGATATACTCCTCTTCTTCTCGTTGTTGATGCAAGTATTGCTCCAGCAGAATCTGTTCTACAGCCGCTGCTTCTGCCGCTGCCGCTGCTTCCTCTGCAGAAGTATCTTCAACTATCTCAGCCATCAACGCAACTCCGGTCTTCTTATCGATGTAGGAATTCCAGTCGAAACCATCATCTTCGTTTGATGCTACCATAGCTTTCTCATTGCTGCTGCTATTTGGTTTCTCTTGGATTTCAACCTGAGTCTTCTTTGGAAATGGCTTGTATTGAAGTGATTTCTTATAATACTCGTTGCCTCCTCCGAACGGACTTTGATTTCCCATTGCTTCAGGGTCCTTGCATTCTCTCTTGAAGTGACCCTTTTGGCGACATCGAAAACATGTAACCTTTGACTTATCAAAGCCCAACTTGTTGCTAGAATTTCCGATATCTCGGCCAGTAAGAGCAACAAACTTTGTGACCCTTCGGATAATAGATGCTAAACACCACTTGATATCCATCAACTCGAGTTCTTCTTCATCCACTTGGTCATAATCTTCTGCCGTCATTTCAGGATTTCCAATTTTACCGGCTACAAGACTTTCGTATGACTCCAGTACAGTGGCGAGAAGAGACATATGTTGTTTAGCAACTTGTTCCGAAACAACATTGTTTAGATTCACTTCAATATTGCATTTGTATACATTCGGATCAGAATTTTGTTGTTGGTTCTGATTTGCTTTACTTTGATAAGATGAATTTGAACCAGTGCTTGAATACGAACTCTGTGGACTCTGATCATAATGAGGTTGTGATTGACTCTAGTTCTGTGGAGAAGCATTCATGTTTGCACTAAGCGTTGTCCCAATTTTCGGACTTGAAATGTTGTCTTGCATTCCACTTTATAGTACAACCCAACGTCTTGAACAACATTAGCGTTCTTTGACTTTGCAATCTTCAGAAGCTCCATTTCGTGGCCTTCGAGTTTGTCGATAAACATTGACAACTTGAAGAATTCCCACTTATCACTGTTCTTCAGAACCATCAAATAAGTAGCCCATTCACCATCTGGTAGTGCGTCAGCAAGCTTGTCGATGTATTCTTGTTCTGTCTTCTCAAGACCGTGTCTTCGCATTTGAACTTTAAGATGACAGAAGCGCTCGATCATTTGCTTCATGGTGTCATTCTTTAACATGGTGAAGATATCGAATTCTTTCATAATAAGCGTCTTTTTACTTTTGATCATTTCGGCACTGCCTTGATACTTCTTTTGTAATGACAACCAAAGATCTCTTGCAGCAGTATACTCTGGTAGCAAAATCAGGATATCTTCTTTGACAGACTGTTGGATAAGACTGATCATCTTTTTCTCAGCAATGTATTCGTCTCTCTGTACCGTCGAGTAATTGTACTTCTCAAGGACTTGCTGATGTTCATCTACCGGAACAGTGTAGCCTCTTTCAATTGAAACCCAGCCAGCAAAGTGCATGGCTTGAACCCAATAGGTAAATTTCTCCTTCCATGCTTCATATTCGTCCATGCTCATTAGCTTGGACAGTTTAACAGTCGTTCCCATCTCGTTATCAAGATTGACTTGATGAATCACGTTGGCATTCGACGAACTAGTTCCGGACATAAAAGCTCTTTGCATATCATCCATTATGAATAACGAGACGTGTACACTGAAAATATTCAAAAACTTTGAAAACAATTAGCACTACTACAAGTTCGGTCGAACTTGTAGTAACAATGAAGAATTCTTGAGTTTATCACAAGTTCGGTCGAACTTGTGATATTTGTTTTGAAAAATTTTACTTATCTTCGGTCGAACTTGTAACACTCTTGAAAAATAAAACATAATGATCTTCGAGCGAACTTGTTAACAAGACTTTGATGAAACAATAGCAAGTTCGGGCGAACTTACTCAATAATTCCTTGATATTACACAAGTTTGGTCGAACTTGCTATAAAATCAGTGAAAATTGATAACTTCGAGCGAACTTGGCAAGAAATTCCTCAAAGTACCTCAAGTTCGAGCAAACTTACTAAAAAATCACTTGAAAAAAGTGTGTTTTAGACCAAGTTCGGTCGAACATGCTTAACAAGTTCGATCTTGATGGTTTTCCAAAACATGGTTTTTTCAAAATTTTGACATGAATTCGGTTGAATTTGGTCTCCAATATTTCAAGGGTTTATCTTTGTTGTATTTTACATGATATACTCAAATTTAAAAAGATTTTGACCATGAATTCTTCATTTTATGTTCAAAAGTTAAGAAAAATAGAAGAATGGAGATGAATTAGAAGTGTTCTTGTCTTGATACTATCAAATCAGGCTGTTCTAGCTCTGATACCACTTGTAGGACCGATCCTCGATGCTTAGGAACCTAAATTTGATATCTAACGTCCATAATAGCGGAAATATTACGTCGTTTTTACCAATAGACAAGATTTAATCAGTTAATCGTCAGTTTTATTGATCAAACTTTATGGTTACAAACTGATAGAGCTTCGCCTCTGAAATGCCAAAGTTACAAATGAATGAGGCTAGCTAGGTATTTATAGAGACACAAGTTCGCCCTAGGGGACACAAGTTCACCCGAACTTGCTACTGCAAGTTTGGCCGAACATGTCTTACATGATACTTCATGGGCGAACTTGGCTATTACAATCATAAATACTTCATATACCTAGCCTATTCAGCTCTATACTATACAGACTCGATATAAGACTAAGACATAGACATTATGCACCAACAAACTGCCATGTTTGACCTAGTCTATAGTTAGAACAGCAAATTAGACTGTTACGTATCGATAAATGCCGAAACTGAAACGAACAGACAAGTTTGCCCGAACTTGGGGGCAAGTTCGCTCGAAATTGATCAAGTTCGCCCGAAGTTGACCAAGATCGCCCGAACTTGTCAGTCCCCTCTAAACATATAAACAAGTTCGCTCGAGGAGTCAAGTTCACCCGAAGTTGAACAACTTCGCCCGAACTTGATCCTAAACCCTCGAAATGGACTTTTAAACTACGTATGCTTTTCCTAAAGCTACCACAATACACGTGAAGAACGCTCGTATCACGCAAAACGAGTGATCAAGTCGAGATTAGGTGTGAAAACCAAGAACTCTCGACGAGATCATTCACTCCGCTCATTCTCTCACACGAGATATCTTCGTTGAGTTAGGAGTGATATCCAAACCTCAACGGAAATCTCCATTTCTATCTAGTGGAATTCCCGATTTGATCGGTGAGCATAACCACAACTAGGAATGAAGTTGTTAAGTTAGGGGTGAAACCCGCATCTTAATAACTAGTTCCGCTCCTCAATTTTCAATCTCACCAAAGTCTCGATCAATTCGATGACTCGGAACACGACGTAACTGGAAGGATAAATGCCGTTAACCGTTGTACAGTGAGAGCATTTGTCTATTAGGCCAAATCGTGTGTCTGAACTCAGAGAATTTTCGAACCACTTTGGGTAGTCGCTGTCTCAAAACCCAGGACACTCCCAATTGATTTAAGCCTACAATCGTTGATTTTACGAATCATCGAGTTTATTTATTATTTATGTGTTTGGATTTATGGCTTTTACGCTTATTTGATTTCTCGCTTTATCGATTTCTCGATTTATCGCTTTTACGCTCCATCGATATACGCACAACTCGCACAGCTCTCGAAATCTAAAACGCTAATTAATTCACCAACCAAACTAAAACGCTCAACTCTCCTAAGCGAATGTCGTCATACGCAGCTTTACTCGCTATTTACGCTAATATATCGCATCTCGTACGCACTACGTCTCATTTAGTTTGAAGATGAATACCTGCAAAATATGTGCTTATGTGGTTAGGTGCCAACGTGATTATGTGCTTATGTGTTTATGTGCTTACGTGTATACGTGCCTATGTGTTATGTGCCTTAACTGAATAATAATAATATAATAATAATAATAATAATAATAATAATAATAATAATAATAATAAAAACTTTTGAACATAAACCTATTATAATCAAATCTCATCCAATCAAAATCCTTTGTGTAGATGTCTTCTATGGGATCTCACACACGGAGGAACATCCAACACAACAACACCGAGAAGCGAATCGCCTCACTCGTGGCCAAGTACATGGCCAAGGTAATTCCTCAGATTGTCAGCGAGATCCATGCTGTCAGTAGCAACTCATCGGTGGATTCCAAGACCGACACGCCCAAGACTTCGTTCAGCTTCAAGCAATTTAAAGCATGTGGACCTCTTACTTTCTCTGGCAGTGAAGGACCAAGTGCTATTTTCCACTAGTTCGATTCCATCGAGGTTACCTTCCGCCAAAGCGGATGCCCCGAAGCCCTGCGCACCATCAATGCTACCGGCGTGTTCCAATCGAGGGCTCTTGATTGGTGGACAACGGAGCGCAACAAACGCAGGAATAATGAAGCTTACAAGTTCACTTGGGAGGAACTCAACGAAATCAGGGTGAAAGAGCTATGTCCTCCACATGAGGTTCAAAAGCTGGAGAATGAGTTCTGGGATATCAAACAAGATGGTCCCGACAACACTGGCCTCACAACCCGATTCAAGCAGTTGAGTATTATCTATCCCCATCAGGTGGACATTACCAAGAAAGCAATCAAGAAATACATGCGTGCTTTACCCGATTGCGTCGCTGATTTTGTTCAAGCAGCGCGTCTAGTCACCATTAAGGAAACTTATCACCTCGCCGCAGAAATCAACGATAAAAGGGTTCAGGCTGAGTTCTAGCAGCTTCAGTTAAAGTTCTATTATCCTTACAACCACCCATTTTGTTCTTGTGTCTTTGGGATGCTATATTGCCTAACAATCCCTTTTGACACACAGAAATTATCCAACTCCTTATTTTTAAACTATGTTTCATTATCACTCCTAAAGACTTTTACTGGCAGGTTAAATTGCTTTTTAACTTGTTTAACAAAGTTTTGTAAAATGTCTGCAGTCTCATCTTTGGAGTGCATGAAGAAGGGCCAAACAAGTCCATGTGTAGTATTTGCAAAAACTGGCTTGTTTTGGACTCTTCAATGGATTTGTATGAACTTTTATGTTGTTTACCTTTTAAACAGTAAACACAATGTTCATCACATTTGAGTTGTTTTGATGGTAAACCTTTGATAAGACTTTGTTTTGAGAGTGTGGTGATAGTTTTCAGATTGGTGTGACCAAGTCTTCTATGCCAAAGTTCTATCTCTTTGTTAGAAGCAACTAAGAACAGACATGCACTGGACATTGGATTATCTTTCAACATATCAACCACATACACATTGCCACTCCTATGAGCAACAAGTTGTGCTTTGCTCTCTACTATGGTTTGATCAATCTTTTTAACCACTTCTGCCCCAACAGCCTGACAAGTTTTCTTAGTGAAGAGTGACCCATAGCCTTTGTCACTCATTTGTGGAACACTAAGAAGATTAAATTTCAGATTATCAATAAGATTGACATGCTCAAACTTGAGTTTCCCAGCCTGGACAGTCCGTAACCCTAACACCTTCCCTTTTGAATTGTTACCAAAGGATATATCACCCCCTCCATGTCCCATGAAATCTTTGAGAAGGGCTCTACATCCTGTCATGTGCCTAGAGCCTCCACTATCTACATACCATAAACTATCAAGGCAAGTAGAAGCTCCTGCACATCAGTAAACAATTAGTTTAGGTGAGTTTCCAAAGCCAAAATGGCTTTGGATGGGGTCACAGACAGTCCAGCCTCAAATTCATGAAAATGGTTAGTGTTTTGAACAGATTTTTGTAACCACTGTTGTGAGCCATTTCCTGTTAAATGCACATGCCCATGAGGATGTGTCACACCCCTATTTCCACTTGTAACCCGGTGGGCCCGGTTGGGGAATATCGTGACGTAGTTGATAACATCATAACCAAACAAACACAGCACAGCAGAAGTCTTGGATTTAAATTACTATTACAAACCGAGTGTTCAAAGTTCAAAAATAAATTACAAGGCTTCTAATGAAAGATCCACAGGCGGATCGAAATATATATATACAAAGTATTTGTTCAACAGACTTTAAGCTACCTAGGGACTTGCAAAATCCTTTATTGTCACTATAGCGCAGCTCCCGATCTATTGCGTGTTGCCACCTGTAACTTGATCTTTTGAAAATACATCAGTTTTCACTGGTAAATACTAATAACCGACTCATTTTGAAAACATTTCTGAAAACGGTTTTAGGTGCACTTGGCACATTTTATAAATAACTTGGAATAGTTCAAAATGACCTTGTTTACAGTTTTACATGTTTCTCAATACATGTATGCCTACACCCCATCGGGATTTAATATTTTATTTTCATTAGCATCTGACAGGTGTATGCCTACACCCCCCGCTTATGGTCGTGACCCTTAATAACTTAAATGAGCCAAGGATATCCCAGAAACGGTCGTGTTAACCCCCAATGTTTAAGTTATCAAACAATACAGAATAAAACAGGTTATGAAGATTTAGTAAATCACAATCCGATAACATGATCCCATACCTGACCAAGCGGTATTATTATACCGTATCCCAAGCCCGTATAGGGAAAATAAGTTAAAAGTATTTACCTGAGCTAATTCTTTAATAATTTAATAACTCAGCCGAACAATCAAAAGTAAGCTTAGTTGGCAATCTACCGGGAGGCTCTTAGTCTGGAAATGATGGTGTTTATAACCAATTAGAATGCTAACAGGTCCTATCTACTTTGTAGACTCAAACCAGGTAGTGTAAAAGATAATAACGATACTACACGCGAGATTAAGCGATGACCGGAATGGAATGTACTTTAAACCCGACAAGTATGGAGACTTGTTCAATATGGGTAAACATGTTACATTCTGGATTTTGAGAATAAAATAATAAGGTTAAACCAGCTTCGGTTAAATTACGTAAACTAGTTACGTAGGCCGAACCTTACGTATATAAGCGAAACCGGGTAACCGGGTGAGTCCTATACAAGTTCCATTTGCCATTATACCTTAAACATGTTGTAACATCAGTAAGTTATCGACATGTTGGTTCGTTACGGTTTTAAAATCAATTTATGCCTTAGAGGGGCATTTTAGTCATTTTACGGCTTATAAAAGAACTTATGAGCAAACTGACGTAATGGTCATACACTTACTGTAAAAATAGTTTATTTATGATGTTATATCAGTAGGATATCAAGTATATGTCTGGTTTTGAGTTTAAGACCAAACTATGCTTCGAAGGGGCATTTTGGTCAACTCACACATTACTTGACGAATTATTTGGGAATCTGAGTTTAGATCATGTACCTTTTGTAAATATTTATAAAATAGGTTTTGAAATCAGTAGGTATCTAGTCTTTAGCGTTTAGATATGGTTTTAAACCATGCTATGTGCCTCATTGGCGATAAAGTCGCTAAATGACAATTTAATCGAAATTTAAGGAAAATTGATGTTATGATCAGGTTTATATAACCAAAATAAGTTATTTAATATATTATAACAGTAAGTAAAAGATTTGGTTATGAAAACATCTTTGAAACCATTTTATACATCATAAGGGTAATATCGTCATTTATCAGCATTGTACCAAGACATGTGTATAACTCAGTTTACAATCTAATTAGATATCCCAAATAATCCTAATTATGATATTACATCAGTGGGTAAAGAGTTTTGGTGTCAAATTTATGTTTAAATCATTTTATGTGCCGAAAGGGCATTTTAGTCTTTTTAAAAGCATGATTTGCGTTAATTAAACAAAACTCAGGTTATGTAACAACTCAAAAATTCGATTGTTATGTTTCATTTTGTTCCCGTTTATCCATCCTTTGTAAATCCGAGATTCGGTTAATAATAAAGTTTATGTTAATTAATTATGGTATTTTACGTTATTATCGCATCTAATCGCTTAATAAATCGCATCGCCTATCTCATCGCATCGCAAATCGCAGTTATTTATGTGGTTTTATTATTTATGTGTTATGTGTGTCTGTGGTTATGATTACGCTCGCTATCGCGTCGCTCTCGCACTCTCGAATCGCTAAAATCGCACTATTATATCAACTATAACGCTTAATGCTTTAATTTAATGCTTAATATAATTATCTAATGCGAACCGAATAACCAAACGAACTCCTAACGCGAAATCCTCAAATGAAACTTGGTCATCAGGCCAAGTTCGGCCGAACTTGACTACCACAAGTTCGCCCGAACTTGCCTGAGACACAAGGATCCTTTCCTTTCCCTCAAGTTCGCTCGAACTTGTACATACATGTACAAGTTCGGCAGAACTTAGCCATCCACCCTTGGAAATCTAACAAGTTCGCCCGAACTTGCATGAAGTTTATGCAAGTTCGACCGAACTTGGTCTCCATCAGCTCTCTTTTTGCCTTCTCCTATAAATACCAAGCTCTGTTCACTCATTTGAACTTGCTGCAAGTTTGGCCAGAGCTCCCAAAACCCGAAACCTTCGTGTTCTAAGTAAGAATCAACCCGATTTCACTGCAACAACGTTTATCAACAATCTACAAAGGTTTACAACGATTTTGGCACAAGGCGTAGCCTTCGTTTTCATCAAAACTCATTCTTTTATGAAAATCTTCATCTTTTTCTTCAAAAACTTCTGTTTTAAGCTTAGATCTACACAATACGAGTTCGTTTGGCGATAGTAGAGACTTCCCAAACACGAGATCTGCAAGATCTCGGCTTGTAAGTGATAGATCTGAGAAAAACCTTTGTAAACCATTGATTTCTACACAAGATGCGGACTTTTGATGATGTTTTGTTCATTTTTTGATATGAAACGAAGCATCTATCATTCAAGATCCCAGATCTGTAAGCACAAGCACGTTTATGTTGGTTTACACAAGCCGGACTAATCCGAACGAACCCCGAGTTCGCCCGGATTAGCCCTTGCTTTTGTAAAACTGCTAAAATAGCTCTAAAAGACCTCTCCGACCTAAGTTTGCTCAGTAGCACAGGGTTGGAGGGATGAACACTCGATTTTCCTCAGCAAACTACGTGAAAACACAAGATTTTGGACCCGAAAACATCAAGTTCGCTCGAGAATCACCAGTTCCCCAAGTCAAGTTCGACCGAACTTGTACCCAAATGGGTCAAGTTCGACCGAACTTGGGTACTTTTCACCAAGTTTTCTTGCAAGTTCGCCCGAACTTGCATAGTTTCTTAGGAAACTATAAAAGTTCACCCGAACTTGTCTCCTTAGTAAGGATTCTCCACAAGTTCGCCCGAATTGGACAAGATTCATAAGAATCTCATCAAGTTCGACCGAAGTTGGCTCATAACTCACCAGAATTACACAAGTTCGCTCGAACATGTGTGTTTACACACAAGTTCGCCCGAACTTGGCCACAGTTCAACTCTAAGTTCACCGGTTCGGCTTTTCGGAAGACTGATGCAACTCTGTTGTTTACAGGCTGATCCGGCGCACTCCGCAACTCTCCTCAGAACCTTAAGTCTTACCTAAACGCACCCACTGTGAGTATACTTGACCTATTTTCACTTTAACGCACTTTTTGGGTGTTACACACGTTCCTATATTAAAATCACATCACAAATCAAACTGTTTATCACACGCGAATAATAAGATTGTGTATGCTTAATACGTGATACTAGAAACATGTGACTAGGACTTGTTTTTGTTAACTTGCCTCCTTAGCTAGTATGGTAGTATAGCGTGGCTTACACTCGACGGGGTCTAGTTAGGATGGACGCGCAAGCCTTCTCACGGTAATTAGCATGAGAAATGAGCCTATGTTATGTTAAGTGTTTTGGTGTATCATGATTTGTAATTAGATTGTTTCGCAAACTCTTTCTCGACTATGTTAGTATTAATCAAACTCGTATGCTCACCTTTACTTAGTTGTATTGACTTGTATTTTAATGTATGTAACAGGATGAGGATTTTGTAGCATGGATGCTTGGATGTGGCTTTCGTAGTTTAGTTTTGTTTTATTTTGTTTATTTCCAAGTGTAATAAATCTAGTGGAGATCGGATCAAATTTTACTATTTAAGGGATTTTGTTAATGTAATGATTGTTTAAGGATATTATGAGTTTAATAGTATGGGATGTTAAATGTTGATTTATTATCTTTAAGTAATTGTTATGGAATCTCTTGAGACAATCTGGTTCGCCTAGTTCCACTACCCTGATGATTCCGCCATAGGTTGGGGTGTGATAGATTGGTATCAGAGCGCCATAACTTAGGATAATAGGTAGAATTGCCATAATTCGATCTAGTAGCATGCTTAAGTACCCGATTGACCTATCTTTGACTTAAATATTAAACTACTTGCCATAAATGCTTAAATGTGCCTTTCCTAAGGCTACTACAGTAATACACGCTTAGAAAGGCTTGCATCACACCAAACGAGTGATCAAGTCGAGAATAGGTGTGAAAACCGAGAACTCTCGACGAGATCATCCACTCCGCGCATTCTCTCGCACGAGATACCCTCCTTGAGTTAGGAGTGACATCCAAACCTCGACAAAAATCTCCATTTCTATCTAGGAATAAAGTTGTTAAGTTAGGGGTGAAACCCGCATCTTAGTAACTAATTCCGCAATTCGATTTTCAATCTCACCAAAGTCTCGGTTATGCCGATGGTTTGGAACACGTATTAACTGGAAGGATGAACGTCGTTAGCCGCTTGTGGTGAGAACGTTTATCTATCTGGCCAAAGCGTGGGTCCAAACGCAAAGGGTAGTCGAGTCACTTTGGCGTGTCAAATGTCTCAAAACCCCGGACACTCCCAATTGATTTAAGCCTATATCGTCGATTTACGCATCATCGAGTTATTATTATTTACATGTTTAAAATTTTGAGAATTTTCGCTTTATTCAATTTCTCGCTTTGATGATTTATCATATCATCGATTTCTCGATTTATCGCATTTACGCTCCATCGAATGTATGCACAACTCGCACAACTCTCGAGATCTAAAATGATAAATTAATACACCAACCTAACTAATCGCTTAACTCGCTTACGCCTATGAGGACGTGTGCCTCATACGCGGTATTATCTCGCTTATCTTGTAATTATATATCGCTTATATCTCGCTATATCTCGCATCTCGCATCGCGCTATGCATTGTTATTATTAGAAGGTGAATACGTGCAAATATGTGCTTATGTGCTTACGTGCTTATGTGCTTACGTGCTTATGTGCGTACGTGATTACGTGGCTACGTGTTTATGTGATTTTGTGCCTTGTATGAATTATAATAATAATACATATATAAACATGACTCTATTATAATCGAATCTTATCTAATCTAAATCCTTCGTGTAGATGTCTTCTATGGGATCGCACACCCGAAGGAATCTCCAGCGCAGCAACGCCGACAAGCGTATCGCTACAATGGTAGCCAAGGAGATAGCTAAAGTCATCCCGCAAATTGTCTCGGAAATCCATGCTGTAAGCAGCAACTCATCTGTGGACTCCAAGGGAGATGCCCCGAAACCTCACTTCAGCTTTAAGCTGTTCAAAGCATGTGGACCGCTTACTTTCTCAGGCACCAAAGGGCTGAGTGCCATGTTCCACTGGTTTGACTCTATCGAGGTCACATTCCGCACTGTCAACGCTACCGGCTTGTTTCAATCAAGGGCTCTCGACTGGTGGATAGCTGAGGATAACAGGCGTGGGAACGACGAAGCTTACGGACTCACCTGGGAGGAACTTAAGGAAATTATGATCAAGGAATTCTGTCCTCCCTATGAAATCCAGAAATTGGAGAACGAATTCTGGAATATCAAGCAAGATGGTCCCGATAATGTTGGCCTCACTGCTCGCTTCAAACAGTTGAGCATCATCTGTCCCGGTCAAGTGGATACGACCGAGAAGGCAATCAAGAAATACCTCAATGCTCTCCCCGATTGCGTCGCTGACTTTGTTCAAGCAGCACGCCCTGCTACTATCGAGGAGACCTACCAGCTAGCCGCCGAGATTCATGACAAATGTGTTCAGTCTGGTTACTTTAAAAGCAGCAAGGTCGCAAATCAGGCAATCACCGAACCAGTAGCTCCTACTACCGAACAGCCCTGAGAGCCAAAGAACAGTCGCCGTGGTCGCAAAAGGGAAAACCCGAGCAAGAATTTTGCTCTTACTGCTCCAGCGAACCCTCAGCCACTCTAGTCAGCAGCACCAAACGCACCGCCAGCAAAGCGTGGGTACACTGGACCTCACCCTCTGTGCCCTAAGTACATTTATCATCATGCCGTTGGAGGCAACTGCCGTTTTTGCACGAATTGCAACATCTATGGCCACTTCACTGTCAGCTGCCGTAGTGGTTCGCGTCAGCCAGCTCCTTAGGTTCCATCAGCTCCAGCTTTACCTGCTCATCCTCAAGCCAACCAGCAGCAAGCTCTAAAGGCACGAGCGTGCTTCGTGTGTTGTGATCCAAACCACTTTGCTAATGTTTGCCCAAACCGCACCATGAAACAAGAGCCGCAGCAGCAGCAGCCACCACCGCAGCCCTCAGCAGCAACAACAAGCTGCGCGTGGAAGAGCCTTCAATCTCAATCACCGTTAGGCTCATAATGACAACAATGTTGTCAATGGTACGTTTCTCGTTAATGGTATTTATGCTTCATTTTTATTTGATATTGGTGCCGATAATTGTTTTGTATCATTAGAGTTTGAAAAGGTTTTAAAATGTAAGCGCGCTAAACTCCCAAAGACTTTCGATGTGGAAGTCGCCACCGGAAGAACCGTTACCGTTAATTCCGTTTTACGTGGTTGTAATCTCGATCTCAACAACCATGTCTTCTCGATCAATCTTATACCTATGCAGTTAGGTAGCTTCGATATCATAGTAGGCATGGATTTTCTTTGTGAGAATCATGCTGAAGTTGTATGCTTCGATAAGATGATTCGCTTCCCTCTCCCTAACGGTGATCAACTCCATATTTGTGGTGAAACACCCTCAAAGAAGTTGATGTTTTTGTCATGTACTCGAGCACACAAATGCTTGCAAAAGCGATGTGTTTCCTTCGTCGCCCATATTGTGAATCCGGAGAAAGAAAAGAAGACTTATAAAGATGTTCCCGTTGTTTGTGAATTTCCTAAAGTCTTTCCCAATGATTTACCTGGTTTACCCCTACTCGTGATGTCGAATTTCGTATCCATTTAGTTCCCGGAGCTACTCCAGTTGCTAAAGCTCCTTATCGCCTCGCACCATCCGAAATGCGCGAGCTATCAAGCCAACTTCAAGAGCTTCTTGATAAAGGTTTCGTACGCCCGAGCACTTCGCCATGGGGCGCTTCGGTCCTTTTCGTGAAAAAGAAGGACGGATCGTTCCGAATGTGCATCGATTATCGTGAACTTAACAAACTCACGATAAAGAACCGCTACCCTCTTCCTCGTATCGACGACTTATTTGATCAGCTTCAAGGTGCTACTTGTTTTTCCAAGATCGATCTCCATTCTGGTTATCATCAGTTACGTGTGTTGGAAGAAGACATTCCTAAAACCGCCTTTCGTACTCGCTATGGCCATTTCGAATTCGATGTCATGCCTTTTGGTCTTACCAATGCACCCACGGTTTTCATGGATTTGATGAACCATGTGTGTAAAGCTTTCTTAGATTGTTTCGTCATTGTTTTCATCGATGATATCCTTATCTATTCAAAGTCGGAGACGAACACGCGTGTCATCTCCGTTTAGTCCTCGAACTTCTACAAGAAAATCGCCTTTATGCTAAGTTCTCAAAATGTGAATTTTGGCTCGAAGAAGTCCAATTTCTCGGCCACATCGTTAATAATCAAGGAATTCACATCGACCCTGCAAAGATTGAAGCGGTCAAGAGTTGGATTACACTGAAGAATGCTTCCGAAATCCGTTCATTTCTTGGATTGGCGGGTTATTACCGTCGATTCATCGTCGACTTCTCGAAAATCGCCGTTCTGCTTACCGCTTTGACTCATAAAGTAAACCTTTTGTTTGGGATTCCAAGCAAGAGGAAGCTTTTCAAACGCTCAAGCGTATGCTATGCAACGCTTCCGTTCTCGCTTTACCCGACGGAAACGACGATTTCGTTGTTTACTGCGATGCCTCTAATCTTGGTCCTTGTTGTGTTCTCATGCAACGAGACAAGGTTATCGTGATCCACGAGAAGAACTACACCACCCATGATCTCGAACTCGGTGCAGTTGTTTTTGCATTGAAGATGGCGACACTACCTTTACGTACTAAGTGTACGGTCTTCACCGACCATAAGAGCTTACAACATATCTTTAATCAAAAAGAACTAAACATGCGACAACGTCGATGGGTTGAACTTCTCAACGACTACGATTGCGAGATACACTACCATCCCGGCAAAGCAAACGTCGCGCGATGCTAAGTCGACGAAGCTATGTATATGGTATTCGTGATTCTCAAGCTTGTGCTAAACTTGAAACCCTCATCCGTGCCGCTCAATTCACCTGCTTTAATGAGAATACTTTGGAAGACGAAATGAAATGTGGTGGCGAAACTCAGCTTGTATCTAAATCTGATGGTATTTATTACTATCTCAATCGCATTTGGATTCCCAGTCGTGATAATCTTCGTAAGTTGCTAATGGACGAAACTCATAAATCTCGGTATTCCATTCACCCCGGTGCCGACAAAATGTACCAGGACCTTCGCCCTAAGTACTGGTGGCCGGGCATGAAAAAGGATATCGCGTTGTACGTCTCAAAATGCTTGACTTGTTCAAAAGTTAAGCTGAACATCAAAGGCCCTCTGGTTTACTTGAACAACCCGAAATCCCGATGTGGAAGTGGGAGAGTATAGCTATGGATTTTATTACTAAACTACCGCGTACTTCATCCGGTCACGATAGCATTTGGGTTATCGTTGATCGTCTCACTAAATTTGCGCACTTTATTGCTATACGAGAAGACTTTAAGGTTGAACGGTTAGCCCGAATCTATACCGACGAAGTTATATGTCGACACAGGACGCCTCGTGACATCATTTCTGACCGCGACGGTCATTTTACCTCGCGTCTCTAGGAGACTTTTCAATCCGCTCTCAGTACTACTCTCAATCTCAGTACCGCTTTTCACCCTCAAACCGACGGTCATACTGAACGAACGATCCGCACCCTCGAAGACATGCTTCGTGCGTGCATCATAGATTTCGGTGGTAACTGGGATACACATTTACCTTAATCGAATTCTCGTACAATAATAGTTATCATGCCAGCATTCAAATGGCTCCTTTTGAGGCACTGTATGGAAGAAAATGTCGATCTCCTATTGCATGGCACGAGATCGGAGAAGCACAAATCACCGGTCCCGAGCTAATTCAAGAAACGACGGACAAGATCCTCCAAATCAGAGACAATCTCTTGAAAGCTCGGAGTCGTCAAAAAAGTTACGCCGATAAACGCCACAAGCCCCTACAGTTCGAAGTGGGAGATAACGTTCTCCTAAAGGTTGCACTTTGGAAGGGAGTGATCCGCTTCGGCAAAAAAGGAAAGCTAGCGCCTCGATAGGTTGGACCCTTTAAGATTCTTGAAAGAATCTGTAAAGTAGCCTATCATCTCGAATTATCAGAGGAACTTAATAATGTACATCCGACTTTCCACGTGTCTAACCTCAAGAAATGTCTAGCCGAAGAAAATCTGCATGTCCCTCTCAAAGATCTGCAAATCAACGAGACTCTCCATTTCGTGGAAAGGCCTGTAGAAATCATGGACCGAGAGACTAAGAAACTACGACATTATCGCATCCCTATCATGAAGGTCCGATGGGAGGGCAAACGCAACGCCGAGTTTACTTGGGAATTGGAAAGTGATACGAAGGCCAAGTACCCGCATCTATTTGTTACAACTACTGCCTAATTTCGGGACGAAATTCCCTAAAGTAGGGGAGACTGTAACAACTCGAAAATTCGATTGTTATCTTTCATTTTGTTCCCGTTTATCCATCCTTTGTAAATCCGAGATTCGGTTAATAATAAAGTTTATGTTAACTAATTATGGTATTTTACGTTATTATCGCATCTAATCGCTTAATAAATCGCATCGCCTATCTTATCGCATCGCAATCGCAGTTATTTATGTGGTTTTGTGTTACTTATGTGTTATGTGTGTCTGTGGTTATGATTACGCTCGCTATCGCATCGCTCTCGCACTCTCGAATCGCTAAAATCGCACTATTATATCAACTATAATGCTTAACGCTTTAATTTAACGCTTAATATAACTATCTAATGCGAACCGAATAACCAAACGAACTCCTAACGCGAAATCGGCAAACGAAACTTGGTTATCAGGCCAAGTTCGGCCGAACTTGACTACCACAAGTTCGCCCGAACTTTCCTGAGACATAAGGATCCTTTGCTTTCCCTCAAGTTCGCTCGAACTTGTACATACATGTACAAGTTCGGCCGAACTTAGCCATCCACCCTTGGAAATCTAACAAGTTCGCCCGAACTTGCATGAATTTCATGCAAGCTCGACCGAACTTGGTCTCCATCAGCTCATTCTGCCTTCTCCTATAAATACCAAGCTCTGTTCACTCATTTGAACTTGCTACAAGTTCGCCCAGAGCTCCCAAAACCCGAAACTTTTGTGTTCTAAGTAAGAATCGACCCGGTTTAACTGCAAAAATGTTTATCAACAATCTACAAAGGTTTACAACGATTTTGGCACAAGGCGTAGCCTTCGTTTTCATCAAAACTCATTCTTTTATGAAAATCTTCATCTTTTTCTTCAAAAACTTCTGTTTTAAGCTTAGATCTACATAATACGAGTTCGTTTTGCGATAGTAGAGACTTCCTAAACACGAGATCTGCAAGATCTCGGCTTGTAAGTGATAGATCTGAGAAAAACCTTTGTAAACCATTGATTTCTACACAAGATGCGGACTTTTGATGATGTTTTGTTCATTTTTTGATATGAAACGAAGCATCTATCATTCAAGATCCCAGATCTGTAAGCACAAGAACGTTTATGTTGGTTTACACAAGCCGGACTAATCCGAACGAACCCCGAGTTCGCCCGGATTAGCCCTTGCTTTTGTAAAACTGGTAAAATAGCTCTAAAAGACCTCTCCGACCTAAGTTTGCTCAGTAGCACAGGGTTGGAGGGATGAACACTCGATTTTCCTCAGCAAACTACGCGAAAATGCAAGATTTTGGACCCGAAAACATCAAGTTCGCTCGAGAATCACCAGTTCCCCAAGTCAAGTTCGACCGAACTTGTACCCAAATGGGTCAAGTTCGACCGAACTTGGGTACTTTTCACCAAGTTTTCTTGCAAGTTCGCCCGAACTTGCATAGTTTCTTAGGAAACTATAAAAGTTCACCCGAACTTGTCTCCTTAGTAAGGATTCTCCACAAGTTCGCCCGAACTGGACAAGATTCATAAGAATCTCATCAAGTTCGACCGAAGTTGGCTCATAACTCACCAGAATTACACAAGTTCGCTCGAACATGTGTGTTTACACACAAGTTCGCCCGAACTTGGCCACTACTCAACTCAAAGTTCACCGTTTCGGCTTTTCGGAAGACTGATGCAACTCTGTTCGTTTACAGGCTGATCCGGCGCACTCCGCAACTCTCCTCAGAATCTTAAGTCTTACCTAAACGCACCCACTGTGAGTATACTTGATCCATTTTCGCTTTAAACGCACTTTTTGGATGTTACATACGTTCCTATATTAAAATTACATCACAAATCAAACTGTTTATCACACGCGAATAATCTGATTGTGTATGCTCAATACGTGATACTAGAAACATGTGACTAGGACTTGTTTTCGTTAACTTGCCTCCTTAGCTAGTATGGTACTATAGTGTGGCTTACACCCGATGGGGTCTAGTTAGGATGGACGCGCAAGCCTTCTCACGGTAGTTAGCATGAGAAATGAGACTATGTTATGTTAAGTGTTTTGGTGTATCATGATATGTAATTAGATTGTTTCGCAAACACTTTCTCGACTATGTTAGTATTATTCAAACTCATATGCTCACCTTTACTTAGTTGTATTGACATGTATTTTAACGTATGTAACAGGATGAGGATTTTGTAGCATGGATGCTTGGATGTGGCTTGCGTACTTTAGTTTCGTTTTATTTTGTTTAGTTCCAAGTGTAATAAATCTAGGGGAGATCGGATCAGATTTTACTGTTTAAGGGATTTTGTTAATCTAATGATTGTTTAGATGTTAAATGTTGATTTATTATCTTTGAATAATTGTTATGGAATCTCTTGAGACAATCTGGTTCGCCTAGTGCCACTACCCCGATGATTCCGCCATCGGTTGGGGTGTGACAGGTTATGACTAGATTATTCTTATAAAATAGGTTAGTCATGTTTATATATCAGTACATAATTCATTTGTATGCTCATTTGTATTTAAAACATTGTTTTTAAACAAAAGGGCATTTTAGTCGAAGTTTGGCATAATTAATGGATACTTGCATAAAAGCTCGGATCACTATGTAACCATGTATTACAACCCCAGAGGGTTATACTAAAACTAAACATAGTCACAATGCAACTTAGAATCAGTAGTTAAGGTTGCTAAACCGGGTCAGAACCGGAAGTCAATGCAGAACTATACTTTTGCGACTTTCGGTTACAAACCGACCTTAAACCTGGACTTTAGGGGCCGAACATGTTTACACATGTTCTAATAATTATTACCAAGTTATTAAAGCTTTAAAACTGGTTTTATAACACCTACATTGTTAGATATGAATTTATTTCAAAACTGACCCGTTTGACTTTTTATTAATATAACCTTGACCCGTCAATTGACCAAGCAAACGTGGTAATCAGAAGGTGCCCTCTTGAGGGATTAACAACTACCTAATTACGATCACGTAGTCATGTTCGTTACGAACATTGGCTGGACCGTAATAGTCTTAGCTCAAAGTCAAAGCGTTTTCACGTAAATGCTTTGACTTTGGCTTAAAAGCCTACAAAACTGAAAAAGAGAGAGCTAAGAACACTTACAAAAGGTCCTAGCACAAAAATAGAACTAATTGGAAGCTCCCTTCAGTTGGGAATCTCCAGAATGAGCAAGAAGAAAGGAAATGAGAAGAGGTGCAAGTTGAATGGCACCCCAAGGGCTCTATTTATACTAATTCATGATCTCTTAGGATAAAGCCATGTGTTAGGGATCATCCCTGATCAGTTCCAAGTGTCCTAGTGGTTTTAAAAACCATCCAAGAATCCCTGGTTTCGAATTTTGAGCATGAATGGCGGTTTGTGTGGGCAACAAGGCTAAACATGCAAGCTACCAGCACTTGTCTGTGTTGGGCGCGAGTAGAAACAGGGGAACCGGTCGCGGCCCGCGATCCCCGTAAATCTCAGCGAAACCAAGTTTTTAACTTGGCATCATTAGTCCTTGGACTTCATAATTCAAAATAACTTTCGATTTAAGCGCTCTTAGCCCCACAAGTTTGGTTCTAGGTATACTTGGAAGTACAACCGACATCATTAAGCTCCGAGTTTGTTTAAAAGTTCACTCAGAGGCATAGTTTGAGCATGTTGAAACTTTTAACCCTTCAACTATTCAAATTTCGTTCAGAGGTTATCAAAATAACATAACGACATGATTGGTCCCTCTCGTTTATATGTGATATTACGAGGATCAGTGGGACACGTGTCGAAATTTTATAGGACGGGTTTTTACGAGGTGTTACAGGATGCCTGTTAACCCTTGGTTTTGATGGTCTTTTGTAAACCTCCTAGCCAAGTGGTACACTCTTGTATGCAAGTTGGCCATATCCCCTTGGATATTGATTTGCTGGTGGAGCATATGTACCTAACCTCTCTGGGAGCAGAGGTTACATTCAACTGTTTGGTAACAAATGTTTGAACAGAGTCAAAGGTCTGTTTGGATTTTCCTTTTGAAGTACTAATCCTTGGACTCTCCAGTGCTTTGGATTTATACTCATTTCTTTTGATATCAAAAATTTTGAGATAAACACACTCTTGAGTTTTGTGATTTTTTTTCCACTGATTATGCAGTTGGGTGAATCATTTATCACACTTATTTTTTGTTAATATCATAAGCTTTTAGAAGAAAAGAGTTTTTATTAACATGATTATTCTTTTCACAGAAATCACAAAACAAGTTTTTGATTTTTTTTTTCTTTCTTCTTCTCTTTTTCAAACTTTTTGTCAGCAGAGGTCTTCAAGGGTATGATCTTGACTTTGGGTGCTTTGACCATATCATTGGTTGTAAAATCCATTGGCTTAAATTTTCAAGAATGTCACATTCATCAAACCATGTAGGTTTAAATTGATATTTTTCAATTTCCTCAAAAGTTGAGGATCTTTCATGTCTTTCTAAAACAATTTTATTACCATTTTGATTAGTGACTTTGATTTCTTGACCAGCCAAATTTGTTGGAATAACTTCAACCAAACCAGAATCATTTTCGGTAATATTTTTAGAAACTTAGTCATTTTTTCTAAACCCAACGTCAAATTTAATATTACTTTTGATTTGGTTTTCAAGCATTACTTCATAACCTTTACAGGATTCTACCCACTTTTTACAAGTGATTTAGGTAGATTCCAACCCCTTTTCACAACTTTGATATTTTCTCTCATAGTTTGGAGTTGGTCCTTGGTTATGCTAGCTTCATGTTTTAAGCTGCTGATTTTAGATTCTTTTTCAAACAATTTTGTTTTGAACTCTTTTGAAAGTTTTTCAAACTACAATTCATCATCTAAAATCTTGTTTCTAGGTTTTCATTCACCTCTTTTATGTTAGCAAAAGCAATGATGCATTTATCTGAACATAGATCTTTGAGGACGTTAGGAGATACCTTAGTAGCAGCCGTCATGGTACAATCACATTAACATTCATAGCATCCCAATGGTCAGACGGAGGTATTACTTCTTTACCAACATTCTCTTTTGTAACATTTGTTTCATCATGAACATCAGACTCATTAGACTTAGACACCACTTCCTCGGGTTCATCACTCTCAACTATTGTATCTAGTGCCATAAAGAAAAAATCATTTTGTTTCTTTTCAATGTGGGCAACTAGGGCAAAGTTTTCATCAGTCAGATCCTCAGGCAAGCGACTCCAATCAACAAAGCCTTGAGTAAAAAGACTCTGTTGATTAACCTCTGCCGGAGCAGTGGTTTGAGTAACTTGTGGTGCAAGTTGCATTTGAGCCTAAAGAGATGGGGCTTGAACATATTAGATCTGAGGAACAGTGGTTTGAACATGTTGCCCGGGAACAGTGGTAGAAGGGTGTAGTAGTGTTTTGCATATGAGAAGCAGGGGTACATTAGGAATAGTGGACAATGCTTTGAGTGTTTTGAGGTCTAGGGCTAGGATGTGTGATAATTGGTCCAGTTGATTGAGACCTACATTCTCTAGCAAAGTGTCCTAGCCTATTACACTTATAACATTTAATCTTTGACTTATCCAATCCAACTTTTAGCCCCCCATGCAACCCTGGGAACTTCCTACTAGTTCTCTTGTAATACTTGCTAGCCCTAACACTTAATAAAGCAAGCTGGTGCAAAATATCCATCTCTTCCAAATCTATAGGGTCAAAATATTGAAGATCATTCAACTCAAAGGATAAGTAAGCAGAAGTTTGGCTTTCCCCATTAGCAGTAAAAGCATAATTGGGTGAGTAAGAATCAAAGTTAAAACTACCACTAGAAGTTATGTCAATCAAATGATCATAAATCTGATCCTTACAACTGCGAGAGGCTTCTTCTTGGCCAAAAAGTGTTGTACTATCAAATGCATAGTCATTAACAACCTTTCCAGACTCTTGTAGCTTCTTTTTCTAGTTCAGCTCTCTCTCATAAGTGAGGAGCCTACCATGAAGCTGAGTTAGACTCATCTCTTTGAACCCAACTGAATTTCTAGTTACAAAATCTGTAGTGTCCCATTTGTCTGGCAATGATATAAGAAAACGACTATTTAAAGTCGAATTTGCAAACTCAACATTAACCAGATTTAGCTCACGAATGAGATAACTAAACTTTCAAACTGTTGGGTTAATGACTCTCCTTTAACATGACAAAACGTTTCATATTGTTGGTTTAAAACTTCTCTGTTATTTTCAGTTACTTCTTCAGTCCCACCGAATTGCTCTTTCAAAGCACCCCATAACTCCTTTGCATTGTTGCAATGCAACAGGCCAGCATAGATATCATTTGGCAATGTAGAGGCCACGATACTAAATGCCTTTGCATCTAGCTCGATTTTTTTGGAAATCTTGCTCGGAGTAACTTTTAGGACTCTTTGGTACTTGGACTTTTGGGTCCTCCCTACTCGGTATCATTGGAACATGAGGTCCAAAAATAACAGATTTCCAGCAACTGGTGTTTTGCTGAGCAAGGATCGCATCCGTCGTTGCCAGATGTTATACTCTAATCTGACAAGGATTGGTGGTTATAACATGTTATCGGTATTGTGAGGATCTTGTGGATTTTGTGACATTCTGATTGTTTACAAACATATTTTGTTTAAAAACTTTGAAACGTAAATAAACTATGTTTTTCAATACAAACGAATTAGCAGTGAGAGCTGATCTGTTCAAAGCAAATTGATTGTTAAATCAATTTCGATTGACCAAGCACTGATACCTATTGTAAGGATCTGAGTTTGAATTGTTGTAAATGTTTAAATATGAATGAAGATAAGTTAAGAGTAAATGCAGCGGAAATGTAAACTTTGATTCATAACAATTGGAAGATGTAAACTATGATTCACGTATGCATGTAAATACACAATCTCCCCCTCAGCCTAAGATCACTCTCTTTGTTCGTAAAAAATGCAATAAGAAAGATAGATTGATAATTGATGAAAGTGATCAAAAGAATAGTACATGTACTGTTCTATTTATAGTACAGTCGAAATCACTGAGCATCTTATGATGACATCACTGTGAAAGTGACATCTAACAACCTAAACAAACTCTAACGTCTGCTAGACTAAACATTGTTACATTAAAATACAATATAAAGTCTGTTGATAACAACTGCTAAGATATCCACTATTTGGCTTCAGCAGAGCTTTGCCATATTATTGCTTGGATTCTTCATCAATGCTTGCGTCTAGCAGATCTTTCAAGCAGAGCTTTATCATAGCAGATCTTTAACAAACAGTATTTAGTCTTCAACAGAGTTTTGAGAGCAGATGTTCTATTATTATTGAGGATTAGAGGATTGTATAGGCCATCGTACCAGTTATTCGGGTTAACACGCCAATTACGGGCAGAGGTTAGAACTCCGGGTATAATAGCACTATTACACCAGTATACTAAGAGAGAAAGAACAGAATTGAACGAGTTTGAATTGTGCAGTGCACGTCGAATTTATAGCTGTTTTTAGGGCGCCTCACACCCCGCGACGGGTCAGGTCCTCCCTATCACGGCCCGCCAAGGGGTCTAGCTAGGGCATAGGTGGCCTGACTCATGGGGTAGGTTGACACGTGGGTGATACGTGGCTGACACGTGTCTCTGGCGGCTTGTAGGTCTCTCGCACCCCGAGACGGGCTCCTTGGGGTCTCTCGCGGCCCGCGAGAAGCATCAAAAATCGTTATTTTCGATTTTTCGTGTCGGTTCTCGTCGTGCATGTTTGGGGTTTCGATCTGGGTTCATTCTAGGGTATTTTTGGGTGTTGTTACATCCTCCCCACATTGTTTAATATCTCGTCCTCAAGATTTAGTGGAATAAGTAGGGGTACTTTCATTTCATTTCTGATCTAATTTCGTTGTATATTCTAGTCCTCTCTTTGAATTCCATTTCACTTTGACCAGAACTAATCTCTTATGTTTGAGATTTTTAACCTTCCTATCTTTGATTCGTAGAGGTTTCTCAACAAATTTTAATTTTTCACTTACCTTTATATCTTGAAGAGGTACCATCAGAGATTCGTCAGCTAAACATTTCCGTAAGTTGCATACATGAAAGATATCATGTACACCAGCCATTGCTTCTGGTAATTGTAACTGAACGGTTACTGGACCAATACGCTTGGTAACTTTAAATTGTACAACATATCTTGGACTTAATTTTCCTTTCTCACCAAATTGAACTACTCCTTTCCATGGAGAAACTTTTAACAATACTTTGTCTCTAACTTGAAATTTTAATGGCTTACGTCGATTATCTACAAAACTCTTTTGACAATCTCGTGTGGTCCTTAACGTTTCCTTGACTTGCATTATCTTATCAATTGTTTCTTGTACAATCTCAGTACCTGATAATTGCTTTTCTCCTATTTCTGCCCAACATACTGGGGTTCAGCACTTTCATCCATAAAGTGCTTCAAATGGAGCGGCATTGATGCTTGAGTGATAGTTATTGTTGAAGGAGAATTCTGTTAATGTTAAATGACCGTCCCAATTTCCTCCAAAGTCTATTACACATGCCCTCAGCATGTCTTCCAATTTTTGGATTGTTCTTTCACTCTGTCCATCTGTTTGGGGGTGATAAGTTGTACTTATATTTAGTCGTGTTCCAAAAGCTTTTTGGAAACTTTTCCAAAAATGTGAAGTGAAACGAATATCTTTATCAGACACAATGGATAAAGGAATCCCATGTAATGAAACTACTTCATCAACATATAGCTTAGCTAATCTTTCCATACTAAAGGTTTCCTTCACTGGTAGAAAATGGGCTGACTTAGTTAGTCGATCCAAAATCACCCAGATTGCATCGTCACATTTCCTTGTTTTGGATAATTTGGTAACAAAGTCCATTTTTATCAATTCCCATTTCCAAACAGGCATTTCTAACTATTGAAGTAAACCTGATGGTTTCTGATGTCCAGCTTTAACTTGCGAACAAGTTAAACACTTAAAGATGTAACTAGCTACATCCTTTTTCTGTCCTATCCACCAAAAAATCTTTCTCAAATCTTGATACATCTTATCACTACCAGGATGCATCGTATACTTAGACTCATGAGCTTCTTCTAAAATTCTATGTCGTAGGTTTCCTTGGATAGGTACCTAAATTCCTTTCTTATGGAATCTCCAAATTACATCTGTTCCTTTTTCTAACTCCTTTATAATTCCTTTTAATCTTTCAGCATCATCCTTAATTACTGTTTCCTGGTACTTTTCAATTGTTCTATTAAATTTATCTACAGTTTTAATCTGAGATCACATATTCATTTCAGTTTCACATGATACTTATGACTTAAAGCATCAGCTACTGCATTAGCTTTACCTTCATGATATTGGATATCACAATCGTAGTCACTTAAAATTTCCATCCATCGTCTATGTCTCATGTTTAATTCTTTCTGCCCAAAAATATAGTTTAAACTCTTATGATTCGTGAAGATGGTAAACTTACTACCATACAAGTAATGTCTCCAAATTTTAAGGGCAAAAATTATCGCTCCTAATTCTAAATCATGAGTTGTATAATTCCCTTCATGTTTCTTTAGTTGCCTAGATGTGTAAGCAATCACTTTCTCACGTTGCATCAAAACACATGCTAATCCTAATTTAGCAGCGTCACAAAAGATTACAAAATCCTCAGTTCCTTCTGGTATTCAAACTTAACCAACTTACATGTTAACTTGGTTAACGGAACAGCTATTCATGAAAAATCTTGAATAAAGCGTCGATAGTATCATGCCAATCCCACGAAATTTCTGACTTCTGTAGGTGATTTAGGGACTATCCATTTGGTAATTGCTTCGATCTTTGTGGGATCCATATGAATTTCTTCATGATTAATTAAATGTCCTAAAAATTGCATGTCTTGCAACCAGAATTCACACTTAGAGAATTTAGCATAAAACTTCTCTTTTCTCAGCAGTGTTAAAAGTATATGTAGATACTTAGCATGTTCTTCTTCGCTCTTGGAATAAATATGTATATCGTCTATGAAGACAATTACAAATTTATCCAGATATAGTTTACATATCTTGTTCATCATGTCCATAAATGCAGCTGGAGCATTTGTTAGGCCAAATGGCATATCTGTAAACTCGTAATGACCATACCTTGTTCTGAAAACAGTTTTAGGAATGTCCTCTTCCTGTACTTTCAGTTGATGGTATCTGGAGAGTAAATCGATCTTGGAAAAATATCGAGCTCCTTGGAGTTGATCAAATAGATTATCAATTCTCGGTAGTGAGTATCGATTCTTGATTATGACCTTATTCAATTCCCTATAATCGATGCACATATACATCGAACCATCTTTCTTTTTGACAAACAACACATGTGCTCCCCAAGGGGATGAACTTGGTTGTATGAAACCTTTTTCTAGCAATTCATCTAATTGCTTCTTTAATTCCAGCATCTCCGTCGGTGCTAGTCGATAAGGTGCTTTAGCAATTGGTGCAGTTCTAGGTATCTAATAAATTCTGAACTCTACTTCTCAATCAGGCGGTAGTCCAGGTAGGTCTTCTGGGAAAACATTGGGGTAGTCCGATATTACCAGAATTTCTTTCAGCTCCTTTGCTTTAGTGTTACTAATCACAGAGATCAGGTACACTATGCCTTGTTTTCGTGCATAACTTACAACCTTCATCACATATATGAATTTTCTTTCGTAGGTATCTCTGAGCTTGGGTATAAGTCATGAGTTTGAGTCCTTTAGAAGGTTTCCCTCCATAAACTTCTAAGATTTCTCCAGATGGAGAGGCACATGAACAATCTTATTTAAATGGATAACTTCAGCAAAATGCCTGGTTAACTAGTCCAAGCCACTATGATGTCAAAATTCCCAAGTTGCATCGGTGTGAGGTCGATTGGAAAAATATGGTCATTGAGATTTAGTTGGCAATTGCAAATGATAGAATCGAGTACAGGTGGTTTGCCACTAGCTGTTTCTACCGTTAAAGGTTTTCCTAGCTTAATTCAAGGCATCAAAAGAAAAGGTTCAAAAGCTAAGGATACAAAACTTGTATCTTCACCCGAATAAAAAAAAGTAGAAGCAGGATGGTTATTAACAAGGAACGTACCGTTAACTACGTCGTTATTAGAACGGGCCTTGTTAGCATTGATGTTAAATGCACGTCCACGGGCTAAATTGGCATTAACAATCTTTGGGCAATTGTTCTTGAAGTGGTCCATCTACCCACAATTGTAACAAGACCCATGTGGAAAATTAGGACAAGCAGGATTTGCTTGAGGTTGAACAAGATTTGGGATAGCTTGATTTGGAACACAACAACAAATATTGGCCAAATGACCGAATCATCCACAAAGGGTACATTGATGACAGGGTAATTGATTTTGGTGGTGATCGTTGCATCGATTACACAAAGGTGCAGTACCAGCATCAGGTTTCCTAGCTGGGGGTTGAGTTGGTTGGTTGGGAGTAACTTGGTTAACTGGGTTTTGGGCAACCATTGCAAAAATTTTTGAAGCCTTACGTTTCCTTGAATTCTTGGAGGGTTCGGTTTTCGCTTCTTTCGGAGTTTCCTGAGTAATCTTGGCAGATTGTTTCTTGCCTCCCTTGCGGAAAAGTTTGCCCTTCTTGACTTGAGAATCAATTAGGGTTGAGGGTAATTCAATAACCTCCCTAATTGTAGTTGGTTTGCTACCAACAACAATATCTTGAACCGGATCAGGTAGGTCATCAATATATTTCCCAATGTCCCGATCTAAGGGCGTGACCATGATGGGACATAGCAGGCTCAACTCCGCGTACCGATCTATGTAAGCACGATTCTCACCACTATCTTGTTTGAGATCATGGAATTCATTCTCGAGTGCCCTCATCTCATCGCGTGGGCATAATTCTTTCATCATAAGAGTTGTGGGTTCAACCCAATACAGTGCCATAGCTACATCCGCACCTCGATCTCTCATTATTCCATTCTACCACATGAGTGCTCTCTTTTAGAAAACACTCGAAGCAGATTCTACCTTGCGCTCATTGGAACAATGACAATGACGAAAAGTGCTCTCAATGCTTTCAAACCATTGTAGGAGCCCAATAGCTCCCTCCGACCCATAGAACTTGAGGGGTTTAGTCGAGTTGAATTGTTGATAGTTACATGGTATGGGTACATTGTTGTTGTTATTGTTGGCTTGATTGAGTTGGGTCACAAGGTTGGGAAGTATCGCAACCATTTGCTGGGCGATTAAGGCCGTCATTTCAACATTTTGGGTAGTGTCGCGACGAGGAGGCATTATAAAAGAGAAAGGAATCATGAGGGAAAAATGATTGAGATTGATATAGGATAGTCAAAAATAAATGTTAAAATATCAAAGAAGCATTAGGATTGTAATCCTTTATTCATTACTTAAAACGAATAAACGGCACAGTGACTAATCAAAGTAAATGGGTCTTTGTAATGTATCGCGAAGACATGCTTTAGCCTTTAAGTGGACACTCACCCCAGGAGTTCCCAAGTAAGAGTGACTGGCCCGATTAAGTGGATTTGTACGCACAGTCTAGCCTTAGACAGAAAACTTGGGGTACAAGCATCCACCCTTTCAAATTGTACGCGTTCACATTATTTAAACCCAAACTTTGACGAGATTTTGAAAACATTAAAGGCTTAAAAACCTAAAACTAAATCATCTAAGGATTTTTTGTAAAATTTTGAAAGACTGAATTGTGACTTTGTATTATTTTGTAATCACCTAAGGATAGGTGATGGTTTTGTATATTTGTAGTACTAAGAATCTAGACGCGAGTTACCTCACGTTTGGGGTCCTAGGAAGATTATGCTTTAGGTCAAAAGCATTTCTAATAACCTAATTACCTATAACCATGGCTCTAATACCAATCTGTAACACCCCGACCGCGAATACAACCCGCGGTGGAAACGTCGGGGAGTCACGTTATAAATTGCTCATAACACATGGTACTAAAGTTTTGTTTTATTGAATTAGTGAATTACATTGTCTTTTGAAACATAAACAAACACAAACAATTGTTCTTTATTTTAAGCAAATTTAAGGCCCGAGTCTATTCCTACGCATTGCATACTTGAATAATCATCACACATGTGCATCTGAAACATGTAAAATTCGTAAAAAATATGGATCTTAAAAACCGACTCCCTTATTGTTAACCGGATCCGAACTGTATTAAATAAAAATGGAATTTGCCTTAATAGCGATATGATGAAAGAAACGTGAAGGGTTTTAAATAGTAACTAAGGGAAACTTTAATGGCAATTATGAGAAAACAAATAAATGTAATCAAATTAAGAGTCATATTAATTTGAAAGGAATGAGTTTGTTGTTGAGGTGTAACTTCTCGTCTCCACCATCATCTTAACCTGTCACTATAAGTCATAATGTCGTCTTGATAACCCCATGTGGCACTCCATAACCGACGATGATTACCATCACTTGAACCACCATATATTCCATTGTCAACTTAAGAATCTATGACTTCTTTGTTCACACTCTCAAAACCTTTTGCTCTCTATGTTAACCGACCGGTGAGCACCGTTTTGTTCATCCGTTAACGCTAGCTTCGTCCTTTGTCCGGTGATCCCAAGCTATCTCTAGAGTCTGTCATGGAGTCCCAACAGTGTTGTACGCGTTCCGATGTACGGTCGTATCTGATATTCTAAGGTAATATAACTTCTTCCATATATTTTTTAGATATATATGTAAAGCACATACAAGTACTAAATCAAATACGAAGTTCTTAAGGCTTCCGTGACTGTAAACTTATTTTATCTTGAATTTATTTACCATACTTGGATTTTCTTTCAAAATGACCAACGAAGACTAACAGGTGTTGTAATATAGGGTGTATTTATTTTATCTTAAAAACAAATTACATTACAGTTATAAAATTATCACATTTCCTATTCAAATAAGCTATTTCAATATTATATGCAGTATTCTAAACTTTACTTTCTTAAATGACATTTTGTGAGTTTAAAAATATAAGTTGGCTTGAAGGTTCTACTTTAATAAGGTTATGCGTGATCTTCGAATGGCTATAACGGATTGTAAAAGTCTTAAGTCGTCAGAAATCCTTATACCAATGCGCTAGATCAAAGTAATTGTAATCATATTAACATTTTTTTTAAACATATTTCAACTTGACTTTTCGAAACACATAAACCGCATTGAGTCAATAACATGTAATTGAAATTGTAGTAAACTTAGAATATGTGTTCAACCATTTCAGCAAAGAATGCTTTCTAAATGTGGTTTAGCCACTAGCAATGTAAGGTAAATGTTTTTATTTTATTATAATCAATTCTATGAAACATTTATCACTTTACATGATTATGATTATTAAAAGAATGTGATTATGGTTCCATATAAACAGAATCATCTATAGATATATTTTTCAAGTAGCTTGATTGTAAACCTTTTTTTATTTATTTATTATTATTTTTTTATTTAAACCAAGAAGAAGTGTTGTTTTAAGTGACATAAGTAACGTTTTCAAGATCTTGGTTTATTTGTTATTTATATCAAAAGGATAAACATGATCTTATCAAATGAACTATACACATCCGGGTTAGTCTTTTATTTATCTAAGATATGTATAAGTTAAGTCTAGGGATCTTACTTTTATAATTATGATATATTGAGTTAACATATATAATTTTGAACCATTGTTTCAATCCAAATTAAATAACGTAAATCGGACAAAAAGAGTCATAACACACGAGAACCACAACCACCTCAAGTTTAACATACATGAACTACCACGAGAACAATTCACATGCTAATCTCGAGCAAACGTATCTTTAGGTTTCAACAATTTTTGAAAAGAAACCCTTAAGAGTATTTGGGAAGTTGTATCACGCAATTACGGTTAATCCTCTGGAGATCTCCCAACTACACCAATAACTTTGTGCGAACATTTACTAGCTCATCGAGGTGAGTAATTTCTCTCAAAACTCCCTTTTTAATTTTACAACTTTTGGGGTGCATCATGTTATTTAAATCTATGATTTATTCTATTTTAACATGCGAAAATCAAAGTGTTGACATCTAGATGTTTATGTGTTTTATCCTTTTTTTACTTATATGTTATGTCAAGTCTATTGCATGCTATTGTGTCTAGTGGATCCACGGCTGACTAGGTTCCGTACGGCCATGGGTTGTAGCCTAGTATCGCCAACAGTATTAGATTAGCTCTCCGGGGCTTGAGCCTAATGCACGCTATTGTCGTTGTGTACTATTTGGGTCTTGGTGTGTTTTATTATTTTGTTATGTGTCTATGTTGATATATGTGTATTGATAGTTATATTGGTGACATGTGACAATCTCTATATTAACCTTGTGAGCATGTTAAAATATAATTGTCTTTGAAATAAATACTAAACCATTTTCTACAAAATAAGGAATTGCTCACCTACATGTTTGTTGACCCAAAAATATATTTGCTAACGTGGTGCAGGAACAAGGTTGGTAATCAAGTGAAGAGGACACGTAGCATGGGCCTTTGGAAAATAAATCGGAAAATTTTGTTACGTTTATTTTTGAACAATGTATGTATAACTATTGATTGATATATGTTATTTGACAATTTAATTTAATGGTTTTAAATATTAAACTTATAATAGTGTCATGAGCTATGGGTAATCATCATTCCCCGTCCCATTCCGCTGCGGGTCAGGGTGTGACAAAACATATGTGAAAATAATGTCAACAATAAAGTTGGTAAGTAACATAGGTTTGTAGTCAAATTTATGGCTATGAATTTGTATTGCAATACCTCGTCCGACTACGATAGTGTACCAATTGTGTATGGTACTACAATAAGTTTAACCAACTTTGAAATTTGGTATAAAAAAGAAAACCTTGTAGCCATAAATCTTAATAAAAGTGTTTCTTTTGTAAAACCATATAAGTAATCAATTTAGAAGAAAGCTTTGTATGGTTATATATATATAATTGAAAACCATTTGTGACTTTGTTTAAACCAATCGTCCTTGTTTTTGTATAAACCAATCGTCTTTGTGTAAACAAGTGTGTTCATGTGGTGAATATATTCAAGCCTGTGTTAACCTGTTGGGCAAACCACCAAAGGTTTATCAATTGTGTTTCACAGTTTCTGTCATTCCTCAAACTTCCCCACGAACCCTGGGAGTTGTCAATCCTAAGGTATCATAACATACTACTAGTCGGCTTGGTCAAAGTTAATGAACGTACTCGTGTTATGGATAACGCACCACCAAGTTTCACACATTAGAGAAAAGCATATAGTTATATATATAAACCATAATATTTCGTAAACTTGGGAAAATACTAGTGGGCTTATATAAATCACCCCAAAACATTTGAAAAGCTTTAAAGAGGGGAATATGTACTCACTTTATTGAACTTGTTTAATAGTGCTAGCAAAACTCAAGTGCTTCCTAATATATCGGATGATCATATTGTTAGTGTATATTGTAGCTTAGATGGAAGATTGAATAGAATGTGGTTTATAACCAAACGAGCGAGGGATCTCGTATAATATGGTTTATTAAACCTTACATTCTCATTAGAAAGTGACTAAAGGTGTTTTGACTTGTTATGACTTGTTAAAATGGTTTGTGCCATCTTAATGGGTTGTATGCGTAAATACAGGTCCGGATGGTCGAATGAGTCCTATGACGAGTCCGATATGTTAAAACAAGTTTATTTATGTTATATGATCAGGTCTTATAGTTAGAAAATGGACCATATGGTTTTAAAAGCATTCTATGCCAAAAAGGCATTTTGACCTTTTTAAAGTATCATAGTTGACTCGTCACTTGACTCACTAGACGACATGACGATAAGGTATAACCGCAGAGGGTTATTCCCTATATACTATGGTCATATAATTGGGCTTGGTTGGATCCTAAAGTTGACTAAACGGGTCAGTTTCGAAAGTCAATGCAAAAGTTAAACTACTTGACTTTCGACTAAGAAATGAACATTAAACTATAAATGATGAGTTAGACATGCTAAGACATGTCTAATAATGTTGTTTAAACTGTTTTGTGTCAAAATTTGTGATTTTATACGAAAAAACTTATTCGTCGTAAAATGCAATTTTATGCGTTTTTTACTTTTATTCATAAAAGTTTGACTCGTCATTTCGCCTACTAAACGCAATGATCAGAGAGTGTAATCGCAAGAGATTAACATCTTTATTATTACGATCACGCAGAAAAGTTCATTTTGAACTTTGAATTGACCGTAACGCTTAGAACCGAAAGCTAAAGCAAAAGTCAATTTGCTTGACTTTTGGCTCATTACTAGCCAAATAAATGAAATAGACTAAGAGAAACACTTACTTGTGTTTGGAAGAAGGATTAGAACTCTAGAAAGGAGGCCTCAAAGTAGAAGCAAGCTCCAAGAGTGTGTAAGTGAGAAAGAAAAGAGTGGTGTGCTTGAAAATGGAAGAACAAGACATTTATACTAATCTCGGATTAAGGAGGTGATGACAAGTGTTTGATGAGGTGTTAGAGTGTTGCTTAGTGTCCTAACAAGTGTCCAAACCAGATAATATGGCAAAATTCGTGCTAGGTGTCAAACATTGAAGATAGGTGACCAAACTTGGTGATCAACAAATCTGCTGCATCTAGTCACCCCTTACGAGCTGTAACCACTGCCTTACGGTTCGTAAGGCCCTCTGATGCAAAACCTTTTTCTTTTATGACAGTTTTGGCCCCTAGACTTGTATTATCACTTGTTTGCCATTTTTAACCCTTTTAACACATTGTTTAGGTCATGTAAAGGGTATTAAGGCATATGTAACTTGGATTTTGTGTTGAAAATGTCATGAATATATTTTTGCTCGATCGTATTGTTACATATTTCATAAATAAAATAAAAAATTTTATTAAACATGAAAACGAGCGAAAGCGTACAACTTTTGAAATGTGCTAATGTTACAGTGTGTGATGATCACAACTATGTCTTAGTTAAATGGATGCCCTTTTTAACAAGTTCATAACCCAACCGTGCCCCGTCCACTGGTGTTCCCCACTAGGGTTGGCAAATCGTGTCTTAGCGGGTTTAACAGGTCTTTGACGACACGACAACACAGGTTCTAAACATGAATACGATTCGTTTAGCTACTTTATATCCAATGTCTGTAACATACTTGTATGTTTTATGTACCAAGAAGGAGAAATGATGGATCCTAACATTCTAATATTAACTTTTTAAAGTAAAAAAAATCACATTGTTTATTTTTCAGTAAATAGGTTTAATCATGTCTTATACATATTACCTATTGTCAGCCCTATTCTCCGCCCAACCATGCCACGCTCCTTGCCACATGACGGGGCATGAGATGATAGCAACTAAGTCTTACTAAAATAGATACCCTTTTAGCAAGTTCATAAAAATGACACGTATGTTGATTAATATACAAATTGACTACGCTTGATTAATATACAAATTGACTACGCGTAAATTAATATTATGTTGTGTGTATATATATAAAGAAGATGATATTTTCAAATAACAAGCTGTTGAATCAACGGGCCCGCCATCACCCACACATTCACGCCAAGCCTTTCCCATGCCCCAACCACGCCCCGTTTGCCGGTGTTCCCTGTCCAACCACGCCATGCTCCTTGTCACATGACGGGGGCATGAGATGATAGCAACTAAGTCTTAGTTAAATGGATACCTTTTTAACAAGTTCATAACCCAACCATGCCCCATCCGCTGGTGTTCCTCACCCAACCACGCCATGCTCCTTGCCATATGATGGGGCGTGAGATAATAGCAACTAAGATTTAGTCAAATTGATACCCTTTTTAACAACTTCATAAAAATAACAGGACAACGGAGCTTTCTAATTTAAAAGATACGATAACCTAACACAAGAAATTCATCGTTTCAACAAAAACATGTTATATAATCTTGAGTAGAGTTAAATAAACCTGTAAATTAAAACAAATATCAACAAAGATTACAGAGAATGAATCATGCCATATTGTACCTTTAACTTTTGAATAAAATGAAAAGGTCCCTACAAAACGTCGCATCATATTATCATCATCTATAACTCCACATAATTCACATACCACGTGAAAATGCAGCATTAGGCAGACCAATGTGTTGCTATTAGACTATTAGTAGACGAGAGTTGTGACCCACATTAATAAATAATTAACTTGATTGGAGAAAATAAAAGAATGAGCTGTCATTTATTATGTCGGACAAAACTTCAAAGATTTGGTGTAAATCTGGTAAACAGGTATCTTAATATGTTGCATTGGGTTGCTTGGGATAAAGTTACGCTATAAAAAAAATTGGGTGGTTTAGGTATTTGCAAACTCAAAACGGTTAATGAAGCTCTCCTAGCAAAATGGATTAGGAGATTCAAGGTAGAGGAGGATAGTTTATGGAGAAGAGTGGTTGCGGCTTGCCATGGTGGGAGAAGAAGGTGGGCGGTTCTTCCTTTCAACCCGTCTAATACGGGGGTGTGGACGAATATTATGAGAATGGAGGCTAAAGTGAGGTTAAAAGGTAAGAGAATTCACAGTTTTATTAAAGGGGTGATTGGTAATGGCGAGAGTATTCGTTTCTAGATCGGTCAGTGGTTTGGTGATATGCCGCTGATGTTAAAATGACCCAGACTCTTTGCGCTGGAAAATAAAAAAGATTGCTATGTTAGGGACCGTTTTAATGTGGAGGGAGCGGTTGAGGATTGGGTTTGGAGCTGGTCTAGTCCACCTTCGTCACCGGATGAGGTTGCGGATCCCAAAAACTGCTTAAGCTCTTTGGGAAACATCGCTTTCACGTCTGGGAATGATGGTTGGAGATGGACGGCTGGTAGCTCAGGTTTGTACTCTACTGCATCTTTTAAAAGGCTGGTCATAGAAGATATGATCCAGGTATTGGATATTTATGTCCGGTTCGATAAGTCAACGCTGCCAACCGGGTCTTGACCCGTAAGAGTTACACCGTGGGCAACGAACTTAAATCCACTTAACTAGTTTAACTGGTAATTACGAGCAATATGCGAAATGCATCATAATTATATTTATGATCATAAGCGGGATTATTCATTGTTGCGGGTATTAACTGAGAGGCGGGTGCATTGACCGGGCGAGACGGGTATACTTGCTACGCCACTTACCGCACATGCAAGGGACCTCCAACACTTGGCACACATGCATTATGTCCACCAATTGGAATTCATGCATTATGCCCACCAATTGGAATCCATGCAAAGGATCTCCATGTGCTATAAAAGGGGTTGTTGGGTCTTGCTTTGAGAAGTTGCAAGAACTTGGAGAAAGTAAGAACCAAAAGTCTCACAACACACACACACCCACAACCGGCCAGCACCGCCGCCGCCACCGCCGTCGGGCCACCCTGCCGCCGCCGCTGTTCCCGGTCCCCGTTGCCGCTGCCACGTGCACTGCCGGCCACCACCGCCGCTACTCGACCCGTTCCCGTGTTTTGCTAGTTCGTTAACTAGCACTTGTTCGTTGAACCTCGGTGTCTCGACCGGTTAGTCACTAACCGAGGTATATCTTTCTCATCGGTAGTTAGATGTTTTTATTACTGTACTCACATTTGCATGTAACCAGATCCTGTCGGGTTTCGTTTATTGTTGATCACTTGTTTATTTCCGCTGTGTTTTTATTAATTAACTCGCTTGATTAATTGACTATTATTTGTTGAACCGGGTTTTGATAAATAAAACTTATAAATGATCACCATAGAAACCCATCAGTGGTATCAGAGCCTTGGTTACAGCATACGAGTCGATACCGGTCTTTTAACCAGAAATAGAACACAAACTTTAATTATTTTAAAGTTTCTGATCTATATGATTTTAAGGGCAACTTTATTTTTGGTCAATATTTTATTTGTTTTGCTTGACCAAAACATTGCCCGGATTATTTTGTGATTGTTATGAAATATGTAAATCTGGCCCGACCTTGTTTTGTGGTTGTATATTTTATTCAGTTTTGCAATTATATTTTATGGCCATCTAGATGGTTCAAAGTTGTAATAGATAGGGTTTCTTCCTTTATTGTATTTTGTAAAATATTGTAATAAACGAAGACCCAAAGACAAAACCGAGGACGCTAAAACAGGAGTCATGAAGTCAGTGGGAGTTGTTCGAGACGACGGATGCACTCAAGTCCATCCTTGTGGTTGTTTGTGTGTTGTGACCCCATGACCCGTTTGATCTTGTTATTAGGCTCTAGCAAGATCGAACAATTTTTGGCCATATAGATTTACATATTTATCTTGCTAGCTTTTATCTTATAAGTTGTTATAACATAACCAACCTAAATACCAACATGATTTTAAAAGGAGTTTTAAAATATTAAAACAATCACATTATAACAAGTTCTAAATTGTTTTACAGCTTGTTAAAACTTTATTATAAAACAAAGGTTGTTTTAAACAAACACATAACCAATTAAGTTTTGCAAATTAAATTAGATTTAATTTTCCAAAACTATTAACTTAATAGTTTTCTATTAACTTAAAATTGGTTATTTCAAGTCGCGACAATTTAGTTTTAATAGGATATATAAAACTAAGTGTCCTGAGAGATGAAATGGTTCATCAAGATGTCACGACTAAAATACTAAAATTGGCTCTCACGACCCTATTTGGTAAAAATTGAAATTAACCAATAATTAAAATCAATGGTCGATGCCATCCTACTACTAGTAACACTTGGGGCATAATGCGAACCATCAGTGTTGGAGCCACAGCACAACACTTGGTGTCTAGTTTATCCTTCCAAGGTGCAAGGGCTTCGTCGACACATCCGACCCTTCCACATGTGACTGTTTTAGGACGACTATTACTTTTCTTCTCGTGTTACGTGCTACATCTGTCTCGAGAACAAAAGTGGCATAGATGAGGCTAAACGTATCAATGCATAGACAAGAGTTGTCTTAGCTGCCTCATACCCAAGAGTTGTGCTCTTCTCACAATTGACAATCGTTGTCAGTCCGCTTGAACCCCTTGCTAATGTTGCGTGCTACAGCTGCCTTTAGAAAGAGCTTCTAACTGGATTCTCATTCCTTGTTACAATTACTGTAATGGGTCATTAATTAAATAAGTAAATATACATCGAAAATTCTAATTAAAATCATTGCTTATATAATAGATGTCTAAGGAAAACAATTCCTCCATTCTCAAGTCTGTACTTGAGAAAGAAAATTGAATAACACCAACTTTCTCAATGGCACCGCAATCTGAGAATAGTTCTCAAGATGGCGAAAAGCTATGTATCTTAGATGGCGCAGTCCCTACCGAGCCTGAAAGTATCACTACTACTGCTCGCAAGGCACTGGAAAAACATAACGAGGATGCCGTTGAGGTAGCCTACCTTATGCAAAGCCGCTGTGTCTCCTGAACTTCAGAAGAACATGGAAGATAAAGATACTTATGACATGATCTAGCAACTAAAAGGCATGTTTCAGAAACAAGCCTAACAGGAGCGATATGACACTATGAAACAGCTCATAAGCTGTAAAATGCTGGAAGGATCATGTTTCAGTACTCATGTGCCTAAGATGAAATGATACATTGACCAAATGAACAAACTTGGTTATCCCTGCAAAGAGAAATTGCAGCGGACTTCATCTTGAATTCTTTCCCTAGCTCATATGACCAGTTCGTTATGAACTATGAGATGAATACGTGGGTGAAGACTGTGCCTGAGCTACGTGGTATGCTTAAAACGGCCAAGATGAACATACCACATAAAACCAACCAAGTTCTAATGGTCAAGACTGGTGGTGTTAAGAAGCCCAACAACAAGAAAATAGATCATAAGAGCAAAGGCAAGAGAAAGGTTGTTGTTGCTGCCAGAAATGTCACCAACAACAAGTATGTTGTAAAACCACACCCTCCTAAGGTCATCTGTCTTTGAATGCAACCAAATGGGGCACTAAAAGAAACTGCCCACAATATCTAGCTAAGCTGAAAATGAACAAGGCCAATAACATTAACACTTCTTCTAGTATTCTCATTTATGTTATTGAACTTTTCACTGTTTCTAGCAACACATGGGTATTTCATACCAGATGTGGTTATCATAGCGTTAATGTCTTTCAAGAACTTGAAAAGTGGAAGAAATTGAAACAAGGCGACCTGGAATTCATAGTTGATAATGGAAAGAGAGTTCCAGTTCTGGCAACTGGAACATTTTGTTTTTCATGTCCTTCTGGCCTTATAGTTACTTTAAATAACTGTTTGTTTACATCCAGTTTAACCAGAAACACTATTTCAGTTTCTTCACTGTTTGAACAAGGATTCAAGTACGTTGTAATGGAATTTCTATTTCTACCTACTTGAAGATTGTCTTTTATTTTGAGGCTAGACCTCGAAGTGGTATTGATGTTCAAATAAATAATAACATATATCATCTTTCTAAACGTAACAAAGCTGGTATAAATGAAACGTAATTTTGGCATTGTAGACTTGGCCACATAAGTAAGACACGCATAAAATAGGTCCAGTCTGAGGAGATTCTTGAATCCGCTAGATAGGACTCCTTTGATGATTGTGAATCTTGCTTAGCTGGAAAACTCACAAAGCACCCCTTCACCGGTGTTGGTTAACGGGCCAATGGTCTTCTAGTACTCACTCACACTAATGTATGTGGCCCTTTCAGAACCACGACTAGAAACCATGAAGGATACTTCGTTACTTTTATCGACGAGTATAGTCGATATGCTTGTGTCTATCTTATGAAGACTAAGCACGAAACTTTGAAAAGTTCAAAAGTTTCAAAACGAAGTAGTAAACCAGCTTGCTAGAAAGATAAAAGTACTTCGATAAGATCGAGGTGTTGAATACCTCAGCTTAGAATTTCTCAATCATCTAAAGGAACGTGGAATAGTTTCACAACCCACTCCACCTGGCACACCCCACTTAATGGCGTGAGTGAAAGGAGAAATCGAACCCTAATTAATACGGTTCGATCGATGATGTGTAGAAATAACTTGCCTCACTTATTTTAAGGTCATGCTCTTATGATCGCTGCCCGCATTGTCAGTTCTGCTCCGACTAAGAAGGTAAACAAAACACCATATGAGATATGGCATGGGCGTAACCCGATTTGGAATACCTTAGAGTATGGGGATATTAAGCATACATCACAAGTGATTCTGATGATAAGCCCGATCCTCGAGGCGAAAAGTAGTTTTCGTCAGATACTAAAAAAGGAGGATATTATTTCTACCATCCTAATGTAAATGTGATTTCCATCAAACGGAAGGGGCACTTTCTCGAGGAAAAACTCCTTAATCGAGAAAATGGAAATAATATTGTTGGTCTTGAAGAAATTTGAGAACCACAAACAACCGCTAATGACGTCGAACCGTCTGATCAACAAGTAGTTGTTGCCTATGAATCAGACATAAACACAAATGTTCGCAGAAGTATGAGAATTCGCAAAGAACCTGATAGATACCTTTGGCATCTAAATGGTCCCGAAGTCTTATTAGTAGCTGAGTCTAATGACGAACCTGCTAACTACAAATCTGCTATCTCAGATCCAGAATCTGGGAAATGGCAAGAAGCCATGAATGTCGAGATGCAATCTATGCATAACAATCAAGTATGGGACTTGGTTAAGCTACCCCCCCCCCCCGATTGTCGAGCAGTAGGGAGCAAATGGATTTTCAAGAGAAAAATGGATATGCATGGAAATGTCCACACCTATAAATCACGGCTAGTTGTGAAGGGTTTCACTCAAACTCAAGGTATTGACTTTGATGAGACCTTCTCGTCCGTTGCTATGATTAAATCAATTAGGATATTCCTTTCCATTGTTACGTACTATGATTACGAAATATGGCAAGTGGATGTCAAAACCCCTTTTCTTAATGGACATCTCTCTAAAGATGTCTATATGGTTCAGCCTGAAGGTTTTGTCGATCCAAAATATCCAACTAAGGTGTGCAAACTAAATAAGTCCATTTATGGACTCAAGCAAGCATCTCATGGCTGGAATCTTCGTTTTGACCAGAAGATCAAAGAGTTTGGTTTTGTCAAGAATGCAGATGAGCCTTGTGTTCACAGAAAGGCTAGTGGGAGCACCATATCATTCCTCATCTTGTATGCGGATGATATATTAATAATTGGAAACAACATCCCTATGCTTAACGAGGTTAAACACTGATTGGGATCTTGCTTCGTAATGAAAGATCTTCGAGAAGCTGCTTACATTCTGGAATCAAGATCTATAAAGATAGATCTAAGCAGCTTTTAGGGCTAAGTCAAAGTACTTACATAGATGAAATGATGACACGCTTCAAAATGGAAAACTCCAAGAAAGGAGGTGTTCCTATGACTAAAGGAACCGTGTTGAACAAATCGCAACTCCTTTAACGGACATTGAAATTAAGAAAATGGAAGCATTTTCATATGCTTCAGCGATTGGTTCTATCATGTATGCTGTGTTATGTACTAGACCTGACGACGAACATTCTGAGGTACTCGAGAAGAACCAAAGATATGTTCTTGATGATTGGAGGAGTGGAAGAAGAGCTCACTGTAAGGTGTTACACTGATGCTAGCTTCCAAAGTGACCGAGGTGATGCTCGCTCACAATCAGGATTCGTATTCACTCTCAATGGAGGAGCTGTTTGTTGGAAAAGCTCCAAACAGAGTGTAGTGGCGGATTTAACCACTGAATCCGAATATATTGCTGCATCGGATGCTGCAAAAGAAGTTGCTTGGATGAAGGAGTTCATCACCGACCTTAATGTGGTTTCGAATATTCAAAACCAATCGAGGTGTCCTGTGATAACACAGAAGCTATTGCTCAAACCAAGGAGCCTATATCTCATCATAGGGCCAAGCACATTCTAAGAAAGTTCCACTATATATGGGAAATACTAGAACAAGGAGACATCTTAATAAGCAAATTAGACACAGATCAAAACCTAGCAGACCGGTTCTATAAACCGATGACTCAGGACAAGCACGACCAACATAGGAATGCTATCGGTCTTAGATTTGCTAGCCATTTGTTTTGATATAGTATTTGGATGTACGAACATTCAAACAGTTGTACCTTTTGAATTCACCTTTGATTTACTGGTTAAATGCAAAGCTTGAATCTTACAACTGTGTTCGATTTTAATACGTTTAAATCCATGAATCTTGTATTCTAAATTATCCGTAGTCGGTCAGACTCGTGGGAACTATTCTGAATTAAGAATATTCTGACTTTGGACTCAAGGAGTTGACTTCCAAACTCACAGACCTCATTACGAATGACGTCGGATGTAACTTGCATCAAATCATCTTCATGGATCTTGGTTATAAGATGTATTTGATTTTGGTATACGCATTTAGTATCCTATAACCTGAGATACATACTAGAACTCTCGTTTAGTAAAGACTATTCTTTGATCGGTGTCAACCGCTGTCGAGTAACTGCCAGTCATAAAGGAATTGGTTGGGAATAGCTCTGAAGTTCAGCGGGAGTTGTATGTAGTCAAGATGGGATTTTGTACTCTTACGTTATATGTAAAAATTAGACATCTGGGCGCCCTCGTTGATTCAAACTGGTTAAGTGTAAGGCCTTATCCAAACTTACTGTGTGTTTGATTGGACCACTTTGATTCTTGAACGAGAACGATAATGATTGAACGCCATATGAGATTGAACCTGATCCATGTTTCATTGTTCAATCGATGTCTTATACAGAAAGGATAGATGAGAACGATTACCATAAGTCTATTATCTTTGAATAGCAAGCCGTTGCTAAAGGGAAGATACCTTGGTTAGTGACTTTAAAGTGTCATGACCTGTTGGGGGCAGCTATGTGTAGCTAGAGCACCGCTGGCTGTCTGCGTTGAGATCTTATCAGAAACCGTCCAAGTGGGAGCTGTTGGATATTTATGTCCGGTTCGATAAGTCAACGCTGCCGACCGGGTCTTGACCCGTAATAGTTACACTGTGGGCAACGAACTTAAATCCACTTAACTAGTTTAACTTGTAATTACGAGCAATATGCGAAACGCATCATAATAATATTTATGATCATAAGTGGGATTATTTCATTGTTGCGGGTATTAACTGAGAGGCGGGTGCATTGACCGGGCGAGACGGGTATACTTGCTACGCCACTTACCGCACATGCAAGGGACCTCCAACACTTGGCACACATGCATTAAGTCCACCAATTAGAATGCATGCATTATGCCCATCAATTGGAATGCATGCATTATGTCCACCAATTGGAATGCATGCATTATGTCCACCAATAAGAATCCATGCAAAGGATCTCCATGTGCTATAAAAGGGGGTGTTGGGTCTTGCTTTGAGAAGTTGCAAGAACTTGGAGAAAGTAAGAAGCAAAAGTCTCACAACACACACACACCCACAACCGGCCAGCACCGCCGCCGCCAGCCAGCTCGCCGCCGCCACCGCCGCCGGGCTACCCTGCCGCCGCCGCTGTTCCCGGTCCCGGTCACCGCTGCCACGTGCACCGCCGGCCACCACCGCCGCTACTCGACCCGTTCCCGTGTTTCGCTAGTTCGTTAACTAGCACTTGTTCGTTGAACCTCGGTGTCTCGACCGGTTAGTCACTAACCGAGGTATATCTTTCTCATTGGTAGTTAGATGTTTTTATTGCTGTACTCGCATTTGTATGTAACCGGATCCTGTCGGATTTCATTTATTGTTGATCACTTGTTTATTTCCGCTGCGTTTTTATTAATTAACTCGCTTGATTAACTAACTATTATTTGTTGAACTGGGTTTTGATAAATAAAACTGATAAATGATCACCATGGAAACCCATTACCAGGATCAGAATTATGTTATGAAAAGATGCGCCTGGGTGCCGAATAAATGCAATATTTTCGTTTGGCCAGCGGTCCTTGACCGTATTCCGACAAGACAAGCATTGGTGAGAAGAAATATCAATTTAGAGACGGATATTTGTGCTCTTTGCGGTGAGGTTCAAGAATCGGTAGACCACATTTTCACGGCCTGTGAAGTTGCGTTACGTGCGTGGAATCGGATGAGCGTTTTGGCCAAACTGCCTCCAATATTCGCCTTCACGTTCAGGGATTTGCTTGTGTATTATAAAGTTTGGGGTGGGGATAATAGGGCTAAAGTGATTGTTCACGGGCTTATTATTGTGACATGTTGGTGCATCTGGATAGCTAGAAACGCAAAGATTTTTTCTAGTGATAGAGGTGAGAGTGAAGAGATTTTTGGGGATGTGAGGGCCTTGGGTTTTTTATGGCTTAAATGTAGATCTAAACATAGTAGCATAGTCTGGATCGAATGGTGTAAATTTCCTTTGTATATGTTGTAGTTGGTGTGGCTCGGCCCTGCGATTTTGGCGGGTTGGCCGGTTGTGTTTTTAATGAAGTTTACCTTTAAAAAAAAGGTATCTTAATATGTTTAATCACAGATGTTAGTATGATAAAATATCAAATACAAATACCGTTATCATACAAAATGTATGAATAGGGTGAAATGTAAAAAAAAACACAGTGGCATTTTTGTAATTATTTACTCGTAGAGTAATTATCAAAATTACTCTACAAATGATCTTGTACGGTAATTTCAATTTTCTAGAATAATTTTGTAAAATGTTCTTGTAGCGTAATTTTGATATTGTAGAGTTATTTTGTAGAGTATCATAATTACCCTACAAATGATCTTGTATGATAATTTTGATCTTGTAAGGTAATGTGGTAGAGTAATTTGAATTTGTATGTTGTTTGATAAAGTTACAGGGTAATTTTCATACACTTATAGAGTAATTTTGATGCAGAGTAATTTTGATACATTTGTAGAGTAATTTGATAATTACCCTACAAGATCGAAATTACTATACAAGATCATTTGTAGAGTAATTTTAATAATTACCATACGAGCAAATAATTACGAAAATTACGTTTTTTTCCATGCATTTTGTACTTTTTGTATGATAAGACACTTTGTATGTGAACATAACCCATATTATTATTATAATTTTCAATTTTATAGCAAATGGCTTTGTGTTATTTTTTCATTATTGACGGTAATTAAAAAAAAATTGTTGGTCTAATCGGTAAAATTGTTACTCTTACGGAAAAACATAGGTGACAAATTGATCGTGTTGGGTAAGGATTTTGAATATAAGTTGATCAGAACAAAAAAATACAACACCATTTTAGTTTGTTGTTTCAGTAATAAATGGAAGTTTTCGTGTTGCCTGTCAAAAAAAAACATTTAAGGTTAAGTTTTGATACAAAACAATTTTAATGTTCTAATAATTTTGATACATTTTAGATAGGTTTCACCCATTATCGAATTAGTTAATACTTTTGTAACAAAAATTAAAATGATTTTTTATTTTGATAAAAATCATTTAGGGATCAAGCATGATGTATAGCAAAAAGTTAAATAAAATGATTATTGATTTTAATAAAATACTTTCAGGGATCACACATTAACAGAATGTTGGATTTATCATTTTCATATTATGCCGGGGCGGATCTATATTAATGTCAGGGGTTGCCTGTAATACCCCTCAACTTTTTTGCCGTAGTGTAATTTTCTTTTTTATCTCTGTTTTATTTATCAGGATTACTTCTACATAAATATTAGGATACCCGAATGTGGTGGAGAAGATAAAATGAAATCAAATCAAATTTTCAAATCGACAAAAACAAATATTTCCGGTTAACCGGAAGTTGCAGCGGCGTAGTTAAAGTATTGAAGAAGATGAACCTATATATTAATTAATTAATATAACAAGCATCGAAACTTGAATGAAAAAGGGACTGCAAAAGTAAAAAGTAGCTCTCTCGATGGTCAAACTTATTTAATATCTAATTCTTATTTTATTTAATTGATAGTAAAGCAATTTTTTTACTTTGTTGTTTAACAGACATTTTATTAAATAACATTTAAAGTTTCATAGGTAACTACTTGATAACATTTTTATGTGTTGTACACCTGTTATTAAAAAAGTATAAGTAACATATGTTTTAAAATGTAGTAAATAAAATTATATTTGGATCTTAATTGTTTTTATTTTCCCACTTTAGAGAGTGACACCATATTAAAAGGTATGTATTAAGAAATGTTGATTAACAATTTTTCTTTCAAAATAGTTTCACAAAACTTATCTTAAAATTTATATTATAATTTCTAAATCTTATTACATGACAATTTAATAATTTTTTTATTCAACTCATCTAATATACGAGTTTGTAACCTAGTAAATTACATATACATATATACTAGGCGTACAGGGCCCCTAAGGCTCTCGAATTCTTAGAGATGATCCTAGGCTAAAGAAAGTTTTAGAGCCCACTTTTCCTAGACACATAGGACCCTTAAAAGCCGTTGTAGTTAAAAATAATTAGGATACCTCTAAATTTCTTTTCTAGTTCCGCCAATGATATTATGTTCGGTTATGTTAAGTTAGGTCATGTTATTTTATTACATATATTATACAGTGTGTATGTATTTAATAATAATAATAATAATAATTATAATAATAATAATAAATATCCAAATAAAAAGGAAAATGACAATGATTAATAATGACACAGAGACATAAAAAATTAAAGAGATTTATAGGATTACGTGGTGCATTCATGCATAACGTGTGTTGGTATAGCCAAAACACATGGAGAGTGATAAAAAAGGATTTAAATATGAAAGTAATAACAAAAAGCATTAAAAATGACCAAGAGATGGAAGCGTTCATTTAGATTTGATCTTCTCTACCCAAATAGTTTCTCTCACCACACACCACCCTTACTCCCGCCGATCTACTCCCTCCCACCATCATACCATCGTTTTCTTTGTTTTTTCTCTACTCCTCTCCCTACATCCTCTGTTTTATTTTCTTTATGGTGTAACATCCGTCAAGACAGGTTCTAAAAATCCGACCCGTTTTAAAAATCGGGTGCCAAGTCTCGTAAATTGGGTTACCTTTTCGCAAAATAATTAATTTACTTATCTATGTTATTTAACCATTTATTTATTTAATTCCATTTAATAACATATTTATACTAATGTAATTATTTAAAAGTTAAATTATATAATAAACCGACTCAAATCCGTTATCTTTTACAAAGCAAACACTTAACTAGGTTGGTTTCGGTATAAATATATTAATAATATTTAATAAACCAAATAAACAAGGCAGTGCAGTAGTATTGTCAAGGTTGTTGTTAAATGTACAACCCGGAGGTCTCGTGTTTGACCCGGACCCATAGGGGTTTTTTTCTTTTTATATTTATTTTTTACTTAATTAATTATAGTTACTTTATAACTTATTTTTATTATTAAATTTGTTAAATTATTTTGAGTTGAGTATGTTAAAAAATGAAAGCTTAATACAAATTATATATATATATATATACACACATACATATATCGGACTGTTAGCGGTTTTTGTTGTTTTTATTTTTTATTTTTCTACTTAATTAATTATAATTACTTTATAATTGATTTTTGTTATTAAATTTATTAAATTATTTTGGGTTGAGTATGTTAAAAAAATGAAAGCTTAATACAAATTATATATATATATATACACACACATACATATATACATACACAATAAGAACAGTTAAAATATCTATTTTTTATAAAATTTCGTCGGTTCTTAGTGTATCGAACAAAGCTAATATGTGTAATGCCCAAAAACTCGAATGTTTATATTCGCCATATGTTTCCATATGATAAAACATTAAATAAAATGACTAGGCTATTTAACCTAGTTAAATTTGTCACACCCCAACCGATGGCAGAAACATCGGGATGAGACAAACAAATTGCTCAAAACGTCATAATACTACTTTGCGACAATATTTAATAATTCAAAATTTTATTTCTACTAAATTGTTGTTACAATGATTCAAAAGGGAAAGTGTGACATGTTTCAAACGACAATACATGGAATCAAAATACAAGAAATTAAAGCTAGGTCTGTATCTAATCCACCCTAATATGTTTCTTCATCGGCATCAACTTAGTTTCCTGAAACATGTATTAAAGTAATATATATCAACAAAAAGTTGGCGAGCATACAAGTTTGGTACATAGCATAATAATGAAATAATTTGTCTCATATCCAACATGGCAACTTTGTATATAATTGTCATAACATACTAAACATGTGCTCTTATACGTCAATCCATAGTCTAACGCAATTGTGATTGCCCAACATTGTCATAAAACGGGTGTTTAATAGTTTACTTAACAATACCACAAGCATACGGGCGGGCGTTACTCCTATAACGCTATATTTGTTAAGGTTGGCTAGCAAAGTTAATGATCATACAACACAAGTCTAACATAGCATGCGATAATCAATTATATAAACAAGCATCATTTTATAGCGGATAGAATAAATATTTAAACGAGTTTTGTTGTGTTTTGTACATGTTGCACCCAAATATTAAAATAAAAACGGGATCGAGTATACTCACGGTTTTGCAAGCTTATCCGACTTTAATTCCGAGAGTGGTTGGGTTGATTATCTTAGAGCACCTTGTCCTTCTACAAGAAGTAACAAAGGCGTTTGAGTATTGGGAGTTAACGAGAGATTATAGATTCGGAGTTTAAATACTATTAAAATAGTGTTATGAAAATAATCATCTTGTACTCATTACACTTGTTCTTGACACTATAGAAACCTCAAGCGTTTGGTGTGTTTTTATGGATTCAAGACCCATTAACATCATAACAAGTGTATGGTCCTTAGATGACGTAACGAGTTTCTTAACAAGTAACTATGGAGTTATTATTAAGTCTTTGTCACATATATATATATATATATATATAGATTAGATACTTTAAGTCATAAATCAAGCATGAGGTAGGAGATCAAGGTCTCCATTTAGGCACCTCTTTGAGTCATAGATTTCATGCATGAGGTAGGAAGAACAAGCTTCCATTTAGGCACCTCGGATGTTCACCACTACACTTGTGTTATAACACAAGGAGGGTCATGAACTAAATAAGAACAACCTAAACTAATTAATTCATCAAGTAGTGTGTGGATTCAATGATGGATAGCCCAAGCTAGTCCAAATATCACACATTCATCAAGTTGAACTTGGACACTACTTGTGGGTGTAAACCCTAGCCGAAAACAGAAAGTTTGTGAGGTTTTAACCTCTAATTTGACATGTCCCAATCACTAGTAGTGTTGTAAGCATTACGACATAGGTTTGAGATGAGTTAGACTCAAGTTAAACAAGTTTAATAAAGTTGAGATGAAAACAGAAACAAACAGTCCACTTTGGAGCCTTTTTTGTGACATTCTAGGGCCTGATTTTCCTTGGAAAACCATTGGAGATGCGCACAAGATCAATCTAAGCAAGTGGGAAAAAGAATGGAAGGATTTCGTTGAGAAATGAGTGAGTTACACTCACTTTAGTAAAGATAGGTATTTCTGCTCGAACTTAGAACTTTCAGTTGATTAATGGAGGATTTGGGAGTGATTAGGAGGATTGTAAAGTGGAAAATGGTGTGGAATAGGCTGGTATATATAGGGGTTGAGTTGGGTTAAGTTGGTGGTGCTTTAATGGAGGAAGAAGGCCATTGGAGGTGAGTTGTGGTGTGGGATTCGTGCAAACCCGCGACCAAATTCAAACATGATGCCCGCTAGTAAGCCTTGCGGACCGTATGGGGTCTCCCATGCAGTCCGTAAGGATCTGGTCAGGGCAAACAAATTTTATTTTTTTGATTTTCTTAAATTGTAACACAATTATAAGTCATATAGTGATGTTTTAAGAATAAATAAAGGTTCCTAGGCCTATTTAACACATGTCAGAGGTGTCATAGGTATATTTTGAAATAAATCAAGTATAAATATCGTGTATAATTTTTTATTCAAACATGTATGACACATATTGCAAGCATATCAAGCGTTTACTCATATAGTGTATCAATTAGCATATAAGTAGAATCATGAACAGAATTAGGATATGTTTTCATTACGAATCAAGTCTCGAATGATGATTACAATAGAATGATAAATAAAAACGATTACAAGGGTTTCCAAAAATAGAATACGAAAAAGGCTTTCTAAATATAGAGAGTGTGAAAACGTTGGGCATTACAGTCTCCCATTCTTTAGGAAATTTCGTCCCGAAATTTAGAAAGATCTAACAAAGAGATGCGGATACTTGGTCTTCATATCACTTTCGAGTTCCCAAGTAAATTCGGCGCTGCGTTTTCCTTCCCACCTAACCTTGACGATAGGAATTCGACTACGCCTCAGTTGCTTGACTCCTCGGTCCATGATTTCGACCGGTTTTTCTACGAAGTGCAGAGCATCGTTGATTTGGAGATCTTTGAGTGGAACTTGAAGTCCTTCTTCAGCTAAACACTTTTTGAGGTTCGAAACATGAAAGACAGGGTGAACGTTGTTGAGTTCTTCAGGCAGGTCCAGTCGATACGCAACCTTACCAATTCTTTCGAGAATTTTGAAAGGACCTACGTAACGAGGTGCGAGTTACCCTTCTTGCTGAAACGAACTATACCCTTCCAAGGGGATACCTTGAGAAGTACTTGATCACCAACGTTGAATTCCAAAGGTTTGCGTCTTTTATCAGCGTAGCTCTTTTGGCAACTTCGAGCTTTGAGTAGGTTATCACGTATTTGCAAGATCTTGTCCGTGGTTTCTTGTATGAGTTCGAGACCAGTGAGTTGAGCTTCACCAATCTCGTGCCAACAGATAGGCAATCGACATTTTCGACCATATAATGCTTCAAATGGAGCCATTTGAATACTAGCGTGATAACTGTTGTTGTATGAGAATTCTACCAACGGTAAATGTGAATCCCAATTGCCACCAAAATCGATTACGCATGAACGAAGCATATCCTCTAGAGTTTGAATGGTACGCTCGATTTGACTGTCGGTTTGAGGGTGAAAGGCAGTACTAATATTAAGACGAGTACCAAGGGCGGTTTGAAACGTTTGCCAAAGACGGGAGGTAAAACGAGCGTCACGATCGGAAATGATGTCAATGGGGATACCATGACGACAGATAATCTCCTTCGTGTAGACACGAGCCAATTTATCAACTTTGTAATCTTCACGAATGGAGAGGAAGTGCGCGGACTTGGTTAAACGGTCGATAACGACCCAAATGCTGTCGTGACCAGAGGATGTTCAAGGAAGTTTCGTGATGAAGTCCATTGCGATACTCTCCCATTTCCAGACGGGTATTTCTGGTTGTTCAAGTAAGCCAGAGGGGCGTTGATGTTCGGCTTTCACCTTGGAACACGTGAGACATTTCGAGACATAAAGAGCGATATCCGTCTTCATGCCAGGCCACCAATAAGATGTACACAAGTCTTGGTACATCTTGTCGGCGCCAGGATGAATAGAGTATCGGGATTTGTGAGATTCCTTCATCAAGAAGTCACGAAGGTTGTCACGATTCGGGATCCAGACTCGATTGAGATAGTATAACATACCATTAGCTTTGGACGAAAGCTGTTCTTCAGCACCACACTTCATCTTGTTGTATAAGTTATTCTCGTTGATGGATGAGTGTTGGGCCTTACGAATTCGATCCTGAAGATTGCTTAGGATTTGGAAACAGTGGATACTCTTCGCATGAGGTTGATGACTTAGAGCGTCGACTACAACATTCGCTTTACCAGGATGATAGCGAATCTCGCAATGGTAGTCGTTTAATAATTCCACCCAACAACGTCGATGCATGTTGAGTTCCTTTTGATTGAAGATCTGTTGAAGGCTCTTATGGTCAGTGAAGACCACACACTTGGTACCATAAAGGTAGTGTCGCCATACCTTCAATGCAAAAACAACCGCACCAAGTTCAAGGTCGTGCGTAGTGTAGTTTTTCTCATGAATCTTGAGTTGTCTTGAAGCGTAAGCGATAACCTTGTCCCGTTGCATAGGAACGCAACCAAGGCCTCGGTTTGAAGCATCGCAATACACGAAAAATCATCATTTCCATCAGGAAGAGAGAGAATAGGAGCATTACAAAGCATGTCCTTGAGCGTTTGGAAAGACTCCTCTTGTTTGGGACCCTAAACAAAAGGTTTATCCTTTTGGGTCAAAGACGTGAGAGGAACGGCGACTTTTGAGAAGTTCAAAATAAAGCGACGATAATAACCGGCTAAACCAAGGAAGGAACGAATTTCCGAAGGAGATTTTGGAGCGATCCAATTCTTTACGGCTTTGATTTTTGTGGGATCAACGTGAATGCCTTTCTCGTTCACAACATGAGCGAGAAATTATACTTCGTTCAGCCAAAATTCACACTTGGAGAATTTGGCGTATAGTTTTTCACGTTGCAGAAGTTCAAGGATAAGATGGAGGTGTCGTTCGTGTTCGTTTTGAGTCTTGGAATAGATGAGAATATCGTCTATGAAAACGATCACAAAGTGATCCAAGTATAACTTAGACACCCGATTCATTAAGTCCATGAAGACCGCGGGTACATTCGTTAATCCGAATGGCAAAACTACAAATTCGTAGTGACTGTATCTAGTACGAAAGGAGTTTTTTGGGATATCTTCCTTGAGAACTCGAAGTTGATGGTAACTGGAACGAAGGTCGATCTTGGAAAAGCAAGTTGCGCTCAAAGAGGTCATCGATGCGGGGAAGAGGATAGCGGTTTTTGACGGTGAGTTTGTTGAGTTCACGATAATCGATACACATTCGAAACAAACCATCCTTCTTCTTGACAAATAAAACGGGAGCGCCCCAAGGAGAAGTACTAGGGCGTATAAAGCCTTTATCAAGAAGTTCTTGAAGTTGGCTCGATAGTTCTTGCATTTCCGAGGGTGCTAGACGGTAAGGAGATTTTGCGACAGGCGTAGCGCTAGGAATGAGGTCAATTCGGAAGTCAACAGAACGAGGAGGAGGAGGACCAGGAAGGTCTTCGGGGAAAACGTCGGGAAAATCACACACCACTGGGACATCACTTACGTCCTTTCCTTTGCCCTTTTCTTCCACAATGTGGGCTAAAAAGGCAAAGTACTCCTTACGTAAGTACTTGTTCGCTTGGGTGCATGACATGAGTTTGAGACCTTTTGAGGGTCTTTCTCTATAGATGTGCAAAGTGTCACCGGTGACAAGCGATTTCAGCATGGTTCTTACGAAGCCAATCCAAACCTACTATGATATCGAAACTACCCAATTGCATAGGTATAAGATCGATAGAGAACGCATGATTATTGAGGGTGAGAAAACAATCACGAAGAACGGAGTCGACGGTGATGGACTTGCCATTGGCAACTTCGACGGTGAAAGATTTTGGAAGCTTAGAGCGTGCACAGTTTAACATTGGTTCAAATTCTACGGATACAAACTTTTATCCGCACCAGTATCAAATAGTAAAGAAGCATATAAGCCATTGACAAGGAACGTACCGTTCACGACTTCATTGTCGTGTTGCGCCTGATTTGGATTGATATTGAAAGCGCGACCATGAGGAGCCTGTTGTTGTTGCTCTTGGTTGATCTGGGGACATTGAGGGCGAATGTGATATGGATCACCGCACTTGAAGTAAGCTAAGACGTTGTTGGTAGGTGCATGACGGTTTTGGTTTTGGGGAGGCTGCTGGTTTTGGTTGCCTTGTGGTGCAGGACCACTTCGGCAAGCAGCAGTTACATGCCCAAACCGATTGCAATTCGTGCAATGGCGGCATGCGACGTTGGCTGGGTGGTGGTGATGGCATATGGTACACTTGGGATGATTCCCAACGTACGGTTTTCTAGTTGGTTCTTGAGGGGGATTTGGGTTTGCAGCTGGTGTGATTGTGTTGCAACTTTGGTTTCAAAATTTTCGTTTCTTGCCATTGTTCTTTCGCGGTTGGGATTTGGGTTCACTAGGTTCGGTGGTTGGCATATTTGGTGGAGTTGGGTTTCTTATCGCGCACGCGGTTATCATTGATTTCAATGGCTAGGCGATAACATAACTCGATGTTATCAAGTCTTGAGGCTTGAATTGCGTCCCGTATGGCAGGAGGAAGGCCATTGAGGTATTTCCTAATGGCACGTGCAGGCGTGTTCACGAGGTGTGGAACGATAATGCTCAATTGTTTGAAACGAGTGGTGTAACAAGGTTATCGTCACCCGCTTGCTTGAGGTGCCAAAATTCATCCTCAAGTTTTTCTTGTTCATGGGGAGGACAAAACTCCAACATCATCATCTCCCTAACCTCGATCCAAGGGAGGGCATAGGCTTCTTTGTTAGAGCGGATGTTACGCTCGTTCGTCCACTACTCGAGAGCTCGAGATTGGAAGACGCCCGTTGTGCTTCGGGTTTTAGGTGCTCGGGACAATCACTGGATGAATGTCACCTCGATGCTCTCAAACCATTCGAGTATGGCGGTGACACCCTCATTGCCAGTGAATAGCTTAGGGTTGCAAGCGATAAAGTGCTTGTAGTTGAAAGAGGTAGGCTTAGGTTGGTCAGCTTTGGAGTTGACAGACGAGTTGGCGGCATTAGCGGTAACCTTGCTCACAATATCGGGAATCACTTGAGCCATTTGCTTGGCCATGAACGCAAGCATCTTCTTGCTTGAGTTCGACTTGGAGTTCCTTTTGGAGTTGGAAAAACGGTTGGAAGACATCTACAAGGGTGATGATAAAAGATGAGACTTGATCATAATGTTTTGAGAAAAGTCATTTGCATAATTTAGCATGTAACATGCAGCACATAGTTCAAATATTTTACATTGGCAAAATAAGAATTTACATGGTATAATCACAAATATTGACATAAAAGAGTGTAAATTTAGTTTGTTCACGAAGGATTATTGTTGTTTGAGATTGCGAGATAAGTGCAACTTGGGTAAATGAATCGAAGCTAGTAACGTTCAAGGTATAAAACACATTGAAATTGAATTAGCATAAAAGATAGGCTCAATAAAACATTGGAATGTTTCGGGTAGAGAAACGTCGACTATTCCAACGTGAATCGGAAATCCTTTCGAGTTAGGGAAACATGCTTTGTCCTAATAGGTGGAATACTCTCATCGGGAAGCGACTAACAGTATTCACCCTTCCAGTTACTACATGTACCTAGTCGATCAAAAATTCAAGACTTTGGCGAGATTGAAAATCGAGGAATGGGACTAGTTAACAAGGTGCGGGTTTCACCCCTAACTTGATAACATCGTACCCTAAATGTGGTTGGTACTTACCAAACGAGGAGCAAATTCTGACTCGTTGGTAAGGGTCCACTAGAGTTTGAAATCGAAGTTTCCATCAAGATGTGGATATCACTCCTAGCTTGATGGCGTTACTTCGTGTAAAAAATCATAATCGCGGAGTGAGGGATTTCACCAAAAATTGCGGGCCATTGGGCGTATCTTGGTGTAATTCGTCTCGTTGATGTAATAAGAGTGTCTTCAAGTGTGTAATTTGTGTAAGATGTCTTAGGAAAGTCACATTGTATGTTTAAGAAAAAAGAAGAGATAGAAGCAAAGTAGGGAGAATTAACATTTTTAAGCATGAATAAAGAATGGTCAAAAATCGGCCACTTAAACTATAGACTAGGTCAAGAGCATGCCATTTTTTCCTAATTCCCTATAGTTATGGCTCTGATACCAATCTGTCACACCCCAACTGGTGGCGGAAACATCGGGATGAGACGAACAAATTGCTCAAAACGTCATAATACTACTTTGCGACAATATTTAATAATTCAAAATTTCATTTCTACTAAATTGTTGTTACAATGGTTCAAAAGGGAAAGTGCGACATGTTTCAAACGACAATACAACATGGAATCAAAATACAAGAAATTAAAACTAGGTGTGTATCTAATCCACCCTAATATGTTTCTTCATCGGCATCAACTTAGTTTCCTGCAACATGTATTAAAGTAATATATATCAACAAAAAGTTGGCGAGCATACAAGTTTGGTACATAGCATAATAATGAAATAATTTATCTCATATCCAACATGGCAACATTGTATATAAATGTCATAACATACTAAACATGTGCTCTTATATGTCAATCCATAGTCTAACGCAATTGTGATTACCCAACATTGTCATAAAACAGGTGTCTAATAGTTTACTTAACAATACCACAAGCATACGGGCATGCGTTACTCCAATAGCGCTATATTTGTTAAGGTTGGCTAGCAAAGTTAATGATCATACAACACAAGTCTAACATAGCATGCGATAATCAAGTATATAAACAAGCATCATGTTATAGCGGATAAGGTAAATATTTAAACGAGTTTTGTTGTGTTTTGTACATGTTGCACCCAAATATTAAAATAAAAACGAGATCAAGTATACTCATGGTTTTGCAAGCTTATCCGACTTGAATTCCGAGAGTGGTTGGGTTGATTATCTTAGAGCACCTTGTCCTTCTACAAGAAGTAACAAAGGCGTTTGAGTATTGGGAGTTAACGAGAGATTATAGATTCGGAGTTTAAATACTATTAAAATAGTGTTATGAAAATAATCATCTTGTACTCATTACACTTGTTCTTGACACTATAGAAACCTCAAGCGTTTGGTGTGTTTTTATGGATTCAAGACCCATTAGCATCATAACAAGTGTATGGTCCTTAGATGACGTAACGAGTTTCTTAACAAGTAACTATGGAGTTATTATTAAGTCTTTGTCACACACACACATATATATACATATATATATATATATATATATATATATATATATATATATATATATATATATATATATATATATATATATATAATATATATATATATTTAGATTAGATACTTTAAGTCATAAATCAAGCATGAGGTAGGAGATCAAGGTCTCCATTTAGACACCTCTTTGAGTCATAGATTTCATGCATGAGGTAGGAAGAACAAGCTTCCATTTAGGCACCTCGGATGTTCACCACTACACTTGTGTTATAACACAAGGAGGGTCATGAACTAAATAAGAACAACAACCTAAACTAATGAAATCATCAAGTAGTGTGTGGATTCAATGATGGATAGCCCAAGCTAGTCCAAATATCACACATTCATCAAGTTTAACTTGGACACTACTTGTGGGTGTAAACCCTAGCCGAAAACAGAAAGTTTGTGAGGTTTTAACCTCTAATTTGACATGTCTCAACCTTGTTTTTAAGCCTAACCAACCACTAGTAGTGTTGTAAGCATTACGACATAGGTTTGAGATGAGTTAGACTCAAGTTAAACAAGTTTAATAAAGTTGAGATGAAAACAGAAACAAACCGTCCACTTTGGAGCCTTTTTCGTGACATTCTAGGGCCTAATTTTCCATGGAAAACCATTGGAGATGTGCACAAGATCAATCCAAGCAAGTGGGAAAAAGAATGTTAGAATTTCGTTGAGAAATGAGTGAGTTACACTTACTTTAGTAAAGATAGGTATTTCTGCTCGAACTTAGAACTTTCAGCTGATTAATGGAGGATTTGGGAGTGATTAGGAGGATTGTAAAGTGGAAAATGGTGTGGAATAGGCTGGTATATATAGGGGTTGAGTTGGGTTAAGTTGGTGGTGCTTTAATGGAGGAAGAAGGCCATTGGAGGTGAGTTGTGGTGTGGGATTCGTGCAAACCCGCGACCAAATTCAAACATGATGCCCGCCAGTAAGCCTTGCGGACCGTATGGGGTCTCCCATGCAGTCCGTAAGGACCTGGTCAGGGCAAACACATTTTATTTTTTTTTATTTTCTTAAATTGTAACACAATTATAAGTTATATAGTGATGTTTTAAGAATAAATAAAGGTTCCTAGGCCTATTTAACACATGTCAGAGGTGTCATAGGTATATTTTGAAATAATCGAGTATAAATATCGTGTATAATTATCGTTTCAAACATGTATGACACATATTGCAAGCGTATCAAGCGTTTACTCTATAGTGTATCAATTAGCATATAAGCAGAATATAATTGAGCTTAACATGAATAGAAATAGGATATGTTTTCATTACGAATCAAGTCTCGAATGATGATTACAATAGAATGATGAATACAAACGATTACAAGGGTTTCCAAAAATAGAATACGACAAAAGCTTTCTAAATATAGAAAGTGTGAAAACGGTGGGCGTCATAAAATTATTTAGTCAAAACAAGTAAGGATGAATTTGGTGGCAATTGTGATAGTGTAACAAACTAGAGGGACTAAACTTGGAAAATTGTGTTTAAGTATCCATTATACTAGAAAGTTTAGTGTGTAAGTTTGTGTTTGAGGTGTGTGTGTCGACACCCACAAGAAGGAGAAAGAGGAACCTTCAATTCAGCCCTTTTTGCCTGAATTGAAGATGGATTCAAGTTAAAATTCGTGTATGTACTTGAATTCTTGATCATCTAGCCCGGTAAATCACTTGGTAAGTTGTAGATTTTTATTTGATGATCTTTCTTGAAATAGGTTATGATCAAATCCGTGATTGGTATGAAACTAAGCATGATTATGTATTAAAAGCATCAAATAGAACTTATTTTGTATATAATTTCAAGTAAATTGATGTTTGAGATGAAAACCCACTAGTTGGGTGATGAAGATAACATGGGTGTTTCACCCATGTCCAAGTCTTGTTCAAATCATGATGTAGTGTGAGGTATTAGATGAATTCTTGTTAAATGGATTGAGTATTTTATAGAGTATGTATGATATTTGGTTATACTTGATGAATTAAAGCAAGTATTAGGAGAGTGGACATATGATACTTATGCTCAGATAGTAGTACGCATACCAAGTGTTTGATGTAATGCATAAGTGAGACTATTAGATGAGATTTGATGTAAACAACGAATGAATATGTATAGAATGTGGACATGATGTATTTAATAGTAGAATATCATGAGAAATATGTTCTTGATGAAATCCATGTGTGAATGTAGTTAATGAGTGATTGGGTAGAAGTATATTTTAAGAGTTGTGTTATATGCTTGAATGATGTCATGCACACATGTGGATTATTTGATCGTCTTAATTGCGATTTAAGAAGTAGATGGGGAGCGTATGAGAATCCTAGAAAAGAGTACATTCGAATGATGTTGGTGTTAGTTATGAAGTGATGGAAATACTAGTGTGATGGAACGGATTATGTATGTGTATGAGTATATAACTACATGACCATGTAGGAGTATATGTCATATTATATGAGAATGAAATGCATATGATGTTAATACTATTGTATACTATTTTAGGATGGTTTCATGTTCATAATTTGAAAGTATATAAGTAGGATAGTTGACTTTTGAAAGTCAACAATGTATGAATATCATGGATTGGCCTTTGGACATGATTTTTAGAGTAAAGAGAGTTAATGTATTATGTGCTAGATGATTTATGTGTTATGCATGATGATAATTGAGTTGTGTGAATGTGGAACAAGGTGATTATTAGTATATGTCTTATGTATGCGGTAGTTTCCTAATGCAAGACAAGCATGTATGAAAGGAATGAATATGAATGTTTGTATGAATGATTATATATGCTAACCATGATATGAATGTGGTGACATAACGAATAGAAGTCATGCCGAGATGGACTCAAGCACGAAAGGCTAACGGGTCAAGAAGAGGCAAGGAAACAGATACGAATACGAACACATAAGGTAAGTGATTTCCGAACTAAATTTATTATTTTGAATGAGTTTTGATTGCAAAAAAAAAGATGGGAATCGTGAAAGGATGGGTGAGTAATGGTAGAACGAAAGTAAGTTCTTATACTTACAAATACTAGTAGTTTACAATGTTTAAGTTAAGTTTATAAATTCGTATTATGTTAAATGAAAGTACATGGAAGTTCGATTTATACATAAAGCTTTGAATTCCTTGTTAATGCCTGTCGTAGCCTACGACTAGCATACTGACAGGGTGAGATGAACGTCTGGGTTATGACAATTCATCTGGGTTAATTGAGTCACGACTGATAACCCAGATGACCAGGTAACTCGTCTAGGTTATGCCTGATAACCCAGATGACCTGGTAACTCGTCTGCGTTATGCCTGATAACCCATATGACCAGGTAACTCGTCTGGGTTATGCCTCAATAACTGACAACCAAGACATAGATTTAACAAGTCTGGGTTACAGAACTTGACCATACTGAGTGGATTATTAGTATCACGTTCGATGAAAGGTTTGATTTCGTTAGTTATATGATAATTAACTAAAGAGTGTACCCCAAACTCATTAAAGAGTGTTTATGAGGTACGCGTAAGAATGGGGTGTGTATGCAAGTATGTGTGAGAGCGAAATAAATATGTAGGAATGTATGAATAGATTAATTGTATGTTAGTAGATAGAACCCATTTGTAAACACGAATAGAAATGAGTATGCACGTAGGTTGGTGTGTACGAGACTTATATGTATAGTAGTTTGCGACTAAGAATTGTTAGTGTGAATATGTGGGAATGTAAGTTGTATGTAAGAGTTTGGATAGAGGGTAGGTGTATGAAGTAGGATTTATCATACTTGAAAGAGTTGGATTAGATAATACGTATGCGTATTATTAAACCATATGTATTCGAATGAGCGAGACTTGTATGTATGTATGTATGTGTGTATGTATGTATGTATGTATGTATGTGTGTGTGTGTATGTATGTATGTATGTATGTATGTATGTATGTATGTATGTATGTATGTATGTATGTATGTATGTATGTATGTATGTATGTATGTATGTATGTATGTATGTATGTATGTATGTATGTATGGTGTAAATATACATGAGTATTAACGATGCTAACTGGGTTGCCTTTGAGAATGAAATGAAATTCATGTACATTATCTTTGACTTATTGAAGGTTAAACACCGAGATAAAATGCGTGGATTCAGAAAGATGATCGAATGGAATGTATATGAGGATAGAATGTGACGTGATCCTATAATTATGAATCTTAGATTATATATATAATGTCACCAAGTACTAATGATGTGAATGTATGTAGTGAATGCAGGTTGTACAGAATCACATATCATCATCACGAGGTGTAAGCTGTCGAAGATCGAGTGATAAGATAGATTGTACGGGAATGTGTGATTATGAAATTTAGTAAACATAAGTTATGTTTTATTTCCTAAATAAGAACGAAGAATGTATGTATTGTAAAAGAGTTGTATTAAAATATACTTTTAAGTATGTTAAGACGTTTATAAAGAAAGAAATTTTAAGGCTTGTATTCCGTTGTGTCTTTATGGTTAAAAACGTGTTAGGGTCTTACAATATGTAAGATAAATTTCAATTTAAATAAATTATTCGCAATGGTATAATGTCGGAAAAGCTCCTAACCTTCCAAGAGGTGATGTATCTCCGATCTCACCCAGATCTCTCGAGGTCTATGAAACCATGGTGACACAAGACGTACCTTGCGAATAATAAAATCTAAAATAATCAATTGATATAATAAATTTTGTTTTTGTGTAGTATTTTTAGTGTTACGTATTTAATTGTTTTAGGGTAGTTTTCACCATCTAAAGTTTCCTCTTCTACCGTGCGTTACTTTCAACGAATCGCAAAATGTAGCCCATGAGATGGTGTTCCCAATTCCCCTTTTTAAAATATTTTGGGTGTATTATGTGTCATAACGGATTTATTTATTACTTCAAGTTCTCATTATTCAACTACATGCAAGTTCAATTGTGTGATTATGTGGTAGTTATTATTTGTTCAATGTTTGCATTACTAACCATTGTTACTAATCATTATCGCTAATAAGCATTCATATGGATCCATCAGGCTGACTAGGTTCCCCATGACCATGGGTTGTAGCCTAGTATCACCACAACATTTAGATTCGCTCGTTGATGGGCTTGAGTCTCATATTTACAGTTTTATTTTATTTATTATGTTTACTTCAGATTCACATCATCGTGTTGGGTATGTTGTATTTAGTTGTTATTATTAGTTTTGTTTACCATTTAATTATCGTCGAATCGTATGCTAACCTTTTAAATCAGTTAAATAAAACTAAACAGTTTTTATTTAAAACAATAGATTTACTCACCAATTTCTGTAGACCCAAAAAACTACTTTTACACATGATACATGTGAACAGGTTTGAAGAAGTTGGCGATGACACGTAGGGATGAGGCCTTAGAGAATAAAACGGATACTATTATGTTATGTTTGTATTTCAATGATTATTTCAACTAATTGTATTGTGACAATGTTGAATTGATTATTAATAATATTAAACTTTAAATATCTTGTCATAAGCTGTGAGCAATCAATCATGCCCCGGTCACCTAAATCCGTTGCGGGTCGAGGTGTGACACATGGATTCCTCAAAAATTCACCCTGCCTCCACTATCTCCAACATCAAGAGTTTCAGCCCCATTACTATGGAGATGGAAACTGGTCAAAACGCTTCATGGTGTGAAGTTTACAAGACCCATTGTAGGGCGTTCCTTGTGATCGATCATCTATCCCCGAAACCACCTGTTGTCACTGCCCCATCCTCCATTTTTCCTCCAAGAGGCCAACAAATATTAATCTAAACAAACACCCGAAATCATGTGGGATCACCTAGATTCCACTGTCTTACAATGGATATATGGAACAATCTCAAACGGACTACTCCACACCATTCTCAAACCCAATACTACCGCTCATGAGGCATAGACAACCCTTGAAAATACTTTTCAAGAAAACAAGAGTTTGCTTGCTATCCATCTTCTCTACAAGTTCTCCAACACTCGCCTTAATGGCTTTCTGAATATCTTTGCTTATTGTTAACAATTAGAGGTTCTTGTCGATCGATTGGCAAATATTGGTTCTCCGGTTGAAAATGATAGGTTAGCTCTTTAACTAATCTCGGGTCTCAATGAGCAATATGAAAGGATTACAACAATTCTTCAATAACATGGTCCCCCTACATAGTTTCTGTAACCCTTATGCAAAAGTCCAAACTTTCAAAACCTTTTCTTTTAGAAGTAGTTCATTAACTAATACTTAAACATAACCAGTATAACGTGACATACACAACCGAGACAAGGATATAAGCTACACATACTCTAAATACCCTTTACATAACTTACATATAAGTTTTGAAGGGTTAGGTATGGCAAAAACATGCTTATTCGAGTCCATGAACTATTTACGACAAACTTTGAAAGTCTGCCAATTCTCGTATTTTGAATACGAACCTATTTACACATCCAAAAGTTTTTATAATCAATAAAATCTTGTATTTTATTGATGAGAATGCATAAATGTCAATCATTGCGCAATTTCGGTCATTTCGTGTTCGTTAAAGCGTTTTACGTAATTTTGTGAAACGCGTAACCGTACAACCGAACAAACCAACACCCACGACATTTCCGGGCAAAATCCCAGTTACATATTCCTTAACACCTTTATAGAGCCTAAAAATTATGTTAAAAGGGGTTAAAATTGTCAAAACGCGACGAAACAAGTCCAGCGGCCAAAGCAGTCAAAATGCCAAACTTCTGCCCCTGCCAGGTCCATACGGACCGTAAAGGAAATCCCATACGGTCCGTAAGGCCCCCCTCCTAGCACATCAGATTCTAGGTAGCAACTTGGCAGCTTCTTATGCAAAGCCTTGGGCTCCAAGTTCTCGAAATTGCCAGCTTCTAAACTTCATTTGACATGTGTTAACACCCTCCTAAGATCATGACACCTTGTTGGACACTTGGATTGATCCTATGAGTTCATGAACACTATAAATAGCAAGCCAAATCCACTATTTTCACTTTCTCATTTCCAACTTCTTTCTCCCACTCTCTTGGAGCTTGCTTCCATCTTTGGAGGCCTCCAACTCTAAGCTCTTTAGTGTTCTTAACACAAGTAAGTGCTCTTTCCTTAGTCTTGTTCATTATTTTAGCTTATTTTGAGCTAAAAGTTAAACAGTTAACTTTTTGTTTGACTTTCAGTTTTGACCATATTTGGTCAAATCAAAGTTCAATTGAACTTTGCAACATGATCGTAATCACGAAGGTTATAATCCCTAGCGATTGCACCTTCTGATTTCCATGTTTACTAGTCGAAGTGACGAGTCAAAGTTTCGGTCAAAGATGCGCATAATGTGCATTTTATGACGAAACCATTTTTGGGTATCAAAACACCAAGTTTTGGTACCAAATCAGTTTTATAAACTTAGTTAGGCATGTTTTGACATGCCTAACTCGTCACTTCTAGTTTAGTGCTTATTTAGGGCCGTAAGTCGAGCGGTCTTGACCACCGCTTTAACTTTCGAATCCGACCTGTTTGGTCAATCTTAAGATCTGATGAAACACATATATGTGGCCATAGTTGCATAGGGAATAACCTACAGAGGTCCTCTGTTTTCTTTGTTTTCTTCTTGTTCTTTCAAAATAATGGAAATAAATGTTATACCTTGTGGTCACGTCGTTTGGTAAGTGTTATGATAAGTCGTACTTATGTTCGTAAAAATGACCAAAATACCCTTTTTCGCATAAATTCATTTTAAGCATATGTAACCATAGTTTTGACATATAAAATGATGTTATAACATTTTCAAACATGTTTGGGCATTTAAGACTTATCATAGGACAGTTTAACCATCCGATCACGCGTTTACGCAAATGACACGTTAAAGTAGCGTAAACTACCTTAACGAGTCAAGTCGGGTCAAAAACACTTAGGATCACTTTCAAATCAGAATGTTAAGTTTATTAAATCATGCCATATGAGTTCCAACACTCATTTGATTTTAAAACTTCATTCTATCCAATCCTCTGATTTAAGTCCTGACGCACTAACATGGTTATCCGATATTAGGACACACTTGAATCCTTGATCTCTTGAGCTTTGTTTGATCATTTGAACAAGACTTATACGCAACCCCAAGTGAGTACATAGTCCCCTCTTTTACTTTTTTCAAATGTTTTGGGGTGATTCATATGTGCCTATCACTACTTTCCTGTTTTCATGACATTATACATGCTTTGATTACATAGTACATATAGTACATGATTTCTATTTCATTTTTGCTTCTTATGTTTACCTAGCATGCCTAGCACATTGATTTCAAATACATTTTGCTTCGTATGTTTACCTAGCATGCCTAGCACATTGATTTCAAATACACTTTTGCTTCGTATGTTTACCAAGCATGCCTAGCACATTGATTTCAAATACACTTTTGCTTCATATGTTTACCAAGCATACCTAGTACATGGTTTCAAAACATTTTTCATAACACGCTTACATTGTCAAGACATATTGGTGCGTTGAATATACGATGATACATTCATTAACATTGATCATGCCGACCGGTAGTATGTAATGGTACCATAGGATTGACAATCTCGTTCCCGCTTCCTAGGTTTGTTTGGAAGTGAACCCTAGGGAACGACAGAATCTGATGAACATTGATAGACCTTTGTCTTTATAAGGGTCTATCCGACAGTCAACAAGGCTTGAATGTATTAGCCAACAATCCTAATATATGTTTTTACAATAAAAGCAATGGTTTATAAGACATAAACTTTTAATATAAAGAAAACCTTTGTTTATTCAAAGACATTGTTTTAAACAAGACATTTTGGCTATTCAAGATATCATTTCCTATGGTTTAAGCAAAGACCTTTTGTTTACCATACAAGACATTGGTTTAACATGACATTTGATTTACATAAGACATTTTATATACATGACATTTGCTTGCACAAGACATTGTTTACACATAGCATTTGTTTATACAAGACATTGTTTTTAGTAAGTAACTTAGATAACGAGGCGTGTGTAATATGATAAAAGCATAGTGGATACGCCGCTGGTATTTCCTATATATAAGTGCTTTTATTATAATACACATCGCAGCGTTATCTAAATCATTTCGAACAAAAACAAAACATGACATCTTTTACACAATACACGACATCTTTTATATAAGACATATCATATTTTATACAAGTTACTCTCATTTGGTTATTTACTTAAGCATGCATCATTTCTTTTAATCATTTGATTTTCATATGATTTTATAAAAGAAACACTTTTATAATGATTCGTGGCTACTTTTGAAATAGTCAAACATTTCTTCAACAATCAAAGCCTTGAATCTTCATCACAAAACCTATGTTACTCACAGGCATTTTTATGCTGACGTTTTACTTTCACATATGTTTCAGGAGCTTATGTTTGACTGTGAGCACGCTTCACATAGGGCGGACTTAGGCCTTAGTGACTTTAAAAATTGTAAGACAATTATTGTACTTTGTTGTATTATTTACAAGACAATGTAAATAATTAACTCAATAAAACAAAACTTTATGAACCATGTGTTGTGAAGTTATAGTTCTATTACGTGACTTCCCGACGTTTCCGTCGTGGTTTGTTGTTTTACGCGGTCGGGGTGTGACAGAAAGATTGGTATCAGGGCCATGGTTATAGAGAATTAGGTTATTTGTAATGCTTCTGACCTAGACTATAACCTTCCTAGGACCCTAACGTGAGTTATCTTGCGTTTAGATTCTTAACACAATACCATCACCTATCCTTAGGTGATTACCAAAAACAAATCATAACACATCCTTGAAAGTCAAATTTTTCCAAAACTTCACAAGAAATCATCTATCCTTCGATGATTTTTTTTGGGCTTTATGCCTTCAAAGTTTTCAAAATCTCGTCAAAGTTTGGGCTTTAATAATGTGAACATGTGCAATTTAGAAGGGTGGATGCTCGTACCCTGAGTTTTCTGTCTAAGGTTAGAGTGTTCGTACAAATCCGCATCACCAGACCAGTCACCCTTACGTGCAATCTCTTGGCGTGAGTGTCCACTTATAGGCTAAAGCATGTCTTCGCGATACATTATAAAGACCCATTTACTTTGATTAGTCAATGTGTCGTTTGTTTGTTTTAAGTAACGAACAAATGATCCCAATCCTTATACTTCGTCAATATTTTTAACATTCAATTTTGACTTTCCTTTGTCAATCTAATTCGTTCTCTCTCATATTTCCCCTCTCTTTTAGAATGCCTCCTCGTCGCAACACTACTCATGACGTTGATATGGCGGCTATGATTGCTCGGCAAATAGTTGTTGTGCTTCCAAATCTCGTGACTCAAAAAGACAAAGGCAAGAACAACAATAACAACAACAATGCACCATGTAACTATAAACAATTTAACTCAGCTAAACCACTCAAGTTCAGTGGTTCTGAGGGAGCTACTGGGCTCCTACAATGGTTTGAGAGTCTCGAGAGCACATTCGGCCATGTTCAGTGTCCCAACGAGCACAAAGTAGAGTTTGCATCGAGTGTATTCCAAAAGAGAGCACTCACGTGATGAACGGAGTTATGAGAGATAGGGGTGCGGATGTTGCAATGGCTCAAACGTGGGAAGAGCTTCGAGCTCTTATGCTGAAGGAATTCTGCCCACGTCACGAGCAAAGGGCACTAGAGAATGAATTCCCCGATCTGAAACAAGATAGTGGAGAACATCATGCCTACACCGACCGTTATGAGGAGTTGAGCTTGTTATGTCCTACAATGGTTATGCCTTTGGATAAGGAAATCGAGAAGTACATTGATGGCCTTCCTGACCCAGTTCAGGATATAGTCACTGGTAGGAACCCCGCTACTGTTAGACAGGCTATCGAATTAGCTGCTACCCTAACTGAATCTCAAATCAGGAAAGGGAAATTGTTTCCAAAGGCGACAAGAAACAGGCAGCTAAAACCACACAAGAGAAACCCAAAGAAACCAAAGTTGGGCCTTCCAAGAAATCGACGAAGCGTAAGGCTTCATAAAACTTCGTTGTGGTTGCTCAACCCAACCAAGCTACTCCCAACCAACCAGCACAAACCCTGCTAGGAAACCATACAATGGAACCCCACCTCTGTGCAACCAATGTAACCTTCACCATCATGCCAGTGTCCGTTGTCGAAAATGCTTAAATTGTGGGCATTTTGGACATACGGCTAACGTTTGTCGAGTTGCTGCTACCCAAAACCAAGTTGTTAACAACCCCGCTTAGGGACGTGCTCTTAACGCTGGAGTTAACGAGCCTCGTGCCAACAACGATGCAGTTATAAACAACTAGGAGATTACGTTTCGATTTCTTTTGTCGTCCAAAACTCATATACACTTTTCGGTTATTTTGTAATGATATTAATATTCCTATATCATTTACAAACTGATATGATGTGTAATGTGCGTCTATATATCGATATACGGAGTTCTCGTTCTTTATAAAACTGAGCGACTCTTGTAATGCATATCATTTGCGATCACACATTCTTTACCAAACCTATGAACCCGTCCATCCGTGAACACGTACAGTCTTTATGGCTAGTGTGAAACACACGAGACGCACGCATTATTCCAATTGTTTAAACAAAGCATCTTTTTTTTGACCCTGTCCATAATCCACCACTTAGCAAGATGAGCTATGCGAACTATGCAACGAGTTAAAAAATTATGGGTGTACGCATAATTATGAAATTCGATGCATGGAAACCATAGTGAGTCCTGTTAAGTGTGATAACATAAAATCTAGAGTGACTAAATAACGGGACGAGTGTAATACAATAAGAACATGGTGGATATGTCGTTGGTACTTCCTATATATAAGTGTTCTTATTGTATTATCTGTCGTAGCGTTATCCAAATCACTTGAGAATGTTATGTTATCCTCGACCTATATGTGTTATGTTAGACGAGGATCCAAAATCATCTATATTTATTTCAACTTCTGACAAAGTGTCCACTGAGGAAAATGAATATCCATTCATTTTCACTTTTGAAGAAACACCCATTGGGAAATAAATAATCCATTCGTATTCCTTCATTTCCACTTCTGAAGAAATACCCACTGGGAAATGAATAATCTATTCATAATCTTTCATTTCCACTTCTGAGGAAGTATCCACAAAGGAAAATGTCACACCCCAACCGATAGCGGAAACATCCGGATGAGACGAACAAATCGTTCAAAAGCATCATAACACTATTGTGATAATATATTTAAATTCAATTTCATAAATGCTAAGAATTCAAGTACAATGTTTCAGATAAAGTAACATAGCATAACAAAACGTTTATTTAAGATGTGTTTCTAAAGTTCATCTTAACTTGTTTCTTCTCTCTATCTTGACTATCATCCTGCAACATGTATTAAAATATGATCAACAATAATGTTGAGCGAGTATACAAGTTTATTACATAGCATAATAGATAAAAAGTTTCAATACTCACATCCACCATGAAACAAATGATACAAGTTACATATATGTTGAAACGATGTCACATATGATAAAACCCAAGTTTCCATTGCGTTAAAATAGCTAATCTCAAAGAATAACGGGAGGTAACAAGTTTCACTTAACAATACCCCAAGACTCGTGGGCGGTGCATTACCCCTATAGCATATACGTAGTACCATAATTGTTAAGGCGGGCTCATATAGCCATAGAAAGTTTACATTGCATACAAGACTATCAAACATCAAATTGTTCATGTATAAATGTGGATAGAGTGTGCATAAACAAGTTTCAAGTGTCACGTGTTTTGATATAGTATACATGTTACACCCCAAAAGTGATAAAAACAAAAGGAGATCGAGTATACTCACATTGGTTGCGTTGCGATTTCTTGTAAGTAACGCACGAGTAAGATTGGGAAAATCCAAGAGATCGAACGAGAGCGATTAGCTAGATATGAAAAATTAACATATGTGAATGATCAAATTACACGAGGGTTATTGGAAATGTTACCGTTTATTGATTAGACTTTAACTAATTAATTATTTAGGTTAGATACGTCTAAATCTTAAATTATAATAACACGTCGTTAACAAGTTGAGTTTTGTAAGGAATTTTAATTAATTTAATGTTTTTATTATAATTAAGTCATTAATTATTTGATATTATTATTAACTTAAAGATTATAGTAAATTATAAAAAGAATTGAAGAAAACATGTTTTAAAAGGAAAGTAAATACAAAAGAAATGGTGGTGGCTGGGTTCGAACACAAGACCGCCGGTTTACCATGTTTCATACTAATCACTGGACTACTTAGTTTATTTGCATGAAATAAACTGTCATTCGTTTCTTTAGGATTCAGCTTTTAAAACAAAAGATAAAACAAATGCCATGAAAGTGAAATGATGAAAAGAAAGGTTTTTATTTTACTTGAATACCAAACATCATCATCTTCTTTACTGAAACAACTGTTATATATATTTGTAACTTTCAGTTCATGATCTCCTTAATAGTATATTTGCTTTCTATTGTTATTTTTAATTTAACATGATTCCATTTATATAACAGCCTAGCATCGAACTTTGGCATTAACATGATGTAATTCCATAGAATCATGCTAAGAGCCTAACATCGAACTTAAACATGAACATGAGATAAAGTATACCGAAACAAGACGGGAAAATCTCCGGCGAAGATACGAGTATGGGCATGAACCAGAAAGCATCACCCATCCATTGTTTAACATCATTTGTTTTAAAAAAAAAACATTTGTAAGGACTGAAAAAGAATACGGAAATGAATAGGAATTATACCGAAACAGTGGGGGCGGAGGATGTTTTCCGTCGGCTTCGCTTTTTCGGCGAACTTCGAAACAATGCGAACTCCGGTGTGGATACTTTCTCCGGCGACTTCCGGTGGACTGTAGATTCTCCGGTGAGTGCGAGAGGGTGTGTGAGGGTATACCAGATCAAACGAATGGATCGTCGGACCTCAGGCCGAGCTTCTTCTTCTCCGGCAGGTTTGACGTTTCCGGCGTGTTTTATGTTTCTCCGGCGAGTCTTGGCAACCGAGCGACACAGAGGAAGGGTTAGGGTGTGAGTTATGAGAGTGATTGAGGGTCAAAACGTGAGGTTGTGAGTTGAAGGTTGAGAGATGGGCAGTGGGTGTTCTTGAGAGGTGTTTGTGAGGTGAAAGGTCTTCGTTATTTATAGTCGATCGGTATTAATGATGGGTAATGAATCAATTACGATAATCAGTTATGTGAAAGAAAAGGGAGCTTTTGCTGTCTTCATTCGGTTCTCGCAGAAGCGTTTCGGCGGCAAGACAAGAAATCATGTTTTAAAGGTAACTGATAGATTTATAAAATTTGATTCGGTTTTAGTAGCGAATGACGGCATAGCCCAACCGGTTAAGTGTTTGTTGGTTAGCGGGGTTGTGCGGGTTCGAGTCCCGGCCACAGCCTTTATTTATTATTTTTCACCTACATAAGTCCTTATACTTGTAATTCTATTTTAAGTTTAGAAAAGACATAAAGGTCCCTTGACTAGTTAACCTTTGTTATTAATTAGTTAAATATGATTAATTCATTAACCGAGTTAACATATCTTAACTTAACAAAAGTTAAACCTCTAAATCTAATAAATGATTAATTAAAGGAACTAAATATTGGATAAATAACAGATGATTAAATAGATGTAAATAATTACGTAAATGACTAAATAAATAGTGTTGGAAAAATAATAAATAAATAACGCGAAAATACGAAGCGTTACAGATAATGAATTATCCATTCATTTTCACTTCTGAAGAAATGCCCACTGGGAAATGACTAATCTTTCATTTCCACTTCTGATGACTAATCTTTCATTTCCACTTCTGACGAAGTATCCACTGAGAAAAATGAATTATCCATTCATTTTCACTTTTGAAGAAACACCCATTGGGAAATGAATAATCCATTCATAAATCCTTCAATTCCACTTCTGACGAATTATCCATTCATTTTCGCTTCTGAAGAAATACCCACTGGGAAATGAATAATCCATTCATAATCCTTCATTTCCACTTCTGACGAAGTATCCACTGAGGAAAATGAATTATCCATTCATTTTCACTTTGAAGAAACACCCACCAGGAAATGAATAATCCATTCGTAATCCTTCATTTCCACTTCTGAAGAAGTAACCACTGAGGAAAATGAATAACCAATTCATTTTCACTTCTGGAAGAATATCCACTCGGAAATGAATAATCTATTCATAAATCTTTCATTTCCACCTTCTGAAGAAGCACCGACCGAGGTAATAAATAATCCATGTTTTCCCACTTCTGGAAGAACATCCACGGAGAAATGAAACACTAGCTAAATCCCTATAGAATCTTTCTATCTTAATAGTTAGATTCTTAAAGGGCGCTTAAAGTGCTACCTTTAAATCCTTGATTGGATTTCTAAGAATACTTTACAAGACACTGAAACAAAGAGCCAAATCCTTACAAGATCTTTCTATCTTAATAGTTGGATTCTTAAAGGATACTCGTAGTACTATTGATTTATATGGTTTTACCACAATCAATCCCTCATTCCCACTTCCTGCATATATTGAGGAAGTATCCACTAGGGAATGAGCGCCATACGTATAAACGATCCATTCCCACTTCCTGCATTTCTTGAGGAAGTATCCACTAGGGGAATGATAAAGTTATGCTTTACATGGAAATCCATGATGGGTCATTCTATGCAATTGGATAAAACCCTAGATTCCATTCAAGACAATTGCTTGACATGACTCATGCAAACAGTCTCCTACGGATATACTCCAGCTTTATGCAAACAGACTCCTACGGATAAATTTCGGGATGAAATTTCCTAAAGTAGGGGAGACTATAACCCTTGTGCAAAAGTCCAAACTTTCAAAACCTTTTCTTTTAGAAATAATTCGTTAACTAATACATAAACGTAACCAGTATAACGTGACATACACATCCGGGACAAGGACATAAGCTACACATACCCTAAATACCCTTTACATAACTTAGATATAAGTTTTGAAGGGTGTTAGGTATGGCAAAAACATGCTTATTCGAGTCCAGGGACTATTTGTGACAAACTGCGAAAGTCTACCAATTCTCGTATTTTAAATACGAACCATATTTACACATCCAAAAGTTTTTGTAATCAATAAAATCTTGTATTTTATTGATGTGAATGCAAAAATGTCAATCGTTGCACAATTTCGATCATTTTCGTGTTCATTAAAGCGTTTTACGTAATTTTGCGAAACTCGTAACCGTACAACCGAACGAACCGACACCCTCGACATTTCCGTGCAAAATCCAAGTTACATATGCCTTAACACCTTTAAAAATTAGGTTAAAAGGGGTTAAAAGTGTCAAAACGCGACGAAACAAGTCTAGGGCCAAAGCTGTCAAAACGCCAAACTTCTGCCCCAGCCAGGTCCATACGGACCGTAAAAGAACCCCATACGGTCTGTAAGGACCCCCCCCCCAGCACATCAGATTCTAGGTAGCAACTTGGCAGCTTCTTGTGTAAAGCCTTGGGCTCCAAGTTCCTGAAATTGCCAGCTTCTAACCTGCATTTGACATGTGTTAACACCCTCCTAAGATCATGACACCTTGTTGGACACTTGGATTGAACCTATGAGTTCATGAAACTATAAATAGCAAGCCAAATCCACCATTTTTACTTGCTCATTTCCAACTTCTTTCTCCCACTCTCTTGGAACTTGCTTCCATCTTTTGGAGGCCTCCAACTCTGAGCTCTTAAGTGTTCTTAACACAAGTAAGTGCTCTTTCCTTAGTCTTGTTCATTATTTTAGCTTATTTTGAGCTAAAAGTCAAACAGTTGACTTTTTGTTTGACTTTCGGTTCTGACCATATTTGGTCAAGTCAAAGTTCAATTGAACTTTGCAACGTGATCGTAATCACGAAGGTTATAATCCTTAGCGATTGCACCTTTTGATTTCCATGTTTACTAGTCGAAGTGACTAGTCAAAGTTTCGGTCAAAGATGCATATAATGTGCATTTTACGAGGAAACCATTTTTGGGTATCAAAACACCAAGTTTTGGTACCAAATAAGTTTTATAAACTTAGTTAGACATGTTTTAACATGTCTAACTCGTCACTTCTAGTTTAGTGCTTATATAGGGTCATAAGTCAAGCGGTCTTGGCCACCGCTTTGACTTTCGAATCCGACCCGTTTGGTCAATCTTAGGATCCGACCAAACACATATATGTTACCATAGTTGCATAGGAAATAACCTACAGAGGTTATACCTTATGGTCACGTCGTTTGGTTAGTTTTATGATAAGTTGTACTTATGTTCTTAAAAATGACCAAAATACCCTTTTTGCGCATAAATTCATTTTAAGCACATGTAACCATAGTTTTGACATATAAACTGATGTTATAACATTTTCAAACATGTTTGGGTATTTAAGACTTATCATAGGACATGTTTAACCATCCGATCACGCGTTTACATAAATGACATGTTAAAGTAGCGTAAACTACCTTAACGAGTCAAATCAGGTCAAAAGCACTTAGGAATAACTTTCAAATTAGAATGTTAAGTTTATTAAATCAAGTCGTATGAGTTCCAACACACATTTGATTTACAAAACTTCATTCTATCGAATCTACCAATTTAAGTCTTGATGTACTAACATAGTTATCCGATATTAGGACACACTTGAATACTTGATCTCTTAAGCTTTCTTTGATCATTTGAAAGACTTATACACAACCCCAAGTGAGTACATAGTCACCTCTTTTACGTTTTTCAAATGTTTTTGGGTGATTCATATGTGCCTATCACCACTTTCTTGTTTTCATGACATTATACATCCTTTGATTACATAGTACATAAAGTACATGATTTCAATTGCATTTTTTTGCTTCGTATGTTTACCTAGCATGCCTAGCACATTGATTTCAAATACACTTTTGCTTCGTATGTTTACCTAGCATGCCTAGTACATGGTTTCAAAACGTTTTTCATAACACGCTTACATTGTTCATGACATATTGGTGCGTTGAACATACAATGATACATTATAAACATTGATCACACCGACCGGTAGTATGTAATGGTACCATAGGACTGACAATCTCATTCACGCTTCCTAGGTTTGTTTGGAAGTGAACCCTAGGGAACGACAGAATTCGATGAACATTGATAGACCTTTGTCTTTATAAGGGTCTATTTGACAGTCAACAAGGCTTGAATGTATTCGCCAACAATCCTAATATACGTTTTTACAATAAAAGCAATGGTTTATAAGACATAACTTTTGATTTAAACAAAACCTTTGTTTATTCAAAGACATTGTTTTATATAAAACATTTTGGCTATTCAAGACATTTTTTCCTACGGTTTAAGTAAAGACCTTTTGTTTACCATACAGACATTGGTTTACACAAGACATTTAATTTACACAAGACACTGTTTATACATGACATTTGCTTGAACAAGACATTATTTACACATAGCATTTGTTTTTACAAGACATTGGTTTTAGTAAGTAACTTAGATAACGAGGCGTGTGTTATATGATAAAAGCATGGTGGATACACCGCTGCTACTTCCTATATATAAGTGCTTTTATTATATTACACATCATAGCATTATCTAAATCACTTCGAACGAAAACAAGACATGACATCTTTTACACAAAACACGACATCTTTTATATAAGACATATCATATTTTATACAAGTTATTCTCATTTGGTTATTTACTTAACCATTCATCATTTCTTTTAAATCATTTGATTTTCATATGATTTTATAAAAGAAATACTTTGATAATGATTCATGGCTACTTTTGAAATAGTCAAACATTTCTTAAACAATCAAAGTCATGAATCTTCATCACAAAACCTATGTTACTCACATGCATTTTTATGATGACGTTTTACTTTCACATGTGTTTCAGGAGATTATGTTTGACTTTGAACATGCTGAACATAGGGCGGACTTGGGACTTAGTGACCTTAAAAACTGCAAGACAATTATTGTACTTTGTTGTATTATTTACAAGACAATGTAAACAATTAACTCAATAAAACAAAACTTTATGTACCATGTGTTGTGAAACAATAGTCCTGTTACGTGACTCCCCGACGTTTCCGGGTTTGTTATTTTACATGGTCGGGATGTGACAGTTTCCATGATGCTCGCACAAAAATTATAATGGTCAAACGCCACAAAATGGAACAAGCTCTCCACTAGGCTGTAACGCCCCAAAACTCGAATGTTTATATTATTTAGTCAAAACAAGTAAGGAATGAATTCGGTGGCAATTGTGATGGTGTGACAAACTAGAAGGACTAAACTTGAAAAATTGTTTTTAAGTATCCATTAAACTAAAAAGTTCAGTATGTAAGTGTGTGTTTGAGGTGTGTCTGTCGACACCCACAAGAAGGAGAAAGTGAACCTTCAATTCAACCCTTTTTTCCAAAATTGAAGATGGATTCAAGCTAAAATTCGTGCATGTACTTGAATTCTTGATCACCTAGCCCTATAAATCACTTGGTAAGTTGTAGATTTTTATTTGATGATCTTTCTAGAAATGGGTTATAATCAAATCGATGAATTGGTATGAAACTAAGCATGATTATGTATTAGAAGCATCAAATAGAACTTATTTTGTATAATCTCAAGTAAATTGACTTTTGAGATGAAAACCCACTAGTTGTGTGATGAAGATGACGTGGGTGTTTCACCCATGTCCAAGTCTTGTTCAAATCATGATGTAGTGTGAGGTATTAGATGAATTCTTTTTAAATGGATTGAGTATTTTATAGAGTATATATGATATTTGGTTATATTTGATGAATGAAAGCAAGTATTAGGAGAATGGACATATGATACTTGTACATTATGCTTAGATAGTAGTACGCAAACCAAGTGTTTGATGAAATGCATAAGTGAGATTATTAGATGAGATTTGATGTAAACAACGAATGAATATGTACAGAATGTGGACATGATGTATTTAATAGTAAAATATCATGAGAAATATGTTCTTGATGAAATCCCTGTGTGAATGTAGTTAATGAGCGATTGGGTAGAAGTATATTTTAAGAGTTGTGTTATATGCTTGAATGATGTAATGCACACATGTGGATTGTTTGATCGTCTTGATTACAATTTAAGAAGTAGATGGGAAGTGTATGAGAATCCTAGAAAATAGTAAATTCTAATGATGTTGGTGTTAGTTATGAAGTGATGGAAATACTAGTGTGATGGAATGGATTATGTATGTGTGTGCGTATATAAGTAGGTGACCATGTCGGAGTATATGTCACATGATATGAGCATGAAATGGGTACGATGTTAAGACTATTGTCTACCATTTTAAGATGGTTTCATGTTCATAATTTGAAAGTATATAAGTAGGATAGTTGACTTTTGAAAGTCAACAACGAATGAATATCATGGATTGGCCTTTGGACATGATTATTAGAGTAAAGAGAGTTAATGTGTTAATGCTAGATGATTTATGTGTTATGCATGATGATAATTGAGTTGTGTGAATGTGGAACAAGGTGATTATTCGTATATGTCTTATGTATGCGGTAGTTGCCTAATGCAAGTGTCACACCCCGGTTTCCACGTGTAACCCTGTGGGCCCGGTTGGGGAATATCGTGACGTAAGTTGATATCATCATAAACAAACAAACACACAGCACAGCGGACGTCTTGGAGTTTAAATTACTATTACAAACCAAATGTCCAAATTATCGAAAATAATAATTACAGGCTTGTAATAACGAATCCACAGGCGGATCGAATAAATATTTACAAAGGAAATTGTTCTACAGACTTTGGCAGCTTATGGACTTGCAAGATCCTTATTTAGCTACTACGCAGCTCCCAATCTATTCCGTGTTGCCACCTGTAACTTGGTCTTTTGGAAATATGTCAGTTTTCACTGGTAAATACTAATAACCGACTCATTTTGTAAACATTTATTAAAATGATTTTCGGTGCACGTGGCACATTTTATAAATAACTTGGGATAGTTCAAAATGACCTTATTTACAGTTTTACATGTCTGTCAATACATATGGGGTCCGGTGCAGAACCCGAATAACCTGATTAACCGACACGCCACTTTAAATTATCCACCAGTGGGATTTAATCATTTTATTAGCATTAGCGTCTGTCGGGTGTATGCCTACACCCCGCGCTTAAGGTCGTGGCCATTAATAACTAAATGAGCCAAGGATATCCCAGACATGGTCGAATTAACCCCCAATGTTTAAGTTATCAAACAATACAGAATAAAACGGGTTATAAGGATTTAGTAAATCACAATCCGATAACATGATCCCATACCCGACCAAGCGGTATTATTATACCGTATCCCAAGCTCGTATAGGGAAAATGAGTTTAAAGTATTTACCTGAGCAGTTCTTCAAATAAGATAATTAACTCAGCCTAATATTCAAAAGTAAGCTTAGATGGCAATCTACCGGGAGGCTATTAGTCTGGAAAAGATGGCATTTATCACCAATTAGAATGCTAACGGGTCCTATCTACTTTGTAGATTTGAACCGGGTAGCTTAAGAATAATAACGGTACCAGACTCTAGATTGAGCGATGACCGTAATAGAATGTAGTTTAACCCGGCAAGTACGAAGACTTGTTTAATATGGATAAACATGTTACATTCTGTATTTTGAAGGTAGAAAGATAAGGTTAAACCCGTTTCGGTTAAATTACGTAAACTAGTTACGTAGGCCAAACCGTACGCATATAAGCGAAACCGGGTAACCGGGTGAGCCCTATACAAGTTCCATATGCCAATATATTTTAACTATATTATAAAATCAGTAGGTTGACAAAATAATGTCCCGTTATCGTTTTAGAACCAAACTATGCCTAAAAAAGGGGGAATTTGGTCATTTATGGTTTAATAAATGAGCTTATGAGGAAACTGATGCTATGACCTTATACTTTCTGTAAGAATGATTTATTTTAAACGTTATATCAGTAAGATATCAAGTCTAGGTGTGGTTTTAAGTTTAAGACGAAACCATGTCCTAAAAGGGCATCTTGGTCATTTCGCACATCGCCTTGCAACCTATTTGGGATTCTGAGTTTGAATCATGTCCCTACTAAAATCATATACAAAATATGTCTAGAAATCAGCAGACAATAAGTCTCGGGTCAATAATATGGTTTTAAACCATACTATGTGCCGAAACGGTTATTAAGACGCTAAATGACGGTTTAATCGGCATTTATGTAAAACTGAGGTTGGAACCTGTTTTGACATGACAAATATATGTTATTATCATAACATATCAGTGTGCAAAAGATTTAGTCCATTAAACGCTTTAATTCTCATTTTATAAATCGAAAGGCATTTTCGTCATTTAGAAGCTTAATACCCGAAAATATACATAAACCCAGTTCTAAATCAGAACTTATATCCCAAATAGTTCCTAATATGAATACGTATCAGTAGGCATGTGGTTTTTATGTCAAAGTCATGTTTTAGAACAATCTTTATGCAAAAAGGCGGTTTAGCCGCAGTTAGCGCAATTTCCGTCAAATGTCCATGCTTTATGTATAATTCAGAGAGTTGACTTCTAAACAAGTTTAATAACTTATTACATCAGTTCCTAACTCATCCTTATGCTCATTTGGTATTAAAATCTCATTTTCAGATTCTAGGGACTAATTTGCAAATTTTGGCATAAAATATGGAACTTGCATAAATACTTCAATGTTCAATGTGACCATGCTTCTAACAACTCAGAGGATCTTATGAACTAATCATGGTCACATTGTATCAAAATTTCAGTTTCATAAGTCTCTAAATCTGATCAGAATCGAAAGTCAAAACGTGAGTCAAACACCGCGACTTTCAGTTACAAACCGACTCAAAACTTGGTCTTGTCGGGCCGAACCTGCTTAGACATATTCTAATATTATTTACCAAGTTGTTAGAGTGTTAATACGGATTTTATAACATCCACATTGTAAGTTATACATTTATTCACAATCTGCCTGTTGACTTTTAAGTTGACTTTTCCTTTGACTTGACAATTGACCATATAAACATGGTAATCAGTAGGCACCCTCTTGAGGGATTAATTCCTACATTATTACGGTCACGTATCCACATTCGTTGCGACAATAGACTAAGCCAATGTGGTTTTATTCTAGATTCAAAGCGTTTTTACGACAAAGCTTTAACTTAAGCTTTAATCCTAATGAAACTGAATAAGGAAGGTTAGGACACTTACTAGAGGTCCAAAGCACGAAGTATAACTGAATAGGAAGTTCTTTGAAGACTAGGAATCTCCAGAGAGTGAATACCCAAATTTGGGAGGAATGAGCAAGTTCAAGGATGAACTTATGGCTCTATTTATAGTTGAGGTTAATGCTTGAGCTCTCAACAGGTGTTAGCAGGAGTTACCAGGTGCCAACAAGTGTTTCCTAACGTGTCAAGACCCAAGGAAAGGTGGTATTTCACATTAAACATGGCAGAGGCAGGTTCTGCCATGTTTTTGGTCGCTGGCAACCACTTGCGGACCGTAAGGCATTTGCCTTGCGGTCCGTAAGGCCCTTCTGGCACGCACAGATTAAAGGTGGTTACGTACCGTAAGCAAAAGGTCTTGCGGTCCGTAACCGCCTCCCAGAACATGAAAAATTGTTTTATTTCAGTTTTGGTCCCTTAACTTTAAAGCTTGTCACTCAGAGGTCATAACTTAATATGTTGACAAGTTTAGTCCCTCTAGTTAAGCACGTCGCATTCGAGGATCATCAGGACACGTGTCGAATTTTACGGGACGGGTTTTTACGAGGTTATACATCCTCACCCCCTTAAAAGAAATCTCGACCTCGAGATTTAATCAAAAAGATGGGGGTACTTTTGTCGCATAGTGGACTCAACCTCCCAAGTATACTCGGGGCCTCGGCGGGCATCCCACTTAACCTTCACAACAGGCACGTGCTTCCTACGAAGCTTCTTGACTTGGCGATCTTCGATCGCAATTGGTTTCTCCCCGAAACGCAATTTTTCATCAATCTGAACGTCTTCGTGAGGCATTGCTAGCGACTCATCCGCTAGACATTTCTTTAGGTTGGAGATGTGGAATACATTATGTATTCCACTTAACTTTTCAGGTAACTTGAGCTTGTAAGCCACTGAACCGATACATTCAATGACCTCGAATGGTCCTATATATCTTGGGCTTAGCTTACCCTTTTTACCAAAACGCATCACACCTTTCTAAGGTTATACCTTTAGCATGACCTTGTCCCCTACTTGGAACTTCAAAGGTTTTTGCCTCTTGTCAGCGTAACTTTTCTGTCGATCCCGAGCGGCTTTTAAACGATCAAGGATTTGTCCAACGTTTTCGGTCATTTTGAGAACAATCTCGGGACCTGACAGTTGGGCTTCTCCAACTTCGGCCCAACAAATAGGCGTCCGACATTTTCTTCCATATAAGGCCTCAAATGGTGCGGCTTGGATGCTCGAGTGATAGCTATTATTATAGGAGAATTCAATCAAGGGTAGGTGGTCATCCCAACTACCACCTAAGTCGATCACACATGCCCGAAGCATGTCCTCAAGAGTTTGAATAGTTCGCTCACTTTGCCCGTCAGTCTGCGGATGATAAGCCGTACTAAAGTTCAGACGAGTGCCTAAAGACTGCTGGAAGCTCTTCCAAAAATGAGAGGTGTATCTTGTATCTCTATCGGATACAATAGATATCAGCACTCCATGTAAAGACACGATTTTGTCTACATACATCTTTGCCAACTTGTCAAAACTAGAATTTTCCTTGATTGGCAAGAAATATGCTGACTTAGTCAGCCTATCAACGATGACCCAAATGGTGTCGTTTCCACTTTTAGTCTTGGGTAACTTGGTTATGAAATCCATGGTTATCCGTTCCTATTTCCATGTGGGAATCTCAAGTTGTTGTAGGAGTCCTGACGGTCTTTGGTGTTCGGCTTTCACTTGGGAACATGTTAGACACTTTGATACATAAGTGGCTATGGATTTCTTCAAACCCATCCACCAATAGTTAGATTCCAAATCTTGGTACATTTTATCACCTCCAGGGTGAACAGAATATCTGGAATTATGAGTTTCCTGAAGGATTAGATCTCTAAGTCCTCCAAAGGCTGGAACCCAAATTCGCCCATTGAACCTGAGGATTCCATCATCACCAGGTGTTAACTGTTCAACACCTAATCCCTCGTTTGCAATATTAGCCTCCATCAAGGCTTGCTTCTGTGCATCAAAAAGCCTTTCATTCAAACTATTTCTGACTTCAATGCTTTTAGCGTTAATCCTTAAAGGTTTTACCCTTTCCTTGCGGCTAAGCGCGTCGGCGACTACATTTGCTTTACCGGGGTGATATCGGATCTCACAATCATAGTCATTTAGGGTCTCCATCCAGCGGCATTGACGCATGTTTAGGTCTTTTTGATTAAACAGGTGTTGAAGGCTTTTGTGGTCGGTGTATATAATACACTTGGTTCCGTACAAATAATGCCTCCAAAGTTTAAATGCAAATACAATGGCACCTAATTCCAAATCGTGGGTGGTGTAATTCTTTTCATGCACCTTAAGTTGTCGTGATGCGTAGGCGATCATCTTGCCTCTTTGCATAAGCACACATCTCATACCAGTGTGGGATGCATCACAATAAACGACAGCTCCTCAATGCCTTCTGGCAAGTTTAAAACTTGAGCATTGCTTAGCATTTGCTTCAAGGTTTCGAAAGATTCCTGCTGCTTTGGACCCCAGTCGAATTTGATATTCTTGCGGGTTAGAGCAGTTAGAGGAGTGGCTATTTTAGAAAAGTTTTCGATAAACCTCCTATAATAGCCAGCCAATCCTAAGAAACTGCGGACCTCAGAAGGGGTCTTTGGGGCTTCCCAGTTCATAATAGCTTCTATTTTAGCAGGATCCACCTGAATACCACGCTTACTAACAACATGCCCAAGAAATTGAACTTCGCGAAGCCAGAATACGCATTTAGAGAATTTAGCATACAACTTCTCTTTTTGTAGCAATTCTAGAATGCACTTAAGATGCTTCTCTTGATCGGATTGATTACGAGAATAGATAAGTATGTCGTCAATGAAGACTATGACAAACTTATCTAAGTAAGGCTTGTAGACTCTATTCATGAGGTCCATGAATGCTGCTGGTGCATTAGTGAGTCCAAAAGACATCACTAGAAACTCATAATGTCCGTATCTTGTCCTGAAAGCGGTCTTTGGGACATCTTCACTTCTAACCTTAAGTTGATGATAACTAGATCGTAAATCTATCTTCGAGAAGTAACTTGCCCTTGAAGCTGATCGAATAGATCATCGATCCTGGGTAAAGGGTAACGATTCTTGATCGTTATTTTATTGAGCTCACGGTAGTCAATGCACATACGCATTGAACCGTCCTTCTTTTTGACAAACAAGATCGGAGCTCCCCATGGCGATGAACTAGGCTGGATAAAACCCTTTTCCAAGAGTTCATCAAGTTGGGTTCTTAATTCCTTCATTTCGGTTGGGGCTAAACAATAAGGTGCTCTCGCGATAGGTGCAGATCCAGGTAGGATGTCGATCCTAAACTCGACTTGTCTATCTGGGGGTAGACCAGGTAATTCTTCAGGAAAGACATCTGGGTAGTCCGAGATAACGGGTATATCTTCAATCTTAGGCTTGGGTTCCTCAACAGTTATTTGCGCCATGTAAATGACACAACCTCTCTTCATGCATCGGGAGGCCTTAAGCATAGCAACTTTTTCTGGCAACCCGTAGTGCATATCTCCAAAGATAGTGAGCATTTCACCGGATGGGGTTTTGATCTCGATTAGTTTCTCATCACAGCTAATGCGGGCTTGGTTATGGGATAACCAATCCATGCCTAAGACTATATCGAACCCCGCCAATTTCATTGGCAGAAGAGAGATAGGAATCAAATGATTCTTGATGGATATAAAGCATCCGTCCAGAATGGATGAAGTGGTTTCTATGGTTCAGTCGGCAAGTTCTACCTCATACGTTATGTCTAGAGTTCTTACGGGTAAGTTTAATAGTTTGCTAAACTTATGGTCAACAAACGACTTATCAGCCCCCGAATCAAATAGAACTCTAGCAAAGGTATCGTTGATGAGGAAAGTACCTGTTATAACGTTGTTGTCATTGACAGCTTCTCGAGCACTCATCTGAAAGGCTCGAGCATTGGTTTTCTTAGTTCCACCAGATTTTGCATTTTCATCCTTTGCATTCTTGGAGCAGTTTGTTTTTATGTGGCCTTTCTCACCACATTTGAAGCACGTGGCATCCTTAATGTCCCTGCACTCCAGGGTCTTGTGTCCCGTTTTCTTACAAATTCCACAAGGCTTAGACTTTGGGTCATACCTACACTGGCCCCCATGCCTTCCGTTGCAGATTTTACACACAGGCCTATCCTCGGATCTGTTTTGGTTCCTATGGATCCAAATTTCCCTTTCTTTTTGAACCTCTGGGAGTTGTCATCCTCCCTTCTCCTCTTACTATCGATTTCTGATCTAACTGACATGCGCCTTACATGGTCTTGAGTAAGAGAAAGTGCCAATTCGACTGCAGACTTATAGGTGCTAGGCTGAACTGCCTTAACCAAACTCCTGATCTCTGGGGCTAATGCATTTATGAAGCATGCAATACGCTTGGGTTCTGGAGTAACTAAATATGGTACCAGACGGTAGTAAGAGTCAAAATCAGTGACGAACTTGCGGCAATCAAAGTTCTTCATAGTGAGAGCAAGAAAATCCATCTCAATCTCTTCTACCTCATGCGGAGGACAGTAAGTGTCCTTTACTAGGTCCACAAACTTGGACCATCCCAAATTATATAGGTGTACCTTCCTTGTTGACTGCATTAAAGCCTTCCACCAGATCAGGGCACTGCCCTTGAAAGACTGGGATGCAAACTTAACAATGTCCTTCTCCGCACAACCACTGATATCCCCTACGGTTTCCATCTCATCAAGCCATCTTAGGGTCTCAATAGCCCCTTTTTCTCCGTTAAAGTCTCGTGGTTTGCATGAGACGAAGTATTTATATGAGCAACCCTCCTTAGAAGCATTAGTCTTATCAAGAATTTCTTGCTTCTTAGGTTCGTCCCTTTTGCTTGTGGAGTGAGCAGAACCCTCCTTCTTATTAGATGTAGGAGGTTTCGAGTGCGGTTTTGATACAGAATCAGAGTGTGTAGCACTTGACTTATGAAATTTTTCGAAGGCTTTTTTCCATAGTCTTGCCTACGGCTGCATCTATGCGAGCCTGGAATTCATCTTCGTTCATGACTATGTTGGTTTTATTGTGATCATCATCGTTATGGTGGCTGCTTGCGCCATCTGAGTGAGCCATTAAATGCTTCGATACTATATGGTAAATTAGGGATCTTATAGGTTAGCCATGGTATGATTAAACCATTTAGGCTTTTTAGCATTACTAAGAATGCTTTTCATATAATTTAGGTTCACAAGGACCATGAAAGAATCTTTGGAATTTATTGGCAGAGCGATAAAATCGGGTTAAAATTGAGGTTCGCCAAATGAGATAACAAAATTGCGCATGAAATCAAAACTTAAAATTTCATTAAAACTACCGGGATTACATAACTGCCTCTAAAGAGGTCTTAATGCAAAATTTAATCCACGCAGGAACTATAACAAGAAAAATATACCCACGCAGGAGCTTAAAAAGAAATAACAATGTCCACGCAGGGACTTCTTTTGAATTTAAATTACATAAATGGAAATACAAATTCTACCCATCCTTCCTCCCCTTTACGGTTTTATAAAGCTTCTTGATAAATCTGGTCGTTTTCTTCTCTGATTTCTTGACCTGTTGTCGCATTTCTCAGACTTGATCCAAGGCCTCGTTAATAGCCTCACGTGGTGCTTGTGGTTGAGGCTGAGGTGGAGGTAGTTGCGGCTGAGGCGCAACTGGATACGGATACCCGTAAGGCGGATATCCGGTAGTGGCATAAGGAGGTGGGTAACTAGGGTAAGAAGAATGGTAGAGGTTATTATGAATAATTGCATCATAATAAGGATCCTGCTCCATTCCATGATGGATATAATTATACAAGCCAGGAGGGTCAACAATGTGAAACCCTGATGGTCCTGTATATGCAGGTATTGGGTTGGCAAAATCCGGCGGTGGTAGAGGTGGTTGAGGCAAAGGCTCAACAGCTGGTTGCGGCGGGGGTTCCGCCACGGGCGATGTGTTTGAGGGTCCACCCATTTGTGGGTCCTCATGGATGATGGGTAAGAGGGTGGTAAAGGTGGTAGCGAACCCGACCTTTGACTAGCACGTACCGACATACGTGCCCCACGCTTTCGGCGTGGTTGTGATGATGATTCAGGTGATGGCTGAGGTTGGTCCACCTGTTGCATTTCTACATCCTCGGCTTGAGGATGTGGTGATGGGGAGTGCTGTGGTATGAAGGCGTGTTGACAAACACGTATTGTGCCCATCGTTGCTCATAAATATCAGGACCTCAGAAAGGAGATCCTGCCAAGGAGTTCGAGCCACTAGACAGGGAGGGGTTTCTTGTGAGGGTTGGTTGACAGGGTTATCGAAGTTAAAGTTGAAATATTCTTGGTGAGAGTGGGAGTGTGAATGGTATGATTGGTGTGAATGGTGGGAATGGTGAGAATGGTGGGAGTGTGATTGAAGCGGGGAGTATTCATGTGAAATTGAACCTCTATAGGGTTCAAAGGTTGATGGAGAATCCTCCTCCATGTGTGTCGGCGAGTCTACGGGAGGGGTTTCTTGTGAGGGTTGGTTGACAGGGTTATCGAAGTTAAAGTTGAAATATTCTTGGTGAGAGTGGGAGTGTGAATGGTACGATTGGTGCGAATGGTGGGAATGGTGAGAATGGTGGGAGTGTGATTGAAGCGGGGAGTATTCATGTGAAATTGAACCTCTATAGGGTTCAAAGGTTGATGGAGAATCTCCGGATCCTTCGTAAGGTTGTACTCTGGTAGATCAGCTGCTCCAGTTAGAGAAGGTCTGAAGGGTGGTCTGAAAGATGGTCCAGTGAAAGATGGTCCAGTCATAGAGGGTCCTCCCCTCATGGTTCCTTTGCCTTTTCCTCCTCGTCTGAATTTAGGCGGCACAATTCCTACTTCAATAACAAATTAAAACAAAGCAAAACAATAATAATAACTTAATATGAAATGAGTATTCTTAGGTCAAAGCCTAGACTCGAAAGTCTAAGGAATATGCTGTTCGTGTATATTCGAGATTAAACACAAAAGGCTAGTGTTTAATTCACTCGAACGTTGGCTCTGATACCAACCTGTCACACCCCGGTTTCCACGCGTAACCCGGTGGGCCCGGTTGAGGAATATCGTGACGTAAGTTGATATCATCATAACCAAACAAACACACAGCACAGCGGAAGTCTTGGAGTTTAAATTACTATTACAAACCAAATGTCCAAATGTTCAAAAATAATAATTACAGCTTGTAATAACGAATCCACAGGCAGATCGAATAAATATTTACAAAGGGAATTGTTCTATAGACTTTGGCAGCTTATGGACTTGCAAGATCCTTATTTAGCTACTACGCAGCTCCCAATCTATTCCGTGTTGCCACCTGTAACTTGGTCTTTTGGAAATACGTCAGTTTTCATTGATAAATACTAATAACCGACTCATTTTGTAAACATTTATTAAAATGATTTCGGTGCACTTGGCACATTTTATAAATAATTTGGGATAGTTCAAAATGACCTTGTTCACAGTTTTACATGTTTGTCAAGACATATGGGGTCTGGTGCAGAAATCGAATAACCTGATTAACCGACACGCCACTTTAAATAATCCACCAATGGGATTTAATCATTTTATTAGCATTAGCGTCTGTCGGGTGTATGCCTACATCCCGCGCTTAAGGTCGTGGACATTAATAACTTAAATGAGCCAAGGATATCCCAGACATGGTCGAATTAACCCCCAATGTTTAAGTTATCAAACGATACAGAATAAAACGGGTTATAAGGATTTAGTAAATCACAATCCGATAACATGATCCCATACCCGACCAAGCGGTACACATATACCATATCCCAAGCCCGTATAGGGAAAATGAGTTAAAAGTATTTACCTGAGCAGTTCTTCAAATAAGATAATTAACTCGGCCGAATATTCAAAAGTAAGCTTAGATGGCAATCTACCGGGAGGGTATTAGTCTAGAAAAGATGGCATTTATCACCGATTAGAATGCTGACGGGTCCTATCTACTTTGTAGATTTGAACCGGGTAGCTTAAGAATAATAACGGTACCAGACGTTAGATTGAGTGATGACCGGAATAGAATGTAGTTTAACCCGGCAAGTATGAAGACTTGTTTAATATGGATAAACATGTTACATTCTGGATTTTGAAGGTAGAATGATAAGATTAAACCCGTTTCGGTTAAATTACGTAAACTAGTTACGTAGTCCGAACCGTACGCATATAAGCGAAACCGGGTAACCGGGTGAGTTCTATACAAGTTCCATACGCCAATATATTTAATTATATTATAAAATCAATAGGTTGACAAAATAATGTCCCATTATCGTTTTAGAACCAAACTATGCCTAAAAAAGGGGGAATTTGGTCATTTATGGTTTAATAAACGAGCTTATGAGGAAACTGATGCTATGACCTTATACTTTCTGTAAGAATGATTTATTTTAAATGTTATATCAGTAAGATATCAAGTCTAGGTTTGGTTTTAAGTTTAAGACCAAACCATGTCCTAAAAGGGCATCTTGGTCATTTCGCACATAGCCTTGCAACCTATTTGGGATTCTGAGTTTGAATCATGCCCCTACTGAAACCATATACAAAATATGTCTAGAAATCAGTAGACAGTAAGTCTCGGGTCAATAATATGGTTTTAAACCATAGTATGCGCCGAAACGGTGATTAAGACGCTAAATGACGGTTTAATTGGCATTTATGTAAAACTGAGGTTGGAACCTGTTTTGACATGACAAATATATGTTATTTATCATAACATATCAGTGTGCAAAAGATTTAGTCCATTAAACGCTTTAATTCTCATTTTATAAATCGAAAGGCATTTTCGTCATTTAGAAGCTTAATACCCGAAAATATACATAAACCCAGTTCTAAATCAGAACTTATATCCCAAATAGTTCCTAATATGAATACATATCAGTAGGCATGTGGTTTTTATGTCAAAGTCATGTTTTAGAACAATCTTTATGCAAAAAGGCGGTTTAGCCGCATTAGCGCAATTTCCGTCAAATGTCCATGCTTTATGTATAATTCAGAGAGTTGACTTCTAAACAAGTTTAATAACTTATTACATCAGTTCCTAACTCATCCTTATGCTCATTTGGTATTAAAATCTCATTTTCGGATTCTAGGGACTAATTTGCAAATTTTGGCATAAAATATGGAACTTACATAAATACTTCAATGTTCAATGTGACCATGCTTCTAACAACTCAGAGGATCTTATGAACTAATCATGGTCACATTGTATCAAAATTTCAGTTTCATAAGTCTCTAAATCTGATCAGAATCGAAAGTCAAAACGTGAGTCAAACACCGCGACTTTCAGATACAAACCGACTCAAAACTTGGTCTTGTCGGGCCGAACCTGCTTAGACATATTCTAATATTATTTACCAAGTTGTTAGAGTGTTAATACGGATTTTATAACATCCACATTGTAAGTTATACATTTATTCACAATCTGCCTGTTGACTTTTAAGTTGACTTTTCCTTTGACCTGACAATTGACCATATAAACATGGTAATCAGTAGGCACCCTCTTGAGGGATTAATTCCTACATTATTACGGTCACGTATCCACATTCGTTGCGACAATAGACTAAGCCAATGTGGTTTTATGCTAGAGTCAAAGCGTTTTTACGACAAAGCTTTAACTTAAGCTTTAATCCTAATGAAACTGAATAAGGAAGGTTAGGACACTTACTAGAGGTCCAAAGCATGAAGTATAACTGAATAGGAAGTTCCTTGAAGACCAGGAAGCTCCAGAGAGTGAATACCCAAATTTGGGGGAAATGAGCAAGTTCAAGGATGAACTTATGGCTCTATTTATAGTTGAGGTTAATGCTTGAGCTCTCAACAGGTGTTAGCAGGAGTTACTAGGTGCCAACAAGTGTTTCCTAACGTGTCAAGACCCAAGGAAAGGTGGCATTTCGCGTTAAACATGGCAGAGGCAGGTTCTGCCATGTTTTTGGTCCCTGGCAACCACTTGCGGACCGTAAGGCATTTGCCTTGCGGTCCGTAAGGCCCTTCTGGTGCGCACAAATGAAAGGTGGTTACGGACCGTAACCAAAAGGTCTTGCGGTCCGTAACCGTCTCCCAGAACATGAAAAATTGTTTTATTTCACTTTTGGTCCCTTAACTTTAAAGCTTGTCACTCAGAGGTCATAACTTAACATGTTGACAAGTTTAGTCCCTCTCGTTAAGCACATCGCATTCGAGGATCAGCGGGACACGTGTCAAAATTTTACGGGATGGGTTTTTACGAGGTGTTACAGCAAGACAAGCATGTATGAATGGAAAGAATATGAATGTTTGTATGAATGATTATATATGCTAACCAGGATATGAATATGGTGACATGAACGAATCGGAGCCATGTCGAGATGGACTTAAGTACAAAAGGCTAACAGGTCAAGAGGAGGCAAGGAAGCAGATACGAATACGGAAGCATAGGTCTAACAGGGCAAGGAAGCGGATACGAATACGGAAGCATAAGGTAAGTGATATCCGAACTAAATTTATTATTATGAATGAGTTTTGATTGCAAAAAAAGATGGGAATTATGAAAGGATGGGTAAAAAATAGTAGAACCAAAGTAAGTTCTTATACTTACAAATACTAGTAGTTTACAATGTTTAAGATTATTTTATAAATTCCTAATATATTAAATGCAAGTACATGGAAGTTCGATTTATACATAAAGGTTTAAATTCCTTGTTAATGTATGCCTTAGCCTACGACTGGCATACCGACAGGGTGAGATGAACGTCTAGGTTATGTCTGATAACCCAGATGACCAGGTAACTCTTCTAGGTTATGCCTTATAACCCAGATGACCAAGTAACTCGTCTGGGTTATGCCTCAGTAACTGACAACCCAGACATAGATTTAACAAGTCTGGGTTACAGAAGTTGACCATGCTAAGTGGATTATTAGTATCACATTCGATGAAAGGTTTGAATTCTTTAGTTATATGATAATTAACTAAAGAGTGTACCCCAAACTCATAATGGGGCGTGTATGCAAGTATGTGTGGGAACAAAATAAATATGTGAGAATGTATGAATAGATTAATTGTATGTTAGTAGATGGAACCCATTAGTAAACACGAATAGAAACGAGTATACACGTAGGTTGGTGTGTACAAGACTTATATGTATAGTACTTTGCGACTAAGAATTGTTAGTATTAATATGTGGGAATGTAAGTTGTATGTAAGAGTTTGGATAGAGGGGTAGGTGTATGAAGTAGGACACACTCGAAAGAGTTGGATTAGATAATATGTATGCGTGTTATTGAACCATATGTATTCGAATGAGTGAGACTTTTATGTATGTATGTATGTATGTATGTATGTATGTATGTATGTATGTATGTATGTATGTATGTATGTATGTATGTATGTATGTATGTATGTATGTATGTATGTATGTATGTATGTATGTATGTATGTATGTATGTATGTATGTATGTATGTATGTATGTATGTATGTAAATATACATGAGTATTAACGATACCAACTGGGTTGCCTTTGAGAATGAAATGAAATGCAAGTACATTATCATTGACTTATTGAAGGTTAAACACCGAGATAAAATGCTTGGATTCAGAAAGATGACCGAATGGAATGTATATGAGGATAGAATGTGACGTGATCCTATAATTATGAATCTTAGATCATATATATAGAAACGGGATCCGGAGAAAACGATTTGAAGTGAAAACGGCGAGAACAGATCATGGCCCCACACGTGGTAGGGGGCGCTAAATGATATACGGGGGCACGGTTGTCACTTTTCCACCCCCGGTTAAGTAGATGGTATTTTAACTCAGTTCAACCTTGAATCACCGTTAGGTGTTTTCATTAACTAGAACTTATAGTTTTCGTAGTTTGGTGTTCGCGGAAACTTTGCGTTTTACAATCTACAGAAATAAATTGGATAACAAACTACATTAAAAAATAAATTAAAAATCCGAATCTTATATCTCTCCCAAATCCTCACTGTCATCAGTCTCTTTCTTCTTCTGAAACTATAAGAATTGTCACAAATATATGGCGATTTTGGTTTTTTGCGTGATTTTCTTGTTCGTTTTTAAGTGGCTTTTTTTGCGGTTGTATTGAGACATAGATCGACGCCGTGTGGGTGGATGCTATTTGCACTAGCATCGGTTTCTTTCTTCCCATTCAAATATTTATCAAGAACAAAACACACAAAATGACAAGATATGTCCATCTCATTCAGTAAAAGCTTATTGAATTATCCCCCTCACCTAAGAATCCATTCACCGAAACTTCATTGAAAACAAAACTGAATATCCAATAAAAGTTGTTTGCCATATTTGATTTTTTAACCTTTTTGGCGTTTTTAGAGTGAGTGGTATTTAAGAAACATGGCGTTTCTTTTTTGGTGTGATCAACGGAAGGTGCTGAGACATTTCTCTTTGTAAGATATATTTTGCCACGTAGTTTGGGCGGGATATTAATAAATGCAATTAAAAATGTATTTGTCGTTTCAGTTACAGCTTGCATTTACTGTTTTGTTCAGCTTTATCTGTTAAGTCTGTAACGCGCCCCATCTTTCAAGTTTGGCGTTTTGTTTTTAGTGGGTGTTTTATATTTTTAATGGCGTTTTTTATGTAAGAAACTGTCTTGGTGCCAAAAACAATAGTAGGATGTAGACCTATATATTTTGATGTGTATTTTTTGTCGTTTGATGTAGGATGCAGACCTATAATGTGACAGGTTATTATGGCGTTTAGATAATATAAAAAAAATCGATTTGTGTGCCATGGTGTGGTTTTTAAAATATAATAAATGGTTGTAATCAAGTATCCGTCGCTTCAGTTACTGTTTGTTTAGTATGTTAAGGCAGTAAACTTCCCATTTTTTAAAGTTGGCGTTTTTTATTCAATGGCGTTTTATAGATAAAGATGCAAACTAAAACTTTAGTACGGTACCCCTTTTGTGTTCTATTCACTTGAACTTGAATTTGGCGCTTTTTGGCATTTTGGCATTTTTGTAAGTAATTTTAGAGAAGTTTTTATCAGCGGAAAAGTAGATAACAAACCAAAGAAAATGATACCAAATAAAAAAACAGGAAAGAAAAAAATTAAAAATGCTAATCAAATTTCTTTTTTTGAAACCTTCGTTGCTATCAGTCTCTTCTTCTTGAACCTTTTTTGTCCTCTGATAGTTTATAGTCCTTGGATAGGTGCCGATTTTTTTCCTACATAGTTGAAACGCCAAGCTCAAGACGAAGCTGATCGTTCAGTTACATATGGCGTTTTGGTTTTTGGGTTGATATGTTGTTGGTTTGTGGGGGTGGTTCTTTTGGATGTTGGAAAGATAGACCGATGTCGTATTTTGTCGATGCTATTATTGGGGTGTGATTGTGAGTGGGTTCTCGCTTGATGTCCAAAATAGCGTCTACATATGCTATTATCCTCATGCTCATTCCACTCCACACCATTTAATAATGGAGTCCAATATATCATTTACACCGGCATAGGCCTCTTCTTCTCATCCAAACCTTCCTCAAGAACAGAGCCTACAAAGTGACATATCATCGTCACTAGACTCGTTTTCTTGAGGATTTGTCCATCTTATTCAGCAAAAGTTTATGGGTGTGACAAAAGATAAACATGGAGTTTTAAGTGAATGTTTTGCAAGAGAGCATGGCGTGTAAAGTGAATAGTTTGCCAAGAGAACATGGCGTGTAAAGTGAATAGTTTGCAAAGAGAAAATGGTTTTTTTGGTTTTTTGCGTATCATCAAATTGTTCCTGAGATGTTTGTTTATATAATAGTTTTTGGCGCGTAATTTAGGCCAGAGTTTATTTTAATAAATGGTATTACTATCTGTCTCTTCAGTTACTGTTTGTAGTTACTGTTTGTTTCAGCTTTTTATCTGTGATGTCTGTAACACGTAACATCTTCCATGTTTGGCGTTTTGTTTTTTAATGGCGTTTCACTGATAAAAATGACTAAACACACAGTTTTTTGTAATAAAAGTTAATAATTAACTTTCAGTTATTTTTTTTCACAACAAGTATACGCAACGCGTTTTATCATTAAGTGTCGTCGTTATGTGCCAATAGCGTTTTGGATACGTTAGCGATGTGTCGTTTTCGTATGAAATGGTGTTTTATAATCAGTGTGGCGTTTTGTTTTAGAGCAGTACAAAGACCCTTTTACCCTTAATGAGGCATGTTCAAGTAAAAAAGTTTATGTTATTTACGAAAACGCCACCGTACCTATCTAATCCATTGATTGTTTTGATCCAACGGCTGATGGCCGTTCTCATCGTTTTCACACTTTTAACGTTTTCCCTAAATCCTGGCCCTATATATTTAATATCACCAAGTACTAATGATGTGAATGTATGTGGTGAATGCAAGTTGTACAGAATCACGGATCATCATCACAAGGTGTAAGCTGTCGAAGATCGAGTCATAAAATTGATTGTACGGGAATGTGTGATTATGAAATTTAGTAAACATAAGTTATGTTTTATTTTATTTTATAAATGAGAACGAAGAATGTATGTATTGTCACAGAGTTATTTTAAAATGGACTTTTAAGTATGTAAAGATGTTTATAAAGAAAGAAATTTTAAGGCTCGTATTTCCGATGCGTCTTTATGGTTAAAACATGTTAGGGTCTTACATCGGCTCAACATGCGGGCACGACCCTTAATGCTAACACCAATTGACCTTCGGCTACCACGCTAACCACCTCGGATTACGGCTCGGAGTCTGAACGCGGCCATGGCCGAGCCCGCTATCGTGGTCGGGGCAGGGGACATCGAAACAGAAACGGGCATGGCAGGGGCTCATACAATACTACCACATGTTACACTTTTATAATTGGCCTGCCAATCGAACATGTCCCATACCTAATCAACAGTGGAACAACTAGGCCACCCCACCACCTTATCCATATCCCACTACTTCTTTAACGCCTAACACTACTATTGGTTGCAATGGTATACTTGGCGTGTGACCCAATCAAGCCCATCATACCGCCTACACCTTTGTCGTCGAGTAGGCCCTATACACCATGTCCCTCAATCAACCAGACCCAACTCTCTACATGGACACTGGAGCGACCAGGAACATGACAAACAGCTCAATTAATTTCCAATATTTTTTTAATAATAGCATGCCTCAAAACACATTGTTGGAAATGGCTCCACCATCCCGGTTATTGGACATGGAACTCAAACCTTACCACCACCCTTACTACCTCTTATACTCAAAGATGTCTTATATGCTCCAAAACTTATCAAAAACTTTCTCAGTTCGTCAGTTCACAACAGACAACTTTATTTTTGTTGAATTTGACCTGTTTGGTTTTCTTGTGAAGGACTACAAGACTCGGATCCTTATCCTTCGGTGCCACATCAATGGTGGCTTATATCCTCTACTGCTTGGATCTGGAAGCACCACCACCACACCTTCCACATTTGCTACTATTTCATCTAATTTATGGCATCAACGTCTCGGGCATGCAGGACAACCTTTATTACATTAACTTAAACATTTTTGTCCTATTGATTTTGGAAAATTGAATAAACATGTTTGTCAATCCTGTGTTCTTGGTAAAAGTGTTTGTTTACCCTTGCTACTTCTAATACTCTTAACTTTTTCTCCGTTTGATATCATACACAATGACCTATAGACTTCTCCCATTTTTAAGTTCAGAAGGACATAGATATATATATTATTTTAGGATGACCACACAATTTTTTTGTTGAGTTACCCGATATAAAAAAAGTCACAAGTTTATTCCATATTTTGTCACCTACACAAACTTATCCAAACTCAATTCTCCAAGACAATAAAAACCGTCCAATGTGATGATGGTAAAGAGTATGTTAATTCCTCGTTTTAAACAATTTTTAAATCCACATGGATTGTTATTTCGTCTATCTTGTCCCCACACCTCTTCCTAAAATTGCTATAAATAACATAAAATTGTTGATGCATTTGTCTGTCGCCTACGTCATCATATAACATCGAGTCTGTATTTAGGAGCATAAAGTTGAATTTCGTATGTTGTAAGGACACGTCGCACGAAGTGACACTACGTACGAAGTGGTGATCACTTCGTACGAAGTGGCACCAATTCGTACGAAGTGGCTAGCTCTTGTGCGAAGTGTGTGTGTCTATAAATAGGAGTTAGCTCATTTGAATGTTTAGTTATTAGAGAAGTTTTGTGACTCGGACGGCGGAGCTCTGTCTGGCTGTTTCCAGGAACTGTAAAGTTTGATAATCAATGAAACAGGGTTTAAACAGAAACAAACTTGCTTACAATGTCACCTAAGCAAACAGATTCCGCACGTTTATGTTAGGTTGCCAAATTAGTGCCTGAACAGATCCAATACTGGACCTACAAGTAGTATCAGAGCAGGAGAGGCCTGATTTGAAGACATTGGACTAAAAACATCTCATCTTCTACTCATTCTTTCTATTTTTGACTTTTCTTGGACATTACACAGATAAAATAGACTGATTTTCTAGTATAATACATAAAATCCATCATAGTAAAACCCTTGAAAACATTAGAGCTAAAAACGATCAAAATCATGTAAAAAATGGCAAAAAACGTGAAAGTGTAAGATCAATTCGCACGAACTGATCACACTTCGTACGAAGTGAACATCCAATTCGTAAAAAGTGACATATCACAGTTCGGACGAAGTGAACTTCTAAAAAGAAAAAGGGCATGAAAATTCCGAAATAGGTCTTGGACATTATACATCATTAGATTCCTATTGTCAAGACGAGTTTAATGGTATAATCTGGTAATAACAGTTTTCAGAAAGTATTTTAAACATTTTTAGCAAACCAATCCGTTAAATTTGTCAATTATAGAGTATAAAGCTTTTGAAAATCAAGTTTTTATCAAAAATGGAAGAAGTTCGCTATGATGAAGTTCCTGAAGAGTCTAATCTTTGTTATTTTGATGAAAGAGATTTTTTCCAAAGTGTTTGTGAAGCATATATGGCTCCTAATGTTTTTAAATGGTGATCAGGAAGTTGCCAGAATATGCAATGTGAAGAAGATATGATTGTAGAGAAAATTTTTATAGATCAAAGAGACAAAGAAGAAGCATCTTTTAGAGTTGAACAGAACAAGAAAGTAGAAAAAGTCCAAGAAAAGAAAATTGTGGTAGAAAGACAGTGCACAAAATATCTCGTACCGTGCAAGTCTTGCTTAGAGAAGGAAGGGAATTATAAAGGGCTTAAACGTCATTATGATAACTTGTTACGAGATTTTAAAGACACAAAAGAAGCTTATGATGTGTTGAGCAGAACATTTAAACAATTAGAACAAGTCAACTTAGAATAGGGCGTTACGATCAGAATGTTATAGGCTACAGTCATGAGTAAAAAGATGGCAATAAATACCCATATTGACACAATAGCCAAATTGAAAAATGAGTTGGAACAATGAGAATAGAGACTGAAAGGGTTGATAAAAAGTTAATCAGTTACTCAACAGCTTCATATGTCTTGGATCATATTCTCCCGAAGCCGACTGGAAAAGATGAAAATGGAGAAGATATTAACGGCTATCAAAACAAAGGATTAGGTTACAATCGATGTCCACCCTCTATGTGGAACAGTTATGCTATAAAGAATCCTGAGGGAGTGGAAGAGGCACTGAACTTGAAACTAAAGACAGTAAAGACCGAACAAAAAGATCAAGTTCCTGATGACATCGATGTTACCTATTCAAAATCTGATGAAAATGATGGATCGGATGTGATTAGGAAAGTGGTTGAGAATATGTTGGGACAAGAAAAGGATAAAAATATTTTAGAAAACACTCAACCGAAACATGGAAAAACATGTTTGAGTTCACAATCTGAAAATGATGAAAATTTTCATGATGCTTATATCAAAACATCATAAAATAGTTCAAATGATGATCCAGGTGTTTTAATGTACAAAATGATTGGGTCTGATGAACTACATTCCGATTCTGAATTTCCGATTCAGAATGTGAACTTAAACAGAATTGAAAAAATTTTCAAACTTATTGAAATCAGAATTTCTGATATAGAAAGTTTAACAAAAGAATTAGAAGTTTTGAACTTTAACATAAATAAATCTTACTACTCCAAACCCAAAAAAGCTTATTCAAATAACCAACAAAAAGATTTTACACTAGTTGGAAAGGGTATATGAATGGTAAGAAAAATAATAACAAGTTTGAAAAATCAAAATATGTGAAGAAGATGACTTTTGTACCTGCAAATTCAGAAAACACAAATAAAAGTCAATTCTATAAACAATCTAATGAAGAATTTTTCAAAGAGCAATAAAGTAAACAGGCTAAGGAACCTTCTGTCGTTGACAGTAGGACGTGCTTTAAATGTAACAACATTGGACACATTGCAAGAAAATGTCCACAAAATAATCCTAAACCTGTTCATGATGTAAAGAAAAATTCTGAAGATTTGAACAAAAATCGTCACTCATGTTTGTACCAACACAGGTTTGGATACAATGTTCATAATATCAATAAAGAGAAACCAGTAACTACAAAGTTTTCAAAATTTGAAACTGGTGAATCTTCTAAAAGTAATGGACAAAAGGATTCTACATTGTATTTCAAGAAAACTTTAAATTAAAACCAAACATAGGTGATGAAAGAAAAAGTTGTAGGAAAAATCAAACAATCAATGAAAATTGAAAGTTTAGAGGACTTTCCAATACTTGAGAAAGTCCAAAGTAAACCTGATTATGAAAAGGAAATTAAAATTGAGGTTGAAAAAATAGCACCTAAGACTGAAAAGACTTGGGTATCACTATTCAACTAATAGTTTGAATTTTTGTGCAGGAATTTTCAAGATAAAAGCAAATTACAGAGAGTGAAGTTTCGTGACACCCAATAAAGATTTGGGCCGGGTTATCAAGTTCTACATACAGGCCTTAATAAATTTCTAATAACGTTTATTTTAAAATTTTGCAAATTTCTGAATAAAATTTGAAAAATCTCACAGAACCCTCACTGTTGAACAGACAAAACTCACGAATATAAAAGTTTCATAAACTCAAAAGTATCACAGTTTTTATCATCATGAAAGGGAGAGGGCTTAAAAGAAAAATTGTGAAGCAGTAATGGATGGCGAATTGAAGTGATTGTCGTCAGTTGGTCAATGTTTTTCTATAAATAAAAAATATATACAAAAAATATGTTTTCGAATTTTAGGGGGAGAAAATTTTTTTCAGAAAATCCAAGAACATATAAAAAGTCAAAAATGTACAAAAACATGAAAAAGACAAAAAAAAGTAAATTGTTAAAAGAGGAAATGATAGTACATCAGTGGACTATCACAGTATGCTAAAGAATTGTAAGGTTTAAAAGGTTTAAACAAATCTTACTATGAATATGTCCGTAGGATTTATACGTTCAGTAGATTGTTTTCGGGATATAAACCTGAATTTACAACTTCTTAATTTGTGGATTAACATCTCTCGGATATACGGACTTGGTACTTCGAAATTTCATTTGAAAGATTGCGTGATTCTGAGATACTAGGTCTTTATAAATAATTGATATCCGGGGTATTGTATAAGTTCTTCTGATTTTGCGTAAGCAATGGCCTAGAACTTGTAGAATACTTTTGCATGAAAACCCCAAAACTGCAGCATATTGTAAGTATCGAAAGATCAACAATTACAGTATAAAAGATTCCATATTGGAACACTACCTTAAAGACAAGCCTTTATCTCTTTTTCTGTACGGTGGTACTAACCTGAGCTCTCAAGGTCTCGCATAACCCAGATACAGATATCAGTTAAGCTATACTCACTTGTAAGATGAAATCTAGGGAATCTTGATACGGGAGTATATTCTAGGGTGGGAAACACACTTACGTCAAGTTTTCTTAAAATTACATAACATATATTGGAACAACTGAGGAATGTGTTGAAGTTTAAAGTGGACAAATATATTGACAATCTAGGTAAATTCATTTAAAACTTAAAGTCTTAAAAGGTCAACGGTACTGGTGATATGTCTCAAGAAACTGATATGATCCTCGAATACGAACTCACAAAAATATGTTTATAAATATGTTTGTACATAATTAGTGTTTGATATTCATTTCATAAAACAAAAGGATTTTATTTTCTTCTTAAGTTTCGACCACTGATGATGAAAATATGAGTTTCAAAATCTAGAGTTGCTGAACAAAATCTTAAAAATTGAAATATTTCTAAAAAGTTTAAAAGTTCATTAATTTGAAACCTACATTTGAATAAATACATCAGTTTTGTTTCAAAATGTTTAATCAAGATCATTAATTTGAACTTGATACATAAATCAGGTATTCAAGGTCATTAATTTGGACTTGATTAAATGAGAGGATATTATAATTGATAAGTAGACTAAAGTTTGAAATGTTTATGTTTAGAAATTTCAAAGTTTGAATCTGAAATGTTTATTTGAATGTTTGAGGTACTTTGAAACAGGAAGTAGATTTTAAGGGGAGCTGGATAAACATGTTGATTGAAGATAACGGAAAGATCAAAGAAAGAGGGAGCATGTTGATTCAAGTTTTATAAAGACAAGCTCAAGAAAAGGGAATAGGGTTGAAAAAGATATGAAGATCATAGATGATTACAGTTATTCAAGAAATAAAGATCAGAGAATATTAAAGACTCTGGAGTTTAACTGAAGATTGATAACTGTGGCAACAGCCAAGGGGGAGACTGTTGATGCATATGTCTGTCGCCTACGTCATCATATAACATTGAGTCTGTATTTAGGAGCATAAAGTTGAATTTCGTATGTTGTAAGGACACTTCGCACGAAGTGACACTTCGTACGAAGTGGCACCAATTCGTACGAAGTGACTAGCTCTTGTGCGAAGTGTGTGTGTCTATAAATAGGAGTTAGCTCATTTGAATGTTTAGTTATCAGAGAAGTTTTGTGACTCGGACGGCGGAGCTCTGTCTAGCTGTTTCCAGGAATTGTAAAGTTTGATAATCAATAAAACAGTGTTTAAATAGAAACAAACTCGTTTACAATGTCACCTAAATTAGTGCCTGAACAGATCCAATAACGGACCTACAGATATGTACTCTCTTACTCATGCCTCACTTCCAAACGCATGTTGGCATCATGCCCTTGATACTACCACCTATCTTTTAAACGTTCTTCCAAGCAAACACCACAATAACAGGACCCCCACCGAACTTCTATACATCCGCAGACCCTCATATGACTACTTACGAGTTTCCGGGTGCTTATGTCATCATCTAATCCCCTCCATTTCCATTCACAAGATCGACCAACGGTGTTATCCTAGTGTCTTTCTTGGATAACCATCGACACATCAAGGTTATAAGTGTTTTAATCTCAACACCAAATAGATCATAATATCACGTCTTTGATGAAACCATATTTCCTTTTGCCAACACCATCGCCCCCATACCCTCCAATAATTCCCTCGATACCCATTTTCCGCCTCAACTATGGCCTCTTGTTCAACCCAGTTCACCCTCACCCACATGACACCTGCCTCTCCATCCGCTCAAACCGACCGACCACTATCTTCCTTGAGCCCACGTATACCTAGGGATGGTAATGGCTAATCCCATACCCATACCCAGTTGTAAAATCATGTCCCATAACTGACCCATTACCCTTCGGGTATTCAACGTGTATTTACTCGTCGGGTATCGGGTATACCCGCGGGTATCTGGTTTACCCGTTGGGGTTTTCATGTATATATATCTTTTACTTTCCTTTATAATTTATGTTTTAAAAATCCATATAATATATTAAATTATGATAAATAACATACATATCATCATCGTCGTAATAATATTTGAGATATTTAAAAACGTAAATATAATATAATATTTTGTATTTCACAGCATATAAATATGAATAATGCCATCAAAATGTGTATAGTTAAGATGAAAAGTTTATTTTTTTTTAAATAATAAAGCTACAAGAATGACGTTACCAAACTACAGTTAAAGAAAATTAATATAAAACTTAAAAGTTTTCGGTATATATTTTGGGTAAACAAGTACATAGTTTGGGGTAATCAGGTCGGGTATCATCTAATCCCATACCCACGAATTTTTTGTTCCATACTCATACCCGGCCCAATACCTAACCCAAATGCTTTGGGTTTCGGGAATACTCGTCGGGCTCGGGTATTTTTGTCATCCCTACCTATACTAGCCCATCTTCAGCCTCCACAAACAATAGGCCCAGATCAATCCCGCCCATCTTACCCCCGTAACATCCGTCAAAATTAGAACTCCGAAGTCCGACCCAGATTGTAAAACCGGATCCTTTCCAATTAATAAAGAATTTTTAATAATTCTATTATTTTTAATATTTTGTTATTTAATTGATCGTAGCGTATTACGTCGGATTAAATCAGAATAAAAGTGGAGGTTTATAAGAAGAATTCAGTTAGTTCGGTTGATAGTTATAAAGGAAATAATTAACTATGTTAAAAGTAGTAGTTAAAACAAGTTTTAAACTTAAAAGGGTTAAAACTGCCAAAATATCAAAGTTACACGTTAAGGGATTGTTTTTTGTAATTAATGGAAACTAAAAAAATATGCAAGTCAACTAACGGGGTTAGTCAACTCAGTTAACCCAATTAGTTATTTTAATAAGAAGTTAGCTAATTAGGTTAGTTTATTAGCTAGTGTTATAAAAGAAATACATTAACTAAGTATTTTGAGTTGGGTTAGTTAGCAGATTATACAAACAACCGGGACCAAACTGCAATTTATGAAAAGTTTTTTTTTAAAGGAATACGAAAATAAAGACACCGAGGAAGGGACTCAAACCAAGATCCTCGTGTTCTACAAACCACCTCCAAGCCAACCAATTGAGTTGGAGGTTTTCTTGTGTTAAATCTTGGTCCTTATTTCACATATACTTAGTCTGGAATCTGAAATGAAAGAAAAAAATTATAACAAGGGCCAGGAATCGAACCCGTGACCCAACCCGGTTGGATATTTAATAGCGCACAACAACAACACATCAAACCACATGGCCACTGTCCAACTTGTGTTATAAACTCGAGTCACTTGATACTTCCAACCCGAACCCATTTTCCCCACCAAATCAGAACCTAAAACGCAAACCTGATGGTGTTTCAAAGAACTCGGACCTTTGAACTCCAAAACGAAACGATTAAACTTCGAATTTGTTTGGTTTAATGCGTAATAATGAGGGTTAATGTTAAGTAACAGTTAATCACATTTTAATCCTCTAAACCATCGAATTTAACTCAAAACCATAACTCGCCATTAAAGGTGTAGAACGACATTTGGGTTTTTTTTTAATTTCGTAAAACTAGCCAAAGACACGTACACCATTTTAATCCTCTGTAAAAACCAAGCGAAACCACACTAAAAGTTCCGTATTTCATCAACCATGCATCGCGAATTTAATCGAAGAACAATCTAGGGCTTGTAACTTCAAACCGTTATATCTCCTTCAATTCTTAATCATTTCAGGTAATTCCAAAGCCCATCGTACTTAGTTTTTCATCCTCTAAAAATGCCCTCTATCAATATTAATGATAGAAGGATAATTTATTTGAATTTAATTATCGTTGAAATTAGGGTATTTCGTTCATAGAATTTGAGGCTTTTAAGGTTCGACCTGTGTTTTGATGAAACTGAAAGTAGAATACTGTTACATACCATGTTAGTATATTTTTTGTAATTTTTTAGAATTTTTAGACATCATGTGTATTTTTAGTGAATTATTCATGTTTTAATCATTTGGAAAATCAATTAAAAATACATGATAATCATAAATAAATTCCACAAATATTTTGATTGATTATTTCAGAATTTTCCATACTTTTTGGAGATTTATGAATTTAATTTGGATCATTTGAGTTTAAAAATGTTTTAATTATGAAAAATACAAGATTATCACAAATAAATTTCATAAATATTTCTGCCGATTGTTACAGATTTTATAATTAATATAGAATTTTTTGGGAATTTTTCTATATGTTTTTTTATAATTAATATATAATTAAAGAATTGGTGAAATTGTAATACAAATAAATTCCTTTATAAAATTTATTATTTCAAATAAAATATGTGATAATTGTTAAATATGATTTATAAAGTTAGTAGATGAATTTAATGAATTTGACAAATTTGGGGCATTTACAAAATTTTATAACCTATTAAATTGGAACTTATATGAATTAATCATGTTTAATAATTTTAGAAAAACACACACACACATATATATATATTTTTTTTGATATTGTTATTTTGTTGAATAATTATTTTATATAATTTAAGTCTCCAAATAGGATAACCCAATTTCCTAAAATTAATTTATTGTCCATTTGTTTAGGATTTCGTTTATTTATATTTTAGGGTGATTATTGTTGTTATTGTTTTCGATATAATCCGTTTCTTGTCGTGTTGTAATTCTCATGGATTAATTCTTCGTAACCCGTGAGTAGATCTATTTCTTTACCCTTTTCGATCATTAAATATTTTTTGGGTGTGTCATGTGTCTTGTTTCTATTGTTTTCTATTTTAATAATTAAAATGCAAAATCAATGTGTCGCTACGTGTTTCGCACTCATTGTTTCTATTGTTTCTAGTATTTATTATTGCATATACATGTATCTATGTGTTTACTCGCTTTGTGTCACAAGTTTCTATTGTGGATCCACGGCTAACTAGGTTCCCCACGGCTATGGGTTGAACTTAGTATCGGCACCATTAAATTCGCTCTTTGGGGCTTGAATCTCATTGTTTCTATTATTCATTATTGTTGATGTGGTTGGTTGTTGTTGTTGTTATTGTGGTGATTGTTGTTATTGTGAGATGATATGGATGGCCTCTACTACACTTGAAGTTGCATGTTAAATAATTTTTTTTTGAAAATATTTTTTAAATAAAATAAAGCATAATATTTTATTTTAATTTATATCTATTCAACAATTTTATGTTGACCCCAAAACCTTTTTACGCATGATACAAGTACACAAGTATGAGATAGAGTTGAAGACAAAGACACGTAGGACATGCCTTAGATTAATAAATTGGATTTTATTTTGATGCTTGATGAATTTGAATATTGTATGATTTATTTGAGATTTCTATGTAAAGTGTGACAAATTTAATTTGATAATGTTTTTAATATTAAACTTATAATAGTTGTCATGATCTATGGACAATCATCATGCCCCGTACCATTCCGTTGTGGGTCAGGGTGTGATGTGACAACCCTAGCCCCTGTTGCTTTTGCACAGCCAAACCCAACCACCCCACCACACACCCAGGCCCACTCACCCGTCGCCTCCAAACCCAACGACAACCCATATCACTCAACAGCCCACCATAACTACGCCATTCCTACTGTTCCTCAAAGTCCCATTCCCTCAGCTAATACACATGGCCCTACTTTACAACCACCATCACCTACTGCTCCTCTCGCACCATGTGCACACGCACCATGGATGGGATTGTTAAACCAAAACCAAAACGAAACCTCAACCTCCACACTTCTACAATAATTCCCATACCAAAAAAACCCACTCGATGCCTTGTCCATACGAGAATGGCATAATGCCATCACCAATGAATTTCATGCTCTTATTAAAAATGAGACTTGGGAATTAGTACCTCATGAACCAAATACAAATATCATTAGAATTTTGTGGTTGTTCAAACATAATTTTAAGTCGGGTGGTAGCTTAGAAAGATAAAAAAAAAAGTCTAGTTGGTTTGTGATAGGCGATCTCAACTGGTGGGTATTGATTGTGGAGAGACATTTAGCCTGATGGTTAAACCAGCCACCATACGCACTGTTCTATCAATTGCACTTTCCCGATCATGTTCAGTTCACTAGCTTGATGTGATTAATGCTTTTTTTACATGGCACACTACATGAAACCGTTTACATGTATCAACCGATGGGTTTTTCGGCGTAAGAGTTTCCAAATCATGTGTCTCCACTCAAGAAGTCTCTCTACAATTTAAACCAGGCTCCCAGAGCCTGGTCCCAATGATTTACTAACTGTGTCCTCACCTAAGATTTTCATCAAAGTAAGTGTGATGCATCTTTGTTCACTCTTCGTCTGGGTAAGGATTTTGCTTTTCTTCTTTTATATGTTTATGATATGTTGTTAATCACCTATTCTAATCATCTAAGGCATTAACTTATGGCCCGTCTTACAAGCGAATTTGCCATGCAAGACCTTGGCCCTCTCAGTTTCTTTCTTGGGATCTTGGTCTCAAGAACCAAGGATATTGTGTTTCTATCTCGACAGGCATATACTCATGAGATTGCAGAAAGGGTTGGCATGCAATCTTGCAATCCTGTTTCTACACGAGTTAACACTAATTCTAAACTGAGTGCTACATTGGGTGATGATTTAGATAACCCAACTCTTTACTGGAGTCTCGCAAGGGGAATTGTGATGCTTGACTTGCACCCACCCAGACATAAGTATGCAGTTCAACAGGTCTGTATCCATATGTATGCTCTAAAGATGAACCACTTGAATGCCCTTAATTAAGCGTAGTATTTGGTACATTCAAAGGACTACCGTGTTCGAGCTTGTATCTGGCCGCTCCAGCAATGCGAACTTATTAGCTTACACAAATGCATATTGGCGGGTTGCTCGGATACCAGGTGCACCACTAGTGGGACTGTGTTTATTATGGTGATAACCTGATTTCTTAGTCGTCTAAACGACAACCCACGATTTCCCGCTCTAGCGCTAAAGCTGAATACCGCGAGTGGCAAACCTGGTTGCTGAAATTTGTTGGTTAAGAAACCTTCCGCTAGCGCTTCAATGTCCACTGTCATGAGCTACATTGGTTTACTATGGCAATGTGAGTGCTATTTATCTCTCTGGTAACCGGTTCAATATCAACACATGGAGCATGATATGGAACTCGCCATTCATTTCCTACATGAGCAGGTTCAACGAGGTCAAGTTCGCATCCTTCACGTCCCTTCTCGTTACCAAAACGCATGTATCTTCACTAAAGAACTTCCACGCCTTCTATTTGACGATTTTCAATCCAGTCTCACCATTCCTCCCACTTCGGCTGCAGGAGTGTAATAGATCGTATGTATTTAGTAATAGATCATTATCATGTATATCTTCCAATTAGTAGTAATCTCCCAAAAAATAGGAGTGTATTTTTATATAAATATTGAATGAATAAAGGAAAGGGATCACTGATCCAATTACAAACGACATTGCCTACTTTTACCAACTTTGAATGATTACGAAAACCATATATGATTTAAGTTTAACAAGAATTCAATAGATTTAAGTATCTATTAGTAAATATGAGAATTGAATAATTAGGAAAATTGTATATTCGATTTTTTATTGGTACTATCGATGCTCACTTTATCAACGATGTGGTGCGACTTTTGAAACCATAAATTTAAATTGGAATCTAGTAAAAAAGTAATAACAACGATGATTTAAGAGACATGACCCCATAGCACTTTAAAGTCTATACATTGAACCAAATGACTTGTGACAAATGGTACCAACGTATTTGTTAAGGTGTAGTTCCTTCAAAGTGACAAGGGTTCAAGTCATATTATCAGTAATATGATAGGTTAGTTTGCCGGAAAAAAAAAAACCATTTACATTGCATATGTAAATAACGTGACTTACATAACATATTACACCAAGATGATATCGTTGACAAGATAATATAATAAGTGGGTGTTTGATATGTGTTTAAACTACTGAAATTTTTGGTTAAGGGTTTTTGAAATCTTATCAGTTTCTATTAATCGATTATCAAACGATAGCCATTAGGCAAAAAGGCCAACAAAAAAGGGCAAGTGTTCACAGAGGCCAAATATTCAAAAAAGGCCAAGTATCCAAAATAAATAAATAAAAAGAAAAAGGAAAGAAAGAAAGAAAGAAAAGGCAAAGACACATTTTACTTCTTAGAAAATAATTTCAAAACATGAAAACAACAAAGTTGTAATAGATCCGAATATTCCTAATATTGATCTAATAAGAGCCGCAAGTTTGGCAAGTAATATTGATGCCATCGATTCTGTTATCGGTTACCGCCAAAATCATAAATGAACAACAATTTTCAGTTAATGCGTTTTAGCTTAATCGAACGATCGGCTAATTTAATCAGTTCGGTTAGGTTGGTTAATTCGCTAATGATTTGATTAATCAATTTATTTGCTTACCTTTATTTTTAGTTTATAATATAGATAAAGGTAGTTTTTTTTTTCATGATTACGAAGTTTCCTTAAAATTTGAGGGCCTAAAACATTTCCTTTAGTTGTTTGTATTGTAGTCGCCCTGAGCGGTGACAACAATGAAGATGGTGCCAAGGTGGCAGTTGTTATTGTGGCGGCGATGATGACATGACTATATTGGCAATGTTAAGACTACAATATACGACAAGGTTCTGTTAGTTATTCGTAAAATCTAAATTAAGTTGTTGTATGATTTGATTAGAGTCTATTAACCTACATATAACAAAAAATTCTAAATCGAATGAATCATCTTATAGGTCCTTTTAAACTTTTGGATAAAGTGAATTGGCCTTCTAAATCGAATGAATCATCTCATAGGTCCTTTTAAACTTTTGGATAAAGTGAATGGCCCCTACAACACACGTCGTATCATCATCATCATCATCGACTATAACATGTATTTCAAAGACCACATAGATGAAAGTGTGGCCCATATTAATAAACAATCAAACATGATTGGAGGGCGAGACAAATGAATGAGCTGGAAATATGTTGCCATTTGCGTTGTTATTTTTTTAATGACAAATTAATATAATACTTACACCTTATACAATGTAAATTTAAACTATCAACCTCTACGATTTGTATTATTATACTCAACAAAACATAAAAGATTTGGTCTAAAGTTCTAATAAGTATTTAATATGTCTTATCACGTTATCATACTAGTAAACCTATGCATCAGTTTATACACAAAATCTGTTGTTCACTTTATGAAATAAAAATTATTAAATAGTTGAATCTTGAATGTATAAGCCATTAGAGCAAGAATTATAATTTATGAAATTTACATATGCCCCTCATGAAATTGTAATTAACTTGTTTCTGCCCCAACAATGGTGCGGGGCACTAAGCTGAATATTTCTATCATAACATTTACGTCTGTGTTTCGGTTACTTGAACATATTAGTCATAACACGATCTCAAAAAGAATTATATCGAGTCAACCAATTAAAAAAAAACACTAACATACTTTTGCTAAAAAAATTAAAACGATAGAAAAACCGCTTGGCACGAAAAAAATTACACCGAACCAACCAATTAAAACAAACACTATCATAGTTTTGTAAAAAGTAAAAAATAAAAAAAACTAAAACTATGACATGTTTGTAATTTTACATAAAACAATGGCAAAACTATATTTTTAGTGGAGGGTAAAATCGTGATTTTTCTAGGAGAATAAAAAACAAAACTAATAACAAAACTGTGAATTTAAACGAAGGAAAATTGTAATTTGGCTAGATCAATAGGTAGATGTCGTCTGACACTATTTCCCCACACTCCATGTAAAATGTAGTATATGTATAAATAATAATAAACCATCAACTATAAGACCGTGGGGTATGGTGGGGCGGGGGTTTGAGGCATGGGTTGACACGTTGGCAAAGACCCAAAAAATTGGGGGTATGGTGGGGCTTGGGTTTGGGGCGTGGTTTGGCCAAATTCCTTTTATTTTTTATTTTTTTTAAATTAATGGATAAACCATCGGGTAGGGTACACCCAATGTCTACCCGCCAGCTCAGATGGTTAGTTCCGCCCAACCCGGGCTGAAACCCCGCCCAAAAGGCCACACCCAAACTCAAGCCCACCCGGGATGTTCACATGGACGTTTATCCCCAACCCACGCCCCAACCCTGGTCTCATACCCCATAGTCTAACCGAACTTAGCATTAAAAAATGGGAAAGTGAATATGAACCTCTTAACTATCAAAACCACTAGTTATTATACATATTAATCTAAACTCTTCATGAATAGTGTTCCAATTTTTTTAAGGATTTGTTTTTATTTTTTTTAATACTTATTTATCATTTTATTTCATTTTGGATTTTAATAAGAAATAATAATTGATCATATTTAAGTATTTGTTTTTTTACTTTATTATTTATTATTATATTTTATTTTTAGTAATAGCCTGGATTCGTTAACTTTTTAAAAATCTAAATCCGTAACATGTATTTTTTTAACATTTTAAGTTATCTAGTCGCACGTTGTGACGGTATGTTACGACATGCATTGGATCGGTATTGATTCGGTTAGTTACAATACTGATACAATATATGCATTCTGTATAGAAATCAACACGTGATTTATATTGACCAAAAAGAGAAAATCGAACTCTGGCACCAACACCGATGTTCGAAGATCGGTTCAGATTGTCATGATACTATTTCTGATATTCATATATGTTGCAAACAGAGTTGTATAAATGATTTTTTTTAATCGGTAACCATAAAGATAAATACAAGTACCGTTCCTGATGTTGTTATATACGACACGGTGTTAGTTTATCGAAAGAAAACCGATAAAAAAATAATATTACCGAAACTGATTTTGTTCGTTCAGTTCACTATGGTATTGGCAGTGGTATCCGTTATCAAATAGAAAACTATAAAAATGAATATATTCCAGTACTGGTGTTGTTCGGTATGGTAAGGTAGCGATACGATGCTTGTTTATCGATAGCAAAAACAATAATTTTAAGTACTCATACCGACACATATGTTGTTCCGTTGGTTTTGTTTCGGTTAGATACGATAGCAGCACCCGCCACGAAGTATAGGGAATCTCACTTATATGGTGTAAGTTTATCGAAAGCAAAAACAATAAAAAAATACCGAAAACGATACATACTGTTGTTAAGTCGGTTTCAGTTAGGTTTGATACGATATTGCCACAAATTCGTTTGCAATAAGATTTATATCACAATGTTGTATAAAATAAACATTGAACGCTTACAAACAAATTGAATCAATATCAATTAACCAATATCATATTCAATTTTATTGTTTTTGATCGATGTAAGGTTTTCTCTTTTTCTTACTGTAGCGAATGCCGATACCGTAACGATTCGAATAGATATCACTGAATTCTCGCCGCGAAGCGCAAGGGGGAAAACTCACTAGTTTTGATTAAATCTAACTAAAAGTTAATTTAATTCTAATTATTCTCCCTCAGTTTCGCATCCGTGAATTTATTTAACCAATTAAATCCGTAAACATAGCGCACCTAATTCTTCCTCCATCTATTTGGCATTCCCAACTTGGTGTAGTCGTAAAGATTGTCAGTCAAGAATTTTTAGTTTTTTTATATATTAGGACTCTGGATTTTGGAAAAGCACCCTCTGGTGTAACCATTATTTCAGAGCATGAGAAAAAGAAATATAACAAAAAAGGAGCAACAAAAGTTGGGTGAAGATGCTGACAATTCATAATCTTATTTCAAAAAACTGATGTCGTTCATTCATATAAATTTTTTTGAACGGTGAACTTCACGTATAAGATTACCACACTTTTAAATCAGAGAGTCCCGCATTGTCCCACTTTGGTCAGACTATGTTGTCTTAACCGGGCCCATGCTAGCTTTAAAGTTTGGCTTTTTTGGGCGTTTTCTGAGAAACCATACCGACGGCTATCACTTGACAGTCGCTGTGCCACCACAAGAGCAGAACTCTCTGGCGATCAATTTAGAGAATGCCCTATCAATTTGAGAACGGAGAACAACACGTGTGTGTTGTGTCCATATTAATGAAAAGCCTAAAACGATCAAATAGGTTTTAAACTTATTTTGCATGATTATTTTAGTTTATATTTTACTTGATTGATTGATATCCCAATTTAAATCCATTGTTCGAATTTGAATAAGTTCATTAACTATGTTTGACATGCGTATTTCAATTAAAGATTCCATGTACAATAACTTTTAAAAGAACCATACAAAATATAGTTACAACAAGAAATAAAAATAAGATTTTAACGAGTTGATTGAGAAAAAATAAAAAGAAGTTTATAGCGAGTTTGATGAAAACAATATAATCGAGTTAAAAAATTTCTATATTTTCTTACTAAAAATACATGTATATATATTTAGTTTATATAGATAATACATATAATTACTTATTAAATTATTGTTGCTCATTGTTTTCTTTACGTGTGGACACTGAAATTATAAGATAGATAAAAAATTAATCTCTTTCAGTTTCAGAAAAAAAAAATCTAAAGTGAAGTCTTAACGTTAGGTAAGTATTTAAAGTTAACAGTTTAATTTTTTTAATAAAATTTAAAGTTAACAGTTTATTTTTTTTTAATAAAAATTACAGTTCACAGTTTACAAAAATGGTTAATGTAGTTAATAAAGTGAAGCTAACCAATGAAATTAGGAGTAAGAAATCATTAAAATAGATAAAACACTATTTTGGTAAATACATCTGAAACAACACTCTTATGGTAAATATTTTTTCCACAACACTACTTTGGAAAAAAAAACTCTAATAAATTTGAGAATGATGAATAGATGATGTCTGGTTCATTCCGTGAAAGACGGTTGTAAAATTGGGGAATGCGAAATTGACGCAGAGCAAGAGAATAAATAGGGTTAAATTACTTTCTCTTAATCAAAAGAGTTAAATGCTTGGTTGGTCCATGTGGTTTGTGAAAATTGCAGACTTGGTTCTAATGGTTCACTAATTACACACTTGGTCCCAATAGTTTCATTTTTTGCACTCGGATGGTCCGTACCACTAACCTTTGTTTGATTTCTTAGTTAAGTATATGTGAAATTACTATATTACCCTTGAATAATTGAAAAAATAAAAAAAAACATAAAGAAGAGGGGCCCACTACTCATCTTCTTCATCACTCCCCTCTCTTTTTCATTAGCTACCCTGCCCTTTAATTACGCCTCACCTCCTTCTTCCGTTTTTGGTAACCATCACCGGCCACCCTCTTATTACCCTCATCCACCACAAAAACAATGATCAACCACCACCTCCACGAGATCAGATTACCCACCCCATCCCTACGGTACCGCTACCACTACTCAATGCCACCACCACTTGTTAGCACCACTGATCCACTCCGATCGACGTCCCTAGTTCACAGTTAACCACCACCTCGTCTCTGTTTCGCTGTTTCCTGATGGTGGTCTTGCAGATCTAAAATAGGTGAACAGTGGTGGGTATGTTTAAGAGTGAGGCCAGATACGAGGGTGATTTCAAGCGAGGGATGGTGTTTCCCGGCGAAAGTTATGGTGGGTTAGAGGGGCAGAAGACAAGGGGCAACGATGGTTCATAGCCGACGGTGATTTGTGTCTAACAGTGGTGGATTGAGAGAGATAGATGAGAGGGGATATGATGGTGGTTACCGACGACGATGAGATGATGGTGCAAGCTGAACTGGTTCATGCTCATTTCTTATAAAGTTAGTGTTTTTCTTGTAAAGTCTTGCTATGCTAGTTCATGTGATTGTCGGTGTTCGGAGGTGAGGTGAGTCGGTGATAGTGATTTGCAGATGGTGAATGGTAGTGAGATGATGTACGTGACGGTGAGAGTTGGGGTATAGAAGAAAAGTGGGTGGGACCCACAGTGCTTTAAAATAGTGTTTTTAAACTATTTTTATTTTTGTTTTTTCAATAATTAAGGGCAATATAGTAATTTAACACATACCTAACTGTGATATTTAACATAGGTTAGTGGTAAGGACCACCCGAGTGCAAAAAATGAAACTATTGGGACCAAGTATGTAATTAGTGAACCATTAGGACCAAGTATGTAATTTTCACAAACCACATGGACCAACCAAGCATTTAACTCTAATCAAAACTACGTTGTTTTGATGGTTTCGTATCTAAGGCCTCCCATATTCATTTTCCCCTTAAAATATTTTTTTTTCATTTATTTATTTTTTTAAAACCAGAAATTGCTACATGGCTTACTCATAACTTTTTATTTTTCCCCTCTTATAATTATTAAAATAAGATACTTTTATGAAAATCTGATACGTTGCGACGTGCTTTTTGTATCTAGGTTTTGGTATAAATCTCACTAAAAACAAATATTTGCATAATAATGTACAAGTCAATGAAGCACAAATGTACAAGCCGTCAAAGTTGCTTCGATATTATGTTTTTTTTCTCATTAAACCTTATATAATTTGGCGTTTTATTATATTTTGGATTTTCCATCGCGACATATATACTTTTATCTGCGTTTCAACATGTTTCTTTAAAAATTATACGTTTCGATATTTAAAAGGGAGCAACAACAAATTTACACAATTCTCTTTACGTACTTTACAATGTCAAATAATGTTGTATTACAAGGTTTTGGAGGCCAAGTACTCCCCAAGTAATCGCTACAAGGTAGGTTGCAGAGGTCCGAGTACTCTCCATCTAGGCGAGTAATCCCCGAGTACTATTAACTCTGACTAGAGAGCGCCTAACAACTTTTATAACCATGAATATGCGGCAACACGTGGACATCACCTTTTGTTTTCATTTTTTATAACAAAAGGAGTTTTGTATGATTTCTTCCTGATTGACGTTCGGTTTGAGACATGTTGGTTTAAGTTTAGCGGGAAGACATAGGTGACAAAATGGTTTTCATCGTATTCTGATCAAAACCAGGAAAATTAATACTAATAATAAAGTACTAGGAGATTTATCTTAACCTATATTATACCTCTTATACAAAAAAACAACTTGGGTGTAACCATTTTAACCAACCGATGCCACCCTTACAAAAATATATCAGGCATCATTTCACATAAAGAATACTTTATCACAAAATCATGCCTGTTTGTACGGTAGTCTCGACTTTTCATCAAAATAAAAGGCGCCGATTCGATCCTTCTTTACAACACCGTTACCGTCCTTTTTATCTTCCTTTTCATTATGTGTCCTCCATTGAGAATAGCCCATGAACAACTTGCAGAAAAGATCAACAACTTCAGAGAAATGTGAATTTAGTTAATAAATATATAATAAGCATGTTCAATTGCAAATAACGTAAAACATTGATTTCGATCAATATCGGAACTTACCAAACCGGCTGAGAGAATAAGAGCAGAGCACTGTAGGTCGATTTGTATGGGTTTGAGTCTTCACGTAATCGTCGGTCCCTTTGCATCGAAGAATGGTTGTGTCGCCTTGCCGTTCTTTACGTAGTGTCAATATGAATCGCGTTGCCTGACTGCTTCGCATACGCGTTCACCGGAAGTTATATATTGTTCGACGTCATGTTGCTTAGTTTTAAAAACTTTGGTTGGTTTTGAAAATCAATAATGTTTCTGATGTCATTTCAAAACAGAGTACTTCCACGTTCGAGGTTTTATTTTGATTTGAATTTTTCAAACAAAAAAAATCAGTTTAATGGATTCGAAAAGACATAGGCTAACAATAACTGTGATTTTGATTTTCAAACAATGATTTCATGTATCCGATTCTTTAAAGACGTTAAGGATTTAGGATTATGACATAACCGTTAATTTTTTATTTCTAACTTGCCAGATTTCTCGCCGGAAAACGGTTATCTCCGATTTGGTATTTTGCGACGGTTCTGGTAATTATACAAAAGAAACTGCCACCCTTTCTACACATACCGAAACGACACCAAGGCTATGAATTGACTGGAAACGGTAAATGTGAAACTGCGATGAAGCGATACGATTGTCGGCCAGAAATGATAAATGTGAAATGTCGATCAGGGAAGCGTTAAAAGCGATAAAACAGTTGGCCAGAAACAACAATTTTGTCAAATCCCACCCATCTTCAAATCCTTTTCATCAATTACAAGTGGTTTGTTTCAAGACGCCGCAAGACAGATTCGTATGCCTCAATTATGCAATGTAGACAATATGCTCCTTTCCACCATTCATATACCAATTATTCAGAATTGTTTTTACTTTGGGGTTAATTAAAAAAATGTAATGGAACAACATGACGAACGCACACAATTGGCTTCTATATATGAAAGTTAGAATACACAAAATAGCCTCTTCTGTCTGTATTTAGAAAGAAAAAAAAAAGGATTTTCCTTCGTAAGTATAAAATATATGATTTTCCTTTGTAAGAATTGTACTTACGGAAACAACAATCGAAGATTCGATATAAAAATCAAGAAGCAATAAAATACAACGGTCGCCACGACATTGTGAAAGAAACACGCACACAACCCATTGATTCAGAAAATTGACCCGTAAACCTTCATCCGGTGAATGTATTCAATCGAAACTGGCGCCTGCGCACCACCGACGTTCTATTGGATCTCCAATCAATAATAATGGTGATTTGGATCCTTTAATCTTTGCTAAAAGACACATACACATCAATTTAGTATTTAATTGTAGTAATAGCTATGACATTAATGAAGGAAACTGTGACTATAAGAAATTGTGCCAATAAATCCACTCTTACACTTCTTGCATAACCATTTATTCTGAGGATAGGAGAACACCTCAACAGGGATCTACTACTTGCGTAAAAACTGTTACTATGCAAAATTTGTTCAAATTATATTCCACCTTCCAATAGAGGCTTTTTGATTTGAGGCTAATAAATAAGAAATTATAAACAACGTCCCGCCGCAACGTACGGGTTAACATATGCTCGTTGAAAACAATTGGAATGTTCTAAGATTATAATACGTTTTGTATTAGGTTTAATGTCATTGTCAAATTAATAGTCACGTTTATTAGGAAAATATATATATATTCTTTTTATACCAATAAAATACATTCAGTATTAAAACACGACACAAAATAAAATGCAGGATTTATCACTTTCACGTAATGCATGCTACATTATGTTATCTTATTTTATGTTTTACATTACGTTAGATAATATATTTTTATTTTATTATTATTATAAAAGACTAGCTTCTTAGCTACATGAGTTTTTTACTTTTTATTATATTGAACTTATTATTGTCATTATCATATTATATATATATATATATATATATATATATATAGGATTCGGTTCAAGCAGCAACTACTATCAGATGCGAGAACCATAAGAACTCTTCTCATCTAATAGAATTTTAACACATCACCTATAATTAATTTAATTTAAAAGAGTATTTTAGATTTTTTCTCTCAATTTCATATCACATCTCTCTTATGTCTAAAACACATCATATCACATCATCATTAATATGTCGAGTAAATTGCACAAAATATCATTTATGTTTCCTTAAACTTGCAGGTTTCAGCCTTAATGTTTAAAACTTGCCAAAAACAACCTTTACGTTTATTTTTGTTGCCGGTTCAGTCCTTTCTGACTAACCAAGTTAATTATCCTAGTTTAATTCCCTCACATGCCTAACATGTGAGGGTATATTTGTCATTTTAGGTTTGTTTTTTTTTTCTACAAAAACCCTTCTCTTCACTACTCACACACAAACACACACAGACCATTCATCTCTCTCTCTGCCTTCATCTACCACCACCACCACCTCATCTACCACCGTCCACCTGCCACCACCACAACCAACAACCACCGTCAAGCACCACCGCCCCCTGTCTCCTGCCGCGAAGCCAAACACCACCGCAAACCCTAGCCCCCACTCCAAGAACCCACCCCCGTCGCAACCACCACCACCGCCTTCGTCGTTCCACCACCGCCAAGAACATCAAAACCCACCACCGCCGTCGTCGTTCGATTTGGGGGTTTTGTTTGAAGATGAAGAACATCAAACCCACCACCGCCGATCTCTCTCTTCTTTCACTCTCTCTCTCTTCTTTCCCTCTTATGCAGGTCTGTGGAGGTGATGGCGGAGATGTGGGGGTGGAGGTGGTGGCGGAGATGAATAACATCAAACCCACCACCGCCATCGTCGTTCAATTTGGGGGTTTTGTTTGAAGATGAAGAACATCAAACCCACCACCGCCGATCTCTCTCTTCTTTCACTCTCTCTCTCTTCTTTCCCTCTTATGTAGGTCTGTGGAGGTGGTGGCGGAGATGTGGGGTGGAGGTGGTGGCGGAGATGAAGAACATCAAACCCACCACTGTAACATCCGTCAAAAACGGATTTACCAAACCCGCTCCGTTTATCAACCGAACAGTCAGTTAAAATTTTCGTTGCGAATTAAATGCCCAAAATAATTTTAAATGATACGTAATCAATTATTATGCGGGGATATATAATTAGTTTTTGAAAATCTGTTAAAAATAACAAAATAAAAATGTTTTACTCATGCCGGGTTTCGAACTCGGGTCTGTACCGGTTCAAACCGAACAACTATCACTCAACCGAACAACCGCTCCGCCGCTTTGATTTTATGTTAATAACAGGAAACAATTAATTCAAGTATTAATGTTCGGAAGTCAAATTCGTCAATTTTCCGACCAATTAGCAGTCGTCGGAAATCCCGACGACTTCACCGTTTATTTACGTTTCCGCTCATAATAACCGAAGACTTAACTCCCTCGACGGTTATAACCGACGTCTGAACCCGCGACATCAGCTGTAACCGCCAGAGAACGGCTGACTTCGAATTGAGACCGAATTCAGACCCCATTCATCTCGATACTACCCTATAAATTCACCCACAACTCGCCAGAAACATTTCACACTCAAATCGCACCCTTTCTCGGCGAAAACTCACTCGCCGGAAATAATTTATACTTCGCCGGAAAACCGTATCAGTAATCTCTGAGCTTTACTGAACCCCCTAACCTTTTACCGAAGTCACCCACAACCTTTGTAAGCTTTCGGAAGACTCTCTGCTGCAAGACACTCGTAGCCGGAAGAACTTGCTGCCACACGGAGTTCTGCCGGAAAACAGAGGAGAAACAGCCGGTACTTTTCACGCCAAATTCCTTTCCTTTTTACTTTTATCTCGTCTGTAATTGATCATAAAACGCTAAAGGAACCTGAATCAACTTTTCGAACCAGTCAGCCGTCAGTTCCGGTTAAAACCAGTGAAGAAGACGACGTTTTGGTAATGGTTAAGTATAATTAAAATCAAGTTATTTACCGGGTTAGACATACAGTCCAGCGGTGGACTGTGTGCACTTTTAACGCTAAGGTCACGAGTTCGAGTATTGTCCCTCACACGCTGCCTTGAAAAAAATTCCTTTTTTAGCAAACTGAACCGGGTTGATTTAAGTATATGTTAAGTATATTGATAACCGAATTTATAACCAAGTGAGACACACAGTCCAGCGGTGGACTGTGTGTCCGCTAACCCACAGGTCCCGGTTCGAGACCTGTGGAGCGCACCGGTTCGCTAGATTTAATTCATTTTTAAAATAAAGGGATTTCTGTTTAATTCTAATTAATGTATATATGTAATTAAAATCGGATATATGACGGGTTAGACACGTAGCTCAGTTGGTAGAGCTGCGTGCACGCGTACGGGAGGTCTCGGGTTCGAGCCTCACCCAGCGCACAATAATATGCCTTCCGAACCGGTCAACGTCAGTCAAAGTCAAACGGTCAAAGTCAACTGTAGCAAAAATAAAATATTTTTTTTATTATTTTTATTTAATTATTTTAATTAAAAATCAATTATAAAAAAATAACATTTTTAAGGTTAGAAAATAGCCTCAAACTCACAAAAATACACCCAACAATCCTACTAAAATAGATTAATAAAACCCGTTTACTTACCAAACCGTAATGCGATTTATCTAGGTTTAATCTCACTCGTGGTTAAAACCACTTCGCGTGCATTCAACGTCATCAACCGAACGCACCCAATGTGAGTGAATTCTTACAAACTCCCCTCTTTATTCATGTTTTGGGGTGTATCATGTGTCGCTTAAACTAATTCTCTTATGCAAATTCGTGCTATACCATTTTATGAACTAAACTAGAATGTAACTATTATTGTTTGTGATGTATTTCATATTGTCAAAGTTGTAAGCAAATTATTTAGGCCCATCAGTTCCTCGTGGGAGACGAGAATAACGCGTGCCTTAAAACTCATTCATTAGGCCCATCAGTTCCTCGTGGGAGACGAGAACAACGCGTGCCTCAAAACTCATACATTAGGCCCATCAGTTCGTAAGAACAACGCGTGCCTCAAAACTCATTCATTAGGTCCATCAGTTCCTCGTGGGAGACGAGAACAACGCGTGCCTCAAAACTCATTTCATTAGGCCCATCAGTTCGTAAGAACAACGCGTGCCTCAAAACTCATACATTAGGCCCATCAGTTCGTAAGAACAACGCGTGCCTCAAAACTCATTCATAGGCCCATCAGTTCCTCGTGGGAGACGAGTCGAACAACGCGTGCCTCAAAACAATCATTTGGTGTTTGTGTGTTCAATATTCAATATTATGTGTTGTGTGAATAAATTTACATCTACATTTACTCATATGTGGTATGCACATTATTTATAATCAATTGGATAAACTTGTTCAAATGTTTTTCCATAGGATTCACTCGCCAACATTATGTTGATCCAAAAAACCTTTTTACACATGATACATGTGGACAGGTTGAAGCAAGGAAAACATAGGATATGCCTTAGAAGAGAACCAAGAAGCTTAGACTGATAGTTAGAACATGTTGTATCATTTATTGTAAATTTCCATTAAATTGTATTAATGAATATGAAACATATAATAAATGTCATGAGCTTTGATGATAACCCAATTATGCCCCGATCACCTTTTCCGCTGCGGGTCGGGGTGTGACAGATTGGTATCAGAGCCATGACTATAGGGATATAGGATAGGTTATTAGACCCTTAGAGCCTATACTATAGTCTGCCTAAATTTTTAATTGATTAGGTGGTTACATACAAACTTGTGATATTTATTTGTTTCATATTACAGTCAAACATACATGCTTATATACATATTCGTTATACATATATCAATGTTCATATATTCAATTCATTTTCATACTCTCATTATTCAAGGATTTTGTTGCAATTTTCAAATCCTATCAAAGTAAGTTCTGCGACGGGCATGTAGTAACCGGAAGGGTACAAGTACCGGTAGTCGGGACGTCCTGTCTAGGTTGGCATTCGTATAAATCCAAAATAACGGACCAGTTTGCCTACCTGGGGACTAACGATGAGAGTACGACGGACTTATTAGGCCAAAGCATGCCACACCAAACGTCGTTCGAACTAACCTCACTTTGAGATGTCACCGTGTCCATGCCTGGGCACATTCCGAATATCATACGTTACATATTTCTCGATTTTCTCCGGGTTTTAGTGTACGTAACCAGGCTAACACATGCGAACCATATGAAAAACCCGGTAATCATGGGGCCCACATGATTACGAAGGTGAAGTATGGCGGCATGCAAGGCCCAATTACGAGCAAAACCCAAGACATCCTATGGATGTAGTAGATTTATTTTTCTATATTTATTTTATGAACGTTCATCCCCCAAACACGACCCACGATCCCAAAGGCATCCAACTCATACTCTTGACATGTATTCCTTGTAGATGTCTTCTAACCTCGCCCGTAGGAAGATGAGAGCAGGAAAAGCCCGTGAACGCATGGCTACCCAAATCGCTCAGCAAATGGCGACCGTAATACCAAACATCGTAGTTCAAGTTCAACAAGCCCTTACCGCTAATTCCGTTAACCCAACCCAACAAGAGGATCAAAACACTGTCAACCTTTAAGTCACTAAATGCACCTACAAACATTTCAAATCCTGCGATCCTCCAAAATACGAAGGTACTGAAGGTGTCACCGCTCTCCTCTATTGGTTCGAAGAAATGGAGAACACTTTTCTAAATTGCGATTGCCCCGATGATCGCAAAGTGCGTTATGCTACTGGTCGTTTACTTGGAACAGCACTCACATGGTGGAATATAGAGAAGACCAAACGAGGTGTTGAAGAAACTATGACCTTGACTTGGAAGAGTTGAAGGGAATCATGACAAGACGGTTTTGCCCAAGAAGTGAAATCAAGAAATTGGAGGATGAGTTTCATGCTTTAAAACAAAAGGAAGGCGACCACACCACATACAACAAGAGATTCCTTGAGTTAAATCAAATGGTTCCCAATTTGTTTACTCCCCTCTACCGTTTGATCGAGCACTACATTCGTGGTCTTCCATCAAAGATTCAAGACTCTGTAATAAGTACCTCGCCTGCAACTTTGGAAGCAGCAATGGAGCTAGCAACCGCGCTCACTGAGAACCAAATCCAAACAAAGATTTCAAAGAGGAGAAGAAGAAGGATAAAGCAACAACCAAAACCTCAAACTCCACACGAACCGAATCCTTTACACCACCTACTTCTAAGATAAAACGTGATGGGCAAATCTTCGCCGTCACCCAACGCAACCAACCAGCTTCACAAGTTGTACCTCCTCAAACTATCCCAAACGCTCAAGTAGCACCCAACTCAACTTACCCAAACAAGAAACCTTACATTGGACCTCACCCTCAATGCAACACCTGTTTCTATCACCATCCATCTACCTTACCCTGTCGACTATGTGCGAATTGTGGACGCTACGGTCATTTGAGCAACGCTTGCCGCACCTCTCAAAACCAAACCTCAACCCCTACTCAACCCATGATCCAAACATATCAACAACCTCAATACCCCATGTACCCATATGTTCGAGCTTGTTTCAATTGTGGCGACCCTACCCATTTTAGAAACACATGCCCTCGTTTGGTTAACATCATAAACGCCCAAGCTCAAGCAAACCCAGTTAACCAAGCAAACCAAGCAAACCCAGCTCCACCGCCAGCAAGAGGAAGAGTTTATAACATCAACGCCAATCCTGTTGAAGATGTTAACGGACCAAACCAACCACTTAACTAGCCTTCTCTCACCAAGAATCAAGATTCAACTCCAATCACTTAGTTTTTATGTTTATATCTCGATTTTCACGTATCTCAATTGGAATTTTTATCCAAGAAATTTTAATGCAAATTACTAGTTCAGTTTGTTTTATACTCATTGATTTAATATTCATATCATCATACTTCACGACATATCTCAGTTTCATCATTTAAAGAAGTTGAGTTGTGCCTCACTTCTACATAGACTAACCTCTCCATCATATTAAACGAGAGAGGTTTTGTCAAACACGGATACTATCAGAATTAAGACTCAAGCGCTGGTTGTTGTGTTGTTTATGTTGTAGAGTCGCATAGAACTAATCATAACTTGCGGATAAAGTCAATGAGAATTTGACAAGAATATGGTGGATACGCCGCTGGTACTTCCTATATATAAGTATTCTTGTCAAATGATCGGAGGCATTATCAGGCGGTTATGAGAGGTTCCATGCATAGGTTGTTTGTGTGATTAAGTTATTCATTTTCAGTACATGCAATAAGCTCGGCTCCGTTTGATTGAGCCTTGAGCACATAGACAATTTCATTTTTCAGTACATTCAATACGTTCGGCTCCGTTTGATTGAGCCTTGAACGCACAGACATTTCAATTTCAGTACATACAATACGATCGGCTCCGTTTGATTGAGCCTTGATCGCACAGATATATATCATTTCAGTATTTTTATGTTTGTCGTATTGGTTGTAGAGTTATAGGACTAATCATAATTCACTGATAAAACCAATGAAAATTTGACAAGAATATGGTGGATACGCCGCTGGTACTTCCTATATATAAGTATTCTTGCCAAAGGATCAGAGGCGTTATCAGGCGGTTATGAGAAGTTCCATGTAGGATTTAGTATTGCCTTGGTTGAAATTTGTGTTACATATATATCATCTCACTATTTAAAGAAATTGGAATGTGATCCATTTCTACATAGACTAACATCTCCATCATAACAAACGAGAGAGGAACTGTCACCATTCAAACATATATACTATCAGAATGTGGATTCAATTATTAGTTGTTGTGTTTATTTGTGTAGATTGTAGTATTGGAAGTTTTGCCTTAGGATATAACCATACTTTTCCAAACATATCTAAACTCTTATGCATGATATCATTTTAGCGAATTATTCCTGCTTAACAATACTTATACAATAGGCAACAAAAAGCGATTCCTGTATCAGGATACTTAGCCTTTACAAGGAACGTTACCGCCTCAAACAAAAACCCAAACCCTTATTTCTTCTAAGTATGTAACTGTCAAACTAAACACCATCATTCTTTTAGTCAATTATATCCCTATTTAAATTTCGGGACGAAATTTCTAAAAACAGGGGATACTGTAACATCCGTCAAAAACGGATTTACCAAACCCGCTCCGTTTATCAACCGAACAGTCAGTTAAAATTTTCGTTGCGAATTAAATGCCCAAAATAATTTTAAATGATACGTAATCAATTATTATGCGGGGAAAAATAACAAAATAAAAATGTTTTACTCATGCCGGGTTTCGAACTCGGGTCTGTACCGGTTCAAACCAAACAACTATCACTCAACCGAACAACCGCTCCGCCGCTTTGATTTTATGTTAATAACAGGAAACAATTAATTCAAGTATTAATGTTCGGAAGTCAAATTCGTCAATTTTCCGCCCAATTAGCAGTCGTCGGAAATCCCGACGACTTCGCCGTTTATTTACGTTTCCGCTCATAATAACCGAAGACTTAACTCCCTCGACGGTTATAACCGACGTCTGAACCCGCGACATCAGCTGTAACCGCCGGAGAACGGCTGACTTCGAATTGAGACCGAATTCAGACCCCATTCATCTCGATACTACCCTATAAATTCACCCACAACTCGCCAGAAACATTTCACACTCAAATCGCACCCTTTCTCGGCGAAAACTCACTCGCCGGAAATAATTTATACTTCGCCGGAAAACCGTATCAGTAATCTCTGAGCTTTACTGAACCCCCTAACCTTTTACCGAAGTCACCCACAACCTTTGTAAGCTTTCGGAAGACTCTCTGCTGCAAGACACTCGTCGCCGGAAGAACTTGCTGCCACCGGAGTTCTGCCGGAAAACAGAGGAGAAACAGCCGGTACTTTTCACGCCAAATTCCTTTCCTTTTTACTTTTATCTCGTCTGTAATTGATCATAAAACGCTAAAGGAACCTGAATCAACTTTTCGAACCAGTCAGTCGTCACTTCCGGTTAAAACCAGTGAAGAAGACGACGTTTCGGTAATGGTTAAGTATAATTAAAATCAAGTTATTTACCGGGTTAGACACACAGTCCAGCGGTGGACTGTGTGCATTTTTAACGCTAAGGTCACGAGTTCGAGTATTGTCCCTCACACGCTGCCCTGAAAAAAATTCCTTTTTCAGCAAACTGAACCGGGTTGATTTAAGTATATGTTAAGTATATTGATAACCAAATTTATAACCAAGTGAGACACACAGTCCAGCGGTGGACTGTGTGTCCGCTAACCCACAGGTCCCGGGTTCGAGACCTGTGGAGCGCACCGGTTCGCTAGATTTAATTCATTTTTAAAATAAAGGGATTTCTGTTTAATTCTAATTAATGTATATATGTAATTAAAATCGGATATATGACGGGTTAGACACGTAGCTCAGTTGGTAGAGCTGCGTGCACGCGTACGGGAGGTCTCGGGTTCGAGCCTCACCCAGCGCACAATAATATGCCTTCCGAACCGGTCAACGTCAGTCAAAGTCAAACGGTCAAAGTCAACTGTAGCAAAAATAAAATATTTTTTTTATTATTTTTATTTAATTATTTTAATTAAAAATCAATTATAAAAAAATAACATTTTTAAGGTTAGAAAATAGCCTCAAACTCACAAAAATACACCCAACAATCCTACTAAAATAGATTAATAAAACCCGTTTACTTACCAAACCGTAATGCGATTTATCTAGGTTTAATCTCACTCGTGGTTAAAACCACTTCGCGTGCATTCAACGTCATCAACCGAACGCACCCAATGTGAGTGAATTCTTACAAACTCCCCTCTTTATTCATGTTTTGGGGTGTATCATGTGTCGCTTAAACTAATTCTCTTATGCAAATTCGTGCTATACCATTTTATGAACTAAACTAGAATGTAACTATTATTGTTTGTGATGTATTTCATATTGTCAAAGTTGTAAGCAAATTATTTAGGCCCATCAGTTCCTCGTGGGAGACGAGAATAACGCGTGCCTTAAAACTCATTCATTAGGCCCATCAGTTCCTCGTGGGAGACGAGAACAACGCGTGCCTCAAAACTCATACATTAGGCCCATCAGTTCGTAAGAACAACGCGTGCCTCAAAACTCATTCATTAGGTCCATCAGTTCCTCGTGGGAGACGAGAACAACGCGTGCCTCAAAACTCATTTCATTAGGCCCATCAGTTCGTAAGAACAACGCGTGCCTCAAAACTCATACATTAGGCCCATCAGTTCGTAAGAACAACGCGTGCCTCAAAACTCATTCATTAGGCCCATCAGTTCCTCGTGGGAGACGAGTCGAACAACGCGTGCCTCAAAACAATCATTTGGTGTTTGTGTGTTCAATATTCAATATTATGTGTTGTGTGAATAAATTTACATCTACATTTACTCATATGTGGTATGCACATTATTTATAATCAATTGGATAAACTTGTTCAAATGTTTTTCCATAGGATTCACTCGCCAACATTATGTTGATCCAAAAAACCTTTTTACACATGATACATGTGGACAGGTTGAAGCAAGGAAAACATAGGATATGCCTTAGAAGAGAACCAAGAAGCTTAGACTGATAGTTAGAACATGTTGTATCATTTATTGTAAATTTCCATTAAATTGTATTAATGAATATGAAACATATAATAAATGTCATGAGCTTTGATGATAACCCAATTATGCCCCGATCACCTTTTCCGCTGCGGGTCGGGGTGTGACAACCACCGCCGTCGTCGTTCGATTTGGGGGTTTTGTTTGAAGATGAAGAACATCAAACCCACCACCGCCATCACACCACCACCATCAAAACCCACCATCGCCGCGTCTCCTGCCGCTCCCCCCCTCTCTCTATACGATCTCTCTCTCTCTCACCGATCTCTCTCTCTACGATCTCTCTCTCTTCTTTCTCTCTCTCTCTACGGTGGTGATGTATCAGGTGGCGGTGGTGGTGGTGGCAGTTGAAGATGATGGTGGCAGAGTTATTTGGGGATTTTGGGGGTTTTGTCGGAGGTGGAGGTGGTGGCAGAGGAGGTGGTGTCGGAGGTGGAGGTGGTGGTAGAGGAGATGGTGTCGTAAGTGGAGGTGGTGGCCTCTAGCCGCTTGTTTTGATGACGACGACAACTAGGGTTCTAATGGTGGCATGTTGGTTGGTGGTTCAGATGGTGACGGGTTTGTCTGGGTTGAAGATGGTGGTCGGTCTGCTTGGCTGTTGGTTCAAACATGGGTTCATTACATTGTAGTCGGAGATTACGGGATAAGTCATCGAAGGAGGTTCTGTACAGGTCGGTGAACAACGGGTTTTTAGTTTTGATGATGTGTTTTTTGAGGGTTTTATAAGAAGAGGAAACAAAATGACGAATATACCCTCACATGTTAGGCATGTGAGGGAAATAAACTGAGATAATTAACTTGGTTAGTAATAAAGGACTGAACCGGCAACAAAAATAAACGTAAAGGTTGTTTTTGGCAAGTTTTAAACATTAAGGCTGGAACCTGCAAGTTTGAGAAAACATAAAGGACGTTTTGTGCAATTTACTCTTAATATGTCTAATAATATCTCTCACATTTATTCTCTTTTATATACTTTTTATATGTGGACAAGGTCGACTACTCGACCGCCACCAGCCCTTTGGCTCTCCCAGATGCGCGGAAACCCAACCTTCACCCCCCTCGAAGGCACGACAATGGAATAATCGGTAAACCTCGCCTCCCATCCAAGACGAACCGGCGCCACCCGTATTCGCCCTTCACCTAGATGCCGCAGAAAATAATGGAGAGAGCGAGAGTCGAACCTGGGTCACAAGGAACACCAAGTCTGTCCCCAACCACTCCACCACCACCTCATTGGCTGAAAAAATATCTTAAGTTTTAAATTAAAACACCAAAAGTATTACAAAATTTAGAAAATACAAAAATATCGAAAATGATATTATTTCTATTTGCTTTATTTTCACTAATTATGACATAATGTTCTTTATAAAATGCAATCTATATTTGTCATATATGGTTATTAGAAAATACAAAATTATCGAAAATGATATCTATTTCTTTTTGCTCTATTTTCCCTAATTATGACATAATGTTCTTCATAAAATGCAAGCTATATTTGCCTTATATGTTTATTGAGAATTTCTATTTCATTCGTTAAAGTTTGATAACTTTGCAATACAAGTTTTTAAAAAAGCATTCGACAACGTGTGTAAAAAAACTTTTTTTATAAAATTTACACGAATGTAAAAAAAATAAAAAAAATGTTTTGACAACGTGCATAAAAAAAGCTTTTTTACGCCTTTGATCGCGACCTGAACTCCTCTAAACGTCGCGCGTAAATCTAATTTTCAAACATATGTAAAAATGGAAGACGTAAAATAGTTTTTAGGTATGTCTGAATAATGTTTTTACGTAAATTGTCGAATGTTAAATATTTTTTTTTGCGCACGATATCGAAGGAAAAAAAGTTTTTTATTCTCAATTATTTTTACGGCCCCCGTAAAAAGTTAAAAACCCCTAGCCAAACAATCGACTGGGGCATAAATAAAGTTTACAACTGAGACGTAAAAAGTTTGAAATGTCTTAATAGGGGCGTAAAAAAACATACAACCGAGACGGAATAAAAATTTACAACCGGGGGTAAAAATAATTTACAGTCGGGCTAGGGTAAAAAAAAATTACGTGTCGGCGGCATAAAAAAACAATTAAATAAAATGTTTTGTAAATTCACTTTTGTAAATTTGTAGTTTTTACATACGTTTAGAAAAATGTTTTTACATTCGTTGTCGAATGTAAAAAAAATTGCGCACGGTATCGAAAGTAAAAAAATATTTTTTTTACATGCGGAAAAAAAATGTTTTTTTACACCCGCGAATGCCCGCTCGAGTTCCTCCAAACATCACTTTTGTGGAATGTAAACGCTATATTTTGAAATGATATTTAATTTGTTTATATAATGATAATTTGGGATTTTTACATGTTTTGTGTCGTGTTCGTGCAGATCTTAGACGATGGAGGTGCAAACTATCATTTACTAACGACGACTTCGCTTTATTTATTTTAGTGTATTTTTTTTTTATTTTCTGGTGATTTATTTGCATGTAAACACTACCTAATTTTTTTTAATTTTTTAATTAAAAAACAATCTTATTAATTAAAGCACAATCATTAATGAAACCAGTCATTAATGGTCATAGTCAAAAAAATGGCTTTTATCTCACTAAACACAAAAATCTCATTAATTAAAGCAAAATCATTACTCTGCTTTATTGTCTTTTAATCTCATACATTAAAACACATTTGATCAATGGTTAATATTGGTTCATACGGTTCTCACAACTCAAAGTGGTTCTCATTTTACTCAATCCCTATATATATATATATATATATATATATATTGAACGGCAAATTTGGATCACTGACGGACCACTGGAGTATCATCGTGCCACCAACGGAACAACCCGATCATATCCATCTCCACTAGACATAATGTCTATACAGCAATTCAGGACGTAAATTTGTGTTGGTATAAATTCTGGTTGATTTATCTTTCGACGTAAATTTTTTTCTTTCAAAAATGAGCTGTGAAATATAATACGTTTTCATTAGACAGTATAAATTCGGGTTGTTTTACATTTGATGAGTAATGTCAAATATAAACTTTTGGTGCTTATTTTTATTGATGTTTTCAGTTGTTCTACGTTTGGGGTTTATGTACGTGTCGTCATAAATTCAAGCTGGTTTACAATTCGACGTAATGAAATTTTGACCCCCTTGAGTTTGACATACTTATTTTTATGTACGTTTAGCTATAAATTCAATTTGATTTATGTTTTGGCATAATTTATTTCGAAAATGAATCATGCTAAATATAATAGATTTTCAGTTAGTCTACACTCGATCAATTAGCAATTAAAAAAAATTCAGTAGCCACAAATTACGTTAAAAAACTTACCCCGCAACATAGGGGAATCAATAATAATAATAATAATAACAACAACTAATTTTAACATAAAACTTAAACGATGTTTACATCCTAAAACAAAAGTTGGTAATTGAGGTTTAAACGTTTAATGTTTCCACGATATTAAATTATTTATATTATGTTTACATTCTAAAACAGAAGTTGGTAATTGAGGTTTAAACGTTTAATGTTTCCACGATATTAAATTATTTATATTGTTAATATATGTTACTTGAGGTTTAAACCTTCAATGTTTACACGTTGTTAAATTATTATTATTATTATTATTATTATTATTATTATTATTATTATTATTATTAATTATTAATATGTGTCATTTGCGAAAATAACTCTTTATAATATAAATTAATTTCAAGCATGTTTCCGAGAGTACTTTCTTTTTTATGTCTCCTAAGCAATTTGATAATTATTTTGCTACATTTCATCTTTTTATATTCATCTTCGTCTTCTTCATTAAATTTGTTAACTCCCAATTATGTTACCTCTGTTTTTCCAAAGAAAAACTTCAAAATGGAAAACGAGTTGAAGCCGTCTATCTACAAAATTCATCTTCTTCACCTATAAGGCCACCGCCTCCAATCTCCATGTCACCTCTACCTACATCTCCACCACCACCACGTCCTCCACAATCGCCATACCCAGCCCTGCCACCTTAGAGCATCCACAATGCTACTCATGAGCAGGGGCGGACCTAGTGCATGGTAAGGGGCAACTCACGCTACCGCTTGGCGTTCCGACGGTAGTGTAAATTTTGGAAAAAATTGACCTTTTTTTCGATTTCGTTACCGTCTTTTTATAAAACGCTACGAACGAATCCTAGATCAACCACTGCTCATGAGCCTAGTCACCACCACCATTCCAAATCACATTTTCCCGTAACACTAAACCTAAAACAAAAACATACAAATAATAATTAAAAAATAAACTTAAACCTAAAAATTGCATATAATAAAAATAAAACAAAGTTAAACCCATCCATGTTTTTTTCTTAGTTACTTAGCAAATTTGTTTGTGAATTTGGAGTCGAACCAGGTTCATGCACGAGAGGTATATAAAGAGGATTATGTAGTCTTGATTTGTAAGAAATTGATCGAGTTGACCCTTGCGTCCATCCATAGTTTCCTATTTTTTCCCATGTATTGTTGCATTTGAATTTTCACCGGGTCATCTTCTTCAGGAGCCGATTTCTCCTTTGATCCACTCTTCGACCTCGCCTGAGCCTCTTTAGCCTTTTATTGCCCCATTGGACGAGGAAACTCTTCAACGTTGTCCGGGTGTCATTATCATCGAAAGATGGAAATTGAAATTCTGAACCATGAACGGGAGTTCATTGTCGTCCAAATCAACCGCATTGGAAGCGAATGATGTATACGCTCCCAACTTGGATGTCTTTGCCCTTTTTGACATCATTGGTGTCACACCCCAACCGATGGCGGAATCATCGGGGCGCGACACTAGGCGAATCAGATTGCTCAAAGAATCCATAACATCTATTAATATGACAATATTTAGAAGTTTAACTTCCAATACAATTAAACAAAAATATTTCGAATAGTCAATACATATTTCATGTCTCTCAAACAAAACTACTCCGACAACCTTGTGGGTTTCTAGATGTCCTATCTGATTTGTAGCATAAGCTAATCCATCAACCCGTCACATATGTTAAAATAAAAGTCAATACGATAATGTAAAGGTGAGCATACAGGTTTAGTATAACTATATAAATAAGCGTTTCGCATAAACCGCATGAACATACGTAAGAGATGTGAATCATGTTAACAGCCTTGATACAAGTAACCATCAACCGCGAGTGCGAGTCACGCGGACAAGTGCCCACGTACTAAAGAGAAAACAAAGCGAGAAATAAAGTGTGAGCCTTAACAACCCCGGGCCTCTGGGTGGCGGGTCAACCTCTAGCTAGCTATCATGTTAAGGGTGGCATACAAGTCATCAAGCGAATAACATTCAATTCAACGATTCACATATAGTCATGTAAGAACGGGTTGCGTTTAAAGAGTTTGCGCGTTGTGTGTAGTGTTTTGATATAGGGAACATATGTAACACCCAAAAATGCATTAAAGCAAAAAGGGGTCAAGTATACTCACTGTGGGTGCGTAATTAGTTAAGTACGAGCGGAGGAGAGCGAGGAGAGTGCCGGGTCAGCCTGTAAGCAACAACAGAAGTGCATTAGTCTTCCACAATGCTGAATCAGTCGAAACTGAGTGTCGGTGCGGGAAACAGGTCAATTTGTACGAATTGTACCAGTTCGTACGAAGTGATCATTTTGAATGAATTCTACCAGTTCGCACGAATTCTACCAGTTCGCATGAAGTGGTCAATTCGTACGAATTGTGATTCATACGATTTGATCTGTTTAGTGTCCAAAACCGAGTGTTTTCACGTCGTTTCTTCGGGAAATCAAGTGTCCATCCTTCCAACCTTAAATTACTTAGCAAACCAAAAGCTGGGGAGGTCTTTAGAGCAGTTTAGTCACTTATAGGAACTTGGGTTGGTTCGTACGAACTGAGCCAATTCGTACGAGCCAGTCCAGTTCGCACAAGCTGACTGTTTGCGTCTTCGTGCGTCCGGAACTGAGTTTCATCTGAATCGGATGTGATTTCGAGTCCTTTTCATGACAGTTTAGACACCGCTTCGTTCCACTGTTTAGTGAACGAAACATATGTCGGTTTTGGTCCGTTTTAGTGTATAAATCAAGCTTTTAAAACAGTTTTCTTAGGATCATCACTTGGTGAGCTGAAAACATTAAGTTTTCTAACTTGAGAAGCCAAAGCTAGCTCAAATACACTCGTTTAAGCGTAAATGCAAGATAAAACAGAAGGTTTTATGTAAAAAGATGAAGATTTTCGTAAACCGAGAAATTTAGATGAAAACGGAGGTAAACTCGTGTAGAAACATTGTGGAAATCGCTGTGCTTCGTAGGAAAATAGTTGTTTACTACTTGGAATAACAGAGAAAAGGGTAGAGAGCGTTTCAGTGTGAAGTGACAACAAGAGTGGGAGCATGAGCGTGCTGAGTATTTATAGGGAAGGAGAGGAAGATAAAGCAATTTGTACGAATTGGTCAGTTCGTACGAAGTGGTCAGTTCACACAAAGTGGTCAGTTCGTACGAAGTGGTCAGTTCCTACGAATTGGGCAGTTCGTACGAACTGGCCAGTTTCGTGCGAATTGTTTCCAATTCACGCGTTGGCTATCCGTTTGGTGTTTTCGTTTGTATTATTTAGTTATATTAAGTGTTTTAGCGAAGCGTCGAGCGTTGTGTTAACAAAATAATGTGATATAGCGAGTTGCGTGAGCGAGCGAGCGTTTGAGCGAGCATAATCATGTAAATAACATAAACATATAAACATATAGCATAACATAATCCCATAATTAACTGCGTTGCGATTTAGTGTGATAAGCGAGGTCGAAGGCGCGAGTGGTTACCGAACAAACAAACACACTCGACATTTAATTTAAAATAGTTCGCTGTGATTCGTGTAGCGTTAACGTTGCGAGTATTAAGCGTTTTAAGTGTGATGTTATGCTGTGTGATGAAATGTATTTACTATAGCCAAATTCCACTTTTATCGAGTCCCGGATTTAAAAACGGTTACAAGAGAAATGACTGGAGTAACGGAACAACCGGAAAAGTCGGGTTGTTACAATTGGCAGCGACGAAAATGCCATATCGGTTCGTTTTTCACGATGTGAAAAACATTCTCGTAGTTGAAATGAATGTTTTGTTCGTGTTCATACTCCGTTTTGGCTCGGTTCATGGCCATCTCATCGGAGTAACCGCTATGGGTACTTTTGTGGCGGTTGTAAATTCCACAAAAAAGATATATAAGAGTGGCCATATATGTCAAACCCCAATTTCCCGATGGGTCCGGATGTGGGTTTTAAGCATGACGATTGGGTAACAGTTCACTGTGCAACTGAAGTAAAGAGTAAATAAAGTACAAATATTAAAAACCTGAAATTATATCAAAATTTAAAACGCTGTGTTTTGATACAAAATATCTAAAAAGTAGGATCTAATTAAATGGACTTGAGACATCATGGGTCATTTAGCCATGGAGTCGCAAATTCCAAAGCTCGTGACCGAACCTTATCCAACCTACTATTGAGGTTCGCCACATGTAAGTCAATCTTTAAAAACACGCCAACTTTCGCTGGTAAATACTGTTGATGCACTTTGTGTCCGTCACTGTTCGAATAGGCTAGATAGAGCGTGTGTTGAATATTGTTTATATTAGAAATGAATACACGACCCGAGTACGAACTGACCGAAGGTTACAGTGTCACTTCGTATGAAGTAGTACTTCGTACGAAGTGGATCCTAATTCGTACGAAGTGGCATGGCCAAGTTCGTACGAATTACAACATGTCTAGTTCGTACGAATTATCCTAGAATGTCTATATATAGGTTGTGTGTGTTCATTTGTGATTAAGTTTTTGCGCTACCGAACGGGGAGGTGCTGCCGGATTCTCTCCAGGAACTCCGGCAGCCAGACAAGATGTATACTCTTTCGGTATAAATGAAACGTATGACTTCCGCTGCAATCTACTTCTACTCCTTTTTAATAAAATTCTACCGAAATTGACACGATCCGCACTAACTTCCGTCTAGAACCGCTTGATCACGGACCTTCAAATACTATCAACTGACCCACTTGAAAAATATTTTGAAAATAAACATTTGATAATAATTTGAGATAGTTTTCTTGTTACCAGATTTACATGCTTGTCATATTCGGGAACCGGTGTTCAAACCGGTTTATGATCAATTTTACACGCCATAATGTTTGTGTCTGTCAGGTGTATGCCTACACCTCGCACTTCAAGGCCATTACAATTAATGAACCGGGAATGCCGGAATATGATACTATTAACCCCCAAATAATTTCTGTTAATCAAGCAATACGGATTAAACTCGGGTTCTAAACATTCTAAAAGCATTTGCGCATTTCAATACACGAATCAAATGGTTTTGTACCATATTCCAAGTTCTTACAAAAAGTGGCTAAAAAGTATTTACCTGTACTAGTTGTATTCATGGTGTATTTGGTTCTCATAGCACAACCGGATTCAAAGTTTATTAACTTATGATGCGATCACCTGATGGCTCAATAGTCCAGAATGAATGGAAATATTTATTCATTAGAACTGTTACGGGTCATTATAAATCCTTTGGACTTGACCAATTAACTTAGAGTTAAGCTTGCTTCTGCTCGATTATGCATTGATCGGATAGAATATGGTCTATAACCATATGAGTGAGGATTTTTGTGTAAATTGGTTTATTTAACCATACATTCTTATTCAGAATAGTTTTGAAAAGGTTTGACCCGTCACGACTCGTGTATATGGTTTATACCATTTTAACGAGTCGTGCACGTAAATACGGGTTTAGATGGTCAAATGGGTTCTTGACAAGTCCGACATGTCAAAATATATTTTATAGTGTTGTAGAAACTGTTTTAGAGTCAAATAATATGTTGCATAAGTTTTTAGAAGTTAATTCTTTGATCTTTAGAATAAGCACAATTTGACTTTTTATAAATCTAAGTTTGACTTGTCATTTGACCCATTAGACGTGATGATCATGTGATATAAATGCAGGGTATTATGCCTTATATTATGATGATCATGTAGGTGAATTTAATTCGAAATTGGTTTGACCAAAGTGGTCAGAATCGAAAGTCAAACGGAAAGTCAAATTTTGACCAATTCCAGACTTTCGGGTCAAATTAAGCTACCAAACTGAAAGCTACGGAAAGAGTTAAGGGAGGAACACTTACTTGCTTAAAAGAACTCCTTAAAACACTTAGAGAGAAGCTTGAAAGAACAGAAGAGAAGGAGGCTTACTAAGACGTTGAAGTGAAGTGAATGGTGTGAGTGAAAGGTGAAGGTTCAAAGTCTATTTATAGTGAAGCAAGGGTTTAGGAAGATAAGATAAGTGTCCCTGGATGTTGTAGAGCTTGATTAGTGTGTTACTAGGTGGCATAACTAGAGTCAAGATGGCAAAGGTTTTTATGTGTCGAAAATGGAGCAAAGATTGCTGCCAATGAATTACTGGTTCTCAGGGACTCTTTGCTAGGGATGAGCATAATACCGATACCGTCCCGATACCATGATGATCCCGAATATATCGATACTGAATTCCGTCAAAATTGGATACCCATACCGAAATATTCGGTATAGTACGGTATGGTACCGGTATCGGTACAGTGTCGGTATTTGAAAGTAAAATTCGGTATTTTACCGCTACCGTACCGAACCGATACCGATCCAGAAAGTACCGATATCAAAAATACCAAAAAGTGGATACCGAATCCGGTACTGAAAAATTTGGTACGGTATTTTCAGGATTGGTATCGGTACGGTATTTGATACCAAATGCTCATCCCTACCCTTTGTGGACCACAAGGAATACCCCATACAGTCCGCAAGGGACCTTGGCGTGCATGAAAATCAAATACCCCTTGCAAATCGGGGATTAGGTTTACCGGGGAATGATAGATTGTTCACAGCTTATGACAAGATATTTAAAAACTGAAATATTGTTAATAATAAAATTTTATCCATATCACAATACTAATCCTCTCAAATCAAACTATGCATAATATATTCGTTTTATTTTTTAAGGTCTCATCCCTACGTGTCATCATCAACATCTTCAAGTTGTATCATGTATCATGTGTAAAAATAGTTTTTGGGTCAACAAAAATTGGTGAGTAAATCAAAAGGTTTAAGTAAACTTTTTTGTTTATTTGTTTGAATAAATAAATAAATATTAACATGCAAATCAATGGTAATTTTAATGATAAAATGCATACAACAAATAAATAAATATACCACAACCAATAACAAAACATGAATATGTAAACTGCTGTAAATTGTACTGAACACTGAATATGAGACTCAAATCTACCAAGGGGCGAATCTAAATGTGGGGGCGATACTAGACTACAGCCCATGGCCATGGAGAATCTAGTTAGCCGATGGATCCATATCAATAATGATTGGCAACATTGGTTAATGACTCAAAAAATGAACAAATTACAACTTTTGTGTAATCACACATTAATGACTCAAAGAATGTACATATAACAACTATCACTTGATCCCACATTGAACTTTGCATGTATTTGAATAATGAAACTTGATGAAATAAATAAATACGTTATGACACACAATACACCCAAAAACATATAAACGAGCAGAAGGGGAATTAGAAAAGATTTACTCACTGTCTGCGTTTTGCTATTCCTTGAAATTAAGCGCACGATGAGCGAGGAAACGTTCAATAATGAAGATTACCCTAAAATAATTAAATACGAGGCGCTAAAATACATTATGCAAAACCACAATTAACTGAATTGGTTTATTTATTAATTGAGTTTATCCACTCGCATGGTACGTCTTGTGTCAGCATAGTATCCTGCATCCAAACTAGGTGAGATCGAAGATCGTCACCTTCTTAGAAGGTTAGGAGCAGTCTCGATAATATACCGTTGCTAAACACCCACTGGACTGCTTCCGATTTGTTATCATAACTAATTTATTAAAACTTTTAAACAGTCCGCTGATCAACCCATGCATGTTAAAGAAAAAAAATGCAACGATAAAACTCTGGGATCGGGTCTCGAACCCGCACCCTTCTCGTTTCATTGAGCTTAACCTAAAAAACTACCACTACACTGAGTTCGTAAATTGTCATAGATTGAAAGTGTTATTAAATTTAACTACAACTACGGCTTAGTCTTCTTCTTTAAAATAGTTCCCACCCAAAAATGCTAATCTTTTAACTCAAGGATTGAACTGTATTAAGCACCGATTACCGAAATAAGTTAAGAGTTATTGATCTACCTTAAAAATCGAACATATTGATGCATAAAATACCTCCCGGTGTCGAGTTGTGAAAAGATTTAAGAACTCCGGAGAAACTTGACATTTTCCGGTGAAACCGAGATCCCGGGCGAAGCTTGGTACAGAACGGTTTATGGTGAAACGAAGGGTTGAAGGGTGGTAAAATTGGAGAGATTTCCACTTGATTTGAGATTTGATATGAGACCCGTGTTTGAGTCCCGTTGGTCTACCGTTTTTAAACTTTTAATTTGATTCTTTTTACAGTTTCCATTATTTACAATAAAAGCCTCTGAACTTATAATAATTCAAATACTAACTTAACTTTGTTTCCCATGTTATTAATATTATATAACTTTTTTTAATAATTATACTTTTAACTTAAATAAGATTATTAAAGTAGATAAATAAATACATAGATAAATTAGTAATTCTTTCATTGGTTATTTGTTTTGCGAATGACTCCGGTGTTCAAGGGTTGGGATCCGATTTTCAAAACGAGTCAGTTTACCCCATTCGGGTGTTACAAACCCAGATTCTGTTATTAAATCTTAAAATTCCATCTTTTCAGGTGTAAACTGATCCACTGTACCACCTAAACCTTTGGTTGGAGCATTTTCCTCCGGTAAAGCCTACTTCTAAGCATTTAAGATTTCTTTGGTTAAGCTAATCTTTAGCTCATGTCTTTTGGCCTGAATCCCAAATGGTTTAAACCTTTCTTTTCGCCTAAAGGCGTCTGCTACGACATTAACCTTGTTTGGATGATTGAAACAACCCTCAAAAATATCCTGAATAAACCCTTAATCAAAACCCCAAGTGCGCGCGACGAAACTGGTAATAATAAATTAGAAAACTTAGTGGTTAAGAAAACTTGGTGGTTGATGAAACAACACTCACAAAAATACCCTTACTAAAATCATAAATAAAAAAAAACGTTTAGGATCAAGACCCGAGCATACGCGATAAGAATCGGCACGAAAATCGAGAAAAACACGCGGTTAGATGAAAAACGGCGGATTACACGCCTCACGACGAGGCCACTCGAGAGACACCCTGTCTCCTCCCGCGATCCGCGAGAGAGTTCAACTTGGGCTATATAAAAATCGGGTCTGGGACATAATCATTCGCACATTTAAGATTTATGAAATCGGTTTCTATATCCCTCGTCACTCTGTTTCTCTGTATTAATGTGTGTTAAACCCTAATTACTGAAACGATACCCTGTCCGAGTGATCGATAAACTAATCAACGGATTGCAAAGTGCTGCCTGAATAAGGCTATACTTTGTTAACTACGTTGAGGTTTTGATCTCGTGATTATCGTTAAAGTTTGAGTTGGGTTTGTACACTAATACGAATTACATTCTATGAAATTAGGGGTTAGTGTTGGTGCATAATGTCTATGTCTTAGTCTTATATCGAGTCTGTATAGAATAGAGCTGGATAGGCTAGTGGTATGTAGTATTTATGTAAAGTTTAGCCAAGTTCGCCCATGATTGTCATGTTGAGACATGTTCGGCCGAACTTACTAAGGCAAGTTCGGGCGAACTTACATCACCCATGAGCGGACTTGTGCAACTATAAATACCTAGCTTGTGATCCTCATTTGTAACTTTGGCATTTTGGAGGCGAAGCTCTGTCAGTTTGTACTCTTGACGTTTAATCAATGAAACTGATGATTAACTGATTAATTCTTGTCTATTGGTAAACACGACGTAATATTTCCGCTATTGTGGACGTTACATATCAAATTTAGGTTCCTTAGCATCGAGGATCTGTCCTACAAGTGGTATCAGAGCTAGAACAGCCTGATTTGATAGTATCAAGATAAGAACACTTCTATTTCATCTCCATTCTTCTATTTTTCTTAACTTTTTCATCAAAAATGAAGAATTCACGGTCAAAATCTTTTCAATTTTTGAATATATCATGTAAAATACAACAAAGATAAACCCTTGAAAGATTGGAGACCAAATTCAACCGTATTGATGTCAAAATCTTGAAAAAACCATGTTTTGGAAAACCCTCAATTTCGAACTTGTTAGCCAAGTTCGACCGAACTTGTGCTAAAAAGTCACTTTTCAAGTGAAGTTTTAGCAAGTTCGCTCGAACTTGAGGTGTTTTTGAGGAGATATTTGTCAAGTTTGATCGAAGTTACAAGTTTTTCACTGATTTTATATCAAGTTCGACCGAACTTGTGTAATATCAAGGAAATTTTGAGTAAGTTCGCCCGAACTTACAAGATCATAATCAAATCTTTGACAGCAAGTTCGACCGAAGATCTAAAGCAAATTTTTTCAAAACAAATATCACAAGTTCGACCGAACTTTTGTAAACTCAAGAATTCTTCATTTCAAACTACAAGTTCGACCGAACTTGTAGGAGGACTAATTGTTTTTAAAGTTTTTTTGAAAATTTTCAGTATACACGTTTCATTATTCACAATGGATGATAATCAAAGAGCTTTTATGTCTGGAGCTAGTTCGTCAAATGCCAACGTGATCCATCAAGTCAATCTTGATAACGAAATGGGCACGACTGTTAAACCGCCCAAGCTAATGAGCATGGACGAGTATGAAGCATGGAAGGAGAAGTTTACATATTGGGTTCAAGCCATGAACTTTGTAGGCTGGGTGTCGATTGAAAGAGGTTACACTGTTCCGGTGGATGAACATCAGCAAGTTCTGGAAAAGTACAACTACACGACTGTACAGAAAGACGAATACATTGCTGAGAAAAGATGATCAGTCTTATTCAACAATCCGTCAAAGAGGATATTCTCGTCTTGCTACCGGAATACACAACTGCAAGAGATCTCTGGCTCTCACTTCAAAAGAAGTATCAAGGAAGCGCGGAGATGATCAAGAGCAAGAAGGCTCTCATTATGAAAGAGTTCGACATCTTCAACATGCTGAAGGGTGAGACCATGAAGCAGATGACTGAACGCTTCTGTCATCTTAAAGTCCAAATGCGAAGACAAGGTCTCGAGAAGACGGAACAAGAGTACATAGACAAGCTTGCTGATGCTCTACCTGATGGAGAATGGACTACTTATCTAATTGTTCTGAAGGAAAGCGATAAATGGGAATTCTTCAAGCTGTCAACATTTATCGATAAACTCGAAGGCCATGAAATGGAAATCTTGAAGATTTCAAGGTCAAAGAACGCTAATGTTGTTCAAGACGTTGGTTTGTACTACAAGAGTGGAATGCAAGATAACATTTCAAGCCCAAAGATTCAGACAACATTTAATGCGAGTTTAAATTCCTCGAACAATTCGCAGCAGAATCAGAATCAGTCATATCCTCAATATGATCAAAGTCCATAGTCTTCATTCTCAAGTACTGGTTCAAATTCATCTTATCAAAGTCAAACAAATCAGAATCAACAAACAAATTCTGATTCGAATGTATACAAGTGCAACATCACAGTGAATTTGAACAATGTTGTTTCGGAACAAGTCGCTAAACAGAATATGTCTCTTCTTGCCACTTTTCTGGAGTCATATGAAAGTCTTGTAGCCGGAAAAATTGGAAATCCCGAAATGACGGCAGAAGATTATGACCAAGTGGATGAAGAAGAACTCGAGTTAATGGATATCAAGTGGTGTTTAGCATCTATCATTCGAAGAGTCACAAAGTTCGTTGCTCTCACTGGCCGAGATATCGGAAACTCAAGCAACAAACTAGGTTTTGACAAGACGAAAGTGACGTGTTTCAGATGTCGACAAAAGGGACATTTTAAGAGAGAGTGTAAAAATCCTGAAGCAACGGGAAATCAAAGTCCATTCGGAGGAGGCAACGAGTATTATAAGAAGTCACTTCAGTACAAGCCTTTCCCGAAGAAGACTCAGGTTGAAATTCAAGAGAAACCAAATAACAGTAACACTGAAAAAGCTATGGTTGCATCAAAAAAAGATGGCGGTTTCGACTGGAATTCCTACATCAGTAAAAAGACCGGAGTTGCATTAATGGCTGAAATTGTTGAAGATACTTCTGCAGAAGAAGCAGCGGCTTTGGAGAATATTCTGCTAGAACAATATCTGCAACAACAACGTGAAGAAGAGGAGTATATCCACATGCAGAAGCAAGGAATTTTATCTCCTAATTCTTGTGAAAATTTTGCAGGTCACTTTGATGGAAGGTCTCAGGAACAAGTTACCGAGAAGAAATCAACTGATGAAGTAATCATTTATGTTACTCAAGAAGTGAAGGCCGAAAACCTCAAGGACATTGCCAACAAAGCCTTGATGGCAAATCTAACAAGGTAGGTCTAGAGGTAAATGAAGTTGTCAAAGTACAAATTGTAGAGGTTGAGAAACCTTGTACAAAATGTACTTAACCATGTTCCGAGTGTGCCGAAAAATCAAAGATCATCGCTGAAAACAATGTGCATAATGAACTTTTGAAATACGATTATCGCACAATGAAGGAAGCGTATGATAAAATGAAAAATGATTATGGAAGACTTGATAGAAATAACATCGAACAACATGATACAATAAGGATGTTAAAAGGAACAGTAATGAATAAGCAAAAAGCGATTAATATCTATATTAACACCATTGCTGAAACTAAGCAACAACTCCAGGACATGACAATTGAAACAGAGCGTGTTCAACAACTTTTGAGAAGTTACACCTGTAACGCATATGTCATTGATCACATCCTTCCGACAATTCCATCGGAAGAGAAACCTAAAAAGAAAATTGGTAAAGTATACAACAATGTTCCTCCACCCCTATGCGAGAAGTATTGTCGCAAATCCGCTGATGGGATGGATAAGGCACTTAATATTGAGTTGTTATCTGAAAAGAAAACTAAGTTGCCAGAGAACATTGATGTAATCTATACTAAAACAGATGATGACAATGCCGTGGTTAAAAAGGTTATTGAAAATGTTTTGAATGATTCTGATGAAGGCAGCTTTAAAAGCGCCGACTCGAGTTCAAAGAATTCTGATTCACAGTCCAAAGATGACGATACATCATCGGAGAATGATCTATGTGATGATCCTAATGTTGTCATGTACAAGATTAAGGAATTTGATAGATTATACTTTGATGACAGTTTTCCGATTCAGAATGTGAAGGAAGAATTGTTAGACAAATTCTTTAAACTCGTGGAAGTCACATCGGATGATCTGGAGATAAATGAAAAGAAATTCTATTCCAAACCTAAAAGAAATAACTACCGAAAGAATGGTGGTGCTCATCTGGAAAACCGGAGAGCTGGGTTGGGATTAGAGGAATCAGATGAACCTAAAAAAAAACGTCATCATTTCATGAATACAAAAATAAAAAACATGAATTTTGTATATGGGACGAACACGGTTCATGAGGAAAGTTTGATCGGGAAACAATCAAACGATGAGTTCAAGAAACAGAAAGAACTTCGAGATAAAGCCAAAATTGCAAGTGGTGCCAAAACTAGTGGTGTAAAACCCACAAAAGGACATCCACATGATTCTCAGACTTGTTTCAAGTGCAACGAAATTGGTCATATTGCACGTTACTGTCCGAAATCAAAGCCGGCTTATCTTCGAAGGAAAGAAAGTTCAAATGGTGTAAAACCAAAGCAATCAGTGTTTGTAAAACCTGTAAAGATTTTGAAAAGAAATGAATCAAAAGCTGAAGTCAAACCTAAGTCTGAAAATTCAATTTTTGAAAAAGGTGAAACTTCAAAGGCTAATGAAAACAATTTTTACATCAAGAAGGCTAACATAAAATCTCAAGCCTGGATTGCAAAGAAACGGTCAACAACATCTGACATCACTAAGTCTGAGCTTGTTAAGACTAGTGATAGCATGAAAGAATCAAAATCTGAAATTATAATTGAAACCACATCTGAGTGGTAACAATTCAAAAGATAAAAAGGTAGTAAAGTTTTCAAACATAAACATCATAGAAGATCCAGATGATGAATATGAATTTGATTATGCAGATGAGTGTGGATTCGATTATGCTGATGAGTGTGAGTTTGATTCTGACGATGGTTATCCGATTCAACCCAAGACTAAAAAGGCTTGGGTCTCGCTTTTTAAATAGATTGTTGAAATGTGCAGGGGCTCAGAGATTCGTATTTTCTAAGTGGATTTTGGATAGTGGAGCATCCAGGCATATGACGGGAATGAAAGCGTTGCTATTCGACATAAGAGCTATCAATGGTGGATATGTTGGATTTGCGGGTAACCAAGGTGGAAGGATAGTCGCCGAGGGAAAACTCTCCAATGGTGTCGTTTCATTCGATCGCGTGAATTATATCGCAGAGTTGGAAAATAATCTTGTGAGCATATCGCAGATTTGTGACAAGAAGTTCACGGTGCATTTCAATGACAAAGAGTGTATTATCTTGAAGCCGGGATTCAAAATACCAGATGAGTGGATTCTGATGAGAGCACCACGTGAGAATGATTTATATGTTCTTAATATGGGCGTCGCTACCACTTCATCAAAATCAGCACAATGTTTTGTGATAAAGGCTACTGAAAAGGATTCTATTCTTTGGCATCATAAGATGGGGTATATTCATTTGCGAAAAATGAATTACTTGGTTCATAATGATCTTGTAGATGGTGTAAATCTTCGGAGTTTTCAGATGTCTGATCATTGCTTAGAATGCAAAAAGGGAAAGCAGATCAAGAAATCTCATCTGAAGAAAATTCTAAACTCAATCGCCGGTTGCTTCAACGACTTCAAATCTTGAAATTTCTATGCCAAAGAAGTCTACACCAAAGGCTGCGACTACAAAGTCAAAACCAAAAACTCCAGGAGGGCCTAATATATTTGGTGATATGTATAGTGATCCGATTAGCCTGCAAGATTTAAATGATTTCTTTCCAGAGACGAATGTTGAACTTCTGGAAAAGCGGGTGAAGGTATTAGAAGACAAAGTGGCACAAAATGAAATTGAAAAAGCAGATCTTATTCAAAAGATGAATCAAAGAAATGTTGAGAAAGAAATGCTAGACGATAAAGTGAAAGTATTAGAGAATGAACGTGAATATTTCAAGGCGTTGATAGAAAGTTTGCAAGATGCCAACGAAAAGATGCAGACAGAAATTTCAGAGTTAAAGTCAATTCAAGCTCTAAACGATCAAAGATTCTCTAAGATGCAGAAAGTTTTATCTAATGCACTGGGTATCGACTTCATCAAAGAATATGATCGTCTGGATCAACAAGAAGCTAAAGAACGATCAGAAAAAGAATTAGCTGCGAGTGGCAAAGAAAAAGGGGTTGAAGGTGAAGTTCCTACTTCTTCTGAAGCTGCAGAGAAATCTGATGATGTTTCTAAAGCTTCTGAGTCTGATATTCCAAAGGTTGACGAATCTGTCAAGCCTTCTGATCCGATAGTTGCTTCTGAAAAGGACGATGAAGAAGCTGAAAATGAGGAAAAAGATGATTCGGATTATGAGGATTGGAATGTAGCTGACGATGATGATGATGATGATCAGGGTGGTGTTGGTATAAAGATTACTGAAGCCAAAATCGCAAGTGAATTTGATTTCTCTTCGCTTATGGATGATGAATCAAACAGAATGGATGATAAAAGTGAGGGGGAGTCAGCGCAGAAAGGGCCAACTGATTGATTTGTTGAATGTTGATAGATTTGCTAAGCCAGTTGTTGCAGTTCCCACAAAGCCTTTATTGTTAATGCTTGAACATAATGTGGAGGAAGGCGAGTTTATACATAACTATACTAAGGAAGATCTGTCAAAGTTAGTTGAAGTTGATACTGCAGATCTACAGTTTGATTTCGAAGAAGATGTGTTGAATGTTAACACTTTCGAGCCAAATGATTATCAGTATGTTAGAAGATTTAAGGCTGGCGAGTATAATAGAGTGATTGTGGAAGATTGGTCTTCTGATGATGAAACGGATCATACTGTGAAGTACGTCGGTCCTAATTCTAAAAGTTTTCCTACTTTTGAGGAGATGTATAAGCAGCTAGATGAAGACATGATTAAAGAAAAGATTGAAGAATCTCTACGAGAGGGAAAAGTTCCTAAACCCATGACGAAGGAGGAAATCGCTGAAGCGAAGAAGTCCTGGTTTGAAGAGATGCCTCGCGAACGTAAGTTTCGACGTCCTCTAGCATTCTTTACCAGAGACAAAGATGTTTCTTTGGGGGACATTTTGAGTTGCAGTTGGTTTAAAGAACTGAACGTTTATGCAATCAAGAGGGAGTTTGGAATGCAATACTTCAAGTATCTTTCTGATTTCAAGACCTTACCGTATTGGGATGTGGAAGAGCTGGTTCAGACTGTGAATATTATATACCACATGAAGGTGATTGATCAATTGTTGTGGAAATTGATCAAGTTTGAAGTGGTTAAAGGATTTAGATGTTGGAAGCCATTCATTCCTGGCCGCAGAATCAAGACAAACAAAAAGACGGGTGAAAAAGACATCACTTTGATAATGAAGCGACCGAGGGCAATGAGAGACATGCGGCTGATGCCGATTGAACAAGACTTCTATCCTTGTTCAAGTGGTGGCAGATAGATCCATCGACTTGTGAAGCAGTTATTTTTTTAAAGTTTGAAGAACATTTGGATATTTCAAAGGAAAATGTTGAAGTATTGGGATATCAGGGTATGAGGGGGTTATGGAGAACAATTAGGGTTCTTGATCCGATGTGGTTGGTTAACTACTCCATAGAAGACATCAAAACCTTGTTCTACGACAAGATCGTATTTGAAGAACGTGAAAAGGTACAAGCGATGCAGTTTCAGAAAGTAGTGAATGTTTGTTATGCACACGAACTTAATTCAGGAAAGATGTGGCAAACAAAGTGGAGAGATCTAGAAAGAGTAGAGTTTTTAAAAGAGGAAAAGCGTCTTGAAGCAATTCATGAAAGAACTAGGAAGGCAAGTGTTAAGAGATTTCAGCATTTGAACAAAGTGCCTCCTACAGACCAGACGCCAGATCCTAAGCAAGAATGACGAAGGAAGCCGTACAAGAACTTCTTTGTTCGGGTGCGTTAAAGTATATTATGAAGACATAGTTTTGAAGACTGATACAAGACGAAGACTATATCCAAGGGGGAGTCTGTTGGTGCATAATGTCTATGTCTTAGTCTTATATCGAGTCTGTATAGAATAGAGTTGGATAGGCTAGTGGTATGTAGTATTTATGTAAAGTTTAGCCAAGTTCGCCCATGATTGTCATGTTGAGACAAGTTCGGGCGAACTTGCTAAGGCAAGTTCGGGCGAACTTGCTAAGGCAAGTTCGGGCGAACTTACATCACCCATGAGCGGACTTGTGCAACTATAAATACCTAGCTTGTGATCCTCATTTGTAACTTTGGCATTTTGGAGGCGAAGCTCTGTCAGTTTGTACTCTTGACGTTTAATCAGTGAAACTGATGATTAACTGATTAATTCTTGTCTATTGGTAAACACGACGTAATATTTCCGCTATTATGGACGTTAGATATCAAATTTAGGTTCCTTAGCATCAAGGATCGGTCCTACAGTTAGAATCATAAGGCTTAACTATAAATTCACTGATAAAGTAGATGCTTAATTATCAGAAGACTCGGAACTCTAAACTTACTGTTAATCAAGAGGCTTAGTATCAGAAGACTTAGATTCAGGAGGCATGTTAAACCAGAACAATAGATTTACAAGGTGATTCATTCTCTTTTTCTAACAACATTATTCGTCATTCTCTTTTATTAAATGTTTTCAACCCTAAATGTTTTCTAGTTTTATTTACAATGATTAAGTTTTTGTTTTCTTAAATTACTGCCAGTATGGGAGGTTTGTATACACTACTTGATAAGCTTTGCTATTGTACAACAAGTTAGCAAATAGTGATATGACCACAGTCACCGAAATGGGCTTGTGACCAGTACTGATTTGAGTAATTGAAATATATAAGCAAATGTAAAAACCCTTAATGCTGTAAATATAAGAATGTGTCTTTTCATACAAATCAATGATCTCACCAGTATTTCTTGCTGATAAAATATTTTTAAACATGTTTCAGGTGATTACAATAGGTGATTACAATAGATCTGAGTAAAGAGTTGTAATACGGCACCAAAAGGCTTAAAATAGTGGCTTATTTTATAAATTAAATTAAGAAATCTTGTTTTCAGGTTTATCCCCTATTAAAGATACCTTTGTAAAACATGGGTTTTATTCCCATTTGTTACAAATAAAATTCCGGTGTTTCTAAACTCTGATATTTTTCCTAACTCACGGTCCTAATAAAATTTTCGCTGCAATGTTTTCAAAATAACCACAGGTAGCACTTGACTGTTCACGGCTCTCGTCCAGGGTGTGGTTGGGGTTGTGACAATGATAGCGAATTTCACATTCGTAATCATTAAGGGTTTCCATCCATTGGCATTTCCGCATATTAAAATCCTTTTGATTAAACAGGTGCTGGAGGATTTTGTGGTTAGTAAAAATGATACACTTCGTACCATATAGATAATGTCTCCAAAATTTCAAGGCAAACACAACTTCGCCTAATTCCAAGTCGTGAGTTGTGTAATTCCTTTCATGTACCTTCAGTTGTTGCGATGCACAAGTGATCACCTTGCCTCTTTGCATCCAAATGCAACCTAGGCATGTGTGTGAGGCATCACAGTATGCTAAAAAATCTCTACACCTTCGCGTAAGGAGAGAACAGGTGCGTTACTTAATTTCTGTTTCAAAATTTTGAAAGATTCTTGCCACTTAGGCCCCCATTCAAATTTGACATTCTTACATATGACTATTCTAGATAAGTTCTCAATAAATCTTCGGTAATAACCGGTCAGTCCTAAGAAACTAAGGATCTCAGTAGGTGACTTGGGTACTTCCCAATTAGTAATTGCTTCAATTTTAGCGGGATCTACTTGGATACCATGCTCACTTATCACATGCCCTAGGAATTGCGCTTCTTTAAGCTATAACTCGCACTTAGAGAATTTAGCATAAAGCTTTTCTTGCCTCAACAACTCTAGAATATTCTTAAGGTGCTCTTTGTGATTATCCGTACTCCGAAAGTGGATGCGAATGTCATCAATGAAGACGATGAAAACCTTATCCAGATACGGTTTGTAGACTCTATTCATGAGGTCCAAACAGCATAACTAAGAATTCATAGTGTCTATATCTTGTTCTAAAAGTGGTCTTAGGTACATCTTCACTTCTAACTTTCAAGCGATGATAACCAAATCTAAGGTCAGGTCTTTGAGAAATAAGTTGCCTCTTGAAGTTGATTAAAAAGATCATCAATCCTAGGCAAAGGTTAGCGGTTCTTAATGGTTATCTTATTAAGCTCTCGGCAGTCGATGCACAACAACTTCAATCCATCCTTCTTTTTGATGAAGAGGATAAGAGCTCCCCATGGCGAGGAACTTGGCTGAATGAATCCTTTCTCTAACAGTTCTCCTGACTGTGTCCTCAACTCCTTCATCTATGTTGGAGCTAAGCGGTAAGGACATTTAGCTATGGGTGCCGACCCAGGCAGAATGTCGATTGCAAGCTTGACCTGTGTGTCCGGGGGTAGTCCAGACAAATCTTTTGGAAATACATCAAGAAAATCAGATATGACTGGGATTTCTTATATCTTCGGTTTTGGATCATCTAAGGTTATTTGTGCCATGTAGATGACACATCCTCTTTGTAGACACTTGGATGCCTTAAGCAGGGAACCTTTTTCTGGAAATCCATAGTGACGGTCTCCATAGATGGTGAGTACATCACCGGATGGGGATTTGATTTCAAGGAGTTTCTTATCACAAACAATACGGCCCTGGTTATGGGATAACTATTCCATGCCTAAAACTATATCAAATCCTGCAAGTGTCATCGGTAGGAGATAGATAGGGATAGAATGATTCTTAATAAGTATTAAACATCCTTCTAAAATCTTAGAAACTGTTTCATATTCCCATCGGCAATTTCAATCTCATAGGAGTGATCTAAGGTTCTTAGAGGTATGTCTAACAATTTACACAACTTATGATCTATAAAACCTTTATCTGCTCCATAATCGAACACTACTCTTGCAAAAACATCATTAACGAGACACGTACCCGTTATAACATTTGCATCCTTTACCGCTTCCTTAGTGGTCAACTAAAAAGCTCTAGCATTGCACTTCTTGACTTCGTTGGGGTTTAAAACCTCCACTAGTTACACGTTTAGAGCAACTGGTTCTAATATGGCCTTTTCCCTCACATTCAAACCAGACCACATTCATAATATCTGATCTTGTGGCCAGGTTCTTGCAGATACCACAATTCTTTTGTTGATCGAAGAAACACTTTCCAAAGTGTCTCTTTCCACATATTTTGTACTCAGGTTTGTCCCCACTAGGTTTTGACCGATTCCCTGTAGAATCAGTTCTTCCCTTCTAGGAATTCCTATAGTGGTTATTTTCCCGCTTTCTTTTAGATTCTAAATAAGCCATAACCTCTCTAAAGCGAATTTCATCCTCAGTTAAGGAGATGGCCAGGTCTACAACCGATTGGAAAGTAGTGAGTTTGGATGATTTTACCATCCCTTAATTTCGGGGGCTAATACCCAATGTATCGAGCGATACACTTAGAGTCGTGGGTGATTAGGGATGGTACTAATCTAGACATAGAATTGTAATTGGAGGTATACTCCCTACACTTTAGATTCTTCATAGTCAGCTTCAAGAAGTCTGACTCCACTTTCTCCACCTCATGAGGTGGGCAAGAGGTTTCCTTTATCAGTTCAATGAACGTTTTCTAACCCATGTGATATAGGAAAACCTTCCAGAAGATTGAATCATGGGCTTCACCATGTCAAGGCATCCTCCTTGAAGGATTGTGATGCATACTTAATTATATCTTTTTTTAGCACAGCAGCTGATCGACTACTGTTTTCATATCGAGCCACTTCATAGCGATGATGGATCCTTTTTCCCCATGAAATCATGGTTGCATGAAACGAAATATTTGTATGAACACCCTTCCGCGGAATTTCGAGGTTTCCATTTCGTGATATGGTTCGAACCACTAGTTTTACCCCTGTCAGAGGAGGAATAAGAATTGTGTGCTTTACGGGCGGTAGAGTGAGGGGTGGGTTTTGATGATTGTCTTGATGGCTCCGGGTCTTTATAGTTGGCTATAAAGTTTGTCATGGTCTTATTGACCTCTTCGGTTATCAAGGCTTGGAGGTTATTTCCTTCACCTTCATGGTTGAGGGTGCAACACCACCACCACTCTCATTATTGCCATCATTTTGGCTAGCCATTTGCTTTGACTATGAGTCATCAATTTTTTTAGGGGTTGATTAATTGAAGTTTCATCGTATACTAAGAAATAATATTAACGAAATTGAAATTTAACATTATGGTTTAAAACCAAAATTTTATTCAATTTAAAGAAAATACAAGACTAGGTCCGACTCGGACCTTGATACAAAAACAAAGTACTACTACAGAAACTTTAATAAATAAGAAGATTTCATACGTCTTTCTTGGGCTCCACCAAATTTGATAGTTTCTGGTATATTTTGCTCGTTCTCCTTTCGCTACGTTCCACCTGATGTTGAATTTGTTATGTTCTTGTAATGCGTGGTTAATTGTGTCAATTGATACTGATGGTTGGGTTTGAAGGTTTACCAAATATTGATAATCGGATTTTGATAGGTGGGTGGAAAAGGTGGAGGATAATGAGTATTTTTGGATAATAGCCTCAAGATATGGATCATAAGATGTTATGGGGGCGGAGTTGGTGTATGTTGTCGCGGTTGAGTAATATGGGTTGTTATACCCATGTGGGTTTGAATAAGTGGGTATCGGGTTGTCGAAACCCGCAGGTATAGAGTTCATAGCAGGGGCCAAGTTAGATGGTTCTCTCATTTGCTCATCTTCCGGAATGGGAGCGTATTGGCTTGGAGGGGATGGAAGAGAGTTGAGTTTTACTCCAAGCGTACCAACATCTTTGTGTTGGTGCGAGATTTTTGTTGTTGTTGCTGCTCAATCAGCTGGATGGGTAATACTGGAGCATCCATTTGAGGTGAGGGAGCTTTGGATGAATAAAGACGGTTGCCTGGTGTTCGAGTGTGTGATAAAAGGTGAATTGGTTAAAAAAATTGGTTCCACTCATCAGGACTGTGATGAGGAGAACCGGCATAGGAAGTGGTATCACTCGATAACTCTATCACCGGGTCGAAGTCACACCCTGACACATCCTGATTTCCCGACGGGCCGATGTGGGTTTTAAACGCGTAGATTGGATACCAGTTCACACTACAGCGGGAGTAAGGAGTAAATAAAGTACAAATATAAAAACTTTAAATTATATTATTTATAACGTTGTGTTTCAGAACAAAATATCCCAAAAAGTAGGATATGATAAAATGGACATAAGACATCATGGGTCTTTTAGCCATGGAGTCCTAAATTCCAAAGCTCGTGACCAAACCTTATCCGGCCTACTATTGAGGTTCGCCACCTGTAAGTCAATCTTTAAAAATACGTCACATTTCGCTGGTAAACACTATCAACCGACCCATTTGAAAAATATTTTGAAAATCAGCATTTGATAATCATTTGGGATAATTTTCTTGTTAACAAATTTACATGCTTATCAAATTAGGGAACCGGTGTTCAAAACCAGTTTATGATCAATACACATGCCATAATGTTTATGTTTGTTAGGTGTATACCTATACCCCACACTATAAGGCCATTACAATTAATGATCTGGACGTCCGGATACAGTACTATTAATCCCTAAATACTTTTTGTTAATCAAGGAATACAGAATAAACTTGGGTTATCAACATTCTAAAAGCATTTGCCCATTGCAATACCCGAACCACATAGTTTTGTACCATATCCCAAGTTTTTATAAAAAAATGGTTAAAAAGTATTTATCTATACTAGCTGTATACATAATGTATTTGGTTCTCGTAGCACAGCCGAATTCAAAGTTTATTAACTTATGGTGCGATTACCGGAGGGCCCTATAGTTCAAAACGAATGGACATATTTATCAATTTGAATTGTTATGGGTCATTATAAGTTCTTTGGACTTGACCGTTTAACTTTGAATTAAGATTAGTTCCGCTAGATTAGGCGTTGACCAGATAGAATGTGGTTTATAACCATACGAGTGAGGTGGCTCATGTAAAATGTTTATTTAACTACACATCGATTTGGAAGAGTTTTGAAAAGTTTTGACCCGTCACGACTCGTATATATGGTTCATACCATTTTAACAAGTCATGCACGTAAATACGAGTTCCGGTGGTCAAATGGGTTCATGACAAGTCTGATATGTCAATATATATTTTATAGTATTGTAGAAACTGTTTTGGAGTCAAATAATATGTTCCATAAGTATTTTGAAGTTCATTCTTTGATTTTTAGAATAAGCATAGTTTGAATTTTTATAAATATGAGTTTGACTTGTCGTTTGACCCATTAGACATGATGGTCATGTGATATAAATGCAGGGTATAATGCCTTATATTATGATGATCACATGGGTGAATTTAATTCGAAACTAGTCTTACCAAAGTGGTCATAATCAAAAGTCAAATGGAAAGTCAAAATGTTGACCAATTCCGGACTTTCGGGTCAAATTAAGCTTCCAACTTAAAGGTAAGGAATGAGTTAAGGGAGGAGTACTTACTTGCTTAAGAGAACTCCTTAAAAAATAATTAATGTAATAATTAATGTGACATGATATAATATGATTATATGATGCATTCTTTTGTAATGTGTTTGTATATCGAAGAGAGACGGTGAATAATTTAAAAGCAATTAATGGTATCAATCGCGTCATTACTTTTTCACGTGTTAATACACGTTTTGTCAGTTTTCACACCTTATTACACAGTTGAGGAAAAAGTTTCACATGTTCACCTTCTCCATTGTTTCACCTGGTTTTCACCCTCCACCTTCACACAACCTCATCCAGCGTGAACGACGCCGAATCCGGCATGGTGTTCCACGCATGGAAATTGGTCCACATCAACATCACGCGTGAGAAATCAAGGTTATGCCTCATGGTCTAAAAGGAGCGGAAAGGGATTTGGGAGACAACACAATTTATTTAGGTTTGATTAAAATTTTAAAATTTAAATTAATATATGCTAACAACGTAGGACGGTGTTAATGTCCCTCATATGTTACCATGTTACTGTTCATTAATTAATATTTGTTTTTATTATTATTTTATTATTATAATCACTTTAGCATATTGCATTTTCTCTTATAACTTTCAATATATTATATTTTATATAAATTTGAGTAGGGTGCTCGAGGTTCGATCGAAAAGAACTTGGCTCGAAATCAACTTGGTTTTAAATAAGCCAAGCCCGAGCTAAGGTAGGTTCGATTTGTGGCTCGATCGTTTAAATTAAACCCCATTTTTAATATATAAAGGTATACATAAATGCATTTAAAATTGTGTATATAGAAATAAATAATAACCTAAAATTCTAATATATTTCTAAGCAATGGTGTATAATTAATAATATGCTTATTTTTTATTGAAAGGAATAAATTGTCAAACTATAGTTTTAACTAGTAATCTTGATTTAAAAATATGGATCAAAGTAACTTGCTTTTTCTCTTGTTCGTTTTACAGTTTTCCTAATATTACCTTTCTATTAGCCAAAATACTGGTTGAATTTTTGTTTTACGTATATCATCATGTGTAAAAAAAAATACCAAAAGTATATAAATTTTTAATTAGAAAGTCAAGTTGGCTCGTTTACAGCCCTAGTTCCAAATATGTCGTTGCGAACTGCTTATTTTTGTCTACATCTCAATATAAATCTAATTCACAACCGAGTTGTGGAGAGTAATGTTGAAGTAACCGTAGCACAACGTACATGTTATTAAAATATAACATGTTTTATAAATACAAACCCTACTTGTTTCCCCCATACCCGTCTCCTACCTCTCTCTCGCCAAGACCCTACGGCGACCCATCACCACCACTCGCCCCCATGCATCGCAACCCTTTTTGACGACGGAGCAACCCCTCAAAACCCCCACCGCTACCTGTAAGTTCCGCTTACCCCGTTGTTGATGTTAATGGCTCATTGTCTCGGTATCGGTTCGACCTCGGTTTGAACCTTTGCATGTGAATATGTTTATACATAAAATTGTCCTTGATTGTATGTGTACGATTATATGTAGGAGTAGGTTGTACGTGAATATGTAGACACATGAAAATGTTTTCAATTTTATACATGTGTGTTTACATATGAAACTTGTCTTTGACAGTGTTTATAAGACTATATGTATGAGTATTATCATATGAGTATATGCTTGTATGTGAGGGATGCTTGATCTATGAATGTTACGAACTACAAATATAAACACCTAGAATCGAGAATGTTGATATGGATATTGTCATGTGCACAGTGGGAACCATGGATATGAGATAGGAGTGCCTGTTATATGTATGTGTAAGTACCAAAAATCGGATCTCACGATATCACACGGAGCTTGATTGGTGGCGGAATCACACAATCAACCTTGATTCAAAGCATAAGAAATAAGATGAAATAGAGAGGATTCAATTGATTAACTTGCATACAAAAGCTTTGTCTGATACAAGTTTATTGTAAAGGTTTAGTCCACCATTACCCTAAACCCTAGGCCCATAAGCCTTCCTAAGCCCACTCCAATACAAGCTAAATACCAAAATAAACAAGCTAGCCCAAATAGATAAAGTAACTAAGGTATAAACCTTTAAGGGTCTAACAATCTCCCCCTAGGTTTACTGCATTAGTGCTGCTTTAGCTTGAAGATCCACCAGCTGCACTCCCTTCAAACAGAGGACTAGCATCCACATATAGTCTGTTTCCGATCACATTAGCTACCACACTTGTCCATGAATGCGCACAAATTTCATACTGATCGTTGGTACGAATCTGATTGTCACACCCCAACCAACGGCGGAAACATCAGAGTGAGACGAAACGAGATTGCTCATTGCTCATAAATACTAATGGTGACAATATTTAAGCAAAACCCATATTTCATTCATACTAACATTGTCAAGTACATCATTTGAAATCAAATACAACAATAATAAGTCAAAATTCGATACAACATTTCATAAACCTAACGTCTATATGTGTATCTAAGCATCATCTCTACTCCAATTTCATGGCAAGGCTTCATCATCCTGTAACATGTTAAGAATATGAGTTCAATGCAAAGGCAAAGTGTACACAAGTTTTATGATTACATAGCATAAGTATAAAATGTGTAACTCGAATCCACATGGTAATTGTAAGAAATGTTCATACTAATCATGCAATACTAGATCAAACCCCGAGTTTCCACAAAAGTTTTAACGAGATCGAGCTTCCCTTGTCACAAAAGCGACAAGACTAAGTAAGTATGAGAATCTTAACATAACCCCGACGGGCGGTGTGATACTCCTATAGCGCTATACATGTCAAGTTTGGGCTAGCTAAGTTAATGATCAAGCATGTAGAATTAGGCATGTATCAAGCATAACAAGTATTCATGTATAAGGATTGAGTATTGTAGGAACGTCCACGAATAGCTCGGGAACCTAAATTTGTTATCTATTGTCCGATTAGACGGAAACTAATGACAAGTTAACCAAATAACAAGAATTACTCGTTTAAATGTTGTTTTCATTGATCTAAAGTTCCATACATTCGAGAACCGGATCCGACAGAGCTTCGCCGTCTCCCTGCCAAAATCTCCAACTACTTTCAAATGAAATCCCAAGGCACCTATATATAGTGTTACAAGTTCGCTGATGAGAAGACAGCCATAGGTAAGTTCGCCCGAACTTGACCTAGTCAAGTTCGGCCGAACTTGGCTTCTCACAACCAAACATGAGCGAACTTGTCACTAAACTATTTTAAATACGCCTCATTTCACCTATACTATACAGACTCGATACAAGACTATTCTATAGATATTAAGCATCAATAGACTCCCTCTTGGATATCTACTTTGTCTTGTTCGGTCTTTAGAAACTCTCGTTTATTCCAGACTCGTTCTCGTGTAATGACGAAGGCAACAGACATATGCACCAACAGACTCCCCCCTTGGATGTTGCTGCAGTCATCTCCTTTCAAAGACATCTTTGACAATAATCATTCTCGTCAGTCTTCAAGTGTCATAGTCTTCTTTGAACGCCTTGTAATCATCAGACTTCAAATACGTTCTTGAGTCTTTGTCTTTATCCTTGAATAAGCATTAAACTTTATGATCTTCAAACTTTCTCTTTTCTTCAATTTAACTTGATAAAACTTTAATCTCCAAGCTCCCCTAGCTTTGAGCTTTATCTTCAATCATGTTTCATCTTGCTCCCCCTAAAACTTTACTTCCTGTTTCAAAATTCTGGGGAATTCAAATAAACATTTTAGTTTCTAACTTTGAAATTTTGTACCTCACGTATTACATACCACCTGTACAAAACTTGTACTTCAAATTTTAATCTTCATTTTTCAGTTATTTCAAGTTTAAATTAATGACCTTGAAGCATTTTACATTTAAAACCTTCAACTTTCACATTTTTATCATTTGATTTGTATAAATCCACTTAGTTGATCAAGTCCAAGTTAATGACCTTGATTAACCAAATATGTCAACCAAGTCCAAGTTAATGACCTTGGCTAAACCCGTTGTGAACAACTGATATATCTTCAATTTTAAAGATTCAAATTAATGAACTTTTTCTTACCAGACCTCGATGATCCGTTCTCCAACATTGGCTCGTTGAAAATCTTTTTGGATTTAAAAAGTAACTAAAGTATTTACAGAACTTTTAACAAGTAAAGTAAACTATGTACAAACATATTTACAGACATATTTTTGTGAATTTGCGCCTAAGGATCATATCAGTTTTATTGAGACATATCACCAGTACCGTTGGCCTTTTTGAGACTTTAAGTTCTAAACTGTTTACCTAGATTGTCGATATGTTTGTCCATTTAAACTTCATCATGTTTCTCAATTGTTACAAGATATGTTAGGTAAGAATTATGAAACTATACTTAACTATGGTTCCCACCTCTTGAATATACTCCCGAATCCAGATTCCCTAGATTTCATCTTACAGGTGAGTATAGCGTAATTGATATCTGTATTTGGGTTGTGCGACCTTGAGTGCTTAGGTGAGTACTACCGTACAGACAAAGAGATGAAGGCTCGACTTTAAAGGTGTGTTCCACTTAAGGAATCTTTTTAGCACTGCAAATGATTAGATCTTTTGATACTTTTCAATTTTGCATGCAGTTTGGGGTTTTATAGCATAAAGCATTATAGAAGTTCTAGGCTATTGCTTCCATAAAATCAGAAGAACTTGTATAATACCCCATATATCAACTATCTATAAAGACCTCGTATCTCAGAATCAGGCAATCCTTCAATCGAAATTTCGGAGTACTAAGTCCATATATCCAAGATATGTTAATCCACAAGATTAAGCAGTTGTAAAATTTAGTTTATGTCCCGGAAACAATCTACTGAACGTGTAAAGCCTATCGACACATCCACAGTAAGACTTGTTTATTACTTTTAAACTTTTCATTTCTTTAGCATACTGTGATAGTCCACTGATGTACTATCATTTCCTTTTTGACAACAAATTCTTTTTGTCTTTTTTATGTTTTTGTACTTTTTGAATTTTTTTCAATGTTTTTTAACTTTCAACTTTTTCATATGTTTTTGATTTTTCAACAATTTTTAAAAATTTTTAAAATTTCTTACCCCCCCCCTAAAATCAAAAACATATTTTTTGGATTTTAGATTTAAAGCAAGTCTTCTAAAAAATGTAACAAACCAATGTGGATCCCGTGACCTCGTCGTCCGATCCTTTTTCTCAATCCAGTATCTGCAATTTTTTAACAAACAATCATTAAACTCATTTACTACTTGTAAAAGCAGTTTGAACTTGTAAGAAATTTTGAAATCAGGTTTTCTGTTCAACAATGTGAATTTTCATAATTTTGACTTTTCACAATTTTTCCTTTTAACAACCACTTGTAATTTCAAAAACTTTTCTTCTTAACTACTCCCCCTTAAAATGACAAAGATATGACATTTCTGGATAAGTTAAACTGATATGGAGCTCCACAATCCAGAATCAACTTTTGATCAAGTAGATCTTGGAACTCCTGCACATGAAAGGATTTAGTTAAAAAGTTCAACCCAAGCCTTCTTGGTCTTGGGTTTGGATATAATTCCTCATACACCTCTTCGTAATCACTTTCGTATGCTCTTTGATAAGCATATTCAACATCACAAACTTCAAACTCATAATCAACTTTACTTTTATCTTTCTTGATTGATTTGACATTTTCGGTTTTATCACAAATGACCTTCACTTTTTCAGGTAATTTCTTTTTAGCAATCCAAGCTTGAGAATTAACTCTAGCTTTCTTGATATAAAACCTAGAATCATTGTTTGACTTTGAAGTCTCTCCGTTTTGAAAAATTGAATTTTCAAATTTTGATTCATTTTTAGGTTTTATTTCAAGATTGGATTCAACATTTCGTTTCATTTCTTTTAAATCAATGTTTCTTTTTACAAACCTGATTTGATCATTTTCAGATTGCTTTTGTTTTACCTCTCTTGAAACCTCTTTTCTTTGGGGATACACAGGCTTAGATTTCGGACATTTGCGAGCAATGTGACCAACTTCATTGCATTTGAAGCAAGTCCGAGTATCATGAACCTTTCCATTAGCGGGTTTTACTCCACTTGTAGACTTGGTCTTAGCCTTGTCCCGAAGTTCTTTTTCTTTCTTGAATTCATCATTTGATTTCTTACCTATCAAGCTTTCTTCTCGAACCGTGCTCGTTCCGTACACAAACTTTATGTTCTTTCCTTTGTATTCCTGGAACGTTGACTTCTGATTCTTCTTCGATTCATCTTCAGCTTCTTTCAAACCTAAACCTGCTCTCCTGTTCTCAGGAAAATCACCACCGTTTCTACGATAATGGTTAAAATTCCGTTTTGGTTTAGAATAAAACTTCTTTTCATTTTTCTCGAGATCATCTGATGAAACTTCCACAAGTTTAAACAGTTCATCAATTTGATCTTCTTTCATATTCTGAATCGGAAAGCTATCATTAATCTATCAGATTCCTTAACCTTGTACATGACAACATTAGGATCATCACTTAGATCATTTTCTGATAATGTATCTTCACTTTCAGATTGTGAACCAGAACTGTTTGAACTCGAGTTGACGCTTTTAAAGCTTCCGTCATCAGAATCATTTGCCAAAACATTTTTAACCACATCTTTTACCACCGATTCATTGTCATCGTTTGATTTTGTAAAGTCTAGGTCAATGTTCTCAGGCAACTTATCTTTCTTTTCTGAAAGAAGTAAAAGATTAAATGCCTTTTCAATATCATCATCTTTCTTGCAGCAGTAACTTGCAAGAAATGATGGAGGAACATTTCCGTAAACTTTACGCTTTGAGTTATCAACATTATCCTCCGACTTGATTGTAGGAAGAATGTGATCAATGACATATGCATTTAGCAATTGTATTAATGTACATGTTAATTGCCTTTTGTTTTTCAATAACTGTGGCATTTAACATGGTGACATTAGCATTGAGTTCACTGTTAGCTCTTTCGACATGTTTATATTTGCCTGAAATTTTGTCATAAGCTTCTTTTATGGTTCTGTAATCATAACGAAAATTTTCGTTACGTTCAATTAATTCTCTTATGACTTTGAGTTTATCTAAACAAGGTTCACAAGGACTTGCGCACTTTGTGCAAGGTTTTTCAACCTCCACAACTTTCACAACTTCCTTTTCAGACATGCTTACCTCAGCTTTTACCTTTTCGGCTTCTGTTTTCAACTCTTCTTGCTTTTGCGTCTCAAGATAAGCTATTCCTTCTTCCTCTGTTTGTTGTATGTATCTTTCCAGAACTGCCTTCTCAAGGATAGCTTCTTCCTCAGCTCTCTGCATTAATGCTTCTTGAATAGCATTTTCGATAGCAACATCCACAAATGATGTCTCAGCTTCATTCACAACCTCTGCCATCATAGCAACATCAGTCTTCTTTCCAATGTATTTGTTCCAATCCAAAACCATCGTCTTCATGATTGGCAACAAGAGCTTGTTCGGCTTTCTTTGCAGATTTATCTTCAACTTCAACTTGTGTTCTATTTGGATATGATTTGTATTGCAGCGCTTTCTTGTAATATTCATTACCGGTTCCAAAAGGGTTTTGGTTTCCACTAGCTTCTTTGTTATGGCATTCACGTTTGAAGTGCCCTTTTTGTCGACTTCTAAAACAAGTAACTTTCATTTTGTCGAAACCAAGTTTATTGTTTGAGTTACCAATATCCCTTCCAGTGAGTGCTACAAACTTTGAAACTCTTTGGATAATCGATGCTAAGGACCATTTGATGTCCATCAGTTCCAACTCTTCCTTATCTACCTGATCGTAATCCTCAGCTGTCATTTCAGGATTTCCGATCTTTCCAGCAACAAGACATTCATACGATTCCAAAACTGTAGCAAGAAGTGCTATATGCTGTTTTGCAACTTTTTCAGGAAAACACATTCTTTAAATCTACTGCTATGTTGCATTGGAAAACATTTGAATTAGCAGTGGATTGGCTTGTCTGATGAGTTTGACTTTGAGAAGAAGAACTTGAACCAACATATGAATAACCATTGTTTGGAGATTACTGATTTTGTGACGACTGATCTGATGTATTCATGTTTGCACTAAATGCCGTTTGAATTTTTGGACTTTGAATCGGAGTATCTGGAACACCACCTTTGTAATAAACTCTTACATCCTGAACAACATTAGTGTTTTTGGATTTTGCAATCTTCATCAATTCCATTTCATGACCTTCAAGTTTGTCAATGAAAGATGACAATCTAAAATGTCTCCAAGATGGACTATTCTTTAGAATCATAAGATACATTGTCCATTCTCCTTCTGGAAGTGCATCGGCCAACTTCTCAATCTGCTCTTCGTTAGTTCTCTTGATATCATGTCTTCGCATATGGACCATGAGATGACAATATCTATCAATCATTTGCTTCATTGTCTCTCCTTTGATCATCGTGAAGATCTCAAACTCTTTCTTAATCAGGGCTTTTTTGCTCTTGATCATTTCATCACTTCCTTTGAATTTTTCGCAAAGAGAATTCCATAGTTCTTGAGAAGTATCATATTCTGGTAATAATATCAAAATACCTTCTTTGACAGATTGTTGTATCAAGCTGATCATCTTCTTTTTAGCAACATATTTCTCTTTGTCAATCGCTGAAAACTTGTTTAGTGGAAGATCTTGATCACGTTCATCTTAAAGCCATGTATAACCATCTTCAATCGCAACCCAACTGTTGAATTCGCTTGAATCCAATTAACAAACTTTTCTTTCCATCCCTCGAACTCGTCCATACTCATCAACTTTGGATGTTTCTGAGTAGTACCCATTTCATTATCGAGGTTCATCTGGTTAACCGCAATTGAATTTGACGTTGAGGCTTGTGCTACTCCAGCTGCAAATGCGTTATGGAAATCTTCCATTTTGAAAATCGAGACATGTACGCTGAAAACACGATAAAACTTTGAAAATTGTTAGATTTACTACAAGTTCGGTCGAACTTGTAGTTGAGAAGAGAAATTTCAGATTTTAAACAAGTTCAGTCGAACTTGTTGTTGACAGATGAAAATTTCAGTTTATACCCAAGTTCGGTCGAACTTGGATGAAAGCTTTCAAAATTTTTTTATTTCTAGCTAACTTGTGAAAATTAATGAGAAACAAAGATGTTCGGTCGAACTTAAGCTTGACCTTTTAATTAAAACACTAAGTTCGGGCGAACTTAGCTTGGATTTCTATGAAAAACTTCAAGTTCGGGCGAACTTAATTGAATTTTCAATAGAATTATATCAAGTTCGGTCGAACTTGATAGAAATTCAAGAAAAATTCAATAAGTTCGAGCGGACTTAGCTTAGAATCACTGAAATCCCTATCAAGTTCGGTCGAACTTGATAAAAATCAAAGATTTTTAATCAAGTTCGGGCAAACTTGAGGTTAAGTTCGGCCAACATCATTTTGAAAAAACATGGTTTTTGCAACTTTTTGATGTCAAATCTTGTGAATTTGATGTCCAAACTCTCAGGGGTTTATCACGAATGTATTTAACATGACATATTCAAAATTGGATAGAATTTGACCGTGAATTCTTCGTTTTTGATCAAAAGTTAAGAAAAATAGAAGAATGGAGATGAAATAGAGAGATTCTTGTCTTGATTTCAACAAATTCAGGTATCCAGGCTCTGATACCACTTGTAGGAACGTCCACGAACAGCTCGGAACCTAAATTTGTTATCTATTGTCCGATTAGGCGAAAACTAATTACAAGTTAACCAAATAACAAGAATTACTCATTTAAATGTTGTTTTCATTGATCTAAAGTTCAATACATTCGAGAACCGGATCCGACAGAGCTTCACCGTCTCTGTGCCAAAATCTCCAACTACTTTCAGATAAAATCCCAAGACACCTATATATAGTGTTACAAGTTCGCTGGTGAGAAGATAACCATAGGTAAGTTCGCCCGAACTTGGCTTCTCACAACCAAACATGAGCGAACTTGTCACTAAACTATCTTAAATACGCCTCGTTTCACCTATACTATACAGACTCGATACAAGACTATTCTATAGACATTAAGCATCAATAGACTCCCTCTTGGATATCTAACTTTGTCTTGTTCGATCTTCAGAAACTCTCGTTTATTCTAGACTTGTTCTCGTGTAATGACGAAGGCAACAGACATATGCACCAACAAGTATGTAAAAGCATGAGTTTCGTGATATGTGAATTTTGTTAAGTAAACATGTTACAACCCAAAAGTGGTTAAAACGGTAGATGGGTCAAGTGTACTTACGGTTTTGCTAAGTCTTCTACTTGACAAGTCCGTGGGAGTAGTGATTTCGATGGAGTGAATGCTGAGTTATCCTACATGAGGAAGACAAGGCGTATGAGTATTTTGGGATAAGGATGGAGCATTCGGATTTCAGATACAAAATATGACAAAGTATATATTATGAAAATAATCACTTATGGTATTAGCACTTGTCCTTGACACTTGTAGTAATCCATAAGGATTAGGTGTGGTTTCATAGGTTTAAGATCTATAAGAATCGTTGACAAGGAACTACACACATAGTGATAAACTTAATAACTTGATAGATGCTTATCTAGTCATTATCAAGGGTTAGGTTTTAAGGATTATATTATAGTCCATAAGCATATATATATATATATAAGTTCATATAATCATGTAGGAGGTGGGAGGATGAACCATCCACTTAGGTACCTCTTAGTGTCATGTAAGTCAAGTAGGAGGTGGAAGGATTAACCATCCACTTTGGAACCTCGTATGATGTTCACCACTACACAAGTTACCATAGATAACAAGCAGGGTCTTAGAACAAGATTAACAATAATAATAACATGAACAAGATGGTAGATGACCAGAATGTAGAGTGTGCCACCTAGATATCAAGTAGCCAAGTGAATACAACCCGGAGAGCACACAAGGACACACGTTAACGGCTTGTCGGGGTTGTCACACTTTAGAACTAGTAAACTACTTGAGACAATGATGAAAAACAACAAGTGACGTGTGGTCTCAAAATTTAGGATAGCCAAGGCTAACCTTGGTGGACACACATGAACAAGTTATGAACTTGCACCACTTGTGAGCTTGAAGCTCTTATGAAACAAAATTATTGTGAGGATAAATCCTATTGTTTGAATGTCTCAACCTTGTTTTTAAGCCTAAGCAACCACAAGAAGTGTTGTAAGCATTAGGACATAGGTTTGAGATGAGATTAACTCAAGTTGGATGAACATAAACAAGTTTTAAAAGATTTTGAAAACAAACAGAAACTTTATGGACATTTTCGAGGCATTTCCAGGTCTGGATTCTCCATGGAGAACCCTAAGAATTCAACCCAAAGATTATCCAAGTATGTAGGAAGAAGAATCAAGGGAAAAGACCAAGTTTTAAGCAAGTTATGCTCACTTTGGTGATGGTGATACAATCTGCCCGAATTTCTGATTTGCAAGAGTTCTTGAGATGATTGAGAGTGATTAGAGAGAGTTGTGAAAGTGTTTTAGGTGTGGGGGAACTTGGTTTATATAGATGAGAGGTTAGGAGGTGGTTTGGGGGTGTTAAATGGGGTTAAGAGGGCATTGGGTGAGCTCAAAATGTGTGGATTAGTGCATATGCCGCGGGTTTGAAACCTGCAGTCCTACCCAGCACACCTTACGGACCATAAGGGTTTCCCCTTGGGGTCCGTAAGGACCGGGTCAGGGACAAATTGTTGCATTTTGTTGTTTTGGTGCTAGGTTACGGGTTTGGACCATTTTTAAGGATATTTTATAACATTTCAAAGTGTAATAAAGTACCATAAGCATAGGTAATGTGTCATAATGTATGTGTATGTATCAAATGATCGAGATCGAGTATAGGTATCACGTATAAAGTATGGATGATGTATGAAAATGTATCATGCATTCGAGTATGTGTATCATGTGTAAGTATTGTATGAGCACATATAACAAGTATAGGGACAAAATGTATAATTCCATTATGATTCAAGCCTCGATTACAACGTTTACAACGAAATGAAGATTACGAATACAAAGATTTCCCAAAATATAATTACAACACGAGCTTGCTATAAATAGAAAGTAAGGAAAACGCGAGGCGTTATAGTCTCCCCTCCTTTAGGAAATTTCGTCCCGAAATTTAGGAAGATGCAACGAAGAGATGCGGATACTTAGTCTTCTTATCACTTTCAAGTTCCCAAGTAAACTCGGCGCCACGTTTCCGTTCCCAACGAACTTTTACGATAGGGATCCGACTGCGCTGTAGCTGCTTGACTCCTCGGTCCATGATTTCGACCGGTTTTTCCACAAAATGCAATGTCTCATTGATTTGAAGATCTTCGAGCGGAACTTGAAGTCCTTCTTCGGCTAGACATTTCTTGAAATTTGATACATGAAACACAGGATGAATGTTGTTGAGCGTTTGAGGTAGGTCCGGTCGATATGCTACCTTGCCAATCCTTTCCAAGATTTTGAAAGGACCCACGTAGCGAGGAGTGAGTTTGCCTTTCTTACCGAAACGAACAATGACTTTCCAAGGGGATACCTTGAGAAGTACATGATCACCTATGTTAAATTCCAAGGGCTTGCGTCTTTTGTCAGTGTAGCTCTTTTGTCGGCTTCGTTCTTTGAGGAGATTATCACGTATTTGTAAGATCTTATCCGTTGTCTCTTGTATTAACTCGAGACCGGTAATTTGTACGTCTCCAATCTCGTGCCAACAATAGGCGAACGGCACTTACAACCATACAATGCTTCAAATGGAGCCATTTGAATACTAGCGTGATAACTATTGTTGTATAAGAACTCAACCAAGGGTAAGTGCGAATCCCAATTGCTGCCAACATCGATTACGCATGACCGAAGCATATCCTCCAAGGTTAGGATAGTACGCTCGGTTTGACCATCAGACTAAGGATGAAAAACGGTGCTAAGATTAAGCTGAGTGCCAAGGGCGGATTGAAAGGTTTGCCAAAGGCGAGAGGTGAAACGAGCATCGCGATCGAAGACAATATCAAGAGGATTACCATGGCGACTAATGATTTCATCCGTGTAGATACGAGCCAATTTCTCGACTTTGTAATCTTCATGAATGGCGAGGAAGTGCGTGGATTTGGTCAATCGGTCAATGATGATCCAAATTCTGTCATGACCAGACGAAGTATGAGGCAATTTCGTGATGAAATCCATGGCTATGCTCTCCTATTTCCAGACAAGAATTTCTGGTTGTTCGAGCAAACCGGAGGGACGTTGATGTTCTGCCTTGACTATGGAACACGTAAGACATTTGGATACGTAAAGAGTGATATCGCATTTCATTCCAGGCCACCAATAGGATGCACGCAAATCATGGTACATCTTATCAGCTCCAGGATGAACGGAGTATCGGGATTTGTGGGCTTCATCCATCAAAGTAGTTCGAAGATTGACACGATCGGGAATCCAAATACGACCATGGTAGTAAAGAATACCATCAGGTTTAGCTTCAAGTGGGTTTTCGACTCCAAAATTCAATTCACTATCGAGGTTACCCTCGTTAATGACGGTAAATTATGCTTGTCGAATCAACACGTTGAGTTTTCCCACGATTTGGTAACAACGAACACTCTTAACATGAGTTTTACGACTAAGTGCATCGGCCACAACATTCGCTTTGCCAGGGTGGTAGCGAATATCACAGTCGTAGTCGTTTAACAATTCTACCCAACGACGTTGACGCATGTTGAGTTCCTTTTTGTCAAAGATATGTTCAAGGCTCTTGTGGTCGGTGAAGATCGTACACTTCGTACCGTAAAGGTAGTGTCGCCAAATCTTTAATGAAAAAACAACTGAACCAAGTTCAAGGTCGTGGGTAGTATAGTTTTTCTCATGAATTTTGAGTTGTCTCAACGCGTAAGCGATTACTTTGTTTCGTTGCATGAGTACGCAACCAAGACCCTGGTTAGAGGCATCGTAGTACATGACGAAATCGTCGTTCCCATCGGGGAGAGTGAGGGTAGGAGCATTACAAAGCATGTCCTTGAGCGTTTGGAAAGATTCCTCTTGTTCGGGACCCCAAACAAAAGGTTTATTTTTTTGAGTCATCGAAGTCAAAGGAACGGCAATCTTGGAGAAATTCGAGATGAAACGACGATAATACCCAGCTAGGCCAAGGAACGAACGAATTTCAGAGGGCGACTTAGGTGCAATCCAATTCTTCACAGCTTCTATCTTTGCAAGGTCAACGTGTATACCGAGTTCATTGATGGTGTGACCCAAGAATTGAACCTCTTTTAGCCAAAATCACACTTGGAGAATTTGGCATAAAGACGTTCGGTTTGCAAAAGCTAAAGAATGAGACGCAAATGTCGTCTGTCTGTTCTTTCGTCTTGGAGTAGATTAGGATATCGTCGATGAACACAATGACAAAATGATTGAGAAAAGGCTTACACACACGGTTCATGAGGTCCATAAACACTGCAGGTGCGTTAGTCAAACCAAATGGCATGACCACGAACTCGTAGTGTCCATAACGTGTGCGGAAAGCGGTTTTGGGTACATCTCCCTCGGAAACCCGAAGTTGATGATAACCAGAACAGAGGTCAATCTTTGAAAAGCACTTTGCGCCTTGCAATTGATCGAAGAGATCGTCAATACGAGGAATGGATAACGGTTCTTGACTGTAAGCTTGTTGAGCTCACGATAGTCAATACACATGCGGAATGATCCATCTTTCTTTTTGACGAAAAAACGGGAGCACCCCACGGAGAAGTACTAGGGTGTATAAAGCCTTTATCAAGAAGCTCTTGAAGTTGGCTTGATAGCTCTTGCATCTCCAAGGGTGCTAAACGATAGGGAGCCTTATCAACAGGAGTTGCGCCAGGGTAAGATCAATACGAAAATCGACAGCTCGAGGAGGCGGAGGACCAGGAAGATCCTCGGGAAAAATGGAAGGAAACTCACAAACGATAGGAACATCACTTATGCTCGGACCTTTGTCTTTCTTTTCCACAACGTGGGCGAGAAAGGCAAAGTACTCCTTACGCAAGTACTTGTTTGCTTTGATGCATCAGATAAGCTTGAGACTTTTAGAAGGTTTCTCGCAAAAGACATGTAGAGAATCACCTTGAGGAAGAGGGAGGCGAATAAACTTTTCGAAACAAACCACTTCGGCACGAACTCGCATAAGCCAATCCATGCCTACTATGATGTCGAAACTACCCATTTGCATGGGGATGAGATCAATGGAGAACGAATGATCGTTAAGAATCAAAGAGCAACCAGAAAGAACAGAATCAACGGAGATGGTTTTACCATTAGCGACTTCGAAAGCTTAAGGATTAGGCATTTTAGATCGTTCGCACTTAAGCAAAGGTTCAAATTCCAGCGATACAAAACTCCTATCGGCGCCAGTATCAAATAGACATGTAGCATTAATATGGTTCACAAGGAACGTACTAGTAATGACGTCGTTAGAGCTCAGGGCCTGAGCGGAGGTAAGCATGAAAGCTCGCCCCTTTACAGGCTCAGGCTGCTGCTGATGCTGGTGCTACTGGTTGAGAAGAGGACAGACATTGGCGAGATGGTTGGGATCACCACATTTGTAACATGCTCGCACGGGAGCATTCTGGCGCTGAGGTTTAGCTTGGTTTGGGTTAGGGTTAGGGATGATGGCTTGATTACTTTGGGTTTGGCGACAATGGCTAGCAAAATGCCCCATCATGTTACAGTTGGTGAATTTCTGACACGGGGTATTAAGGAGGTCGTGGTAGGTGCAACGATCACACTTAGGCCAAGTGCCGGTGTAGTTTCGTTTGGGTGGATTGTTGTTTTGGGTAGAGGAGATGGCATTTAGGTGTGTAAGGGTAGGCGGAGTGACGACCGCGTTGTTTTGAACAGGAGCCTTCCGCTTGGCTTGAGGGGGAGGTGATTCGGTAGTGGTGGTGGCGTTGGCTGTGGCTTGGTGCGCATGCTTTGTAGGAACCTTATCGTAGGCCCCCTGAAGGATGCAGTTGTGGTTAAGCTCTATGATGGTTCTATAGGCTTCTTCGATGGTTTTGGGGCGTGCGGCGGCTAGATGATTCATGATCACCGGCGAAAGCGAACGGATGAGCTTAGCTATCGCTTTGGGAACCATATCCACCTGTTTAGGACAGACGATACTCAATTGTTTGAAGCAAGCGATCAGTCCTTCAGCATCGCTCCCCTGCTGGGTGAGGTTCCAGGATTCGTTTTCGAGCTTCTGGGTCTCATGGGGAGGACATAACTGATCTCTCATGAGCTGCTTCAGCTCTTCAAAGTGAGTGCGTGGGCTGCTTCGTTGCCACGCTTGTTACGTTCCGTAGTCCACCACTCGAGGGCTCTCTGGCGAAAGACCCAGGTAGCGTTGAGGGTTTGAAGTTCATCAGGGCACCCGCCCTGAAGAAAGGTAAGCTCCATTGCATCAAACCAATTGATCATGGCGGTGACACCATCCATGACGGTGAATTCTACCTGTTTACAAGCCATGAAATGCTTGAATTGGAAGGACGCTTTGGGGTTGTCGTCTTAGAGTTGGCAGAGGATTTGGGTGTGCCTTCAGTATGGATGGTTTGAAGCTGGCTAACGATATCGGGTATGACACGGGCCATTTGATCGGCCATTTGCTCGGCGACAAGACCGACGAGTTCTTGCTTGGAGATGGAGTCTTCATTGTTGTTTTTGTTGTTGGAACCCTTGTTGGACCTCTTGGATTTCTTGGATGAGTTAGGAGAATTCATCTAGAGGTTCAACATAGAAGAGAAAGGGATGAGACTTGATCAAAACATGGGAAAATAAACACGTTGTGCATGAATAAGCATGTATAAGGTTCAAGCATGGTTCACAAAGTTTGCATGAATTCATCAAGCATAGCATGTAATATCACGTATGGATGCGAATAAGAAGTATAAATTTAGTATGTTCACGAGGATTAGCATTGTTTTTAATTGCGATAAACGTGCGAAATGTGTAATGGTTCGAAACGAATAAGGCAACAAGTATAAAATCACATATAAATTGAGATAACATAAAAGATTGGCTCAATAAAACATGAGATTGTTTCGGGTAAATTTCCAAAGTAAATCAAAGATCCTTTCAAATTAGAGAAACATGCTTTGGCCTATAGGTAAAATACTCTCATTGAGAAGTGACTAACGATATTTTACCCTTCCAGTTACTACACGTCTATAATCGATTAGAAAATTGAAACTTTGGCGAGAGCGAAAATCGAGGAATGGGACTTAATCGAGAAGGTGCGGCTTTCACCCCTAACTTGAAGATTTCGTACCCTAAGTGTGGTTTGTCTCTTACTAAACGAGGAGCATATTCCGACTCATTTGTAAGATCCACTAGAGCATGAAATGGAAGTTTCCATCAAGGTGGATGTCACTCCTAACTTGATGGTATAACTTCGTGAAAATCGAATACGCAGAATGAGGGATTTCACCAAAAATTGTAGGTCATTGGACCTATCTTGGTGCAAATCGCCTCGTTTGCATCATGAGTGTCTTCAAGTATTCAAGTGTATTATGTAAAACGTCTTAGGAAAGACATTACGTAATTTAAGACCAAAAGATAAGAAAGAAGCAATGAGGAAGCATAAAGTATTAAGCATGATATAAGAATGGTCAAAATGGACACTTAACCTATAGACTAGGTCGAACCTGGCAATTCTACCTAATTCCCTATAGTTATGGCTCTGATACCAATCTGTCACACCCCAACCGATGGCGGAAACATCAGAGTGAGACGAAACGAGATTGCTCATTGCTTATAAATACTAATGGTGACAATATTTAAGCAAAACCCATATTTCATTCATAATAACATTGTCAAGTTCATCATTTGAAATCAAATACAACAATAATAAGTCAAAATTTGATACAACAATTCATAAACCTAACGTCTATGTGTATCTAAGCATCATCTCTACTCCAATTTCATGGCAAGTCTTCATTATCTTGTAACATGTTAAGAATATGAGTTCAATGCAAAGGCAAAGGCGAGTACACAAGTTTTGTGATTACATAGCATAAGTATAAAATGTATAACTCGAATCCACATGGTAATTGTAAGCAATTTTCATACTAATCATACAATACTAGATCAAACCCCGAGTTTCCACAAAAGTTTTAACGAGATCGAGCTTCCCTTGTCACAAAATCGACAAGACTAAGTAAGTATGAGAATCTTAACATAACCCCGACGGGCGGTGTGCTACTCCTATAACGCTATACATGTCAAGTTTGGGCTAGCTAAGTTAATGAACAAACATGTAGAATTAGGCATGTCTCAAGCATAACAAGTATTCATGTATAAGGATTGAGTATGTAAAAGCATGAGTTTCGTGATATGTGAATTTTGTTAAGTAAACATGTTACAACCCAAAAGTGGTTAAAACGGTTAATGGGTCGAGTGTACTCACGGTTTTGCTAAGTCTTCTACTTGACAAGTCTGTGGGAGTAGTGATTTCGATGGAGTGAATGCCGAGTTATCCTACATGAGGAAGACAAGGCGTATGAGTATTTTGGGATAAGGATGGTGCATTAAAATTTCGGATACAAAATGTGACAAAGTATTTATTATGAAAATAGTCACTTATGGTATTAGCACTTGTCCTTGACACTTGTAGTAATCTATAAGGATTAGGTGTGGTTTCATAGGTTCAAGATCTATAAGAATCGTTGACAAGGAACTACACACATAGTGATAAACTTAATAACTTGATAGATGCTTATTTAGTCATTATCAAGGGTTCGGTGTTAAGGATTATATTATAGTCCATAAGCATATATATATATAAGTTCATATAATCATGTAGGAGGTGGGAGGATGAACCATCCACTTAGGTACCTCTTAGTGTCATGTAAGTCAAGTAGGAGGTGGGAGGATTTACCATCCACTTTTGACCCTCGTATGATGTTCACCACTACACAAGTTACCATAGGTAATAAGGAGGGTCTTAGAACAAGATTAACAATAATAATAATATGAACAGGATGGTAGATGACAAGAATGTAGAGTGTGCCACCTAGATATCAAGTAGCAAGTGAATACAACCCGGAGAGCACACAAGGACACACGTCAACGGCTTGTCGGGGTTGTGACACTTTAGAACTAGTAAACTACTTGAGACAATGATGGAAAACATCAAGTGATGTGTGGTCTCAAAGTTTAGGATAGCCAAGGCTAACCATGGTGGACACGCATGAACAAGTTATGAACTTGCACCACTTGTGAGCTTGAAGCTCTTATGAAAACAGAATTATTGTGAGGATAAATCCTATTGTTTGAATGTCTCAACCTTGTTTTTAAGCCTAAGCAACCACAAGAAGTGTTGTAAGCATTAGGACATAGGTTTGAGATGAGATTAACTCAAGTTGGATGAACATAAACAAGTTTTAAAAGATTTTGAAAACAAACAGAAACTTTATGGACATTTTCGAGGCATTTCCAGTTCTGGATTCTCCATGGAGAACCCTAAGAATTCAACCCAAATATTATCCAAGTATGTAGAAAGAAGAATCAAGGGAAAAGACCAAGTTTTGAGCAAGTTATGCTCACTTTGGTGAAGGTGATACAATCTGCCCGAATTTCTGATTTGCAAGAGTTCTTGAGATGATTGAGAGTGATTAGAGAGAATTGTGAAAGTGTTTTAGGTGTGGGGGAACTTGGTTTATATAGAGGAGAGGTTAGGAGGTGGTTTGGGGGTGTTAAATGGGGTTAAGAGGCCATTGGGTGAGCTCAAAATGTGTGGATTCATGCATATGTCGCGGGTTTGAAACCTGTTGTCCCGCCCAGCACACCTTACGGACCATAAGGGTCTCCCCTTGTGGTCCGTAAGGACCGGGTTCGGGTCAAATTGTTGCATTTTGTTATTTTGGTGCTAGGTTACGGGTTTGGACCATTTTAAGGATATTTTATGACATTTCAAAATGTAATATAGTACCATAAGCATAGGTAATGTGTCATAATGTATGTGTATGCATCAAATGATCGAGATCGAGTATAGGTATCACGTATAAAGTATGGATCATGTATAAATGTCGAGTATTATCAAATGTATCATGCATTCGAGTATGTGTATCATGTGTAAGTATTGTATGAGCACGTATAACTAGTATGGGGACAAAATGAATAATTCCATTATGATTGAAGCCTCAATTACAATGTTTACAATGAAATGAAGATTATAAATACAAAGATTTCCCAAAATAGAATTACAACACGAGCTTGCTATAAATAGAAAGTAAGGAAAACGCGAGGCGTTACACTGATGCTGACCCAAAATCTTAATGTCTTCTTCGTGAAAGCTTATAAGATCCAACGTGTCTCCTAACCAAAAGGATTTTTCTTGAGTAACAATCAATGCTTCTGCCATCCTTGGATCGTATGCCCAGAAGTTGAAGTTCTTGAGTATGCCTTTTAGAAATTTTGGTGCAGCAGGAATGACCTTTTCTTTGTCGGTTGGTGGCCATATCATGTTCTAAATAGTTCGGTTGGTGTGTGGATCGTGAACTGTCGGACTATTCTTTAAATATGATTCAGTAGTTTTCATTGTTAGAAAGTTATTATTCACTCTCCTTTCAAACCTGTCGCGGAATGCCCAACCTCTCCCACGCTGATTTGGATCAGAATCATGATATGGAGCACGTAGTAAGTTTTTCAAGTCAATCTTCGTCCAAGACTCAAATTGTGACTACTTCGAGTAGTATTCTTTCTGTCCACTTTCACAAGTAATCAGCCACATGTTTGTCATGATCAAATTTTGAGTTGACGACCTTCGAATTGTTTCCAATTTTGTCATAAAGGCTTGATCCCAACTCCATACCATATCGGTCAGACGTTTTCGTTGAATCCTTTAGTTAGTAGTTTTCATCAAGAAGGTTCTCATCCTAATTCTTCATGATCAGCATTTTCTTGTTATTTTGTTTCTTGGGAGGCAACTTTCTTTTCTTTTTCTGTGCAGAAGCTAGGTATGCAACTAACCCAGCTTTGTGCTTAGCGTCTTCAGCAGCTTTCTCTTCAGATGTTCGTTTGTGATGTGCAACATTCATAGGATCGTCGTCTTTATCAGCAAACTCCCCACCAAAATTCTTTTCTAACTTAGCCATTAAATCAAACACTGTCACCATCAGCATGTTTACGTCTCCCTGCAGTTCTTCGATGACTTGATCTTTCTTTGATACTTGATCTTGCAAAGAAGTGATTTGAGTATTCTTCTATTCACAATCTTGTTCTAACACGATAACTTTTTGTTGTAGCTTCACAACATCCACATCCATGTCTTCATCAGTGTCAGAGTGCTCAAGAAATTTCATCTTTTCGGCTGCAATTCTAATCGCTGCTTCATCTTGCTCAGTCAATCCACCACTTGAACTACCAACATCGAACCGAAAGCCGCTTGAGCTTTCTGGTTGCGATCCAGTGGTTGTCTCAAAATTGAAGAAGTCTGGAATATTTGTATCTTGAACAGTGGCAGTGACATCAGGTACTGCTTGCATAATGGGCTCGGGCTCAGGCTCAGCACTAGAACTTGTGGGTTTAGGATCAATAGAGATTTCTGTTTCGATTCTTTGCTTCTTTCGGGATTCTTCTTTAACACTTGTTCATCTTCAGCGTGCACTTCTTGAGTAGGAACAAATTTTAGGAGGAGGGTTCCAAGATTTATCCTGTAATGATGCGAGCAATGCTTAAAGATTCTCAGCAGTTATCAAGTTCAGACTTCTAACGGTTTTCTCAGCTTTCTTAGTGTCCATCTGATCCATCTCAACCTCAGCATCTTCATCGTCTGTCACCAAATCTTCAACCTCAGTCATCGTTTCTCTCCAACACATGTAATCTGCACATCATGCTCTTCAGCAATTATAGCATTCACTGGTTTTGGTGCAGGTACAAATCGGTCCAAACTACCCATGTTTTACCCGAGCGTACTTTCCAGTAAATTTGTGCCTTTTCGCAGTGTCTCGACTTTTGCATGCAGCCTCAAAACAACCTGGACCCATTGGCTTTAGGTTCAGAAAGTTGGTTCTCATTACCAGATCCAGATATTTCTCGTCGAGTATTATTTGAATAAACCTTAGGTATAGCATGAAAACTTTCTTCTTGGGATTCTCCAACATATTCTTCATATAATCGAAAATAAAGGCTAAGAAGTTGTAATCCCAGTTGTTCAACAAAGCAACCAGTGCAGACGCTTGAGTTTGATTAAGCTGATCCAAACCGCCTTTGTTCTCTGAGATGCATTGTAAGAAGATGTGCACTAGAAATCTCCAATACGATGGAAACAACTTCTTCAAAGCCGTTGGATAAACGCCCTCGTAGCTCATACGTCGCAGAGCTTTAAAGACGTTGTCTCTATCATATAACGTTGGGTGGTGAGATTGATCTTTAAACTTCAAAAACTCACGCACCATTGCTTCTGAAATAATAATCTCCTTTTCTTGAATCTTGGATTCAATCGCTCCTTTACCGTCAGCTCCACCTCTTTTCACTTTTGCGTTCAACCAGAAATTATGAACCATGTCTTCACAAATAAACATATTTATCTTCAAGGCATGCGTGATGCGGCAGGAATTCAAACCTATTATCATGGAATGGAACATATCATAATAATCTGCCAGAGGATCCGATAAATAACACGCCTGGTTATGAAAGGCTTCCACCGCGAGTTTACGTTTTTCAATTATCTTTTGAGCCATTTTCTGCACAAAAACTAATTAGGTTAAGTGTTTTCGTTAAAATAAGTTAACTAAGTTGGCAAGTTGACCGGTCCACATGTCAACTAGTCAACAGGTCAGTTCAGAAAGGGTTATGGGGTCAAACAAATCAAGAAGGTCAAAAGGGTCAAAAGTAGCTTAAACTGGTCAAACTTAATTCAGATGGTCAAAGGATCAACAGTGTTTCGGATGGCCAAAAGGTTCAAAAGAGAATCGGATGAACCCATGTCAGTTATCCGAGATAGTCTGACATTTCGGATGGTAACTTGTCAGATTTTAGATAATCAAGATGATTATCCGAAATACATATTGAAGATCCGAAATCCATCCGAATTGCATTGGCAGTCATCCGAAACTCATCCGAAATGCTTGTAGATATATGAAGTCCATCCGAAATGCAAGGGAACCTTCAAACCTTGAATTCGAGTTTGTAGTTCGAGAGAGAATCCAAAATGCTCAGTTGGTAGAAATGTAACTCGAATATTCGAAATGCCTCTTTATACTGTTTCGAATTGGGCCTGTTCGAAACAGTGGGCATGGCCCAATTCGGAATAGTACTACATCCGAAATGGGTGGGCTCAATTCGAATCAATCCGAGATAGGTAGGCCCATCCAAATCAGTGGGCCCATCTGTTGCCCTGTTCTGAACAGTAACATCTTTTCAAATTAACGATCCAACCAACTGAGCAACCTTTTCGAATACAAATAAAATAATAGAAATAATAATAAAAAGATAAATGATAAATGATGAAGGAAAATTGCTACATGATCAAATCATTCTCGAACTGATTAAGGAACACTTTTCAGCACGTGCCTACTTTGACTGGCCCACGCGATTGCCAATCTAATGCTCAACCTTCAAATTTCAACCTTGTGATACTTTTTAGGGTAAGATTATACTATAAACATCCGTTTTTCCCATACCATGACATATCCCCCCAATCAAGGTAAGCACAACCATTCATCGTAGCAGTGAGTATACTGAGTCTATCCTGCCGATTTTACAATGTCAGACATATTGGTGAACAGGTAAGTACATTCATACCACAGAGAGACCAATGAATGTCCAACGAGGGTTAGAAACATACCTTTTAGGTACGGATTTAGCTTTGAAAGCACGTGGAATTCTTCTCGTATTGAGATTTTCTTCCTTCTAAGGTTTTAGCCCATGTTTGGCTCTTTTTAGGATACCCTCACTGTGCCTAGGTCTGCATATAATCTTGATGCAACAGGAGGACAACCCTGATATCCTGGATAGCTTATCAATATAAAGACCCGAAACCTCAGACGTTGGCTATCTATCAGCGCAAAATTTAAGACCATGAAATCATACATCGTGGTATGTTACCCACGTGATGTATAGTTCATTATGTTTATATCACATGGCATCTTTTTTTCTTTTAGAGCGCTAGGCCTATCAACACATCGCAGTAGATCCTCGTCTTTTCAGCTTCGGTACCTTACATGTGTTAATCAAATTCTTTAGCACGATTATTCATTTCATTTCCCGGCATGTATTTCCCCCTAAATTTTTGCAAAAGTAGAATACTTTATGCGCAAATTTATTTATTCATTTATTTGTTTATAAAAACACCTTTGTTTTTTAGTTGCTCAGTTGGTGAAATGCATCAGTTTTAAAAGATACACAAGCACCTTGAATCTCGAGTTGCTGACAGGTTTTGTAAAAAGATCCATTGTACTTGCGTCAGTATGGATCTGTTCGAGTTTAATCAATCCTCTGTCATAGCAATCTCGAATAAAATGAACTTTAATATCAATGTGCTTGGTTTTGGAGTGAAAAACTGGGTTTCTGATAATCTGGATAGCGACATCATTATCACATAAATAGTAGTGTCAAGATAAGTCAAACCATAGTCCTCAAGCTGGTGTTGTATCCAATTAACCTGGGAGTAGCAAGCGGATGCTGCAACATTTCCTGCTTCTGCAGTTGAGAGTGACACTGTTTGTTGCTTTTTGCATTGCCACGAGATGATTATGTCTCCCAAGTATTGGCATCCAGCTGATGTAGACTTCATATCCATGTCTATCCCTCCAAGGTTACTATCAGAAAAAGCAAATATATCAAAGTTCGAATCTCTAGGATACTAGAGTCCAAGTTTTAGAGCTCCCTTCAGGTATCGAAAGATTATTTTGACAGCAGTAAGATGAGAAAGTTAGGATTAGCCTGAAAGCGAGCACATTGACGGACGGCAAACATAATGTCTGGCTGACTTGCTGTCAAGTACATCAATGAATCGATCATAGATCAATACATTGTCTGATTAATCAGGCTTCCTTCAGCATCCTTATTTAGTATCGGTCGCTCTGCAATGGGGGAAGTCCATCGGCTTTGAATATGTCATGTCAAATTTTGTAAGGACATCTTGAACATATTTGCCTTGATGAATCAAAATCCTTAGACTACTCTAACGAACTTGCAAGCCCAAAAACGTTGTCATTTCTTCCAATGAGCTCATCTCGAACTTCTTCTTCATTACTTCTTCGAATTTCTTGCACAGATTTTCATTGGTTGACCCGAAGATTATGTCATCAACATATATCTGAACAAGAATAAGATCCTTGTCAACGCGTTTGATCTATCGTCCCCCGAGTATATCCATGTGCAAGTAGATGCTCTGTCAAGGTTGCATACCATGCATGAGGTGCTTGGTGCAGCCCATACAAAGCTTTATCTAACTTGTAGGCACAATCTTGTTTTTCTGAATCAACGATCCCAGGGGGTTGAGCGATATAGATCTCCTCCTTGACCTTCCCGTACAGAAATGCCGTCTTGACATCCATCTAGTAGACAGTGAATCCCATGTAGGATGCGTAAGCCAAGAAGATACGAATGGCATCCAGGCGTGCCACCAGTGCGTACACCTCATCATAATCTAGGCCTTCAATCTGCTTGAAGCCTTGAACCACTAATCTTGCTTTATTTCTCACGATCACATAAGTGTCATCCTGTTTAAATCTGAACACCCATCGTGTGCCAAGAGCATGTTTTCCTTTAGGGAGCTTCACCAGCTTCCAAACACCCAACTTTTCAAACTGATTTAGCTTGAAATGAAGCATGAATATAAACATGTGTTAATGGTCCCTAATCTGCTAAGGGTTTAAACACCAGCAGTCACAGGACCAATAATGTTTGCAATTGGGTGGCTTCTTTGGACACGTTGTGGGATTGCTATAGTAGGAGCCTGCAAGTTTGATGGCAAAATCGGAAAACTTCCTGATACTATCCCAGTTTGCTCCCTCTCATTTGATGCAGTGGCAGTGTTGATCACCGGTGGATCTACAGTGCAGTCAGACATAATTGGCTCAAAAAACAATGAAGCTCCTTGGACATTGAGATCTGATGGTCCCGTAGTTGTCTGTTGTGTCCGTTGTGTGGAGGCTTTAATGTGTTGACCTGCATCATCAGAAGTAGTTGTTAACCGGCTCCTGAATTGGTGAAGTTTGAGGTTATGCCGAAGTAGTTTCATGAAATCCCGGTGGACCATATTAAGTCTCTTGAAAGCATCTTGCAAAGGCACGACGTCATCTTCAACTACAATGGGTATTGTTGTACTTGAGACACCTGCATTAACAATCACATCCTGCAAAGTATGAAACGACTTAGACAAAGAGGAATAGTTTATAACCAATCACGTCCAACGCATGGGTCTTTAGGATTTTCTTCTAGCCAATCCACATAGTATGTCTTGATAATCTGCTTCTTGATTTTGTTGTACACATGATTTGTGGTGTTCTTAGTGTAGCTAATGAAGTAGCATGGATCCCTTCTCGCCTCAAATTTACCTTTGACATCCATAGTTAGGAGAACGCAGGGATAACCAAAAGTACGGAAATGCTGCACATAGGGTTTTGGTCCTTCAACTATTTCTTAAGGAGTCTTCATGTGACGTTTGTTGATCAATGCATGGTTTTGAACATTGCAAGCGGTGTTCACTGCTTCTGCCCAAAATATCAATGGAAGTCTAGAATCGATCAGCATTGTCCGAGCAGCATCAATGAGAGTATGATTTCTTCTTTCAGCAACTCCATTTTGTTGAGGAGTTCAAGCTGCACTATATTAACGATTAATTCCTTTTAGAACGCAATAATCATTTAATTCAGCATTTTTAAACTCCGTCACATTGTCGCATCGAATAATCTTCACTCGCTCATTTGACTGATTTTCCATGAGAGTGATAAATTTCGTGATCAAACCCATCGTCTCACTATTTTGTTCCAAGAAAAACACCCAAGTGAAACAAGAGAAATCGTCAGTGATGACCAAACAGTAAGCCTTGCCTCCAACACTTAGCACATTTACTAGACCAAAAAGATCCATATGAAGCAATTCCAGAAATTTAGAAGTTGTACGCACGAGCTTTGACTTGTGAGGCTTACGATGTTGTTTCCCACAAGCACATGATTCATATTTCTCAACCTGCATAAAATCCTTGATTGGAAGGTTCCCGACTAATCCACCTTTGGCAAGTCGATTACGGTTTTTCATGTTGAGATGACCCAGTCGACGATGCCACAACATAGTATCATGTTCAGCAATTTAGAGAACAAACAGGTAACTTGATCAGTGGGGCTTTGTTCATGTCAAACACGTAAGCATTTCCCCGACGTTCAGCTTCAAGCAAAAACCAATCCTCCGGTATAACGAACCCTGTCTTCAAAATCACGCATCCACCTTTTGTGAAGAGAACTTCTAGACCTTTATCTCACATCTAATTAAGAGACTTATTTGAGTTTAAGAACATAATTGACATCTGAGAAGCTGAGAACTCCGTTTTTTACTGTACCTTTCATCGTTATTCTTCCAGTTTCACCTCCTACAAAGTTGACAAATCCACCATCGAATATTTTTATATCATTCTATTGGGAAATGTCCCCTGTCATGTGTTTGGACAGCCACTATCGATAAACCAAAGTCTGACAATAACCCTCCATAGCCGTTCCTACACACAACGGGATTAATTAGAAACTGGAACCCATGCCATAGTTGATTTGGGTTGTCTAGTACTGTCTGTATACAAAACCTCACGAAAGATCATATGACTTTTAGAAGGACTTGAGGTTTGAGAGGAAGATGTTGAGTTTGACGATTGTGAACACTTAGACTGAGATCTAGCAAGAACTTTGGGTTTCCAAATTTTTGAATCTAGGTTGTTTGGAGCAATTTTTGGTGATGTTATTTTAAATTTCACAGACTGATTTTGAGAATTGTTTGAGTTTGAAAACTTTTAATTAAGTTTATTTTCCAGATTCCAATCTCCATCAGATGGCTTGGCTTGAGTCGAATGATTTCCATAGGGGCGATAATGCGTAGCCGTCTGATAAAATGTAAGGCACGAAACGACGATGAGCATAATTTCTAGCTATGTGCCCTGGAATTCCACAATTAAAACAAGTTTGTCTTTTAGAGAAAAAGACATTCAGTTTATCTTGTGTTATTCTAGGGAGCTGATTGGTCTCTTCTTCCCACTTGGTGATGATTGCATATGTATGTTCAGCCTTGGATGCAACCTGCTCACAATCATCAGCACAAGAGTGAGTATTGAGAATTTTACCCTTCAACTTTGGCTCAGCTAGCTTTTGAGGTGATTTTTTCTTGGGTTTTGATTTTTTTTCTTTTGTTTTTACTTTTTCGCCTTTTCTTTAAAGAAGTTGATTCCATAGACTTAGTTTCTTCAGAAATCAAAACTACAGAATCGACTACTGAATCGGTTTCTATAGAAACCATTTCATCAGTTCCTGAGCTTTTGGTATCAGTTGGATCTAATTCATCAGATGATGAGCAATTGACATTTAACACAGTTTGGCTACTTTCTGATTCAGAAAATGTAAATTGCTAAAAATCTTTACAAAAGCTATGCTCATTGTCTGATATATCAGAATCTGAAGTCTGATTATCAACATGTTCATCAATTATTTCAATCACACAATAAGATACAATAAATTTTCAGTTACATCACATTCAGAGGACTCTGAAGCACTAGTTGAGATCTCAGGCACACTGGAGTGGTTGACCGAATCATTCGAAACAGGTGTTTCAAACTCATCAGTCGATGTACCAGACTCCTCTGGTAAAACATTATTCTCACAATCAAAATAAAAATCACATCATCTAAACTTTCAGTTTTAGCAATATCATCAAAAACATTGTCAGAAAAACCCATGGTCTCAATAAGCATAGACTGGATATAGTTCCAAACATACAATCATGTTCAACACATAAAAACACATCCAAATCATCAGCAATTAAATGTGGTTCATCATCCACTTCAGACTGCTCTTCGACTATCATTGACTCGGCACATGCACTAAAACAGTAAATATTGTCTACAGGGTCAGAATTTGAAACATTTTCTTGGTCTTCCTCAGATGATGTTTTCACAGACTCCTTCTCTTGTTCTGTCTTTTTAACTGATTCATTTGAACAACTTTTATCCAAGACCATGTTTTTTACAAAACTTATGGGTTTTTGAAAATCAGTTGGTCTGGCATTCCATTGTTTGAAAGGTACCCATGGAACATAATTTCTTGGTTTGCCATAAATCATTTTATCATGGTTTTCTAGCTCCTACTCAGTAATGGGCATCCTAGAATAATTATGATTGTTTGGCGGTGGAACCTGTGTATAACCCAAACCCTTACCCTTGTTTTCTTGAATGCCAATTGCACATTACATAGGTTACGAATAGTGTCGTTAGAAGTATCAATTTTCTTTAAGTTCAACTCATTTTGTTGATACTTACTAGTGAGAAGTTCTAGCTCAACTCGCACGGAATCACATTCCAAAGTTTTCACATTAAGTCTGTTTTTGTAATCATAGACCCAACATTTTTGTTGTTTAACGTCCAAGTAGAGCTGAGCTATGTCCTTCTTAGTGCGTCAATCTTTTCATAGAGAATCTTATTCTTCTCTCGAAGACTAATACACCTTGACACCACACTATTGTAGTCACTGATTAAAGTAGAATTGTGCGCTCTCATCTGGTCAATCTTATTTCTATAATGTTCAGAACATAAAAGAGAGTTTACCGTTTCAGAGAGTTACTTGGGTTCCTCAGTTATCAAGCATTGATGATTTACTTCTGCTACTTCAGAGATCTTGATTATCTCCATGTGTGCCACAACATCTACCCAATTAAAACCACGCTGTTCTTGTGCCATTAAAGCCTTTCTTGCTCATGTATCTCCTTGGCTTGTTGAAGTCTGAGCAGGAGTGATAGCAACCATAGACCTTTCTGTGTTCCGAGCAGTAGCTGCCTGAGTAGCCTCATTTCCCACTGGTGCCTTCTTACAATCCCTTGCAAAGTGTCCAGGCTCACAACATCTGTAGCATATCAGTTTGTCTCTTAAAGATCCAGTGCGAATGTTTGACATAGGACGACGACCATACTTTTTTTAAAACTTTTCAGCTCGAAACGCCGCCATAGCCAAATTCCAGGATGCATCCAGCTCTTCTATATCTTCTTTGACCACTTGATTCATGTTAGTTGCTAAAATAGACGGGGCAAGAGACGACCTGCTAAGAAAGCATTTAAGCTATTAAGCATAGATGCTGCAATAGCCAATTTTTCTTCATTTTGCTTAGTCAGAAAAGCTATGGTCTAAGCTGAGGGTGTGGACAAGATAATTTGAGATGATGAAGGGTTCGTTGGACTGAAAACTACATTTGCTTGCTGAGGGTATTGCTGGGCCGAGGTAGGAATTGAAGAAGTGTTAGCAGCTTGTGTAGGAAGTGACATGCCATACACATAGTTGGTCTTTTGAGCTTGTAGCTGAGCTTGTGTTATCGGACTGAAAACAACATTTGGATTATTGTTCAGTATTCCTTGAACAGGACTGAAGTGATGACTTTCAGATATTAAAGCATTGTTAGTACTTGTCATTCTGGCAGCAATCATCGAATTCTTGTGGTTAAGCTCTCTTTGTTGATTGTTAATCTCACATAACTTGATTATGACAATCAACTCAGTGAGTGTGACTTCATTCAGATTCTTTGTTCACTTGATCATAGAAACATCAACATCCCAGCCTTTTGGTAGCGAATTCAGAAGTTGACGATTCATCCCACTATTTCTGATTGCGATACCTACACTTATCATTTATGAGACTAGCTTGACGAATCTTCTGAGCTGATTTTCCACTGTTTCACCATAAATGTGATTGAATGTACTGGACTGCTGATTCAACATGTTCACCCTGCTTGCCTTCATGTCAACATTTCCCTCATACAAGTTTTTAAGCAGATCCGAAACTTCTTTCGTATTTGTGCAGTTCCTATTGGCGATTGAAATATCAGGACCAAGGGCCATGGTGAGATTTGCCATATCTTTGTCATCTCCGTCTTTAAGTTTTCAATCATCATCAGTTGACAATCTCTCGGGTTTGGGAATCTGAGGTCATCTTTCATAGCATACATAATGTGTAACAACCCCACATTTTGGTTGTTACCTGTTTATTGTTATTTCAATTTGTAACCATCTTGTACTCTGGGATTCGATATAAAATGTGGTTTATGTTATTCCAAACACATCTTCATCACACAGCATCACAGCTGCACACTTAAACGCTTTATACTCGCAACACTAACGCAACATGAATCGCGGTTAATTATGTTACTCTATGTGTCGAGTGTGTTTGTTTGTTCGGTACTCGCTCCCGCCCTCGCACACGCTCATCGCACTAAATCGCAAACACAGTTATTTATGTGGGTTATGTTATGCTATGTGTTATGTATGTTTATGTTTTATATGTAGTTGAATTCAAGCTCAAACGCTCGCTCGCTCACGCACCTCGCTTTATCGCACTATTATGCAACACAACGCTTAACACCTCACTAAAACGCTTAACGAACCAAAACCAATTAATACGAACAATAACATCGAACAAAAACAGCCAAAACACGCAAACTCAGCTCGCTCGCATGAGTACCCACTCGTACGAGTGGGGCTTGGCTCGCACAAAGCTCAACTCGCTCGCACGAGTGCCCACTCGCACGGGTACCCACTCGTACGAGCCACCTCACCTGCTCTCTTCCACTTCGCCTATAAATACAACACTTAACACACACACACTCTTACTTGCTGTCACTCGCACCAAACCTACTCTATACGCTTTTCTCTGTTTCCAAGTAAGAAGATTATGATTATCACGTGAATCACAGGGATTTCTACAACGATTTTACACGAGATTATCTCCAATTTCATCTAAACCTCTATGTTTACAAATCTTCATCTTTTTCATAAAACCTTTTGTTTTTATAAGGGATTTACACTTAAATGAGTATGTTTGAGCTAGCCTTGGCTTCTCAAGTTAGAAAACTTAATGTTTCCAGCTCACCGAGTGATAGATCCTAAGAAAACTGTTTTAAACTCGATTTGTACACAAAAATGGACTAAACCGACGTATATTTCATTCAATAGATAGTGGGACGAAACGTTGTAAGAAACGTACTTGAAATGGATTCAAAATTACATCTATTCCAAGTGAAAAATCAGTCTTGGTAGCACGAAGACGCAAGAACAGTCACTTGTGCTAACTGGACTGGCTCGCATGAACCACTTCGTGTTCGTACAGCCCAGTCCGAGTTTCCACAATGACTTACTTGCTCTAACGACCTCCCCAGCTTTTGGTTTGCTCAGTAACTTCAGGTTGGAAAGATGGACCCTTGATTTCCCAAAGAAACGACACGAAAACACTCGATTTTGGACTCAAAAACAGGTCACTCGCACGAGCAGTCGCTCATACGGATGATGACTCACACAAGGGTGATGCCTCGTACGAGCCATCACTCGTATGGATGATAACTCACCCCAGGGTGATGCCTCGTGCGAGTGGTGCTTCGTACTACCCACTTGTTTGTCCCACACAACTCTCTGTTCAACCATTAAACACTATGGAAGACTGATGCACTTCTGTTTCTATGCGCAGGCTGACCCGACGTGTAACACCTCATAAATTCGTGACCGGTAGATATCCGACACGTGTCCCATTGATCCTCAAATATGCCACGTGATGGCTGAGAGGGACTAACATTATCGTTATGTTATTTTTATAACCTCTAAACGACAACTATAAGACCAAACATGTCAACATGCCAATTTCTTGGCCTCTGAGTGACTCTTATAGACCGTAAGCCTTATGCCTTACGGACCATAAGAAAGAAGGAGAAATGAAGCAGGAAGGCGGTTACGGACCGCAAGGCTTTATCCTTACGGTCCATAACTAATTCATAACCATGGGCACCAAAGGTCCTTACGGACCGTAAGCATAAATGCCATACGGTCCGTAGAGACTGCCAGTGGCAGAATGCTTGGCAGCTTGCAAGCCTGCCACCTTGCTCGCGAATTGCCAACATTAAGCAGCTTGTAACACCTCCTTGGAAACTTGCTAGCACCTTAGAACCTGCCCTAACACCTGGTTTGATCATATGACTCCTCTTCAAGTATAAATAGGAGTTATCATGCTCCATAAACCTTGCCCATTACTTTCTTTCTCCTCTCTATACTCTCTTGCAAGTTCCTAAGCATTTTGGGAGCATCCTCTGAGTTATTACACTTCTCTTGGATCACTTGTAAGTGTTCCATCCTTGTTCTTTTCATTTTATAGGCTTCTAAGCCAAAAGTCAAGCATTATCGTAATAACGCTTTAACTTTCGGCTAAGACCATTATGGTCCAGCCATTGTTTGGTATGAACATTGCTACGTGATCGTAATTAGGTATGTAGTAATCCTTCAAGAGGGCACCTCCTAAAGATAACGTTTGCCTGACCAATTGACGGGTCAAAGTTTAAACTTTAAGAAGTCAAACAGGTCAGTTTTGTAATTTATTCAAATCTGATAATGTAGATGTTATAAATCATGTTTTGGCACTTTAATAACTGTTGATGCACTTTGTGTCCGTCACTGTTCAAATAAGCTAGATAGAGCGGGTGTTGAATATTGTATAGATTAGATACGAACACACGACCCGAGTACGAACTGAACGGAGTTTACAGTGTCACTTCGTACGATTTTAGGTTGTCCAGTACGTACGAACTACTCTCATTGTCTATATATAGAGGGTGTGTTCATTTGTGATTAAGTTTTTGCGCTCCCGGACGGGGAGATGCTGCCGGATTCTCTCCAGGAACTCCCGCAGCTTGACAAGATGTATGCTCTTTCGGTATGAATGAATAATATATGACTTTCGCTGCTTCTACTTCTTTCTTAATAACATTCAACGGAATTAGTGATTATACGCACTAACTTCCGTCTAGAACCGCCTGATCAAGACCTTCAATTGGTATCAGAGCTACGGTTAACACCTACGCTCATGAATTTTGGACATTTATGGACTTAGGAGGGGTTTTAGATGAAAAACATCAAATAAACATACAATCCACGGAAAAAAAAGTGAAATTGAACTTATAGGATTGTTAGAAAACCATTTTCGACCAGATCTGTGGTGGAATCATCTCGAAATTCGAAGAAATAAAGATTCTGGATCGAAAAACATATTCAGGCTCACTTGATGCGAAGTGCACTTCGTACGAAGTGAACAGTTCGTACGAAGTGAGGGGGCAGTTTGTATGAACTGGAGGTCTAATTCGTACAAAGTGAGTTGAGCAAAAAAAATGGGGACAACGTATTGACGGGATGAGTGTCCAGAAAAAAATTGGTGATAGAAATTTTTTCGAGTTTTCGATGACCGGTACGCGATGTTCGGGGACAATGTCTGGAGCCTCAGAGTACATATTTGATGATACGATCGCAAAATTATGAAGATGTTGGGGTAGTCACTGATACCGGTACAGAATGATGATCATTTGGTATAGTGATTATTAATGGGCCTAAATGCTAAATCCGCATTTGTTGAAAACTGATTTTTCCAGATTTGAGGGGGAATTTCAGTAGAAAATTTGGTACGGTCAGAATTTACAAAAATGAGGGGGAATAAAAATTTCAAAGTATATTTGAAGATTCCGGCATTTTTGAAATTCGTGACGCTGCAACAGTATCCGGGTGGTTACCAACTGCAAATTATCTGGGAAATGTAGAGGATCTAGATTCATTTGTAAAGAGATCAAGTTGATGTCTACTTTTCAGTAAAGCGGGGTTTACATAACTGAGTCTTGGAGGAGTTATTTATTAGATTCTAAGGTCATGGTTGTGGATTGACACCAAAGTCTCCATATGGAAGTGGGTAGCGCACACGACTGCTTAGTGGTACTAATAGTTTCCACAGAGTATTCAAAGAATAGCTCTATCTGATAGATGAAAGTATCGAGTTTAACTCTGCTGTATATGAATTATTGTCTGAACTAACCGCCAGGAGATAAGGATGCTCTGTAGTTTCAGTGCCCTGGGTTGTACGGGTAATCATAACTAAAGAAGATGGTTTAATGAATCTTTCAGACAAAGTTGTGTACCAGTTGCTCGTGGAATAGACTATACATTTGGGATTTCGTGATCACGGGAAGTTCTGAATTTTCAGATCGTGATATAGATTGGTGCATAAGGGATATAGGGTTAGAGTCCTGATCTTCGATGGGGTTGGTGCATACACGACTGCCTATCTTTAACTATGCAACGCAAATGAACTGTTTTCGCGAGTAATCCGGAAATGAGGATGTTTTGTAGTTTCAAGACGCCCGCTTCAGTGGAGATAGCTATACATCTGTTATTGTAACTGAAGAGGAAGAATGTGATTTTGATCGCGGACGTGTGTTTCTCATATTTGAAGCGTTACCAGATGGTTTGACTCCGATGAAGATTTGTTGATTGAGCAGATTACCGATTTGCTAATCAATCTTTCAGGAGTATGCTTAACTGCGATTACAGAAATTGGGATTTCAGATTTTCATGGTTATTCATTCATTTGAAGTTTTTCGATGTGGTGATTCGAAGTTTCTATCAATTGCCGATTGAGTTTTTGAACGATTAGGAGTTTGCGGAATAAACACTCGATGCTACAGTGCTTATTCAAAACCTGAACTCGGATGTGGTTATCGTCGAAATGGAGAAGCTGTTGCATTGATTAACTTCGAGTTGGTGATTATTCGAGAAAATTTGTCGATCTAGCAAATCAGAGGAGGTCGAAAATCGTGCAAACAATTACCTGAAGAATTAATTCTGGAGAGATTGTTTTCAGGGGGAATTGGTGCTTTAATGTTGATAATGCAAGCCCGGATCATCAATTACGGGGGAATTTGTTGACGCGTGCTACGACATCGGCAAATACCTTGATTGAAGTTGCAGAATATTCAAACACGGCTCAGAGATTTGAAGTTCGATTCGACAGTAACGGATAAGGGGGAATTTGTTGATTCACTTTGTGTCCGTCACTGTTCGAATAAGCTAGATAGAGCGTGTGTTGAATATTGTATAGATTAGATACGAACACGCGACCCGAGTACGAACTGAACGGAGTTTACAGTGTCACTTTGTACGAAGTCTAGGTTGTCCAGTTCATACGAACGACTCTCATTGTCTATATATAGAGGGTGTGTGTTCATTTGTGATTAAGTTTTTACGATCCCGGACGGGGAGGTGCTGGCGGATTCTCTCTAGGAACTCCATCATCTTGACAAGATGTATGCTCTTTCGGCATGAATGAATAACATATGACTTCCACTGCTTCAACTTCTTTCTTAAAAACATTCTACCGAATTAGTGATTATACGCACTAACTTCCATCTAGAACCGCCTAATCAGGTCCTTCAATAACTTTGTAATAATTATTAGAACATGTGTAAACATGTTCGGCCCATCAATTTCAGTCTTAGGGTCGGTTCGCAACCGAAATTCACAAAGTTTGACTTCTACCTTGACTTTCGATACCAACCCGATATAGATTAGTTAGCTACTGATCTAAGGTTGAATTATGATCATAATTTAGGATAGCATAACCCTCTAAGGTTATATTACACGATCATAATCAAAATCCCAGTTTATGAAAAGTTTCATTATTATGCCAAACTTTGACTATTATGCTTGTTTCATCAAAAATAAGGTTTTAGACACAATTGAACTTCCAATTTATTTATATAATGATATGATAACATGATTAACATATTTTGATGTTAATAATCTGATCATAAACTGAGTTTTGATTAGATATAGTAAATTATGCTTTTAAAGGACCAAAATGCCCTTTCGGCATCTAAAATGACTTTAAGTATAATTTCTTCAACAAAGTTCAATACCTACTGATGTAATATCATAAGTGGGATTATTTGGGATGTCAAGTCAGTTTATATTAGGAGTTTACATACAAGTTCTTGTACTATGTTAATAAATGACGATAATGCCCTTACGACACTTAAAATGGGTTTTAACCATGCTTTATGTACAAAACCTTTTACTTACTGATATGTTATAATAAATAACATGTTTTGATCATATAAACTTGATCATCACATCAGTTTTCATAAAATATCGATTAAATTGTCATTTAACGACTTTGTCGCCTTTTCGGCGCATAGTATGGTTTAAAACCATATCTAACAACCAAGACTTGTTGTCTACTGATTATAAAACACATTTTGAATATTTTTACAGTAGGTACATGTTCTCAACTCAGAATCCCAGATATGCTATCGAAACTATGTGTGGAATGACCAAAATGCCCTTATGGTGCATAGTATGGTCCTAAACTATAAACCACACATATGTTTGATATCCTACTGATATTATATCACAAATTAAATATTTTTTTCCAGAAAGTTTATGATCATAACATCAGATTACATGCAAGTTCCTTTTATAAGTCACATGATGACCAAAACGCCCTTATGAGGCATAATTCATTTTAAAACCTTAACGGGCATATAAATTGATATCCTACTGATATCATAGCTTATTTAAAATATAATGGCATATGGAACTTGTTCATGACTCATCCGGTTACCCGGTATCGCTTATATACGTATGGTTAAGCTTATGTAACTGGTTTACGTAAATTTAACCAAAACGGGTTTAACCTTATCATTTTTATCTCAAAATCCAGAATGTAGATAGTTTACCCATATTCTACAAGTCTTAGTACTTGTTGGGATTAAAATACACTCTATTCCGGTCATCACTTAATCTAGTGTTTAGTACCGTTAATTATCCTTTAAGTTACTCGGTCCAAGTCTATGACTTAAATAGGACCCGTTAGCATTCTAATTGGTTATTTATACCATCATTCCAGACTAGAGCATTCCAGTAGATTGCTACCTATACTTATCTAGTTGATTAAATGGCTGAGTTAATAAAACTTTGAAGTGCTAGCTCAGGTAAATACTTTTAACATATTTTCCCTATACGGGCTTGGGATACGTTATATTACCGCTTGGTCGAGTATTGGATCACTTAACCGGATTGTGGTTATAAAATCTTCATAACCCGTTTTAATCTGTATTGTCTGATAACTTAAACATTGGGGGTTAACTCGACCGTCTCCTGGATATCCTCAGCTCATTTAAGTTACTAATGGCCACGACCTAAGCACGGGGTGTAGGCATACACCTGACATATGCTAGTGCTAAATTATTTTTACATACTCGTTGTGAGTTTTTAAGTGGCGTGTCGGTTAATCATGTTATTCGGTTTTCGCACCGGACCCCATATGTATTGACATACCTGTACAACTGTATACAAGATCATTTTGAATTTTCCCAAGTCATTTATAAAATGTGCCCTGTGCACCTAAATCAATTTTGAAAAGTTTTTCAAAATGTGTCGGTTATTTGTATTTACTAGTGTAAACTGACATATTTTCAAAAGACTAAGTACAACACGTAAATAGGCTGGGAGCTGCTCGGTATCGACATAGGGGATCTTGCAAGTCCTTAGTTGTGCCTAAAGTCTGTTGATCATCTTTTGTATTTTTTACGATCCGCCTGTGGATCTTTATTACAAACCGTCTGTATATTTAGTTTAAACTTTGAACATTATCAGTTTGTAATAGTAATTTAACTGCAAGACTTCCGTTGGGTTATTCTGTGTATATTGACTATGATGATATCACTCTTGCGTCACGATACTCTCCACCGGGCCCACCGGGACCTACGTGGAAATAGGGGTGTGACAGGTTGGTATCAGAGCCAACATTTGAGGAAATTCAACACTAGTCTTTTGTGTTTGATCTTAAATGACGTAGAAACACATTCCTTAGACTTCCGAGTCTAGGCATTAACCTAGGATTTCTCATTTCATTATTAAGTTATTATTATTGTTTTATTAACTTGTTTACGAAGTAGGAAATATGCCGCCCAGAATTAGACGACAGAGTGGTAAGGGCAAGGGTCCTATGTGAGGAGGACCATCCAGATGGATACCCCCACACGGCTTAAACCCGTATGAAGATTGGGAGATTCTTCATCTTTTAACACTGCAAGGCATTCAATCTCACATGAATACTCTCCCCTAAACTCTCATAATTCCCACCATTCCTACCACTCTCACTAGTCCCATCGCTCACACCATTCTCATTCCCACTCATACCACACTGAATTTGACCCAAACCAATACTTAAACCTAAATCATGCCAATCAGAATCAGGTCGACCAGCCTGATCCTATGGACGAGGAATCCGATCCGGAGATGCCACCAACGGGGTCGCTTGGGCACCGCATCAAAATTTCAAGCGGCTCTAACTCTTATGCGGGGTCGCCGTTTCAGGGTCCAAACGAATGGGACCAATATTGGAATAAAGTTGATTTTTATTTCACACCTCTTTACCATTCCCCAACTCCGCCTTCACCGCCTCTGCAACAAGATGCTCAAATGGAGCAGGTGGAACAACCTCCACCACCACCCCCAGAACCGTCAAGGAGAAGACGGGGCCCACGTATGTCGATACGTGCAGGACAATGGTCGGGCTCGCTACCACCATTGCCTCCAACCTACCCAACCATTCCTGAGGATCCCCAAATGGGTGGACCCTCAAACACTGCACTAGCGGTTGATCCGACACCACCACATGTGGTTCAACCGCCACCGTCGGGTTATGATAACCCAATTCCTGCTTATCCAGATACATCTGAATATAATCCTTTTAACCCTGCACCAGTAGATACAAACTATCAGGCACCACCGTACGACCCTTATGTGCAAGCAGTCGTGCATAATGCATTATACCCCTCTCATTTCCCTCCTGCTTACCCAACTACTGGATATCCCAATTTTGGGTACCAGTATCCTGTTGTGCCTTCGCCTCAACCTCAGCCACCGCCACAGCTCGAGGCCACTAATGAGGCCTTAGAACGAGTGAAGCAAATGCAACGACAGGCTGAAAATCAGAGAAAAAGGCAAGCAAGTTCTTCAAGAAACTCTCTAAAATGGTTAGAGGGAAGAAGGATGAGTAGTGTACTTTTAAATTATGTATTTAATTTCATTTAGTCCCTGCGTGGACATGTTTTCTTTTAAAGTCCCTGCGAGGACAATTAGTTCATTTCAAAGTCTTGTTTAAGGCAATTTTGAAATTTTATTTAATTTAATAAAAAATTTTGGAATTTATTTATATATGTATCCGTTACATCCTTTGTTCAAGCGATCGTCTCAACTTTAATTCGATATTTATAGATCTGCTATAAAATTTCAAAAGATCTTCTTAATGGTTTACAACAGCCAAGTGACAAGTTCACATTAGTTGTAAAACATAAATGGTAGTTAAGGATGAATAGCCTTCTACCATGATAGTTAAGGAAGATTATCCCTTCTATCCAAAGGTGGTGGACTATGTTCAAGCCTCCAAGCCTTTATGGTCAATGCGATCATGGCTACATCGTATAACCATTAAGACAATTATTCTATATTCACATTCAAGTAATGTTAATACTCTTGGAAGTGTGACCTGAGGAACCACACTAGCCGTCGAGGTGATGGACTACGTCCAAGCCTTATAGCCTATGTGATCAATTTTGATCCCGGCTAATATCATCAATATGAAAATTATATATAAACATTCATTAGTGATGTAATGCCTAAGGGCTATGATTAACATCCATTAGTGATTTTTTGCCTACGGGCTATATTGTCAAATAAGACGCTGACAGTTGTGACCTTAGGGTCCCCTGTCCAAGGTGGTGAGTTATACTCAAGCTTCATAGTCTATATGATCATTAGAATCATGACTAATATCATTAGTGCGATGATTACCTATCTTAACATCTTATGGGATGTTAATTGATTGCCTACGGGCCATATCACCAAAATAAGACAATGACAGTTGTAGTCTTATGACTCCCTGTCCAAAGGTAATGAACTATGTTTGAGCCTTTAAAGCCTCTTGACCAATTGATCGTGGCTTATATATATTAATTTGCTTTAGTAACAAGGCCTTTTGTGCCATATCTATAAGTCCTTGGTGACAGGCCTTTTGTGCCATATTTTTAACGTCCTTTGTGGAGAGCCTTTGGGTTTCATGTAAATATTGTCTTTACGACAATGAAATTGTGACTATATGATCCATTGTCCAAATAACTGAAGGACTAGGTCCAAATTCAGTTGCCTTTGATGGTCATTTGGATACCTAGGCCGATTACATTCTATATAACATTCATTTGAAATGATTAAGCCTAGAAGTTGTGGCATTGTGTCCACTAGTCCACAAGGCGAAGGATTTATATATCCAAATTTTATAAGCCCATATGGTTTAATAATACCATGGCATAAGCATGATAAGTCATCAAATGAGATGGCTAACTAATATAATTATTCATTCGGTGTTTAGTACCAAAGCGACAAGAATGGCTAATTCCAATGAAGCCCACAGTAGTCGCCATGATAATGTCAATGATGACGTTGCTAATATTGTCACACCCTGGTCATAGCGGAAGGGCAAACGTGTGACCTAACGGTAATCATTGCAATCAATCGTGTAAACATAATTATAACCAATAACGATGCCATATGTTATACAAATTTAAATTCAAGTTTACATGTTCCAATAAGTTTCATAAGTTTACCAAAACAATTTTAGTTAAGTTACATCACCAAAATGTGTTTGTTATAATCATAGTTTTAAGTCGAGGTTTTGACCCCTATAAAGGGATATATGAGGCAAATCCTCCAAAAGTGGCCATCGTTGTATCTTCCGAGAATCCATCACCGGTTAAGCCTTGTTTCCTAAAATACACGTAGTTTGAAAAATCAACAAAAGTTGAGCGAGTTCATATAGTTTTGTTTTCAAATAAGTTGTCATAATTGTCATCCATTATTGAAATCCAGGTATGTAAATAATTATGGTATATAAGGATCTATCAGTGGGTAGCGAGCCCTCCGATACTATGCACCGTAAGTATATAACCAAACCGAGGACATTTTGTTCTCAATTGGGATCACAAAAGCACCCCATGGTATACAACTAGGAGTGGAGCGTGCCTCAAGCTCAATAGATTTACACCTTTTGCACCTTGGTCACTAAGTGATTAATGGTTACTAATGTTATAATGTCATCCAATACTACTTACGCACATCGATCTTATTATCATCTAACTCCATAACTAACATACCATATGTCTTGACATGTATTTCCCCCGAATGTTATAAAACCGAGAATGTTTAAAAAGAAAGGGGGATATGAACTCACAGATTCGCGTTCCTTGTGTACAACTCATAGTGTTTTTCCTTGGTCTTGAACCGAACCTACAAGTGTTCTAATTCTCATTAGACACTTAAGTCTATGTTTGTTCTACGTACAAGTCCTCATCTTATGTTAGTTGTTTTTAATCATTTTATTGATTAATTATTTCTTGACTTAGTACATATATTTTGTTATCGTGTCTTGATTAGTGTGTGAACGGCGTCGCCTATTCATTGTCCTTGTGCCTAGCACACTTGTCATTGGGCCTAGCCCACGTCCTTGTGTCGTTAGGCCTAGCCCATGTTCTTGTGTCATTGGGCCTAGCCCATGTGTTTATGTCATTGGGCCTAGCCCATGTCTTTGTATCCTTGTTATATTTATTTTTCAAAATAAATATGTATACTTGCAAAATAATATTTCCAATATTATTTTTAGTATAAGTAGGTTTGTTGTTTCCCAAGTGTCTACTTAGGAAAGCATACACGTATTCTAGTGTTAAGGTTCATGTATTTCTTATTTCTAACAAGATTTATTATTTGTACTATTTTGTTTTTCCGGAAATTGTATTTCTTAAAAATAATAAATTTTTAAGGCTTGTAGGGAATATATATATATTTTCACCAATCTTGTTAACTATATATATTTGTGTATAAGTCCATTTAATTGTCCAAGTCCATTTTACCAAGAAATATATATAAGTTTATATATTTTGTTATGTTTGTCCAAATACTCAAGGGTGAGTATTTTGTGTGTATTTGTCCAAGTACTTTCTTTGGTATTTAGGGGTATTATGTATTTATACTCCATTGGGAGTTTTTAGTGCTTTAAATCCCCTAACTTGTCTACTAACTATATTACACATAATATACACATAAACACACAAGTTTGGTGATGATGAAATATATATATTTTCTTCAAAAATATATATATTTCTACATGTTTCAATCCTTATAAAAACCTTTATATCTTAACTTGTATTTTTATAAAATAGGGTATGGCCATGTTTAATTTATATAACATCTTGTAAACAAAGTTTAGTAATCAAAAATTCATATCTTTCTAAGTGTTAAGTTTTTATAAAAATTTTGACATAGTTTCCCCTATATTTAGGAGTTTTCCCATGTTTATAAACATGTGTTTAAGCTTCAAAAATTCACCAATTCATCCATAACAATTTCTTCAATTTAAACAACTTCATCCAAGAACTTTTTACATGATGATGAACTCAAAACTTTAAAAAAACATGTAGTCTTCTAGTATGGTTTTTAACATGTTTAGTTATCTTCAAAAATACTAATTATCCACTAATTACACAACTTTTGTAGAAAATTATTTTTAACAACTTGTTCATCCATTTACAAAAATGACTTTAAATCCATGTTCATGTATTGTAAATCATTTTAACTAGTTCATTAGTGACCTACATCAAGCTCATCAACTTATTCTTCATGGATCTTTCAAGATCTATATATACACTTTTAATATCTTCACATACAACACTACTACACATGATGATCATCAAGCTAAGCACAAAATAAGCATACATAACATCATTTCATTTCAAGATTATGTTTATTTTCTTTAGATCCTTAGATTTCTTCATGTGTTCATCTTTAAAGTTTGTGTTTCTTGATGGATCTACTTGTACATGAGAAATATATCAATAACATGAACTTAAACAATGATCAAGAAGCTTACTACTAGCTCTAGTGGCTAGGGAAGTGGCAAACAAGAACAAGATATGAAGATAGCACAAATGAGGTGGTTAAAAGCACTCCAAGGTGGTCCTTCAACTTCCAAAGCTTTGCACCTTCTTAGATTACCTTGTAACACCTTTGAGTATGCTTGATCTTGTTTGAAAGTGGCTAGAGAATGGTGGTGATGTGGTGGTGTTTGGAGCCGAGAGAAGGAGAGCAAGAGAGAAGGAGTTGGTGTTTTGAATTTGTGAAGATAAGGTTAGGAGTCTTATGCATCATGATCCTCCAACATCCTTTTAACTCTTGGATATCATGTTTAGTATCTTCCTAGCAATCTACATAAAATAATCAAAAGAATTGGGGCATGGTGGGGCCACTTGTGACCGTCCACATGAGGGGGGGGGGGTATTGGTTTGGTTTCAAACATTAGTTAGATGTTTAGTTGGAATCTAGGATGTTTAGTTAAGGTGTTATGTGCATTAGTGTTTTTAGGATGATTTATGGTGTTTGATGATCATAACTATCTTTGTATCACTAAAACAATGCTTCTAGTGAAAAGTTGGTGTTTCGGGTAGTGTCCGGTTGTTCGGTTGCTTACCGGTTCGTTAAAGTGCTAAATGGCGTAGTTTAGTGTGTTATGAGTACCTTCTATGATGGTTTTAATTCCTGGCACTTTACAAGTTATTCTGGACACTTTAACCTTATTTCTGCATTATATTTTAGTGTATCAATGCTGAATTTTGCTGAATTCTACATTTAGTGTGTGTTTTGGGCACTTTTAAGTCAAATCCTTGTTTTTCCCATATTGGATTTAATGTATGATTGCTATTGGACTTCTATCTAAGCCCTAGAACTATCGTTAAGCTGAGTACCGGTCTAGTACTGACACTGCTAGTCTAACCGGTAAGTCTACTAGTTGTTTTAGTGCATTGTTTCCAATTGTTTTTAAATGAGACTATCCACATGAATGATATGCACTATTCAAATGTTTTCATGACAGTTCAAAGTATATGAGGTGCAAGCAAGCAGTTTAAGACATTTTAACAATTAATTGCATCATTAACTTAATAGTTTAATTGTATGGAAACTACCCGAAAGTTGACAGCTGTCACAAATATAGTCATCAATAATGACGACTTTCAATCGTTCATAGACGCAGCAGTCGGGAAGGCAATGGAAAAAGCCTTAGAAAAATTTAGAGAATCGTGAGCTACTCGCTCCAAACCTGTGTCTAAACCACATACATCTCGAAAATGGAGCTCTGTACATTCCTCAAATGTGAGGAGCGAGGCAAAGAAGCCGGAGCTTCGTGAAAGGACACAATCTAAAAAGGACGGTTATTCCTATAAATACTTCGTATCTTGCAAACCTCGAGACGTTAACGGGGAAAAAGGGGCTGTAGAAGCCTTAGATGAGATGGAAACCATTGTTGATATCAGCGGCTGTGCTGATAAAGATGCTGTGAAATTTGTTTCACAATCATTTAAGGGCGATGCCCTAATTTGGTGGAAAGCAATGGTACAATCTACAGGGAAGATACACTTGTATAGCCTGGGATGGTCCAAGTTTGTGGACCTTGTCAAGGATACTTACTGCCCACCTCACGAGGTGGAAAAGATTGAGTCAGACTTCCTGACTCTTACGAGGAAAAAACTAGACTGTTAGAAGTATGTGACCGACTACAACTCTTTGTCTAGGTTAGTACCATACCTTATTACCCCAAAACCCAAAAGCATTGCGTGTTTTATCGACGGTCCAGCAACGGAAATTAAAGGCATGGTAAGGGCTTCAAAGCCTAGTTCATATAGGTCTGTTGTGGACCTATCACTGTCTCTCACACAAAATTTAGTGAGACATAGGTCAGTCAGGACTGAGACTGGCGGAAAAAGAGATAACTCCTAGAGGTTCAAGAATAAGGGGAAATTTGGGTTCAATAAGAACCAAAATAGGTCTGATGATAGACCGGTTTGTAAGACCTGCAACAAAAGGCACGGGGGTTAGTGCCGATTTGACCAGCAGGCAAAACCTTGCGGGATTTGCAAGAAGGTATGACATAAGACCTTGGACTGCAAGGATCTTAAGGATGCATCCTGCTATGGTTGTGGCGAGAAGCGCCACATAAAGACCAACTGCCCCAAAGCTACCAAGGATGGTACTGCAAAGAATGGAGGGGCAAAGAAAGGAAACGCCCGAGCCTTCCAAATGAATGCCAGGGAGGTAGTCAATGACACAAATGTCATAACGGGTACGTTTCTAATCAATGACATCTTTGCTAGAGTTCTTTTCGATCAGGTGCTGATAAGTCTTTTGTAGACCATAAGTTTACTAATTATTAAACTTGCCCATAAGAACTCTAGATGTAAGATACGAAGTAGAACTTGCCGACGGAACCATAGAAACCACTTCTTCCATTCTTGATGGATGCTTTATATCCGTTAAGAGTCATTCTATCCCTATCTCTCTTCTGGCAATGAAATTGGCGGGGTTTGATGTAGTCTTAGGCATCGATTGGTTATCCCATAACCAAGCCTGTTGTCTGTGATAAGAAACTCATCGAGATTAAATCCCCATCCGGTGATATACTCACCATCCATGGAGACGTACACTATGGATTGCTAGAGGAAGCATCTTTGCTTAAGGCATCCGGGTGTTTGAAGAGAGGTTGTGTCATCTACATGGCACAAGTGACCATTGATGAGCCAAAACCGAAGATCAAAGATATTCCTGTTATCTCCGAATACCTGATGTTTTCCCCGAGGAATTACCCGGTTTACCCCTTGATAGGCAAGTAGAGTTTAGGATTGACATCCTACCTGGAGTTGCACCAGTTGCAAGAGCTCCTCATCGCTTGGCGCCAACAGAGATAATGGAATTGAGAGCCCAACTTGATGAGCTCCTGGAGAAAGGCTTCATATAGCCTAGCTCATCACCTTGGGGAGCTCCTATTCTATTTGTTCAAAAGAAAGACGGTTCAATGCATATGTGCATTGACTACCGGGAGCTAAATAAGATAACGATCAAGAATCGCTATCCTCTACCCAGGATCGACGACTTGTTTGATCAACTTCAAGGGGAAAACTACTTTTCAAAAATAGATTTAAGGTCTGGCTATCACCAACTGAAAGTCAGAAGTGAAGATGTTCCAAAGACTGCTTTCAGAACTAGATATGGCCATTATGAGTTCTTAGTGATGCCTTTCGGGCTCACTAATGCACCTGTAGCATTCATGGATCTCATGAGTAGAGTCTGCAAGCCATACTTAGATAAGTTTGTCATTGTCTTCATATACGACATACTTATCTAATCTCACAATCATTCTGATCACGAGAAACATCTTAGGTGCATCCTAGAGCTTTTACAACAGGAGAAGCTTTATGCTAAATTCTCCAAATGCGAATTTTGGCTTCGCGAAGTCCAATTTCTTGGACATGTCGTTAGGGAGCGTGGTATCCAAGAGATCCCGCCAAGATTGAAGCAATCATGAAATGGGAAGCACCAAAAACTCCTTATGAGATTCGCAGGATTGGCCGGTTACTATAGCAAGTTCATTGAGAACTTCTCAAGAATAGCTACTCTTTTAACTACTTTGATCCGCAAGAATGTCAAGTTTGACTGGGGTACAAAGCAACAAGAATCCTTCGAGATTCTAAAGCAAAAGTTGAGAAATGCTCCAGTACTAACTCTGCCAGAAGGCATTGAGGAATTTGTTGTCTACTGCGATGTTTCGCACACAGGCATGGGTTGTGTGCAAATGCAAAGAGGCAAAGTGATTGCCTATGCATCGCGAAAACTAAAGGTACATGAAAGAAATTACACCACCCATGATTTGGAACTGGGTGCCGTTGTATTCGCACTAAAACTAGGGAGACACTGTTTACACGGAACAAAGTGTATTATATACACTGATCACAAAAGTCTCCAACATTTATTCAATCAGAAGGATTTGAATATGAGGCAACGCCGATGGATGGAAACGTTAAATGACCATGATTGCGAAATTCTCTATCATCCTGGCAAAGTGAATGTAGTCGCTGAGGCGCTTAGTTGCAAAGAAATGGTTAAACCGTTAAGGATTAACGCCAAGAGCATTGAGTTCAGAAATAGCTTGAATGAAAAGCTACTGGATGCGCATAAACAAGCCTTGTTAGAGGAAAACCTTCCAAGTGAAGGATTAGGTGGAACTGTTGATCAGTTATCACATGGGAATGATGGAATTCTTAGACTCAGTGGTCTAATCTGGGTTCCAATCTTTGAAGAACTTAGAGATCTAATCCTCCAGGAAGCGCATAATTCTAAATACTATGTTCACCCTAGAGGTGACAAGATGTATCAGGATCTGAAAGCAAACTATTGGTGGATGGGTTTGAAGAAATCCATAGCCACCCATGTAGCTAAGTGTCTAACGTGTTCATAGGTTAAAGCTGAACACTAAAAACTGTCAGGCATTCTACAACAATTGGAAATTCCCACTTGGAAATGGGAAATGGTAACTATGGATTTTATTACCAAGTTACCCAAGACTAAGAGTGGAAATGACACAATATGGGTCATCGTTGATAGACTGACTAAGTCAGCACACTTTTTGCCCATAAAGGAGACGCATAACTCCGATAAGTTGGCTAAGTTATACGTGGACAAGATAGTGTCCCTGCATGGCATGCCGGTATCTATTGTATCCGATAGAGATACAAGATGCACTTCTCATTTTTGGAAAAGTTTCCAGCAATCATTGGGCACGAGGTTAATTTTAGTACGACTTACCACCCTCAGACAGATGGACAAAGTAAGCGTACCATCCAAACCTTGGAAGACATGTTTAGGGCATGTGTGATTAATTTAGATGGAATTTGGGATAACCACTTACCCCTAATTGAATTCTCCTACAATAATAGTTATCATACAAGCATCAAGGTTGCTCCTTTTGAGGCCTTGTATGGGAGAAAATGTCGGGCGCCCGTTTGCTGGGCTGAAGTTGGGGAAGCCCAACTATCTGGACCAGAGATAGTCCTTGAGACAACGGATAAGATAATACAAATCCGTGATCGTCTCAAAGCTACCAGAGATAGGCAAAAGAGTTATGCCGATAAGAGGCGTAAACATCTCAAGTTCCAAATAGGGGAGAAGGTTTTACTAAAGGTATCACCCTGGAAAGGTGTGATGCGCTTTGGTAAGAAGGGCAAGCTGAGCCCGAGATACATAGGACCATTTGAGATAATCGAATGTGTCGGATCTGTAGCTTACAAGCTTAAGCTACCTGAGGAGCTAAGTGGAATTCACGATGTGTTCCGCATCTCTAATTTGAAGAAATGTCTAGCCGATGAGTCGCTAGTAATGTCACATCAAGATGTGTAAATAGATGAAAACCTGAGGTTTGTTGAGAAACCAATCTCGATCGAGGATCGACAGGTTAAGAAGCTCCGCAAGAAATTTATACCTATCGTGAAGGCTAAATGGGATGCCCGTCGAGGCCCCGAGTATATATGAGAGATCGAGTCCAATATGCGACAGAAGTACCCCACATCTTTTTTGAATCAAATTTCGAGGTCGAGATTTCTTTTAAAGGGGTGAGGATGTAACACCTCATAAATTCATGACAGGTAGAAAACCGACACGTGTCTCGTTGGTTCTCAAATATACCACGTGATGGCTGAGAGGGACTAAAATTGTCGTTATGTTATTTTTATAACCTCTGAACGACACCTATAAAGTTGAGGGACCAAACATGTCAATATGCCAATGTTTTGGCCTCTCGGTGACTCTTATAGACCGTAAGCCTTATGGCTTACGGACCGTAAGAAAGAAGGAGAAATGAAGCTGGAAGGCGGTTACGGACCGCAAGGCTTTATCCTTACGGTCCGTAACCAATTCAAAACCGTGCGCGCCAAAGGTCCTTACAGAACATAAGCATAAATGCCATACCGTCCGTAAGAGACTGCCAGTGGCAGAATGCTTGGCAGCTTGTAAGCATGCAACCTTGCTCGCGAATTGCCACCATTAAGCAGCTTGTGACACCTCCTTGGACACTTGCTAGCACCTTAGAACCTGCCTAAACACCTGGCTTGATCATATGACTCCTCTTCAAGTATAAATAGGAGTGATCATGCTCCATAAAACTTTCTCATTCCTTTCTTTCTCCTCTCTATACTCTCTTGGAAGTTCCTGAGCATTTTGGGAGCATCCTCTGAGTTATTACACTTCTCTTGGATCACTTGTAAATGTTCCATCCTTGTTCTTTTCATTTTATAGGCTTTAAAGCCAAAAGTCAAGCGTTATCGTAATAACGCTTTGACTTTCAGCTAAGACCATTATGGTCCAGCCATTGTTCGATATGAACATGGCTCAGTGATCGTAATTAGGTAGGTGGTAATCCCTCAAGAGGGCACCTCCTAAAGATCACGTTTGCTAGACCAATTGACGGGTCAAAGTTTAAAGTTTGAGAAGTCAAACAGGTCAGTTTTGTAATTTATTCAAATCTGATAATGTAGATGATATAAATCATGTGTTGACACTTCAATAAATTTGTAACAATTATTAGAACATGTGTAAACATGTTCAGCCCGTCAATTTCAGTCTTAGGGTCGGTTCGCAACCGAAAGTCGCAAAGTTTGACTTCTTCTTTGACTTTCGATTCTGACCCGATATAGATTAGTTAGCTACTAATCTAAGGTTGTATTATGATCATAATTTAGTGTAGCATAACCCTATGAGGTTATATTACACGATCATAATCTAAATCTCAGTTTATGCACAAGTTTCATTATTATGCCAAACTTTCACTATTCTGCCCTTTTCATCAAAAATAAGGTTTTAGACACAAATAAACTTGCAATTGATTTATATACTGACATGATAACATGATTAACATATTTTGATGTTAATATCTTATCATAAACTGAGTTTTGATTAAATATCGTAAATTATGCTTTTAAAGGATCAAAATGCCCTTTCGGCATCTAAAATGACTTTGAGTATAATTTATTCAACAAAGTTCAATACCTACCGATGTAATATCATAAGTGGGATTATTTGCGATGTCAAGTCAGTTTATATTCTGAGTTTACGTAAAGTTCTTTTATTATGTCGATAAATGACGATAATGCCCTTACGACACTTAAAGTGGGTTTTAACCATGCTTTATGTACAAAACCTTTTACTCACTGATATGTTATAATAAATAACATGTCTTAATCATATAAACCTGATCATCGCATTAGTTTTCATAAAATATCGATTAAATCGTCATTTAACAGCTTTGTCGCCTTTTCGGCGCATGGTATGGTTTAAAACCATATCTAACAACCAAGACTTGTTACCTACTGATTATAAAACACATTTTGAATATTTTCTAGTAGGTACATGTTCTAAACTCAGAATCCCAATAAGTTTTCGAAACTATGTGTGGAATGACCAAAATGCCCTTATGGTGCATAGTATGGTCTTAAACTATAAACCACACATATGTTTGATATCCTACTGATATTATATCACATATTAAATATTTTTCCAGAAATTTTATGATCATAACATCATATTACATGCAAGTTCCTTTTATAAGTCACATGATGACCAAAACGCCCTTATGAGGCATAATTTCATTTTAAAACGTTAATGGGCATATAAATTGATATCCTATTGATATCATAGCTTATTTAAAATATGCGTATGGTTAAGCTTATGCAACTAGTTTATGTGAATTTAACCAGAACAGGTTTAACCTTATCAGTTTTATCTCAAAATCCAAAATATAAATAGTTTACCCATATTATACAAGTCTTAGTACTTGTCAGGATTAAACTACATTCTATAACGGTCATCGCTTAATCTAGCGTTTAGTACCGTTAATTATCCTTTAAGCTAGCCGGTCCAAGTCTATGACTTAAATGTAACATTTGTCAAAAACGGGTTTTCCAAACCCGCTTCGTTGTAATCGAATATCAAGCTATAAATGTTTCGTTGCGTATTTATGTTGATTTTAATTTTGAACGATGCATAATTAATAAACAAACTAGAATATAAAAGCTATAATTGATAAAAGGTAAAAATAAAATAAATAAAATGAAAAACAGGCTGCCGGGACTCGAACCCGGGTCAGCCGGAAAGGCAACGACTTAACACGCACATTTATAACCACTCCGCCAGTTGATGTTTTCTGTTAGTTCTAGGAATCAATTAAATCTTATGTTCAACCATGAATCAACCGGACTGTAACCGTAATCAGTTTCCAAACGTCCAAAAACCTTTGAGTGTTCACGGTTTTTTGACAATAACCGATACACCGACACCTTCAATCAATTTAGTCTTGAATGGACTTGAATTCATGTGGTGATTGGTTTTAATAACCGAAAATCTGAACTTCCTGAATTACTCCAACCATAGCCCCCTCTCGCGACTCAAACTCATCCGCAGAACCTTCAATTTCACTTTCGCTCTACTTTTAGTTCGTCGGAAAAGCTTTTTGAACTCGCCGGACTTTCGCCGGAAAACCGTGTCTTCCATCAAATCAGTAAGTCTCTAAATTCTTTCATCGTCTATCAGTTTTTAAGCTTTTGCTAACTCAAACCCTTCAATCAGAATCAGTTTCAGACGACGATATCGGATAATTAACTCTCGCCGGAAAACTTCTGAAAGTTCCCAATTCTCGCTGTGAATCGGTATAGCCTTTTAAACCTTCTGGTAATTCTTGTTCAGTGCTTCAATTCTGCATCTAGCTAATCAAAATTGTTAATCTGTCCGCTCAGACGAAGTCCGTAAAAACAGAGCCGACGACTTCACCGGCATTCTGAGATAGATCATTTCTCCGGTATGTTTACTTCCGAAATCTTCTCTGCCATTTCATTTTAGTCATTTGAATGTTTGTCAATCGAATTAAACAAGAAACAGTAGAGTAATCGTAGTCTGTGATATTGTAACGAAGAAGATGAAGTTAGGTTGTTTATAAGTTTAATCTAATTTGGATATTATCTCGGGTTAGACACACAGTCCAGCGGTGGACTGTGTGCGCACATATATCACACGCCACGAGTTCGATCCTTGACACACACGTATGCTCTGTAATAAAGATGTTTTATTTTTCTAACTGAACCAGATTAACTCACGGAAGATGTTAAGTATAATAAAAATCGGTATATTAACCAGGTTAGACACACAGTCCAGCGGTGGACTGTGTGCAATACTAACCCACAGGTCCCGGGTTCGAGACCTGTTGCACACTCCGGTTCAACGATTAAAACCCTTTTTGAAAATAAAAGAATTTTGAATAAACTAAAACAGTATATAAATATAATTAAAAACAGAATTATTTCGGGTTAGAAACGTAGCTCAGTTGGTAGAGCTGCGTGCACGCGTACGGGAGGTCTCGGGTTCGAGCCTCACCCGGCGCACACTTACACTTTAGCGAACCGTCAAACAGTCAACAGTCCCGGTCAACGGTCAATGGTCAACGCAAAAAGTCAACATTTTTTTATATTTTTATTTATTTATTTAATTTAAAAATCAATTAAAAATACTTAAAAATAATGTTTTTAAAGATAGAAAATAGCCTTAAACTCACAAAAATATATATAAAAATCTTATTAAAATTATTAATAAAATCCATTCATTTACCATACTTCCCGTTATTATTTAGGTTAGTTAAGTCTCATCGATCAATCCTCCAAATTCGTGCGCATTTCATCGTCTTCAACCGAACGCACACCCAATGTGAGTGAATCTCTACAAATTCCCCGTTTTAATCACGTTTTTGGGGTGTATCATGTGTCTTACCATTTATTATATTTAAATCATTGTGCATACATCATATCCATGAACAAATGTGTATTCAACTTGTATCAACTGTTTGTGTGATTATTGTTTAGATTTAATTTATCATTTTCAGTACATACATTATCTTAGGCCGCCGCTCCCCATTACATTATGAGTGTTGAGCTGTTCCCCATTACATTATGAGCGTGAACCGGGCGTTGCCAACATACGATCGGCTCCGTTTGATTGAGCCTTGATCGCACAGACATTCATCATAGGCCGTCCGTTCCCCATTACATTATGAGCGTGAACGTGACGTTGCCAACATATACAGTTTCATTCATGTTATATATTCATGCAAGTTGATATGTTATTGTATGTTATTGTTTGTGGTTGTTATTGTTATTGTTTGATTATTTACATTTGCTCACATATGACTATTGCACAATTTTTCCATGATACAGATAACAAGAAATCAATAATAAATGTTTATCTAACAAGGTTCACTCGCCAACTTATGTTGACCCAAAAACCCCATTTTTACACATGATACAGGTGATCCATCTGCAGCAAGAAACATATAGGATTGGCTTAGAAGAATAAACTTGTTTAGAGCTTGGATTGTTTAGTTGATTATTTTTCTTTATATTTGTATGAACATGTTTGGATTATTGAGGATGTAATTTTGACTTAAATAAATATGAAACATATTAGTAAATATCATGAGCTTTGGTGATAACCCAATTATGCCCCGACTCTTATTCCGCTGCGGGTCGGGGTGTGACAGATTGGTATCAGAGCCATGACTATAGGGATATAGGATAGGTTATTAGACCCTTAGAGCCTATACTATAGTTGATTAGAAATTTTTAAGAATTTTTGTGTGTTACATGCAAAATTCATGATGTTTATATGTTTTATGTTTAATATTACATTCAATGTTATGCAAGCATGTTCATAAGTACATATTATTATATAATGCCTATCATGAACCATATTCTCATAACATATCATATCCATGAGAGCACACATCACATCATTTTCATGATTGTTGTTTACAATGATTTTTGTATTTTCAAATCACATCAAAGTGAGTTCTCATGACGGGCATGTAGTAACTGGAAGGGTACAAGTACCGGTAGTCGGAACGTCCTGTCTAGGCTTGGCATTCGTATAAATCCAAAATAAAGGACCAGTTTGCCTACCTGGGGACTAACGATGAGAGTACGAAGTACCTATTAGGCCAAAGCATGCTATACCAAACGTCGTGTGAGCTAACCCCACTTTGAGTTGTCATTGTGTCTACACCATGACACATTCCGACCATACATCTCGTAAACATATTTCAGGGTTTTCATTCGGGTGATGCGAGTGTTAAACCGCCAATACTAATGTGAATCCTACCAAGCCAATAGTCATGGGGGCCCACATGACTATACAGGTGAAGGTATGGGGGACATTTGAGGCCCAACATGAGCAAACCCAAGACATCCTATGGATGTAGTTGCATTATTGATATTTATGTTATTTTCATTTTCTTTAAGACACATGACACCTAAAAAGACTCCATAAACTCACAATCTTCTTATGTATGTTCCTGTAGATGTCGGCTAGGCAACAACGAGGGGGTAGAAAATCAGGAAGGTCACACGAACGCTTGGCCACTCAAATCGCAAAACAAATGGCCGCGCTACTTCCTGACATTGTGGTTCAAGTACAACAAGCTCTCGCCACAAATCCCACCAATCCTCCCCAGCAAGAAGACCAGAACATCGGCAACCCTTCTACCAATAAGTGCTCATATAAACATTTCAAGTCTTGCTATCCTTCGAAATTTGAAGGGACCGAAGGTGTCACTGCTCTCCTCCACTGTTTGAGGAAATGGAAAACACCTTCTTCAACTGCAATTGTCCCGAAGATCGCAAGGTACGATACGCAACCGAGAGACTATTTGGGGTAGCTCTTACCTGGTGGAATACTGAAAAGGGTAAGAGGGGAATCGAAGATGCAATGGCCTTAACGTGGGAGGAGTTAAGGGAAATCATGACGAGACGATTCTGTCCTAGAAGTGAGATTAAAAGGTTAGAGGACGAATTTCATTCATTGAAGCAAAAAGAGGGAGATCATACTTCCTACAATAAGAGGTTTTTAGAGTTGAACCAGATGGTCCCTAACTTGTTCACCCCAGTTTACCGCCTAGTTGAGCATTATATTCGAGGTCTTCCCTCAAAAATTCAAGATTCAGTTCTCAGCACTTCGCCAGCAACACTTGAAGCTGCTATGGAACTAGAAACTGAACTGACCGAGAATCGAATTCGCAACGGTAAATTTAAAGAGGAGGAAAAGAAAGCCCCCGTTGAGGGCCAAACTTCAAACCATTCCACCTCCTCCTCTAAGTTTGCTATCAAGAGGAAACGTAACACCAGAAACTTCGCTGTCACACAAACCAATTACCCTATCCCTGCTGCACCCATTACCCAAGTTGCCCCCTCACCTGCACCATATAAAAGGCCATACTCTGGCCCATTACCAAAATGCAACCGTTGCCAATACCATCACCTTCCTGATCATCCCTGCCAACATTGCACCGGCTGTGGTCGCGCAGGTCACACTGTTCAAACCTGTCGCATACCTCAGCGAACGAACCGCCACCAGCCCTCAACCCAAACCCACCATCAAATAATGGGTCAAGCCCAACAACCCCTACTACTACCACCTACCCAACATTTAGCCCAATCATACTACCAACCCAACTATCCCATGGTGCAACCTATGCAGGCTTGCTACAATTGTGGAGACCCAAACCACTTTAGAAACACTTGTCCACGTTTGGTGAACATTATACATGCTCAAGCCCAAGCAAATCCGGTGAATCAAGCTAACCAAGCTCCTCCACCTGCAAGAGGAAGAGCTTTCAACATCAACGCTAATCAGGCTAGAGCTGACAGCTATGTGGTTAACGGTACGTTCCTTATCAATGGTAGTTATGCATCCATGTTATTTGATACTGGCGCGGATAAAAGTTTTGTGTCCTTAGAGTTTGAACCCATCCTAAACCAAATTCGTGATAAGCTCATGGAATCCATAACAGTAGAAGTTGCTGACGGGAAACCGATCTCATTAAACTCTATTATACGAAATTGTACTCTCACCTTAAACGATCACGACTTTCCAGTTGACCTCATTCCTATGAAGTTGGGAAGCTTTGACATTATAATTGGTATGGACTGGCTCAGCCAACATCAGGCTGAGGTTGTATGTCGCGAAAAGTTTATACGCATTCCTCTTGCAAACGGTCAGACTCTACGAATCATTGGAGAAACCTCATCGAAAGGGCTCAGCTTAATGTCCTGTCTTCAAGCTCGAAAATATCTTCGCAAGAATTATGTCGCATTTTTAACTCATGTCATCAAAAAGGGAACCATGGAGAAGAAACTTGAAGACATCCCAGTAGTAAAAGATTTTCCGCAAGTTTTTCCTGACGACATTTCAGGACTTCCTCCTGTGAGAGAAGTCGAATTTCGCATCGATCTTATACCTGGTGCCACACCAGTTGCAAAGTCTCCTTATAGGTTAGCCCCCTCTGAAATGCAAGAGCTAGCCAGTCAATTGCAAGAGTTGACTGACAAAGGATTTATACGTCCTAGCTCCTCGCCTTGGGGTGCACATGTCCTTTTTATGAAGAAGAAAGATGGAACGTTTCGCATGTGCATCGACTACAGAGAACTCAACAAGTTAACGATCAAGAATCGCTATCCATTACCTCGCATTGATGATCTTCTTGACCAACTTCAAGGCGCCAGCTATTTTTAAAAAATCGACCTTCGTTCTGGTTATCATCAACTCAGAGTACATGAAGAAGACGTCCCAAAGACCGCCTTCCGAACTCGTTATGGTCATTATGAATTCATGGTCATGCCATTTGGTTTAACCAACGCTCCAGCTGTCTTCATGGATCTAATGAACAGAGTCTGCAAACCCTATCTCGATCGTTTTGTTATAGTCTTCATCGACGACATCCTCATTTACTCAAAGTCAAAGTCTGATCATGAACGGCACCTTCGACTCATCCTTACACTCTTAGAGAATGAAAAGCTTTACGCCAAATTCTCCAAATGCAAATTCTGGTTAAAAGAGGTACAATTCCTTGGACATGTCGTCAATGACAAGGGAATACATGTCGACCCCTCAAAGATCAAAGCAGTACAAGAATGGCAAGCGCCACGTACACCAACCGAAGTAAGATCATTCCTTGGTTTGGCTGGTTATTATCGCCGTTTCATTTCAAATTTCTCCCGCATTGCTGTACCACTCACGACTTTAACTCATAAAGGAAAACCCTTCATACGGGGACCCAAACAAGAAGAAGCCTTCCAAACCCTTAAACAAAAACTCTGTGATGCACCAATTCTCACTCTTCCTGAATGTCACACCCCGACCCGCAGCGGAAAAGGTGATCGGGGCATGATTGGGTTATCATCAAAGCTCATGACATTTATTATGCGTTTCATATTCATTAATACAATTTAATGGAAATTTACAATAAGAATTACAATATGTTCTACTATCAATCTAAGCTTCTTTGTTCTCTTCTAAGGCATTTCCTATGTTTTTCCTTGCTTCAACCTGTTCACCTGTATCATGTGTAAAAGGGTTTTTGGATCAACATAATGTTGGCGAGTGAATCCTATGGAAAACATTTGAACAAGTTTATTTGAATTGATTATGAAATATGTGCACAACCAAACATGAGTAAAAATAGATGTAAACTTATTCAACAATCATAAGATATTAAATAAAACACACATGAATAATAATGGAACATTTAGAGGCACGTGATGCTCAACTCGTCTCTCACGAGGAACTGAGGGGCCTAATGAATGAATTGCATAAACATGATAATATGAATGACACAACTACAAACAATATAAACTCAATAATACACACATGAACAATAATGAATTTGATTTGAGGCACGCGTTGTTCAACTCGTCTCCCACGAGGAACTGATGGGCTTAATGAATGAGTTTCATATAATTTGACAAAAGGAAATAAGTAATCACAACAATATAAACAATCTAAGTTTAGATCATGATGTGGTATGGCACAAGTTTAAATAAACAAGTTAATTATTTTTATAACACATGACACACCCCAAAATGTGTAATTTAAAAGGGGGAGTTGTAAGATTCACTCACAGTGGGTGCGTTCGGTTGATGATGTTGAATGCACGCGAAGTGGTTTTAACCACGAGTGAGATTAACCTAGATAAATCGCATTATGGTTTGGTAAGTAAACGGATTTTATTAATCTATTTTAGTAGAATTGATGGGTGTATTTTTGTGAGTTTAAGGCTATTTTCTAACCTTAAAAATGTTATTTTTAAGTATTTTTAATTGATTTTTAATTAAAATAATTAAATAAAAATAATAAAAAAATTTGATTTTTTTCTGACCGTTGACTTTGGCTTTGACCGTTGACTGACCGTTGACCGGTTCGAGTGTGAATATAAGTGCGCTGGGTGAGGCTCGAACCCGAGACCTCCCGTACGCGTGCACGCAGCTCTACCAACTGAGCTACGTGTCTAACCCGTCATATATCTGATTTTAATTATATTTATACATTAATTAGTTTAAACCGAAAATCATTTATTTTAAAAACAGTTTAATTGATTCGGACGATGCGCTCCACAGGTCTCGAACCCGGGACCTGTGGCTTAAACTAACACACAGTCCACCGCTGGACTGTGTGTTTAACATGTTATATAATCCAATTTTTACAAACTATTTGTTTTCATTTCTGACTTATTTAAAAAGGTAAAATAACTGTCCGGGTCGATGCAGAAGACCGGACTCGAACTCGTGACGTGCGACTTAAACATACACACAGTCCACCGCTGGACTGTGTGTCTAACTTGGTTATTTTTCCGGTTATTAATATACTTAACATATATCAGTATGACTCCGGTTCGGTTAATAAAAAAAAATCATTTTTATTAAGGCCGCGTGTGTGGAACAGGATTCGAACTCGAGACGTTAGTGTTTATTGTGCACACAGTCCACCGCTGGACTGTGTGTCTAACCCGAGTAATATCTTGCTTTTAATTATACTTAAACGTTACCGAACATCGTCTTCTTCACTGGTTTTAACCAGAATCGGAAATCGACTGGTTCGATGATTAAAACATGATCTTTAGTGACAGAGGGTTAATTACAACTGAGATTAAATAAAAGAATGAAGAAATTAAGCGTGAGGTATACCGACTAGCTTTCCTCTTTTTTCCGGCAGAACTCCGGCGACAGCAATAGGCTCCGGCGTCGGGGGTCTTGCAGCAGCGAGTCTCCGGAAAGTTTGAAAAAGGTATGGGTGACTTCGGTATAAGCTTAGGGGGTTCAATAAGGCTCGGAAATGAAAAACCCGGTTTTCCGGCGACGAACAGAAAAATTCCGGCGAGAGAGTTTTCGCCGAGAAAGGGTGTGGTTTTGAGCGAAAGTGTTTGCAGAGGTTCGAGGTGGTTTTTATAGGGCAAATCGTCAATGTATTTGGCCCGATTTCCAACTGGATTCGTCGGTTATGAAAACTCCGGCGGTTATAACTTTGGTCGCGGACCCAGACGTCGGTTATAACCGATGTCTTAGTAAATGTATACGTTATAACTGAAAGAAACGTTAGGTTTCGCGAGATTACCGGGATTTCCGACGACTGAACTTTTGGGCGCCGGTTTTGAATTCGGAAAGTCATGATATCAATTAAATGATCTTAATGGTTAACAAAAGACATCAGTGGCGCAGTGGTTTGTGTGTTGTGTGTTAAGTTGTTGCTGGATCGGTACTGACCCGGGTTCGAAACCCGGCAGGAACAAAGTATTTTTATTTTGCGATTTTTAACAGTTTTTCAAAAACTAATTATATATTCCCGTATAATAATTGATTATGTATCATTTAAAATTATTTTGGGCATTTAATTCGCAACGAGAATTTTAACTGACTGTTCGGTTGATAAACGGAGCGGGTTTGGTAAATCCGTTTTTGACGGATGTTATAGTATCCCCTGCTTTTTAGAAATTTCGTCCCGAAATTTAAATAGTGATATATTTGACTAAAATGATGGTGTTTAGTTTGTCAGTTACTTGCTTAGAAAAAGTAAGGGTTTGAGTTTTTGTTTGAGGCGGTAACGTTCCTTGTAAGGGTTAAGTACCCTATTACAGGAATCGCTTTTTGTTGCCTACTGTATAAGTATTGATAAGCAGGAATGATTCGCTAAAAATGATATCATGCATAAGAGTTTGGATACGTTTGGAAAGTATGGTTATATCCTAAGGCAAAACTTCTAACACTACAACCTACATGGAACATAAATAAACACAACAGCTGATATTTGAACATAAATAAACACAACAGCTAATATTTGAACATAAATAAACACAACAGCTAATATTTGAACAAAAATAAACACAACAGCAATTATTTGAATCCACATTCTGATAGCATATATGTTTGAATGGTGGAAGTTCCTCTCTCGTTTGTTATGATGGAGAGGTTAGTTTATGTAGAAATGGAACACAATTCCAATTTCTCTAAATAGCAAGATGATATAAATGTAACACAAATTTCAACCAAGGCAATACCAAATCTTACATGGAACTTCTCATAACCGCCTGATAATGCCTCTGATCCTTTGGCAAGAATACTTATATATAGGAAGTACCAGCGGCGTATCCACCATATTCTTGCCAAATTTTCATTGGTTTTATCCACAAGTTATGATTAGTTACCAAGAAACTAATAAATCCTACATAGAACTTCTCATAACCGTCCGACAATGCCTCTGATCCTTTGACAAGAATACTTATATATAGGAAGTACCAGCGGCGTATCCACCATATTCTTGTCAAATTTTCATTGGTTTTATCAGTGAATTATGATTAGACCTATATAACTCTACAACCAATACAACAAACATAAAATACTGAAATGAAATATATCTGTGCGATCAAGGCTCAATCAAACGGAGCCGATCGTATTGTATGTACTGAAAATGAAATTGTCTGTGTGCTCAAGGCTCAATCAAACGGAGCCGAGCGTATTGCATGTACTGAAAATGAATAACTTAATCACACAAACAGCCTATGCATGGAACCTCTCATAACCGTCTGATAATGCCTCCGATCATTTGACAAGAATACTTATATATAGGAAGTACCAGCGACGTATCCACCATATCCTTGTCAAATTCACATTGACTTTATCCGCAAGTTATGATTAGTTCTATGCGACTCTACAACAAACACAACAACCACAAGATACTGATAATGAAATTGTCTGTGCGCTCAAGGCTCAATCAAACGGAGCCGAACGTATTGCATGTACTGAAAATGAAATTGTATGTGCGCTTAAGGCTCAATCAAACGGAGCCGAACGTATTGCTTGTACTGAAAATGAACAACTTAATCTAAACAACAATCACACAAACAGCCTATGCATGGAACCTCTCATAACCGCCTGATAATGCCTCCGATCATTTGACAAGAATACTTATATATAGGAAGTACCAGCGGCGTATCCACCATATTCTTGTCAAATTTTCATTGACTTTATCCGCAAGTTATGGTTAGTTCTATGCGACTCTACTACAAACACCACAACCACAAGATACTGATAATGAAAATGTCTGTGCGCTCAAGGCTCAATCAAACGGAGCCGAACGTATTGCATGTACTGAAAATGAAATTGTATGTGCGCTCAAGGCTCAATCAAACGGAGCCGAGCGTATTACATGTAATGAAAATGTAAAATAAACTGATCGATCAAGGCTCAATTAAATGGAGCCGATCGTGCGGGCACGCCACAGTTCAACCGCATAATAAAATGGGGAACAAGCTCAACCTCATGGATGGGGAGCTGCGGCCTCGGCAAATGCATATACTGAAAACAATAAACAATAATTACTCTAATAGTCTACACATGGAACCTCTCATAACCGCCAGATAATGCTTCTGATCCTTTGACAAGAATACTTATATATAGGAAGTACCAGCGGCGTATCCACCGTATTCTCGTCAAAGTTTCATTAGCTTTATCCTTAAGTTATGTTTGGTTCTATGTGATAAAGAAAAACATAAAACTAAACGATAGGAGTTGAATCTGGATCTTCGGCGAAGAGGACTAGTTGGGTATCTTCGTTTTGGGCCGTCATTATCTTCGACAGGATTGGCGTTGATATTGAAGACTCTTCCTCTTGCTGGTGGCATAGTGGTTGGGTTTTCTTGGTTTACTTGGTTAACTGGGTTTGATTGGGCTTGAGTGTTGATGACGTTAACCAATTGAGGGCATGTGTTTCTAAAGTGGGTAGGGTCGCCACAATTGAAACAAGCTCGAGCATATGGGAACACGGGGTATTGGGGTTGATGATAAGTTTGGGCCATGATTTGAGTAGGGGAAGAGGTTTGGTTTTGGAAGGTGCGACAAACCTTGCTCAAATGACCATAGCGTCCACAAGTTGTACATAGTCGACAAGGTAAGGTAAGGGGATGGTGATAAAAACAGTTGTTGCATCGAGGGTGAGGTCCAAGATATGGCTTCTTATTTGGGTAAGTTGAGTTGGGTGCCACTTGGGTGATTGGGATAGCTTGGATGGGTATGGCGTGTGAAATAGGTTGGTTTCGTTGGGTAGCAGCGAAAAGTTGTTCGTCTCTTCTTCTCTTAGAATTGGGTTGAGAAGGGGATTCGGTTTGGGTGGAGTCGGAAGTTTCAGTCGATTCTTTATCCTTCTTTTTCTCCTCCTTGAAGTCTTTGTTTCGGATTCGGTTCTCGGTGAGCTCTGTTGCTAGCTCCATTGCTGCTTCCAAAGTTGCAGGCTTGGTACTTATTACAGGGTCTTGAATCTTTGATGGAAGACCACGAATGTAGTGCTCGATCAAACGGTAGAGGGGAGTGAACATGTTGGGAACCATTTGATGTAACTCGAGGAATCTTTTATTGTAGGTGGTGTGGTCTCCTTCCTTTTACTTCAACGAATAAAATTCATCTTCTAATTTCTTGATTTCGCTCCTTGGGCAAAATCGTCTGGTCATGATTTCCTTCAATTCGTTCCAAGTTAAGGTCATAGCATCGTCGACGCCTCGTTTGGCCTTCTCTGTATTCCACCAAGTAAGTGCTATCCCATATAATCGACCGGTAGCATATCGCACTTTGCGATTGTCAGGGCAATCGCAATTTAGAAAAGTGTTCTCCATTTCTTCAAACCAATGGAGGAGAGCGGTGACACCTTCAGTCCCTTTGTATTTTGGAGGGTCGCATGATTTGAAGTGCTTGTAGGTGCATTTGGCGGTATTTGAGGGAGAGTTAATAATGTTTTGGTTTTCTTGATTGACAGGATTAGCGGTGAGTGCTTGTTGAACTTGGATTACAATGTTGGGTATTACGGCAGCCATTTGTTGAGCGATTTGGGTTCATGGGTCGCATTAGGAATGAACATTCATAAAATAATTATAGAAAAATAAATCTACTACATCCATAGGATGTCTTGGGCTTTGCTCGCCGTTAGGCCCTACATGCCGCCATACTTTACCTGTGTAATCATGTGGGCCCCATGAATACCGGTTTTTCATATGGTTCGCACGGGTTTGCCAGGTTGCGTACACAAAAACCCGGAGAAAATCGAGAAATATGTATACAACGTGTGATATTCGGAATGTGTCCAGGTGTAGACACGGTGACACCTCAAAGTAGGTTAGTTCGAACGACGTTTGGTGTGGCATGCTTTGGCCTAATAGGTCCTTCGTACTCTCATCGTTGGTCCCTAGGTAGGCAAACTGGTCCGTTATATTGGATTTATACGAATGCCAACCTAGACAGGACGTTCCGACTACCGGTACTTGTACCCTTCCAGTTACTACATGCCCGTCGCAGAACTTACTTTGATGAGATTTGAAAATTGCAACAAAATCTTTGCATAATGAGAGTATGAAAATAAATTGAATACATGAACATCGATATATGTATAATGAATATGTATATAAGCATGTATGTTTGACTGTAAATGTAAACAAATATGAAACAAATAAATATCACAAGTTTGTATGTAACCACCTAATCAATTAAAATTTAGACAGACTATAGTATAGGCTCTAAGGGTCTAATAACCTATCCTATATCCCTATAGTCATGGCTCTGATACCAATCTGTCACACCCCGACCCGCAGCGGAAAAGGTGATCGGGGCATGATTGGGTTATCATCAAAGCTCATGACATTTATTATGCGTTTCATATTCATTAATACAATTTAATGGAAATTTACAATAAGAATTACAATATGTTCTACTATCAATCTAAGCTTCTTTGTTCTCTTCTAAGGCATTTCCTATGTTTTTCCTTGCTTCAACCTGTTCACCTGTATCATGTGTAAAAGGGTTTTTGGATCAACATAATGTTGGCGAGTGAATCCTATGGAAAACATTTGAACAAGTTTATTTGAATTGATTATGAAATATGTGCACAACCAAACATGAGTAAAAATAGATGTAAACTTATTCAACAATCATAAGATATTAAATAAAACACACATGAATAATAATGGAACATTTAGAGGCACGCGATGCTCAACTCGTCTCTCACGAGGAACTGAGGGGCCTAATGAATGAATTGCATAAACATGATAATATGAATGACACAACTACAAACAATATAAACTCAATGATACACACATGAACAATAATGAATTTGATTTGAGGCACGCGTTGTTCAACTCGTCTCCCACGAGGAACTGATGGGCTTAATGAATGAGTTTCATATAATTTGACAAAAGGAAATAAGTAATCACAACAATATAAACAATCTAAGTTTAGATCATGATGTGGTATGGCACAAGTTTAAATAAACAAGTTAATTATTTTTATAACACATGACACACCCCAAAACGTGTAATTTAAAAGGGGGAGTTGTAAGATTCACTCACAGTGGGTGCGTTCGGTTGATGATGTTGAATGCACGCGAAGTGGTTTTAACCACGAGTGAGATTAACCTAGATAAATCGCATTATGGTTTGGTAAGTAAACGGATTTTATTAATCTATTTTAGTAGAATTGTTGGGTGTATTTTTGTGAGTTTAAGGCTATTTTCTAACCTTAAAAATGTTATTTTTAAGTATTTTTAATTGATTTTTAATTAAAATAATTAAATAAATATAATAAAAAAAATTTATTTTTTTCTGACCGTTGACTTCGACTTTGACCGTTGACTGACCGTTGACCGGTTCGAGTGTGAATATAAGTGCGCTGGGTGAGGCTCGAACCCGAGACCTCCGTACGCGTGCACGCAGCTCTACCAACTGAGCGACGTGTCTAACCCATCATATATCTGATTTTAATTAGATTTATACAATAATTAGTTAAACCGAAAATCATTTATTTTAAAAACGTTTAATTGATTCGGACGATGCGCTCCACAGGTCTCGAACCCGGGACCTGTGGCTTAAACTAACACACAGTCCACCGCTGGACTGTGTGTTTAATATGTTATATAATCCAATTTTTATTATACTTAAATACAAACTATTTGTTTTCATTTCTGACTTATTTAAAAAGGTAAAATAACTGTCCGGGTCGATGCAGAAGACCGGACTCGAACTCGTGACGTGCGACTTAAACATACACACAGTCCACCGCTGGACTGTGTGTCTAACTTGGTTATTTTTCCGGTTATTAATATACTTAACATATATCAGTATGACTCCGGTTCGGTTAATAAAAAAAAATCATTTTTATTAAGGCCGCGTGTGTGGAACAGGATTCGAACTCGAGACGTTAGTGTTTATTGTGCACACAGTCCACCGATGGACTGTGTGTCTAACCCGAGTAATATCTTGCTTTTAATTATACTTAAATGTTACCGAACATCGTCTTCTTCACTGGTTTTAACCAGAATCAGAAATCGACTGGTTCGATGATTAAAACATGATCTTTAGTGACAGAGGGTTAATTACAAGTGAGATTAAATAAAAAGAATGAAGAAATTAAGCGTGAGGTATACCTACTAGCTTTCCTCTGTTTTCCGGCAGAACTCCGGCGACAGCAATAGGCTCCGGCGTCGGGTGTCTTGCAGCAGCGAGTCTCCGGAAAGTTTGAAAAAGGTATGGGTGACTTCGGTATAAGCTTAGGGGGTTCAATAAGGCTCGGAAATGAAGAACCCGGTTTTCCGGCGACGAACAGAAAAATTCCGGCGAGAGAGTTTTCGCCGAGAAAGGGTGTGGTTTTGAGCGAAAGTGTTTGCAGAGGTTCGAGGTGGTTTTTATAGGGCAAATCGTCAATGTATTTGGCCCGATTTCCAACTGGATTCGTCGGTTATGAAAACTCCGGCGGTTATAACTTTGGTCGCGGACCCAGACGTCAGTTATAACCGATGTCTTAGTAAATGTATACGTTATAACTGAAAGAAACGTTAGGTTTCGCGAGATTACCGGGATTTCCGACGACTGAACTTTTGGGCGCCGGTTTTGAATTCGGAAAGTCATGATATCAATTAAATGATCTTAATGGTTAACAAAAGACATCAGTGGTGCAGTGGTTTGTGTGTTGTGTGTTAAGTTGTTGCTGGATCGGTACTGACCCGGGTTCGAAACCCGGCAGGAACAAAGTATTTTTATTTTGCGATTTTTAACAGTTTTTCAAAAACTAATTATATATTCCCGTATAATAATTGATTATGTATCGTTTAAAATTATTTTGCGCATTTAATTCGCAACGAGAATTTTAACTGACTGTTCGGTTGATAAACGGAGCGGGTTTGGTAAATCCGTTTTTTACGGATGTTACACTGAAGGTTGTGATGACTTCGTGGTTTATTACGACGCGTCAGGGCAAGGACTAGGCTATGTTCTAATGCAAAGAGGAAAGGTGATAGCTTATGCTTCTAGACAACTCAAAACTCATGAGAAGAACTACACCACCCACGACCTAGAACTTGGAGCCGTTGTGTTCGCTCTTAAGATATGGAGACATTATCTCTACGGTACTAAGTGTGAAATATACACTGACCACAAGAGTCTTCAAAATATCTTCAACCAAAAGGAGTTAAACATGAGGCAACGAAGATGGGTCGAACTCCTTAATGACTACGACTGTGAAATTCGATATCACCCTGGCAAGGCAAATGTTGTGGCCGATGCACTCAGTCGAAAGGGTTATGCGAACTCCATTCGTCTTCTATGTTCGCAAATCATAACCGACATCAAAGATCAAATTCGAGAAGCCCAACATGTTTCAATAACAGAAGACGACGTACGAAAGGAGCTGTCCTGTGGAGCTGAACTTAAAATTGAAACTAAAGCTGACGGTATTCTGTACTATCTAGATCGTATATGGATTCCTGACCACAACAACCTTCGTGAATTCCTTATGAATGAGGCACACAAAACACGATACTCTATACACCCAGGAGCCGACAAGATGTATCAAGACCTTCGATACACCTACTGGTGGCCTGGAATGAAAAAGGATATTGCTGTTTTTGTTTCCAAGTGCCTTACATGTTCCAAGGTAAAAGCTGAACATCAAAGACCCTCAGGACTTCTGGTCCAACCTGAAATACATGTATGGAAGTGGGAAAACATAACCATGGACTTCATTACCGGGTTACCTCGCATTTCTGGTGGGTATGACACTATATGGGTAATTATTGATCATCTTACAAAGTCAGCTCACTTTATTCCAATCCGCGAAGATTTCAAGAACGAGAAGCTAGCTCGTATCTACATCAGCGAAATCGTAAGCCGACATGGTGTACCGTTAAGCATTATTTCGGATCGTGATGGTCGTTTCACTTCACGAACATGGCAGGCCGTACAAACCGCTTTGGTACACGATTAGACCTCAGTACCGCTTATCATCCTCAAACTGATGGACAATCTGAACGCACCATTCAAACTCTTGAAGATATGCTTCGAGCATGTGTCATAGACTTCAAGGGAAATTGGGACGCTCATCTACCATTAGTTAAATTTTCGTACAACAACAGCTATCATTCAAGCATCGGCATGGCACCTTTTGAAGCTTTATATGGTCGTAAGTGCCGATCTCCAGTATGTTGGCACGAAATTGGGGAAGCTCAAATCACCGGTCCAGAATTGATTCAAGAAACCACAGACAAGATCCATCAAATTCGAAACAATCTCCTAGCGGCTCAAAGTCGTCAAAAGAGTTATGCAGATAAACGACGAAAGCCTTTGGAGTTTAACATTGGGGATCATGTACTTTTAAAAGTATCACCGTGGAAGGGAGTAGTTCGTTTTGGCCAAAAAGGCAAGCTAGCACCACGCTACGTAGGACCTTTCAAGATACTCGAAAGAGTAGGACCTGTAGCATACAAGCTTGATCTACCAGAAGAACTCAACAGAATTCACCCCACGTTCCATGTATCAAACTTGAAGAAGTGCCTCGCTGATGAGAACCTCCATATTCCTCTGGAAGATATTCAGATTGATGAATCTATGCATTTTATTGAAAGACCAATAGAGATCATGGACTTCGGAGAAAAACGTTTAAGACGGAGTCGCATTCCAATTGTTAGGGTACGCTGGGAGTCGAAACGGGGACCTGAGTTTACTTGGGAACGTGAAGACTCAATGCGCGAAAAATACCCGCATCTTTTTCCTACTACTACTACTTAAATTTCGGGACAAAATTCCTAAAAGTAGGGGATACTGTAACATTTGTCAAAAACGGGTTTTCCAAACCCGCTTCGTTGTAATCGAATATCAAGCTATAAATGTTTCGTTGCGTATTTATGTTGATTTTAATTTTGAACGATGCATAATTAATAAACAAACTAGAATATAAAAGCTATAATTGATAAAAAGTAAAAATAAAATAAATAAAATGAAAAACAGGCTGCCGGGACTCGAACCCGGGTCAGCCGGAAAGGCAACGACTTAACACGCACATTTATAACCACTCCGCCACTTGATGTTTTCTGTTAGTTCTAGGAATCAATTAAATCGAATCAACCGGTTTACGCCAACTGTAACCGTAATCGGTTTCCAAACGTCCAAAAACGTTTGAGTGTTCGCGGTTTTCTGACAATAACCGATACACCGACACCTTCAATCAATTTAGTCTTGAATGGACTTGAATTCATGTGGTGATTGGTTTTAATAACCGAAAATCTGCACTTCCTGAATTACTCCAACCATAGCCCCCTCTCGCGACTCAAACTCATCCGCAGAACCTTCAAATTCACTTCCGCTCTACTTTCAGTTCGTCGGAAAAGCTTTTTGAACTCGCCCGACTTTCGCCGGAAAACCGTGTCTTCCATCAAATCAGTAAGTCTCTAAATTCTTTTATCGTCTATCAGTTGTTAAGCTTTTGCTAACTCAAACCCTTCAATCAGAATCAGTTTCAGACGACGATATCGGATAATTAACTCTCACCGGAAAACTTCTGAAAGTTCCCAATTCTCGCTGTGAATCGGTATAGCCTTTTAAACCTTCTGGTAATTCTTGTTCAGTGCTTCAATTCCGCATCTAGCTAATCAAAATTGTTAATCTGTCCGCTCAGACAAAATCCGTAAAAACAGAGCCGACGACTTCGCCGGAATTCTAAGATAGATCGTTTTTCCGGTATGTTTACTTCCGAAATCTTCTCTGCCATTTCATTTTAGTCGTTTGAATGTTTGTCAATCGAATTAAACAAGAAACAGTAGAGTAATCGTAGTCTGTGATATTGTAACGAAGAAGATGAAGTTAGGTTGTTTATAAGTTTAATATAATTTGGATATTATCTCGGGTTAGACACACAGTCCAGCGGTGGACTGTGTGCGCACATATATCACACGCCGCGAGTTCGATCCTTGACACACACGTATGCTCTGTAATAAAGATGTTTTATTTTTCTAACTGAACCGGATTAACTCACGGAAGATGTTAAGTATAATAAAAATCGGTATATTAACCAGGTTAGACACACAGTCCAGCGATGGACTGTGTGCAATACTAACCCACAGGTCCCGGGTTCGAGACCTGTTGCACACTCCGGTTCAACGATTAAAACCCTTTTTGAAAATAAAAGAATTTTGAATAAACTAAAACAGTATATAAATATAATTAAAAACAGAATTATTTCGGGTTAGACACGTAGCTCAGTTGGTAGAGCTGCGTGCACGCGTACGGGAGGTCTCGGGATCGAGCCTCACCCGGCGCACACTTACACTTTAGCGAACCGTCAAACAGTCAACAATCCCGGTCAACGGTCAATGGTCAACGCAAAAAGTCAACATTTTTTTATATTTTTATTTATTTATTTATTTAATTTAAAAATCAATTAAAAATACTTAAAAATAATGTTCTTAAAGATAGAAAATAGCCTTAAACTCACAAAAATATATATAAAAATCTTATTAAAATTATTAATAAAATCCATTCATTTACCATACTTCCCGTTATTATTTAGGTTAGTTAAGTCTCGTCGATCAATCCTCCAAACTCGTGCGCATTTCATCGTCTTCAACCGAACGCACCCAATGTGAGTGAATCTCTACAAATTCCCCGTTTTAATCACGTTTTTGGGGTGTATCATGTGTCTTACCATTTATTATATTTAAATCATTGTGCATACATCATATCCATGAACAAATGTGTATTCAACTTGTATCAACTGTTTGTGTGATTATTGTTTAGATTTAATTTATCATTTTCAGTACATACATTATCATAGGCCGCCGCTCCCCATTACATTATGAGCGTTGAGCTGTTCCCCATTACATTATGAGCGTGAACCGGGCGTTGCCAACATACGATCGGCTCCGTTTGATTGAGCCATGATCGCACAAACATTCATCATAGGCCGTCCGTTCCCCATTACATTATGAGCGTGAACGTGACGTTGCCAACATATACAGTTTCATTCATGTTATATATTCATGCAAGTTGATATGTTATTGTATGTTATTGTTTGTGGTTGTTATTGTTATTGTTTGATTATTTACATTTGCTCACATATGACTATTGCACAATTTTTCCATGATAAAGATAACAAGAAATCAATAATAAATGTTTATCTAACAAGGTTCACTCGCCAACTTATGTTGACCCAAAAACCCCCATTTTTACACATGATACAGGTGATCCAGCTGCAGCAAGAAATACATTGGATTGGCTTAGAAGAATAAACTGGTTTAGAGCTTGGATTGTTTAGTTGATTATTTTTCTTTGTATTTGTATGAACATGTTTGGATTATTGAGGATGTAATTTTGACTTAAATAAATATGAAACATATTAGTAAATATCATGAGCTTTGGTGATAACCCAATTATGCCCCGACTCTTATTCCGCTGCGGGTTGGGGTGTGACATTAAATAGGACCCGTTAGCATTCTAATTGGTTATTTATACCGTCATTCAATACTAGAGCCTTCCATTAGATTGCTACCTATATTTATCTATTTGATTAAACGCCTGAGTTAATAAAACTTTGAAGTGCTAGCTCAGGTAAATACTTTTAACCTATTTTCCCTATACGGGCTTGGGATACGGTATATTATTACCGCTTGGTCGGGTATGGGATCACTTAACTGGATTGTGGTTATAAAATCTTCATAACCCGTTTTAATATGTATTGTTTGACTCGGCTCATTTAAGTTACTAATGGCCACGACCTAAGCACGGGGTGTAGGCATACACCTGACAGATGCTAATGCTAAATTATTTTTACATACTCCTTGTGAGTTTTTTTGTGGCATGTCGGTTAATCATGTTATTCGGTTTTTGCACCGGACCCCATATGTATTGACAGACCTGTAAAACTATATACAAAATCATTTTGAATTGTCCTAAGTTATTTATAAAATGCGCCTTGTGCACCTAAATCAATTTTGAAAAGATTTTCAAAATGTGTCGGTTATTTGTATTTACCAGTATAAACTGACGTATTTTCAAAAGACTAAGCTACAGGTACAACACGTAAATAGGCTGGGAGCTGCTCGGTATCGACATAGGGGATCTTGCAAGTCCTTAGTTGTGCTTAAAGTCTGTTGATCATCTTTTGTATTTTTTTACGATCCGCCTGTGGATCTTTATTACAAACCTTCTGTTTATTTATTTTGAACTTTGAATGTTATCGGTTTGTAATAGTAATTTAACTACAAGACTTCCGCTGTGTTATTCTGTGTATATTGACTATGATGATATCAATCTTACGTCACGATACTCACCACCGGGACTTACATGGAAATCGGAGTGTGACACGATGCCCCTTCCACTACCACCTCGCTCGTGATTACTGTTACGCACTCATTGTGAGTATACTTGACCCCTTTTTGATTAAACACACTTGTGGGTGTTACATACGTTCTCTATCAAACGGTCACTACACACAACACTAAAACGCTTTCATACGCAAATCATTCTCGCATGACTATACGTGAAATGCTGAACTGCTGTATTTTAATTGTATGCATTGACCCGCCACCCGTTAGTTCGGGGGGTTGTTAAGGCTCGCTCTCGCTTTACTTTACTTATCTCACTTGCGGTTGTGTTGGTTAGTCTATTTCAGTATAGGTGACACATATGTTCACATGACTACGTTAGTGAATGTCGGTTTCGTCAAATGTTTTATTACTATTACTATGTTAAACCTTTGTACTCACCTTTACATTGTTGTACTGACCTTTATTTTAACGTATGTGACATGTTGAAGGATTTATGCTGCAAATGGAGAGGATCTCTAGAAACTCACTAAAAATCTAGTTGTTGGATTTTGTATTGTTTAAGAAACTTGTAATTCGTATGACTGTTGTTGAAATATTTGTTTGATTGTATGGGAAATTGAACTTTATAAATATTGTCACTAAAATAATCGTTATGGATTCTCTTCAGCAATTTGATTCGCTAGTGCCATATCCCGATGGTTCCGCCATCGGTTGGGGTGTGACATAATGGTACGAGGTCCATCTCGAATACACCTCCACACCCCAGGTTCCCTAGCCTTACAGTATTGCTCAAAATTCAAAGTCCACTCGAAGTAATCATCTTCGAACAAAAGTCTTGGAATTTTGGTAGATGTGCCAATAATCTGATCTAGTTCTTGATGCAACGCCAGAGTTTGAGTCTGAATGGCAGCCAGAGTAGCATTTGTAAGGTACGCAACAGTCATGACAACGTTAGTGTTCATATTTTTTAAATTACCGAATAGGTATTAAGTAAATTTTAATAATAAAAGTGAATAGTCCAAAACAATCCATTCGAAACAGTCCAATCCGAAATGATTCACTCGAAACAGTAGCTAATCCAAAATGCGAGTCGCAACAGATCAATTCGGAACAATAGTTTATCCTAAATGATCCGAGACAGGAGAAGTTATCTGAAATCCTTTGCAGTTGATCCGAAATGCAAGCAATCTTCAACAGTGATTATCCGAAGTTTATCTGAAACCGGACTGATGATCTGAAACTCAACAAGATTATCCGAAATCTATTCAAAACTTAAGCAGTTTATCCGAAATCTTACTCGAAACTCAAGCAAATTGACTGAAATTTACTCGAAACAGAAACGTATGATCTGAAATGCACTCAAAACACAAGTAGATGATCCGAAATGAAAGCAGAACCTTTAATCAGTATCGAAACAACAGCAGACCAGCAACATAAATGATCCGAATCAGTGTGATATCAGATCTGAGCCTGGAAAACAGGTTCAACAGGCTCTGATACCAATTGTAAGCCCAAAAAAAACCAGATCTCACGATATCACACGAAGCTTGATTGTTAGCGGAATCACACAATCAAGCTTGATTCAAAGCAAAAGAAATAAGATGAAATAGAGAGGTTCAGTTGATTAACTTGCATACAAAAGCTTTGTCTAATAACCAAAGAACCTCTAAACCCTAATACATCATTTATTATTTATAGTAAAAGTTTAGTCCACCATTACCCTAAACCCTAGGCCCATAAGCCTTCCCAAGCCCACTCCAATACAAGCTAAATACCAAAATAAACAAGCTAGCCCAAATAGATAAAGTAACTAATGCATAAACCTTTAAGGGTCTAACAGTAGGTTATGTAGATGAACGAATGAGGTATAATTCACAGTTTGTACGATGTATGAGTGTGTAGCTATGATCATTGCATGTTGACAGTAAATGAAGTCATGTTTACAAGTAGGAAGTACACAGGTCTGATTTCATGGTGTCATATGATTATATGCATGTAATATATACATATATGTGTGGGGCGAACCACACGTATATATATATATATATATATATATATATATATATATATATAAAATTTCTTGTGTACGATATGTGCATCCTATATATATATATAATTTCTTGTGTACGATATCTACATATGGATGGATGTACAAAACTGGCGTTTTCATGCGAAATAAATATAGGAATATGTACATGGAATCTTCTGCATGCATGTATATGATCTTATATGGGAATAGTTGTGTATGTAGGATTATTAAAATAACATGTCTAAACACAAGTGAGTATCTATAATTTAGTCTATGAATGTATACGGGAGTGTGTGATGTATATGATTATGCTGGTGAGTAAAGAAGGGATGCTAGTGTTAGAGATTAGGTGACTTAGCTTATTTGGTATATCTAGGTGTCCCAAATCTAAAACCTAGACGACAACATGAAACCGTACAACGACTTCCTGTTAAGATAACTAATAATGAAATGATACATATATCACGGCGTGCCTGACCTAGAAACTCCTATACTCGATTATTTATTGTTGCGCATTCTAAGGTGAGTTCATGACTCGTATACTCTTTTAAATTATTCTAACACAGGGGGAGAAAGAATGCGTCAGATTGTGGTAAAGTAATATATTAATATTTAGGGTTTTGTTATATCAGTTATGGTCACTACGATGTCCCGTATCACAAGTCAAGTCCTTACATCTCGTACCGTTAGTATTGGATAGCGAGAGAATTTGTACTAGTACTATTGGGTATTACAAGCCCCACCCGGGTTAGTCATGCTAACCCGACCGGTCAAGGTCGAATGGGTGTAAAATTGGCCTAACATCCCACCATTGTTAGTGATAGACATGGTAACAAGGCAAACAACGCATAATACAGTCAGCTTCAGTTGCGAGTAGTGACATAACACTTTGGTTAGCTACCTACAGATATAACATTGCTGCTAATAACTGAAAACACTGAAACTATTTACTATATGATAAAACCTGTGAACTCACCTTCAATTGTGTTGACACTTTTTCTAGCATGTCTTTCTAAGGTCGCTAAGGTATCACATACTGTTAGGATTCACCGCATGTAGTGTCAAAACTATTTTATTATTTTGCATGGGTTAACCTTTTGAACTATTGTTGATTTATTTTGGGGCGTGTGTTTTACCCTCTGGATTACTTTACATTTTACTTTACTCTTCTGCATCGTATTTAAAGTTTTAAAAACGTTTCTTTATTTATATAGAGGTCGTTCAATATGACTGGTATCTTAGATCCGGGTTTGTCACGCGCCTCGCGGTAAAACCTCACTAATGGAAATTGAGGGTGTGACAAATTGTCACTTTCATCCAATAGTTTCTATTTGCATTTGGGCTCACGTGGTTTCAAATTCTGGCCATTTTCATCCAAGAAATTAATCTCATGCGTTGTATTCAGTTAAATGAGGGTTACTTCAGTCTTTTTACATATTTACACAAGTTTTTAAGCAGCGTGTACAAGTGTTTTTAAAAATAAAATAAAAATTAAATTAAATTCTAATAAATACTAAGAAATCGACCCTAAAATCACCCACCAATGAAACTAACACATTAACAAGACTCGAAGCTCAAAATCTATTCTTGAAAGTCACTTTTCTTACCATTGATCGCACAAGGGGGTTGGGTCGTTGGTTATGTGTGGGTTTGATGACAATACTAAGGGTGGGTTTGAGGAAGGGGGTAGAAGATCTAGGTTCCGATTTCTTATTGCCACACATGATTTGGGGAGGAGACGAGTGGTCGGTGACAACCGGTTAAATTATCAAAGCGTAGAGAGGGGGGGCAAAGGAAAGAGTAGGTTGGAGAGAGAGAAAGAAGTGGGTTGGGTGAGGTGGGAGTGGGAGTGGGGTGGTTGTTTTTTGTTATCATTATTACTAAAAGGGGGTTAAAATGAAAAAAAAGTTATCATTATTATTAAAAGGAGATTAAAAGTAAAACAAATAGGTAAATAGACTAAAATATCTCTCATTTAACTGAAAAAATGAATGCAGTTAACTAACTCAATGAAAATGTCAATAATTTTAAACAAGGACTCATAAACAAGAAAAAAACTACTAAATGAAAGTAACATTCTTTACTAAATCACATAGAGAAAATGAAGTTAATGTTGTTTATACTACACTAAAAAGAGTTTGCCTTACATAGCATTTTAAATCGAAAGAGTTGTCTATACTACACTTAAAATAGTTTGACTTACATAGCATTTTAAATCGAAAGAATATTGTTGACATTTTTAAATCGAAAGAATATTGTTGACATTATAAGCTAGCTATTAATTGGGTGTTTGATATGTGTTGAAGCTATTTAAATTAGTTATTATTTAAAGTTGCAATTAGTGATTATGATTTAGATTTCTAAATTGTTTAAAAGGGAACGTATCAGTTTAGACATGCGATGTTAATAAAAATGAGTTGTTAAAAGAATACAAAGTCATACATAAAAAGGTTCATAATTAATAGTACTTGTTTTTATTATTTAGAGCTACTTAATATAGAAAATAACAATTTGATTTTTTTCATAATTTATATACACAAAATACATGTGAATATTAATAGTACTTGTTTTTATTGGTTTAGGGGTGGTGAGCTAATCATTGGATGTGAAATGACATCTACTAATTTCTTTTTTATGTCTATTTTAATATATATATATATATATGGTTAGGGTAAAATGAAAACATATGCGAGTTGTGAAAACTTAAAGAACTCGGCCCTTACGAAAGGTTTTTTCAAAAAATATTTTTACCAAAAATCCTAAAAAAATCAACTTTTCAAAAAAAAAACTGATGTCATGCTTATGTCATCAAAAATCCAATTCTGTAAAAAGTGATGTCATGCTTATGTCATCACCTTTTTACAGCTACTGTAAGGGGCCGAAAAACACCACTTCGAAATTGTTTTTTAATTTTTTAAGGCAGTCATTTCTAACATTTAATCTAGGGGTGTGAAAAAAATGGGGCCAAAACTCATACGGGAAGGTCGAGTTCTTTAAGTTTTCACAACTCGGAAGGGTTTTCCCTTGTAGTGATATCCCAATTTTCTTCAGCTCGTAAAACAATCACAGCTTCACATGTCTCGGGATCCACCTGCCACCGTTGAAAACAAGTATGAAAATCTTGTTCAATGCGCAATAGTGGCATATTCTTCATCGCTTTTGGCCATTTCATCACCAATGTTATATCTTTCTCTTTCGTCACTTTGTTAATCTTTATTCCGCACTTCGGAATAAATGGCTTTCAGTAGTTGAAACCATGCATCGCTTCAAATTTAATCACCTTCCATAGTCTTTGATCTTGGAACTTCATTTGATAAGAAACATTTTTCGTTTGCACAAGCTCTTCTACATCCCAATATGGTAAGATTTTTAAATCTTTCGGATATCGGAAGTATTGAACACCAAACTCCCTCTTGATAGCATAAACATTAAGTTCTCCGAGCCATCCATGTCACACCCCCAAATTTCCACACGCGAGGTTTTACCGGGAGGCGTATGACGTACCGGGATCTAGCCACTAATCATGTCGAACTAACAATAGGTAATATAAAACAAAGTCAGCATACCAACATGAAAAGTGACTTTAAAATTAAACAATTTAAAATAATATCTGGTCAGCGGAAGCAAGTATACAAATCTCAAACAATTGTAATCGAAATATTTTAAAGCATAAAGTTTTATTGGTTGTAATCACGTAGTACGCCCCATGACACTTCATGCTCCCCAGACTGCAAGTTTCCATGCATGATTCATCTAACAACCTGCAAGCATGCATAAAAAGTGTATCAGCGATTAAGCCAGCGAGATCACAGTTTGTTTAACAAAAATAAGTTGGTGTTTAGTTTAAAGACATGTTACGACTAATAAACTCAATACCGATTGACTGTTCTATTTTTGGTGCCCTCATCAATGTCTATCATCATTGATCAACATGTTTAAGGTCATTACTTCACGCCCATCCTCCAAGGCACGATGTGAGGTTTGTCAAGCCTAATAGCGTTATCAACTAATACCCCGTTGCCCTCCAAGCAACTAGTTCGGCATGTAAGTAGGGACTTTCCATGATAGAGTATTATTAGCTAACATCGAAATTAAACTACAACGTAGGTAAAAGTATTCCCCCAAGGAATAGTAGTTTGTCCCCCACTGGGACGCATGCTTGTAAAAGAGCAGTGAACTCACCTTAGTTTGCTCGGTAAATGATAACGTCCTTATATACGTTAATAAAGTGTTAGGTCCGTTACACGCGACCTAATGCATGTTTAAATGTAAGTATGTATACCAATGTAGTGTTTGCAATACCCTAAGTCCAAACAAAAGTGTTTAATATGATCAAGTTTACAGGTTTAACACACAGTGATTTCTCATGTGACAACACTTGGTGATTTTAGAACACAGATTTCACATACACTCACACAAGCAATCATATCCTTAAATCCGGAGTGCACAATGCATATATTGCCACACAAATTCGGAAACTCATGCTACACATACTCAAATCCGGAAATCATACTATCCTGCTTAAATTCGGAAAACCCCTAGCATGCACATACCTTAAACCGGACTCCATATACCTTCGGTTGGATTCAGAATCTACATAAGTTGTCAAACTTGAGCCCCCTTTCAATTAAACCTGGATCCCATTACCCAATAATAAACTCGGACACCCATAATCATTACTAAAGTCGGACTTGTTGGAGCTCGTTATATCCGGACATACACACCCACTTAAGTCCGGACCACTTACATCAACGTAACCTGGAATTCACTAACACCTACTAAACTCGGAATCTTAATAATAACTATATTTGTATCCGAACTTGGCTACATGAAAACTCGGACAATTGTATTTTCATTCAAAAACTCAGAATACATGTTGGTTATACTCGGACGACTTTGTTAAATTATTAAACTTGGATACAAGGTTATATAATAAACCAGGACTCTTGTTTAGATAGTAACTCGGACTCTTGTGACTTCACAAGGTCGCAACAACCCTAATCGCATGGTAACAGTTTGCAGTTTCTACGATCAGACCTTAATTAACAATGATCACCATATTATGAATCCAAAACAAACAATTATCAGTTCTATCACATGAATAGCATCAACAACAACGGATGAACATTTACTCAACCAATTACGACCACACATTCAATCTTTCAAGCATGATCACTAAACACAGAATTATGGTTTGGATTTCTAGGGTTTGCATGAAATCACATGAATAAGAATATCAATCAACATATAATTATAATCATTACCTTAGATTCGATGCAGGTATTATTCTTGAAGAGTTTAGAGATCAAGGATTGATGATTTGAGGTTTGTGTTGAATAGCCAAAATGATTGGAGAAAGATTGGAATTGTCGTACTGTGATTTGTGGGAGATGATTAGGGTTATAGGAGTTTTTATTAAAGTTTCACAAATGCTCTAAACACCCCCTAAGTACATAACTTTCACACATGAAACACATAACATCTTACAGTTCACAATAAGGCACATAATAACATGTAATTTACATTTAGAAGCATGTAGTTCACGTATTTGGCATGCAGCACACAAGTTTTGAATAAACCGTCCGTTTATAATTATTATCCATGTTAGTGACCAACGTTCCAGAATTAACATGTGTTGTGTTCTGGTAATTCCCCGAATTACCATCGTAGACTCATTTAACTAACCCCGGTTAGATGAAGTGCCGTGAATGTATGTCTAAATTAACCATGGTCAGGTTAAAGTATTAACCTGAAATTGCGGGTTGTCACATCATCCCCAACTTGAAAAAAATATAGTCCCGAAATTTTGTAGACAGTCATAGAAAAGTGAAAGGATAAGTTAAGACGACTATGGGTTTTCATCGGGTACCACATCATCCCCAACTTGAAAGGAAAGTTCGTCCTGAAATTTGCTAAGTAGTTACGGAAGAGCGAAAAGAATGCGTTAAATTGAAACTACCAAAAGTAACAGGAAGGAGGTCAATGTCAAACACTTAACCAAAAGATCGAGTTTGCATCCAGCATAAAATATAGGATGTTTCACTCAGTTAGCCGTCAGCTAATTCCTCAATATTTGGTCTCAAGAGTGGTTTGGAGTCAATTCAAACAGTCTACCGAGCTTCAAGGACACGATGCTCCAAACGACACTAGAATCCAATAAAACAAGAGCGAAAAGATTGTTTACCCAAAACGTACTGATCACAAGGTGCTATCATTCCTTGCGTCGCTCGCATCAATCATAAATGCTCTGCCGCGAGCACCATCTCCGCCATTGTTGTTATCGTTTTTATTGTTATTCCCAGTGTCGTTGTTGTCGTTTCCCACATTGTTGGCATTCTAGTTTAGCTGCGGGCAATCCTCTTGAAGTGATCCTCACTTCCACACTGAAAACAACTCTTCCGATCACCTTGTTGTAGCTGTGGTTGTTGCCTCTCTTGTTGTTGTTGCTTTGGAAACGGCGCTCTACAATCCCTAGCCATGTGACCTACCTCGTCGCATCTTTGACATTATCTGGTGCACTGGTGGTGATAGTTACACTTATTGCACTTTGGCTGTCTGCCAGCATACGAACCCTCATACTTGTTGGAACCCTGATTCTGGTTATCATTCAAGTTGCGATTGTTGTTGTTGTCAGCCCTTTTCTGTTGCTGGCTAGAGCTGGAGGCTTTCTCTGGATCATTCCACTTATGTTTGTTGTCGTTTGAGGTGTCAGCAACAATAGTGTTTCGCTTAGGCAACTTTCCCTACTCGACTGCTTGATCTGTGAGACGATGAGCTAGGCGAATGACTTGTTGAATCGTGGGTAGGTTAGCTGAAGTTACCAAACTCTGGATTTTCGGAACTAGACTCTTGAAGGAGAGCACGATACGCTTGTAAGCAGGCTCGGACATGTTCGGGCAAAGACCAGCTAAATCGTTGGATCTCTTCGTGTAAGCTTCGATCTCTGACCCTGTCATTTTAGGTTGTAGTACTCCACTTCCAATTTCTGAATGTCGTCCCTGTGATAGTACTCTTCCTGTATCAGATTCTTGAAATCATTCCATGGGGTAGCCTTAGCAGCTGCTATCCCGAGCATCTGTATCTGTGCATTCCACCACGAGAGCGCGTTGCCTTCCAGTGTCCCGGTCGCGTACTTGACACGGTTGTTGGCGGGACACAGGCACATCTTGAAAACATATTCGATCTTCTCAATCCAGTGGAGAAGACCTGTTGCTCCTTCCGTCCCGTTAAGGGAGTGATGCTTGCAATCCATGAAAGCCTTAAAGGTACAAGCACAAGGTTGAGGAGGTTGTTGTGCTGCCAGAGCTTCGGTAACCCGTGCATTGATTAGAGCTTGAATCTGGGCCTGAATCACATTACCATCACCACGTCCACGATGTCCACTCATGATTCTACATCCACAAGATACCAACATGAGAGAAATATGTAGCGCATATTATTTCCATGTTCAGTACAAGTAAACAAGAAGAGTAGAAAGAGTAAAGATAAGATCGAGTAGGAGTCCATCATCACTTTGGCTTCTATGAATAACTGAGTTCCCAATTATGTCGGATAATGGGTCAGAGTCCCTTTACACACGTTGGATGTCACTAGGACTCTCATGCACCCCCAATTATTATTACGTGTGCGCCTGTAATGATAATTTGATTTCCATGTTCACCCTAATTCCCCCTAACTTATGTCAAAAGATTCTCGTATTCAAATGTCGAAAGTGGGTGTTGTCAAACGACAAAGATCACAAAAGGTCTAAAGGTAATGTTATACTAATGATCCACCATAACATAGATAAGTAACACATGAAATCGTACTATAATGTTGTGCGTGTGACTATATGCAATGCATATGTATATGTTACATGTATAATGTTTACGATAATAAAAGACGAACCTTGCAATCTAGAGCGTAGTGTCATGGTCGCTTTCATGGTTTTAAGAAAATTTTTTAAAACCTAGTTCACTATAACCATTGGCTCTGATACCAAACCGTCACACCCCCAAATTTACACACGCGGAGTTTTACTGCAAGGCGTATGATGTACCAGGATCTAGCCACTAATCATGTCGAACTAACAATAGGTAATATAAAACAAAGTCATCATACCAACATGAAAAGTGACTTTAGAATTGAACAATTAAAAATAGTATCTGGTCAGCAGAAGCAAGTATAAAAATCTCAAACAATGGTAATCGAAAAATTTTACAGCATAAAGTTTTAGTGGTTGTAATCACGTAACACGCCCCATGACACTTCAAGCTCCCCAGACTGCAAGTTTCCATGCATGATTCATCTAACAACTTGCAAGCATGCAGAAAAAGTGTATGAGCGATTAAGTTGGCGAGTTCACAGTTTGTTTAAAGAAAACAAGTTGATGTTTAGTTTAAAGACATGTTACGACTAATAAACTCAGTACCGATTGACTGTTCTGTTTTTGGTGCCCTCATCAAGTCTATCATCATTGATCAACGTGTTTAAGGTCATTAGTTCACGCCCGTCCTCCAAGGCAAGGTGTGAGGTTTGTCAAGCCTAATAGCGCTATCAACTAATGCCCCGTTGCCCTCCAGGCAACTAGTTCGATATGTAAGTAGGGACTTTCCATGATAGAGTATTATTAGCTAACATCGAAATTAAACTACAACGTAGGTAAAAGTATTCCCCCAAGGAATAGTAGTTTGTCCCCCACTGGGACGCATGCTTGTAAAAGAGCAGTGAACTCACCTTAGTTTGCTCGGTAAATGATAACGTCCTTATACACGTTAATAAAGTGTTAGGTCCGTTACACGCGACCTAATGCATGTTTAAATGTAAGTATGTATACCAATGTAGTGTTTGCAATACCCTAAGTCCAAACAACAGTGTTTAATATGATCAAGTTTACAGGTGTAACACACAGTGATTTCTCATATGACAACATTTGGTGATTTGAGAACACAGATTTCACATACACTCACACAAACAATCATTTCCTTAAATACGGAGTGCACAATGCATATATATTGCCACACAAATTCTGAAACCCATGCTACACATACTCAAATCCGGAAAATCATACTATCCTGCTTAAATTCGGAAAACCCCTAGTATGCACATACCTTAAACCGAACTCCATATACCTTCGGTTGGATTCAGAACCTATATAAGTCGTCAAATTAGGAGCCCCCTTTCAATTAAACCCGGATCCCATTACCCAATAATAAACTCAGACACCCATAATTACTAAAATCGGACTTATTGGAGCTCGTTATATCCGGACATACACACCCACTTAAGTCCGGACCACTTACATCAACGTAACCTGGAATTCACTAACACCTACTAAACTCGGAATCTTTATCATAACTATATATGTATCCGGACTTGGCTACGTGAAAACTCGGACAATTGTATTTTCATTCAAAAACTCAGAATACATGTTGGTTATACTCGGACGACTTTGTTAAATTATTAAACTTGGATACAAGGTTATATAATAAACCCGGACTCTTGTTTACATAGTAAACTCGGACTCTTGTAACTTCACAAGGTCGCAACAACCCTAATCGTACGGTAACAGTTTGCAGTTTCTACGATCAGACCCTAATTAACAATGATCACCATATTATGAATCCGAAACAAACAATTATCAGTTCTATCACATGAATAGCATCAACAACACCGAATGAACATTTACTCAACCAATTACGACCACATATTGAATCTTTCAAGCATGATCACTAAACAAAGAACTATTGTTCGGATTTCTAGGGTTTGCATGAAATCACATGAATAAGAATATCAGTCAACATATAATCATAATCATTACCTTAGATTCGATGCAGGTATTATTCTTGAAAAGTTTAGAGATCAAGGATTGATGATTTGAGGTTTGTGTTGAATAGCCAAAATGATTGGAGAAAGATTGGAATTGTCGTACTATGATTTGTGGGAGATGATTAGGGTTATAGGAGTTTTTATTAAAGTTTCACAAATGCTCTAAACACCCCCCTAAGTACATAATTTTCACACATGAAACACATAACATCTTATAGTTCACAGTAAGGCACATAATAACATGTAATATACATTTAGAAGTATGTAGTTCACGTATTTGTCATGCAGCACACAGGTTTTGTATAAACCGTCCGTTTATAATTATTATCCGTGTTAGTGACCAACGTTCCAGAATTAACATGTGTTGTGTTCCTGTAATTCCCCAAATTACCATCGTAGACTCATTTAACTAACCCCGGTTAAATGAAGTGCCGTGAATGTATGTCTAAATTAACCGTGTTCAGGTTAAAGTGTTAACCTGAAATTGCGGGTTGTCACAATCCCCAACTTAGAATATCCCCCAACGACTTATCTTTATCTCGTGTAAATATTGCCAACGGACGTTTAAACTTTCTTTCTTTCGGCATCTCGTTAAACCGTGATTTCTTTGCATTTGCAATATCTTCCTTTGTTAGTTTCTTTGGGATACTACCATCCTTCAGAACTTCATCAATCTTTTGTTTTAGCAAATCTTTATCAATCCGGCTCAATTCTTTATCAATCTAGCTCAAAATCTCTTCGATCGTAGGAAAACTATCCGTATCAGTTCCAGAATAAAACTATCCGGCTCATCGGCTTGTTGCAATCAGGAACAACTGTAAAAGGAGTAGTTGTGAAGATAGCTGATGCTTCTTCTGTTTCAGAAGGCCCTTGTTGCTCTCCCTGAAGTTGAACTTCTTCTGCTTTAACCTCGTCATTCATAATCGAATCATAATCAAAACTTCCATTAAGTTTTGCAGACACAACTGTAATTCCAGTATCACCCTGATCATTATCATCGTCATTATCATCTTTCTTTTCCGAATCATCTTTCTTATCATCATCGTTTTTCGATTCATCATCTTCATCTTCTTTATCTTCTTCCTCTGCTTCAGATGTTTTATTAACTCGTTCAGCTCTTTGTTTTCAAAGATCAGCAATCCGTTGTAAGATCGGATTATCATATATATCAACAATTTCACCCACTGCCACTATACCCATCTCAGTAACTTCTTCAACTATAGGTTCAGAAACTCCTTCAGCAATCCCTTTACCCTTTCCCAGAGCTTCTGATTCAGCAGCAGCTTGTCGTTCACGTTCAGCAACTTTTTGTTTTGCTTCTTGTACTTCCAATCGGTCGTACTCAGCAGCAAAATCTATTATGATGTTGTTTGCTAAGACTTTCTGAAGCATATCAAACCTCTTGTTGCTTTGGGATCTTTCATTTTCCAGATCATTTACAACCTTTCATTGTCTGTACACAAACTGTCAATCACAGCCTTCATATATTCGCGATCATTCTCCATGAATTTCATCCTCGCTTCTAATACTTCATTTTCAGCTTCGTTGGCTTTCAATTGTTCTTCCAAAGATTTGATTATGTTTTCCAACTCAACAAGCTTGGATTCATTGAACATATCATCAAATTCATCTGTGTTCATTCCTTCAGTAAAATTTGGTGGAGGTAAATGAATATTTCTGAAAGCATCACGAAATTCACATTCAGACATTTGGCTTTGGGGTGTTGGTTGCTTTGGAGCTGATTTAGGTGTTAATTGTTTCGGTGTAGTTTGTGAGTGAGTAGGAATAGAAGTTTGTGAAGTAGTTGGTGGTGGTTGTACATGTATTGAAGAAGAAGGTGGTGTAATATGTAGAGGCGAAGCTGGTTTCTCTGATTCAACAACCTTCTTAGTTTTCTTCTTTTGTAAATACTTTCTTTTCGCTGAAGCTTCTGGAGATCCAGTAAACTTTTTATCTGAAGCAGCTTTACTCTTTGCTCTTCTTTGCTTTTTAATTGGTCGTTCCTCCTCAGATTCTTGTTCAGATGGAACATATACATCATCACCTTTCTTCTTCAGCTTCTCCTGCTCTATCTCCTCTCTAATATGCCTTTCTCTAACATCTATAGAATCAACAGAATCTTCTTTATCATATGTCGCTAATATAACTCCATGATCTTCAGATTCAACATGCACAAACTCAAGATTCTCTGCTTCAACTTCCACATTCTCAATATTAACGTTAACTTCAGGTGTTTCTTCAATATTCTCCTCAAGCTCATTCTCAGGCTCATCAACTAGAATAGTTCTTGCAGCCTTTTTCGATACATACTTACGTTTCTTTTTAATATCTGACTTGACATACCAGTTGCTTCTTTTCTCAACAAAACCTTTTGTTCTTCCTCTCTTTCATCACCACTTGTCGCTTTTCGCCATTTACCTATATCTGGTGCAACATAATCCTTGTTTGCAATTGCTCCAAACATGGCTTTTGTTAGTGGAACTCAGATATTGATTTAGGTTCAAAGCGTATCCTTGTCCATGTGATGTAAATACAAAATATCATTATCTTTTTTCTTCAAATTCTTGAATTTGTCGTCTAGCATCATCTGTACAAATCTTGGATACTGTAGAAACTTATCAACCCCGGTAATCTTTGTCATATAATCAAAAATGATATGAGAAAAGTTGAACGGCAAGTTTAGAACTAACGACGTGGCCATACACATCTGGTAATCTAGCATATCATCAAACCCTCCTTTTCTGTGGCTCAAAGCATGAACTAACGAATGAATAAAGAACTTGTAAGGCTTTCCCAAGTTACCCTTTTTCCATGTAGTTGCATTGACGTATCCACGATAGCCCATCCTATAAAAACAACCTTTCACCATTCTCTTAGAAAAAAACCAGTAGGATCAGAAGCTTTATCCTTGAAATCCAACACTCTACGTACATCTTCCTCAGTAATCTTTACTTCGATATCTTTATCGTCGATCTTCACTGCTGAGTATAATGTCTTTTCAGCTTCCACATACTTTGTTGCATTCCATTCATACTCAATATGCGATCGATAAGCAGTGTGATGATGTGTAATCGCCTTTGAAGTTCGACACCGCTTCATAAAATCCAGAATATCAGAAAATGGTTCCAATCTTGGATACTTCTCTTTGTCTAACACACAACAAGTGTTGTGGAACTTCGAATAGTTTGACTTCTTTTCCTGCACGTGAAAAATATTCAAACACTTAGAAAATTGGAACTTCGAATAGTTCGTATGAATTGGTTCTCAATTCGTACGAATTGATATCACAAACACACAAACTAAACAACTACTCAACCATCAGTTCGTACGAATTATATTACAAGTTTAATGTTTTACATTAACTAGCAGTTCATACGAATTAATCTTGCAAAAAATTGTTTTAAACATATTTTTCAGTTCGTACGAAGTAAGAAATGACCAACATCAATACATCATTTCGTACGAACTGATCATCTTCTCTAATTCATCTTAGATATCAAAACATGATGATTTTAACAATTGAGCATCCTAACACACCCTATCATCACCGATTAAAGTATATATATATATATATATGTTCAATTTTAACATTTGACCAGTTAAACATCCTAGATCTAAGGTTTTAGGTCCAACAGTTCAAGTTAGTTCAAATTAATACCTTGCCCATTGTTTAAGGTGTGCCAATCAACCTTAACAATGAAAATCCGATAGAATAACAACGTCTAGAATGCTTTTTCACTCAATTCGCACAAAATCACTCAGAGAACAAACAATATTGATAATGTTTTAGTTCGTACGAATTGAAACTCTGAACTCTTGTTAGATCAGTTCGTACGAATTGAATCTTTACAATTCTTGTTTTGTTAATTCGTACAAATTAAGGTTTTGAATTTTTTAAAATTTTCAAACTTTATCTCGTTAACAGTTTTAACAACCCACTCAGATAACCAAGTCCAAGTTAATGACCCCGGTTTACTGATTTGTCTACCAAGTCCAAGTTAATGACCTTGGTTGAACACCATATGAACAAACTGTTGTGTTCAACAAAGTAAAGTTTCAAATTAATAAACTTTTTGATTTTTTAAGAACATTTTAACATTTCTGATTAGCTCCAAACCCGTTGATTTCTGGTTCCACCTTGTTCAGCATCTTTTAGATTCGAAGATCTGTTCCTCATCATTGGTTGTCGAAACACAAATAGAAACAAAATCTTTTTGAATTTCTTAAACTTTATGCTAAAATACATCGAAAATCTTTTTGGATTGTATCAAAAATAACTATGAATTATGTACAAACATATTTACAGACATATTTTTGTGAGTTCGTGTTCGAGGATCATATCAGTTGTCTGAGACATATCACCAGTACCGTTGACCTTTTTAAGACTTTAAACAAATTTACCTAGATTGTCGGTATACTGATCCACTTTAAACTTTAACACGTTTTTTAATTGTTCCAAGATACGTTAGGTAGTTTTAATGAGCTTTAATCAACTGTGTTTCCCATCTCAAAATATACCCCCGTATCAAGATTTCCTAGATTTCATCTTACATGTGAGTATAGCTTAACTGATATCTGTATCTGGGTTGTACGAGACCTTGAGAGCTCAGGTTAGTACCATCGTACCGACAAAGAGTTGAAGGCTCGACTTAAGGTAGTGTTCTAATATGGAATCTTTTGTACTTCAATTGTTGATCTTACGATACTTTTCAATATGCTGCAGATTTACGTTTTTTATGCAAAAGTATTATATAAGTTCTAGGCCATTGCTTCTGCAAAATCAGAAGAACTTTTATAATACCCCAGATATCAATTATCTATAATGACCTAGTATCTCAGAATCAGGCAATCTCTCAGACGAAATTTCGGAGTACCAAGTCCATCTATCCAAGAGATGTTAAGCCACAAGTTAACAAGTTGTAAATTTAGTTTATATCCCGGAAACAATCTACTAACCGTGTAAAGCCTACTGACATATCCACAGTAACACTTGTTTAAAACTTTTTTAAACGTTCCAAATCCTTAGCATACCGTGATAGTCAACTGATGTACTTTCATTTCCTCGTTAACACAAACTTTTTTTGTCTTTTTCAATCTTTTTGTACATTTTTGAATTTTTTTTGTTTTTGTATTTTCTACAACATATCTCCCCCTAAAATCAAAAACATATTTTTGTATTTTAGAAATTTTTTAAAGAAAGAAATTTTAACTATTTACAAAAAGTGACTAACCAATGAGAATCACGCGAACTCATCATCTGATCCATATTCAACCTCATTTTCCCCGAATGACATAAGATTATTCATACCATTTAACCTCATTAGATATTTAAATCTTGTTAGAGAAAAAGGTTTGGTGTAGAAATCAGCCTTTTGTTCATCGGTGTGAATTTTTTCAAATCGAATCAATCTTTTTTCGTTGCAATCACGAATAAAGTGATATCGAATTTCAATGTGTTTTGTTTTTCAGTGTTGAACTGGATTTTTCGTAATGTCAATAGCTGCCTTATTATCTACATATAAAGGAGTGTCAAGAAATTGCAATCCAAAGTCTCTCATCTGTTGTTGAATCCACAGTAACTGTGAACAACAACTGGAAGCTAAAATATACTCAGCTTCACAAGTCGAGAGAGCGACCGTGGTTTGTTTCTTGCACTGCCACGTTACTAAGCGTGTTCCGAAGAACTAGCAACCGGCCGTCGTAGATTTTGCATTCAGTTTGTCGTAGCCGAAATCAGAATCAGCATATCCCGTGAGATCGAAGTTGTCATTCATTGGATACCACAAGCCGGTGCTTGGGCAACCCTTCAAGTATCTGAATATTTTTTTCACGATCATCAAATGCGATACACGAGGACTGGACTGATAACGAGCGCATAGGCAGGTAGGATACATGATGTCTGGACGCGAAGCAGTCAAATACATCAAAGATCCTATCATTGACCGACACGGTGTTTCATCAACTTTAGTTCTATGTTCGTCTGGGCAGATTCCATGATTGAGTGCCAATGTTGTTGAAAGCGGTTTAGAACTGTCCATCTCAAACTTTTGCAAAATATCATGAACATATTTAGTTTGATGAATAAAAATACCATCGGGCAGCTGATCAACCTGTAATCCCAAAAAGAATTTCATCTCTCCCATCGAACTTATCTCGAACTTATTCTTTAGGATTTCTTCAAATTCTTTGCACAAGTCATCGTTCGTTGAACCAAAGATGATGTCATCCACGTAGATTTGTACTATCAATAGATGACCTTCAACTTCTCTCATGAAGAGCGTGCTATCCACCGTTGCTCTTGTAAAACCGTTGTCTAATAGGTGCTGAGATAACGTCTCGTACCAGGCTCTTGGGGCCTGATGCAAGCCATATAGAGCTTTGTTGAGGAGATAAACCTTATCCTTGTTCAGCGGATCGATAAACCCCGGTGGTTGTCCAACGTACACTAGCTCTTTTACCTTTCTGTAGAGAAAAGCGGATTTTACATCTAGCTGATATACCTTGAAGCCATTCCATGACGCGAACGCTAGGAATATGCGGATGGCTTCCAGTCTTGCAACCGGAGCGTAAACTTCCGTGTAATCAATTCCTTCTTTTTGGTGGAAACCTTTAACAACGAGCCAAGCTTTGTTGCGCACGATAACTCCTCTATCGTCCCGTTTGCATTTGAAAACCCATTTAGTATCAATGGCTTTTTGGTCTGCTGGAAGATCTACCAATTTCCAAACTCCTAACTTCTCAAATTGTTGTAACTCTTCCTGCAGAGTGTTAACCCAACTTTCATCTGTAATTGCGTCTTTCACAGCTTTTGGCTCCATTTGAGAGATAAAACACCAGTAAGAACAATATTCTTGAACAGGAGCTACTTTAGTGTGGAGACAACAAAGAGCATTATTGATTTGATTCCGTGTTTTAACTCCAGCATGCAATTCGCCAATAATGTTGTCAGATGGATGATACGACAAGTTTCTTGGTACCACTTCACTAGGAACATTCACTGAGCTTTCCAGATAGTAATGTTCTGTTCAGCAAGACTTTGGTCAGCAGCATCTGTGCTTGTTGATGCTTCATTTTGATTTCCAGGAGTAGCAGATTGATTCAAAAGACTTGTGATCTGCTCAGATTCTTCATCAAAGCTCGTGTCACCTTCATCATAAGATGGTTCAGGTTCTAAAACATGATCATTCTGTTGTTCTGCTACTGGTTGTTCATTTATCATTTGCTCAGTATTTGTTTTAGTAACAGTCTCTTAAACATTGGTACTCGTACTTGCCTTAGAATCATGTGTGCCAACAAAAGGTTCAGCCACCACTATTGCTCTTGACACCTGCTCTTGACTAGATGCTTGTTGTTGTTGATATAGATAGACAAGTTCCTCATCACTTACTTCATTTGGAAGTTCAAATGAATTATAAAGACTTTTGTAGTTAAACATCCAAGATTCACCAGGCTTCTGAGTTGGAATAGTGTATCTCTCACAATCAACATGTTGTGCAAGAATCACCCGGTTTAAACTTGGTACATATACTCGTCGAAGTGGACTTGCATAGCCCACAAAGAAACCTTCTAAAGATTTAGCACCGAATTTTCCATCAGGATCAATGACAGTGCATGGAGATCCGAAAGGTTCTAAGTACTCCAATTTGGCTTTCGACGATTTAACAATTCAAAGCAAGTTTCTTGAATTTCTTCACAGTTAGAACTCTGTTTAGAGTATAACATGCAGACGCAACAGCTTCACTCCAGAAACTCACAGGTAATTTTGAATCCACAAGCATTGTTCTGGCAGTCTTGATAAGTGTGCGATTCTTACGTTCAGCTACTCCATTTGTTGAGGAGTATAGGGGGCGCTGAATTCGTGAAGAATGCCTTTCTCGTTAGAAAACTCTAGCATGTGACTGTTCTTGAATTCCGTTCCATTGTCACTTTTGATTCTTCGAATGGGTAGATGATAAATATTTTCTAACTTCTTGAAGAGTATCATAAGATTTTCAAACGTCTTTGCTCTCTTGAAAGAAGACCCATGAGAATCTAGAATAATCATTAGTCACCACAAGACAGTATAGATCTCCGGAAATACTTTTCACATTCACTGGTCCAAAAAGATCCATATGCAGTCTTTCTAATGGTAATTTAATGGAATTCAACAATTTTTTCGGATGTGATTTTTTCTGATGTTTGCTCTTCTTGGAACTAACACAATGATCATTCATGTGAAAACTTTTCAGATTGACACCTTCCACTAAATTGTTATGAACAAGACGATTCATTTTCCTCAGCTGAATGTGCCCCATCTTTCTATGCCACAAATATGATTCTTTCTCCGTAGCCTTAGTCAAAGCACTATGCCGCTTTTGATGTGGTCGATGCAACGCTCATGTCTAATACATATAAATCATTTTCTCTTGGAGCGCGCATTAGAATCCACTCCTCTGTAATTTTGAATCATGGCCTCAAAATTAAGCATTCTTTGTTGTTGAAATGTGTTGTGAATTTCTTATCACATATCTGTGAGATACTCATCAAATTGTTCTCTAGCTTTGTGATATAATTCACTTTGTCAAAAGAGACCACTCCATTTGATAATCTTCCTTCTCCAACAATCCTTCCGCCTTGGTTACCGGCGAAGCCAACATAACCTCCTCGGATAGATTTGACATCATATAATAAAGCAAGCATTCCTGTCATGTGCTGGAAAGCTACACTATCCATGATCCATTTGGAAATGATCGACCTTGGAAGCCCATGCACAGATATTCAAAGATCTAGTTAGAGAGAGAAACCCAAGCCTTCTTGGTCTTGGGTGTAGGATAAACAACCTCATACTCACTTTCATATTCAAAATCCTCAATAAATATTTCATCAACTATTAATTTAAAAAAATTTCCAACTTCATTCCTTTAGAAAGTTTCGGAAAATCTTTCTTAATTTTCTCAGTTTGTGCATTCTTCAATGATGTGACAGTTTTAGTTTTGACTTCTGATGATTTGATTTTTGCCACCCAAGTTTGATAAGTGTTTGCCTTTTTCATGTAAAATTTTGAATCTTTTCGTTCATTAACATTTGAAGTTTCACCAACTTCTGTTTTTCAATCTTTGAAAGCCGGTGGTTCTGTGCCTCTTTTCAAAATTTGATACTTCACAAACTTGGTGGTTTTGTTCTTTTTATCATCGGAAGATCTTGAAACATGGTGAACAGATTTACGTTTCGGACAGTTGCGAGCAATGTGTCCTACTTCGTTGCATTTAAAGCACGTCCTACTATCAATGATAGTGGATTTGTTTGTCTGTTCTCTATGTTCCTTTTCAGCATAAAACTCTTTGTTTGATTGTCCTACCCAACCTTTCTTTCTCATTAACCGTGTTTGATCCAAAAACAAAGTTTACCTTCTTTTTAAAATTTGGTTTTTGATATCGATCATTTTTCTTTTTCTCATAACCCAAACCTTTACTCTTCTTTTTCGGATAATTCTTACGCTTTTGAGTTGTGCGTTTAGGTTTAGAATAATATGTGTTTCACTTTGACTTTCAATTTCTGACTCACTTAACTCTGTCATTTTAAACACATGATCAATTTTCTCAAAATTCACATTCTGAATCGGAAATTCTTGATCAAAATATAGTTTATCAGATCCTTTCATTGTATATGCAACCACCAATGATGAATCATCATCCGAACTACATCTTGATTTTTCAAGATATTTCTTGTGTAAACTTTCTTCATTTTCAGAACTTGAACTTGTTTTCAGATTAGACCCATTTGACTCAGCACTTTAAAACTTAGTGTTATCACTTTCACTATTCAAAACAATATCGACAACTGTTTTTACCACTTCCAACTCACAGTCATCATCAGATTTCGTGAAAGGCACATAATTTTTATAAATAACTTGGGATAATTTAAAATGATCTTGTATACAGTTTTACAAGTCTGTCAATACATAGGGGGTCAGGTGCAGAAACCGAATAACATAATTAACCGACACACCACTTTAACCCACAAAGGGGTATCCCCAATAAGGGTTTAAAAACATTTTATAATATCATTAGCATCTGTCGGGTGTATGCCTACACCTCGTGCTTAATTCGTGGCCATTAGTAACTTAAATGAGTCGTGGATATCCAGGACACGGTCGAATTAACCCCCAATGTTTAAGTTATCAGACAAAACAGATTAAAACGGGTTATGCAGATTTTCTAGTCACAATCCGACATATAATCCCATACCCGACCAAGCGGGAATAATTTACGGTATCCCAAGCACGTACAGAAAAAATAGGTTAAGAGTATTTACCTGGCTTAAGCAAGTCTTACAATGCAAGAAAATATAATAAGCACAGTCGTAATTAATTAACTAAGCTTGGTTTCAATCTACCGGAAGGCCCTGTCTGGAATGAATGGTATAATAACCCATTTAGAATGTTAACGAGTCCCATTCAAGTCATAGACTTGGACTGGTTAACTTAAATTAACAATATCGGTACGATACGCTAGATAAAGCGATGACCGGAATAGAATGTAGTTTAAACACAAGTACTAAGACTTGTATAAGATGGGTAAACAATTTACATTATGGAATTTGAAATAAAATGATAAGATTTGACCCGTTTTGGTAAACTTACGTAAACGAGTTACATAAGCTTAACCGTACGCATATAAGCGGTAATGGGTAATCGGATGAGTTATAAACAAGTTCTATATGCCATTATACTTTAAATAAGTTGTAACATCAGTAGGTTATCAACTTATATGACCATCAAGGTTTTAAAATCAAAATATACACCATAAGGGCATTTTAGTCATTAAGCGACATAGTTCAAGAACTTGCATTAAAAATCTGAGTTATGATCAAGTACCTTATGTGAAAACATTTTAATTATGTTATAATACCAGCAGGTAATAAGTTTTTATTGATAGTTATGGTTAAACACCATACTATGCGCCAAAAGGGCGTTTTGGTCATATTATAATATAATTTACGTTCTTTAATCAAAACTCAGGTTCTGAACAGAATTATAATACCAAAATATGTTAATCATATTAACATATCAGTAGGTAAGGCATTTGCAAGTTCATTGTCAATTAAAACTATGTTTTATGCAAAAAGGGCGTTTTGGTCAAAGTTAGGCATATTATAGAAACTTGCGTAAAAACTCAGAATCTAGTTATGATCAAGTATTATAACCACAGAGGATTATGTTACACATAAGTATGATCATAATGCAACTCAAATTAAGTAGCTGACTTAGCTAAATCGGGTCAGAATCGAAAGTCAAAGCATAAGTCAAACTACTTGACTTTCGGTTGCGAACCGACACTGAAACGGGAAATGACAGGCTGAACATGTTCATACATGTTCTAATATTAATTACTAACTTATTTAAGTGTAAAAACATCATTTATAACATACATATCATCAGTTTATAATATTTACGAAAAATGGACTTTTGACTTTTTAATGAACAATACTTTGACCCGTCATTTGACCAACTTAACGTGATTTCCAGGAGGTTCCCTTTTAAAGGATTATCACCTACCTTATTACGATCACGTAACCATATTCGATTCGAACAATGGCTGGACCATAATGGTCTTAACCGAAAGTCAAAGCATAGTGAATTTGCTCGATGTTCGGCTTATAAAAGCCTATAAAAATGAAAAGAGCTGGAAAAGAACACTTACAAGTGATCCTTAGGAATATTAGAACTCAGAGGGAGGTCCTTTTTGATCAGGAATAACTCCAAGAATGAGAGAGTGAGAAAGTATGAAAGGTGCAAGTAACCAAGGTGATCAAGTTTGCTATTTATACTTGGAGAGGATGCTTAGGATCATTACAAGTGTTAAGGGCTGATCTAAGACGTCTCCAGGTGGGTACCTTGGTGTCAAGAGCTGCAAGAAGGCTCAGAACTGAGAGATAGGTGGCACAAGGGTAGAATGCCTTGGCCTCCAAACAAAAGTGCCACTAGCAGTCCCTTACGGACCGTATGGCAAAGTGCTTACGGTTCGTAAGCCTCTTTTGGCGCCCCTGGTTTTGAAATGGTTACGGACCGTAAGGACTAAGCCTTGTGGTCCGTAACCTCTTGTAAGTCACAATCATTTTATTATGCTTACGGTCCGTAAGTACTTAGGCTTGCGGTTCGTAAGGGTCACTCAGAGGCCAAACTTTTGGCATGTTGACATAATTGGTCCTTCCACTTTCATGCTTTTAATAATTATCATAAATAGTCCCTCTTGGCCAACAGTAGGCACATATAAGAGTATGGACATGTGTCGGTATATTACCTGGCACAAATTTACGAGGTGTTACATCCTCACCCCCTTAAAAGAAATCTTGACCTCGAGATTTTTATTTAACTAGATGGGGGTACTTTTGTCACATAGTGGACTCGACCTCCCATGTATACTTGGGGCCTCGATAGGCATCCCATTTAAATTTCACAATTGGAATTCTTTTCTTTCGAAGCTTCTTAACCTGTCTATCCTCGATCGAAATTGGTTTCTCAATGAACTCAGGTTTTCGTCACTTTGCACATCATGATGTGACATTGCTAGCGACTCATCGGCTAGACATTTCTTCAAATTACAAATGTGGAACACATCCTGAATTCCACTAAGCTCCTCCTGGTAGCTTAAGCTTATATGCCACACATTCGACTCATTCGATTATCTCAAATGGTCTGATATATCTTGGGATCAACTTAGCCTTCTTTCCAAAGTGCATCACACCTTTCCAGGGTGATACCTTTAGCATGACCTTGTCCCCTATTTGGAATTTAAGAGGTTTACGCCTCTTGTCAGTATAACTTTTCTTCCTATCCCTGGCAGCTTTGAGATGATCACGGATTTGTACAATCTTTTCTGTGGTCTCTAGGACAATCTCAGGTCCTGATAGGTGGACTTCTCAAACTTCGGCCCAACAGACAGGCGTTCGACATTTTCTACCGTATAAGGCTTCAAATGGAGCAGTCTTGATGCTAGTATGATAACTGTTATTGTAGGAGAATTCTATTAGGGGTAGGTGGTCATCCCAGCTACCACCTAAATCAATCATGAATACCCTGAGCATGTCTTCTAAAGTCTAAATAGTACGCTCACTCTGTCCATCAGTCTGTGGATGGTAAGTCGTAATGAAATTTAATCGCGTGCACAATGATTGTTCGAAACTTTTCTAGAAATGAGAAGTGTATCTAGTATACCTATCAGATACAATAGATACTAGCACACCATGTAGGGACACAATCTCGTCCATATATAATTTAGCCAACTTTTCGGAGCTATACGTCTCCTTTATGGGGAAGAAATGTGCGGACTTCGTCAACCTATCAACGATTACTCAAATCATGTCGTTACCACGTTTGGTTTTAGGTAACTTGGTAATCAGATCCATAGTTACCATTTCCCATTTCCAAGTTGGAATCTCAAGATGTTGTAGAAGTCTTGACGGCTTTTGATGTTCAGCTTTAACTTGTGAACACGTCAGACACTTAGCTACGTAGGTGGCAATGGATTTCATCATACCCATCCGCCAATAATTCTTTTTCAAATCCTAATACATTTTGTCACCTCCAGAGTGAACTGAATATTTGGAATTATGTGCTTCCCCGAAGATTAGATCTCTAAGTCCTCCGAAGATTGGAACCCAGATTTTATCACTAAATCTAAGGATTACATCTTTTCCGAGTGTTAACTGATCAATATTTCCACCCAATCCTTCTCTAGGAATATTAGCCTTTAATAAGGCTTGCTTTTGCGCATCTAACAGCTTTTCATTTAAGCTATTCTTGAGTTCGATACTCTTGGCATTAATTCTTATCGACTTAATCCTTTCCTTACGACTTAAGGCATCTGTAACCACATTTGCTTTGCCGGGATGGTAGCGAATTTCGCAATCATAATCATTAAGAGTTTCCATCCAGCGGCGTTGTCGCATGTTTAAATCCTTTTGATTGAATAGATGCTGGAGACTTTTATGGTCAGTGTATATAATACCCTTTGTGCCATATAAGTAATGTCTCCACAATTTCAGTGCAAATACAACGGAACCCAACTCTAAATCATTGGTGGAGTAATTCCTTTCGTGCACATTTAACTGTCATGATGCATATGCAATCACTTTTCCCCTCTGCATCAACACACAACCCATATCAATGTGCAAGGCATCACAATATACGACAAAATCCTCAATAGGTAGAGTTAGCACAGGAGCATTGCTCAACTTATGCTTTAGAATCTCAAAAGATTCTTGCTGCTTGGGACCCCAGTCAAATTTGACATTCTTGCGGGTCAGAGTAGTCAGAGAAGTAGCTATTCTTGAGAAGTTCTCAATGAATCATCTATTAACCGACCAGTCCTAAGAAACTACGAATTTAAGACGGGGTCTTGGGTGCTTCCCAGTTCATAATGGCTTCAATCTTGGCTGGATCCACTTGGATACCATGCTCACTTACGACATGTCCAAGAAACTGTACCACTCTAAGCCAAAACTCACACTTAGAGAATTTTACATAAAGCTTCTCCTGCTTTAGCAACTCTAGAATGCACCAAAGATCTTTTTTGTGCTCAGCTTGATTACGAGAATAGATAAGTATATAATCTATAAAGACAATGACAAACTTTTCAAGATACGGTTTGCAAACCCTATTCATGAGATCCATGAATGTTGCTGGTGCGTTTGTGAGCCCAAAGGGCATCACTAAGAATTCATAGTGACCGTATCTGGTTCTGAAAGCTGTCTTGGAGCATCCTCGTTCCTAACTTTCAATTGATAATATCCTGGTCTTAAGTCGATCTTTGAAAAGTAGTTAGATCCTTGGTGTTGATCGAATAAGTCATCGATCCTGGGCAGAGGATAACGGTTCTTGATCGTTATCTTGTTTAGTTCGCAATAGTCAATGCACATTCGCATTGACCCGTCATTTTTCTTGACGAATAAAATAGGAGCTCCCCATGGTGAAGAGCTAGGCTGAATAAAGCCTTTCTCAAAAAGCTCATCAAGTTGGGTCTTTAATTCCTTCATCTCTGTCGGCGCCAGCCGATATGGAGCCCTTGCAACAGGTGCAGCTCCAGGTAGGATATCAATCCTAAACTCCACTTGTCTTTCTGGAAGTAGACCGGGTATTTCTTCGGGGAATATATCGAGATATTCAGAGATGACTAGGATGTCTTCAATTCTGGATCTTGGCTCATCTATTGTAACTTGTGCCATGTAAATGACACATCTGCTCTTCAGACGTTTGGATGCCTTGAGTAGGGATACTTTCTCAGGCAATCCATAATGTAAATCTCCACAGATGGTGAGTATTTCACCAGATGGGGTTTTAATTTCGATGAGTTTCTTTTCAGAAGCAATGCGGGCTTGGTTACAAGATAACCAATCCATGCCTAAGACTACATCAAACCCTGCCAATTTCATTGGCAAAAGAGATACAAGAATTCAATTTTACTTGATGAATATAGAACATCCATCAAGAATAGAAGTTGCGGTTTCTAAGGTTCCATCGGCTAATTCTACTTCATAAGCTATATCTAGAGTTCTTATGGGTAAATTTAGTAGTTTACAAAACTTATGGTCCATAAAAGACTAATCAGCACCGGAATCAAAAAGAACTCTAGCGAAGATATTATTAATGAGGAACGTACCCGTTATGACATTGTCGTCATTAACTGCCTCCCTTGCATTCATCTGGAAGGCTCGGGCATTCCCTCTTTTTGCCTCACCGGGCTTTGCAGTACCCTCTTTGGCAGCTTTGGGGCAGTTGGTTTTGATGTGGCCCTTCTCGCCATAACCGTAACAGACGACATTCTTTAGATCCTTATAATCCAAGGACGTATGAACTGATCTCTTGCATATGCCACAGGGTTTTGCCTGCTAATCTGAATAACACTGCCCCCAGTGTCGTCTGTTGCAGGTCTTGTATACAGGTCTCTCATCAGACCTTTGTTGGTTCCTCTTGAACCCAAACTTCCCTTTCTTTAACTTTTGGGAGTTATCATCCTCCTGTTTCCTTTTCCCATCAGCCTCGGTCTTAACCGACCTTTGTCAAATCACATCCAAGGTGAGGGAAAGGGATAGATCCACAGCAGACCTATATGTGGTAGGCTTTAAAGCCTTCGCCATACCCTTGATTTTGGGTGCTAGACCATTGATAAATCACGCAATGCGCTTAGGTTCTGGAGTAATTAAATAGGGCACTAACCTAGACAGTTAGTTATAGACGGTCACATACTTCCGATAGTCCAGGTTCTTCATGGTGAGCGACAGAAAGTCTGACTCCACCTTTTCCACCTCATGTGGTGGACAATATGTTTCCTTAATGAGGTCCACAAACTTGGACCATTCCAAATTGTACAGGGGAGTCTTTCATGTTGACTGAACATGGCTTTCCACCATGTCAGGGCATCGCCCTTGATGACTAGGACACATACTTCATAACGTCTCGATCAACACACCCGCTGATGTCTACACCAGTTTCCATTTCATCCAGCCACTTCATGGCATCAGTAACCCCCTTTTCCCCATGAAATCTCGGGGTTTGCAAGATACGAAATACTTATAAGTACAACCATCGCTTGAAGAACGGGACTTTTCCTTATAGTCCTACTTCAGCTCGCTCTTCGCAGTCGAAGAGTAATGCGAGCTTTCCTTTCGAGCTGACGAATGTGGGATCGAATGAAACTTAGAACGAGTAGCACTAGATTCCTTATAATTAGCCATGAAAGCATTCATAGCCTTGCCGACTTCAAAGACAATCATGGCTTGGAGATTAGCTCCCTCGCCATAGCGGTTAATATTCGCATTATCATTATTATTGCATCCACTGTTGGTTTCATTAGAATTTTCCATATTTGTATGCTTGGTACTAAACACCAGAATAATTAATTGCATAGTTGCAATATAATAGTTTGTTATCGAATTTTGATGACTTAAAATGCATTAGCCATGGTATCATTAAACCATATAGGTTACAAGGTTTGGATATATAAATCCATCACCCCTTTGGATCAGTGTGCATAACATCACAACGGTCAAAATTTTAACATTTCAGATGAATGTTAAATTCATACTAATCAGCTCTACTTAACCACGGTCTCGAAGGACCATCTAGGTTTTGGAGTTCGGACATAGTCCATTATTTATCGAACAATGGATCATGAAGTCACGACTGTCATTGTCGTACTTGACGCTAATGGATAGCATATGGGTTCGTCTCAAAGGATATTAAAATATGGCACATTGGCCTGTCACGAAGGACATTAAGATATAGCACATTGGCTTGTCACGAAGGATATTAAAGTATATATATAAGCCGCAATCTCATTTGATCAAGGGGCTTTAAGGCTTGAACATAGTTCACCACCTTTGGACAGGAAGTCATAAGACCACAACTGTCTTTGTCATAATTAACGATATAATATGTCTCGTAGGCAAATCAATTGACATCATATTGGATGTTATAAATAGAAAATCAATGCACTGATGATATTAGTCATGATCTCATTTGATCATATAGACTATGAGGCTTGGGCATAGCCCACCACATTGGACAGGGAACCATTAGGTCACATATGTCATTGTCAAAGTTGACAATATAATATGGCCCCTAGGAAAATCATCACTAAGGATGCTAATACAAATGATCATCGTATTTGATGATATTAGCTATGATCAAATTTAATCGATCATATGGTTATAAGGCTTGGACGTAGTCCATCACCTAGACGACTAGTGTGGTTTCTCATGTCACATTGTCGGGAGTATTAACATTACTTGTAACACGGGATAATTGTAACACCTCGATCGTGTATTACAACAACACGCGGCGGAAATAACGAGGAGTCACGTTACAAATCGTGTTTTACAATATAGAGAATACAAGAAATTTGTCTTTTGATTAACGAAGTCTATAGCCCGGATGCATTCCTATGTGTAGCATACTTGAATGATCAACAGCCTGAAACATATATGAAAAAGAGACGTCAACAAACAATGTTGGCGAGTACAAAGTTTTGTTAGCCAAGTTAATGGCAAAAGTTTAGTGTTGCAACACTTCGACAACTACAAGAGTCGTCTATTGAAATGGACTCTTTAAAGCCAAGGAATGGCAAAAAGATTTAGTATTGCAATACATTAACTTGATTATGAAACTTGTGACTTAATAGTTTTGTATATGGCAACATGATTAATACTAAGTAATTTTTATGCCATTGAAAATTGTACTTTGTTCATTGTAATCGCCTTGAATTTGATCATAAACTTGTGAGTTTGTTATTAGAAATCCAATCAAGGATTAATAACAACAATTTCGAAAACTTGTCATAACTTGCGTGAGTATTATTAGAAATCAAATCAATGATTTAAAATAATACTATGGTTATCCTTATAAGAATCTAACATATAAAAATATGAAAGAGTTCTACAAGTATTTGGATATTGTACTTTGAATCAATCAAACACAAAAATCCTAATGTGATTCGGATAATGCTACAAGAGTAATGCAATAAGAACACTTATATATAGGAAGTACCAGCGGCGTATCCACCATGTTCTTATGGTATTACACTTGTTTCGTTATCCTAATCACAACTAACCATATAAACATATAATCGTCAACTTGTCACATTGTCTCGTCAAATACGTATTACAGTACACAGAATCCAATAAGGACTACCAATTAGTACTTTAAACATTCCACAAATATCGAACTATAAACATAGGTAGATGTAATAGGAATTAAGTCTAGTCACATTGTCCTATCAAATTGTCTCGTCAAATACGCATTAAAGTACATAGAATCAAGTAAGGACTACCAATTAGTACTTTAAACATTCCACAAATATCTAACTATAAAGATAGGTAGATGTAATAGGAATTAAGTCTAGTCACATTGTCTTGTCAAATTGTCTCGTCAAATACGCATTAAAGTACACAGAACACAGTAAAGGACTACCAATTAGTACTTTAAACATCCCATGAGTATCTAAATATAAAGATAGATAGATGCATTAGGGATTTTGTTTAGTCACATGCCTTGTCACATTGTATCCCAAAATCAAAATCCTAATGGTGATTCGGATAAGGCTACGAAGGGTAATACAATAAGCACACTTATATATAGAAAGTACCAGCGGCATATCCACCGTGTTCTTATTGTATTACTCTAGTTTCGTTATCTAAATCACCAACAATTCTACACATAAACCATAACCATTGTCTTGTAAAGCACTTCTTAGAAATCTTTGTCACACCCCGACCCGCAGCGGAATAAGAGTCGGGCATAATTGGGTTATCACCAAAGCTCATGACATTTACTATTATGTTTCATATTTAATAAAGTCAAAGTTACATTTCCAAATATCCGAACATGTTCATACAATACAAAGAAAATAAACCAAACATAACAATCCCAACTCTAAATCATTTTATTCTTCTAGTCCAATCCTATGTGTTCCTAGCTGCTGCTGGTTCACCTGTATCATGTATAAAAAAAAATGGGGGTTTTTGGGTCAACATAAGTTGGCGAGTGAACCTTATTAGATAAACATTTATTAATGAATTACTTGTTAGTTTATCAATGAAAAATTGTGCATAATCATAAATGAGCAAATGTAAATAATCAAGCAGTGGCAAATAGCAGTCACAACTATAACATACAATAACATATGACAGCATACATGAACATACCAACATCATACGATAAATAACATAAATGAAACTGTGCGATCAAGGCTCAATCAAACGGAGCCGATCGTATTGCATGTACTGAAAATGAAAAATGTCTGTGCGATCAAGGCTCAATCAGACGGAGCCGATCGTGTGTGGGCACGCCAGGTTCAACCTCATAATAAAATGGGGAACATGCTCAACGCTCATAATGTAATGGGGAGCGGCGGCCTATGAAATTGCATGTACTGAAAATAATAAATTGCATCCAACAATAACTACACAACAGTTGAAACAAACTGAATACACATGTTCATGATATGATGTATGCACAATGGTTTAATTATAATATATATAACAAGACACATGATACACCCCAAAACGTGATTAAACGGGGAATTTGTAAAGATTCACTCACCTTGGGTGCGATTGAATGGAGATGATGAGATGCGCACGAATCGGAAGAATTGAACAACGAGATTTTCTAACCTAAATAATAACGGAAAAATATAGTAAATGAGTGGATTTTATTAAGGATTTTAATGAAATTTTTAGATATATTTTTGTGAGTTTAATGTTATTTTCTATCTTTAAAAATGTTATTTTTAAGTATTTTTAATTGATTTTTAAATTAAATTAAATAAATAAAAATATAAAAAAATTGTTTATTTTGCGTTGACCGTTGACCGTTGACCTGTTGACTTGTTGACCGGTTCGGTCAGCGAAATAGTTTGCGCCGGGTGAGGCTCGAACCCGAGACCTCCCGTACGCGTGCACGCAGCTCTACCAACTGAGCTACGTGTCTAACCCGAAATAATCTTGTTTTTAATTATATTTATATACTAATTCGGTTTAACCAAAATTCTTTTAATTTCAAAAACATTTTAATTCAACGAACCGGTGCCAGTGACGGGTTTCGAACGCGCGACGTGTGACTTAGTGTTGCACACAGTCCACCGCTGGACTGTGTGTCTAACCTGGTTATTATCTCGGTTTTTATTATATTTAACAACTAACTGAGTTAACCCGGTTTAGTTTTTAAACAAAAAGGCATTTTATTACATAAGGAGTGCGTGTAGCAGGGATCGAACTCGGGACATGCGTATATGTTTTGCACACAGTCCACCGCTGGACTGTGTGTCTAACCCGTTCATTTTACTGGTTTTAAATAAACTTATAAATTAATTAACTTCGTCTTCTTCATTCAAATTTCCGTCGACTGAATCACTGATCCGTTTCTTGTTTTTACGATTATCAAACATTCTTAAGGTTAAAATGAAATGACAGAAACGGTGTTGGAAGTAACATACCGTAGGAATGATATATCACAGAATTTCCGGCAAATGCGTCGGCTCTGTTTTTTGTGCACCTCAACTGAACCAAAACAATTAACCATTTTGATTAGTCAATCGTGGAATTGAAGTGATAAACAAACGTTAACAGCGGGATTGAAGGTCCTTACCGTTTCACAGACGGAAATAAAGACTTTCAGGAAATTTTCGGCGAACTGGAATTAGCTGAATACAGCGCCTGAATTCGATTTCAATTGAGAGGTTTAAGTTAGAAATAGCCTAACAATTGTTGAACTACAATGATATTGAAAGATTTACCGTTTGAGGATGAATACGGTTTTCCGGCGAAATTTGTAGAAAATTCCGGCGAGCTGATTTAAGTGTTCTGATGGTCTGAAAATGTGACGAAAGTGAAATGGAATGTTGGTATGATGTTTCTGAGTCGCGAGAGGGGTCTGGAGTTGAAGTAATTGGGACTTGATTAATTTCGGTTATAAAAACCGATAATAAAGAAATTTGATGTTCAATCACTTCTGAATTGATTAAAATCATCGGTTCATCGGTTATAAAACGTGAATGAGCGATTAATCAAACGATTAGACGATTGAATTGCCGATTTCAGTTTCTCCGTTGGCGCAACCGGTTTAACCGAGTTTGTGTATAAATGTTATTTGTTTCCTAGAGATAACAGAAAACAACAAGTGGCGGAGTGGTGATGTGAGTGTGTGTTAAGTCGTTGGAGTTGTTCTAGCTGACCCGGGTTCGAGTCCCGGCAGCAGCATTTCTTTTTTATTTATTTTGTTTTAACTTTTTATCAAATATAATTTTTATAGTTTAGTTTATTTATTAATTATGTATCATTTTAAATCAAAATACTCATAAATATTCAACGTGACTTTTATAGCTTGATATTCGATTACAAGACGGAGCGGGTTTTGGAAACCCATTTTTGACAAATGTTACAGTACCCTACTTTTAGGAATTTCGTCCCGAAATTGAAGTAGTTGAAGTAGTAGGAAAAAGATGCGGGTATTTCTCACGCATTAAGTCTTCACGTTCCCAGGTAAACTCAGGTCCCCGTTTCGACTCCCAGCGTACCCTAACAATTGGAATGCGACTTCGTCGCAGACGTTTTTCCCTGAAGTCCATGATCTCTACAGGTCTTTCAATAAAATGCATAGATTCATCAATCTGAATATCTTCCAGAGGAATGTGGAGATTTTCATCAGCGAGGCACTTCTTCAAGTTCGACACGTGGAATGTGGGATGAATCCTGTTGAGTTCTTCTGGTAGATCAAGCTTGTATGCTACAGGACCTACTCTTTCGAGTATCTTGAAAGGTCCTACGTAACGTGGTGCTAGCTTGCCCTTTTGACCAAAACGAACTACTCCCTTCCACGGTGATACTTTTAAAAGTACATGATCACCAATGTTAAACTCTAAGGGCTTCCGTCGTTTATCTGCATAACTCTTTTGACGACTTTGAACCGCTAGAAGATTGTTTTGAATTTGATGGATCTTGTCTGTGGTTTCTTGGATCAATTCTGGACTAGTAATTTGAGCTTCCCCAATTTCGTGCCAACATACAGGAGATCGGCACTTACGACCATATAAGGCTTCAAAAGGTACCATGCCGATGCTTGAATGATAGCTGTTGTTGTACGAAAATTCAACTAATGGTAGGTGGGCGTCCCAATTTCCCTTGAAGTCTATGACACATGCTCGAAGCATATCTTCAAGAGTTTGAATGGTGCGCTCAGACTGTCCATCAGTTTGAGGATGATAGGCGGTACTGAGATCTAATCGTGTACCCATAGCGGATTGTACTGCTTGCCATGTTCGTGAAGTGAAACGACCATCACGATCAGAAATAATGTTTAACGGTACCCCATGTCGGCTTACGATTTCGTTGATATAAATACGAGCAAGCTTTTCGTTCTTGAAATCTTCACGGATAGGAATAAAGTGAGCTGATTTTGTAAGTCGGTCTATAATTACCCATATAGTGTCATACCCACCAGAAGTGCGAGGTAACCCGGTAATGAAATCCATGGTTATATTTTCCCACTTCCATACAGGTATTTCCGGTTGGACCAGAAGTCCTGAGGGTCTTTGGTGTTCAGCCTTCACCTTGGAACATGTAAGGCACTTGGAAACAAAAACGGCAATATCCTTCTTCATTCCAGGCCACCAATAGGTGTATCGTAGGTATTGATTACATCTTATCGGCTCCTGGGTGTATAGAATATCGCGTTTTGTGAGCTTCATTCATAAGAATTTCACGAAGATTGTTGTGGTTACGAATCCAGATACGATCTAGGTAGTACAGAATACCGTCAGATTTAGTTTCAATTTTTAGCTCAGCTCGACAGGACATCTCCTTTCGTACATCTTCTTCCGTTATTGAAACGTGTTGGGCTTCTCGAATTTGATCTTTAATGTCAGTTATAATTTGCGAACATAGAAGACGAATGGAGTTCGCATAACCCTTTTGACTAAGTGCATCAGCCACCACATTTGCTTTACCAGGGTGGTATCTAATTTCACAGTCGTAGTCATTTAGAAGTTCGACCCATCTTCGTTGCCTCATGTTTAACTCCTTTTGATTGAAGATGTGTTGAAGACTCTTGTGGTCAGTGTATATTTCACACTTAGTACCATAGAGATAATGTCTCCATATCTTAAGAGCGAACACAACGGCTCCAAGTTCTAGGTCATGAGTGGTGTAGTTCTTTTCATGTGTCTTGAGTTGTCTCGAAGCATAAGCTATGACTTTTCCTCTTTGCATTAGAACGCAGCCTAATCCTTGCCCTGACGCGTCGCAATAGACTACAAAATCATCACAACCTTCAGGAAGAGTGAGGATTGGTGCATCACAAAGTTTTTGTTTAAGAGTTTGAAAGGCTTCTTCTTGCTTGGGTCCCCATATGAAAGGTTTTCCCTTATGAGTTAAAGCCGTGAGTGGTACAGCAATGCGAGAGAAGTTTGAAATGAACCGACGATAATAGCCAGCTAGACCAAGAAAATATCTTACTTCAGTTGGTGTACGTGGAGCTTGCCATTCTTGTACCGCTTTGATCTTTGAGGGGTCGACATGTATTCCCTTATCATTGACTACATGTCCGAGGAATTGCACCTCTTTTAACCAGAATTCACATTTGGAGAATTTGGCGAAAAGCTTTTCCTTCTCTAGAAGTGCAAGGATGAGTCGAAGATGACGCTCATGATCAGATTTAGATTTTGAATAAATAAGAATATCGTCGATGAAGACTATAACAAATCGATCAAGATAAGGTTTGCAGACTCTGTTCATTAGGTCCATGAAGACAGCTGGTGCGTTGGTTAAACCAAATGGCATAACATGAATTCATAGTGGCCATAACGAGTTCGAAAAGCAGTCTTAGGGACGTCTTCTTCATGCACTCTAAGTTGATGATAGCCAGATCGAAGGTCGATTTTTGAAAAGCAGCTGGCACCTTGTAGTTGGTCAAGAAGATCATCAATGCGAGGTAAAGGATAGCGATTCTTGATTGTTAACTTGTTGAGCTCTCTGTAGTCGATGCACATACGAAACGATCCATCTTTCTTCTTTACAAAAAGGACAGGTGCACCCCAAGGCGACGAGCTAGGACGTATGAATCCCTTGTCAGTCAACTCTTGTAATTGACTGGCTAGCTCTTGCATTTCAGAGGGGGCTAACCTATAAGGAGACTTTGCAACTGGTGTAGCACCAGGTATAAGATCAATACGGAATTCGACGTCTCTAACTGGAGGAAGTCCTGAAATGTCGTCAGGAAAAACTTGCGGGAAGTCTTTTACTACAGGAATGTCTTCAAGTTTCTTCTCCATGGTTCCCTTTTTGATGATATGAGCTAAAAACGCGACATAATTCTTGCGAAGATATTTTTGAGCTTGAAGACAAGACATTAAGCTGAGCCCTTTCGACGAGGTTTCTCCAATGATTCGAAGAGTCTGACCGTTTGAAAGAGGAATACGAATAAATTTTTCACGACATACAACTTCTGCCTGATGTTGACTGAGCCAATCCATACCGTTTATGATATCAAAACTTCCCAGCTTCATAGGAATAAGGTCGACTGAGAAATCGTGGTCGTTTAAGGTGAGTGTAAGTTGCGTATAATAGAGTTTAATGAAACTGGTTTCCCGTCCGCAACTTCTACCGTTATGGATTCCGTGAGCTTATCCTGATTTTTGCTTAAGATAGGTTCAAATTCTAAAGACACAAAACTTCTATCCGCACCAGTATCAAATAACATAGATGCATATCTACCATTTATAAGGAACGTACCGTTAACCACATTGCCGTCAGCTCTAGCCTGATTCGCGTTAATATTGAAAGCTCTTCCTCTGACAGGTGGAGGAGCTTGGTTCGCTTGATTCACCGGGTTGGCTTGGGCCTGAGCATGAATAATATTCACCAACCTTGGACAAGTGTTTCTGAAATGGCTTGGGTCTCCGCAATTGTAGCAAGCCCGCATAGGTTGGCCCATAGGATAATTGGGTTGGTAGTATGTTTGGGCTAAATGTTGGGTGGGTGATAATGGTAGGGGTTGTTGGGCTTGACCCATTAACTGTTGGTGGGTTTGGGTTAAAGGTTGGTGGCGGTTCGTTCGTTGAGGCATGCGGCAGGTTTGAACAGTATGACCCGCGCGACCGCAGCCGGTGCAATATTGGCAGGGATGATCAGGGGAATGGTGATATTGGCAACGGTTGCATTTTGGTAGCGGGCCAATGTAAGGTCTTCTGTATGGTGCGGGTGAAGGAGTGACTTGAGTAATGGGTGCAGCAGGAATAGGGGAGTTGGTTTGAGTAACTGCTTGGTGTTGCGCTTCCTCTTGTTAGCAAACTTAGAGGAAGAGATGGGATGGTTTGAAGTTTGACCCTCAACAGGGGCTTTCTTTTTCTCTTCCTTGAACTTCCCGTTGCGAATTCGGTTCTCGGTCAGTTCAGTTGCTAGCTCCATAGCAGCTTCAAGTGTTACTGGTGAAACGCTGAGAACTGAATCTTGGATTTTCGAGGGAAGTCCTCGAATATAATGCTCGACCAGACGATAGGTTGGGGTGAACAAATTTGGAACCATTTGGTTCAACTCCAAGAACCTCTTGTTATAGGTGGTGTGATCACCCTCCTTTTGCTTTAGAGAATGAAATTCGTCCTCCAGCTTTTTAATTTCACTCCTAGGGCAGAAGCGCCTAGTCATGATTTCCCTTAACTCCTCCCAAGTTAAGGCCATTGCATCTTCAGTTCCCCTCTTCCCTTTCTCAGTATTCCACCAAGTGAGAGCTACTCCAAATAGTCTCTCGGTAGCGTATCGAACCTTGCGATCCTCAGGACAATCGCAGTTTAGAAAGGTGTTTTCCATCTCCTCGAACCAATGTAGGAGAGCAGTGACACCCTCGGTCCCTTCAAATTTAGGAGGATCACAAGACTTGAAATGTTTGTATGAACACTTGCTGGTAGGAGGGTTGTCGATGTTCTGGTCATGTTGTTGGGGAGGGTTAGTAGGATTTGTAGCGAGGGCTTGTTGTACTTGGACCACAATGTCAGGCAGTATCGTGGCCATTTGTTTCGCGATCTGTGTGGCCAAGCGTTCCTGAGACCTTCCTGATCTTTTACCCCTTCGTTGCTGTCTAGACGACATCTACAGGATCATACAATGAGAAGATTGTGAGTTTATGGTGTCTTTTTAGGTCTCATGTGTCTTTCAGAAAATGAAAATAACATAAATATCAATAATGCAACTACATCCATAGGATGTCTTGGGTTCGCTCATGTTGGGACTCAAATGTCCCCCATACCTTCACCTACATAGTCATGTGGGCCCCCATGGCTATTAGCTTGGTAGGATTCACATTAGTATTGGCAATTTAACACTCGCATCACCCGAATGCAAACCACAAAATATGTTCATGAGATGTTTGGTCGGAACGTGTCCAGGTGTAGACACAATGACAACTCAAAGTGGGGTTAGCTCACACGACGTTTGGTATAGCATGCTTTGGCCTAATAGGTACTTCGTACTCTCATCGTTAGTCCCCAGGTAGGAAAACTGGTCCTTTATTTTGGATTTATACGAATGCCAGCCTAGACAGGACGTTCCGACTACCGGTACTGGTACCCTTCCAGTTACTACATGCCCGTCATGAGAACTCACTTTGATGAGATTTGAAAACACAAAAATCATTGTAAAAGCAATCATGATGTGGTGTGTGCTTTCATGGATGTGATATGTTATGAGTATATGATTCATGATAGGCATTATATGATAATACATACTTATGAACATGCTTGCATAATATTGAATGTAACATTTAACATAAAAAACATCATAAAATTTGGCATGTAACACACAAAAAAATCTTATAAGTTTCTAATCAACTATAGTATAGGCTCTAAGGATCTAATAACCTATCCTATATCCCTATAGTCATGGCTCTGATACCAATCTATCACACCCCGACCCGCAGCGGAATAAGAGTCGGGGCATAATTGGGTTATCACCAAAGCTCATGACATTTACTATTATGTTTCATATTTAATAAAGTCAAAGTTACATTTCCAAATATCCAAACATGTTCATACAATACAAAGAAAATAAACCAAACATAACAATCCCAACTCTAAATCATTTTATTCTTCTAGTCCAATCCTATGTGTTCCTAGCTACTGCTGGTTCACCTGTATCATGTATAAAAAAAATGGGGGTTTTTGGGTCAACATAAGTTGGCGAGTGAACCTTATTAGATAAACATTTATTAATGAATTACTTGTTAGTTTATCAATGAAAAATTGTGCATAATCATAAATGAGCAAATGTAAATAATCAAGCAGTGGCAAATAGCAGTCACAACTATAACATACAATAACATATGACAGCATACATGAACATACCAACATCATACGATAAATAACATAAATGAAACTGTGCGATCAAGGCTCAATCAAACGGAGCCGATCGTATTGCATGTACTGAAAATGAAAAATGTCTGTGCGATCAAGGCTCAATCAGACGGAGCCGATCGTGTGTGGGCACGCCAGGTTCAACCTCATAATAAAATGGGGAACATGCTCAACGCTCATAATGTAATGGGGAGCGGCGGCCTATGAAATTGCATGTACTGAAAATAATAAATTGCATCCAACAATAACTACACAACAGTTGAAACAAACTGAATACACATGTTCATGATATGATGTATGCACAATGGTTTAATTACAATATATATAACAAGACACATGATACACCCCAAAACGTGATTAAACGAGGAATTTGTAAAGATTCACTCACCTTGGGTGCGATTGAATGGAGATGATGAGATGCGCACGAATCGGAAGAATTGAACAACGAGATTTTCTAACCTAAATAATAACGGAAAAATATAGTAAATGAGTGGATTTTATTAAGGATTTTAATGAAATTTTTAGATATATTTTTGTGAGTTTAAGGCTATTTTCTATCTTTAAAAATGTTATTTTTAAGTATTTTTAATTGATTTTTAAATTAAATTAAATAAATAAAAATATAAAAAAATTGTTTATTTTGCGTTGACCGTTGACCGTTGACCTGTTGACTTGTTGACCGGTTCGGTCAGCGAAATAGTTTGCGCCGGGTGAGGCTCGAACCCGAGACCTCCCGTACGCGTGCACGCAGCTCTACCAACTGAGCTACGTGTCTAACCCGAAATAATCTTGTTTTTAATTATATTTATATACTAATTCGGTTTAACCAAAATTCTTTTAATTTCAAAAACATTTTAATTCAACGAACCGGTGCAGTGACGGGTTTTGAACGCGCGACGTGTGACTTAGTGTTGCACACAGTCCACCGCTGGACTGTGTGTCTAACCTGGTTATTATCTCGGTTTTTATTATATTTAACAACTAACTGAGTTAACCCGGTTGAGTTTTTAAACAAAAAGGCATTTTATTACATAAGGAGTGCGTGTAGCAGGGATCGAACTCGGGACATGCGTATATGTTTTGCACACAGTCCACCGCTGGACTGTGTGTCTAACCCGTTCATTTTACTGGTTTTAAATAAACTTATAACTTAATTAACTTCGTCTTCTTCATTCAAATTTCCGTCGACTGAATCACTGATCCGTTTCTTGTTTTTACGATTATCAAACATTCTTAAGGTTAAAATGAAATGACAGAAACGGTGTTGGAAGTAACATACCGTAGGAATGATATATCACAGAATTTCCAGCAAATGCGTCGGCTCTGTTTTTTGTGCACCTCAACTGAACCAAAACAATTAACCATTTTGATTAGTCAATCGTGGAATTGAAGTGATAAACAAACGTTAACAGCGGGATTGAAGGTCCTTACCGTTTCACAGACGGAAATAAAGACTTTCAGGAAATTTCCGGCGAACTGGAATTAGCTGAATACAGCGCCTGAATTCGATTTCAATTGAGAGGTTTAAGTTAGAAATAGCCTAACAATTGTTAAACTACAATGATATTGAAAGATTTACCGTTTGAGGATGAATACGGTTTTCCGGCGAAATTTGTAGAAAATTCCAGCGAGCTGATTTAAGCGTTCTGATGGTCTGAAAATGTGACGAAAGTGAAATGGAATGTTGGTATGATGTTTCTGAGTCGCGAGAGGGGTCTGGAGTTGAAGTAATTGGGACTTGATTAATTTCGGTTATAAAAACCGATACTAAAGAAAATTGATGTTCAATCACTTCTGAATTGATTAAAATCATCGGTTCATCGGTTATAAAACGTGAATGAGCGATTAATCAAACGATTAGACGATTGAATTGCCGATTTCAGTTTCTCAGTTGGCGCAACCGGTTTAACCGAGTTTGTGTATAAATGTTATTTGTTTCCTAGAGATAACAGAAAACAACAAGTGGCGGAGTGGTGATGTGAGTGTGTGTTAAGTCGTTGGAGTTGTTCTGGCTGACCCGGGTTCGAGTCCCGGCAGCAGCATTTCTTTTCTATTTATTTTATTTTAACTTTTTATCAAATATAATTTTTATTGTTTAGTTTATTTATTAATTATGTATCATTTTAAATCAAAATACTCATAAATATTCAACGTGACTTTTATAGCTTGATATTCGATTACAAGACGGAGCGGGTTTTGGAAACCCGTTTTTGACAAATGTTACAATCTTACTATTAAGACAGAAAAATTTAAGACTGTACTTCAAACATCCTTTGAGAATCTAACTATGAAGATAGAAAGATCCTACAAGGATATAGGCCCTGAAAGACCTCTTTAACTAGGCCTTGAAAGACCTCTTTAACTATCGTGTCATCAATTGTCGTGTTCCATAATCGGAATTAATACACAAAAAACACTTAGTAAACACATACATGCCATATATTTGAGAAAAATTGGTTACACATATGAATCACCCCAAAAACATTTGAAAAACATAAAAGAGCGGAGCAATGTACTTGCCTGGGATTGCGTATAGATCTTGTTCAAATGATATAACAAAGCTCAAAAGATCAAGAGTTCAAGTGTTGAATTTGGTTCCTAGTGTATCGGATAATTACATGTTAGTGTCGAAACTTGAAAATGCGAAATCGGATAGAATGAGGTATATAAACAAACAAGAGTTGGATCTTGTATAATATGGTTCATATTACCTAACATTCTGAATTGGAAGCATTTTGAAAATTTTTGACTTGATATGGCTTGCTAAAGTGGTTTACGCCACTTTAACGGGTAATAATCGTAACTATGGGTTCGGATGGTTAAATATGTCCTATGACAAGTCTAATATGCCAAAATTAGTTTATATAAGTTGTATACTCAGTTTAGATGTCAAAACAATGCTCTTATATGTTCAAAACTAATTTAAGTGCAAAAAGGGTATTTTTGGCATTATAAGGAATACATATTCGACTTGTCATTTGACTAACCAAACGGTATGACATTAAGGTATAACCTCAGAGGGTTATTCCCTATAATACTATGGTCATAAGATTGTGCTTGGTTGGATCCTAAAGGTGACCAAACAGGTCGGATTCGAAAGTCAAAGCGATGGTCAAAACCGCTCGGCTTACAACTCTAAACAAGCACCATACTGAAAGTGACGAGTTAGACATGTTTTGATATGTCTAACTAAGTTGTCAAAGAGTTTTGGTACCAAAACAAACTGTTTTGACACCTGAAATTAGTTCTGTCATGAAATGCACATTTATCGCATCATTGACCAAAACTTTGACTTGTCAAAAAGACTAGTAAATGTGGAAATTAGTAGGCATGATCACTAAGGACCATAACCATCATGATTATGACCACATTAACAAGTTCATTGGATTTTGTTTTGACAAATTTATGATCAAAACTGAAAGTCAAACAGAAGTCAAACTATTTGATTTTTAGCTCGATTATGCTACAAGAATTGAACAAGACTTTATTGAAACACTTACAACTACGTAGAGCAGCCAAGGAATCTCAGAGGAAAGCTTCAAAGTGGTTGCAAACTTTAGATTATGGCAGATTGGAGCAGGGATGAAGGTTGCAAAAGTTCAAATGGCTAAAACTCATTGCTATTTATAGTTAAATTGGGTTAATATGAGCATTACATATGTCCATGAGTCATCCCTGAAGTGGATTACTGTCAATACGCATGCTAGGCAGAGAAGAGGGTGGCAAGTTCGTTTGCTTAGTCAATAAGGGAATTAACAAGAAGCTGCCACCTTGATTCAACAATTCTGATGAGCTGGGGACCCCTTACGGACCATATGGGGTTTTGCCTTACGGTCCGTAAGGCCCTTGCAGGGGCTGAAGTTTCAGAATTGGCAGAAATGGCCCCTGAACTTGTTTTTGACGTGTTTTGGCACTTTTAACACCTGTTAACCCCACTTTCAAGCTTTATAAGGACAATAAAGTATAGGGAACTTGAAATGTGCTTAAAAATATCTCAGAAGTCAGTTTGTTTGGTCGTACGGTTGCGGTTTTCGGTTAATTACGACGAAAATCGTTACGAACACGTGTATGACCGTAAAAGCGTAATGAATGATATTTTTGCATTCCAATCATTAAATTACAAGATTTTAATGTTTACAATAATTTTTGGATGCCCCTACATGTTCCGGATTAAGAAATGCGCAACGGCATAGTTTCGCAGAATTTGCAAAATAGGCCCTTAAGTTGCATAAGCAGGTTTTTGCCATACCGAACCCTTCAAAACTTATGTCTAAGTTATGTAAAGGTTATTTAGGGTATGTTAAGCTTGTGTCATTGTCCCAGAGTGTACGTCGTGTTAAACTGGTTACGTTTACGTAATAGTTTGTGATTTCACTTCTAGAAGAGGCTTAAGGGTTTGAAATCGAACAAGGATTGAATATGTGAATTGTTTTTGAATATAAACTCGTTTTGAATTTGTAAAATGATTAAAAATGTCTCAGATGTTACAGTCTCCCCTACTTTAAGAAATTTCGTCCCAAAATTTATTCAAAGGAGACCGTAGAGTGTGTTTGAAACAATTGAATGATAACAAGGCTCGAGATTCCAAAGATGTAGAGCATCATTTGGTGTTGGGAATGTTTGGGGGATCCGAAGTGTAATCGTATATATACTCAAAATACCTCAAGGTATTCAAAACCCTTAGAACTTTTTGAATCTTTAAAGCGTCATCGAGTGTGTAAATTTTGCATCATGTTATACTAAGTCTTTAGTGTAAATCCTAGCAACAAAGGGGGTGTACATTCAAGCCTAGCCATACGTACTCGGTTTCTAACGTCCTACGAGGTACATCCCATGTACCATAAGCATCTCATGCATAGGAGTCAATATACCTATGGCATTAAGATCGTCACCTTTAACACCATAATATACTCCCGGTTGGCTCGAATAGAGTTAATGAATGCACTCGTCTTGTCCATTGCATTCAATAACCAAATAACAAATAATCACATAATGGTCCAAGATAACATAAAACCTTCAAGCAATCCTGGTAACGTTCCGAAGAATAACACAATAACAACAGTTATATATAGGAAGTACCATCGGCGTATCCACCGTGGTCTTATTGCGTCATACCCTTCCCGTTACCTAATCACTCTAGATTTTATGCCACCGTCTTAACAAAGCTTACTATGATTCTCATGTGTCGATCCTCGTAATTAAGTGTGCACCCATAATTACACGTTTCGTCACATGGTCCACGTAGCTCCTCTTGTTAAGTAAAGGAAACAGATAATAAGGTCGAAACAGTAACTAAGTCAGATAATCATCGTCATAACACATCATTGAAATCAAGCATACATCATCGCAACACAATAGCTATTGAATTTGGGCGTGTTTCATACTAGTAATGATAACACTACTTGTTTTGCATACAACAAAATTATTAGCAGGTATTTCATTCTAGTACAAATATTATTATATGTTTCACACTAACCATACTGGTAGTATGCACCATATAATAAGCATGAATTGTCATAAACAATGTAAGTATGTCATAATATGTCTTGAATTCATGTGCTAGGTATGCTAAGTCAACATACTAAACAAAAATGTATCTGTAATCATGTGCTATACACGACAGATAATCAACCACGCATGTATGTCATGAAAACAAAAGTAGTAGTAATAGGCACATAGTATTTGTAGTGTTTGTTTTGTAGCGATTATATGAACGCACTAATGTGCAAATCATAATATGCTATTCTTGTGAGATTTAGTTCCTAACAATAAAGAACAGAATCCTCGAAGTTGGTATGTAGTTGTAATTACACACAGCGTAACCATACTGTAATTTGTAACTGAAATACGAATAACAAGAATGAAGAAAAACTTCTGAAATTTATATTGTCTTTACAAATATATTGAAATATATATATTGTTCTTAGATAATAAATAGGAATGTAAAAAGTTCAGATGATCATAAGTGCTTGATTATCAGCTTAAGCTTCGTTGACATTGTATACTCGTCCATTTGCGTTAGCAAGCTTAGGGCAGTTTCACTTGAAATGATTCAATTCACCACAACTGAAACATGCTCCAGCTGGATAACGAGGTCGTGTTTGAGTAGGGGCTGTTTGGTTTTGGACGCGACAGGTCGCAGCTAGATGTCCATGAAAACCACAAATTGTACACTGGCGGCATGGAGAATTTGTTGGGTGGTGATAGTTGCAACGATCGCACCGAGGATGTTTCCCACGATAAGACCCCCTAACGGGTAATGAGTTAAGTGGGATTGGTGCAGCGATCGTATAATTCTTTGAAGTCTTACGCTTCTTTAAATTTTTGGAAGGTTCACCCTTTGTTTCTTGTGTAGTTCGTTTCTTGTCTCCCTTTCGAAATAGTTTCCCTTTTCTAACTTGGGCGTCAGTTAGGGTAGCGGCTAATTCCTTAGCCTCCCTAAGCATTGCAGGTTTGCTGCCAGTGACAATATCTTGGACTAGATCAAGTAGGCCATCAATGTATTTCTCAATGGCCCGATCCAAAGGTGTGACCATAGTAGGGCATAGTAGGCTTAACTGTTCAAATCGGTCAGTGTAGGCACGGTTTTCCCACTATCTTGTTTGAGATAATAAAATTGTTTTCGAGTGCCCTTATTTCGTGTCGTGGACAAAATTCTCTCATCATAAAATTCCTGAATTCTTCCCACGTTTGTGCCATAGCTACTTCTGCACCTTTGTCCCTCATGATCCCATTCCACCAAGTGAGTGCTCTCTTTTGGAAAACACTCGAGGTAAACTCTACTTTATGCACGTTAAGACACTGAACATAACGGAATGTGCTTTCTATACTCTCAAACCATTGTAGAAGCTCAGTTGCTCCTTCAGACCCATTAAACTTTAGTGGTTTAGCTAAAATAAACTGTTTGTAATTACAAGGTGTGGAAACATTGTTGTTGTTGGTGGTGTTACTGTCGTAGACTTGATTAAGTTGCATCACAAGGTTTGGGAGTACAACAACTATCTGTTGAGCAATCATTGCCGCCATTTCAGTATCCTGGGTGGTGTCACGGTGAGGAGGCATCCTGAAGAAGTGGCTATAGTGAAATCAGCATAAGTGAGATTTCATAAGATTGTTATAAGTTTTAAAGCATCATAGTGAATTGAAAATTTGGACTTGGCATTTGTTCAAAAACCTTGTTCTTGTATCTAGAAAAATAGTGTCATAGATTTTGTATTAAAAATCGCTTTAAAAATAAACTTTTGTTATATTTTTGGATTAGAAAATACAAACCAAGTTAATGGTTTGTGTTATAAATTCTTTACCACATAAAATTTTATTTTTAAGGTAAAGAAATATTTTTATTTAAATTTTTCGAAATGAAGAAATTTTGTGGATAAAATTTGAAAATTTCTCATCCAATGATAAAATTTTGTAATTATAAAAGACAAGAGATAATATTTGAGAATCTAAATAGGATTACAAAGTGTCGTAGTATAAAATGAAATTTGTTCCGAATGTGTTGAATATAGTCGTAACATATTACCAAAGGTAACATGTCGGAGTAGTGTCATACAGGTAGTAGTAAATCATTTGATTGATCAAGGTAGATGGGTTTTCATAATGTTTTGAGAAGACATGCTTTAGCCTATAAGTGAACACTCACCCTAAGAGTTCCCAGGTAAGAGTGACTGGTCCGAAAATGCGGATTTGTACGAACACTCAAGCGTTAGACAGAAAACTCGGGGTACAGGCGTTCACCCTTCCAGATTGCATGAGTTCACATTAATAAAACCCAAGATTTCGATGAAAAATGTTTGAGAGTAAACATTTTGAGAAATATTTTTGATAAAATGTTTGAGATAAATAAGTTGAGAAACATTTTGTTGAGAGCGTTTGAAAAAACATTTTTGATATAATGCTTGAGATGAATGTGTCGAGAAACATTTTGACGAAAAAGTTTGTGAAAATATTCGAGAAACATTCCAATGAAAAATGTTTTGAAAGAAAAATATTTTGAGAAATTCATTAACGCATAAAGCCTAAGTGTTTAGAATAAACCATCTAAGAATAGATGATTTGTGAATCATAGAGTAGTTGTGGCAAGAGTAAGGATGAGGATTAGGATAGAAATAAGTCTACTCATGCTCGGGTCCCTAGGAAGGTTATAGACTAGGTTAAAGGCATTCTAATAACCTAATTCCCTATAACCAGTGCTCTGATACCAATCTGAAGCACCCCGATCGCGTATTACAACAACACGCGACGGAAATAATGAGGAGTCACGTTACAAATTGCTCAGCCATAACTATACTAAATTGTTTCACTATTGTTAACATTGTTTTACAATACCGAGAATACAAGAAATTTGTCTTTTGATTAAAGAAGTCTAAAGCCCGGATGCATTCCTATGTGTAGCATACTTGAATGATCAACAACCTGAAACATATGTGAAAAAGAGACGTCAACAAACAATGTTGGTGAGTACAAATTTTGTTAGCCAAGTTAATGGCAAAAGTTTAGTGTTGCAACACTTCGACAACTACAAGAGTTATCGATTGAAAAAACGGAATGTTTGTAGCCAAGGATTGGCAAAAGATTTAGTATTACAATGCATTAACTTGATTATGAAACTTGTGACAAAATGAGTTTTTTCATATGGAAATATGATTAATACTAAGTAATTTTTATCCCATTGAAAATTGTACTTTGTTCTTTGTAAACATATTGAAATCGTCCATAAACTTGAGAGTGTGTTACACGAAATCCAATTAAGGATAATCAATAACTATACTGAAATCAGTCAATACTTGCGTGAGTATATTAGAAATCAATCAACGATTTATAATAATACTAAATTTCCTTTTAAGAATCTATCATACAAAACATCAAAGGATTCTTTAAGGATTTAGATATCGAACATTGAAATTAGTCGTACACAAAATCCTAAGTGACTCGAATAACACTACAAGAGTAATGCAATAAGAGCACTTATATATAGGAAGTACCAGTGGCATATCCATCATGTTCTTATGGCATTACACTTGTTTCGTTATCCTAATCACAACTAACCACATAAGCACATAATCGTCAACTTGTCAATTGTCTCGTCAAATACGCATTAAAGTACACAGAATCCAATCAAGGACTACCAATTAGTACTTTAAACATTCCACAAATATCTAACTATAAAGATAGGTAGATGTAATGGGAATTTAGTCTTGTCACTTGTCTCGTCAAATTGTCTTGTGAAATACGCATTAAAGTACACATAATCCAATCATGGACTACCAATTAGTACTTTAAACATTCCACGAATATCTAACTATAAAGATAGGTAGATGTAATGGGAATTTAGTCTTGTCACTTGTCTCGTCAAATTGTATCACAAAATCATAATCCTAATGGTGATTCGGATAAGGCTATGAAGGGTAATACAATAAGCACACTTATATATATGAAGTACCAGCGGCGTATCCACCATGTTCTTATTATATTACTCTAGTTTTGTTATCTAAATCACCAACAATTCTACACATAAACTAATTGTTCATCGTTCATCGTTCCTTGTTGTAAACCAATTGTTCATTGTTCACTGTTCCTCGTAAAGTACTTCTCAGAAATCTCACTATAAAGATAGGAAGATTTAAGAGTGTACTTCTAACATCCTTTGAGAATCTAACTATCAAGATAGAAAGATCCTACAAGGATATAGGCCCTGAAAGACCTCTTTAACTGTCATGTCATCAATTGTCATGTTGCATAATCGAAGTTAAGACATAAAAGTACTTAGTAAACACATACATGCCATACATTTGAGAAAATTTGATTACACATTTGATCCACCCCAAAACATTTGGAAACGTAAGAGAGGGGGGAGCAATGTACTCGTTTGGGATTGTGTATAGATCTTGTTCAAATGATATAACAAAGCTCAAAGGATCAAGAGTTCAAGTGTTGAAGTGATTCCTAGTGTATCGGATAAATATAATGTTAGTGTCGAAACTTGAAAACGAGAAATCAGATATAATGAAGGATATAAACCAAACAAGAGTTGGATCTTGTATAATATGGTTCATATTACCTAACATTCTGATTTGGAAGCATTTCAAAAGGTTTTGGCTTAATACGGCTCGCTATAGTGGTTTACGCCACTTTAACGGGTCATAAACGTAACTAGGGGTTCGGATGGTAAAATATAAGCTATAACAAGTCTAATATGTCAAAACCAGTTTATTTAAGTTGTGAAATCAGTTTAGATGTCAAAAAGTTCGTATATGTTTAAAACTAATTTATGTGTAAAAAGGGCATTTTCGGCATTTTAAAGAATACATAGTCGACTTGTCATTTGACTATTCAAATGGTATGACCATAAGGTATAACCTCAGAGAGTTATTCCCTATGATATGATGGTTATAATAATGGTTTTGGTCGGATCCTAAAGTTGACCAAATGGGTCAGATTTCAAAGTCAAAGCGGTGGTCAAACCGCTAGGCTTTTTGACTCTAAATAGGCATTTTAACAAAGGCGAATAATTTGACATTTTGCGATATGTCTAAATAAGTTTATAAAAGTATTTTGGCATCAAACAACCTGTTTTGATACCCGAAAACAGATCCGTTGCAAAATGCGCAAAAATTGCAATTTGACCGAAACTTTGACTTGTCAAAATAACAAGAAATGGTGGGAATCAGTAGGCATGATTTTTAAGGATCATAACCACCTTGATTACCATCATATTGCAAGTTTCAATTGAGCTATATCTTGATCAATTCATGATCAAAACTAAAAGTCAAACAGAAAGTCAAATTGTTTGATTTTTAGTTCATGTAAGCTATAATAATTGAACAAGACATGAAGGAACACTTACAAACACAAACGATTGATCAAAGATCACCAGAGAAAGCTCCAAGGTGGTTGCAATTCGGATCTATAGCTGATTTGAGTATGAAGGTGATTAAAGAGTTCAAGAATGGACATGAGTTTGGTATTTATAATGATCCAAAGATCACCAAATCATGACAAGTGTTGGGCAAGGTGTTTAGGCATGGATTAGTGTCCCATTATGTGTCCAAAGCAGAAGAGAAGTGGCAAAATTCGTGTACTTAGTGTCCTCAATTGAACAGTTGTTGCCAGCTATTTGCTATTTTAAATTTTCTGTGTCTGATAGCTTCTTGTGGGGCCGCGAGTCATTTAGGCTTAGGGACTCGCGCCCCGCCAGAAGGTCAGAATTTCAGAATTGGCAGAAATGGTCCCTACAGCCTCTAAACTTGTTTTTCGACTCGTTTTGGCACTATTAACACCTGTCAACCCAATTTTTAAGCTTTATAAGGACAATAAAGTGTATAGAACTTGCAATATGTCCAAAAATGTTCCAGAGGTCAGTTCGTTTGATCGTACGATCGCGGTTTTCGGTTAATTACGACGAAAATCGTAATGAACGCGTGTATGACCGTGAATGCATGACGAATGGCATTTTTACATTCAAATCACTAAAATATGATATTTCAATGATTAAAAAAAATTTTGGATGTCTCTACATGTTTCGGATAGCGATTTACGCATAAAGGCATAGTTTCGCAAAATTTGCCAAATAGCCCCTGAAGTTACAAAAGTATGATTTTTCCATACCGAAGCCCTCAAAACTTATTTCTAAGTTATGTGAAGGATATTTAAGGTATGTTAGGCTTGTGTTCTTGTTCCGGAGCGTGCGTGGCTACGAGAATCAGCAGACTTTCGCAGTTTGTCGTAATTAATCCCTGTGATCAAATAAGCTTGTTTTTGACACATCAAACCCTCCAAAACTTATTTATAAGTTATGAAAAGGTTATTTAGGATTTTTTTAAGCTTGTGTAATTGTCTTGGAGTATACGTCATGTTAAACGACGTCCGTTGGCATACCGGTTTACGGTTTCGCTTATAGAAGCTGTATAGGAATTTGAAATCGATCAAGGACTGAATATGTGAATTTGTTTTTGAAATAAACTCGTTTTGAATCTGTAAAATGATTAAAATGTCTCAGTTATCACATTTATCCTTCTAAGAATCTAACATATAAAAATATGAAAGAGTTCTACAAGGATTTGGATATTGTACTTTGAATCAATCGAACACAAAAATCCTAATGTGATTCGGATAATGCTACAAGAGTAATGCAATAAGAACACTTATATATAGGAAGTACCAGCGGCGTATCCACCATGTTCTTATGGTATTACACTTGTTTCGTTATCCTAATCACAACTAACCATATAAAATATAATCGTCAACTTGTCACATTGTCTCGTCAAATACGTATTAAAGTACACAGAATCCAATAAGGACTACCAATTAGTACTTTAAAAATTCCACAAATATCTAACTATAAAGATAGGTAGATGTAATAGGAATTAAGTCTAGTCACATTGTCCTGTCAAATTATCTTGTCAAATACGCATTAAAATACACATAATCCAGTAAGGACTACCAATTAGTACTTTAAACATTCCACAAATATCTAACTATAAAGATAGGTAGATGTAATAGGAATTAAGTGTAGTCACATTGTCTTGTCAAATTGTCTCGTCAAATACGCATTAAAGTACACAGAATCCAGTAAAGGACTACCAATTAGTACTTTAAACATCCCATGAGTATCTAAATATAAAGATAGATAGATGCATAGGGATTTTGTTTAGTCACATGTCTTGTCATATTGTATCACAAAATCAAAATCCTAATGGTGATTCGGATAAGGCTATGAAGGGTAATACAATAAGCACACTTATATATAGGAACTACCAGCGGCTTATCCACCATGTTCTTATTGTATTACTCTAGTTTCGTTATCTAAATCACCAACAATTCTACACATAAACCATAACCATTTTCTTGTAAAGCACTTCTTAGAAATCTTACTATTAAGATAGAAAGATTTAAGACTGTACTTCAAAAATCCTTTAAGAATCTAACTATGAAGATAGAAAGATCCTACAAGGATATAGGCCCTAAAAGACCTCTTTAACAAGGCCCTGAAAGACCTCTTTAACTATCGTGTCATCAATTGTCGTGTTGCATAATCAGAATTAATACACAAAAAGCACTTAGTAAACACATACATGCCACACATTTGAGAAAAATTGGTTACACATATGAATCACCCCAAAAACATTTGAAAAATGTAAAAGAGGGGAGCAATGTACTCGCCTGGGATTGCGTATAAATCTTGTTCAAATGATATAACAAAGCTCAAAGGATCAAGAGTTCAAGTGTTGAATTTGGTTCCTAGTGTATTGGATAATTACATGTTAGTGTCGAAACTTGAAAACGCAAAATCGGATAGAATGAGGTATATAAACCAAGCAAGAATTGGATCTTGTATAATATGGTTCATATTACCTAACATTCTGAATTGGAGGCATTTCGAAAAGTTTTGACTTGATACGGCTCGCTAAAGTGGTTTACACCACTTTAACGGGTCATAATCGTAACTATGGGTTCGGATGGTTAAATATGTCCTATGACAAGTCTAATATGCCAAAATTGTTTATATAAGTTGTATAATCAGTTTAGATGTCAAAAAAATGCTCTTATATGTTCAAAACTAATTTAAGTGCAAAAAGGGTATTTTTGGCATTATAAGGAATACATATTCGACTTGTCATTTGACTAACCAAACGGTATGACCATAAGGTATAACCTCAGAGGGTTATTCCCTATAATACTATGGTCATAAGATTAGGCTTGATCAGATCCTAAAGGTGACCAAACGGGTCGGATTCGAAAGTCAAAGCGGTGGTCAAAATCGCTCGGCTTACGACTCTAAACAAGCACCATACTGAAAGTGACGAGTTAGACATGTTTTGATATGTCTAACTAAGTTGTAAAAGAGTTTTGGTACCAAAACAAACGGTTTTGACACCTGAAATTAGTTCCGTCATGAAATGCACATTTATCGCATCATTGACCAAAACTTTGACTTGTCAAAAATACTAGTAAATGTGGAAATCAGTAGGCATGATCACTAAGGACCATAACCATCATGATTATGACCACATTAACAAGTTCAATTTGATTTTGTTTTGACAAATTTATGATCAAAGCTGAAAGTCAAACAGAAGTCAAACTATTTGATTTTTAGCTCGATTATGCTACAAGAATTGAACAAGACTTGATTGAAACACTTACAACTACTTAGAGCAGCCAAGGAATCTCAGAGGAAAGCTCCAAAGTGGTTGCAAACTTCAGATTATGGCAGATTGGAGCAAGGATGAAGGTTGTAAAAGTTCAAATTGCTAAAACTCATTGCTATTTATAGTTGAATTGGATTAATATGAGCATTACATGTGTCCATGAGTCATCCCTGAAGTGGATTAGTGTCAATAGATATGTTAGATGCAGAGAAGAGGGTGGCAAGTTCGTTTGCTTAGTCAATAAGGGAATTAACAAGAAGCTTGCCACCTTGACTCAACAATTCTGATGAGCTGGGGACCCCCAACGGACCGTATAGGGTTTTGCCTTACGGTCCGTAAGGCCCTTGCAGGGGCTGAAGTTTCAGAATTGGCAGAAATGGCCCTTGAACTTGTTTTTAACGCGTTTTGGCACTTTTAACACCCGTTAACCCCATTTTCAAGCTTTATAAGGACAATAAAGTATAGGGAACTTGAAATATGCTTAAAAATATCTCAGAAGTCAGTTCGTTTGGTCGTACAGTTGCGGTTTTCGGTTAATTACGACGAAAATCGTAACGAATGCGTGTATGACCGTAAAAGCGTAATGAATGATATTTTTGCATTCCAATCATTAATACAAGATTTTAATGATTAAAAAAAGTTTTGGATGCCCGTACATGTTCCGGATTAAGAAAAACGTGCAACGACATAGTTTTGCAGAATTTGCAAAATAGCCCCTGAAGTTGCATAAGCTGGTTTTTGCCATACCGAACCCAAAACTTATTTCTAAGTTATGTAAAGGTATATAGCGTATGTTAAGCTTGTGTCATTGTCCCGGAGTGTACGTCGTGTTAAACTGGTTACATTTACATAATGGTTTGTGATTTCACTTTTAGAAGAGGCTTAAGGGTTTGAAATCGAACAGGGATTGAATATGTGAATTGTTTTTGAATATAAACTCATTTTGAATTTGTGAAATGATTAAAAATGTCTCATATGTTACAATAATTGTCTTAATGGCTTGACTATATATATATATGTGTGTGTGTGTGTGTGTGTGTGTAGCCATGGTCGCATTTGACCATGAGGCAGGTGAGTGTTAAACATACTTCTCTACCTCTGGACAGAAGGGCTAATCATCCTTAACCGTCATTTATCATTGCCAAGTAACATGGACTTTGCCATTTGGCTAGTCAAAATCATTAAGAAGATCTTTTGAAATCTAACGGATCGATAACGTTGACGATCGCTTGAAAATGATGTAATAAAATAATACATAGATTATGAATAATCAAAAGTTTAAAGGATTAAAAGATTACAATACTTGCCTTAAACAGAACTTTTGAAATAAAATAGAATTCTTGTCCATACAGGACAAAAAGGTAAAAATTGTCCACGCATGGACTAAAAGGAAAAACTTGTCCACGCATGGACTAAAAAGAAAATACTTGTCCACGCAGGGACTTTTGGTATTTAATACATGATAATAGAAGGGACTTTACTCGTCCTTCTTTCTTTTAACTATCCTAGAGTGCTTCTTGAAGAACTTGTTTGTGTTCCTCTCAGTCTTTTCAGCCTGACGCTGAATTTGCTCTACTTTCTCCAAGGCCTGGTTAATGGCCTGTAGCTGTGATGGCAGCGGTGTCTGTGGCAGTGGCAGTGGCATAGCAGGATATGGCTACCCATAACTTGGATATCCCGTAGTTGGATATGCAGGAGGGAAAGGAGATGGGTATAAAGCATTATGTAAGACTGCTTGCATATAAGGGTCGTACGATGGCGCCGATAGTCATATTCCATCAGCGTGGACGGGTTTAAAGGCATGTACCCAGACATATCTGGATACGTAGGAATCGGGTTATCAAAACCCGATGGCGGCGTTGGTTGAACAAAGTTTATGGTGTCGGGTCAACCACAAATATAGTATTCGAGGGTCCACCTATTTGTGGGTCCTCGTGAATAGTAGGGTATCTTTGGGGCAATGGTGGTAGCGAGCCTGACCGTTGTCCCTCATGCACGGACATGCGTGTTCCACGTTCTCTCCTGGTGGTTCTGGTGGTGGTTGTGGTTGTTCCACTGGTTCCATTTTCACATCTCCTTATGGAGACGGCGGATTTGGTATTGGTGAGTGATAAGAAGGTGTACTAGCAAAGGTAAATTGATTCCAATATTGATCCCATTTGTTAGGATCTTGATAAGGTGATCCTGCATAAGATGTAGAACCACTAGAAATCTCTATTGGGTGCATATGTGACCTCGATGGCGGCATCTCTGGATCTGAGTCTTCGTCCAGTTCGTTTGGTTGGTCCAACTGGTTTTGGGCAGCTAGAGGTGTGTTGATGTACTGGTTTGGATCAAATGACCCATAGAAGGAATGGGAGTGGGAATGACGGGAATGATGAGGATGGTGCAAGTGATATGAGTGACGAGAATGTGTGGGTGATGAATTATGCGAGATATAATGTCTCGCTAGTTGGGATGAATAGGAATTTCCCGAATCTTGATAGGGATCCGAGCTGTGAAGATGAGGGGGTATATTTACAGATGGTCCTCCTCTCATTGGGCCTTTTCCTTTTCCTTTTCGTAGGACTCTTGGCGGCATTTTTCCCTGTTTTAATGTGAAAACAAAACAATAACAAAAACTTAATATAGATGTGAGTAATCCTAGGTTAATGAATCGGAAAGTCTAAGAAATATGCTATTGTGCTGTCTGAGATTAAACACAAAAGACTAGTATTTAAATTCTCTCAAACGTTAGTTCTGATACCAACCTATCACATCCTAATATTTCACACCTCGCCCGGTGGGCCCGGGTGGGGAGTATCGTGACGTAGATTGATATCAATACACAATATAGCACAGCGGAAGTCCTGGATTTAAAATATTATTACAAACTTAAATGTCCAAATGCTCAAAATTATAATACAGACGAGTTTGTAATAAAGATCCACATGCGGATCGAAAATGTACAAAAGTGAAAGCAACAGACTACTCGGCTATATGCAAAGGAGTTGCAAATTCATCTTCTAGCACAACCAGACAACTTCCAGCCTATTTATGTATCCTTGCAACCTGTAACTTAGTCTTTTGAAAATACGTCAGTTTACACTAGTAAATACAAATAACCGACACATTTGAAAATATTTCAAAATTGTTTTAGGTGCATAAGGCACATGATTTTTATAAATAACTTGGGACAATTCAAAATGATCTTGTATACAGTTTTACAAGTCTGTCAATACATATGGGGTCAGGTGTAGAAACTGAATAACATGATTAACCGACCCACCACTTTAACCCACAAAGGGGTAGCATCTGTCAGGTGTATGCCTACACCCCTTGCTTAAGTCGTGGCCATTAGTAACTTAATGAGCCGTGGATATCTAGAACACGGTCGAATTAACCCCCAATGTTTAAGTTATCAGAAAAAACAGATTAAAACGGGTTATGCGGATTTTCTAGTCACAATCTGACATATGATCCCATACCCGACCAAGCGGTAATACTTTACCGTATCCCAAGCCCGTATAGGGAAATAGGTTAAGAGTATTTATGTTGATGCACTTTGTGTCCGTCACTGTGTGAATAGTCTAGTTAGAGCGTGCGTTGAATATTGTATAAATAAGATACGAACACGAGACCCAATAACTGAAAAAAATAAAATATATATATATATAATAGTAATAATTACAATGTATATATATCTGTAGGTATATATTAATACAATATCGGAAAACTTGCAAATTGGAAAAGAAGATGAATTGTCAGACAACTTGTTTATCATTGTGTGAATTGAGTGGAGGAAAATTATTTGTGAATAAAATATTATTCGCATGAATTATTTTCTCTACAAACCCTCCATCCAATGAGAAACTTCCTTTCTTCTCTATAAATAGAGAACCGAACCCTTTGCAAAACCATCCTAAACATCCTTCTCAAACCACACCATCTACTATCACCTTCTCATAAGAAAACCCGGTTTCGGTAACCATAATCGAAACCGAACACCATACCGGCGCCACTTTCGTTCATTACTATGTCTACTAAACCATTAAACCACCTCTACTAAACCACTCGAAGCTTTAACCACGAAAACCGAACCAACCGAAGCCATTTCCAGTGAAGAAACACTAACTCCGGTGATATTTACATACTTTCCGACAACGTCTCTCATAGCCGAAACGTGTTTTTGACCAACGTGACTACAAACTAAATCTTTATTTTTGACACTTTAATGTTAATCTATAATGAAAACGGAATGTAGATTTGATTATGAAAATAATAGTTTTACATAAAGTATGATGAAGAAGATGATGAACCAGTGAACTAAGTAATAAATAAATAAGGAAGCTGTTTGTTCACAAGGGCTCCTGTAGCCCAGTTGGTTTAGCAGCTGGTTTAAAACCCAGAGGTCTCAAGTTTGAATCCTGCTGGAAGCATATATTTTTTACCAGAATGCTGAATAAAATGTGTTAAATGCATCAGAAATCTTATATAAAACATCAGAATTCATAAATCAAGCGTAAATAACTAAGTGGTCCACTAGTTAAGACTCTAACTTATAACCTAGAGGTCATGGTTCAAATCTTGTAACAAGCATTCTTTTTAATACATCGGAATTTTATTTAAACCCACCAGAATTCTGGTTAAAGTCATCAGAATTCAAAATACATATAAAAAAGGTGGTGTAGTCCAACTAGTTAAGTCTTGGAAATTATAAACTAAAGGTCTTGGGTTCAAACCTTACTGGTGACATTATTTTATTAGATTTTCAAATTATTAACATCAAATTTCTTATTAAATAACTAGATTTTTATAAGGTAATTATAAGGGATTAAGTGCCTCACTGGTTATGTCCTTTAGTTACAACCTATAGGTCATAAGTTTGAGTCTTGTGACTAACATTTAATTTTAATTAATGTTTATCCTATTAAACCTATATTTAATGATTATTTATATTTTTAGTTACGATTATAAAACTGAGAATAATATCATGTTTTATTAATATACATATGTATTTTTCCAAACTAATACAAAACTAAATTATATCAATGATTACTCGAGTAAACTGAGATTTTTAACTAGACATGAATTTAACAAACAAAAACTTATATACTTTTATGTACAAACATAACCTTATGAAATATATGAACACGATGTAGATTCTTACGAACACGCTTTGACAAGTATATATTTTTTAAGACAACAAATCAAGAAACAAGGTAAGGATCCTTAACCCTCTCGCTTTGTTATCTGGTTCGTTTGTTATAAACCTTTAATTATATTATATATATCGAAAAATCCAACGTCTTGAGCCTCGATTCAATTGACCGACCCTTCGTTTCTTACTCCAACTAAAATTATTATGCATCATGCGATACGTTTATGATTATCTTGTGCTCATTATCGCATGTTCCGATATTTATAGTATCTATTAATGTTAGTGTTATATTTATTTCTAATTATCTGAGATCCGCTACCCTAAGCTCTCTGGCTCCTCCCGTGACGGAGTTATCAGTTAACGGCCTCCCTTGGTACAAGTGTGGTACATAGCAACTAGGAGGCGTATGGATATATCCTAGGTATGTTTCTGGAGATGGATGTCGGGTAGGCCAACCCGTCCTGTCTCATGTGACTAGCTGTCACCTCTGTTTAGCTTTTGGGTACATCCGTATGATATGATTCAGTTCAGTTATATGTTATGCTTTGCTGTGTTGTGCTTCTTGACAGTGATATCATTTCAGTTGTTTATTTGTTTGCTATTTGAGCCTATTATTCCGTACTGAGCATTTGGCTCATTCCGTATATTTTATTTCACCACAGGTTCACAGGTTACTATGGGCCGGGGTGAAGAGTGAAGAATAAACCATAGGATGCTAACCGAGGATGTTTGTCACCTTTATAAAGCTAATATGTATTTTGGGCCTTAGGGCTATGAACTATCTTTTAAAAACGTAATCCTAACTTTATAATGGAATTATGACTTTTGTTCTAATCCACTGTTATAGTGACATGTCAGCCCGTCTGGGTTGGGGTGTTACAGCTATGGTATCAGAGCAAAGGCTCTTTCCTGTAGAAAACTTAAACATTAGTAATTAGGCCTGTGAGGTTGGGGTAGACGTCTAAGATAGAATTCTACTAATTATCCCTAGTTACTCGTCACCATTTTCGTACTCTAACTCGTGCATATACATTTGATAGATCCCTCCTTGTCGCCAAACTCGTAGGAACGCCCGCATGACTAACGACACTGCCTCAAATGAAACTCCACCTGACCCTAACATGGTTTCTACTATTAACCAAGCTTTTGCTAGACTACTTCCAAACCTCATTGCTCAATCCGTAGAGGCTGTTATGCAACAAACTCAAGGACGCGCTAACCCTAATTCTTGAGTCGTCGTTGGTGAGAATACCACCACCAACACTTCTTAAGGCATCCACGTGTGGCTCCGTCATTTCCAAAGGCAACACCCTAAATCTTTCAGTCACGCTGCTACTCCGATCGAGGCAAGAAACTGGATAGCCCATATAGAGAAAATCTTTGAGGTGCTGGAAGTTGCCGACTAGTACAAGGTTAGGTTGGCCACCTTCAAGCTAGAAGACGATGCACAGACTTGGTGGGAGGGACACAAACAAGTTAAAGGATGAGATGCTTACATCGCTACTCTTTCGTGGGCTGAATTTCGTACCATCTTCTACGACAGATATTTCTCGACTGCTGATAGAGAAGCTCACATCAGAGAGTATGTTGTTATTCGACAAGGAAACGACGAGCCTGCTTCAGAGTTTATTACCCGATTCTCAAGGATGGCCAGTATTGTGGGAGAAGCAGAAGGATCTGCCGCAGTTCAAGCTGAGAAGTGCAAGTGGGCAGTTAATGATCGAATTCGGAAATCGATCATGTTCATCAAGTTCAAGGACATCACTGAGGTGGTGGATGCCACTAAGACTTTTGAGTTCGAGAGAAAGGAATTCTTATCTCGGACTGGGGAAAACAAGAAGAAAGACAAGGATGGACTTCCCAAACAAGCTACGGGCCAGTCATCCACTGTTGCAAACCATCAAGACCGTAGAGTTCAAGCGAATTGAAACCCTAGAAATCAGACACGTCTTTGGAATCCGAGACCCCTCAACCAAACACCTATCCATAATCAGACTCGGCCTAATGAAGGACCTAATAAGACTCAACCGATGAACCAGAATCAGATCACGATTCCTTTATGCAATAATTGTGGCAAGAAACATCTCGGTGTATGTCGTAGGGCCGCAGGAACATGCTTCAGATGTGGCCAGACTGGACACATGATTAAAGATTGTACCGCCTCATACTAAGAGGATCACTAGAGGGATTGTAGCACCACCCAACACTGGAGGTAGAGTGTTTGCGCTTTCTGCTAATGAGGCTGCCAATGCTCCAGGTACTATGTCTGGAACCCTTCATCTCGGCGAACGTAGTATCTATGTGTTATTCGTTATGGGAGCGATACATTCCATAGTTTCTAACTCGTTCACTAGATACCTTAAGATTGCACCGACACCACTAGAACACGCTTTGTCTATTTCTACTCCTATGGAGAACTCTGTCCTGATCACTCATGTGTATAAGATTGTCCTATCCGTATAGAATCCGTTGTGTGTAACGCGGATCTTTCTCGGATGCATATGTGTGACTTCGATGTGATCCTTGGGATGGATTGGTTAACTCGCCACCATGTGGCTATTTATTGTTATTCTAAACGTGTCATATTTGGCAATCTTTGTCATCCTGAGCTTATTTATCAGGGTTCAACTCCATAAGCCTTTTAAGATCATTTCTGCACTCAAAGCTCATAAATTAATCGCGCATGGTTGTGTTGGATTCTTAGCTTCGATTAGAGATACCTCTGTTATTGGTAATGGCATCGATAGCCATCCTGTTGTTCGTGAGTATCCTGACGTATTTTTAGATGAACTACTGGGACTACCACCTGACCGTGAGATAGAGTTCACTATCGACTTAATCCCTGGTGTCGAGCCTATCTCTAAAGCACCGTACCGTATGGCTCCATTGGAACTGAAGGAGGTAAAGGAGCAACTTTAGGAACTCTTAGAAATGGGATTTATAAGGCCAAGTGTTTCACCTTGGGGTGCACCGGTCTTATTCGTCAAGAAGAAGGACGGTAGTATGCGTTTGTGTATTGACTACCGGGAGCTCAACAAGATTACCATTCACAATCGGTATCCTCTGCCCCGCATTGATGATCTCTTCGACCAACTTCAGGGTGCTAAGTTCTTCTCCAAGATAGATCTCCGATCAGGTTATCATCAACTGAAGATCAAGGAAGAAGATGTTCCTAAGACTGCCTTCCGGACTCTCTACGGTCATTACGAGTTCTTGGTTATACCTTTCGGACTAACCAATGCACCTGCAGTCTTCATGGACTTGATGAATCGAGTATTCCATGAGTACTTGGACAGATTCGTCATAGTCTTTATCGACGACATCTTGGTATATTCTAAGAGCCGAAAGGAACATGAAGAACATTCACATGCAGTTCTAGGAACTTTACGACAGAAGAAACTTTATGCAAAGTTTTCGAAATGTGAGTTTTGGCTCAACCAAGTAGCATTCTTGGGCCATATTGTGTCAGCAGACGGAATCAAGATGGACCCCGCAAAGGTTGAGGCTATTACCAACTGGCCTAGACCCACTTCTGCTACAGAGGTACGAAGTTCTTGGGTCTAGCCGGCTACTACCGAAGGTTTGTTGAAGGATTCTCCACCATTGCCTTACCCCTCACGCAACTTTTGAGGAAAGGAGTTAAGTTCTCATGGAATGAGGAAAGCGAAAAGAGCTTTAAGGAATTGAAGAAACGCCTCGTATCTGCTCCGATACTCACTCTCCCTTCTGGATCAGGCGGTTATCAGATCTATAGTGATGCTTTGAAGAAAGGCTTGGGTTGCGTGTTAATGCAAAACGGGAAGGTTATTGCCTATGCCTCGCGTCAGCTTAAGCCCTATGAGTTTAATTACCCGACACACGATTTGGAGCTTGCTGCAGTTGTCTTTGCATTGAAGATATGGCGTCACTATCTGTATGGCGAGACTTGTGACATCTTCACCGACCATAAAAGCCTCAAGTATATATTCACTCAGAAGGAGTTAAATATGAGGCAAAGAAGGTGGTTGGAACTTTTGAAGGATTATGACGCTAATATTCTGTATCACCCTGGGAAGGCTAATGTCGTAGTTGATGCTTTGTGTCGGAAGAATTTCGAAACTGTATCTTGCCTTCATATTCAACCTCGCATTATCTCAGACCTCGATAGGATGCACATCGGACTTCATGTTGGCAAGTCAGAGGGTTATTTTGCAAGAATGCAGATAGAACCTGACCTCATTTCTCGAGTTAAGGATGCATAGAAGAACGATGGAGAACTTTGGGCAATTGTGCAAAATCTTGAGGTGGGTAAGCAATCCGAGTTTCGTATAGATGAACACGGAGTAATTTGGTGTGGCAAGAGACTATGTGTGCCAGACGATTCTGCCCTTCGTGAATCATTGTTAGCCGAGGCACATAACTCACCATTTTCTATCCACCCAGGATCTACGAAGATGTATCGAGACTTACGTCAGAACTTTTGGTGGAACGGCATGAAGGAAGATGTTGCCCGATGCGTAAGCAAGTGTCTCACTTGCCAGCAAGTGAAAATCGAGCACCAGCGAGCTAGTGGGTTATTGCAGCCATTGGATATCCCCGTATGGAAATGGGATGAAATCTCAATGGATTTTGTTACGGGTTTGCCAAAGACTTTCAAGAAGAATGATAGTATATGGGTGGTAGTCGACCGACTGTCTAAGTCATCTCACTTCCTACCGATTCAGCAAGGATTTTCGGTCAGCAAGGTTTCCGAAATTTTCCTTCAGGAAATTATTCGACTCCATGGTACACCATCTTCTATTATTTCAGATAGAGATCCAAGGTTCACTTCTCGATTTTGGAAAGGCTTCCAAGAAGCTTAGGGAACACGATTGAAGTTTTGTACTTCTTTCCACCCGCAGACAGACGGACAATCAGAACGCAAGTTCCAAACTTTGGAAGACATGCTCCAAGCTTGTGCACTTGAATGGACTGGAAACTGGGATGAATACTTGTGCCTTGTTGAGTTCGCCTACAACAACAGTTGGCAAGCAAGTATTTGTATGGCACCTTTTGAGCTCTTGTATGGTCGGAAATGTCGAGCACCGATATGCTGGGAAGAAATTGGAGAAAAGATTATCAAAGGACCTAAGTTAGTCCAGATTACTAATGAGAACGTCACCATTGTACGAGAGAAATTGAAGGAAGCCCAGAGCCGACAGAAGAGCTATGCAGATCAACATCGACGAGCACTCGAATTCAAAGTTGGTGGCCATGTATTTCTGAAGGTATCACCTTGTCGTGGTATCCGTAGATTTGGTATCAAAGGAAAGCTTAGCCCTCGTTTTATTGGTCCGTTCGAAATTCTTGAGAGAGTTGGAGAAGTCTCTTATCGTCTAGCATTACCGCCTCAACTCTCGCATGTTCGTAATGTCTTTCACGTATCCTTGCTAAGAGGATACTATTATCACCCACTCCACGTCATTAGTTACCCGTTGCATACGATTCATGAGGATCTTTCTTATGAGGAAGAACCTGAAGCTATATTAGACCATCAGGAAAAGGTTATACGTAGGAAAATGATTCCTTTCGTTCAGGTTTTGTAGAAAAACCATACCAAACGAGAAGCAACCTGGGAAATCGAGGAATCAATGCGTTCTGCATATCCTAATCTCTTCGAGCCATAGAACCCTTAGTCCAGGTAACTGTGAACCTTGCTTTGTTTGTGTGACGAAATTCCGAACTTTGTGTATGATATCTCTTATCTGTGATTAAGTATTTGTGGTAGATATTAGTATCGATAGTTACTCCGTTATCAGTTAACTTTCCGTACAGTTTTGTGCGTATGAAGGGAGGACCATTAGGGCATGGTTGTAAGGTAATTGACAACTATGGTCGCGAATTTAATTGCGAATTACATGTACAAATGTGCACTTTTGGGATTTCTATCATGCATAATAACGTCTTTGTTATGAAACCCTCATTTCTGATAATATCATATTGATCCGTATCCAGATCTGCAAATTTCGAGGACGAAACTTCTTTTAAGGGGGTAATAGTTGCGATAACCGAAAAAAAATATAAATAAATAAATAAAATATATAATAGTAATAATTACGATATATATATGTAGGTATATATTAATACAATATCTACCAATGGGAAAACTTGCAAATTGGAAAAGAAGATGAATTGTCAGACAACTTGTTTATCATTGTGTGAATTGAGTGGAGGAAAATTATTTGTGAATAAAATATTATTCGCATGAATTATTTTCTCTGCAAACCTCCATCCAATGAGAAACTTCCTTTCTTCTCTATAAATAGATAACCGAACCCTTTGCAAAAACCATCCTAAACATCCTTCTCAAACCACACCATCTACTATCACCTTCTCATAAGAAAACCCGGTTCCGGTAACCATAATCGAAACCGAACACCATACCGACGCCACTTTCGTTCATTACTATGTCTACTAAACCATTAAACCACCTCTACTAAACCACTCGAAAACCAAACCAACCGAAGCCATTTCCGATGAAGAATTACTAACTCCGGTGATATTTACGTACTTTCCGACGACGTCTCTCGTAGCCGAAACATGTTTTTGAACAACATGACTACAAACTAAATCTTTAATTTTGACACTTTAATGTTAATCTATAATGAAAACGGAATGTAGATTTGATTATGAAAATAATAGTTTTACATAAAGTATGATGAAGAAGAAGATGAACCAGTGAACTAAGTAATAAATAAATAAGGAAGTTGTTTGTTCACAAGGGCTCCTGTAGCCCAGTTGGTTCAGCAGCTGGTTTACAACCCAGATGTCTCAAGTTCGAATCCTGCTGGAAGCATATATTTTTACCAGAATGCTGAATAATGCATCAGAAGTTTCTGATAAACCATCAGATTTCTGATAAACCATCAGAATTTCTGATAAAATATCATAATTTTACAAAAAAACATCAGAAAATGTGTTAAATGCATCAGAAATCTTATATAAAACATCAAAATTCATAAATCAAGCATAAATAACTAAGTGGTCCACTAGTTAAGACTCTAACTTATAACCTAGAGGTCATGGGTTCAAATCTTGTAACAAGCATTCTTTTTAATACATCAGAATTTTATTTAAACCCACCAGAATTCTGGTTAAAATCATCAGAATTCAAAATACATATAAAAAAGGTGGTGTAGTCCAACTGGTTAAGTCTTGGAAATTATAAACTAAAGGTCTTGGGTTCAAACCTTACCGGTGACCTTATTTTTATTAGATTTTCAAATTATTAACATCAGATTTCTTATTAAATAACGAGATTTTTATAAGGTAATTATAAGGGATTAAGTGGCTCACTGGTTATGTCCTTTAGTTACAACCTATAGGTCACAAGTTCGAGTCTTATGACTAACATTTATTTTTAATTAATGTTTATCTTATTAAACCTATATTTAATGATTATTTACTTATTATATTTTTAGTTACGATTATAAAACTGAGAATAATATCATGTTTTATTAATATACATATGTATTTTTCCAAACTAATACAAAACCAAATTATATCAATGACTACTCGAGTAAATTGAGATTTTTAACTAGACATGAATTTAACAGATAAAAACTTATATACTTTTATGTACAAACATAACCTTATGAAATATGAACACGATGTAGGTTCTTACGAACACGCTTTGACAAGTATATATTTTTTAAGACAACAAATCAAGAAACAAGGTACGGATCCTTAACCCTCTCCCTTTGTTATCTGGTTTGTTTGTTATAAATCCTTAATTATATTATATATATCGAAAAACCAACGTCTTAAGCCTCGATTCAATTGATCGTCCCTTCGTTTCTTACTCCAACTAAAATTATTATGCATCATGCGTTACGTTTATGATTATCTTGTGCTCATTATCGCATGTTCCTGTATTTATAGTATCTGTTAGTGTTAGTGTTATATTTATTTCTAATTATCTGAGACCCGCTACCCTAAGCTCTCTGGCTCCTCCCGTGACAGAGTTATCAGTTCACGGCGTCCCTAGGTACAAGTGTGGTACATAGCAACTAGGAGGCGTATGGATATATCCTAGGTATGTTTCTGGAGATGGATGTCGGGTAGGCCAACCCGTCCTGTCTCATGTGACTGGCTGTCACCTCTGTTTAGCTTTTGGGTACATCCGTATGATATGATTCAGTTCAGTATATGTTATGATTTGCCGTGTTTTGCTTCTTGACAGTGATATCATTTCAGTTGTTTATTTGTTTGCTATTTGAGCCTATTATTCCGTACTGAGCATTTGGCTCATTCTGTGTATTTTATTTCACCACAGGTTCACAGGTTACTATGTGCGGGGTGAAGAGTGAAGAATAAACCATAGGATGCTAACCGAAGATGTTTGTCACCTTTATAAAGCTAATATGTATTTTGGGCCTTGGGGCTATGAACTATCTTTTAAAAACTGTAATCCTAACTTTATAATGGAATTATGACTTTTGTTCTGATTCACTGTTATAGTGACATGTCAGCACATCTGGGTTGGGGTGTTACACCCAAGTACGAACTGAACGAGGATTATACTGTCACTTGGTACGAAGTGTAACCGCTTCGTACGAATTGTAGTCAGTTCGTACGAATTGCATATGAGGTCTATAAATAGTGTCGTGTGTTCATTTGTTTGTAAGTTTTTGCGCTCCCGGTCGGGGATGTGCTGGCGAAATTTCTCCAGGATTTCGCCAGCTTGACAGGATGCATGCTCTTTCGGTATGAATGAATAACATATGACATATGCTGCTTCTACTCTTTTCTTAATAACATTCTACGAAAACTGTCATATTACGCACTAACTTCCGTCTAAAACCACCTGATCAGGACCTACAATTCGTATCAGAGCTACGGTTAACACCTACACTCATGAATTTTGGACGTTTATGGATTTAGTAGGGTTTTAGACGTAAAACATCAAAATAAAGGACAATCCATGGACAAAATGTAAAATTGAACGGATAGGATTGTTAGAAAACCATTTTCGACCAGATCTGTGAAGGAATCATCGCGAAATTCGCAGAAATAAAAATTTTGGATCGAAAATATAAAAACAGGCGAATTCGTACGAAGTGGCACCAATTCGTACGAAGTAACCAATTCGTACGAATTGGCACCAATTCGTACGAAGTGACCAATTCGTACGAACTGGAGGTCCAATTCGTACGAAGTGAGTTGAAAAAAAAAGGCATGAAAAATTTTGTTGATCATATGGACAGGATGAGTGTCTAGAAAAAATTGGTGATAGAAATTTTTTCGAGATTTTGATGACCGAAATGTGATGTTTGGGGACACCGTCTGGCGCTTCAGAGTATAAATTTGATGATTGCAAAATTGTGAAGATATTGGGGTAGTCGCTGATACCGATACAGAATGATGATCTTTTGGTATAGTGGTTATCAATGGGCCTAAACGTCAAATCCGCATTTGTTGAAAACTGGTTTTTCCAGATTTGAGGGGAAATTTCAGTGAAAATTTTGGTACGGTCAGAATTTGCAAAAATGAGGGGGAATAAAAAATTTCAAGTTTATATGAAGATTCTGAGATTTTTGAAATTCGCGGCCATGCAACTGTATTCGGGTGGTTACCAACTGCAGATTATCCGGGAAATGCAGAGGATCTTGATTCATTAGTGATCTTGAGTTGATGTCTACTTTTTGTAAAAGCGGGGTTACATAACTGAGTCTTGGAGGAGTTGTTTATCAGATTTTGTAGTTGTGGTCACGTTGATGCATGAGCCCTCGTATAAGCTGGTTAGCACACATGACTGCTTAGCGGTACAATGTACCCAGTTTAACTCTGCATTGCATATGAACTATTTTCCGGACTAACCGCCAGAAAATAGGGATGTCTTGTAGTTTCAGTTGTGCCGGGACTGGTGGGGGAGGCTACATACATGCAATTCATGACTAAAGAAAATGATTTAATAAATCTTTCAGACAAAGTTGTGTACCAGTTGCTCGCAAAATAGACTACACATTTGGGATTTCGTGATCATAGGAAGTTCAGAATTTTCAGATTATAATATAGATTGATGCTTATGGGTTTAAAATCCTGACCTTCAAAGTGGGGTTGGATGCATACACGACTTCCTATCTTTAACTCTGCAACGCAAATGAACTGTTTTCGCGAGTAATCTGGAAATGAGGATGTTTTGTAGTTTCAATGTGCCAGCTTTAGCGGAGTGAGCTATACATTTGATATTGTGAATGAAGAGGAAGAATGTGATTTTGATCGTGGGCATATGCTTCTCAGATTCGATGTGTTACCAGATGATTTGATTCCGATGAAAATTTGCTGATTGAGCAAATTATCGATTTGCTAATCAATCTTTCAGGAGTATGCGTAAATGTGATTACGGAAATCAGGATATCAAATTTTCACGAATATTCATTGATTTGAAGTTTTCCGGTGTGGTGATTCGAAGTTTCTATCAATTGTCGGTTGAGTTTTTTAATGATTAGGAGTTTGCGGAATAGACTCTCGATGCTACAGTGCTTAATCAAAAACTGAACTCGGATGTGGTTATCGTTGAAATGGAGAAGCAGCTGCATTGATAAGTTTCGACTTGGTGATTATTCGAGAAAATTTGTTGATTAAGCAAATCAAAGAAGGTAGGAAATCGTGCAATCAAAGTTCTGAACTAGAGATTTCAGGGGGAATTTAAAGTTGATAATGCAAACCCGGATCATCAATTAAGAGGGAATCTATTGACACGTGCTACGACATCGGCAGATACCTTGATCGAAGTTGCAGAATATTCAAACACGGCTCTGAGAGTTGAAGTTCAAGATCAAACTTCGACAGTAACAGACAAGGGGGAATTTGTTGATGCCCTTTGTGTCCGTCATTGTGCGAATAGTCTAGTTAGAGCGTGTGTTGAATATTGTATACATTAGATAAGAACACGCGACCCAATTACGAACTGAATACGGAACATATAGTGTCACTTCGTATGAAGTCATGCCAGTTCGTACGAAGTGTAACCGCTTTGTACGAATTGTAGTTAGTTCGTACGAATTGCATATGATGTCTATAAATAGCATCGTGTCACACCCCTGCCGAAGGCGGAAACACAGGGGAGCGACGAACCGGATATCATACAAAACACATGGTAAAAGAGAATAACTAAAATTCATTCATATGATAGAGAATTACATAGATGTCTTTAGTACGGGAATACAATTCCATGAATAAATGTTTTATAAACAAGGGCTCTAGTCTATAAAAAAATGGACAAATCTCAGGTTGCAATCCTAAGCGTGCATGTCCAAAAGTGAAAGAGTCCATATCCCGGCTAATTTCCTTTCCTGAGAAACATTAAAAATGTCAAATAAACGAGTTGGCGAGTTCGCATGTTTGTATTCTTATGTAAACAGTTTGTTGTCTTTAACACATGTAATGTATATATAGTTACCATGAGCCCATAACCAAACCTCGGCTTCCTTGTACGCCCCAACAAAGCTTCATCACTAAACATTTCAAGTAACATGGATAATATGCAATCATTGACACAACGGTCGAGGTTAGCGCGACTAACCATGAAAGGGGGTGTCGACCCAAATAGTACTATTCATATATTCCACGGCTTATCTAAGTTAATGGTTATGTTGTCAGGGGACTTAGATGTGATGATGTTGTCTAACTCGTGTAACATATATTGCAGTCAAGACATGTGTATGAAAAATGTAATAGCATGTTTTCCCCCAAAAGTAAATAAGTAAAAAGGGGCCGCGAGACTCACTCGTTGACGAAAGGTCGTGACTTCACAAAAACCACGGGTTAGCTTGCGCGTGCATTCTAATCGAGTCCTACGATGCGAGTAAAGACTAATGAGATCTTAAGGGCCAACTAAGTGATATAGACCTATATGTGTGCTACCGTTTAAGTTTAGATGTTTACAAAAATATGCACTAAAATGGTTTAAAATAATAATGTGTAAGACGTCAAATGGATGATATTTTAATATGAGTTTTTACCACTAAGTGCTCGTTTTAGTTTATTATTTTCTTTAGTTAGGTTTTTATATAGAATATCCGTCACCAAGCTTAATTCACCGGACATCCCAGAAGGGATTAAGGATATATCATCCCCCGGCATACACTTGTTTTGTGACTCAAGTTTCAAAGTATAAGGTTTTATGCCAGATATTGAGTTTGAAGATATGCCCGTGCATAGGTTCGATCCCGGAACATCATTTATCTTTACATTTTTCATGTCAAATGATGGTCTCTCGAACACATGAACCTTTGTGTTATGAAACCAAGGTCTAAGCAAGAAATTCGTAAGAAATTAGTTTCTAAGTTAAAATAAATATGCAAAATATGACAAGGTTGAAAATGACTAATGTGTTAATTGAACTTGTTTCTCACTTTTGGTCATAGAAACTTGTTTAAGCGTTTGGTGTATGGAGCATTTCAGATTTATAAGCTCATTCAAACACCAAAAACATTTAATTGTGTGTAAATACTAGAGCTTTAGAAAATGTATAACAATAATTTATTTGAAAGCAACTTAAATGTTTGAATGTGAAGTGTGTGTGTATGCTATGGTTTTAGAGATGGTGCCGAAAGGATTACCAAATGGTTAGAGAGGAAGGTGGATTTGGTGTAGGTTGAAATGGCCACCAAATGTCTCTATTTATAGTGGATTTGATTGCAAGAGGGTTAATGTGGTAAATCTATGAAATTTAGGGGTTTAAATCTAAATTTGGTGGGATATTTGGGTGGCAACCGATTGTTGGGTCTTTGGGGTTGATCGAATGGTCATGGGTTAGGTATAAATGGTATTATTGACTACATGGATCAATGTGTGTATAACCCTTTTTTGGTGTAAATGTGTCATGCATATTAATTATCTCAACCTTGTATGGGAAAAGAAGTGGCTTTTACACTGTAAGCCATTTCCTTTTAACTTTTACCATGCAACTTAATTTTCTACACACAAAAGGTAGTCGTATAAAAAAATATTAGTTTTGGGAATGGTTTTGACATATGAAGTTTGATAGGGAATGCAAAAGCCTATTTGGTTTTGTAATAAAAAAAACAAATCAATTAATGTGTATGTGTGCCTTATGTGGGTGCCGTGTATATATATATATATATATAATATATATATATATATATATATTATATATATATATATATATATATATATGGCTATTAATAGATAATGATAGTTATGTATGCTGTAAGTGTATACATGTTTTGATAGTCTTTGTGTTCTAATTTATTAGAAATTTTTACAAATTAATATAGAATTTCTAATATATATTAATCACATATATAGAAATGATATGTTTATTACATGCATGAATTCATACGTATCATTTCTACGTTCTTTTTCTTTCTCTACAATTTCAATGTATATTTTATATGCATACTATAATAGATTTTAGTTGGATATATCTATATACAAATGTATCACATCTGAGTGTACAACTAAAAGTTCATCTCAAATACATATATACATAGGCGCGTACGAGTACATGCTCGTCTAAAATAGATATTAATTTATACAAATTTAGAGTTTGGGTGTTCGCCAAAAGTTTAATACCATCTAATATAAAAATACCAATATTGTTTTCTATAGTTTTTACTACACATGAAGACAATTGTTTTCTTGTGTGACATATTAGTTGCGTACTTAAAAGATGATCCTAATGTATGCATCTTTTCATGTATCATGACCTAGTTCATATAAAACTAAGTCTAGCATACCTCACACATATGAATATAAATTGTTAACGTGTATGGGTTTCGACTTGAAAATTACGGTTGTCACATTCTCCCCTAGTTAAGAGAATTTCATCCCGAAATTCAGTTCATGTCATGCGTAACTAGGATTCTCTCAAGTTTCATGGGTTACCTAGGTTTCATCTGATCCTATACCGATTATTGGTCTAAGCTCAGTGAGAACAAACTCCTATCAGCACTCGAATCGAAAAAATGATGATCATTAGTAGTGAACATACCCGTGACAAGGTCTGGATCTTGTTGAGCATCCCTTGTTCCAATCACAAATGCTCTACCTCGAGCTGGGTTGTCATTAACATCTCGTTTTTCAACTTAGGGCAAGCGCTTTTAAAGTGCTCAGTACTGCCACACTCAAAGCATGCCCATTCCCTTGGTTGTGCAATTTTTGGCCATATGGCCCGGTTTTCTACACTTGGCGCAAGTGAAACTCCACACGTACCATTGTGGTGAAAACCACATTTGTTACACTTTGGAAGAGGTCCTTGGTACGGCTTCCTTTCTCCTGCCGCATACGCCTTCACAGTTTCTTGCTTCTTACCAGAACGGTTATCCGATTCTTCCCTGAACCTTCATTCCATTTCCTTTTATCCCCAGATATTTCCCCAGAATTCTTCTTTTCCAACACTCCAGATTTAACAGCTTCGTCCGTCAGACTATGAGCTAGAGTCACAGCACTGTGGATATTTTCCGGTAGTGACGAAGTAACCATACCTCGAATTTGAGGTGCAAGACCCCAAATATACCTCTCGATCCTCTTGTATTCTGGGGTAACCATGTTCGGGACCAGTCGAGCGAGTTCGTGGAATCGAGTAGTATACGCTGACACTTCTGCCCCATCTATGGCCAAGTTCCAAAACTCGTTCTCAAGCTTCTGGAGTTCATTGCGGGGACAATACTTTTCCATGAGCATGGTTTTCAGATCATTCCATGAAAGTTGATAAGCAGCATCTCTTCCCAGCGTCTAGACTTGTAAATTCCACCATGTCAGGGCTTCATCTTGAAATGTGCAGGTAGCATACTTGACCTTGCAGTTTTCAGCACAGTTGCTAATGTCTCGCACAGACTCCATTTTCTCGATCCATCGCACAATTCCTATTGGGCCCTCAGATCCGTTGAAGTTGCATGGCTCTCACGCCAAGAAAGCCTTGTAGGTACATCCTCTCAATGAGTTCCCGACTTCCGTGTGGATTCCATCTCCATTACCACCAGAACCACCGGGTACGGTGCCCGGTGCCTCCGGATCCACCGTGTCCACTACCTCCAGTTCCACCACTTGTGTCAACTCGGTTCGCCTCATACTGGGCGATAGCAGCAGCAACTTTTTGTGCGATTAATTGTGCAATGTCTTCAGGGCTCATCGGGTTATCTCCTCCAAGGTTGTTACGTGTAGACCTCCTATTTGACGCCATACTTTCTTTCTAAAACATGAATAAAAGAAACATGACTTTAAATACCAAATCCAGCACGTGTGCTCAAAATAAGATAATTATCGCAACAACTTCTTCAGAAACATTAATCATAACATCTTAGTACATAGGGTCAAAATGGACAAGAACCATAAGGCTTTTTGTCAAGTATGATATTAGGACACGACCACATCCCGCTCTATATTCTCACTACTGCTAAAACAAACGAGAGAAATTGCAAATGAGGAACGATGCAACCGCAATCAACACAGTGACACGGCTCGCGATCGTGGCTGCTCGCACGCTTCCAATTACTATCATGCTCATCCTCTGTTGTAGAGCCAACTCCTTGTCCAACCCATTAAGATGGTCAATGACAGCACAAGACCGGAATCTCTCCTCCACGAGTTCATTTCTCATTCCATTGAGCTCAGACCTTTGGCGCCTCACTTGCCAATCAATACTGTCCACTCGATCGATCATCTCACCTATGGCATCCTCTTGATGGTCTAGGCGGTCACCATAATCTTGTCTCTCCTCAGACGATGCTCTCACTGGGGAGGTGGGTAATGCTAGCCTTGGTGACTGGCGGATAATGTCATCTGTGTCAGAGCTTAACTCCAAATAGGTTTCTCTACCTGATGAGTCACCTGACCATTCGCCGATGTCTCTTCCGAGTGCATAAATTGATATGTCACTGTCGGCTTCGTAGTCATGACTGAACTGCTCGGACTTGTCTTCTTCACTACTACTGACATAGTGTGGGCGTGTTGGAGAGGACGACATGTCTGTGACAACTCAACCATACAAAGTTGTGTAATTAAGTTATGAAATGCATGAAATTTGAATGCATGTCTTAAGGTTATAGTCTAGGTTTACTAAGGCAACCTAATTCTCTATAACCAATGGCTCTGATACCAATCTATCACACCCCCGCCGAAGGCGGAAACACAGGGGAGCGACGAACCGGATATCATACAAACACATGGTAAAAGAGAATAACTAAAATGCATTCATATGATAGAGAATTACATAGATGTCTTTCGTACGGGATTACAATTCCATGAATAAATGTTTTATAAACTAGGGCTCTAGTCTATAACAAAATGAAAAAATCTCAGGTTGCAATCCTAGGCGTGCATGTCCAAAAGTGAAAGAGTCCATATCCCGGCTAATTTCCATTTCCTGAAAAACATGCTTAAAATGTCAACTAAACGAGTTGGCGAGTTCGCAGGTTTGTATTCTTATGTAAACAGTTTGTTGTCTTTAACACATGAAACGTATATATAGTTACCATGAGCCCATAACCAAACCCCGACTTCCTTGTACGCCCCAACAAATGCTTCATCACTAAACATTTCAAGTAACATGGATAATATGCAATCATTTGACACAACGGCCGAGGTTAGCGCGACTAACCATGAAAAGGGGTGTCGACCCAAATAGTACTATTCATATATTCCACGGCTTATCTAAGTTAATGGTTATGTTGTCAGGGGACTTAGATGTGATGATGTTGTCTAACTCATGTAACATATATTGTAGTCAAGACATGTGTATGAAAAATGTAATAGCATGTTTTTCCCCCAAAAGTAAATAAGTAAAAAGGGGCCGCGAGACCCACTCGTTGATGAAAGGTCGTGACTTCACAAAAACCACGGGTTAGCTTGCGCGTGCGTTCTAGTCGAGTCCTACAATGCGAGTAAAGACTAATGAGATCTTAAGGGCCAACTAAGTGATATAGACCTATATGTGTGCTACTGTTTAAGTTTAGATGTTTAGAAAAATATGCACTAAAATGGTGTAAAAATAATAATGTGTAAGACGTCAAATGGACGATATTTTAATATGAGTTTTTACCACTAAGTGCTCGTTTTAGTTTATTATTTTCTTTAATTAGGTTTTTATATAGAATATCTGTCACCAAGCTTAATTCACCGGACATCCCAGAAGGGATTAAGGATATATCATCCCCCAGCATACACTTGTGTTGTGACTCAAGTTTCAAAGTATAAGGTTTTATGCCAGATATTGAGTTTGAAGATATGCCCGTGCATAGGTTCGATCCCGAAACATCATTTATCTTTACATTTTTCATGTCAAATGATGGTCTCTCGAACACACGAACCTTTGTGTTATGAAACCAAGGTCTAAGCAAGAAATTCGTTAGAAATTAGTTTCTAAGTTAAAATAAATATGCAAAATATGACAAGGTTGAAAATGACTAATGTGTTAATTGAACTTGTTTCTCACTTTTGGTCATGGAAACTTGTTTAAGCGTTTGGTGTATGGAGCATTTCAGATCTATAAGCTCATTCGAACACCAAGAACATTTGATTGTGTGTGCAAAATACTAGAGCTTTAGAAAATGTATAACAATAATTTATTTGAAAGCAACTTAAATGTTTGAATGTGAAGTGTGTGTGTGTATGCTATGGTTTTAGAGATGGTGCATAAAGGATTACCAAATGGTTAGAGAGGAAGGTGGATTTGGTGTAGGTTGAAATGGCCACCAAATGTCTCTATTTATAGTGGATTTGATGGCAAGGGGGTTAATGTGGTAAATCTATGAAATTTAGGGGTTTAAATCAAAATTTGGTGGGATATTTGGGTGGCAACCGATTGGTGGGTCTTTGGGGTTGATCGAATGGTCATGGGTTAGGTATGGTATTATTGACTACATGGATCAATGTGTGTAGAACCCTTTTTTGGTGTAAATGTGTCATGCATATTAATTGTCTCAACCTTGTATAGGAAAAGAAGTGGCTTTTACACTGTAGCCATGTGCCTTTTAACTTTTACCATGCAACTTAATTTTCTACACACAAAAGGTGGTCGTGTAAAAAAAATATTAAGTTTTGGGAATGGTTTTGACATATGAAGTTTGATAGGGAATGCAAAAGCCTATTTGGTTTTGTAATAAAAAAAAACAAATCAATTAATGTGTATGTGTGTCTTATGCGGGTGCCGTACATACATATATATATATTTTCATGGCTTTGTGATGTATAAATAGACATTTGTATGAAGTCATATATATATATATATACAGGATAAGGATCCGTTAGGAACCACCCTTTATTGCGAGAACCGCGAGAACCAGTGTGAACACAAACAGTAATATCTAAAAAATCCAAAAAAAAATACCAAAATTTTTTTTTTGTTTTTTAAATATTTTTTTTTTGAAAAAATAGCTATATTTACTCAACAGTAAAAAATTCAAAAAAAAAATTGAGTACCAACTATCCATGCACATGTGCATTTTCGTCATTTCTTTGACAAATTCCGTAATACATTACAAACATTAGACAATTGTACTTTCATTTACACTAACATGTGTAACACACTACTTTTTACGTTACCAATATTAGCAATGCACATGTGCATCTATATATATAACATGAAATAAGTTGTTTTGATACACTAATTTGAATACATTTTCTCTTTCATCTATCATACCATCCATAATACACTACCATGCACATGTGCATTTTCATCATTTCTTTGACATACATTACAAACATTAGACAATTGTACTTTCATTTACACTACCATGTGTAATACACTACTTTTTACGTTACCAATATAAGAAATGCACATATGCATCTATATGTATCAACATGAAATAAGGTGTTATACACTTTCTCTTTCATCTATCATACCATCCATAATACACTTCCATTACCTCCTACCATCCATAATACAATACCATTACCTCCTACCATTTATAAAACAATACCAATACCAATATTTTCACTTTATTACATGTATATCAACATCGTTTATACCATCCAATCAACATATTACATCATAAAGTGACAACGATAATGAACCCATCAATCACTAGATATAACTAACCAAAAAACATATATATGAGTCTACTTCATCATTCAAAATCACAAACTTTTTGTACCAAAACACCGTATATAATTGTTATACATAATGATGCACATGTGCATTTAATCTAAAATTGAGTGTATTATGGATGATAGTGTAAATTAAAGTGCAATTGTCTACTAGTGATAACGTATTATTGAATTTGTCGAAGTTATGATACATATGCACATGTGCATGGATAACTGTTACTCGAAAAAAAAAAGTTTTTTTTTGTAACGAATTGTAATGATTTTTATTAAAAGATTACTAAAAAAATTATGAGTGCTTTTTTGATTTTTTTAGATTTTATTTTACAATAAAGGTGATTCTCGCGGTTCTCACAATAAAGGTGGTTCTCGCATCAAACTTACCCTATATATATATATATATGGCTATTAATAGATAATGATAGTTATGTATGCTGGAAGTGTATACATGTTTTGATAGTCTTTGTGTTCTAATTTATTAGATATTTTTTTAACAAATTAATATAGAATTTCTAATATATATTAATCACATATATAGAAATGATATGTTTATTACATGCATGAATTCATACGTATCATTTCTACGTTCTTTTTCTTTCTCTACAATTTCAATGTATATTTTATATGCATACTATAACAGATTTTAGTAGGATATATCTATATACAAATGTATCACATCTGGGTGTACAACTAAAAGTTCATCTCAAATAAATATATACATAGACGCGTACGAGTACATGCTCGTCTAAAATAGATATTAATTTATACAAAATTTAGAGTTTGAGTGTTTGCCAAAAATTTAAGACCATCTAAGATAAAAATACCAATATTGTTTTCTATAGTTTTTACTACACATGAAGACAATTGTTTTCTTGTGTGACATATTAGTTGCGTACATAAAAGATGGTCCTAATGTATGCATCTTTTCATGTATCATGACCTAGTTCATATAAAACTAAGTCTAGCATACCTCAAACATATGAATATAAATTGTTAAACGTGTATGGGTTTCGACTTGAAAATCGCGGTTGTCACACGTCGTGTGTTCATTTGTTTGTAAGTTTTTCCGCTCCGGACGGGGATGTGCTGGCGAAATTTCTCCAGGATTTCGCCAGCTTGACAGGATGTATGCTCTTTCGGTATGAATGAATAACATATGACTTCCGCTGCTTCTACTCCCTTCTTAATAACATTCTACCGAAACTATCATATTACGCACTAACTTCCGTCTAGAACCACCTGATCGGGACCTACAATTTACCTGGCTTAAGCAAGTCTTACAATGCAAGAAAATATAATAAGCACATCCGTAATTAATTAACTAAGCTTGGTTGCAATCTACCGGAAGGCCCTAGTCTGGAATGAATGGGATAATAACGAATTTAGAATGTTAACGGGTCCCATTCAAGTCATAGACTTGGACCGGTTAACTTAAATTAACGGAATCAGTGCGATACACTAGATAAAGCGATGACCGGAATAGAATAAAGTTTAAACCCAACAAGTACTAAGACTTGTATAATATGGGTAAACAATATACATTATGGAATTTGAAATAAAATGATAAGATTTGACCCATTTTGGTAAACTTACGTAAACGAGTTACATAAGCTTAAGCGTACGCATATAAGCAGTAACGGATAATCGGATGAGTTAAAAATAAGTTCTATATGTCATTATACTTTAAATAAGTTGTAACATCAGCAGGTTATCAACTTATATGACCATTAAGGTTTTAAAACCAAAATATGCACCATAAGGGCATTTTAGTCATTAAGCGACATAGTTCAAGAACATGCATAAAAATCTAAGTTATGATCAAGTACCTTCTATGAAAACATTTTAATTATGTTATAATACCAGTAGGTAATAAGTTTTGATTGATAGTTATGGTTTAAAACCATACTATGTGCCAAAAGGGCGTTTTGGTCATATTATAACATAATTTATGTTCTTTTATCAAAACTCAGCATCTGAACAGAATTATAATACCAAAATATGTTAATCGTATTAACATATCAGTAGGTAAGGCATTTGCAAGTTCATTGTCAATTAAAACTATGTTTTATGCAAAAAGGGCATTTTGGTCAAAGTTAGGCGTATTATAGAAACTTGCGTAAAAACTCAGAATCTAATTATGATCAAGTAGTATAACCACAGAGGGTTATGCTACACATAAATATGATCATAATGCAACTCAAATTCAGTAGTTAACTTAGCTAAATCGGGTCGAAAGTCAAAGCAGAAGTCAAACTGCTTGACTTTCGGTTACGAACCGACACTAAAATTGAAAATGACGGGCTAAACATGTTCATACATGTTCTAATATTAATTACTAACTTATTTAAGTGTAAAAACATGATTTATAACATACATATCATCAGTATATAACATTTACGAAAACTGGACTTTTGACTTTTTAATGAACAATACTTTGACCCATCATTTGACCAACTTAACGTGATTTCCAGGAGGTGCCATTTTAAGGGATTATCGCCTACCTTATTATGATCACACAACCATGTTTGATTCGAACAATGCTTGGACCATAATGGTCTTAACCGAAAGTCAAAGCAAAGTCAATTTGCTCGACTTTCGGCTTATAAAAGCCTATAAAAATGAAAAGAGCTAGAAAGGAACACTTACAAGTGATCCTTAGGAATATTAGACTCAGAGGGAGGTCCTTTTTTTTATCAGGAACAACTCCAAGAGTGAGAGAGATGAGAAAGTATGAAAGGTGCAAGTGACCAAGGTAATCAAGCTTGCTATTTATACATGGAGAGGGTGCATAGGATCTTTACAAGTGTTAGGGCTGATCTAAGACGTCTCCAGGTGGGTACCAAGGTGTCAAGAGCTGCAAGAAGGCTCATAATTGCGAGATAGGTGGCATAAGGGCAGAATGCCTTGGCCTCCAAACAAAACTGCCACTGGCAGTCCCTTACGGATCGTATGGCAAAATGCTTACGGTCCGTAAGCCTCTTTTGGCGCCCCTGGTTTTGAAATGGTTACGGACCGTAAAGACTAAGCCTTGCGGTCCGTAACCACTTGTAAGTCACAATTACTTTATTATGCATACGGTCCGTAAGTAATTAGGCTTGCGGTCCGTAAGGGTCACTCAGAGGCCAAACTTTTGGAATGTTGACATAATTGGTCCTTCCACTTTCATACTTTTATTAATTGTCAAAAATAGTCCATCTCCGCCAACATTAGGCACATATGAGAGTATGGACACGTGTCGGTATATTATTGGACACAAATTTACGAGGTGTTACAACTATTTATGATGATTATCATCATCTACTGATCTTGTATGCTTCCAACAATTATGAAATGTTAACCGGCTTTTTTGCAAATTGCAAGTTTATGGCTCGAATCAGACAAATTAAATGTTTGTATATTTACCAGAATGTTATATCATGTGTACTTGTTTCCCAACTTGGGGTTTTATGTATATATCATGTTGTACATGAATATAAGTCCTATACTTGATGTTTAGAGGAGTACCGAAACCCTCCTAACTCGACTAGTCTAACCGGACAATCTACCAGTGGTCCTTGTAATAGTTTGTATCGCATCGCGACGCGGCGCATACAATCATGTGATTTGTAAAGGTATTTCCTGTGATTGTTAGACTTACGAGACTCAACCATATCATAATTAAGTCTAATGCACGTAATTGTATATTCTAACAGTGATTAAATTGTACACAATTATCGGATATTTTGCCGTTTGTCACAGTCTTGGCGGCAAAGTTGACAGTGAGGAGGTCAACGACCATGACCCCGGCCACCACGCCCACCGGGGTTATTAGAGACACGTGAAAAACGACCACCATGTCCCCAAGTAGACGAGGAGTGGCAAGATGATTGGGAACTAAAAGCAACAGCTGGTGGATTATTGCCATGGAGGGCACGAGCAAACAATCTTCGGCCCTAGCTAAGAGATCAGCAAACAAATGGGCGGGCCGGGTGGAGCGGATGGCGGTGAAAAAGTTTTCAAATGACGGACCAAGTCCGCAAAGAAACCAATGAATCTGATCATTACTGCAACCGGGTAGTTGATAGCAAGTTGATCACAAGAAGATTTGAAATGGCGACCATATTCGGCCACAGATTCCGAACCTTTCTAGGTCAGTCCGAGTTGATCACACAAGTTGTGAACACGTTCAATTGAGGAATTGCCATAAGCCACCCAAATATCACGGGCAGTCGGAAGGCCGAGGACGACATAAACGGCTTCTTCGAACAAAGTATCATTGATGAGAATAAATAGTACGTTGCTCATCAGCAAACCATGTTGCATAATCTGGGTTGTCAACTAATTTTTCATTGGCGGTTATGGATTTGAAATGGGGCTGAAGATAAGCCATCAACATGAGCAATAAGACCTTGACAATCCAGGAGTGGTTCCATTTGAGAGGTCCATAACAAGTAATTAGTGGAGCAGAGTCTCATAGGGATGAGATTGGAGAGGGAGTGAGGAAGGGCAGAGATGGCTGAGGAAGATGCGGCTGCAATGAGGGGAGAAGGGAAAACGAGATGGGAGATGAAAGAATAGAAAGAAGATGAAGTGCAGGATCTATATGCTTGATACCATGTGAAAGAAATTCACTGTCCTCAAATGAGAGGAGACAACAATTTATAGATTACAAAATGGAATCTGATAATACATGAAGAAACTCTGTGTAAATACAATTATAAAAAATAAAATATAGAAATAAATGAAACTATGAAGATGATAGTCTAATACCATATCGGTTTCCATCACAAGCTCAGATTGTAGGAAAATAAAACCACAAAAGCTTCGGGATCAAAATTTTTAAGATTAAGACCAACGCATAAACACAAATTGTAGTTTTTGTTAAAAGGATAAAACTAATAAAAGAATATCTATAAATCGAGCCGTTCAATTAATTAATTAATTAATTAATTAATATATCTAAAAAACCAGCATTATTATCATTATTATATTATATTATATTATATTATATTTAAAGGTTATGCACATCCGTACACATGCAAGCAGAGTGGTTTGGGACCCATGTGGCGGGTGTCATTGAATCTGTGGCGGGTGTTGGTGACTGGTCTATATAATCATGCTCACATGTATCACAGGATATGCTTCACTACTTCGCTTTTTCAGTTTTTCCCTTTTCAGTCATCATCCATTATCCTTTCGAACCTTCATCTTCTTCTTCTTCTTATTGTGTTATTGTTGTTTATCATCACTATCATCATCATCATCATCATCCAAAGCTTCTGTACTGTTTCATCTCAATTTCACCGGTAGATTCTCTCGTTTTCACTTTGTTTATGCTATGAGTTTTGAATTTTAATGTTTTTGAGCTCGAGTTAAGAGTTAGGGTTACTGTTTTTGGTGATTGAACTTATCTGCTAAACAGAGTAACTGATTCCGATAGGTTTGTTTCGACGATTTACCTGTTAGTTGCTTGTTTGCTTATCATTTGAACTTCTGATACGAGAATTATGTTATGTTTCATCTCAATTCTATTGTTTTCACTTGATTTATGCTTCGAATTTGTTGGATCTACTGAAATTCGTTGATTTTGAGTTCGAATTAACAGTTAGGGTTACTGCTTTTAGTGATTTGAACCTATGTGCAAAACAGAGTGACTGATTTTGATAAGTTTATTTAGAAGATTTAGCTGTTAAACGTTAATTGCATGTTTGATGATCATATGAACTTCTATCATCTTTTAAAGCTTCATCGTCTGTGCTGTTTTATCTCAATTTCACTGAATCTGGGGTACAATCTCTCTCAATTCTCTCGTTTTCACCTTGAAATTTGTTAGATCTACTGAAATTTATTAATTTTGAGTTCGAGTTAACAGTTAGGGTTACTGTTTTTAGTGATTTGAACTTACGTACGAAACAGAGTAACTGATTCTGATAGGCTTGTTTGGATGATTTAGCATATGAACAACTCCTCATAATTTCACCTATAATCTTATTCAGTTCTATCGTTTTCACTTTATTTAGGCTGCGAATTTGTTAGATCTACTGAAATTCATTGATTTTGAGTTCGAATTACCAGTTAGGATTACTGTTTTTAGTGATTTGGAGTTATCCTCCAAGCATGCAGCTGATTCAAACTGGATTTATTGGATGATTTAGCTGTTAATTGCATGTCTGATTATCTGATGAACTCAATACGAGAATTATGTTATGTTTCATCTCAATTTCACCATAATCTCTTAATTTTCTTGTTTTTTCTTTATGCTTCGAGTTAGTTGAATTATTGAAAATAATTGATTTTTTAGTTCAAGTTATCAGTTAGGGTTTACTGTTTTTAGTTATTTGAACTTATCTGCAAAGCAGAGCAACTGATTCTGCTAGGGTTGTTTAGACTGTTTTGCTGTTAATTGCATGTCTGATTAGCATATGGGCTCCAGATACGATAATCGTGTTTTGATATCAGATAATCAAGGATGAATCCCCCAAAATCAAGCGTCGAGTGGGTAAATATGAGGTGGGAAGGACAATCGGTGAGGGGACTTTTGCAAAAGTGAAGTTCGCTAGGAATTCTGAAACAGGGGAGCCTGTGGCTCTCAAGATCCTTGATAAAGAAAAAGTTGTGAAACATAAAATGGCTGAACTGGTTGGTTGCTTCTACTCTCACAATTTCTAATATTTACAGTTGTGCCATTCCAATGAATTGATATTGGTTGACTTACTTTCATTCTTTATGTGTTATCTTGGTGATGCAGATAAAAATGGAAATAGCAACTATGAAGTTGATAAAGCATCCCAATGTGGTCCGGTTATATGAGGTCTTCAAATCTTTTTTGTAAATAACATACAACTCATGTTGAACTTTATTTCGATACTTAATTTTCTCCGTTAAATCTTGATTTTAAGAAAACGCTTCTGAACTCTGAAGCGCAAGGCACACGAGGTGATTGGGAAAAACACCTCAGACCTTGTGGCAACACTTCATGTACATATGGTTCAAAATTGGTTCGTCAAATGTAGGGTCTCCAAGAGGCTAATATGTAAAATAATGACCAAAACAGTGAAGAGAATATGAATGGTTTACGTGATTAGAAGTTATGTGTCTCTTTTAATAGTGTTTTGTTTCTTCAGGTTATGGGGAGCAAGACCAAGATATTCATTGTACTTGAATTTGTTACAGGGGGGGAGCTTTTTGATAAAATTGTAATTTTCTGATACTTACGTATATCGTCTCACTTTTAATCATTTTGAATGTTCATGCTCAGAAGTTATCGTTTGATTATGAAGGTGAACCATGGACGAATGCATGAAGATGAAGCCAGAAAGTATTTCCAACAACTCATCAATGCTGTTGATTATTGCCATAGTAGGGGTGTCTATCATAGAGATCTAAAGGTAGTCAACACTATTTTATTTTCAAGATTCTCCTTTGACTGAGAGTGATTACCAGTGTTTATATCGGTCTGTATTTATAGTCTCACCACTTACTAACATTTCTTTTCCTGCAGCCGGAAAATTTGCTTCTGGATGCTTCCGGAAACCTCAAAGTTTCAGACTTTGGACTGAGTGCCCTTTCTCGACAAGTTAGGGTAAGTAAAAAGATATTAACTTTCAATTGTTCTTTGTGTTGAATCTTTTATTCCATTCTAAAGTTTTATTTTACAGGATGACGGCTTGCTTCACACAACGTGTGGAACTCCAAATTATGTTGCTCCTGAGGTGCAGACAACTGTTAATACTATCGTCTTTCCTCATTATGCTTACAACATAACCCAAATCGACCTGTTTGTATATGGGTCAAAATTGCTACCTCTAAATTGCTTACTCATCATCATCTAGTGCTTCTTTTTCATGTAGTGATGATATTTAATCCTTTTTAGGTCTTGAATGATAAAGGATATGATGGGGCGACTGCAGATTTATGGTCGTGTGGAGTCATACTCTTTGTACTGCTTGCAGGTTACTTGCCATTTGATGATTCTAATCTTATAACCTATATAAAAAAGTGAGCATCATATAAATTGAGAATTACATTTGATTCATTGTTGTCAAATCTCCCTTTGAGTTACTTTGGGTGTTTTTGTGTGCAGATTTCAGCTGCAGAGTTTACTTGTCCTCCATGGATATCGTTTAGTGCCAGAAAATTGATAACTCGCATATTGGATCCTAACCCCATGACCGTAAGTGTTTGTACTAATGTTGACATTTTCTTATAAAGCAGTTATATGATCACTTAATCACTCTCTTTCCCACTATATCTCCGCTACATTACATATAACTGCTTATGCGGTTCTCTTCTCAATATTTATATGTGTGTATGTCTTGTTATGTATCTAATTGCTGCATTAGCTAGAAAAGATACATGCATTATGAAGACCATAATCATGCAATTATTTGCTATTATGACTAGATCCTTAACAACTGTATCTCAAGTCCTTTGCAGCATTTCATTATTTGTCGGCTTACGTAATATGAATATATGTGTATATATATATATATATATATATATATATATATACACACACACAACACACACGTGCGTCTCAAAGCCCTCTTTTTGTGGCAGCGGATAACAATACCTGAGCTTTTGAATGATGAGTGGTTTAAACAAGATTTTAAACAACCTGAATTTGTTGAGAAGGGAGAGGCAAATTTTGATGATGTGGAAGCAGCTTTTCAAGATTCAGAAGTGAGTTTATCAACTTTATTATACTATATAATCATCAAACACTTTTTGGCCCTTTTTTATAAAAAGTAATAAGTTAATTATTTTAACAAAAACAATATTCTGTTATTATTATTACAATAATCATCTAAAAACGATTTAGGGGATTGTGTGCAGCAAAATAGACTTCGGGGAACTTATAACCCATTAGAGACACTCCCCTTTTAGCTAAACAATTTTTTTATTTGACCTTTTCGAATTAAAAACAACCCAAATCGATTTATTTATAAGTGAATGAGCCAACAATTTTTTTTATTTAACATAAATAACTAGAAAGTTTACCTTTTTGTTGTAATGTTAATGAAGGTTTTATGAGCTCTGTTATGCTTGAATTGTATATAAAAGGTTCAGTATTTTTATTACATAATGTATATGCTACAAATAAGATTACGGTTTGTATTATAAAATGCCCAAGTTTCTGAAAGTTTATATATTTGTTTTGCATCAGGAGTATCACGTGACAGAAAAGAAAGAAGAACATCCAGCTGCCATGAATGCTTTTGAGTTGATTTCTATGTCTAAGGGGCTCAACCTTGGCAACCTTTTTGAGATGGAACAGGTTAATACTTTCGTTCTTTTATATCAACAACCTTTCACTTATTAATATTGTGTATTATATCTGTTACTTTGTGAAGGATTGTGTGTATATATACTCTTGCGCTATGTATGCCAGTCAAAATGGGTCAGGCTGGGTTAACCCTCGACTAGTCTACAAAGTACTTGCTTGGAAATAGGGTTGTAAACGAACCGAACGGTTCGTTCATTAAGGAATGAACATGTTTATGAACGGTTCACGAACGCTTACTGAACGACATTTCTTGTTTGTTCATTAGAGAAACGAACATGTTCATGAACATTTACCGAACGTAAACGAACACAAACGTACACGAACAAATGTTCATGAACATAAATGAACACAAACTACCATTATATATTTATTTTAAAATAAAATCTGCATTTTTCATCAGAATACGAAGAATCTGTAAAAAAAATAAACAAGTACTTAACATAACTATCTGAACATAGTTGACATAACTATCATAAACATAATTAACACAAAAATTAAGAAGTTTGCTAAGCTTTAATGCAAATTGAAAACGTCAAATGAAGGATGTTAGCAGAGGCGTATAGTATAACTATGGTTTCCAATTTTTAAAAACCAAAACCGATAAACTAAAAATGTCACATAAAAAACCTTTAAATGAATGAACACAAATGTATTAGCCGAGAATTATGCTTGTGATTGTGTTTCCATATATTCGTAATTGTATTGTTATTAGGTTATGATTATTGTTTCCTTGTTTAGTGCTAGGGTTCAATCCCTATATAAAGGGATCCTTTGTACACATATTATTCATTCAGAAAATACAATACATAACCACTTTTATGGTATCAGAGCCCTAGGTTCTGAATACCCTCTTCCTTTTTTCCTTTTTTTTTCCGATTGTCTGCTGTTTCGACAGCCTCTTTCCTTTGTTTCATAAACCCTAGCACATTTATCCTATGACAGACGATAACAAAAAGGATGACCCCGAGTCATCTTCCGATAAACCCACCAAAAATCTGCAGCCGGCCTACTCAGTAACAAACGTGCAGTCCAAGATACGTACCCTCGACGGCGTTAAGGTTACGTGTCTTGGGTTAAACTTTTCCGGCTCCACGCTGTGGCTTATCAGGTTCTCGATCACATTGATGGATCCGAACCGCCACTAGCCACCGCAGCAGATTACCAATCCTGGAAAGAACTGGATGCTCTCGTTCTCCAATGGATTTACAGCACTGTGTCCGACGACCTCTTGCCCCGGGTTCTTGAAAGCGGCCCTACGGCTCGCCATGCATGGGTGAAGCTCGAAAAAATATACCTGAGCAACAAAAAGGCTCGGGCCGGGGCGCTTGAAACCAAGTTTTGTAACCTCACCTTGTCCACCTGCTCGTCTTTGGACGACTACTGTCAGCGCCTCAAAGATCTCGCGAACCAGCTCAAGGACGTGGACCATCCGGTTACTGAAGAACGTCTTGTGCTTCAACTTGTTCAGGGGCTGCCTGCAGAGTATGACACGACTGCCTCTCTTATCAACGCCAATAATGCAGATTGGGATCTTGCTAGGAGTATTTAGAGGATGAAGTTATTCGACAAGAAGCCCGCCAAAAGACCTTACAGTCCGTTCATGTTACAACCTCTCAAAACCAAACCTCCCACAACCAACAACCACACCCTCCTACTGGATCAAATACCTACAACAACCAACCCTTTTATAACCGATCTGCACGTGGCCGCGGACGTGGTCGGGGGCGTGGTAACCGCGGCCGCGGTTCTGGACGCGGCAACAACCCTTCACCACAAACTTGGGCCCCAAGCAACTTCTCCTACCCTCAATGGGCTTGGTGGAACACTCCACCTTGCCTCTACCCGACCCAACCCGCCTTCCAGCCCCCTGCTCCCTATTCCCAACCCACGGCCCAAAATCAGTCGGCCCACTATACTGCAGCCCATTCGACAAACCTGAACCAAACCGCACCCGCCTACGGCCCAACCCCATACCCTTCCACACCTTACACACCGCAGGCCCACTTCAGTTCCATCCAACCCACTGGTTACAATCCTATGTGTCCATCAGATCTTACTGCAGCCTTCTCCTCGATGCAGCTCCATTATGACCCGAACTCAATTATGGACACGGGAGCAACATCACACGCCACAGATGAACAAGGTATGATCAAAACTCCCGACTCTTTTCCTATTAACAGTAACATATTAGTCGGCAATTGCGCGTCCTTGCCAGTTCAAGGGTCTGGAACGGGCTATTTAACCTTACCCAATCGCACTTACATACTACCCGGAATCCTTTACAGCCCACAAATCATTAAAAAGTTAATTTCTGTTAGACGATTAACTCGTGATAACAGTGTTTCCATTGAATTTGACCCCTTTGGTTTTTCTTTGAAGGACCTTCGAACTGGCCATCTTCTCTCCCGCCACAATAGCATTGGGGATCTCTATCCTGTCACACCGCCAGAACTCCCACCTCAAGCAGCATTCATCACTTCCACATCTCTTCCATGGCATGATCGTTTGGGGCACCCCGGTGCTCAAGTCTTGGATGTTCTTAGTCGTCATTTTAATTTCTCTTGTAATAAGAACAAAACATCTAGTCTTTGTCACTCTTGTTAGCTTTCCAATAGCAAACGTTTACCTTTTTATGCATCTAATTCTTTTACTTTTGCACCATTTGATATCATTCATTGTGACCTTTGGACTTCCCCCTTGTTAAGTAAATCTGGGTGTAAATATTATCTTGTTTTGATTGACAACTTTTCACACTTCATTTGGGTATACCCTTTAAAATACAAATCAGAAACTTTTCCAACTTTTGTTAAGTTTCACCGCCTAATTGCCACCCAATTCAACAGAAATATTAAAACCTTCCAATGTGACCGCGGTGGTGAGTTTGACAACAATGCTTTTAAAACCTTTGCCATCCAGCACGGCTTGTTATTTCGTTTTTCCTGTCCCCAAACTTCTTCCCAAAACGGCCGTGCCGAGCGCATGATCCGTCGTCTAAACGACATCATTCGCGCTCTCTTTATCCACTCACACCTTCCACCTAGTTTCTGGGTCGAAGCCCTTCACACCGCCGCTTACCTCCACAATATTCTTCCTACAAAAAGACTTAATTTTTTTACTCCTACCTTTGCCCTCTACCTTCGTCACCCCACATACGACCATCTTCGGGTGTTCGGATGCGCCTGCTATCCGAACACATCCGCAACTCAACCCCACAAACTTCACTCGAGGTCCATCAGGTGCATATTCCTTGGTTACCCACCTGACTTTTGTGGGTACCGGTGCTTTGACCCCACGACCGGGAAAGTCTTTTTTTCTCGGCACGTTTCGTTTGATGAAACCGTCTTCCCTCACACCATACCCACACCCACTCCATCATACCGGTTTCTAAACGACATAACCCCTCCCGGATTTACCTTTGCTCCACCCATTGCCTCCAACAACCCCCCACCACTACCCACGGCTCCCCCTCGGCCCACTACTACTTCACATTTTCGCTACACCTATACTCGCCGCCTACGACCATCACAAAACCCACCAACCCCCCAATCGACCCAAACATACCAGGCCCCCATACAGCCCACTACCCAACCGCATCCTACAGTCCCACAGCCACCCACGCATGTTACACAGCCACCTACGGCTGTCCCACAGCCCACGGTTGCACCACAGCCGCCGACCCAAAACCAATCATCTCACCCAATGGCCACCCGATCCAAAACCGGAAGCCTAAAACCTCCCCTATATTCCCTTAACACCACTACCATCTCTCCCGTCCGTAAAACCTATCACCAGGCCTTCACCAACCCGAACTGGCTGCGCGCCATGCAGGCTGAATTTACTGCTTTACAGGAAAATGAGACGTGGGATTTGGTCCCTAGACCGGTTGATAGACCGGTGATCAGATGCATGTGGCTCTTTCGCCACAAGTTTAAATCGGATGGTACATTAGAGAGGTATAAGGCCCGATTGGTTGTTAATGGGAAGTCGCAAACTTTGGGCATTGACTGTGAGGACACTTTTAGCCCTGTTGTGAAACCTGCCACAATTAGAACAGTATTATCTCTTGCAGTTTCCAAATCATGGCCTATTCATCAGTTAGATGTCAAGAACGCTTACATGGCCACCTTAACGAGACAGTCTTTATGCACCAACCCCCTGGGTTCATTGATAAACGGTTTCCAGATTTTGTGTGCAGGTTAAAGAAATCTTTATACGGGCTTAAACAGGCACCACACGCTTGGTACACACGCTTTGCTAATTATATCTTATCCCACGGGTTTAAGAGTAGCGCGTGTGACAATATCTTGTTCATCTACAGCACCGGCCATGATATAGCATATCTTTTGTTATATGTTAATGATATTGTCGTCACAACATCCTCTGACAAATTGTTGCATGACATCACTTAAACACTCTCCCGAGAGTTTGCCATGTCTGACCTTGGTGAATTACATCATTTCTTGGGGATCAAGGTCACCCACACGGCTAATGGGTTGTTTTTGGACCAAACACAGTATGCCAAAGAAATTATTAATCGGGCCAATATGACATCTTGTAAGCCTTGTGCCACCCCTGTTGACCTGTCTTCCAAATTAAGTGCCACGGATGGTCCTTTGTTTCATGATCCCACTCTATACCGTAGCCTTGCGGGAGCCTTACAGTACCTCACTTTCACCAGGCCGGACATATCTTATGCGGTACAGCAGGTCTGCTTGTTTATGCATGAGCCTCATGATCCACATTATGCTTTCATGAAGCGCATTATTAGATACATTCAGGGGACTTTGGATTATGGTATTCAAATGGTAAAATCCGATACACATTTTTTGGTTGCATACTCGGATGCTGACTGGGGCGGGTGTCCTGATTCCCGTCGATCTACAAGTGGATATTGTGTTTTTCTTGGGAATAATTTACTATCTTGTTCGTCTAAGCGTCAGCCTACTGTATCTCGTTCTAGTGCAGAGGCTGAGTACCGCGGGGTCGCCAACGCAGTCACTTGGATTCGTAATCTTCTGTTTGAGCTGCGTGTCCCCCTTCTCCAGGCTTCGGTCGTATTTTGTGATAATGTTTCAGCAGTATATTTGTCTGATAACCCCGTGCAGCATCAGCGTACAAAACATATCGAAATCGATACACATTTTGTCAGAGAAAAGGTGCGCCTAGGTCATGTTCGGGTCTTACATGTTCCTGCTCCGTATCAATACGCCGATATATTTACGAAGGGTTTGTCTCGACAACTTTTCCAGTCATTTAGATCCAGTTTGACCGTTTGTCCCATGACCGATCAAACTGCGGGGGAGTATTAGCTGAGAATTATGCTTGTGATTGTGTTTCCATATATTCGTAATTGTATTGTTATTAGGTTATGATTATTGTTTCCTTGTTTAGTGCTAGGGTTCAATCCCTATATAAAGGGATCCTTTGTAAACATATTATTCATTCAGAAAATACAATACATAACCACTTTTAAAATGAACATAAATGAACACATCACTGAACGTTCACAAACATAAAGAACGAACACAGCCTCTGTTCATGTTCGTTTGTGTAACTTATCGAACGAAATTTCTTGTTTGTGTGTGTTCATTTATTAAACGAACGAACATAAATGAACTTCCCGCCACACGGTTCGCAAACTGTTCGTTGAACGTTCGGTTCATTTACAGTCCTACTTATAAATAAAAATTGTTTGTCAATTATAATATACAAAAAATATATTATTTCCAGTAGGAGCTTTATGCATCAAAAGTACACTTCGGGGCGACGGTTGACCTGTTTTCTCTTACGGTCTTTTACTCGCTTGACCTGTTAGGGATCAGCAAGTCTACCCATCCATAGGTAAATTGGCTAAAATTGCCTATACAGTCATGATCAAAGTAAAATTCAGTGTGGGTCATTGGAATTTCACTGTTATTCTGTATCAGTTATCATCACTGATAACTTGTATTAATTTGGAAATAAATTTGGATGCAGGCGTTCAAAAGGGAGACAAGATTCACATCGAGATGCCCAGCAAATGAGATAGTTAGTAAAATCGAAGAAGCTGCAAAACCTCTTGGTTTTGATGTGCACAAGAAGAACTATAAGGTTTAAATAATTACTTTAATATATACTTTAAATTGATAAGTTTTTGGATAAGTAATAGACTAATAATTCTCTGTTCTCATCTCAGTTAAGGCTTGAAAATATTAAAGCTGGGAGAAAAGGAAACCTCAACATTGCTACTGAGGTACCATGTTGTGATGCATAATCGAATAAATATGATTGATTTTGACGAAAAATAATATTAAAAATAACTTTTACATAGTATCTTACAATTTGTACCCTTAACTAGGTGTTTCAAGTAGCACCATCACTTCACATGGTTGAAGTAAGAAAAGCAAAAGGAGATACTTTGGAATTTCATAAGGTATGATATTCTTGTGTGTTCAGTTTCCGTTTGTCATTTATGTCAACTTTGGTTGGGCGGGTCGGACAACCAGCCCAAAATGGTCAATCTAACACGAAATGCTTTCTATGTTTGGTTTCTTTTTCGAATTTTATAATGAGGTGTAAAATATGATGAAAGTAATTTATCTGCAAAAATAATGGTAGAAAAAATTAGGGGTGTAAGGGTTGATGTCTGTGAGATACTCGAGATCTTTGTGTTATCGAAGACACCAAATCATGCACCTTATCAACTCAATCAAATCATTCACATCATAAACCCAGAAAAGCGGTGTTGATTCTTGCAATACTCAGATCTCTACCTTTGCTTGTATTATTTTTGGGGGTACTAAAAGCTTGGATCAAGCTGAGCTTACCCAAGTTCAAGCCTAAATTGGAGCTCATTTAATAAATGAGCCCAAGCTTTAGATACCAAGCTTGATTAGGCTCACGCCCGCGAGCCTATATGAGCCAATATTTATATACATATATTAAGGTTTATTTCATATAATAAATATGTAATAAGGGTTCGATTAAAAACTTAGTTAGGGAGAAAACTCGAAAACTCCTCATTAATGGGGGAAGGTGACTTTAAATGGAGGGGCAAAATTGGAAAAAAATACAACTTTCCAAACATTTCTATCTTCTTCGTATGTTATTATTATTATTATTTTTAAATTGCACCACAAGATCACAAATATTTTTATTTTTCATTCGAGTATATATTCATATTCGAGCATATTTTTTCGACATAAAAAAAAAGACTTACAGCCAAATGTAAAAAAAATGGTGTGTTTTTCAAGTTTTTTTTGGGAGTTTTCTAGTTTTCTCAATTAAACGAGTTTTCTCTTAAACCCTCCCCTTATAATAAGTATTATTATTATTATATGTATAATTATGACAAAATAATATATTTATACCCAATAAATAAGTAACTAGTTGTGTTACGTGTCACGATTTTGTGATCCCGAGATTCTTTTTCCCGCTTCTCTTATTCCACCCATTCCATTTTAGATATTGTTGATTTATTAAATAAAGTACTTATACGTATATGCAATCATATTTCCTTTATTCAACCCGTGTAATACACGGGTGTCTAACCTAGTACTATAATACATACAGAAAAATATATTTTACTATATATATATATATATATATGGGTAGGTTATTGTGCAAATAGGCTTAACGTACGAGCGTACGCGAGGCTTCCTCAACATGCGATTTTATCATCAAAACACCCCCCATGCGAAACATAGCTACATCATGCGATTTCATTTAGGGCTTGTCAACATGCGATTTGTGTAATCCCAAACACGCGCTTTTTTTATAACCTGCGAATTCAACGTCGCGTATAATCGTACGATAAGCCCCATTGTATTTTACACTTTCCCTATGTGTGCGCGTGTGTGTGTGCTGGCGCAGGCGCGGGCGCGGGCGCATGCGCGTGCGTTGAAAAATTACTCACGAATAGAGCTCGTTTACTCCCCTTTATGCATTATATTTACAGTTTAGGTGACTTTCGACCCATTTCCATTTTAACTACTTTTGTAGAATTTAACTCATTTGACTTGTTACTAAATATACCCTGACCCGTTTACCTGTAAATGGTCGAAATCACCAAGGCTAGTAATTAATAAAATTATATAAAGTGAGTAAACTGTTAGGATAACGCTAAATTGGTATAAAGCGATAGCATTTAACTTACCTGTTGCTTAACTTTTTGTTTCTTTTTGCTGCAGTTCTACAAAAGACTTTCCAGTAGCCTCAAAAATGTCGTTTGGAAAACAGAAGAGGAAATGCAAGAACCCGCGTAACAAATCTGGGAATTTTTATTCTCGTTGCCCGATTTTGAGCTTTTGTAGATGGAGAAAACCATGCTGCATATTATGTTTCTCGTCGACCATTTGTATTATTGGACGATATCACTTGTAGATAGAAGAGACGTGTTGCAATTGTTTGTTTGATAAGAAGTCAACTTAAGAAAAAAAAACAAGTTGTAAATTATCTATTTGTAATTCTTTATATCCCCTTAAAAAAACTTGTCAGCAACACATCAAATTGTCCCATAATTGAATTCTTTTAGGACAAATGGCCATAAAGACCATGAAAGCTCTGTGATGTGTTGTACTTTATTTTCTTCCTGCTAATCAAAATATATACATCTAGTGGATAGGGGATAGTGGTCCAATGGTGGTGTAGGACTTTGGTGGTATGTGACTTGGTTTCTGGTGTGTGTTTGGTGCTGGTAGGGTGGTTTGCTATTAAAGACAACTCGTAGTGGTGCGAAGTGTAAAGTACGTCACCAGAATGTCATATTATGCCCATCTCCAACGACATGTGCGTGAATGGAAGGGTGCGACTCCCCACTTCTTCCTCGTTGCTAAGAAAGTAATATACCCGTGTGAGGTTTTACCATCCTTCTATGAGAGAAGTTACCACACAATTTCTTACAACTCATTTCAATTGCACCACTTTGTACATCGTTATCTTATAAATTTTAGCTCTATTTTGGACATTTCTTAGCTCGTCACAAAGTTCTCTTCAAGGAGATCGGAAACCCATTAAATAATAATTACCTCAACAATAAATACATGTATTTTTTGGGGGTGGTAAAAGGGTAGCGCGGTGAAAAATAGTATACCAAGTGCAAAATCGAGTACCAACAAAGCACACACTACCCAAGACGTGCCATAGGGGAACCGAGCTGTCTAAACAAACAGAAACAATATAGCCTAGCCATCTAAACACGAGCAAAAGAGTAGTATAAACTATGCAATAAGCAAAGCAATCAAATAGAGATGTAAAGCTATCAAGAAGCAGAGATGTATCACCTCTTCTTCCTCGGCCCTTGCATCATAAACCAAGTTGTACCTAGGGACGGACCCATAGTTTAATGAAACTAGGCCACTGCATGAGAACCAATCAAAGAAGGAAAATTTTATTTAACCTGGTCTGCTAAATTTGACCCAGCTGTGATCTCTACCAAAACTCCGGCAAGAGCTAGCACCCCAACCGCATCGCATCAAGCATAATAGGTTCACCAATACAACTAACAATTTGGCTAACGTTACAACCATTTCATAAACTATGTGGCATGTCTATAACACAGATTGGAACCTTAGTCGGTTCCGGTTTGGTTAAGCAAGCATAAGGCTCCCATCTGTGACAATCAGTAATCACCCAAGCCCAAGGCGCCAAACCTTGCTCAACCCTTCCATATTCTTAATCTTGAAAAAGTAGTCCTAACTGTTTATTAAACCCCAAATTCAGACCACAACCACGCAATGTTTGTTTAATGACTTTAAATGAAAGTTTAAGCCTAACCAAATACCCATACAAGTATTACTCATAAGCTTTGTCACACTTGACCATGCATCGAGTATTTAAAACTACCACCGTTCCGGAAACAAAAGAAAAAACAAAAAAATCCTACATGTGTTGCCTCTTTTTGCATTTTCACCGCATCGTAAAACTTGACCGAGTGTATTCCCAAGTAGGAAACAACTCTTTCAAACTATTGTGCTTCTTTTAATGTGTTTATCGTATGATATCACTCTAATAAAGATACATATATCACACATAAAAATAACTTGCAGGTAACAGTACTCATGTTATCAGTTTTTTTCTTTGATTAAACTGTTGGATACGTTAGATATACAGCATACAAACACATACATAAGCCAAGATGTATGTATTTTCTTATCTCTAATGATTCCTTGGTTTGGTAGGATTTTTGTATTCTATGTTTTTGTAATACATGAACAAACATTCACATATACTATAGCTGCATCATTTACAAACAACTTTACAATGTAGTCGCGCCCAGGAGTCCCAAAAGTACGTTAGAGCATGGCTTACAGTTCCATCCGCATCAGTAGATGCCCGTTGCTTGATGCATCACTTGTAACAAACTGCAAAAAAAATGCCAACCTTAACAAGAAACAAATACACCATACACTTTAAATTTAAAAAAAAAATCTAATTTGTTGTAATAAATGAATTTAAGGTGTTGAATTGAATCTCTGGCTGACTTTCAAATCGTTTGGTTCATTTCAATTCGATGAGTTTTAAACCTGACTCGTTTCCTACACTCGTAACATGATGGTTATATATTCACAAGGACAATGTTGAATGTTCTATGTAATTTATGGGTCATGTAGTTAAAGCAATCACACCCTTCGACGACCCAAAGGGCTTGGCATATACTAAATAACCTGGAAACTAAGGGTTTGACTTTCTGACTTGATAAGAACCTAACACAAAAAACGTGGGTTTGGGTTTAGCCTAAACAAGTTCAGGTCACTTTTGTTTATAATCCGGACACCAGACGCTTTACAGCTAAACGGGCCGGGCCAATCTCAGGTCGGCCCATCGGATCAGCGGATTTATATGTAACACCTTTATTTATTATAAATTCTTTAAGTGGTATTTTACTATTTTATGTCAAAACTGAATCTGGTTGGGTATTTTATGTCAAAACTGTAACATATAGAGAGAGAGAGAGAGAGAGACAGAAAATTCTACATAGAATACTGGTTAGGTACAAACCTCAAAGCCCCCCTTTTTGTACAATTCCTGGCCGGGCTTGTTGTCTGCGGTTACATGAACATATAGTTTCTTCATACCTATTTGCATAACAAAAAGAAGCCATATTACAATCTAAACAAATCATGTAAACATAACGAACCTTTTCAACAGAATATGGGAGGACTTGTGCATTAAACACGCAGTTTAACTAAAATTTAACTGTTCGACTTGTTTTCTTATAAACTATTTTTTTTACTTTACGGATTAGTGATTAAAAGTTAAAACATAAGAAAAGAGTAAAAAAAAGATGCAAAACTAACCTACGGATGCAGCAATATGAGCAGCTAGGCCTAACATGTTAATTGCAATTCCACGACGGCGGGCGTATTTGGCCACAACAACGTTTGAAATGTAGGCATACTTGTGTGCATCAAAAGGTTGTTTACTTGTCAAAACACATGACTGCTTCTTTATCTCCTTTAATGAAGGGACAATAATACGGATATACAGCATTAGATTAAACAAAAACAACAATAACAACAAAAGTAACAGTAAAACGAAGGTAAGGTGTTTTGGCAACTAATCAACCTTTACATGTACACAAATATGATTACATTTCAAACGTTGTCGAGACAAATTGTGTCTCACAAATATTTGACCAAAATACTCTTTGTTAATCATTTTTATTTATTTTACAAATAGTTAAGTGTCAAAAGGTGATTAAAAACATTAAATTATATCGACAATAATCTTTCTTTTTCAATAAAATTAATTAAGATGATGTATGCATACACTATACACTTTTTCTCAACATTCAACATTTTTGACCCGTTTTCTTTGAAACCTTTTTCTTTTCAATTTTTCTGGTTAGAGGTAAAGTCATAAGGAATAAAAACAGATTCACCGATATATAAGTAAATGGTTCAAAATTGCCATCTCTTGTTAAAACGAAGTTGCAAAAGTTACCTACATGGGTTGCTACAACAATGTTTTACACGTACGCACACTTGTGTGCATCAAAAGGTTGTTTAATTGCCAAAATGTGTGACTTCTTTTTACCGCTTTTTATGAAGAGACACAAATATTAAAATAAAAAATAAAAGATTAGGTCAAAGTTATGTAGCATTCTTGTAAAATTTATAATGAAGACTTCAAACTAAACATTTTTAGTAGTAAGGTACTCGCATAGTCTCACTATCACATGAACACTGCAATCTACGACTACACGCCTTGATTTTAGAAAATGAGTGCCCGAAACACGAGGCACGCTAAGTGATAAAAACAAAATGCCTCGGGGCCTTGAGGCAGCGTTTAATGGGTCAACACTGGTAAAAATTAAAATGACAAAAAGAATGAAGATACGATGAATGTTCTACTTAATATAAAGGCCGATATATAAAGAGATGAGAGAGTTGCAGCTTTTGGTTGTGCACAACGCTTAGTTAGTTGTACATATAGCAACACCTCACGCCTCGGAGCACCTCACGCCTTTTAAAACCAAGATCCACATTGTTTAATAGCATAAGCACATATTAACTTAATGATTTTCCTATAGGTAAAACTTTTCAATTTTCCTCAAACATTGCAATACGGAACTTTTCGAGGAACAAAGTGAGTACGTACTACAGAGTTGACTTGATTTTGTTAACTGTAAAGTTGACCACTATTTTAGTTGCCTCATTTTGTTGGTATGGATATGAAAGGAGAACATTTACCCCAGGATATGTTTCTCCTTGCAAATATTGACGGATGCTCAAGTCCATAGTTCCAACGATACTGTTTAAGACCGTTCTTTTCATATTTTTTACTTCCTTTTTAACCTGTAATGTCACAAAAAAGATAAAAAAAAAATATAAAAGAAAATAAATAAAATTCAAAGTGACACGTAGATAATTCTTGAGGTTTGCATAATGCCGTCATTCTACTCAATTAATCCCACCAATAGCAAAGCTAAGGTAGGGTCTGGGGAGTGTAAGATGTAGACAGCCTTACCTCTACCCCATAGGAATAGAGAGGCTGCTTCCAGTGAGACCCCGGGCTCGATAGTAGTTTTGCATCAAGCCTTGGACATAAGGCACATAATACTCAGCAATTGGGACAAAAGCTGATTAGTGCATATACCCCCTTGTCTTTCAGCTATCAACGCCACCACATGATGCATGATTAACCATCCCTCGTTTTTAAACGTTATTTTCACGAAATTAGTAAAATAACGTTAAAATTAGTGCACTTTCACTTTTGCCCCCGAGGGCCCACACATATATACATTATATGCGCATACCCAAGCGGGGCGTAACACCCACACTTAAATCAGCTGTGATAAATTTCTTTCTGAATTTCACAAAAAAAAGGAAAAAAATCAAGACAATAAGAGATTTGAAAAAAACTTCGTTCAACATTACATGAATTCAAATAATTATTACTTAATGTTATTACATGTTAACTTTTGACCCTTACAATGCACTCGGGTTGATTTCCTGCTCAAGTCTGTTCTATAATGTGCTTCTAAGACTACCCGGTATGGGGGCCGGCATATGCCCGGCAAGGCCCGGCGCCGGACCCCCACACCGCTCCCTTATGCCCATCCCCGGCACACCCGGCCAAATGTTGCCGCTCAAGCTGTGCCTATCCCACTCTCACACACCTATACATACATACACACATATATATAAAGGGGTTCATCCCCCCACCCCCTAGGTCCATCCCCTTTAGGCCCATCCTCCCACCTATCCTACGTGGCGCTGACGTGGCGGCCCATCCTCCCAAGGATGAGCCTAACCATACCCACTAGTCTAATACTCAATGTCACCTAAAATAACGGGGAACCTTCACTACAACCATGTTGTCTCAAATGGGAAAAAATAAACTATTACACCCCCCCCCCCCCCCCCCTTTCTGGAACACACACACTCCTTTCCCAAAATCTGTCATCTTATAGCTCTGAACGCCAATACTTTTAAAACCAAATAAATCAGAATAAAGTTTTACATTTTAACGTCATTTATATTTGTTGTACCCTTTGTATATTAGAAAGTACTAATCCAATAAGTTCAGATAACACAAAATTCATATTAAGTGACACAACTATTGTTCTGCTTTTCGAATGGGGCACTTAATGTGCGCAATAATGCAAAAAAAAACTGAAAATTAATTGGGATATATGAGTACAGCTAATTTGCAGTACGGAGACTTACAGCAACAAGACAGAAACACTGCAACAAGTTCCCATCCTGTCCTGAACATCTTTTCTTCAAAGCTTTGAACTCCTGCTTGACCAACAACAAACCGACGAACAGCCATTAATTTTTATAGGGATTTCAAAACAACTCACGGACCAATAGCCAATGTGGGATTTGATTGTGTAGTTATTTAATTTGTTACCTGATCAGCATACTTCATTTTAAAAATCTCAGCATGCCTGAAATTACAAATTGAAATTGTCATGATCTACATAATAATTTGCATTTAAAAGTTTATATATCTGCTATTCGTGAAGGAGGTAATATAATAACCGACCGCTTGTAAGTTGCGGCTTCCCAATGGGCTTCTGCGCGCAGCCATGCTGCCATCTGTCCCGTGAATCTTTTTTAGGAAATTAACTCAAAAGAAAAAGAGACTATATTAGGAAATAACGAGTGACAAAAATGAAAAAAAAAAACACCAACCCAATATTCTTCATTTAATATTGCTTCGCGGGCAATGTAACGACCAAAGCTACACTGCATATCAGTATATTCCTCATCACTGAGTTGTAGCCGATTGAAAATCAACTCGGGCTGCTTTGAGTCATCATTACTGGGAGCAATTAGGTGCCGAATGCTTTGGGTATTATCCCAATGTGTCTCAAGGGTTCTACATCGAGTGTACGAAATTGGGAAATTTTCTCTGAAATAATTTGAATAAAAATGATTAATGTAAATTCATTGGATTGTCAATCAAAACCATAAAATCTAGATTCGACATATGTTAATGCAGGAATATATATATATATATATATATATATATATATATAGGTTTAGGATCCTGTAAAAAAGGACATTTTTGTGAGAAGTGTGAGAAGGCATAGGAATTGACATGTAGGCATCATGTTTTGGACTTAGGCATGACGTTTTGGGCTGTTTTAGTAAGAAAAAACATCAAACATAACAATTTAAGACACAATGCAATGAATTCTAGGCTTAAAACTTAAAACAACATGCCAAAAACATTAAGTAGTGTGTTTTAAGTGTTGCATTGTGTTTTAAATTGTTATGTTTGGTGTTTTTCTTGCCAAAACAGCCCAAAACATCATGGCTAAGTTTAAAACATGATGCCTACATGTTAATTCCTATGCCTTCTCACACTTCTCACGAAAAGAGTCTTTTTTACAGGAACCTCACCCTATATATATATATATATAGGGAAAGGGTAAAATGAGAACCACAGTTGTGAGAACCGTGAGAACTCAGCCAAAAAAAAAGTTTTTTCAAAAAAGTTCCCCAAAAATTGACAATATACATATATGTCTAATTCGAAATTGGCAATATACATATATGTATATATACAAAAACAATTAAAAAAAACCCTCTTAAGAACATGCGATTAGAAATTAAAAAAAAAAGATATTTTGGCTCGAGGAAAATGTGTGGTCCAAAATGCTTCTCAAGTTTCTCAAATGGGGTGCACTTCCTTTATTGTCCCTACCCTATATATATATATATATATATATACATAGGGTGGGGTTTTAGAGTGAACCATAGTGAATTTGCGAACTGAGTGAACAAATCCTAGCCATTGATTTACACACGTTTATGGCTAGGATTTCATCATCAAATCGTAAAATACACTAGTGTATTTCATCATCAAATCCTGGCCATGATTTAGACACGTGTCTGGCCAGGATTAGTTCGCTCAGTTCGCATATACACTAGTGTTCACTCTTGAACCTAATCTATGTATATAAATTATCAAATATGTGTGTATTTAAAATAACAAATGGGAACACACATACCTAAAGACATCTACAATGAGAAGAGAATCTTGTTTCTTGATCCGCTTACGAAAAATCGATATTGGTCGTCGAATTTTAAAATGAGGGACTATGCTTCCATGTAATAACTCCATCTTTTATTCCGATCACGAGTATTAATCAACCTCATAACAGAAAACTTCTAGTTTAACCAACTGTAAGAATAGGAAACCACAGCAAAGCATTCTCCAACTTAATCCTTGGCAACAACTCACTTGATCCCTGACAACAAAAAATGAAGAAAAAACTGAAAAAATCAAAGCAATAACTACTTGCAATCAGAAAGGGTTTGAAAGCAAGGATAGATTGAGATGGGAAACTACAAGCAATCAGAATGTTTTAAACTAAACGTGGCAAGGATAAGCCGATTGGATTAGGCAATGGGTCAAAATAAGAGGTTTCAGAGACGGGTCAAACTGGTCAAGTCCATTGAGATCTGTCAAAAATAACCTACCAACCCGTATCATAGTTGTCAATAGCGAGCGTAGCGATCGCTATAGCGCACTACGTAGCGTATAGGTCTAGGCTCGCTATTAGGTTTGTAGCGATAGATAGCGATAATAGCTACAATTTATTTATTCTTTCGTTTTTTTAATATAAATAGCAATTAAATATAGCAATAAAGTAGCTGGATTTTAGGTTTTTGTTAAATAATAAATATACATGTAAAATAGCAAATATATCCCAAGGTATTTTGATATAATATACATATAAAAAAAATTAATTTTTTCTAGTTTATCGCTATTTACAAAGCAGCGCCCGTTATTTGTCGCTATTCGCTATGCAGCATAAAGGTACCTTGTCGCTATTCGCCATTAACAACTATGACCCGTATACAATTCGGATACATCGAGTAATCACTGTAATCAGTTTACCCATATTATTCTCGATTCAGGTATAGGGTATGAATAAACAAAGCCGGGTATACCCGAATACCCAACCCAACCCAAAACCTGAATACCCAGAACGTAATCCAGGTCGGGTATAGGTTGCATTTTCAGATAGAAATTACCAGATTAACCCGAAAAATTAAGCTATCCCTAGACCTGTTAAAAATTTTCATTTATCTCTGAATTTCATAAACAAACCGATGAAATATCATAATTAAGCTACAAAAATACAGATCAAATCTTGAAAATAAGTAAATAACATTCTGAGCTACCCCAAATCAATCATGGCACAGGATCAAAAGAGTTATATACATGACCCATATCTCCAAATTAACTTACAAAAGATCCAAATAAAGCATGAAAACAACATTCTGAGCTACACCCAACTCAACCCACAAATTAAAATGGCTAATCTACAATTCTCGGTATCTTTCTTAATCAAAATAGAACCCTTTAAGAATTTGCCAAAAAGCATCAAACTTTGAAGAACATTTCACCAAATCAGTGGGGGCGAGCCGTAATTTCATTTTACCATTGTTACAAAGATCCACGGAATTTTTATAAATAAATAAATAAATAAAAAGAGTTAAAAGACAAACCTGGAACAAATTAGATGCGTGAGAAGATGAGGAGAGAAGACGAAGCTCGGACCTTTGTTTCTCAATATGCGGACCCGATTTAAGCATGACCCGGATAAACCAATTAGTAAAACCAACTCAGTTTACCAAACACCCCCTATGTGTTGTGCAAGACTTGGAGGGCATGATGGGTAAGGTTCGAGAACTCGCTATTCGCTAGTCAGCCGCTGAGGTGGGGACTAGCGACTACTCGAGTTTAATCCGGATTAATTGGATCGGATTTTTTGTATGTAATTTTTGTAGGTAAATATTTTAAATAGCTAGGTTTTAACTCTTACTCAACTCATTTTTTTAAGTAAACAAGATTAATTGTTAGAATTCACATGGTTTGTTTGGAAACTGGCCGGAATTTAGAGGTTTTGGCCGGAATATACAGGTAATCTGGCCGGAATCGCCGGTTTTTACTGGCCGACTAGCCCGACTAGGACCGACTAGGCCCCGACTAGCGATTAATGGACTAATTAACGAAAAATTACTCAGTTACTGGCCGACTAGCTATTAATCACCGACTAGTCGCCGCCTAGTCGTGATTTTTACAACACTGATGATGGGTTAGCCACATCGACACTTGAGGAAGAAATTGTGTGATTTTTATTTTTTAATGTTTAATAACCAACTTATAAACATGAGGTTAAATACTAAAAATGATGCAATAAAAAAATATGTAAATACTTAATGATAATTGTTACGGTCACAATTTGTAAATACAATTACAAATATGTAACATAGGTCTTTGAATATAACATTTGATGTGTAGAATAAAAGTACAAATTACAATAACCTTGTTCCAAATCTTCATTAATCACTTAAAACATTCATGATGTTATGTAACAATAACTCATAAAATTAACATAAAACATAGCAAAGACAATAGCTTGTTTAGTTTACCCTAGATCTCCATCAAGTATGTCAATATACAAGGATAAGCGTGTAAGATCTTCAACCTAAAGAAAAAGAGTGGATGATAAAACATAATAAATATGAATGTACAATAAAGAAGAAACTAAGAAAAATAAAGATAGTGCTTTTCCCTAAGTGTGTATAAACTATCTTATCATATAACTTACAAAGATTAAAGAAAAAGTTTAGTTGTACAAGAATGTAGTTAAGGATTAATTAAACATCAAAATATGTTACTTTAGGGTCTATTTGTTGCCAAAGTCCTTCAAGATGTCAATCATTTAGCTCATATCCAAATGAACCTTCCCGTTATGCCATTAAAATACCTTCCTGCATTAAAAAGGAAGTATGAATTCTGAATCAGCTATGCAAATGCATTTTTGAATAAGTGGTTGAAAATCTAAAACAAAACACATTTAACATGAATGTAATAACGAAATATTTGAGCTATGAAACCTGAAGAACAGAAATTAACCAAAGCTACAACATAAACATCACTGGTAATTGACTTCAAATTGTAGCTTTTTCGTCCGAGTGTAGAAAAGAGAGTCATGATCTATTTATACACAAAGAATAATAACTAATGAGTGATGACATCACCTAAAAATGACCTTTTAACAATGAAATAACTAAATGATTCATAGTTCCTAACAACTGCTAATATTGCAATTTGAAAAAGACGGGTACAACATAAAAGGTTGATACTAAGACGATTGCCTTAGTAAACAATTGTTATGTTATATAGTCAAACAATTGTTTCTTCAAATCAACAGTTCTACTTTACAACATCAATTCTTTGTCTCCGATTCTTCTAGCACATTAGTTATCAGTCAGTTTTTTTTGTGTTCGTTCATCGTTTCATTGAAGGGAGCAAGTCTTTAAAGATTTTATTCAAATCTTTATTCTTTGTGAAGAGCAATTGATATAAATCATATGTTTAGTTTTGGCTCAACAATTCTTTCCAATGTTCAACATCTTTTTATTGTGATTTTTATCTCTTGCACATCTTGCTTCACAACACACACAAACACACACTTGTTTATTTGGGGTTCGTTTTTGTTACGTTTCGTATTTTCGTTGTATTTTCATTATTCTTGTAATTTGTATTCTCTTTTTCATTCGATGTAATTCCGAGACTTGATTGTAATGAAAAATACTTTTTATATCGTACTTATTTATTCATGCATACACAATACGTAAACAATCACCGAATACGCATTTCTATACGAAAAACCAAACCATATTTGAGTTTATAATCCTTCGGAATTTGATCATACATACATCATACTTATAACATGCTTGAATACCTCTTAAAAACCCTAGAATTATGAGTTACAATTAAGCTTATTGCATAAGATGCCAACCAAGCAAGTTATGGGGCTTAAAATGCATTTTTTTTATTTTTTTGGGGAGTCCTTACGGTCCGCAAAAGGCTCAGGTCTGGCAGAATTGGACCAGCTCGCGATTTTTTACTCAAAACTCACATTCACTCCACTCGAACACTCAACCACTTCATTAATCACTAAACCCTAAACCACCACTATAGATCTAAGCCTCCCACATCGCTTTTTCACTTTCCACACTCTAAATCTACTCTCAAACATTTCAAACATTCAAGATCTTGCAACTTTGGCAGATTACACAAGTCCATAATAATGAGTTCTGGACCTTCTTCATCATCATTTCTTCTTGTTTCTTGCTTTCAACCCACTTGGATAACCTCTAGGAATGTTTCCACAGGTTTACCATAGTAAACTAAGTTGGAACATCACCATTTTGAGGCCCAAGTTGAATTTAAATTTTGTTTTTACTAAACTTTTCAAAACCTTGTCCATCCTACTTCATTTCTTAAACATCTTCGAGTTGCCACAAGTCCCATTATTTGGATAGGTTGGATTAATGATTGTTCCAGAAATGATAGGTGTTTTAGCTCACCTTCTAAGTCACCAAACAACTTTCAAGTAACAAAGTGAATACGAGTACACCAAGTCTCCAAACACTATCCATGTTTGGAAAGCACTCGTCTAGTTAAGTCACTTGGTTGTTTAGGTGAATTAGGTGATGTAGTTTATGCTTTTAAGTTCACATTTTGAATAATCTAAGTCACCAAGTAGCTTTCAAGAAATCAAAGTGGATAGACTACACCAAGTCTCCAACCATTATCATGTTGGAAGCACTCGTCTAGTTAAACCCACTTGGTTGCTTGGTGAATTAGATAAGTTATTTACATTCTTGTACTTATGTTCATGACCATCTGAATCATCCATATGATGATTTGTGCAATGGTGAACTAAAAGGTTAAAGGAATCATCCTACCCATGTATGACAATCCATGACTTGATACATGACCCTATACTAGTGTCACACCCCGATTCCCGGTGGGTCCGGATGGGTATAATTGTGACGGATGGATAACACTTATCACAATATAATAATATACAACGGAAATATTGGAATGAAAATATTAAATTCATTAAAGCTTGAAGTTATACAAAAGTAACACAAGCGTTCAGTACAAGCCCACATGCGGGATCTAATAAACAGAGCTTTAGACATCATAGGCCTTAAGCATCAGGAGTTGCAAATCCCTTAGCCTTCATTCTAGCCGACACAGATTCCCAGCTTATAATAAGGTTCGATACATGCGGTTCAATCTTTTGAAAATATGTTAGCGAAAGATGGTAAATACAATTAACTGACTCTTTGGAAAAAACAAGTTTTCAAAAAGAGTTTTATACATAGAGAAAACCCGTAGGTGATCTTTTAAACATTTCTTGGGATTTATTCTTATTACCAGATTTACATACTTGCCTTACAATCGGAAACGGAGATCAAAGCCAGTCATTTAATTATGATTAAGGTACTCACCAAAGTTTAATAACACGTGTCTTACAGTCGGTATGCCTACCCCGCACGCTATTCCATATGGACATATAAGGATATTAGTTGGGACATCCGGACACAGTACCATTAACCCCCAATCGTTTCAGTTATGAAGTAAAATGGAATAAACCGGGCTCTTACATTTATGCGCAACATAGACAGCCCATTTTTGTAATACCCGCCCCAAGTGGCTTAATAGCCATCCCATGTTTAAAAACCAAAAAAAGTTAAAAGTATTTACCTTTTTTCTAGCTTCCAATCAATATGGTTATAATTTAGCAAAAAGCCGCAAGTCTAAGTATTATTGACCCAAGTCTGATTATCTGGGGGTACTATAGTCTGGAATGAACAGATTTATTATCTGTTTGAATGTATACGGGTCAAAGGTTAGTTCCTTTAGATATGACCCGTACTTAAGAATAGGTTCGCTAGATTAAGCGTAAATTGAATAGAACGTGGTTTACACCTATCCGAGTGCAATGACTCATTGGATAAATGTTATTTTACCAAGCATTCTGATTTGGAAAGGTTTTGAAATACCTAGACCCGTTACGCCTAGTTTATGCGAACTAGGTTCGCATAACTAGTTATGCGCATAATGACGGGTTTTGAAGGTTGGATGGACTTACGACAAGTCTTAGTATCAAAACACATTTTTAGATGAAGTATCTACTGACTTAAAGTCATATTATAAGTCCATTTCAATTTAAATCATTCATTTAGCTCATTTGATCACATAAGGGCATTGTGGTCATTTTTAACAATATAATTACGACTTGTCATAAAATTCATCAAACAGACTGACCATCTGGTATAACTTCAGTAGGTTATACTAAAAAATAACATGGTCCTATAACTAATTTAAATCAGACCTAATCGTTGACCAAACGGGTCAGAATCGAAAGTCAAAGCAAAAGTCAATCTACTTGACTTTCGACATAGAATTAAGCTCTAAACAAGAAATGACGAGTTGGGCATGCTTAGACATGTCCTAGCATGTTTTATAAACTGACATGATGCTAAAACTTCAAGTTTTAATAGCTAAAAACTTGATTAACGTAATTTACAGAGTTTACATTTTTTACCATTTATTTAATAAAATGTAACTCGTCATTTCACCTACTTAATGTGATCTTTAGAAGGTATGATCCAAGAGGATTATAACCTTCATAATTACGATCAAGTATCCATGTTCAGATCAAGCATTGGCTTGACCATAATGGTCATAGACGAAAGTCAAACATAAAGTCACACTGTTTGACTTTCAGCTAATAATTAGCCTACAATGAAAAAGACTGAGATGGAACACTTACTACTGATCCAAAGAGAAGTCTTGAACTCAAGAAATATCCTAAAATGATCAGGAACCTCCAAAGTAGAAGATAGAGGAGAAAAGAAGTGAAGGAGCAAGGAATGGAGGAGTTTCAATGGCTATTTACAGTTGATTATGGATCATAGGATGATACCATGTGTTAGCAGGTGTCCTAGGATGATTGCAAGTGTGCAATGATGTGTTAGAACAAGAGGATAAGTGGTAAAACGAGCTAGATGTCACCATATGCATAAAAGCCTTGGGCTGCAAGCATAAACTGCCAGCATGGTCCCTTACGAACCGTAAGGGTTTATTGCTTACGGTCCGTAAGGACCTCAGCGCACCAGCTCTTCATTCAGCTTACGGTCCGTAAGCACTGAGGGCTTTACGGTCTACATGTGGTTGCCAGGAATGTTATTTTGAGATTTCTATAAGTCCTTGGACTTTGATACTCTCGCCATTTGGCATAAATAGTCCCTCTCCTCTTTCATATTTGAGATTAGTTGGAGATCCGGGACGCGTTTTAGCCAACGCATGATAATAGTTTCTCCCCTTCCCAAAATCGGGATTAGTTGGAGATATGAAACACTTTTCAATGGACGTAGAATATAATTTCCTTCATCCTTCCACACAGCTGGGAATTAATTGGAGGATTTTAATATGCACCGTTACATAGTCGAATGATAAATTCCCTTTCTCCTTAGTTGGAAATTCGGGACACGTGTCGCCTAGAGATGGGCATAATAACTGGTTCCAAACCCTACCCGGTAGAACCGACCTGGAACCGGTTCCAGTTCCTACCCAACGTATAGAAGAACGGGTTCCGGGTTCAAAAAACCCGATAGTTCCTACCCGGTTCCACATTTTAGGATTAAAAATGGTTCGTACCCGGTTCCTCCCCGTACCCGGTTCCTCCGTAAATAATCAAGAACCGGCGCATTATGTTACCGTTGGAATCGATTCCTAGCCGTTGGTATTGATTCCTAACCGTTGCAAAACAACATCAAATGAGTTATATTACCGTTGGAATTGATTCCTAGCCGTTGGAATCGATTCCTGACCGTCGGAACTGGTTCTTTTAAATAGTTAGCCATTGTCATATGTTTATCACACAAATCCTCATCTTCTTCTTGTATCCTTTTCTACTAAATAAACTCTAAGAATTCCTCATCTTCTTTTTGATTCTTTTTCTACAATGGCATCCAAGAATTCAAAAACTACAAATTCCCCATCCGTTAACAATGGTCCTAATTCTGCTCCATATATTGTTGGAACGCTATCACATAATCGCAATACGGAGGTATGGAGCAATTGGGACTTAGTGGAATTGAGTGACGGTTCGCAAAAGGCCCAATGCAAACATTGTGGCTCCTTGTTAAGCAAGGACTCCAATTCAACGTTGGCGAAACATGTTAAGAAGTATTGTAAAGCTTTAAAAGAGTTGACACCCGGTCAAGTGCAACTATCAAAAGATGGTACGATATCCCGTTACAAACATAAGTTAGCTCGTGATAGGATGGCGAAGTTGGTGATTCAAAAAGCGTTGCCGTTTGGACACTTCGACGACCCTAATCTTACTAAGCTTATTAGGGAGACGCTTCAACCACGCTACAAACATGTAAGTCGTCGTACTTTAAAACGCCATTGTTAAAATTTATGGGAAAATGCAAGAAAAGATTTAATTGTTTTTTTCATTTAAAAACTAGTGTTAACTTAACTAGTGATGGGTGGTCGGCTCCGGGTTAGCTCCACACGTTTTACCAGAATCGTTCATTTGTGTCACCGCTCATTGGGTTGATCCCCATAGATGGCAAATGATGAAGCGTACGATTGCGTTTGATGAGTTTCCTTCTCCTCATATGGGAGAAAATATTTATAAAATTATAAATGCTACAATAATTAAATATTGTTTAGAGGATAAAGTATTTTCAATATCATTTGATAATGCTTCAAACAACACAATGACGATCGATAAATTAAAATCAAAGTACAAACCGATTGTTGATGGTGCATTTTATCACACACGTTGTGTTGCACATATATGTGCAAACCGGGTTAAAGGATAAATTTGTTTTGGATTTTATTAAAGTTTTTAGAGTTATGCTACAAGATGTTTTCAAAAGTGGAAAAGAAAGATATAAAGATTATAAAAAAAAACTTTGTAAAGATGTTAACCAAAAAATTATTGGACCTAATTGGGATATACCAACCCGTTGGAATTCAACATTTAATATGTTTAAAATGGCTTTAAAGCAAATGGACACTTCAAAATCATTTCATACAACTTTAAGTGATGACTACCAAGTCGACCCTTTCCCGACACCACTTGGGCAAATATTAAAACACTAAGTACTTTTTTAAAAGTTTTCAAAACCTCAACAACTAACATTTTATCCTACTAGTTCTAAAGTTCTATCCGAATTGTATTTGATAACATCCAATTTTAAGAACTTTGAAAATTCAAGTAACATGTTGAGGAATATGATGAAACCAACGATTGAAAAATAAAAAAATTGGATTTACCACCCGTTTTTCTATGTGCCGCCGCTTTAAATCCAATTTTAAGCGTTGGGTGTTGAAGCTATAATTGAGAAATTTATGACAAGTCGGATATGCATGAAGAGGATCCAAGATTAAAAGATAAAATAAAAAAAATCTTTCAACACGAATTTGTCTAAGCTTATGATCATTATTTAAAAAAATATGGGGAAAAACATCATACGAATTTGTTTGAGTCTCGGTCGTCGGCCTCTAACGATGAAACGATTGGAGGCCCAATCATAACCATGTTGAATGTCGTTAGAGATGAGACGGCTAAACAACAAAGGGGTACTGAACCATCAAGCGAACTCGGTAGATATAAAATAACTAATTATCCCCGTACTATGACCGCCGAGGAATATAAAAACTTTGATATCTTGTCATGGTGGAAATAAAAAGAATCAGAATTTCCGATTTTAGCCTCTATGGCTTGTGATATACTAATGATCCAAGCTTCCATGGTAGCTTCGGAAGTGTCTTTTCTCTTAGTGGTAGGGTATTGTCCATTCGAAGAAGAAAACTAACACTGGAATCATTAGAGATGGCAATTTGCCTAAAGGATCATTTGGATGTCGTTGACCGTGTTCAAGATAAATCAAGTCTAGAAGACGAAGTGGAATTAGAGCACAAGATTATTGATGAAGAGGAGGAAGACGAAGTAGAGACTAATGATTCCGAAGACGATTGTACCGAAGTGCCCGCACTAAAGCGTCTCGCAAGTGAAAGTGTTGCACCCGCCACAAGTAAACGGTCAAAGAAATAAACCGGTTACTGTTATAACCGGTTCCAGTTTGTCTTTTTTATTATTTTAAGTACTTAAGTTATTTTTATTGTTTGTTGTATATAAACCGGTTCCAGTATTTATAACCGGTTCCAGTATTTAAGTTATCATTAATGTGAGTTTTTTTAACCCGTTACTAAAACAAGGTATAACACCAAAACATAAATATTTATTACGAGTTACAACCGGTTACATTATTAATTGAAAGTTAAAATCCTACATTACATAACACGCTAAACATACCTAAATCGGTTACATAAAACAATAAACTTAACTAAACCAGTTACATAAAACAAGCTAAACATTCGAAGACCGGTCCTGGATGCTTCACCCGTTTCATTATTTTTCGCCTTTGTCACCGGACAATGGCAATCGGTGTGTTTCTTTAGCGTCGAGTTGGTCGTAGCCTTCATGAACTTCCCACAAGCTTTGCACCTAGCCATCTCGTGGCTATTGGACATCAAGCACAAGTCGAAATGCTTCCATATTGAGGGGTTTCGTTTGGTTTCCAAAACCATCACAAATTCGTCGTTGCACACCATTAAATCTTTGAATATATGGATTTAAAGGTGTTAGGATTGAATGTTTGAAGTGGAGGATTGAAAAGGAATGAAGAATATGTGTATTTATACATAAAAACCGGTTATAATATTCAATAATCGGTTTCCAACGGCATTATAGCCGTTGGAATCGGTTCCTATAGTACAAAAGGCAACTTTTCTTTGAATTATCCGACGGAACCGGTTTTTCAGAGGAACCAGTTCCACACTACCCGAAACCAGTTACATTCGGTTCCAGTATTTATGCTTATAACCCAGGTAGGAACTGAAGAACCGGTTCCATTCATTATCATCAGGAACCAGGTACAGGTATAAAAAAGAACTGATTATGCCCATCTCTAGTGTCGCCTCACAATTGGACGAAAATTTACGGGTGTTACAACTAGATTTTTATATATATATACACACACACACACACATACATACTATCTAATCTGAAACCAAACCATGAGATCAACCAAAATAATAGTTGAATGTTATGGTAAGGTGGAACTTATCTTAGTTTTAGCCTCCTCATTTTGGGCTTCCTATTAGTGCAACACTCATAAAGAACGCTAACAAAAATGATGTCCAAATGAGTATCTAAACAAGATATGTTTTCGTGTATATTATATTTACAACTTCCCAAATTCATTTCCGTCACCGAGCTCCGTGAACTTACACACCTTTGCTTATCCTTTTAGGATAGCTTCGGTGTTCCAATCTCCCAAACGCGCACTCGTTCTCGGTGGAATTAACTTCGCAAACCGTGACCCATTTTTGCTTTAAAATCACTTTGGGTGTAAAATGTATAATTTAGTAAACTCACAAAATGCACACAATCAAACTCATGCAAACACCCAATCCACCAAACATGCTATTTGTCATAAGTTAGGTTTATACATGCTAGATTATACTTGAAAGCATACTATTTGTCATTAACTTTGCAAGGCTGCCTCAACATGTATAGCATTATAGGAGTAGCACACCGATCGTTTTGTGGTCATTGTTAAGTATTATATCGTAACGGTCTCATTCACTTCGGTGACGAGATTACGTTAGTGGACACTTTGGTTTGACTCTTAGTTTATGCATGCTAGTATGTTGTTAAACTTAGTATACAATTGCCATGTTTGATTTGAGACTTTTATTATATGTACCATGTAGTCCAAACTTGTATGCTCACCTACCATTTTGTGTTTACGGATACTTTAATACATGTTGAAGGAAATTAGCTATAACGCACGTGAAATCTACTTTGGGTGGACTAGAAACGCACCCGAATTTTCTTTATGTAATCTTTTACTTGTTGGTTATGTTATGATCAAAGTGTTATAATTTTCCTTTCAAACAATGCACATTGAGATTATGCATGAAATGAAGTTGGTTTATTAAAATTATTGTCACTTTAGTATGTTATGATGTTTTGAACAATCTCATTCGTCTCACTTTGATGTTTCCTCCATCTGTTGGGGTATGACAATTTTGACAAGAATGTGTGATTTCTTTTGTTGGTTGCTTTATATAGTAGGGTTCATCTCTTGCACATCTTGTTTCTCAGCACACACATTACACATATACGTGAAATGATTGTTGTATATGCATTAAATTATGGGTTTGATCCAACTTTTTCTGGCTTTTTTTTACAAATATATATGATGTTTATTTGTTGGTTTCTTTTTATAGTAATGTTCATCTCTTGCACAACTTGATGTTGTAGATGATGCTATGCTAGTGGGGGATTAGTCCATTCATAATGTTCGTAATATTGCTTGATTGATGAGGTGCTTTTATCTCGTGTCGGGTTGGAGGATCAACCTCCAAAACCATGTCTTTATGGTGTGGATGTGGAGTTGGAGGAGGGGGAATAGTCCACTACCACTAAATGTGAATATGGTTCATTACCTTTTATTTACTTGGGGTTCAAGGAAGGTGCCAATATGAAGTGCTACAATAATTGGGCCTCGCTTATCGAATCTTTTAAATCTAGGCTCTCTATTTGGAAGGAGTCAACCTTTTCGATCAGGGGTTTTGGACAACTTGCCCCTTTACTATTTTTTATACAAGGCCCCTTTGAAGGTTGTCAACAGGGTGAAACATCTTAGGAAGATATTTTTAATGGGCTTGGCGATTTTTAACTTGAAGATAAAAGGTTGTGGAGAAAAGTGGTGGCAGCTCTTCATTTCAACCCTAGAAGGTGGGAGTTCCTTCCTTTGAAAATGGGTCGGTCTGAGGAGTGGGACAATATGGGCATGAACATCAACTTAAACAATCTTATAAAGGGGGTAATTGATGACGGTTTCGCTAATAGGTTTTGAGTGGATACGTGGTTAGGCGACACTCCTCTCAAGCAATGGTTTCGTCCACTTTTAAATTGGTTAAATTCAAGTCATGCTATGTTAAGGAGAAATATGTTCTGAATGAGTCAAGCATCGTCTAGAATTAAAACTAGGTTAGAAATTCGTTATTGACTCAAGAGATAACAAAATTTAATGCATGGTGCAAATGTTAAGTCATGTCACTTTTATGACCACAGCTATACATGGAGATAGACGGGGCATTCGATTGGAGTCTTCACGGTCAAGTCTCTTGGGAAGCATTTGCTCGTTTTGGTAAGAAAGGAAAACTTGCACCTCGCTTCGTAGGTCCTTTAAAGATTCTTGAACGGATTGGCAAGGTGGCATATCGACTAGACTTACCCAAGAGCTCAACAACGTTCATCACACGTTTCATGTGTCAAACCTCAAGAAGTGTGATATGCTCTAAAATATATATTTATTTATATAAATATTTCCTATACTTTTGAGTAGATTAAGGGTTATTTTTATTCGTATCTGGTTCATATTTAATGTTTAGTGATTTTAAGAGATAACGAGCTAAAAATGGAGTATTTTGACTGAACTTGCAACCTGCAAATGTAAATCTATAAACTTTAATGAATTGATTTTTCTTAAACAAATAGATATTGTTATATGATTCATTTTGTGGTATATAATACACATCCTATAATTATATTGTATGTTGAATTTTTATGTTGGTGTGATTAATTGTGTAGGCCACGTAAGATTTGCAAACTCCAAACAAATTGAAGTACAATCCTATGAGAAAGTAAAAGAGTTTGTGCACGATGAATTCAATAGGAATTGTATTGGGCGGCAACTTACAAGAATGACCCTAAAGTTTCACTTTATTCACAAGTTGTTTGAGACTTTTCACGCGGACATGCAAAAAGGCTGCCCCACTTTTAGCACATCAAAGTGCTTAGCCGAAGGAGGACTTCAAGTACCACTCGACGACATATGAATAACCGAGTATTTACATTTCATCGAGAAGTCGGTCAAAATCATGGATTGAGGAACCAAACAACTTAGGCGTAGTCGTATTCCCATAGTAAAAATTCGTTGGGAAGGAAAACGTGACGCCGAATTCACTTGGGGAAAGTGATATGAAGACGAAATACCCACACTTATTCTCCGAGTCTTCCCCTTGAATAAATTTCGGGATGAAATTTAGGGGAAACTGTAACTCTCCGGATTTTCTGTACTTTCCATATTTAAAAAGTTATATTCGTATTTCTATTTTTAGAAACTTGTATTCTTATTTCATTTCAATCCTTGTAATCTCAAGACTTTGATCACTGTGGAAATCATATTTTTTTATCAACCTTGTTTATTCATACATGCATAATACGTATTCAATCGCAAAAACATGTTTTAATTTAAAACCGAGACATACATCAAGATTATATTTTCTCGGAATCACATCCACACGTGTTTCATACTTATAACATGCTTGCATACAACTTTATAATATAAAATAAATAACAATACAAGTGGAAGGACTAAAAATGAAAATCCACCTTCATTAACTCCCTACCACTTTCATTAACTCCCAAACCTTAATTTCCACTTATAAATACAAGCCTCCACCACCTCTTGAACACTTTCCACACTCTCTAATCCTCCAAGTCTTCTCCAAATTCAATAAGAACACTCCAAAAGAGGGCAAAAAGTTTCAAGTGCTCTAGTGAGTTTCTATCTCACTTTTCTTTATCTTTCTTCTTCATTTCTTCTTTCAAACTACTTGGACAACCTCTAGGAAGGTTTTCACAAGTTTTCCATGGCAAACTAAGGTGGAATCTCACCACATTTGAGGTCCAAAGTAGTATAAAAATTCTTCTTTGATGTATCTTTTTATTTCACTTATATTTTACTTGAAACTTAGTGGAATCTTGTACCCACCATGCTCCCAACGAAACTCATAGTTATGGGTTTGTGTTGTGATTGATTTCCACAAGCAACAAGGCTCAAAACCTTCATAAAGTTCTTCCCAAAAAGTCCCAGGTGACTTCAAAAGTGTTGGAACCATCCAAACTTTTAACCTTCAATGTTGAAAGACTTGTTTTTGGTGAATGTATGAACCATTGAAGCCTTGGCTCTCCAAACGTGTTCCACTACCCCACTTGTTCATACTTTTATCTTAGATTCATACACTAAGTCTCAAAACAATTTCCATTAAAGGGACAAGGCTACAACACGTCCCCAAACACTTTCCATGTTTGGGATGCACACATCGAGCTTCCTCTCTATGTTGTTTTAAGATTTAGTAGTCTATGTACTTTTCATTTTTAGTTCATATTCATGACCAACCGAAATCATCAACAAAGTTGATGGTTTTTGTGCTTTGGTGAATCATATTATAAGGTTAAATGAATGGAATTCATCCTACCTCCTTGCATGACCATTTTCATGGTTCTTTATTTTATAATTGTTTATGATATTCTTTATAATCCTAATCCAATTCGTTAAACAAAAACCATAACTCACACACCTTCATTTCCCTCTTAGGGTAACTTCGGTGTTCCAACACTCAAGAACTCATCCGACTCACTTTCGTGGAAACTCCTCACAAACCATGAGTATACATGACCCCCTTTTTCGTTTTATCAATTTTGGGTGCAATATATATAACATATTAAAACTCCCACAAACACTTATACGTAAATACTTTAATCATACAAGCGAATCCGGCGTACATGCTTTATTCGTTTATACTCTATAAATACATACATGCTAGAAAGCCATTCTTGCACAACACTTTGTCATTAACTTTGTACATGTGACACCCTCATTATTCCACGTGCAGAGTGTTACCGCGAGGCGTGTGACATATTGACAAGGATCATGCCACCAATCATATTGAACATTAAATAAAGTAAAGTAAACTCATCACTTCAATACAATCAGTGACTAAAGTTAAAGTTCAAAAACAACGTCTAGAGTTAATAACGGAAGCATAAATTTTAATAGTTTAATAATCCAAATAATAGTTTAAAGTTCATGGATATTATTAGGAACCCAACAAGGATCGATGCAACCACTACACTCCTCCGCTGCAAGCTCCCGAGCTAGACCTAAGGCCCTGCAAAGCATGTAGTAGAGTGTCAACAATAAAGTTGGCGAGTTCACGGTTTTGCCAGTTTTAATTTCCAAAAAGATAGTTGTTAAGTTTACTCTTTAATAATCATGTTTGTCGTGGGGAGCTACCACATCTGTAAGCTACTAAACTGCGTAATACCGAAGACATGCGACTGTTATGTTGTTTCGTTGTTGCCCCGTTTGTCAATGTCTATCATCATTGACGGTTGCCAAGGCATACTAGTTCACGCCAGTCCTCCTCGGCATGGTGTGGGGTTTGTGAGACCTAATAGCCCTATCAACTAATAACCCGTTCGTCAGGACAGGCGATTAATCGGTATAGAAAGTGGGGACTTCGTGATAGAGTTGCATTTAGTACACTAAGACATGATATATAAAGGTAATTTTGTAGTATTCCTTCCCGGAATACAAGAAAATCTAAACCAGGGAAAGCGTTGTTCGTTCGTTCCGAACCACCGGGAATACATGCTTTGGTAGTGTGTGAACTCACCTTTGTTTAGCTCGGCAGATTATGTCACTTGCTCTAAAGTTGGTCAACCACGCCCTATTATAGTTACCATTACGGGTCAGGTTTTGGTATTTCACGTATTTGTACGCATAACTAATAAGTAGCATACAAGTAGAACATCACATATCACGTAAAGCATATAGTAACAGTAACAATCCTTAACAGATTATGGGTGTACGGTCCATTAACTCGGTTGGCCCAACTAAAGGCGAGTGTGCGGTCTTGTAGTGAGTGTGCGACAAAAATATATGCGTTGTACCAAATCAGTGTGCAGTTTACTCTTATAATTAGCCCACAAGGTGTGCATGGCCCAACATCTACCAGCCCAATTGAAGTGTGTGATACATGCAATAGTGTACGGTTTCAACTTTCAAGAGTGTGCGGCACATGTCTTTGCCAGTTGTACCTTGTGCTCTATCATGTTGTACATTTCCTTAGTGTGAGAAATCATCTTTTAAAACACATCCTACCCTGACTTTTTTTTTCTTTTTAGGATCAAACAGATAGGACAAAAAAACTTCTTTTATCAACCAATCAATTAGTCAAAAACCCAGGCTCTTTTATGAATTTCAAATCATATAATATTCAATCAGTCAAAAACTCAGGTTCCTTTTATGAACTCCATGATCATGCTTATAATTCATTTTATAGAAACATTCCTCATTTGATACAACATCAGATTCATACAATCGATATCTTCATACCTCTAACAGAAACATCATCTCCTTCACTACCTAAACCGATCCATTCATTATTATTTTCATAAAACAATTCACGGATATTATCACCATTACTCCTTAAATCAATTAGCATAAATCATTATTATCATCAACACTTAGAGCGACTAACAGAGATCATCATCATTTGCATCGCATTAAGGGTAGTCAGTTTACAGAACTCATCTTCACTATACATCCATATACAACATTTCATAAAACTCAAACAATGGGTTATTACCTACCATACCATCATTTAATAAGACAAGCATATCAAGCATAACACTTAATGGTAACGACATTCTAACCTGGATTCGAAGTCTTAACGGAATGAGAGCTAAATAAGAGAAGCGAAGTTCCGAGTAGAAGAAACGTGAGTTGCCGTCGAACGATCAGAGCAGACTGCCGTCGTCGAAAAGATCAGAGCGAATGGTGTCGCCGGAAGTTTGATCGGAGTGAGCTACCGGAACTGGAGGTGTGTTACTGGGTTTTTCCGAGAATGGAGGGGGAGTGTTTCAGTGTGTTGCAGGTTTTCTTTTGAGAAAAGAAAGAATTAGAGAGAGAGGAGGTGTGTTGGGATTGCTGCACATGAAATGATTGCCCAACATTCCATATTGTCGGCTGTGGTTTTTATAGAAGTATCATGAAATTGTCGCACTCACATGTGTCATCTCATTCCTTTGTGCGACTGATTAGGGTAACAAGAATGTGTCCTTTGGGCTTCTTTTGGGCTGATTAGTAGGTGTGTGGTGCGCGAATTGGACTATTTCACTTAAATGTGCTAGTTGTCCGATAACATCTATAAAAGACTTTCATACCTATATATTCATGCAACAAATTAATGCACAATTTTCATGTTAAATAAAATAACTTTTAAATTAGTTAAGTCATATAAAAGGAAGCACTCAGTTACACATAGAGTGATTCGCGAAGGGAAATCCGAGTGTTGTCACATTATCCCCAAGTTGCGGAAAATTTCATCCCGGAATTTTTGTGTGCAGCCACTGACCAGCTAGTAAGTAAAAATGTTTTCACGGTGTGTCACATCATCCCCCTGTTTGTTTGGAATTTCGTCCCGAAATTCAGTAGTAGCTTCAGTGCTGGGTGTGTTGTTCTTAAATAACTGGGGATACTTACGCATCATTTGGTCTTCTCATTCCCAGGTAAACTCTGGGCCACGGAGTGAGTTCTAACGAACTCGAACTATAGGTATCTTACTATGCTTGAGGGTTTTGACCTCTTGGTCCATAATCTCGACCGGTTCCTCAATGAAACGAAGTTGGTCATCGATCGAGAGTTCCTTGAAAGGAACAATGAGAGTCTCATCTGATAAACATTACTTTAAAATATTTGACACATGCAAAAAGGTTGTGTACCACATTGAGCTCTTCAGGGAAGTTTAGTCTATAAGCCACTTTACCAATTTCCTCGGTGATTTCGAATGGTCCGACATACTGCGGATTAAGCTTGCCCCTTTTGCCAAAATGGATCACACCTTTCTAAGGCGAGACTTTTAGCAAAACTCGGTCTCCAACTTGGAATTTCAATGGCTTCATATGCTTATCAGCGTAGCTTTTCTGACGATCACGGGCAGCTGCCATTCGTTGTCTGATCTGGGCAATCTTTTCCGTGGTGTCGAGTACGAGTTCAGGGCTAGTGATTTGGCTATCGCCAACCTCAGCCCAACACAAAGGTGACCGACATTTCCGTCCGTATAACACTTCGAAAGGTGCAGCCTGAATGCTAGTGTAGTAACAGTTGTTATAAGAAAACTCTACCAGAGGTAAGTGTCGTTCCCATCCGTTTCCAAAATCGATTACACATGCCCGCAACATGTCTTCAAGAGTTTGGATAGTACGCTCAGTTTGACCATCCGTTTGCGGGTGATAAGCAGTGCTCATGTCTAAACGCGAGCTGAAGGATTTATGCATAGCTTGCCACAAATCAGATGTGAAACGTGGGTCACGATCAGAGATAATAGAGGTTGGCACCCCGTGCCTAGTAACTACTTCCTTCATGTAGGTGCTTGCAAGTTTAGAACACTTGTCGGTTTATTTGATTGCGAGGAAGTGTACAGATTTAGTAAAGCGATCCACGACCACCCAAATAGTGTCATTCCCGCTCTGAGATCTTGGCAAACTGGTGACAAAATCCATGGAAATTTGCTCCCATTTCCATGTCGGTAATTCCGGTTGTTGTAGTAATCCCGACGGCTTTTGGTATTCGATCTTAACCCTAGCATAGGTCAAACACTTTCTAATGTACTTCACGATGATCGCTTTCATGTTAGGCCACCAATACAAAGCCTTGAGGTCGTGATACATCTTGTCGGAACCAGGATGTATCGAGTAGCGAGACTTGTGTGCTTCGTCCATTACAAGCTCTCGGAGGTTTCCATTGGATGGAACCTATATACGTTCCATGAAGTAATGGATGCCGTTGTCTTTGTGTTCGAGTTGCTTCTCCATACCTCGCATGGATTCAATTAGGTGGTTTTCCTCCTTTAGTGCTTCGACTTGAGCGTTATGAATCTGATCTGGTAGGTTCGAATGAATGGTAAGCTGAAGCACACAAACACACTTAGGTTTGGTATCCTTTCGGATGAGAGCGTCAGCTACAACGTTTGCCTTGCCCGGATGGTATTTGATTGCGCACTCGTAATCGTATAGGAGTTCCACCCACCGACGTTTTCGCATGTTTAACTCCTTCTAGTCCAATATATGCTGGAGACTCTTGTGATCGGTGTAAATCGTGCGTTATGTACCGTACAAGTAATGTCTCCATATCTTGATTGCAAAAACTACAGCTCCCAGTTCCAAGTCGTGGGTATGTAGTTCTTTTCATGAACTTTGAGTTGGCGTGATGCGTAAGTAATGACCTTCTCGTGTTGCATTAGCATGCAACCGATTCCTTGTCTAGATGCATCACATTAGACGATAAAATCGTCTGTGCCTTCAGGTAATGGAAGAATGGGTGCGCTGCAGAGTTTTTCCTTCAATCTCTGAAAGGTGGATTCCTGAGCATCACCCCACTTGTAGGTGATACCCTTTTCGGTTAGAGTTGTGAGGGGTTGATCAATCTTCAAGAAACCCTCGATGAATCTACAATAGTAACCCGCCAGACCCAAGAATTGGCGGATTTCAGTCGGAGTTTTAGGTGCAGGCCAGTTCTTGATAGAGTCGACCTTAGCTGGATCGACATGAATCCCAGCTTCATTGACCACGTGTCCAAGGAAATGGACTTCACAAAGCTAAAAGTCGTATTTCAAGAACTTAGGATAGAGTTGTTCGTTTCGTAGGAGTTCCAAAATAAGACGTAAGTGTTGCTCGTGTTCCTCTTGACTCTTCGAGTAGATCAAAATGTCGTCGATGAATACGATTACGACCTTATCAAGATAAGGTTTGCACACTCGATTCATAAGATCTATGAATACTGTAGGTGCATTAGTCAACCCAAATGGCATAACAAGGAACTTATACTGGCCGTAACTAGTCCTTAATGCTATTTTAGAGATGTCTTCGTCTCGGACTCTCAGCTGGTGCTAGCCCGATCTCAGATCAATCTTGGAGTTGAAACTCGTTCCTTGCAGCTGGTCGAATAAATCATCGATACGTGGGAGTGGGTAATGTGTCACACACCACAACCGATGCGGAAACATCAGGGTAGTGGCACTAGGCGACCAGATTGTCTCATGAGAATTCCATAACAATTATCTATCAACATCATTCAACATTTAACGTCCCATACCCTTAAACACAATATTTCAAAATAATCATTACTGAAACTTGTTTTCCCACAAAACTAATCGGGTTCGATTTTCCCTAGATTTATTACATTTGGAAACTAAACAAAAGCAAACTAAACTAAGCACGCTACATCCAAAGCATCCAAGCTAAAATCCTCAACCCGTTACATACGTTAAAATACAAGTCAATACAATTAAGTAAATGTGAGCATACGGGTTTTAGTAATACTAGTATTATAGAGAAACCGTTCGCGAAATAGTCCAATTACATATCATGATACACCAAAACACATCACACAGATAAACATAGACTTATTTCTCATGCTAACTACCGTGAGAAGGCTTGCACGTCCATCCTAACTAGACCCCGTCGGGTGTTAGCCACACTATAGTACCATATTAGCTAAGGAGGCAAGTTAACGAAAGTAAGTTCTAGTCACATGTTTCTAGTATCACGTATTGAGCATACATAATCAGATTATTTGCGTGTGATAAACAGTTTTCGTTGTGAAGTGATTTTGATAGAGGAACTTATGTAACACCCAAATAGTGCAATAAGGCGAAAACGGGTCAAGTAAACTCACAGTCGGTGCGTTTTAGGTGAGATGAGGGATCTGAGGAGAGTTATGGAGAGCGCCGGATCAGCCTGTAAATGAACAGAAGTGCATCAGTCTTCCGATTTGCTGAAACGGTTAAGTTTGGGTTGAGCAGTAGACAAGTTCGGCCGAACTTGATGTAAACATACAAGTTCGAGCGAACTTCTTAAGAGTTGGTGATTTTGATGTCAAGTTCGGGCGAACTTGCAAGTTTCTCAAGGAAACTTGACAAGTTCGAGTGAACTTGTGGGTAACCTTAGCAGGTGAGACAAGTTCGGCCGAACTTGTGAAGTTTCCTGAGAAACTTGACAAGTTCGAGCGAACTTGGGAGGCGTTTGATGAAAATTTGAACATTCCCACTCAAGTTCGGCCAAACTCGACCCCTTGAGTGCAAGTTCGAGCGAACTTGATACTTGTGCTGTCAAAATCAGTGTAATCTCGAGCGAACTTGACGTTCTCGGGTCCAAAATCTTGCGTTTTTTGCGTTGTTTGCTGAGGAAACCGAGTGCCCATCCATCCAACCTTAAGCCACTAAGTAAAACTTAGACTGGAGAGGTCTTTTGGAGCGAACTTAGCCATTTTACAGAAACTCGGGCTAATCCAAGCGAACTTGATGGTTCGTACGGGTTAGTCCAGCTTATGTAAAGTGACGATTTCGTCCTTGTGCTTCCAGATCTGAGATCTAGCTTCGACAATGCCTCGTTCCACTCAAAAGTGAACGAAACATACGTCATTAGTCCGAAAATGGTGTAAAAATCAAGGATTTAAAAGGGTTTTGCTCAGTTCTAGTGTAGATCTGAGTGAAAATAGAAGTTTTTATGGAAAAAGATGAAAATTTTCGTAAACAGAAGAGATTTGATGAAAACGAAGGCAATGCCTTGTGCAAAATCGTTGTAAACTGTTGTAAAACGTTGTTGAACATCATTGTAGTGGAAATCAGGTTGATTCTTACTTAGAAACGGAGGGTTTTGGGTTTCGGGAGCTCTGGGCGAACTTACAGCAAGTTCAAATGAGAGAATGGAGCTGGGTATTTATAGGAGAAGGCAAAAATGGAGCTGATGGGAGTCAAGTTCGGTCGAACTTGCATGAAATTCATGCAAGTTCGGGCGAACTTGCTAGGTTTTCAAGAGAAATAAGTTAAGTTCGGCCGAACTTGTACACACTTGTACAAGTTCGAGCGAACTTGAAGAAAATAAGGGAGTCTTGTGTCTCAGGCAAGTTCGTGCGAACTTGTGGTAGTCAAGTTCGGCCGAACTTGGCCTGGTGACCAAGTTTCGTTTGCTGATTTCGCGTTAAGTGTTCGTTTGGCGAATCGGTTCGTATTAGGTAGTTATATTAGGCATTATAATTGATATAATAGTGCGATTTAGCGATTTGAGTGTGCAAGAGCGATGCGTTAGTGAGCGTAATCATAACCACAAACATACATAACACATAAATAACATAAAACCATATAATTAACTGCGAGTTGCGATGCGATGAGATTAGCGATGCGATTTCATAAGCGATTAGATGCGATATGACATACATAATTGTAATTAACTAACATAAACTTTTCTTATAAACAAATCTCGAGATTTACAAAGGATAGATACAATCGATAATAAAAGAAAAGATAACAACGAAATTCTGAGTTGTTACAGTCTCCCCTACTTTTAGGAAATTTCGTCCCGAAATTTAAGTAGTGGTTGTAACAAAGAGGTGCGGGTACTTGGCTTTCATGTCACTTTCCAATTCCCAAGTGAACTCGGCGCCGCTTTTGCCTTCTCATTGGACTTTCACGATAGGGATGCGAGAGTGCCTAAGTTTCTTGGTTTCTCCGTCCATGATCTCAACAGGCTTTTCCACGAAATGGAGAGTCTCGTTGATTTGCACATCTTCGAGAGGTACATGGAGATTCTCTTCGGCTAGGCATTTCTTGAGGTTAGACATGTGGAAAGTCGGATGAACGTTGTTGAGTTCCTCCGGTAATTCGAGGCGATAGGCCACTTTGCCGATTTTCTCCAGAATCTTAAAGGGTCCTACGTATCGAGGCGCTAGCTTTCCCATCTTCCCGAAGCGGGCCACTCCTTTCCAAGGGGCAACCTTTAGGAGAACGTGATCTCCCACTTTGAACCGTAGGGGCTTGTGGCGTTTATCGGCGTAACTCTTTTGGCAACTCCGAGCTTTCAAGAGATTGTCTCTGATCTGGAGATCTTGTCCGTCGTTTCTTGAATTAGCTTGGGACCGGTGATTCGTGCTTCTCCGATCTCGTGCCATGCAATAGGCGATCGACATTTTCTTCCATACAGTGCCTCAAAAGGAGCCATTTGTATGCTGGTAAGATAACTATTATTGTACGAGAATTCGATTAAAGGTAAATGTGTATCCCAATTACCACCGAAATCTATGATGCACGCACGAAGCATGTCTTCGAGGGTGCTGACCGTGCGCCCAGTCTGACCGTCGGTTTGAGGGTGAAAAGCGGTACTGAGATTGAGAGTAGTACCGAGAGCGGATTGAAAAGTCTCCCAGACACGCGAAGTAAAGCGACCGTCTCGGTCAGAAATGATGTCACGAGGCGTCCCGTGTCGACAAATGACTTCGTTGGTATAAATTCGGGCTAACCGTTCGACCTTAAAGTCTTCTCGTATAGTAATAAAGTGCGCAGATTGGTAAGATGATCTACGATAACCCAAATGCTATCGTGACCAGATGAAGTACGGGGAAGTTTCGTAATAAAGTCCATAGCTATACTCTCCCACTTCCACATCGGGATTTCAGGTTGTTCGAGTAAACCAAAGGGCCTCTGATGCTCGGCTTTAACCTTCGAGCAGGTTAAGCATTTTGAGACGTAAACCGCGATATCCTTTTTTATGCCCGGCCACCAGTACTTAGGACGAAGGTCTTGGTACATCTTGTCGGCACCGGGGTGAATGGAATATCAAGATTTATGAGCTTCGATCATTAGCAAATCACGAAGATTATCACGGCTAGGAATCCAAATACGATCAAGATAGTAATAGATACCGTTAGGTTAACAACAAGTTGAGTTTCGGCACCACATTTCATTTCTTCCTCCAAAGTATTCTCGTTAAAGCAGGCGAATTGAGCGGAGCGAATCATAATTTCGAGATCATCCAAATCTTGAGAGTCACGAACACTATATACATAGCTTCGTCGACTTAGAGCATCGGCGACAACGTTTGCTTTGTCGGGATGGTAGCGTATCTCGCAATCATAATCGTTGAGAAGTTCAACCCATCTGCGTTGGCGCATATTTAGTTCTTTTTGATTGAAAATATGTTGTAAGCTCTTATGGTCGGTGAAGACCGTACACTTTGCACCATAAAGGTAGTGTCGCCATATCTTCAATGCAAAAACAACTGCACCGAGTTCGAGATCGTGGGTTGTGTAATTCTTCTCGTGGATCTTGAGTTGTCGAGACGCATACGCGATAACTTTGTCTCGTTGCATGAGAACACAACCAAGACCTAAGTTAGAGGCATCGCAATAAACAACGAAATCGTCGTTTCCGTCGGGAAGAGCGAGTACAGGAGCGTTACATAGCATACGCTTGAGCGTTTGAAAAGCTCCTCTTGTTTAGAATCCCAAACAAAAGGTTTTTCCTTATGAGTTAAAGCGGTAAGCGAAACGGCGATTTTCAAAAAGTCGGCGATGAATCGACGGTAGTAACCCGCCAATCCAAGAAATCAACGGATTTCGGATGCATTCTTCGGTGTAATCCAACTCTTGACAGCTTCGATCTTTGCAGGGTCGACATGAATTCCTTGACTATTAACGATGTGGCCGAGAAATTGGACTTCTTCAAGCCAAAATTCACATTTAGAGAATTTAGCATAAAGGCGATTTCCTTGAAGAAGTTCGAGGTCTAAACGGAGATGGCGCGCGTGTTCGTCTCTCGACTTCGACTAAATCAAGATATCATCAATGAAAACAATGACGAAACGATCTAGAAAAGCTTTACACACACGGTTCACCAAATCCATGAAGACCGCGGGTGCATTGGTAAGACCAAAAGGCATAACCACGAATTCGAAATGGCCATAACGGGTACGAAAGGCGGTTTTCAGAATATCTTCATCCAATACGCATAATTGATGATAACCGGAACGAAGATCGATCTTAGAAAAGCAAGTAGCACCTTGAAGCTGATCAAATAAGTCGTCGATTCGAGGAAGAGGATAGCGGTTCTTTATCTTAAGCTTATTAAGTTCACGATAATTGATGCACATTCGGAACGATCCGTCCTTCTTTTTCACAAAAAAGGACAGGCGCGCCCCATGGCGAAGTGCTCGGGTGTATGAAACCTTTATCAAGAAGCTCTTGAAGTTGGCTTGATAGCTCGTGCATTTCGGATAGTGCGGGGCGATAAGGAGCTTTAGCAACGGGGGTAGCTCCGGGAACTAAATTGATACGAAATTCAACATCGCGAGTAGGGGGTAAACCAGGTAAATTGTCAGGAAAGACTTTAGGAAATGCATAAACAACGGGAACATCTTTATAAGACTTCTTTTCTTTCTCCGAGTTCACGATATGAGCGAGGAAAGCAACGCATTGCTTTCGCAGACATTTGTGTGCTTGAGTACATGACAAAAGCATCAACTTCTTTGAGGGAGTTTCACCGTATACATTTAGCTGATCACCGTTTGGAAGAGGGAAACGAATCATTTTGTTGAAGCAAACAACTTCAGCATGATTTTCACGAAGAAAATCCATGCCTACTATGATATCGAAGCTACCTAACTGCATAGGTATGAGATTAATCGAGAAGATGTGGTTGTTGAGATCGAGAGAACAACCACGTAGGACGGAGGTGACGGTAACGGATTTTCCGGTGGCGACTTATCGAAAGTCCTTGGGAGTTTAGCGCGCTTACATTTTAAAACCTTTTCGAATTCTAACGATACAAAACAATTATCGGCACCAGTATCAAATAAACATGAAACATAAATACCATTAACGAGGAACGTACATTGACAACATTGTTGTCATTCTGGGCCTGGCGGTGATTCAGGTTGAAAGCTCTTCCACGCGCAGCTTGTTGTTGCTGCTGAGGCTGCGGTGGTGGCTGCTGCTGGGGCTGCTGTTGCTGCGGCTCTTGCTGCACGGTACGGTTTGGGCAGATATTTGCAAAGTGGTTCGGATCTCCACACACGTAACACACACGTGCTTTTTGAGCTGCTTGTTGTTGCAGGTTGTTCTGGGGAGTACGCTGAGGAGCTGGCAGTGCTGGAGCTTGAGTAGCTTGAGGAGCTGGCTGACGAGGGCCGGTACGGCAACTGATACTAAAGTGACCGTAGATATTACAGTTTTTGCAAAAACGGCAGTTTCCACCCACCACGTGATGGTATGTTCACTTAGGGCACAGTGGGTGATGACCGTTGTATGCACGTTTAGCTGGGGGTGCGTCCTGAGTAGGAGCCTGGTAAGGCTGAGAGTTGAGCGGTGTAGCAGCGGCGTAGTTCTTGCTAGGGTTTCCTCTTTTGCGTCCCTGACGCTTTCCCTTCGAGTCACTGGGTGGTTCGATAGCAGCAGTTGGTTAGGTGACAGCTTGATTGGCGACTTTCACAGAGTTCTTGAAGTAACCATCTTGAACTCGCTGATCATTGATCTCAGCGGCGAGCATGTAGGTTTCCTCGATAGTTGCAGGACGAGCAACTTTCACAAAATTCGCGACACATTCGGGTAGACCACGGATATACTTGTTGATAGCTTTCTTAGTAGTATCAACTTGGCTGGGACAGATGATGCTCAAAATCTTAAATCGAGCGGTAAATCCAGCATTGTCGGGACCATCTTGTTTGATTCCCCAAAACTCGTTCTCGAGCTTTTGCATCTCATGCAGAGAATAGAACTCCTTCATCATCACTTCCTTGAGTTCCTCCCAAGACAGATTATAGGCTTCATCATTTACCGCGCCTATTTCTTTCGGCGGTCCACCAGTCAAGAGCACGGGACTGGAAGACTCCTGTAGCTTTCACCGTGCAAAGGTCATCGGGGCATCCACTTTTCCTAAAGGTGACTTCAATGGTGTCAAACCAATGGAACATAGAAGTCGGTCCATCGTTGCCCGTGAAGGCGAGAGGTGCACAAGCCTTGAAATTTTTGAAGCTGAATCGTGACTTGGCGTTTTCAGCTTTCGAGTCGACCGATGAGTTATTGCTCACAACATGAATTTCCGAGAAGATTTTCGGGATAACTTTAGCTATTTCCTTGGCTACCATCGTAGTGATACTCTTATCGGCGTTGCTGCGCTGGAGATTCCTCCTGGTATGTGATCCCATTGAAGACATCTACATTGAAGGATTTGATAGGATGAGATTCGATTATAATAATGTTTATGTTTAAAATATTTATTATTATTATTCATACATGGCACATAAACACATAGGCAAGTAAACACGTAGGCAGGCAAACACGTAGGCACATAAGCACATAACACATAAGCACGTAAGCACGTAATCACATAAGCACATAATCCACGTAAGCACATTTTCACCCTTTTCACATAGACTCCTCGGTCGATTCCAAAAACTTATGCGAGATATGAGATGCAAGATATAAGCGATATACATAAGCGAGTAATACCGCTCATTAGGCACACATGTCCTCATAGGCGTAAGCGAGTTAAGCGATTAGTTTGGTTGGTGTATTAATTTAGCGTTTTAGATTATGAGAGCTGTGCGAGTAGTGCATGCGTTTATGGAGCGTAAAGCGATAAAGCGAGAAATCGGTAATGCGAGAAATAAGTAAAGTGAGAAATCGAATAAAGCGAAAATTCTCAAAACTTTAAACACAAGTAATAATAAATTCGATGATGCGTAAATCGATGATATATGCTTAAATCAATTGGGAGTGTCCGGGGTTTTGATACGTTGACTACCCAAAGTGGTTCGACTACCCTTTGAACTTGGACCCACGTTTTGGCCTAATAGATAGATGCTCTCACCGCAAGCGGCTAACGGCATTATCCTTCCGGTTACTACGTGTTCCAAATCATCAGAATAATCGAGACTTTGCTGAGATTGTAAATCGAAAGGCGGAATTTGTTACTAAGATGCGGGTTTCACCCCTAACTTAGCAACGTCGTTCCTAGTTGTGGCTACGCGCACCGATCACATCGGGCATTCCACTAGATAGAAATGGAGATTTTCGTCGAGGTTTGGATATCACTCCTAACTCAACGAAGGTATCTCGTGCGATAGAGATTGCGCGGAGTGAATGAATCTCATCGAGAGTTCTCGGTTTTCACACCTAATCTCGACTTGATCACTCATTTTGTGTGATACGAGCGTTTCCAAGCGTGTATATTGTGTTAGCCTTAGGGAAGGCACATTTAAGCATTTATGGCAAGTTTAACATCCGTCAAAAACGGATTTTACCAAACCCGCTCCGTTTATTAACCGAACAATCAGTTAAAAATTTCGTTGCAAATTTAATGCCCAAAATAATATTAAACGATACATAATTAATTATTATATGGGAATATATAATTAGTTTTTGAAAAACTGTTAAAAATAAGAAAATACAAATAAATTGTTTCTGCCGGGTTTCGAACCCGGGTCAGTCGCCGGGTCAAACAACATACTTAACACTCAACACTTAAACCACTACGCCACTTGTATTCTTTGTTAAATGTTAGAATCATTTAATTCATAACATGTCTTTCCGAATTCAAAACCGGCGCCCAAATTTCAGTCGTCGGAAATCCCGGCGATCTCGCCAATAATTTACGACTTTTTCAGTTATAACGTAAAACTTAATCGCTACATCGGTTATAACCGACGTCTGAGTCCGCGACACAAGTTATAACCGCCGGAGACTTTCTAACCGACGAATCAAGTCGGAAATTGGACAAAGTTCATCGATAACCTGCCTTATAAATACCCCCTCAAATCTCTGCAAACTTTTTCGCTCAAAACCGCACCCTTTCTCGGCGAAAACTCACTCGCCGGAAATCTTCTGCTCATCGCCGGAAAACCGAACCCTCCACTTCTAAGCCTTACTGAACCCCTGAGCTTATACCGAAGTCACCCACATCCTTTTCAAGCTTGCTGAAGACTCTCTGCTGCAAGACACACGACGCCGGAACCTTTTGCTGTCGCCGGAGAAACAGAGGAGTCCAGTCGGTATACCTTACGCCTAATTTCTCTTTCTTTTTATTTATATCTCACTTGTAATTAACTAAAAAACGCTAAAGAAACCGATTAAAACATTGAACCAGTCGGACTTCCGATTCTGGTTAAAATCGACGAAGAAGACGAAGTCCTGTAATGTTTAAGTATAATTAAAATCAAGTTATAACTCGGGTTAGACACACAGTCCAGCGGTGGACTGTGTGCACAATAAATACACTAACGTCTCGAGTTCGAATCTTGTCCCACGCATGCTGCCTTAATAAAAATGCCTTTTTGTTAACCGAACCGGAGTCACCATGGTATATGTTAAGTATAATAATAACCGGAATAATAACCAAGATAGACACACAGTCCAGCGGTGGACTGTGTGTATGTTTAAATCACAGGTCACGAGTTCGAGTCCGGGCTACCGCACCGGCCCGGATAATTATTAAACTTTTTAAATAAGTCAGAAATGAAAATACTTAGTTTGTGTTAAGTATAATAAAAATCAGTTAAGTTAACAAGTTGGACACACAGTCCAGCGGTGGACTGTGTGTTAGCATAAACCACAGGTCCCGGGTTCGAGACCTGTGGAGCGCACCGAGTCACGGATTAAAATCGTTTTTAAGAAATAAAGGATTTTCTGTTTAAACTAATTAGTATATAAATATAATTAAAAACATAAATATTTCGGGTTAGACACGTAGCTCAGTTGGTAGAGCTGCGTGCACGCGTACGGGAGGTCTCGGGTTCGAGCCTCACTCAGCGCACACTTATACGCATACGAACCGGTCAACGGTCACGGTCAAGGTCAACGGTCAACGGTCAAAAAAGTCAACTTTTTTTTATTATTTTTATTTATTTATTTTAATTAAAAATCAATTAAAAATACTTAAAAATAACATTTTTAAGGTTAGAAAATAGCCTTAAACTCACAAAAATACACCCAACAATCCTACTAAAATGGACTAATAAAATCCGTTTACTTACCGAACCATAATGCTATTTATCTAGGTTAATTTCACTCGTGGTTAAAACCACTTCGCGTGCATTCAACATCATCAACCGAACGCACCCACTGTGAGTGAATCTTACAACTCCCCCTTTTTAATTACACGTTTTGGGGTGTGTCATGTGTCACAAAATAATTAACTCGTTTATTTAAACTTGTGCCATACCATATCGTGATCTAAACTTAGATTGTTTATATTGTTGTAATTATCTATTTCGTTATGTCAACTTATATGAAATTCATTTATTAAGCCCATCAGTTCCTCGTGGTAGACGAGTTGAACAACGCGTGCCTCAAAACCAATCCATTATTGTTCATGTGTGTATTATTGAGTTTATATTGTTTGTAGTTATGTCCTTCATATTATCATGTTATGCAATTCATTCATTAGGCCCATCAGTTCCTCGTGGTAGACGAGTTGAGCAACGCGTGCCTTAAAACCAATCCATTATTATTCATGTGTGTTTTGTTTGATATTAAATTGATTTATGAATAAGTTTACATCTATTTTTACTCATATGTGGTTGTGCACTTATTTCATAATCATTTAAATAAACTTGTTCAAATGTTTTCCATAGGATTCACTCGCCAACTTTTTGTTGATCCAAAAACCCTTTTACACATGATACAGGTGAACAGGATGAAGCAAGGAAAACATAGGAAATGCCTTAGAAGAAAACAAAGAAGCTTAGATTGATGTTAGGTCATGATGTATTTATGGTTGTAAAGTTCCTATTAAATTGTATTAATGAATATGAAACGTATAAAAATGTCATGAGCTTTGATGATAACCCAATCATGCCCCGGTCACCTTTTCCGCTGCGGGTCGGGGTGTGACAGATTGGTATCAGAGCCATGACTATAGGGATATAGGATAGGTTATTAGACCCTTAGAGCCTATACTATAGTCTGCCTAAATTTTAATTGATTAGGTGGTTGCATACAAACTTGTGATATTTATTTGTTTCATATTTGTTTATACTTGCAGTCAAACATACATACTTATATACATATTCATTATACATATATCAATGTTCATATATTCAATTCATTTTCATACTCTCATTATTCAAAGATTTTGTTGCAATTTTCAAATCTCATCAAAGTAAGTTCTGCGACGGGCATGTAGTAACTGGAAGGGTACAAGTACCGGTAGTCGGAACGTCCTGTCTAGGTTGGCATTCGTATAAATCCAATATAACGGACCAGTTTGCCTACCTGGGGACCAACGACGAGTGTACGAAGGACCTATTAGGCCAAAGCATGCCACACCAAACGTCGTTCGAACTAACCCCACTTTGAGGTGTCACCGTGTCTACACCTGGACACACTCCGAATATCACACGTTGTATACATATTTCTCGATTTTCTCCCGGTTTTTGTGTACGCAACCAGGCAAACCCATGCGAACCATATGAAAAACCGGTATTCATGGGGGCCCACATGATTACAAAGGTAAAGTATGGCGGCATGTAGGGCCTAATGGCGAGCAAAGCCCAAGACATCCTATGGATGTAGTAGATTTATTTTTCTATAATTATTTTATGAATGTTCATTCCTAGTGCGACCCATGATCCCAAAAGCATCCAACTCATACTCTTGACATGTATTCCTTGTAGATGTCTTCTAACCACGCCCGTAGGAAGACGAGAGCAGGAAAATCCCGCGAACGCATGGCTGCCCTAATCGCTCAACAAATGGCTGTAGTAATACCCAACATTGTAATCCAAGTCCAACAAGCACTTACCGCTAATCCTGTCAATCAGGAAAACCAAAACATTATCAACTCTCCCCAAATACCACTAAATGCACCTACAAGCATTTCAAATCATGCGACCCTCCGAAATACAGAGGGACTGAAGGCGTCACCGCTCTCCTCCATTGGTTTGAAGAAATGGAGAACACCTTTCTAAATTGCGATTGCCCCGATGATCGCAAAGTGCGTTATGCTACTGGTCGTTTATATGGAATAGCACTTACTTGGTGGAATACAGAGAAGGCAAAACGAGGTGTTGAAGATGCTATAACTTTAACTTGGAATGAATTGAAGGAAATCATGACCAGACGATTTTGCCCAAGGAGCGAAACCAAGAAATTAGAAGATGAATTTTATTCGTTGAAGCAAAAGGAAGGAGACCACACCACCTACAACAAAAGATTCCTCGAGTTACATCAAATGATTCCCAACATGTTCACTCCCCTCTACCATTTGATCGAGCACTACATTCGTGGTCTTCCGTCAAAGATTCAAGACTCTGTAATAAGTACCTCGCCTGCAACTTTGGAAGCAGCAATGGAGCTAGCAACAGCGCTCACCGAGAACCGAATTCGGAACAAAGACTTCAAGGAGGAGAAGAAGAAGGATAAAGCACCGACTGAAACCTCCGACTACACCCAAACCGAATCCCCTTCTCAACCCAACTCTAAGAGAAAAAGAGACGGGCAACTTTTCGCTGCTATCCAACGAAATCAACCAATTTCACACGCCATACCCATCCAAGCTATCCCAATCACTCAAGTGGCACCCAACTCAACTTACCCAAATAAGAAACCATATCTTGGGCCTCACCCTCGATGCAACAACTGTTTTTACCACCATCCCCTTACCTTACCTTGTCGACTATGTGCAACCTGTGGACGCTATGGTCATTTGAGCAAGGTTTGCCGCACCTTTCAAAACCAAATCTCTTCCCCTACTCAAACCATGAACCAAACCTATCAACAACCCCAATACCCCATGTTCCCATATATTCGAGCTTGTTTCAATTGTGGCAACCCTACCCACTTTAGAAACACATGCCCTCAATTGGTTAACGTCATCAACACTCAAGCTCAATCAAACCCAGTTAACCAAGTAAACCAAGAAAACCCAACCGCTAGGCCACCAGCAAGAGGAAGAGTCTTCAACATCAACGCCAATCCTGTCGAAGATAATGACGGCCCAAACAAAGATACCCAACTAGTCCTCTTCACCGAAGATCCAGATTCAACTCCTATCGTTTAGTTTTATGTTTTTCTTTATCACATAGAACCAAACATAACTTAAGGATAAAGCCAATGAAACTTTGACAAGAATATGGTGGATACGCCGCTGGTACTTCCTATATATAAGTATTCTTATCAAAGGATCAGAAGCATTATCTGGCGGTTATGAGAGGTTCCATGTGTAGACTGTTAGAGTAATTATTGTTTATTATTTTCAGTACATGCAATTTCATAGGCCGCCGCTCCCCATTACATTATGAGCGTTGAGCATGTTCCCCATTTTATTATGATGTTGAACCTGGCGTGCCCACATACGATCGGCTCCGTTGATTGAGCCTTGATCGCACAGACATTTTCATTTTCAGTACATGCAATACGATCGGCTCCGTTTGATTGAGCCTTGATCGCACAGACATTTTCATTATCAGTATCTTGTGGTTGTTGTGTTTGTTGTAGAGTCGCGTAGAACTAATCATAACTTGCGGATAAAGTCAATGAGAATTTGACAAGAATATGGTGGATACGCCGCTGGTACTTCCTATATATACGTATTCTTGTCAAATGATCGGAGGCATTATCGGGCGGTTATGAGAGGTTCCATGTATAGGCTGTTTGTGTGATTGTTGTTTAGATTAAGTTTATTATTTTCAGCGCATGCAATACGATCGGCTCCGCTTGATTGAGCCTTGATCGCACAGACAATTTCATTTTCAGTACATACAATACGATCGGCTCCGTTTGATTGAGCCTTGATCGCACAGACATTTTTCATTTTCAGTATTTATGAGTTTGTTGTATTGGTTGTAGAGTCACATAGGACTAATCATAATTCACTGATAAAACCAATGAAAATTTGACAAGAATATGGTGGATACGCCGCTGGTACTTCCTATATATAAGTATTCTTGTCAAATGATCGGAGGCATTATCAGGCGGTTATGAGAGGTTCCATGTATAGGCTGTTTGTGTGATTGTTGTTTAGATTAAATTTATTATTTTCAGTACATGCAATACGATCGGCTCCGCTTGATTGAGCCTTGATCGCACAGACATTTTCATTTTTAGTACATGCAATACGATCGGCTCCGTTTGATTGAGCCTTGATCGCACAGACATTTTTCATTTTCAGTATTTATGAGTTTGTTGTATTGGTTGTAGAGTCACATAGGACTAATCATAACTCACTGATAAAACTAATGAAAATTTGACAAGAATATGGTGGATACGCCGCTGGTACTTCCTTATATATAAGTATTCTTGTCAAAGGATCAGAGGCATTGTCAGACGGTTATGAGAAGTTCTATGTAGGATTTAGTAGTTTCTTGGTAACTAATCATAACTTGTGGATAAAACCAATGAAAATTTGGCAAAAATATGGTGGATACGCCGCTGGTACTTCCTATATATAAGTATTCTTGCCAAAGGATCAGAGGCATTATCAGGCGGTTATGAGAAGTTCCATGTAGGATTTAGTATTGCCTTGGTTGAAATTTGTGTTACATTTATATCATCTTGCTATTTAAAGAAATTGGATTGTGATCCATTTCTATATAAACTAACCTCTCCATCATAACAAGCGAGAGAGGAACTGCCACCATTCAAACATATATGCTATCAGAATGTGGGTTCAAATATGGGCTGTTGTGTTTATTTATGTTCTATAGTCATAGAATAAATCATAACTTACTGATATTAGCTGTTGTGTTTATTTATGTTCAAATATTAGCTGTTGTGTTTATTTATGTTCCATGTAGGTTGTAGTATTAGAAGTTTTGCCTTAGGATATAACCATATCCTTCCAAACATATCCAAACTCTTATGCATGATATCATAGTTAGCGAATCAATTCTGCTTATCAATACTTTTACAGTAGGCAACAAAAAGCGATTCCTGTAATAGGGTACTTAACCCTTACAAGGAACGTTACCGCCTCAAACAAAAACTTAAAACTTTACTTTTTCTAAGCATGTAACTGTCAAACTAAACACCATCATTCTTTTCGTCAAATATATCACTATTTAAATTTCGGGACGAAATTTCTAAAAAGCAGGGATACTGTAACATCCGTCAAAAACGGATTTTACCAAACCCGCTCCGTTTATTAACCGAACAATCAAATAAAAATTTCGTTGCAAATTTAATGCCCAAAATAATTTTAAACGATACATAATTAATTATTGTATGGGAATATATAATTAGTTTTTGAAAAACTGTTAAAAATAAGAAAATAAAAATAAATTGTTTCTGCCGGGTTTCGAACCCGGGTAAGTCGCCGGGTCAAACAACATACTTAACACTCAACACTTAAACCACTGCGCCACTTGTATTCTTTGTTAAATGTTAGAATCATTTAATTCATAACATGTCTTTCCGAATTCAAAACCGGCGCTCAAATTTCAGTCGTCGGAAATCCCGGCGATCTCGCCAATAATTTACGACTTTTTCAGTTATAACGTAAAACTTAATCGCTACATCGGTTATAACCGACGTCTGAGTCCGCGACACAAGTTATAACCGCCGGAGACTTTCTAACCGACGAATCTAGTCGGAAATTGGACCAAGTTCATCGATAACCTGCCTTATAAATACCCCCTCGAACCTCTGCAAACTTTGTCGCTCAAAACCGCACCCTTTCTCGGCGAAAACTCACTCACCGGAAATCTTCTGCTCATCGCCGGAAAACCGAACCCTCCACTTCTAAGCCTTACTGAACCCCCTGAGCTTATACCGAAGTCACCCACATCCTTTTCAAGCTTGCTGAAGACTCTCTGCTGCAAGACACACGACGCCGGAACCTTTTGCTGTCGCCGGAGAAACAGAGGAGTCCAGTCGGTATACCTTACGCCTAATTTCTCTTTCTTTTTATTTATATCTCACTTGTAATTAACTAAAAAACGCTAAAGAAACCGATTAAAACATTGAACCAGTCGGACTTCCGATTCTGGTTAAAATCGACGAAGAAGACGAAGTCCTGTAATGTTTAAGTATAATTAAAATCAAGTTATAACTCGGGTTAGACACACAGTCCAGCGGTGGACTGTGTGCACAATAAACACACTAACGTCTCGAGTTCGAATCTTGTCCCACGCATGCTGCCTTAATAAAAATGCCTTTTTGTTAACCGAACCGGAGTCACCACTGGTATATGTTAAGTATAATAATAACCGGAATAATAACCAAGATAGACACACAGTCCAGCGGTGGACTGTGTGTATGTTTAAATCACAGGTCACGAGTTCGAGTCCGGGCTACCGCACCGGCCCGGATAATTATTAAACTTTTTAAATAAGTCAGAAATGAAAATACTTAGTTTGTGTTAAGTATAATAAAAATCAGTTAAGTTAACAAGTTGGACACACAGTCCAGCGGTGGACTGTGTGTTAGCATAAACCACAGGTCCCGGGTTCGAGACCTGTGGAGCGCACCGAGTCACGGATTAAAATCGTTTTTAAGAAATAAAGGATTTTCTGTTTAAACTAATTAGTATATAAATATAATTAAAAACATAAATATTTCGGGTTAGACACGTAGCTTAGATGGTAGAGCTGCGTGCACGCGTACGGGAGGTCTCGGGTGTCACACCCCGACCCGCAGCGGAAAAGGTGATCGGGGCATGATTGGGTTATCATCAAAGCTCATGACATTTATTAAGCGTTTCATATTCATTAATACAAATTAAATGGAAATTTACAATAAATGTTACAACATGATCTATCTAACAATCTAAACTTCTTTGTTCTCTTCTAAGGCATATCCTATGTTTTCCTGCTTCAACCTGTTCACCTGTATCATGTGTAAAAGGGTTTTTGGATCAACATAATGTTGGCGAGTGAATCCTATGGAAAACATTTGAACATATTTATTTAAATTGATTATGGAATATGTGCACAACCAAACATGAGTAAAAATAGATGTAACTTAATCAACAAACATAAGATATTAAATGAAACACTCATGAACAATAATGGAACAATTAGAGGCACGCGATGCTCAACTCGTCTCTCACGAGGAACTGAGGGGCCTGATGAATGAATTGCATAAACATGATAATATGAATGACACAACTACAAACAATATAAACTCAAGGATACACACATGAACAATAATGAATTTGATTTGAAGCACGCGATGTTCTACTCGTCTCCCACGAGGAACTGATGGGCTTAATGTATGAGTTTCATATAATTTGACAAAAGGAAATAAATAAATCACAACAATAAAAACAATCTAAGTTTAGGTCATGATGTGGTATGGCACAAGTTTAAATAAATAAATTAATTATTTTCATAACACATGACACACCCCAAAACGTGTAATTTAAAAGGGGGAGTTGTAAGATTCACTCACAGTGGGTGCGTTCGGTTGATAATGTTGAATGCACGCGAAGTGGTTTTAACCACGAGTGAGTTTAACCTAGAATAATCGCATTATGGTTTGGTAAGTAAACGGATTTTATTAATCTATTTTAGTAGGATTGTTGGGTGTATTTTTGTGAGTTTGAGGCTATTTTCTAACCTTAAAAATGTTATTTTTAAGTATTTTTAATTGATTTTTAATTAAAATAATTAAATAAAAAATAATAAAAAAATTGATTTTTTTCTGACCGTTGACCATTTGACTGACCGTTGACCTGACCGTTGACCGGTTCAATTCGGAATACAAGTGCGCTGAGTGAGGCTCGAACCCGAGACCTCCCGTACGCGTGCACGCAGCTCTACCAACTGAGCTACGTGTCTAACCCGTTATATATCTGATTTTAATTATATATATATATTAATTCGTTTAAACCGAAAATCATTTTATTTTAAAAACAGTTTAAATCAATTCGGCGGTGCGCTCCACAGGTCTCGAACCCGGGCCCTGTGGTTTAATCTAACACACAGTCCACCGCTGGACTGTGTGTTTAACATGTTATATAATTCGATTTTTATTATACTTAAATACAAATTAGATATTTCCTTTTCTGCCTTATTTAAAAAGAAGAGATAATTGTCCGAGTCGGTGCAGAAGACCGGACTCGAACTCGTGACCAGTGATATAAACAAACACACAGTCCACCGCTGGACTGTGTGTCTAACTTGGTTATTATTCCGATTATTAATATACTTAACATATAACTGTGGCGACCCGGTTCGGTTTAACAAAAAAAAAATGATTTTTATTAAGGCAGCGTGTGAAACGGGATTCGAACTCGAGACCTTTGAATGTTTAACGTGCACACAGTCCACCGCTGGACTGTGTGTCTAACCCGATTAATTTCTTGATTTATTTTATACTTATATGTTACGGAAATACATCGTCTTCTTCACTGAAATATAACCAGAGTTCGGAAATCGACTGGTTCAAAGTTTTTATCGGTTTATTAGTGTATTTCAGATCATTACGGTGAGATAAATGTGAAAAGGAAAAGAAATTGGGCGGAGAAGTATACCGACTGGACCCTCTGTTTTCCGGCAGAACTCCGGCGACAGCAATCAACTCCGGCGTCAGGTGTCTTGCAGCAGCAAGTCTCCGGAAAGCTTGGAAAGAGTATGGGTATCTCCGGTATAAGCTTCAGAGGCTTAGTAAGGCTCGGCAATGGGGAACCCGGTTATCCGGCGACAAACAGGAAAATTCCGGTGAGTGGAATTACGCCGAGAAAAAGTGTGTTTTTGAGCGAAAAGGTATGCAGTGGGTTGTGGGTGATTTTATAGGGGAAAATCGAGATGCACTTGGTCTGATTTCCGACTGTATTCATCGATTTAAAAACTCCGGCGGTTATGGTTTGGTCGCGGACTTCAAACATCGGTTATAACCGATGTCTTAATACTAGTTTACGTTATAACTGAAAGTGGTGATAAAAACTCGCGAGATTTCCGGGATTCCGACGACTGAACTAAAGGGGCGCCGATTTTGAATTCGTAATGTCACTTTATGAATTAAATGATTCTATTATTTACCAAACAGAACAAGTGGCGCAGTGGTTTGTGTGTGTGTGTTAAGACATGTTCCGGATCGGTACAGACCCGGGTTCGAAACCCGGCTGGATCATTTTGTTTTTATTTTGCGATTTTCAACAGTTTTTCAAAAACTAAATATATATTCTTGTATAATAATTGATTACGTATCGTTTAAAATTATTTTGGGCATTTAATTCGCAACGAAAATTTTGACTGACTGTTCGGTTGATAAACGGAGCGGGTTTGGTAAATCCGTTTTTGACGGATGTTACAGTATCCCCTGCTTTTTAGAAATTTCGTCCCGAAATTTAAATAATGATATATTTTGACTAAAAGTATGATGATGTTTAGTTTGACAGTTATATACTTAGAAAAATAAGGGTTTATGTTTTTGTTCGAGGCGGTAACGTTCCTTGTAAGGGTTAAGTACCCTATTCAGGAATCGCTTTTTGTTGCCTACTGTATAAGTATTGATAAGCAGAAATGATTTGCTAAAAATGATATCATGCATAAGAGTTTAGATACATTTGGGAAAATTATGGTTATGTCCTAAGGCAAAACTTCTAACACTACAATCTTCTTGGAAACATAAATAAAACACAACAGCTAATATTCAAACATGAATAAACACATCAGCAAATATTTGCTCATGAATAAACACAACAGCAAATATTTGAATCCACATTCTGATAGCATATATGTTTGAATGGTTGAAGTTCCTCTCTCGTTTGTTATGATGGAGAGGTTAGTTTATGTAGAAATGGATCACAATCCAATCTCTTTAAATAACATGATGATATAAATGTAACACAAATTCCAACCAAGGCAATACTAAATCCTATATGGAACTTCTCATAACCGCCTGATAATGCCTCTGATCCTTTGGCAAGAATACTTATATATAGGAAGTACCAGCGGCGTATCCACCATATTCTTGCCAAATTTTCATTAGTTTTATCCACAAGTTATGATTGGTTACCAAGAAACTAATAAATCCTACATAGAACTTCTCATAACCGTCCGATAATGCCTCTGATCCTTTGACAAGAATACTTATATATAGGAAGTACCAGCGGCGTATCCACCATATCCTTGTCAAATTTTCATTGGTTTTATCAGTGAATTATGATTAGTCCTATAACTCTACAACCAATACAACAAACATAAAATACTGAAATGAAATATATCTGTGCGATCAAGGCTCAATCGAACGGAGCCGATCGTATTGCATGTACTGAAAATGAAATGGATGTGCGCTCAAGGCTCAATCAAACGGAGCCGAACGTATTGAATGTACTGAAATTGAAATTGTGTGCTCAAGGCTCAATCAAACGGAGCCGAGTGTATTGCATGTACTGAAAATGAATAACTTAACCACACAAACAGCCTATGCATGGAACCTCTCATAACCACCTGATAATGCCTCCGATCATTTGACAAGAATACTTATATATAGGAAGTACCAGCGGCGTATCCACCATATCCTTGTCAAATTTTCATTGACTTTATCCGCAAGTTATGGTTAGTTCGATGCGACTCTACTACAAACACCACAACCACAAGATACTGATAATGAAATTGTCTGTGCGCTCAAGGCTCAATCAAACGGAGCCGAACGTATTGAATGGAATTGTATGTGCGCTCAAGGCTCAATCAAACGGAGCCGAACGTATTGCATGAACTGGAAATGTAAATTGAAATATGCGCTCAAGGCTCAATCAAACGGAGCCGAACGTATTGCATGAACTGGAAATGTAAATTGGAAATGTGCGCTCAAGGCTCAATCAAACGGAGCCGAGCGTATTGCATGTATTGAAATGTAAAATGAAATGACCGATCAAGGCTCAAACAACGGAGCCGATCGTGCGGGCACGCCCTGATCAACCGTATAATAAAATGGGGATCAAACTCAACCTCGATGGATGGGGAGCTGCGGCCTCGGCAAAAGCATATACTGAAAACAATATATAATATATAATATACCATAATTACTCTAACAGTCTACACATGTGATAAAGAAAAACATAAAACTAAACGATAGGAGTTGAATCTGGATCTTCGGCGAAGAGGACTAGTTGAGTATCTTCGTTTGGGCCGTCATTATCTTCGACAGGATTGGCGTTGATATTGAAGACTCTTCCCTTTTGCTGGTGGCATAGTGGTTGGGTTTTCTTGGTTTACTTGGTTAACTGGGTTTGATTGGGCTTGAGTGTTGATAACGTTAACCAATTGAGGGCATGTGTTTCTAAAGTGGGTAGGGTCGCCACAATTAAAACAAGCTCGAGCATGTGGGAACATGGGGTATTGGGGTTGGTGATAAGTTTGGGCCATGTTTTGAGTAGGGAAAAAGGTTTGGTTTTGAAAGGTGCGACAAACATTGCTCAAATGACCATAGCGTCCACAAGTTGCACATAGACGACAAGGTAGGGTATGGGGATGGTGATAAAAACAGTTGTTGCATCGAGGGTGAGGTCCAAGATATGGTTTCTTATCTGGGTAAGCTGAGTTGGGTGCCACTTGGGTGATTGGGATAGCTCGGATGGGTATGGCGTGTAAAACTGGTGGATTTCGTTGGGTAGCAGCGAAAAGTCGCCCGACTCTTCTTCTCTTAGGATTGGGTTGAGAAGGGGATTCAGTTTGAGTGGGGTCGGAAGTTTCAGTCGGTTCTTTATCCTTCTTCTTCTCCTCCTTGAAGTCTTCGTTTCGGATTCGGTTCTCTGTGAGCTCTGTTGCTAGCTCCATCGCTGCTTCTAAAGTTGCAGGCTTGATACTTATAATAGGGTCTTGAATCTTTGACGGAAGACCACGAATGTAGTGCTCGATCAAACGGTAGAGGGGAGTGAACATGTTGGGAACCATTTGATGTAACTCGAGGAATCTTTTGTTGTAGGTGATGTGGTCTCCTTCCACTTGCTTCAATGAGTAAAATTCATCCTCTAACTTCTTGATTTTGCTCCTTGGGCAAAATCGTCTGGTCATGATTTCCTTCAATTCGTTCCAAGTTAAGGACATAGCATCTTCCACACCTCGTTTTGCCTTCTCTGTGTTCCACCAAGTAAGTGCTATCCCATATAGTCGACCGGTAGCATAACGCACTTTGCGATCATCAGGGCAATCGCAATTTAGAAAAGTGTTCTCCATTTCTTCAAACCAATGGAGGAGAGCGGTGACGCCTTCAGTCCCTTTGTATTTCGGGGGGTCGCATGATTTGAAATGCTTGTAGGTGCATTTAGTGATATTTGGGGAAGAGTTGAAAATGTTTTGGTTTGCTTGATTGACAGGATTAACGGTAAGTGCTTGCTGAACTTGGATTACAATATTGGGTATTACGGCTGCCATTTGTTGAGCGATTAAGGCAGCCATGCGTTCGCGGGCTTTTCTTGCTCTCGTCTTCCAACGGGCGAAGTTAGAAGACATCTACAAGGAATACATGACAAGAGTATGAGTTGGATGCTTTTGGGTTCATGGGTCGCATTAGGAATGAACATTCATAAAATAATTATAGATAAATAAATTACTACATCCATTGGATGTCTTGGGTTTTGCTCGCTGTTAGGCCCTACATGCCGCCATACTTTACCTGTGTAATCATGTGGGCCCCCATGAATACCGGTTTTTCATATGGTTCGCACGGTTTCTGCCAGGTTGCGTACACAAAAACCCGGAGAAAATCGAGAAATATGTATACAACGTGTGATATTCGGAATGTGTCCAGGTGTAGACACGGTGACACCTCAAAGTAGGGTTAGTTCGAACGACGTTTGGTGTGGCATGCTTTGGCCTAATAGGTCCTTCATACTCTCATCGTTGGTCCCCAGGTAGGCAAACTGGTCCGTTATATTGGATTTATATGAATGCCAGCCTAGACAGGACGTTCCGACTACCGGTACTTGTACCCTTCCAGTTACTACATGCCCGTCGCAGAACTTACTTTGATGAGATTTGAGATTGCACAAAATCTTTGGATAATGAGAGTATGAAAATAAATTGAATACATGAACATCGATATATGTATAATGAATATGTATATATGTATAATGAATATGTATATGAGCATGTATGTTTGACTGAAATGTAAACAAATATGAAACAAATAAATATCACAAGTTTGTATGTAACCACCTAATCAATTAAAATTTAGGCAGACTATAGTATAGGCTCTAAGGGTCTGATAACCTATCCTATATCCCTATAGTCATGGCTCTGATACCAATCTTTCACACCCCGACCCGCAACGGAAAAGGTGATCGGGGCATGATTGGGTTATCATCAAAGCTCATGACATTTATTAAGCGTTTCATATTCATTAATACAAATTAAATGGAAATTTACAATAAATGTTACAACATGATCTATCTAACAATCTAAACTTCTTTGTTCTCTTCTAAGGCATATCCTATGTTTTCCTTGCTTCAACCTGTTCACCTGTATCATGTGTAAAAGGGTTTTTGGATCAACATAATGTTGGCGAGTGAATCCTATGGAAAACATTTGAACATATTTATTTAAATTGATTATGGAATATGTGCACAACCAAACATGAGTAAAAATAGATGTAACTTAATCAACAAACATAAGATATTAAATGAAACACTCATGAACAATAATGGAACAATTAGAGGCACGCGATGCTCAACTCGTCTCTCACGAGGAACTGAGGGGCCTGATGAATGAATTGCATAAACATGATAATATGAATGACACAACTACAAACAATATAAACTCAAGGATACACACATGAACAATAATGAATTTGATTTGAAGCACGCGATGTTCTACTCGTCTCCCACGAGGAACTGATGGGCTTAATGTATGAGTTTCATATAATTTGACAAAAGGAAATAAATAAATCACAACAATAAAAACAATCTAAGTTTAGGTCATGATGTGGTATGGCACAAGTTTAAATAAATAAATTAATTATTTTCATAACACATGACACACCCCAAAACGTGTAATTTAAAAGGGGGAGTTGTAAGATTCACTCACAGTGGGTGCGTTCGGTTGATAATGTTGAATGCACGCGAAGTGGTTTTAACCACGAGTGAGTTTAACCTAGAATAATCGCATTATGGTTTGGTAAGTAAACGGATTTTATTAATCTATTTTAGTAGGATTGTTGGGTGTATTTTTGTGAGTTTGAGGCTATTTTCTAACCTTAAAAATGTTATTTTTAAGTATTTTTAATTGATTTTTAATTAAAATAATTAAATAAAAAATAATAAAAAAATTGATTTTTTTCTGACCGTTGACCGTTTGACTGACCGTTGACCTGACCGTTGACCGGTTCAATTCGGAATACAAGTGCGCTGAGTGAGGCTCGAACCCGAGACCTCCCGTACGCGTGCACGCAGCTCTACCAACTGAGCTACGTGTCTAACCCGTTATATATCTGATTTTAATTATATATATATATTAATTCGTTTAAACCGAAAATCATTTTATTTTAAAAACAGTTTAAATCAATTCGGCGGTGCGCTCCACAGGTCTCGAACCCGGGACCTGTGGTTTAATCTAACACACAGTCCACCGCTGGACTGTGTGTTTTAACATGTTATATAATTCGATTTTTATTATACTTAAATACAAATTAGATATTTCCTTTTCTGCCTTATTTAAAAAGAAGAGATAATTGTCCGAGTCGGTGCAGAAGACCGGACTCGAACTCGTGACCAGTGATATAAACAAACACACAGTCCACCGCTGGACTGTGTGTCTAACTTGGTTATTATTCCGATTATTAATATACTTAACATATAACTGTGGCGACCCGGTTCGGTTTAACAAAAAAAAATGATTTTTATTAAGGCAGCGTGTGAAACGGGATTCGAACTCGAGACCTTTGAATGTTTAACGTGCACACAGTCCACCGCTGGACTGTGTGTCTAACCCGATTAATTTCTTGATTTATTTTATACTTATATGTTACGGAAATACATCGTCTTCTTCACTGAAATATAACCAGAGTTCGGAAATCGACTGGTTCAAAGTTTTTATCGGTTTATTAGTGTATTTCAGATCATTACGGTGAGATAAATGTGAAAAGGAAAAGAAATTGGGCAGAGAAGTATACCGACTGGACCCTCTGTTTTCCGGCAGAACTCCGGCGACAGCAATCAACTCCGGCGTCAGGTGTCTTGCAGCAGCAAGTCTCCGGAAAGCTTGGAAAGAGTATGGGTATCTCCGGTATAAGCTCCAGAGGCTTAGTAAGGCTCGGCAATGGGGAACCCGGTTATCCGGCGACAAACAGGAAAAATCCGGTGAGTGGAATTACGCCGAGAAAAAGTGTGTTTTTGAGCGAAAAGGTATGCAGTGGGTTGTGGGTGATTTTATAGGGGAAAATCGAGATGCACTTGGTCTGATTTCCGACTGTATTCATCGATTTAAAAACTCCGACGGTTATGGTTTGGTCGCGGACTTCAAACATCGGTTATAACCGATGTCTTAATACTAGTTTACGTTATAACTGAAAGTGGTGATAAAAACTCGCGAGATTTCCGGGATTCCGACGACTGAACTAAAGGGGCGCCGATTTTGAATTCGTAATGTCACTTTATGAATTAAATGATTCTATTATTTACCAAACAGAACAAGTGGCGCAGTGGTTTGTGTGTGTGTGTGTTAAGACATGTTCCGGATCGGTACAGACCCGGGTTCGAAACCCGGCTGGATCATTTTGTTTTTATTTTGCGATTTTCAACAGTTTTTCAAAAACTAAATATATATTCTTGTATAATAATTGATTACGTATCGTTTAAAATTATTTTGGGCATTTAATTCGCAACGAAAATTTTGACTGACTGTTCGGTTGATAAACGGAGCGGGTTTGGTAAATCCGTTTTTGACGGATGTTACATCGGGTTCGAGCCTCACTCAGCGCACACTTATACGCATACGATGTGAAGAACGGTCACGGTCAAGGTCAACGGTCAACGGTCAAAAAAGTCAACTTTTTTTATTATTTTTATTTATTTATTTTAATTAAAAATCAATTAAAAATACTTAAAAATAACATTTTTAAGGTTAGAAAATAGCCTTAAACTCACAAAAATACACCCAACAATCCTACTAAAATGGATTAATAAAATCCGTTTACTTACCGAACCATAATGCTATTTATCTAGGTTAATTTCACTCGTGGTTAAAACCACTTCGCGTGCATTCAACATCATCAACCGAACGCACCCACTGTGAGTGAATCTTACAACTTCCCCTTTTTAATTACACGTTTTGGGGTGTGTCATGTGTCACAAAATAATTAACTCGTTTATTTAAACTTGTGCCATACCATATCGTGATCTAAACTTAGATTGTTTATATTGTTGTAATTATCTATTTCGTTATGTCAACTTATATGAAATTCATTTATTAAGCCCATCAGTTCCTCGTGGTAGACGAGTTGAACAACGCGTGCCTCAAAACCAATCCATTATTGTTCATGTGTGTATTATTGAGTTTATATTGTTTGTAGTTATGTCCTTCATATTATCATGTTTATGCAATTCATTCATTAGGCCCATCAGTTCTTCGTGGTAGACGAGTTGAGCAACGCGTGCCTCAAAACCAATCCATTATTATTCATGTGTGTTTTGTTTGATATTAAATTGATTTATGAATAAGTTTACATCTATTTTTACTCATGTGTGGTTGTGCACTTATTTCATAATCATTTAAATAAACTTGTTCAAATGTTTTCCATAGGATTCACTCGCCAACTTTTTGTTGATCCAAAAACCCTTTTACACATGATACAGGTGAACAGGATGAAGCAAGGAAAACATAGGAAATGCCTTAGAAGAAAACAAAGAAGCTTAGATTGATGTTAGGTCATGATGTATTTATGGTTGTAAAGTTCCTATTAAATTGTATTAATGAATATGAAACGTATAATAAATGTCATGAGCTTTGATGATAACCCAATCATGCCCCGGTCACCTTTTCCGCTGCGGGTCGGGGTGTGACAGCAAGTAGTTTAACATTTAAGTCAAAGATCGGTCAATCGGGTACTTAAACATGCTACTAGGCCGAATCATGGTAATTCTACCTATTATCCTAAGGTTATGGGCTCTAATACCAATCTGTCACACCCCAACCGATGGCGGAAACATCGGGGTAGTGGCACTAGGTGACCAGATTGTCTCATGAGAATTCCATAACAATTATCTATCAACATCATTCAACATTTAACGTCCCATACCATTAAACACAATATTTCAAAATAATCATTACAGAAACTTGTTTTGCCACAAAACTAACCGGGTTCGATTTTCCATAGATTTATTACATTTGGAAACTAAACAAAAGCAAACTAAACTAAGCACGCTACATCCAACGCATCCAAGCTAAAATCCTCAACCTGTTACATACGTTAAAATACAAGTCAATACAATTAAGTAAAGGTGAGTAGACGGGTTTTAGTAATACTAGTATAATAGAGAAACTATTCGCGAAATAGTCCAATTACATATCATGATATACCAAAACACATCACACAGATAAACATAGGCTTATTTCTCATGCTAACTACCGTGAGAAGGCTTGCGCGTCCATCCTAACTAGACCCCGTCGGGTGTTAGCCACACTATAGTACCATACTAGCTAAGGAGGCAAGTTAACGAAAATAAGTCCTAGTCACATGTTTCTAGTATCACGTATTGAGCATATATAATCAGATTATTCGCGTGTGATAAACAATTTTAGTTGTGAAGTGATTTTGATAGAGGAATGTATGTAACACCCAAATAGTGCATTAAAGCGAAAACGGGTCAAGTATACTCACAGTCGGTGCATTTTAGGTGAGATGAGGGATCTGAGGAGAGTTGTGGAGAGCGCTGGATCAGCCTGTAAATGAACAGAAGTGCATCAGTCTTCTGATTTCCTTAAACGGTTAAGTTTGGGTTGAGCAGTAGACAAGTTCGGCCAAACTTGTATGTAAACATACGAGTTCGAGCGAACTTGTTAAGTTTTGGTGATTTTGATGTCAAGTTTGGGCGAACTTGCAAGTTTCTCAAGGAAACTTGACAAGTTAGAGCGAACTTGTGGGTAACCTTAACAGGTGAGACAAGTTCGGCCGAACTTGTGAAGTTTCCTGAGAAACTTGACAAGTTCGAGCGAACTTGGGAGGCTTCTGATGAAAATTTGAACATTCCATTCAAGTTCGGCCGAACTCGACCCCTTGAGGGCAAGTTCGAGCGAACTTGATACTTGTGCTGTCAAAATCAGTGTAATCTCGAGCGAACTTGACGTTTTCGGGTCCAAAATCTTGCGTTTTTGCGTTATTTGCTGAGGAAACCGAGTGCCCATCCCTCCAACCTAAAGCCACTGAGTAAAACTTAGACTGGAGAGGTCTTTTGGAGCGAACTTAGCCATTTTACAGAAACTCGGGCTAATCCGGGCGAACTTGATGGTTCGTACGGGTAAGTCCAGCTTATGTAAAGTGACGATTTCGTCCTTGTGCTTCCGGATCTGAGATCTAGCTTCGACAACACCTCGTTCCACTCAAAAGTGAACGAAACATACGTCATTAGTCCGAAAATGGTGTAAAAATCAAGGATTTAAAAGGGTTTTGCTGAGTTCTAGTATAGATCTGAGTGAAAATAGAAGTTTTATAGAAAAAGATGAAATTTTCGTAAACAGAAGAGATTTGATGAAAACGAAGGCAATGCCTTGTGCAAAATCGTTGTAAACTGTTGTAAAACGTTGTTGAACATCATTGTAGTGGAAATCGGGTTGATTCTTACTTAGAAACAGAGGGTTTTGGGTTTCGGGAGCTCTGGGCGAACTTACAGCAAGTTCAAATGAGAGAATGGAGCTGGGTATTTATAGGAGAAGGCAAAAATGGAGCTGATGGGAGTCAGTTCGGTCGAACTTGCATGAAATTCATGCAAGTTCGGGCGAACTTGCTAGGTTTTCAAGAGAAATAAGTTAAGTTCGGCCGAACTTGTACACACTTGTACAAGTTCGAGCGAACTTGAAGAAAATAAGAGAGTCTTGTGTCTCAGGCAAGTTCGGGCGAACTTGTAGTCGTCAAGTTCGGCCGAACTTGGCCTGGTGACCAAGTTTCGTTTGCCGATTTCGCGTTAAGTGTTCGTTTGGAGATTCGGTTCATATTAGGTAGTTATATTAGGCGTTATAATTGATATAATAGTGTGATTTGTAGGTCCGTTGTACAGATCGTTCGGGCACTAATCTGACAAACCTAAGGTAAACGTGAGGAATCCGTTTGCTTAGGCGACATTGAATACACTCATTTGTTTCTATTTAATCACCGTTTCATTAATATTCAACGTTACAAATCCTGGATACACTTTGACAAAGCTTCTCCTCTGTCGTGACCAAATCTCTGAAGTTACAAATGAAACATCAAAGCTCCTATTTATACTAACACAAGTTCGTTGGTGGGAGTGCAAGTTCGGGCGAACTTGACATCAACATGCACTTCTCAAGCGAACTTGGCCTTTTATAGTCAAGTTCGGGCGAACTTGACTAAAGGACATCAAGTTCGAGCGAACTTGACCAATGCAGGTCAAGTTCGGGCGAACTTTTTCCCTTTTACACTATAATCTTCGTATTTCGGTTGTGTGTTTGATTCTAACCTATACAATATTCAACACACGCTCTATCTAGCTATTCGACAAGTGACGAACACCAGGTGCACCAACAGATTCCCCCTTGTTCGTTACTGTCGAATCTTGGTCTTTATATCTTGAATAACTTTAACATCCATGCTCCCACTTGCTTTTAGCTTTCTGGTATCTTTAATCAACGTGTTTATCCAGCTCCCCCTTAAATGATGCTCTGAATCTCTAAGATTTGATGATTAAGAACAATCACACGTATCCACACGCAAACAGTTTCTTAACAGTCTCGTTGTTCCGGCTCACATTCAACATTATCAGGTTGCCATGGAAGATTTTGAAAGAAAATCTTTTTGGATTTTAATATTGAATGCAGAAATGTAAACAAACTAAAATGTAATATTTACAGTTTATATTTTTGTGAGAAAACGTGCTAGAGGATCATATCAGTTTTTGAGACATACCGCCAGTATCGTTGACCTTTTAATGACTTTAAGTTTTAAACTTGTTTACCTAGATTGTCGATATGTTTATCCACCTAAACTTTAACACATTTCTCAATTGTTCCAAGATATGTTAGGGTAAGAATTATGAAACTTGACTTATCTGTGGTTCTCACTTCTTGAATATACTCCCGTATCAAAATTCCATAGATTTCATCTTACAGATGAATATAGCGTAATTGATATCTGTATCAGGGTAATGCGATGCCTTGAGAGCTCAGGTTAGTACTACCGTATAGACAAAGAGATGAAGGCTCGACTTTAAGGTGTGTTCCATTTAAGGAATCTTTTCAGCACTGCAAATGATTAGATCTTTCGATACTTTTCAAGATTGCATGCAGTTTAGGGGTTTATTGCAAAAGTATTATAGAAGTTCTAGGCTATTGCTTTCGCAAAATCAGAAGAACTTGTATAATACCCTAGAAATCAACTATCTATAAAGACCTCGTATCTCAGAATCAGGCAATCTCTCAAACGAAATTTCGGAATACTAAGTCCATATATCCTAGATATGTTAATCCACAAGTTTAAGCAGTTGTAAAATTTAGTTTATATCCCTGAAACAATTTACTAAACGTGTAAAGCCTATCGACACATCCACAGTAAGACTTGTTTATAAGTTTTTAAACTTTACAAATATTTGGCGTACTGTGATAGTCCACTGATGTACTATCATTTCTTTTTTGCGCACAAATAATCTCATTTTTCATTTTTCAATGTTTTTTTTATATTTTAAGATTTTCTATTGTTTTTGGTTTTTTCAATCATTTTATCTATCTAAAATGATTTCGGAACGATGTTTTTCAATTTTACAAGATTTTTTTACAATTTTTAAATTTTTTTATCCCCTAAAATTGAAACATCTTATTAAAATCGAAAATAAGAATCTTTCATTTTAACCATTTAACGACTTTTTACAAATGTGAACGCGAGACTACCATTTTGTTTGTGTGGAATATCACTCCTGTCTCTTCTCTCTACATGAACAACCACTGCTTCTCAAATGACGTTTGGCTTGAAGCTTGGTTATCCTGCACATTCAAACAAACTTCAATCAATTTTGAATTGGAACCCAATCCATTCTAGATTTAGGTTTACCAAAATCATTAACATTTGAAGTAAACAAACATTCACACTCTTTTTGATATTCAAACAGTTTGATAGAAACTTTATTTGAAAATTTTAATTTCTTTGATTTTTTAACTGTTTGAATTATCAAATTTTTCTCCACTGCTCTCTCATTCGTCCTCAGATTTGTATCTGATGAATTCGTTTTACTTTACTGTGAGTAAAATGATTCATTAGAACTTTTATCTGATTTTTAGACGTATCCGAAGACAAAATCTTTTCCAAATACTCTCTAACTTTCTTTCTCTTTTTCCTCAATTTGTCTTTTTGCCCTTGTGATAACTTGACTTTTTGTTCTTTGGGCTTCTCTACAGTTTTCTCATTTTCTTCTCTGTTTTCTTCTCCTCTGGTCTTCTCTCCCCCTGAGATTTAACCGATCTTCCTTTCAGATTAGTCGGACAATCCCTAGAAATATGACCTTTGATTTGACATTTATAGCATCTTCTCGTATCAAATCTCTTTTTCAGGCAGTTAACAGCAATGTGTCCACCAAATCCACAGTTGTAGCACACTCTGATCGTACCAATCTCTCCATTCAGACCAAACAACCAAAACAGCACATTGATTTGACATGTAGTAGTCATCTTTCCTGCTTCTTCTATAAAATTGATTTGACTTTAAGCACTGTGATCTGACCTGCACCACTTATTCTCAAATTTTTGTGAGTTTTTATAATGATTGGATGACCGTACCGATGAGCTTTTATTTTTGTTTTGGAAATTTTTAGAATTTTGTTTTTCATGTTGATTTTGTTCTCCATTCTGCTTAGAAGGTTTTTGCGTTGAGCATTCACCTTTTTCAGCAGATTGTAGAACAGTTTCTTGAAAATTTTCTTTTAGTTTCAAAAATATTTCCTTTTTATCATTTTTATCATCGGTATTATCATCACAATCCTTAATTATGACATCGTCATAGTTTGTGACATTGTCACTTATTGGAATTTCCTTTTTATTCTTATTGAACGGTTTAGGACATATCTGATCTAACATTACAGATGAAGTCACAAAACCTTTCAATTGTTTTTCTAAATCATCAATTTTATTTTTTGCAATCTCACAACTTGTTCAAGTTTTCTATTTTTTTCAAGATGCGAGTTTATTATATTTTGTTTTTCAATAACATTCTTATTCAAAAAAGATTTATCATTTTCTAAAATTTTTATATTATTTTGAAAGTATTTCACATTTTGTAATTTTTTATTTTCTAAAATTTTTATTTGATTTTCAAAATTCTTTTCATATTCTTTTAGCTTTTTATTTTCTAATGACAAACATTCCAAATCTTTCAAAAGTTTGACATTAATAGATTTGAATTTTTGAGAATTTAAGCACACAGATTCAGTACACTTTGTGCAAGGTTTTTTGACCTCCACAATTTGTACCTTTACCACTTCTTTATCAACAATTTTTACCTCTAACTTTACCTTCTTGCTTTTAATCATCTCAGCACACTCCAGATATTTAGCACGTAGAGTATTCCATAGCTTTTGTGCCGTATCACATTCTGGTAGCAGATTCAAGATATTTCCTTTCACCGACTGCTGTATCAGATTAATCATTTTCTTTTCAGCAAAATAATCATCTTTTTGTTGAGTAGAATATTTGCACTTCTCCATAATTTGCTGATTTTCATCTCTAGGAATGACATAACCTGTCTCAATCACGACCCAACTACGGAAATGCGTAGCTTTGACCAAGCTCTCAAATTTTCCTTTCCAAACATCATATTCATCTATATTCATCAACATAGGAGGCTTCATGGACTCCATTTCGGTTTCGAAACTAATCGGTCGTTCAAAACACTTGAAAAATGATAAAACAAACAGACAACTTTTAGAAAAATTTGACTTTTTAACCGGCAATATCAACGTATTGGTTTGCTAAAAATGTTTAAAATTTTTCGGAAAACTTTTTTTTACCAGATTAGAGCTTTAAACTCGTCTCGTCAATACGAATATAACGATATATAATGTCTGAGACGTTTTTTTAGAAACCTTGGACAAGTTCGGTCGAACTTGTCACAGTGTGTGAAACTGGGCTATTTAACAAGTTCGGGCGAACTTGTATCACTCAGAATACAAGTTCGAGCGAACTTGTAAGAGAATCCAAAGAAATCAGCAGGTTCGGGCGAACTTGGAGAGAATTTCAATCAACTTTTGATCAAGTTCGGGCGAACTTGATTAAATTTGATAAAAATCAGGCAAGTTCGAGCGAACTTGGCTAAAATCCTTGAAAAATCAATCGAACTTGATGAAAAATGTGAATTTTTCAGTCAAGTTCGAGCGAACTTGATGTTAAGTTCGAGCGAACATGAGTTATTCGACATGGTTTTTTGCAATTTTGACATGAATTCGTTTGTTTTAAGCTCTGATCTTTTCAAGGGTTTATCTATTATAGATTTTACGTATTATACTTGAAATCAGTCCATTTTATCCGTGAATCGTCCAAGAAAAGTAAAAATGAAAGAAATGAGTAGAAGATGAGATGATTTCAGTCCAATGTCTTCAAATTAGGCCAATCCTAATCTGATACCACTTCAAGGTCCGTTGTACGGATCGTTCGGGCACTAATCTGACAAACCTAAGGTAAACGTGCGGAATCCGTTTGCTTAGGCGACATTGAATACACTCATTTGTTTCTATTTAATCACCATTTCATTAATATTCAACGTTACAGATCCTGGAAACACTTTTACACAGCTTCGCCTCTGTCGTGACAAAATCTCTGAAGTTACAAATGAAACATCAAAGCTCCTATGTATACAAACACAAGTTCACTGGTGGGAGTGCAAGTTCGGGCGAACTTGCTTAGTCAAGTTCGGCCGAACTTGACATTAACATGCACTTCTCAAGCGAACCTGGCCTTTTATAATCAAGTTCGGGCGAACTTGACTAAAGGCACATCAAGTTCGAGCGAACTTTACCAATACAGGTCAAGTTCGGGCGAACTTGTTCCCTTTTACACTATAATCTCCGTATTACAGTCGTGTGTTCAATTCTAACCTATACAATATTCAACACACGCTCTATCTAGCCTATTCGACAAGTGACGAACACCGGGGGCACCAACACGATTTAGCGATTTGAGTGTGCGAGAGCGATGCGACAGCGAGCGTAATCATAACCACAAACATACATAACACATAAATAACATAAAACCATATAATTAACTGTGAGTTGCGATGCGATGTGATTAGTGATGCGATTTAATAAGAGATTAGATGCGATATGACATACATAATTGTAATTAATAAACTAAACTTTTCTTATAAACGAATCTCGAGATTTACAAAGGATAGATACAATCGATAATAAAAGAAAAGATAACAACGAAATTCTGAGTTGTTACATAATGGTTCTTGACGGTTACTTTATTCAGTTCACGATAATCGATGCACATGCGAAAAGTGCCATCTTTCTTTTTGACAAACAGTACGGGGGCTTCCCAGGGTGACGAGCTAGGTTGAATAAATCCTTTTTCTAGTAGCTCTTGCAATTGAGTGGACATTCTTCTAGTTTGGTTGGGGCTAGTCGGTAAGTGCACGAGCTATAGGTGCCGCTCAGGAGTTAGCTCGATTTTAAATTCGACTTGACAGTGAGGTGGAAGACCAGGTAATTCATCAGGAAACACCTCAGGAAAGTCGCGAACGATATGGATATCTTCAATCTTCTTTTCTTTAGTTTGAACATCGGTAACGAGAGCTAGGATAACGGTGTGGCCTTTTCGTAAACACTTATGGGCCTTCAAGAATGAGATGATGCCTACAACAACACCACTCATTTCCCCTTGGATAACAAGAGGTTCGCCGATCGAAAGAGGGATGCGGAAAATTTTCTCTTGGCAAAGTAATTCTGCTCGATTTTGGGTTAACCAATCCATTCGGATAATAACGTCAAAGCTTCTAAGAACGATAGGAATGAGGTCGATAGTGAACGTCTGACAGGATAGCACAAGTTTACAACCGTTAACGATGTGAGTAGCCTTGATATTTCTACCATTGGCTAGTTCGACGACGCGTTTTGTGTTCAAGAGAGTCGGGGTAGAATTAAGCATCTTACTTATACGCATGGATACATAACTAGCATCTGCTCCAGAATCAAAGAGTACATAAACAAAAAGATCATTAGTAGGAACTTACCTGTTATAACATTGGGATCGTTCCTTGCTTCGCCTGTCCCGAGCATGAAAGCTCTTCCTCTTGTGCCATGGTTGCCGTTATTGTTGTTGTTGGCGTTGTTCCCAACGCTTGTTTGTTGTTGTTCTGATTCAGTTAAGGGCAATTCTTCTTGATGTGCCCCTCATCTCCACATTAATAGCATCCTTGATTGTTACCCCGTTGCTGTTGTTGGTGTTGCTGCGGCTGATTCTGCCTCAATGGGAACTGGCTTCTGCAATCCTTAGCCAAGTGCCCTTGCTTGTTGCACCGCTAGCAGCGGTTCTTTGCACACTGCCCATTGTGCTGGCGATTGCACTTGTTGCACTTGTGTCGGTTTCCCTGATAACCACCCTGAGTTTAGTTAGTCGGGGCTTGCTGATTAGGATTATGTTTCCTTCGAACTTCCTCTATTGAGCTTGGGGTTGTGAGGATTTGGAACCCTTGCCCTAGTTGCTATCCCATTTGCGCTTGTTATCTCTAGGAGCATTAGTAGTAACACTGATTCGCTGGGGCAGCTTGCCCTGTTCAACTGCTTGGTCGGTAAGGCGATGTGCTAAACAGATGGCTTGCTGAATTATGGAGGGATTAGCTGAAGTTACCAAGCTCTGGATTTTGGGGACCAATCCTTTGAGGTAAAGCTCAATTCGTTTGTAAGCATGCTGCGACAAGTTGGGACATAGAGCAGCTAAATCACCAGACCTTTCGTGTATGCCTCGATTTCTGATCCAACCATCTTCAAATCGTAGTACTCAACTTTAAGTTTCTGAATGTCATCCCTGTGGCAGTACTCTTCCTTGATCAGATACTTGAATTGGTTCCAGGGAGTGGCATTAACATCGGCCAATCCGAGCATTTGAACTTGCGCTTTCCACCATGAGAGTGTGTTTCCTTCAAGATTGCCAGTAGCATACTTCACTCGATTGTTAGCAGGACATTCACACATATCGAACACAGACTCGACCTTCTCAATCCAGTGTAGAAGGCCTATAGCTCCTTCAGTGCCATTGAAGGAGTGAGGTTTGCAATACATGAAATCCTTGAAAGTGCAAACTCGAGGCTGTGGGGGTTGCATTCCAGCATGGGCTGCCAAAGCCTCCGCAACCCATGTGCTAATCATGGCCTCCAGTTGGCCCTGAGTCAGGTTAACATTTCCTCTTCCGCATCCGCTCATTTTCTTCACATCCACAAAACACAGAATAAGAACAACGCCGTAGTGATGCGAGAATAATAGAATAGAGTTTGGTCGTAACACATACGTACGTATCTAAATGTATTTCGTATACTAAGCATATCATTACATATATCATTAAATATGTATCAAGTAAGAAACAAGTAAACACATGCATGAGCTATCGATTCTAGTTTGTTGAGCCTTGCAGTTGGAGTGTAGTGTCGTTTCGGTTTGTTTACTACAATTCAGGTTATAGTCTGGTTTTCTTAAAAATACTTTTCTTTTTAAAACCGAGTTCACTATAACCAAAGGCTCTGATACCAATCTGTCACACCCTCATTTTTCTACGTGCGGAGTGTTACCGCGAGGCTTGTGACATATTGACCAGGATCATGCCACCAATCATATTGAACATTAAATAAAGTAAAGTAAACTCATCACTTCAATACAATCAGTGGCTAAAGTTAAAGTTCAAAAAGTAACACCCCAAATCGCGTAAAAACAACACGCGGCGGAAACACTTGGGGAGTCACGTTAACAGATTGTTTCAACAACACATGGTAAATAGAAATTTCGCTTTCTCGAATATTAAACATTGATTATATAGTTATATTATCTTGGAATTTAACATGAAAGAAACAAACTAAACATACATAATAATTGTCTTTCTTGTTTTATTAATACTAAGGCCCGCGTCCGATCCTAAGTGAAACATGCATCACCATCGTCAAACATTATTTCCTGAAACATATGTGAAAAGATAGTCAACATAAAAATGCCGGCGAGTACATAGGTTTTGTGAGTATGTCAGATTCATGGCATGTATACATATTGCATTACCTCGCACGACTACTAGAGTCGAGTAGTGAAAACCTTGTATTGAAAAGTGTTTGGTCATGCAATATAATTAACCAACTAAAACAAGTTGGTTAAAATTTATGAAACCTCGTTGCCATGAATCTTGAATAAAACATTTGCTTTTGTAAACCAATTGGTATCTTGATAGAAAACTTGTATGGTTTATACCATCATGTAAACATCGTTGCGTGACATATTTGAAAATAATCGTCCAAGTGACCAAAATAACGCCACGAAATGTAATATGATAAAAACACTTATATATAGGAAGTACCAGCGGCGTATCCACCATGTTTTTATCACATTATACCCGTCTCGTTATCTTATCACTTACCATAAACCAACCGTCCAATTCGACCGTGTTATCACTCGTCGTGTTAAAAACAAATCGTCATCCAATCGTCCGTTCGTCTTTGTTATAAACTAATCATCAATCGTCCATGTTTTAATTGTGAAAACTTTTGGTCGTTTTGGTGAACACATTCAAACCTGTGTGACTCATCTATACCACCAAAGGGTATCTTTAAATCGACTAACAAACCACCAAAGGGTTTGTTAAAATAACAGATTCGGTCGTTCGTATTTCGACTAACGCACTAACAAGTTCGTTCACATTATTTAAATCGTAGTGTTTAATATAAACCATAGCATTTGTGTATTGAAAACTTGAAAACATTTAGCACATATGAATCCCCCCAAAACATTTGAAAAGCATAAAAGAGGGGAACTATGTACTCACAGGTTGCGTAAAAGCTCCAAAGTATCCTTGTTTACAACGCTTAAAAAGATCCTTAGAAGAAAGACCTAAAACGAAAAATAGTGCACAACATGACTTAAGCGGAAGATTGGATAGAATGAGGTTTATAACCAAACGAGTGGAGGAATTCGTGTAATATGGTTTTTTAACCTTATATTCTGATTGACATGTGTTTACAAAGCTCAAGTTTTTCCTAGGAATGATGTTTGTGGATGAATGTGGGTTATGGAAACATTGAGATTTTGAAGATGTTTAAATGTTTTTAAGATAATAATTTGACAGCTTGTTGTGTTATTTTTGTATAATACTTTAAAAATAGTAACCGTTGTCGAAAAATTATAAAAATTTCCAGAATAGTAAATCAAAGTCTGTTCTATAACTTTCATTTAGAAAAAATTTCTGTTTGGAACCCGAAAATGGTAAAAAAACGCTAATCTTTACAGATCATTATGTTTTGACCTTCAGATTTTTTTAAACGGTTGAGTGTCCAAACAGAAGTGTTTTTCGATGTATTATACATCGTTGAAATCGTATTTCAGCCAACTTAATCAAAATGTAAGATTTTGCTTTGTTTGGTTAAGTTTTGACCAAGTGACGGATGTTTAAAGTAACAACACAGAATCTGTCCAAAACAGGAAAAACACTTATGTGTTCCCGTTATAATTTGTATTAAGCGTAAAAATATAGGTTTGGACAGAAATAAACTACGAAACTATTTATTTATTGAAATAGCTATGGGATAGGAACTTACTAACTTTAAGAGACTTCTTCAAAAGACTAGAAGAGAAAGCTCAAAGGAAGGATGAAGAAATTTTTGCCAGACTTCTTAAGTGATATGTTTGTATTTTGAGTTGGTGTGAAGAAAATGGTGACCAACTGGTTCTATTTATTGTGAAGGGGGTGTCCCAAGGTGTTGTAAGATGAGGATTAGTGTCCCCTTATGTGTCAACACTAGAATAAGTGTGGCAAAGTGGTGAAAGGTGGCAAAATATGAACAAGACAAGTGTCTTAGGATTGATTAGTGTCCTATGATGTGCTAAGAGGTTAACAAGTGTCCAAGAGTGAAGTGATTAGTGTCTTGCTAGGTGGCATCATGTGGTAAGTTTAGGTTATTTGTATTTTTAGTCCCTTGACTTGAACTTTCACCTTATGACATTTTGACCCTATAGTTTATTGTTTGGGAAAAAAATGGTGTGAAGTGTGTGCGACTTGGGTTTCGATTCCACAAATGTCATGAATAACGTTTCGTTTGGGTCACCGACTTTGAAATAAGAAAACAAGGCATGAATGAAAGTGCGAGTATGACATTTGTTACAAAAAAAGCGTGAATAAAATATGAAACTTTATTAATTTTGGAAATGACCGAAAATATACAACCTTGGTTTTGGCTTACGACTTCGAAACTTGAAAACAAAATATGAAAACAAACTTGAATAAAAGATCTAAATTTTGGGAATTTGGCTAATGTTACAGTCTCCCCTACTTTAGAAAATTTCGTCCCGAAATTTAATTAGAGGAAACTTGTGTAAACAAATGTGGGTATTTCGCTTTCATTTGATCCTCTCGTTCCCAAGTAAATTGTAGGTCTGTTGTACGGATCTTTCTGGCACTAGTCTGACAAACCTAAGGTAAACGTGCGGAATCCGTTTGCTTAGGCGACATTGGATACACTCATTTGTTTCTATTTAATAACCGTTTCATTAATATTCAACGTTACAGATCCTGGAAACACTTGGACATAGCTTCTCCTCTGTCATGACAAAATCTCTAAAAGTTACAAATGAAATGTCAAGACTCCTATTTATAGGAGTGCAAGTTCGCTTGGGAAGTGCAAGTTCGGGCGAACTTGCTTAGTCAAGTTCGGCCGAACTTGACTACAACATATACATTTCAAGCGAACTTAACCCTATTCATACATAAACTTCGAAATTTCGCTCCTAAATACTGACACGATATTATACGATGACGTAGGCAACAGACATATGCATCAACAGACTCTCCCTTAGATGTTGTCGTAGTCATCATTCTTCAATTAAGTTCCTGAGTCTTTAATGTTCTCTTGATCTTTATATCTTGAATAACTTTAACATCCATGCTCCCCCTTGCTTTGAGCTTTCTGGTATCTTTAATCAACGTATTTATCTAGCTTTCCCTCAAGTGATGCTTCGAATCTCTAAGATTTGACGATTAAGAATAATTATACGCATCCACACACAAACAGTTTCTTAACAGTCTCGTTGGTCCAGCACACATTCAACATTATTAGGTTTCCATGGAAGATATGAGAAAAAAATCTTTTTGGATTTTTAATATTGAATGCAGAAATGTAAACATACTAAATTGTAATATTTACAGTTTGTATTCTTGTGAGAAAAAGTACCGTTGACCTTTTAATGACTTTAAGTTTTAAACTTGTTTACCTAGATTGTCGATATGTTTGTCCACCTAAACTTTAACACATTTCTCAATTGTTCCAAGATATGTTATTTACTTTTTGTTCTTTGGGCTTCTCTACAGTTTTCTCATTTTTCTTCTCTGTTTTCTTCTCCTCTGGCATTTTCTCCCCCTGAGATTTAACCGATCTTCTTTTCAGAGTAGTCAGACAATCCCTGGAAATATGACCTTTGATTTGACATTTATAGCATCTTCTCGTATCAAATCTCTTTTTCAGGCAGTTAACAGCAATGTGTCCACCAAATCCACAGTTGTAACACACCCTGTTATCGTACCAATCTCTCCATTCAGACCAAACACCCAAATCAACACATTGATTTGACATGTAGTTATCATCTTTCCTGCTTCTTCTGTAAAATTAATTTGACTTTGAAGCACTGTGGTCTGACCTGCACCACTTATTCTCAAATTTTTGTGAATTTTTATAATGATTGAATGACCGTACCGATGAGCTTTTATTTTTGTTTTGAAAATTTTTAGAATTTCGCTTTTCATGTTGTTTTTGTTCTCCATTCTGCTTAGAAGGTTTTTGCGTTGAGCATTCACCTTTTTTCAGTAAACTATAGAACAGTTTCTTGAAATTCTTCTTTTAGTTCAAAAATATCTCTTTTTTATCATTTTTATCATCGGTATTATCATCACAATCGTCAATTATGAAATCGTCATAATTTGTGACATTGTCACTTATTGGAATTTTCTTTTTATTATCATTGATCGGTTTTGGACATATATGTTCTGACTTTAATGAGGAAGTCACAAATCCTTTCAATAATTTTGCTGAAATTAGCAGCTTTATTTATAACAGTCTCAACTTCTTTTTCAAGTTGAGCTATTTTCTCAATATGAGAATTTATTGCTATTTGATTTTCTATATTTAATTTTTCAAAAACAATTTAATCATTTTTAAACATTATTATTTCATTTTGAAAATCTACTACATTTGTAATTTTTCATTTTCTAAAATGTTTATTTTGTTTTCAAAATTCTTTTCATTTTCTTTTAATTTTTTATTTTCTAATGTCAAACTCTCAATCTCATTCAAGAGTTTGGCATTATCTGCCTGATAATTGTCTACATCATAGACCGGGAAGACTGGTGTAGAACTTGAAGACTCATTTGTGCATATACTTGAAACTAGAGCTTCACGGTTCTTAACCACTACACTCTCTTGAAACTTATTCTTCAGAGAGGTCCAAAATTCTTTCGCAGTCTTGTATTCTGGTAAAAGTATCAGGATGTCTTCCTTAACCGATTGCTGGATAAGATTAATCATTTTCTTTTCAGCAAAATAATCATCCTTCTATTAAGTAGAATATTTGCACTTCTCTAGAATTTTCTGATTCTCATCTCTAGGAACGACATAACCTGTCCTAATCGCAACCCAACTGCGGAAATGCATAGCTTGGACCCAGCTCTCAAATTTTCCTTTCCAAACTTCATACTCATCAAAACTTATCAACATTGGCGGCTTCACGGACCCCATTTCGTTTTCCAAACTAATCTGTCGTTCAAAACACTTGAAAAAATGATTAGCAAACAGACAATTTTAGTAAAATTTGACCTTTTAATCGACAATATTAACGTATCGGTTTGTTAAAAACGTTCAAATTTTTTCGGAAAGCTTTTTTTTTTACCAGATTAGAGCTTTAAACTCGTCTCGTCAATACGAATCTAACGATATATAATGTCCGAGACGTTTTTCGGGATTTTCATGCCTTTTTTTAGAAACCTTGGACAAGTTCGGGAGAACTTGTCACAGCTTGTGAAATCAGCTACTTAATAAGTTCGGTCGAACTTGTTGAGATTTTATGAAAAATTCACCTTGAATACAAGTTCGGGCGAACTTGTGAGAGGTTTCAAGAAAAACAGCAAGTTCGGGCGAACTTGTGAAAGATTTCAAGAAAACAGCAAGTTCGGGCGGACTTGTAAGAATTTCAAGAAACTTTACAAGTTCGGGCGAACTTGTAATATTTTTCAATAATATTTAATCAAGTTCGGGCGAACTTGATGAAATTTGTTTGAAAAATAAGCAAGTTCGAGCGAATTTACCCAAAAATCTTGAAAAATCAATCAAGTTCAGGCGAACTTGATGAAAAATGTGAATTTTTCAGTCAAGTTCGAGCGAACATGTGTTTTCAAACATGGTTTTTTCAATTTTTCGGCATGAATTCATTTGTTTTAAGCTTTGATCATTTCTAGGGTTTTACTATTATGGATTTTACGTATTATACTTGAAAATCAATCCATTTTGTCCGTGAATTGTCCAAGAAAAGTTAAAAATAGAAGAAATGAGTAGAAGATGAGATGTTCTATGTCCAATGTATTCAAATTAGGCCAATCCTGCTCTGATACCACTTGTAATTTTGACAGTTTCAGATTTGATTTCAGATTTTGATTCTTTCATGCTATCACTAGTCTTAACAGGCTCAGACTTAGTGATTTTAGATGTTGTTGATCTTTTCTTAGCAACCCAGCCTTGTGATTTTATGTTAGCCTTTTTTATGTAAAACTTTGTTTCAGTTGCTTTTTAAGATTCACCTTTTTTGAAAGTTGAACTTTTAAATTTCTGTTTAAAAGTTTGTTTCATTTCTTCTTTGTCAACATTTCTTTTTAAGATATTTATTTGCCCAATCTCTGGTTGCTTTGGTTTTTCAACATCTGAACTTTCTTTCCTTTAATGATAAGCCGGTTTAGATTTCGGACACCTTCGTGCAATATGACCAACTTCGTTGCACTTGAAGCAAATCGATTATCATGTGAATGTCCACTAGTGGATTTTACACCACTTGTGGCTTTCGCCTTATCTCGAATTTCTTTCTATTTCTTAAACTCGTCATTTGATTGCTTCCCAATCAAACTCTCCTCGTGAACCGTACTTGTCCCATAAACAAATTTAATGTTTTTATCTTCGTACTCGTGAAATGGTGACATTTTCTTTTTCGGTTCATCAGATTCCTCTAAACCCAACCCAGCCCTCTGGTTTTCCGGATGATCACCACCATTTCTCCGGTAGTTATCGTAACTTCTTTTGGGTTTTGAATAGAATTTCTTTTCATTTTTCTCTAGGTCATCTGATGTGACTTCAACTAGTTTAAACAGTTTATCCAATTGATCTTCTTTGACATTACGAATCGGAAAACTGTCATCAAAGTATAATCTATCAGATTCCTTAACCTTGTACATGACAATGTTAGGATCATCACATAGATCATCTTCTGATGATGTGTCGTCATTTTCAGAATTTGTGTCAGTAGTGTTCAAACTCGAGGTGGCGCTATCAAAGCTGCCATCATCAGAATCGTTCAAAACATTTTCAACCACCTTTTTTACTACCGCATTGTCATCATCTGATTTAGTATAGTCTACATCAATGTTCTCTGGCAACTCATTTTTCTTTTCACATAACAACTCAATGTTGAGTGCCTTATCCATCCCATCAACCATTTTGCGACAATACTTCTCACAAAGAGGTGGAGGAACATTGCTATATTCTTTACCAATTTTCTTTTTAGGTTTTTCTTCCGATGGAATTGTCGGAAGAATGTGATCGATGACATACGCGTTAGTTGTGTAACTTCTTAAAAGTTGTTGAACACGTTTTGTTTCGATTTTCATGTCCTAGAGTTGTTGCTTGGTTTCAGCAATGATGTTGATATAAATGTTTATTGCTTTTTGTTTATTCGTTACTGTACCTTTCAACATCCTTATAGTATCATGTTGTTCAATATTATTTCTATCGAGCCTTCCATAATCATCTTTCATTTTTTCATACTCTTCCTTCCTTGTACGATAATCGTATTTGAGATGTTCGTTATGTACATTGAGTTCAGCGATGGTTTGTGATTTTTCGGCGCATTCAGCACATGGCTCGATACATTTTGTGCAAGGTTTTACAACCTCCACAACTTGTATTTTGACAACTTCCTTTACCTCTGGACCTACCTTGGTTAGATTCACCATCATAGCTTTATCTGCAAAGTCCTTGAGGTTTTCGGCAGTTACTTCTTGAACAACATCAGTACTTTCTTCATTCGACTTCTCCTCGATCACTTGCTCCTGAGAACTTCCATCAAAGTGTCCTGCAAAACTATCACACAAGTTGGGAGAAATATTCCTTGGTTCTTCATGTGAAGATATTCCTCTTCCTCTTGTTGTTGCAGATACTGTTCTAATAGAATATTCTCTAGAGCTGCTGCTTCTTCGGCAGATGTATCTTCAACGATCTCAGCCATCAATGCAACTCCGGTCTTCTTACCAATATAAGAATTGCAATCGAAGCAATCATCTTCATTTGAAGCAACCATTGCTTTATCAGTGTTACTGATGTTTGGCTTTTCTTGAATCTCAACTTGTGTCTTCTTTGGGAAAGGCTTGTATTGAAGAGATTTCTTGTAATACTCGTTGCCTCTACCAAATGGACTTTGATTGCCCGTGGCTTCAGGATTTTTGCATTCTCTCTTAAAATGCCCTTTCTGTCGTCATATGAAACAAGTGACCTTCGATTTGTCAAACCCTAGCTTGTTGCTTGAATTTCCGATATCTCGGCCAGTGAGTGCAACAAACTTTGTGACTCTTTGAATGATAGAAGCTAGTGACCACTTGATATCCATCAGTTCAAGTTCTTTTTCGTCCACCTGATCGAAGTCTTCGGCGGTCATTTCGGGATTGCCGATCTTTCCAGCTACAAGACTTTCATATGATTCTAGAACAGTGGCAAGGAGTGACATGTGTTGTTTTGCAACTTGCTCAGAAACAACATTGTTTAGATATACAGCAATGTTACACTTGTACACATTTGGATCAGAATTTGTTTGTTGATTCTGATTTGCTTGACTATGATAAGAAGCATTTGATCCTATGCTTGAGAACGAAGAGCTTTGTGGACTTTAATCATATTGAGGATATGATTGGTTCTGATTTTGTGGAGAAATTCATGTTTGCACTGAATGCTCCCTGAATCTTTGGACTTGAAATGTTATCATGCATTACGGTTTTGTAATACAGACCAACATCTTGAACAATGTTAGCATTCTTCGGCTTTGCAATCTTCAGTAGTTCCATTTCATGACCTTCGAGTTTGTCTATGAATGTAGACAACTTTAAGAATTCCCAATTAGCACTTTCTTTCAGAACCATCAGGTAAGTAGTCCACTCTCCGTCAGGTAACGCATCTGCAAGCTTGTCGATGTATTCTTGTTCTGTCTTCTCAAGACCGTGTCTTCTCATTTGGACTTTTAGATAACAGAAATGCTCAATCATCTGCTTCATAGTCTCGCCCTTCAACATGTTGAAAATATCAAACTCCTTCATGATGAGAGCTTTGTTACTTTTGATCATCTCTGCGCTGCCTTGGTATTTCTTTTGCAGTGATAGCCAGAGATCTCTCGCAGTAGTATACTCGGGTAACAAGACCAGAATATCCTCTTTAACAGATGAATGAGGCTTATCATCTTTTTCTCAACAATGTACTCATCTTTCTGTATTGTGGTGTATTTGTACTTTTCTAGTACTTGCTGATGTTCGTCAAATGGAACAGTGTAACCTCTCTCAATCGACAACCAACCTTGGAAATGCATGGCTTGAATCCAATACGTAAATTTCTCCTTCCATCCTTCATACTCGTCCATGCTCATTAACTTTGGCGGTTTAACGGACGTGCCCATCCGTTGTCAAGATTGACTTGCTGAATCACGTTGGCATTGGATATACCCACTCCTGACATATACACTCTCTGAATATCATCCATCGCGAATACCGAAACACGTACGCTGAAAACACGTTAAACTTTGTGAAAACAATTAGTTCTACTACAAGTTCGGTCGAACTTGTAGTTTGAATGAAGAATTCAGACTTTTAAACACAAGTTCGGTCGAATTTATGATTTGATTTGAAAATTTCCTGAGTTTTGAACTTCGGTCAAACTTAGCTAAAATTCTTGAATTTTATCAAGTTCGGTCGAACTTGATAAAATTTCAATGAAATTTCAGTAACTTTGAGCGAACTTGTCTTAAATTTCCTCAAAGATCACTCAAGTCCGAGCGAACTTGGCAAGAATTCCCTCAAAACACCTCAAGTTCGAGCGAACTTGGTAAAAACTCACTGAAAAAGTGACTTTTTAGCACAAGTCCGGCCGAACTTGGCTAACAAGTTCGATGGAGAGGGTTTTGAAAAACATGGTTTTTTCACAATTTTGACACCAATTCTTTTGATTTTAGTCTCCAAACTCTCAGGGGTTTATCTATGTTATATTTAACATGTCATATTGAAAATTGGACAGAATTTGCCCGTGAATTCTTCATTTTGGTGAAAAAGTTAAGAAAAATAGAAGAATGGAGATGAAATAAAAGTGTTCTTGTCTTGATTACTATCAAATCAGGCTGTTCTAGCTCTGATTTCACTTGTAGGAGCGATCCTCTATGCTTAGGAACCTAGATTTGATATCTATTGTCCATAATAGCGGAAATATTACGACAAGTTTACCAATAGACAAGAATTAATCAGTTAAACGTCAATTTTATTGATTAAACGTCAAGAATCCAAATTGACAGAGCTTCGCCTCAGAGATGTCAAAGTTACAAATGAGAACAACAAGCTAGCTATTTATAGACCTACAAGTTCGCCAGAGGAAGAGCTAAGTTCGCCCGAATTTGCCTTAGCAAGTTCGGCCGAACTTGACTTTACATGTCAACTATGGGCGAACTTGACTCAACATTACATAAAATACTTCGTGTTGCTAGCTTATTCAACTCTATTCTATACAGACTCGATATAAGACTAAGACATAGACATTCTGCACCAACATAAATTCTGGGCCAAGTGTGGATTCCCACCTAACTTTAACAATCGGTATTCGTCTTCGCTTGAGTTCTTGACTTCACGGTCCATTATCTCCACAGGTTTCTCGACAAAGTGCATAGTGTCGTCAACGTGAATTTCATCGAGTGGAATGTGGAGACTTGTATCGGCTAAAGACTTTTTGAGATTAGACACGTGGAATGTTGGGTGAATATTCCCGAGTTTAGGAGGTAGCTCAAGTCGTTAGGCCACCTTTCTGATTCTCTCGACGATCTTAAATGGTCCAATGTATCGCGGTGCAAGTTTTCCTTTCTTTCCAAATTTGACCACTCCTTTCCAAGGGGATACCTTGAGTAGGATGTGATCACCAACTTGGAATTCCAAGGGCTTGCGTCGCTTGTCCGCATAACTCTTTTGACGGCTTCTAGCTGTCAGAAGGTTATCGCGAATTTTCTTGACTTTGTCTGTTGTGTCATGAATGAGTTCGGGTCCAGTAAGCTGGGCTTCACCGATCTCACTCCAACAGATAGGTGAATGGCATTTTCGACCATAAAGAGCTTCAAAAGGCACCATGTTGATGCAAGCATGATAACTATTGTTGTAAGAGAATTCGACCAACGGTAGATGCGAATCCCAACTACCACCAAAGTCGACTACGCAAGCTCTAAGCATATCCTCCAGTATTTGAATCGTTCTCTCAGATTGACCATCTGTTTGAGGATGATAAGCAGTGCTCAGATTGAGTTTGGTACCCATGGCAGATTGCATGGTCTTCCAAAAATGGGATGAGAAATCGAGCATCACGATCGGAGAGAATGTTCAAAGGAACACCACGATGAGACACAATCTCATCAACATAGATTTTGGCGAGCTTGTCAGCAGAGAAATTTTCACGAATCGCTATAAAGTGTGCTGATTTTGTTAGATGATCAATGATTACCCAAATGGCATCATGACCTCTAGATGTGCGCGGTAACTTAGTGATGAGATCCATTGCAATGTTCTCCCACTTCCATACCGGAATCTCTGGTTGTTCAAGCAAACCAGATGGGCGGTGATGTTCAGCCTTGACTTTGAGACAAGTTAGGCATTTGGATACATACAAGGCAACGTCCGTCTTCATACCCGGCCACCAATACCGAGTACGAAGATCCTTGTACATTTTGTCAGCGCCAGGATGAATAGATTAACGAGATTTATGAGCTTCATCCATCAATAAGGTGCGAAGATTGTCTTGACTTGGAATCCATAAACAATTCTTGAAATAAAGCAACCCGTTGTCTTTCGTTTCGAGTAGAAGCTCAAGTTGATGCGGTAATTCATTACCCATCATGCCTTGTGTAATACAAGTACGTTGAGCATGGAAGATACGTGTTTGGATATCAGATTGAATTCGAACACAATGAAGTTTGACACGTTCCTTACGACTAAGAGCATCCACCACAACATTCGCCTTGCCAGGATGGTAGCGAATCTTGCAGTCGTAGTCGTTTAGGAGTTCGACCCAACGTCGTTGTCTCATGTTCAACTCCTTTTGATTGAATATATGCTGGAGACTTTTGTGGTCTGTGAAAACCACACACTTCGTACCGTATAGGTAGTGTCTCCAAATCTTGAGAGCAAAAACTACAGCACCTAACTCAAGATCATGAGTTGTGTAGTTCTTCTCGTGGATTTTCAATTGCCTTGACGCGTAGGCTATGACTTTACCTCTTTGCATAAGAACACAACCAAGGCCAAGATTTGATGTGTCACAATAGACAACGAAATCGTCGTTGCCGTCGGGTAAAGATAGAATAGGAGCATCACAGAGTTTTTGTTTCAGAGTTTGAAAAGCTTCCTCTTGCTTGGGTCCCCACTCAAAAGACTTATTCTTCTGAGTCAAAGTAGTGAGGGGAACCGTGATCTTTGAGAAGTTCGCGATGAATCGTCGGTCATATCCAGCAAGACCAAAAAATGAACGAACTTCCGTGGGAGTAGTGGGTGTATTCCAATCCTTAATCGTAGTGATTTTGGAAGGATCCACATGAATACCTTGTTCATTGACTATATGACCCAAAAATTGAACTTCTTTAAGCCAAAATTCACATTTGGAAAATTTGGCATAAAGTTGTTCTCGTTTAAGAAGTTCCATTGTCAGACGAAGATGTTGCTCGTGCTCGGCTTGAGACTTAGAATAAATAAGAATGTCGTCGATGAATACAATGATGAACTTATCTAAATAAGGTTTACAAACCCGATTCATTAAGTCCATGAATGTAGCAGGGGCATTTGTCAAACCGAAGGGCATGACAGTGAACTCATAGTGACCATATCGTGTGCGAAAAGCAGTCTTGGGAATATCTTCTTCGAGCACACGAAGTTGATGATACCCAAAACGTGGATCAATCTTTGAAAAGCAAGTAGCACCTTTTAGCTGATCAAAGAGATCGTCAATGCGAGGTAGGGGATATTGATTCTTGATTGTGAGCTTGTTGAGCTCACGATAATCGATACACATGCGGAAGGACCCATCCTTCTTTTTCACAAATAGGACAGGAGCGCCCCAAGGTGAATAACTCGGACGAATGAATCCTTTGTCAGAAAGCTCTTGGAGTTGTTTCGATAACTCTTGCATATCAGACGGTGCAAGGTGGTAAGGTGATTTGGCTATGGGGTTAGCACCAGGTACAAGGTCAATACGGATCTCAACTTGTCGTGCTGGGGGTAACCCAGGTAGCTCTTCAGGAAACACCTCAGGATAATCCCTAACAATGGGAATATCTTGAATAGTTTTGCCCTTACCTTTCTCTTTTATTATATGTGCCAAGAAAGCTACGTAATTCTTTCGTAGATATTTTTGGCTTGAGTACAGGTCATGAGTATTAGACTACTTGAGGGTTTCTCTCCATGAACCTCTAGGATTTCGCCAGATGGAAGAGGTATACTAACAATCTTGTCGAAACAGATAACTTCAGCATGATATTTGGTTAACCAATCCATTCCTACGATAATATCGAAGCTTCCAAGTTACATCGGTATGAGGTCAATAGAAAACAAATGGTTCTTAAGATTCAACTTGCAATCGTGAATAACAGAATCAAGAACAAGGGGTTCACCATTAGCAATCTTGACTGTCATGGGCTTTCCTAGTTTAATTCTAGGCATTGAAAGCAAGGGTTCGAAAGCTAATGACACAAAACTTCTATCGGCACCCGAATCGAAAAGAATAGAAGCAGGATGATTGTTAACAAGGAACATACTGTTGACAACTTCATTGTCAGCACGAGCCTCGTTAGCGTTCAGGTTGAATGCTCGTCCATGAGCGGGATTGACATTTTGCGTTTGCTAGCCTTGGACAGTAGTTTCTGTAGTGACCCATCTCACCACAGTTGTAGCAAGAACCAGGTGGGAATGGAGATCTAGCAGCATTTCCTTGAGGATGTACTGGGTTCTGTGCAGCTTGGATTCGGAGCAGTTCGACAGATATTGGCCGTGTGGCCAAGTTTCCCACAAGATGTACACTGTCGACAAGCTAGATGAGCTTGATGATGACCATTGCACCGATTACACAGCGGTGCGGTGCCAGCATATGGTCTCCTTGTAGGAAGTTGTGCTGGTTGAATCTGTGGGGCCTAATTCGGCTGAGCAACAACTGCAAAGTTTTGGGAAGCCTTACGCTTCCTTGACTTCCTCGACGACTTGGCTTTCTTCTTCTTGTCTTTCTCTTTGTCTTGGGTGGTATTGGCTGCCTGTTTCTTGTCACCCTTGCGAAACAGATTACCCTTTCTGACCTGAGACTCAGTCAGGGTTGCAGCCAACTCGTTGGCCTGACGAACCGTGGTAGGGTTACTACAAGTAACAATATCCTGCACAGGGCAGGCAGACCATCGATATACTTCTAAATAGCTTTATCCAGTGGGGTAACCATTGTGGGGCACAGTAAGCTTAACTCCTCGTATCGATCCGTGTAAGCACGGTGTTCTCCACCATCTTGCTTAAGATCATCAAATTCTATTTCCAATGCCCTAAGTTCATGACGAGGACAGAACTCCTTCATCATTAGAGCTCGAAGCTCTTCCCAGGTTTGAGCCATAGCCACGTCGGCACCCCGGTCTCTCATCACACCGTTCTACCATGTCAGTGCCCTTTTTTCAAAGTCACTAGATGCAAACTCAACCTTCCGCTCGTTTTGGCATTGAACATGTTGGAATGTGCTTTCCAGACTCTCGAACCATTGTAGGAGTCCCGTAGCTCCTTCAGACCCAGAGAATTTAAGCGGTTTAGCCGAACTGAATGTCTTATAGTTGCACTGAGCATTGTTATTGTTATTGTTGTTTGCTTGATTCATCTGAGTGACAAGGTTCGGAAGTACAACAACGATTTGTTGAGCGATTAAGGCTGCTATTGCAGCATCTTGAGTTTGATCGTGTCTAGGAGGCATTCTAAAGGAACAAGAAAACATGTGAAATGTGTGAGATTGACATTCGGATAAACAAGAGAAGTATTGAAAATATCAATAAAACATAAGGATTGTGGTCATTCGTTCATTTCTCAAAACATACAAATGACACACGTTGACTGATCAAAGTATATGGGTCATTATAATGTATCGAGAAGACATGCTTTAGCCTATAAGTGGATACTCAATCCAAGAGTTCCCAGGTAAGAGTGACTTGTCCAATTAAGTGGATTTGTACGAACACTCTAGCCTTAGACACAAAAGTCGGGGTACAGGCATCCACCCTTCTAAATTGCACGTGCTCACATTATTAAAACCCAAACTTTGACGAGATTTGGAAAACTTTAGGAGGCACAACGCCAAAAGCGATTCATCTAAGGATAGATGATTTTCTTGTATAAAGGTTTTCGAAATGAATTTGTGATTTTGTATTGTTTTTGGTAATCACTAAGGATAGGTGATGGCAGTGTTTTAAATTCTAAATGCAAGTAAACTCGCGTTGGGGTACTAGAAAGGTTATAGACTATGTCAAAGCATTACTAATAACCTAATTCCCTATAACCATATGCTCTGATACCAACCTGTAACACCCCAAATCGCGTAAAAACAACACGCGGCGGAAACACTTGGGGAGTCACGTTCACAGATTGTTTCAACAACACATGGTATTAGAAATTTCGTTTTCTCGAATATTAAACATTGACTATATAGTTATATTGTCTTGGAATTTAACACAAAAGAAACAAACTAAACAAACGTAATAATTGTCTTTCTTGTTTTATTAATACGAAGGCCCGCGTCCGATCCTAAGTGAAAATGCATCACCATCGTCAAACATTATTTCCTGAAACATCTGTGAAAAGATAATCAGCATAAAAATGCCGGCAAGTACATAGGTTTTGTGAGTATGTCAGATTCATGGCATGTATACATATTGCATTACCTCGCACGACTACTAGAATCGAGTAGTGAAAACCTTGTATTGAAAAGTGTTTGGTCATGTAATATAATTAACCAACTAAAACACGTTGGTTAAAATTTATGAAACCTCGTTGCCATGAATCTTGACTAAAACATTTGCTTTTGTAAACCAATTGGTAAATCGTCTTGATAGAAAACTTGTATGGTTTATACCATCATGTAAACATTGTTGCGTGACATATTTGAAAATAATCGTCCAAGTGACCAAAATAGCGCCACGGAATGTAATATGATAAAAGCACTTATATATAGGAAGTACCAGTGGCGTATCCACCATGCTTTTATCACATTATACCCGTCTCGTTATCTAATCACTTACCATAAACCAATCGTCCAACTCGACCGCGTTATCACTCATCGTGTTAAAAACAAATCGTCATCCAATCGTCCATTCGTCTTTGTTATAAACTAATCGTCAATCGTCCATGTTTTAATTGTGAAAACTTTTGGTCGTTTTGGTGAACACATTCAAACCTGTGTGACTCATCTATACCACCAAAGGGTATCTTTAAATCGACTAACAAACCATCAAAGGGTTTGTTAAAATAACAGATTCGGTCGTTACCCCAAACTACCCACCAAATTCCAGTGAATAGCCCGATAACGGGATTTGTCAGATCCTATGGTACCATAACTTACTACTGGTCGGCTTGGCCATAGCTAATGAATGTCATTCATATTTCGACTAACGCACCAACAAGTTCGTTCACATTATTGAAATCGTAGTGTTTAATATAAACCATAGCATTTCTGTATTGTAAACTTGAAAACATTTAGCACATATGAATCACCCAAAAACATTTGAAAAGCATAAAAGAGGGGAACTATGTACTCACAGGTTGCGTAAAAGCTCAAAAGTATCCTTGTTTACAACGCTTAAAAAGATCCTTAGAAGAAAGACCTAAAACAAAAAATAGTGCACAACATGACTTAAGCGGAAGATTGGATAGAATGAGGTTTATAACCAAACGAGTGGAGGAACTCGTGTAATATGGTTTGTTAAACCTTATATTCTGATTGGGATGTGTTTACAAAGCTCAAGTGTTTCCTAGGAATGATATTTGTGGATGAATGTGGGTTATGGAAACATTGAGATTTTGAAGATGTTTAAATGTTTTTAAAGATAATAATTTGACAGCTTGTTGTGTTGTTTTTGTAAAATACTTTAAAAATAGTAAACTTTGTCGAAAAATTATAAAAATTTCCAGAATAGTAAATCAAAGTCCGTTCTATAACTTTCATATTGAAAATTTTCTTTTTGGAACCCGAAAGATGGTCAAAAACGCTAATCTTTATAGATCATTCTATTTTGACCTTCAGTTTTGTTTTAAACGGTTGAGGGTCCAAACGGGAGTGTTTTTCGATGTATTATACATCGTTGAAATTGTATTTCAGCCAACTTAATCAAAATGTAGTATTTTTCTTTGTTTGGTTAAGTTTTGACCAAGGGACGGATGTTTAAAGTAACAACACAGAATCTGTCCAAAACAGGAAAAACACTTATGTGTTCCCGTTATAATTTTTATTAAGCGTAAAAATATAGGTTTGGACAGAAATAAACTACGAAACTATTTATTTTTTGAAAGAGCTATGGGATAAGGAACTTACTAACTTTAGGGGACTTCTTCAAAAGACTAGAAGAGAAAGCTCAAAGGAAAGATGAAGAAATTTTTGCAAGACTTCTTAAGTGATATGTTTGTATTTTGAGTTGGTGTGAAGAAAATGGTGACCAACTAGTTCTATTTATACTGAAGGGGGGGGGGGGGTTAAGTAGATTAAGACAAGTGTCCCAAGGTGTTCTAAGATGAGGATTAGTGTCCCCTTATGTGTCAACACTAGAATAAGTGTGGCAAAGTGGTGAAAGGTGGAAAAATATGAACAAGACAAGTGTCTTAGGATTGATTAGTGTCCTATGATGTGCTAAGAGGTTAACAAGTGTTCAAGAGTGAAGTGATTAGTGTCTTGCTTGGTGGCATCATGTGGTAAGTTTAGGTTATTTGTATTTTTAGTCCCTTGACTTGAACTTTAACCTTATGACATTTTGACCCTATAGTTTATTGTCTGGGAAAAAATGGTGTGAAGTGTCTGCGCTTGGGTTTCGATTCCGCGAATGTCGTGAATAACGTTTCGTTTGGGTCACACGACTTTTAAATAAGAAAACAAGGCATGAATGAAAGTGCGAGTATGACATTGTTACAAAAAAAAAGCGTGAATAAAATATGAAACTGTATTAATTTTGGAGATGACCGAAAATATAAAACCTTGGTTTTGGCTTACGACTTCGAAACTTGAAAATAAATATGAAAACGAACTTGAATAAAAGATCTAAATTTTGGGAATTTGGATAATGTTACAAAAAACAACGTCTAGAGTTAATAACGAAAGCAAAAAGTTTAATAGTTTAATAATCCAAATAATAGTTCGAAGTTCATGGATATTATTAGGAACCCAAAAAGGTTCGATGCAACCACTACACTCCTTCACTGCAAGCTCCCGAGCTATACTTAAGGCCTTGCAAAGCATGTAGTAGAGTGTCAACAATAAAGTTGACGAGTTCATGGTTTTGCCAGTTTTTTTTTTCAAAAATCATAGTTGTTAAGTTTACTCTTTTATAAATCATGTTTGTCATGGGGAGCTATGTCACACCTCAACCGATGGCAGAAACATCGGGGCGCGGCACTAGGCGAATCAGATTGATCAAGAGATTCCATAACGATTAATTCAAAGACAGTAATCAACATTTAATATCACATACTATTAAACTCATACAATCTTAAAACAACCATTACATATCAAACAAATCCCTTAAACATATAAATCCGATCCGATCTTCACTAGATTTATTGCAAGATATTCTAAGGTAAAACCTAACACTAAGCATCCAAAGCTATAAATCCTCAACCTGCCACATATGTTAAAATAAAACGTCAATACAATTAAGTAAAGGTGAGCATACGAGTTTTGCATACAATATAGATATAAAAGCGTTTAGCATACACCGCATGACATACGTAATAGTTGTGAATGATATAACTACTTAGATTCATGCAAACCAACAAACTGCGATTGATCGAGGCATGCGAACAAGCGTTCACATCCTAAAAGAGAAAATAAATGCAAAAATAAAAATGTGAGCCTTAACAACCCCGGGCCTCCGGGTGGCGGGTCAACCTCTAGTATACTATCATGTTAAGGGTGGCGTACAAGCAATCAAGCAATACATACAATTCAGCAGATTTCACGTATAATCATGTAACAGCGGGTTGCGAATAAACATTTGAGATTTGTGTGGTGTGATTTGATATAGGAACATATGTGACACCCAAAAGTGCATTTAAGCGTAAAAGGGTTCAAGTATACTCACAGTTGGTGCATTTTAGGAGAGATTCGGGGTCTACGAGGAGTTGCAGAGAGTGCTAGTTCAGCCTGTAAGCGAACAGAAGTGCATCAGTCTTCCGAATTGCTGAAACGGTTAAGTTTGGATTGGGCAGAGGACAAGTTCGGGCGAACTTGTATGTTTCCATACAAGTTCGAGCGAACTTATGAACTGTGGAAATTTTGAGACAAGTTCGGTCGATCTTGTGAAGTTTCTTAAGAAATTTAACAAGTTCGGGCGAACTTGTGTGCACTGTCAACAGAAAAAGCAAGTTCGGTCGAACTTGTGAAGTTTCCTAAGAAACTTGACAAGTTCGGGCGAACTTGTTGGGTTTCATGAAGATTTTGACTCAAGTTCGGTCGAACTTGACCCATATGGTGCAAGTTCGAGCGAACTTGGCTCATGAGATGCACAAAATCAGTTAAATTTCAAGCGAACTTGGTGCTTTCGGGTCCAAAATCTTGCGTTTTCACGTCGTTTGCTGAGGAAATCGAGTGCCCATCCCTCCAACCTTAAGCCACTGAGTAAAACTTAGGCTGGAGAGGTCATTTAGAGCGAGTTAGCCATTTTACAGAAACTCGGGCTAATCCGGGTGAACTTGATGGTTCGTACGGGTTAGTCCAGCTTGTGTAAAGTGAAGATTTCGTCCTTGTGCTTCCGGATCTGAGATCTTGCTTGACAACGCCTCGTTCCACTCAAAAGTGAACGAAACATACGTCATTAGTCCGAATATTGTGTAAAAATCGATGATTTAAAGGTTTTACTCAGATCTAAGCATAGATCTGAGTGAAAAATAGAAGTTTTTTCATAAAAATATGAAGATTTTCGTAAACAGAAGAGATTTAATAAAACGAAGGCAGAGCCTTGTGCAAAATCGTTGTAAATCGTTGTAGATCATCATTGTAGTCGAAAACGAGTTGAATCTTACTTAGAAAACAAAAGGTTTCAGGTATGGAGAGCTCCGGGCGAACTTGCAGCAAGTTCAAATGAGAGAATGGAGCTGGGTATTTATAGGAGAGGGCAGAATGTGAGCTGATGGGAGTCAAGATCGGCCGGACTTGTACATATTTGTACAAGTTCGAGCGGACTTGTAAGATATTCAGGAGATTCTAGTCAAGTTCGGCCGAACTTGCTAATTCTGTGAGGAACAAGGCAAGTTCGAGCGAACTTGTGGGAAATGGAGGGTTTTGTGTTTGGCCAGTCAAGTTCGGCCGAACTTGGGGTCACCTCAGAATATCTTCGTTTTTCGTTCGTTCCGAGTTATAAAGTAACGTTAAGCGATTAATCGATGTGTTAAGCGTCGAAATAGCGAGTCAACGCGTGAGAGCGAGTTGCATGAGTTTGCGAGTGATTTAATCATAACAAATAAACACACATAACACATAAGTAACATAAAACCACGTAATTAACTGCGTTTCGCGATGCGATGAGATAAGCGATGCGATGGCACAAGTGTTTATTAAACAATAACACATTCGGCTCGTATAGTAGCATAACTACTTGTGATTGCGATTAGATTAGCGATGCGTTTAGTAAGCGTTTAGATGCGATATAACTGTTACAAACGTAATTTAATTAACACAAACTTTTTCATAACCGAATCTCGGAGTACAATTTGATAGATACAATGAAAATAAAAGAAAAAGATAACTACGAAATTTAGAGTTATTACAGTCTCCCCTACTTTAGGAAATTTCGTCCCGAAATTTAAGTAGTGGTCGTAACAAAGAGATGCGACTACTTGGCCTTCATGTCACTTTCCAATTCCCAAGTGAACTCGGCACCGCGTTTGCCTTCCCATCGGACTTTCACGATAGGGATGCGAGAGCGCCGTAACTTCTTGGTTTCTTGGTCCATGATTTCGACAGGCTTTTCCACAAAATGGAGAGTCTCGTTTATTTGCAAGTCCTCGAGGAGGAAAGTCGGATGGACGTTGTTGAGTTCCTCCGGTAATTCGAGGCGATAGGCCACTTTGCCGTTTCTTTCCAGAATCTTAAAGGGACCAATGTATCGTGGCGCTAGCTTTCCTTTATTCCCGAAGCGGATCACTCCCTTCCAAGGCGCAACCATTAGGAGAACGTGATCTCCCACTTCGAACTGCAGGGGCTTGCGGCGTTTATCGGCATGACTCTTTTAACGACTCCGAGCTTTCAAAAGGTTGTCTCTGATCTGGAGTATTTTGTCGGTCATTTCTTGAATCAGCTCGGGACCGGTGATTTGTGCTTTGCCGATCTCGTGCCATGCAATAGGCGATCGACATTTTCTACCATATAGTGCCTCAAAAGGAGCCATTTGTATACTGGTATGATAACTATTATTGTACGAGAATTCTATTAAAGGTAAATGCGTATCCCAATTATCACCGAAATCTACGATGCACGCACGAAGCATGTCTTTGAGGGTGCGGATCGTGCGCTCAGTCTGACCGTCGGTTTGAGGGTGAAAAGCGGTACTGAGATTGAGAGTAGTGCCGAGAGCGGATTCAAAAGTCTCCCAGAGACGTGAGGTAAAGCGACCGTCGCGGTCAGAAATGATGTCAAGAGGCGTCCCATGTCGACATACAACTTCGTCGGTATAGATTCGGGCTAATCGTTCGACCTTAAAATCTTCTCGTATAGCAATAAAGTGCGCAGATTTGGTAAGACGATCAACGATAACCCAAATGCTATCGTGACCAGAGGATGTGCGAGGGAGTTTCGTAATGAAATCCATAGCTATACTCTCCCACTTCCACATCGGGATTTCGGGTTGTTCGAGTAAGCCAGAGGGTCTTTGATGCTCGGCTTTAACCTTCGAGCAGGTTAAGCACTTTGAGACGTATACGGCGATATCCTTTTTCATGCCCGTCCACCAGTACTTGGGACGAAGGTCCTGGTACATTTTGTCGGCTCCAGGATGAATGGAGTATCGAGATTTATGAGCTTCGGTCATTAGCAGCTCACGAAGGTTATCACAGCTGGGAATGCATATGCGATCGAGATAGTAATAGATACAATTGGGTTTAACGACGAGTTGAGTTTGGGCATTACATTTCATTTCTTCCTCCAAAGTATTCTTGTTAAACAAGCGAATTGAGCGGAGCGAATCATGATTTCAAGATCATTCAAAGCTTGATAGTCATGAACACTATACACATAGCTTCGTTGACTTAGAGCATCGGCTACGACATTTGCTTTGCCGGGATGGTAGTGTATCTCGCAATCGTTGTCGTTGAGAAGTTCAACCCATCGGCGTTGGCACATATTCAGTTCCTTTTGATTGAAGATATGTTGTAAGCTCTTATGGTCGGTGAAGACCGTACACTTAGTATCGTAAAGGTAGTGTTGCCATATCTTCAATGCAAAAACAACTGCACCGAGTTCGAGATCGTGGGTGGTGTAGTTTTTCTCGTGGATCTTGAGTTGTCAAGACGCATGCACGATAACCTTGTCTCATTGCATGAGAACACAACCGAGACCAAGATTAGAGGCATCGCAGTAAACAACGAAATCGTCGTTTTCGTCAGGAAGAGCGAGTACGGGAGCGTTGTATAGCATACGCTTGAGGGTCTGAAAAGCTTCCTCTTGCTTGGAATCCCAAACAAAAGGTTTGTCTTTATGAGTTAAAGCGGTAAGCAGAATGGCGATTTTCGAAAAGTCGGCGATGAATCGACGGTAGTAACCCGCCAATCCAAGAAATGAACGGATTTCGGAAGCATCCTTCAGTGTAATCCAACTCTTTTCAATCTATGCAGGGTGGACGTGAATTCCTTGACTATTAACGATGTGGCCGAGAAATTGGACTTCTTCGAGCCAGAATTCACATTTTGAGAACTTAGCATAGAGACGATTGCCTTGGAGAAGTTCGAGGACTAAACAGAGATGGCGTGCGTGTTCGTCTCTCGACTTTGAATAGATAAGGATGTCATCGATAAACACAATGACGAAACGATCTAGGAACGCTTTACACACACGGTTCATCAAATCCATGAAGACCGCGGGTGCATTGGTAAGACCAAAAGGCATGACCACGAATTCGAAATGGCCATATCGAGTACGAAAGGCGGTTTTCAGAATATCTTCTTCCAATACGCGTAACTGATGATAGCCGCAACGAAGATCAATCTTAGAAAAACAAGTAGCACCTTGAAGATGATCAAATAAGTCGTCGATTCGAGGAAGAGGATAGCGGTTATTTATCGTGAGTTTGTTAGTACACGATAATCGATGCACATTCGGAACGTCCCATCTTTCTTTTTCATGAAAAGAACGGGTGCGCCCCAAGGAGAAGTGCTCAGGCTTATGAAACCTTTATCAAGAAGCTCTTGAAGTTGGCTTGATAGCTCGCGCATTTCTGATGGTGCGAGGCGATAAGGAGCTTTAGCAACAGGAGTAGCACCGGGAACTAAATCGATACGGAATTCAACATCGCGAGTAGGGGGTAAACCGGGTAAATCGTCGGGAAAGACTTTGGGAAATTCACGAACAACAGGAACGTCTTTGAAAGTCTTCTTTTCTTTCTCCGGGTTCATGATGTGGGCTAGAAAAGCAACACATTGTTTTCGCAAACATTTGTGTGCTCGAGTACATGACAAAAGCATCAACTCCTTTGAGGGAGTTTCACCATAGACACGGAGTTGGTCACCGTTTGAGAGAGGGAAGCGAATCATTTTATCGAAGCATATAACTTCAGCATGATTTTCACGAAGAAAATCCATGCCTACTATGATATCGAAGCTACCTAACTGCATAGGTATGAGATTGATCGAGAAAACATGGTTGTTGAGATCGAGGGAACAACCACGTAGGACAGAGGTGACGGTGATGGCTTTTCTGGTGGCGACTTCCACATCGAAAGTCTTTGGGAGTTTAGCGCGTTTACATTTTAAAACCTTTTCAAATTCTAACGATACAAGGCAATTATCGGCACCAGTATCAAATAAACATGAAGCATAAATACCATTGACAAGGAACATACCATTGACAACGTTGTTGTCATTCTGGGCCTGGCGATGGTTCAAATTGAAGGCTCGACCACGCGCAGCCTGTTGTTGCTGCTGAGGCTATGGTGGTTGTGGCTGCTGCTGCTGTTCCTGCTTCACAAGTTTGTTCGGGCAGACATTGCTGAAATGATTCGGATCACCGCACGTGTAACAGGCACGTGCTTTTGGAGCTGGCTGCTGATTGGCTTGAGGAGGAGCTGGTAAAGTTGGTGCTGTTGGGGCCTGAGGAGCTGATTGACGCAGACCTGAATGACAACTGATAGTGAAGTGGCCGTATATGTTGGAGTTGGTGCAGAAGCAACAGTTGCCTCCAACTGCATTATGATAGGTGCATTTTGAGCACAAAGGATGTGGGCCAGTATACGCATGCTTTGCCGGTGGTGCGTTAGGTGTTGTGGACTGGAGCGGCTGAGGGTTTTGCGGAACGGTAAGGGCAAAGTTCTTGCTCGGGTTTTCTCGCTTGCGACCTCGGCGACTGTCTTTGACTCTCGAGACTGATCGGTAGGAGCTGGCGATTCGGTGATGGCCTGGTTTGCGACCTTGATGTTCTTGAAATAACCAGACTGAACCCGTTTGTCATTGATCTCTGCGGCTAGCTGATAGGTCTCCTCGATAGTAGTAGTGCGTGCTGCTTGAACAAAGTCAGCGACCCAATCGGGCAGAGCGTTGATGTACTTCTTGATTGCTTTCTCGGTCGTGTCCACTTGACCGGGACAGGTGATGCTCAACTGTTTGAATCGAGCCATTAAACCAGCATTGTCGGGTCCTTCCTGCTTGATTCCCCAAAATTCGTTCTCTAACTACTGGATCTCATGAGGTGGACATAACTCTTTGATCATTATCTCCTTAAGTTCCTCCCAGGAGAGTCCGTAGGCTTCGTCGTTTCCCCTCCTGTTACGCTCCGCAGTCCACCAGTCGAGAGCCCTAGACTGGAAAAGGCCGGTAGCGTTAGTAGTGCGAAGGGGTTCGGGACACCCACTCTGACGGAATGTGACCACAATAGCATCGAACTAGTGAAACATGGCACTGGGTCCTTCGGTGCTTGAGAAAGTGAGGGGACCACAAGACTTGAACTGCTTAAAACTGAATGATGACTTGGGCGGATCGACTTTCGAGTCCACAGAAGTGTTGCTGTTGGTGGCTTGGATTTCGTTAACTATCTGGGGGATCACTTTGTCCATTTCCTTGGCCACCAGTGATGCGATGCGCTTGTCAGCTTGGCCGCGCTGAAGATTCCCTCTGGTGCACGATCCCATTGAAGACATCTACATTGAAGGATTCAATTGGATGAGATTCGATTATAATAGGTTTATGTTTAAAGTTTTATTATTATTATTATCCATATAAGGCACAAAATCACATAAACATGTAGACAAGTAAACACGTAGGCAGGCAAGCACGTAGGCACATAAGCACATAGCACATAGGCATGTAAGCACATAATTCACGTAAGCACATACTTTGCACGTATTCACCTTCTCATAAGTAACGCGTAGCGCGTTCGAGATGCGATATATAAGCGAGATATAAGGGAGTAATACCACGCATGAGGCACGCATGCCCTCATGGACGTAAGCGAGTTGCATGATTAGTTTGGTTGGTGTATTAATTAGCGTTTTAGATTACGAGAGTTGTGCGAGTTGTGCATATATCGATGGAGCGTAAAAGCGATAAATCGAGAAATCGATTAAGCGAGAAGTCGAGTAAAGCGAAAATTTTCAAAATTTAAACACATAAATAATAACAAACTCGATGATGTGTAAAATCGACGATAATAGGCTTAAATCAATTGGGAGGGTCCTGGGTTTTGAGACGTTGACTACCCAAAGTGATTCGAAAATTCTCTGAGTACGGACACACGATTTAGCCTAATAGACAAATGCTCTCGCCATACAACGGTTAACGGCATTTATCCTTCCAGTTGCATCGTGTTCCGAGTCATCGAAATAATCGAGACTTTGGTGAGATAGAAAATTCGAGGAGCGGAATTAGTTATTAAGATGCGGGTTTTACCCCTAACTTAACAACATCATTCCTAGTCGTGGATATAATCACCGATCGAGTCAGGAGTTCCACTAGATAGAGACGGAGATTCTCGTCGAGGTTCGGATATCACTAACTCAACGAAGGTATATCGTGCGAAAGGGTGCGTGGAGTGAATGATCTTATTGAGAGTTCTTGGTTTTCACACCTAATCTCGACTTAATCACTCGTTTCGGTGTGATATGAGCGTTCTTCAAGTGTGTTGTGGTTGCTTTAGGAAAATAAATGTTTAGAAGTTCGTGTCGAAGGATTCTGATCAAGTTCGGGCAAACTTAGCATCAAACTGGTGTCAAGTTCGAGCGGACTTGACTAATCCCAGCGAACTTGGTTAGTGTTGAGGGACAGGCAAGTTCGAGCGAACTTGGTCAAGTCCGGGCGAGCCTGATCAAGTTCGGGCGAACTTGATCAATTTCGAGCGAACTTGTCACCCCAAGTTCGGGCGGACTTGTTGTCCGTATTCGTTTTCGGCGTTTAATCAATGCGTAACAGTCTGATTTGGTATCCTAACTATAGTCTAAGGCAAAACATGGCAATTCTACCTAATTTCCTATAGTTATGGCTCTGATACCAATCTGTCACACCCCAACCGATGGCGGAAACATCGGGGAGCGGCACTAGGCGAATCAGATTGATCAAGAGGTTCCATAACGATTAATTCAAAGACAGTAATCAACATTTAATATCCCATACTATTAAACTCATACAATCTTAAAACAACCATTACATATCAAACAAATCCCTTAAACATATAAATCCGATCCGATCTTCCCTAGATTTATTACAAGATATTCTAAGGTAAAACCTAACACTAAGCATCCAAAGCTATAAATCCTCAACCTGCCACATATGTTAAAATAAAACGTCAATACAATTAAGTAAAGGTGAGCATACGAGTTTTGCATACAATATAGATATAAAAGCGTTTAGCATACACCGCATGACATACGTAATAGTTGTGAATGATGTAACTACTTAGATTCATGCAAACCAACAAACTGCGATTGATCGAGGCATGCGAACAAGCGTTCACATCCTAAAAGAGAAAATAAATGCGAAAATAAAAATGTGAGCCTTAACAACCCCGGGCCTCCGGGTGGCGGGTCAACCTCTAGTATACTATCATGTTAAGGGTGGCATACAAGCAATCAAGCAATACATACAATTCAGCAGATTTCACGTATAATCATGTAACAGCGGGTTGCGAATAAATATTTGAGATTTGTGTGGTGTGATTTGATATAGGAACATATGTGACACCCAAAAGTGCGTTTAAGCGTAAAAGGGTTCACGTATACTCACAGTTGGTGCGTTTTAGGAGAGTTTCGGAGTCTGCGAGGAGTTGCAGAGAGTGCTGGTTCAGCCTGTAAGTGAACAGAAGTGCATCTGTCTTCCGAATTGCTGAAACGGTTAAGTTTGGATTGGGCAGAGGACAAGTTCGGGCGAACTTGTATGTTTCCATCCATACAAGTTCGGGCGAACTTATGAAACCTGTGGAGATTTTGAGACAAGTTCGGTCGAACTTGTGAAGTTTCTTAAGAAATTTAACAAGTTCGGGCGAACTTGTGTGCACTGTCAACAGAGGAAGCAAGTTCGGTCGAACTTGTGAAGTTTCCTAAGAAACTTGACAAGTTCAGGCGAACTTTTTGGGTTTCATGAAGATTTTGACTCAATTTCGGTCGAACTTGACCCATATGGTGCAAGTTCGAGCTAACTTGGCTCATGAGATGCACAAAATCAGTTAATTTCAAGCGAACTTGGTGCTTTTGGGTCCAAAATCTTGCGTTTTCGCGTCGTTTACTGAGGAAATCGAGTGCCCATCCCTCCAACCTTAAGCCACTGAGTAAAACTTAGGCTGTAGAGGTCTTTTGGAGCGAGTTTAGCCATTTTACAGAAACTCGGGCTAATCCGGGCGAACTTGACGGTTCGTACGGGTTAGTCCAGCTTGTGTAAAGTGACGATTTCGTCCTTGTGCTTCCGGATCTGAGATCTTGCTTGACAACGCCTCGTTCCACTCAAAAGTGAACGAAACATACGTCATTAGTCCGAATATTGTGTAAAAATCGATGATTTAAAGGTTTTACTCAGATCTAAGCATAGATCTGAGTGAAAAATAGAAGTTTTTCATAAAAATATGAAGATTTTCGTAAACAGAAGAGATTTAATAAAACGAAGGCAGAGCCTTGTGCAAAATCGTTGTAAATCGTTGTAGATCATCATTGTAGTCGAAAACGGGTTGAATCTTACTTAGAAAACAAAAGGTTTCAGGTATGGAGAGCTCCGGGCGAACTTGCAGCAAGTTCAAATGAGAGAATGGAGCTGGGTATTTATAGGAGAGGGCAGAATGTGAGCTGATGGGAGTCAAGATCGGCCGGACTTGTACATATTTGTACAAGTTCGAGCGGACTTGTAAGATATTCAGGAGATTCTAGTCAAGTTCGGCCGAACTTGCTAATTCTGTGAGGAATCAAGGCAAGTTCGAGCGAACTTGTGGGAAATGGAGGGTTTTGTGTTTGGCCAGTCAAGTTCGGCCGAACTTGGGGTCACCTAAGTTCGAGCGAACTTGTCCAAAAACTCAGAATATCTTTGTTTTTCGTTCGCTTATCGATTGTTCAGCGATGTAACCGAGTTATAAAGTAACGTTAAGCGATTAATCGATGTGTTAAGCGTCGAAATAGCGAGTCAACGCGTGAGAGCGAGTTGCATGAGTTTGCAAGTGATTTAATCATAACAAATAAACACACATAACACATAAATAGCATAAGCGATGCGATGACACAAGTGTTTATTAAACAATAACACACTCGGCTCGTATAGTAGCATAACTACTTGTGATTGCGATTAGATTAGCGATGCGTTTAGTAAGCTTTTAGATGCGATATAACTGTAACAAACATAATGTAATTAACACAAACTTTTTCATAACCGAATCTCGGAGTACAATTTGATAGATACAACGGAAATAAAAGAAAAAAATAACAACAAAATTTAGAGTTGTTACAAGCTACCCCATCTGTAATACTGTGTAACATGGATTCGAAGTCTTAACTGAATGAAAGCTCAATAAGAGAAGCGGACTTCCGAGTAGAAGAAATGTGAGCTGTCGTCGAACGATCAGATCGAACTGCCGTCATCGAAAAGATCGGAGTGAATTAAGTCGCCGGAAGTTTGATCAGAGTGAGCTGCTGGAACTGGAGGTGTGTTACTGGATTTTTCCAAGAATGGAGGGGGAGTGTTTCAATGTGTTGCAGGTTTTCTTTTGAGAAAAAGAAAGAATTAGAGAGAGAGGAGGTGTGTTGGGATTGCTGCACATGAAGTGATTGCCCAACATTCCATATTGTCGGCTGTGGTTTTTATAGAAGTATCTTGAAATTGTCTCGCACTCACAGTAAAAGCCTCCCTTAACATGTATAGTGTTATAGGAGTAGCAGACCGCCCTTATTCTTGTGGTCATGTTAAGTAATACAAAAACGGTCTTGTCGTTGCGACGACAAGATTGCGCTAGTGGAATCTTTGGGTTGGCAAGTAGGTGTTGTATGCTAGTTATGTTATGCTTTAGTATACATTATTGCCATGTGGATTTCGTTAAATTCTTTTTATACATATGCTAGTATCTCAAACTTGTATGCTCTCCAATACTTTTATGTTGACATGTTACTTTAATATATATTGCAGGAGCTTGATGTTGATGCGATTGAAAAGAAATATAGTAGGATGGACAAGATACGCACTTAGTAAAAATTATGTTTTGTTGTTGAATTTGTTATGTTCTAATTGTTGTAATTTCCTTCGAAACAATGTACCTCTTTTAGTATGAAATGAAAATCATTACTTTAAATAGTTGTCACTAATAGTTGTTATGAAGTCTCTTGCAATCTCGTTTTCGTCTCACTCTGATGTTTCCACCATCGGTTGGGGTGTGACATTAGTTAGGCTACTAGTTGCAGCCATGAGTCTGAGCCTATTATATTACTAACAACTTTGTTTCTTACGTTACATTAAAATTAACTAAAACAATTAATAATTATTTGCTTTACAAGCGTTGTTACAAAATGTCGTCTCAAACGTTGACCTTAACATCTTTAAGCAACTAGAGAAACTATTAAAGGATATTGTAGACTTCGGCCATCGTCGTAGCGAGAAACTAACTGAATTGACGAAGAGGGTTGCGAGCATACGAAAAAACAAACATAACTCCAAGTTTCTATTGACATGCTTTATGTGCGTTACAAAAGCAAAGAGTAAATTTATCCCGTAATGGTATTGCCTTACTAAAAGTGATTGTTTATTTTGTAGTTATCATGCAATCAATGTTATTATAATTAAGGTTAGTACGTTAGTATTGATGGTTATCTTCGTCTTAAGAGTCTTAAAATGAAATTGGAAATTTTAACGCCTACTTATGATAACTTACGTACGCATAACTGAACTGCGGGTAAAACACGAGGTAATATTATGTTGCACAAAATCAACACTGGTGTTGTGGTTGGGTTAGGTTGTTTAAGTTATAGAAACTGGGGAGGTCACGGGTTCGACCCGACTCCTCTGCTTTTTCACATCTTAGTTATGATAAATTGGTCTAATGTTTAGTCCCTTGGTTTCTCTCCTTAAGGTCTAAAGTTCAACTCCCAGTAGCATCACTTTGAAAGACATTTGTGGTGGCAATGAAGTTTAGAACTAAGCTCTTTGGAGGTCGCCAGTTTGAAATCGAGCTGAACCGGGTTTTACTGCAGTGGGCCTTCGGGCGGGTGGGTTTTCCCCGAAACTGGTGGCTTGGTGGCTCGGGTATGCATCCATCTCTGACCGTTATGGAGGAGGGGACACATTTGCTCGATGAGGGTATCGTCAGATGCTTATCCGGTGATTTAGTTGGTCGTTCAAAAAAAACATCATGTTGCCACGCGGGTAAAACACTAGTTAATATTATGATGTTGTATTTGGACCTTTTGATAAATTAAAATGATATTGTTTAAAAAGGCCTATAAAACATATAAAATATTGTTTGTATGTTAAATCAACTCCACTATAGTACTATCACCCAATTTCAAGCTTATTCTTCTTCTCTACTTTCTCCACATCTCACTCTCACCGGAAAACTTCGCCGCTATGCCACCATCGAACCGTTGACCGAAAAATCTATTAACATTTGACCTTTTCTTTCAACTCGTAATAGAAATTCGAGAGGGTCAAGGTATATTTTTCAATTTTTTAATACTTCAGTTACAACAAATTTCTCTGGCCGGGGGGTCAAGGAACCGTTTAGTGTATCCGCGAATGATCTTACATTAAGTATATGTTTGACAAAACTTCGTGAAGATAGTCCAAAAGTGAAAACATGTCGTATTTTGGCGGAAAAGAGTATCATTTAATGTAAGCTAATTTCATGAACAAATGTAATTTTTCATGAAATTGCAAAGTTAAGTATTTATATAACACTAGGTTATCACCGGTGGTACCCACGGGTTGCTTTATTTAATTACCCGTTAATACTTAATAATGTATATGTATTTTATTATAACGGGCTAACTTTACATATTTGTGAGGAGATTTATAATTAAAATTGTTAATCGTATCTAACAAAATATATTAAAAGAATGTCATTTATATATGTTAAACATAATAATGTAATTATTTATTATATCTTATATTATTTATTACCTACAGTTACTAAATCTTTTTAATCAAACCAAACACAAATCTGATATTATTATTGAAAATAAAACAACCACTGATTATTCGAAAGAGATAACCCAAAAGGTACAAAGTACGACATGAGTAATTCCCGTATCAAAGTATGAATGCTTCAATTTTCCAGAAGAATATTCATCACCAAGATTCAATATGTTGAACATACGCTTTCGGGTAGAGCAAGGGATTGAGGCAATTGCGTCGTACACTTCATAAACATTGTGTTTGCCATTATTGTTGTTATGAACATCCTCAACAATGTTCGATTCATTTATAGTTGTGCAATCCGGGATATTTGACTCATCTTCAAAGTCGTATTTCTCAGTTAGTTCACGAGGCCATAATTCTTCCAAAATCGTATTTGTAATACAGAAGCCTTCGTATCGTATAGATTCCTTAATCCATAAATGAAAATAAAATGAAATTAATAAGAACACTATTTATAAAATAGTAATTAAATTTAAACGAAACGATTATAGAACAATAAGATTTTACCAGATAATTTTCAACATAGGTAGAATGATACAAACCAAACTCAAAGGATAATAGCCCGTCACGCCATTCACGCATTTGAAGCGATGAATTGATTTACCATTTAGCTTAGTTAAAATCTCAAACAGTAGCATCTTAAAAGAAATATAAACCATTGTATGAAAAGAATAAAACATGTAAATGAGTATAAGAAATTTGTTAGTAACCTACTTTATATAAGAGAAACAATATCGGACCTCGTGTAGGAAATGCAAGGAGCCCATTCCATCAACTGAATTAGTGGTAATAAATTTTTGGAATCAACTAAATCATTTATGTAATTGCACGAAAATATTGGAAGTTGTATTTTATTTTTTTTGAAAAGTTTAACCATATTAATCTTACAAATAATATAAGGATGTCATTTTTAAATTTTGAATGATTGAAAAACAAAGAAGTCGGTTAGACTATGTAAACGTTTATTTTGAAAGAACAATTTCGTATGTTTATAACGATACTAATAAAAAAACAGATGAAGAGTAATGAAATTTGTAAATTTGAAATTGAAAAAATGGTTTAAAATTTGGTTGAATGAATGATTGAAATTTGATTGAAAAAATTGACTAATAGTGGTTTGCATATAATTGTGTATTTTAGGATATAGTGCTATTTTTTAGGAAATTATTTTTGAAATGACTTTTTGAATATCAAATTGATAACCATTATTTTCGGTAACTACATTTTTTTTTTAAAAGATCTTTTTTTGATAAGATTTGATTCTTACGTGTATAATAAAAATATCAAAATAAATTGAGTTAAATGTTTGGTTGGTCCATGTGGTTTGCAAATATTACAGACTTGGTCCCAGTGGTTCACTAATTACATGCTTGGTCCTAATAGTTGTAATTTTTGCATTCGGGTGGTCCTTACCACTAACATGTGTTAGTTTTCTTAGTTAAGTATGTGTAAAATGGCTAAAATACCCCTAAACAATTAAAAAAATAAATTTAACACACCTTCCTACTCTCTATCTCTTTCTACAGAAACCTGCAACCACACCTCCCTTTGCTCTCAACTGTTGCTTTGTAAACTACCACAACCAGCCCCATCGCACCACTCATAACAACCAACCACCACCCTCAACTACTCGCTGGAAAAACGAACCTGCTCGGAAAAACCAATGTGTAGATATTAGAGAGATCGAGAGAGTTTGAGAGAAAGTGAGGAGCCGACATAATTCCGACATCCTCCGATGACGCACCGCAGAATCCCGACGACCCCTTTTAATTCCGGCGTCCTCCACCGTCACAGATTGAAGGTGCAGGTGGCGATGGGTTTAAGGGGCAGGTGGTGATAGGTTTTAGAGAGAGGAAAAGATTGAGCAGACCAGTTCTAGAGGTCGATTAACCTCCACCGTCACAGATTGAAGGTGGCGGTGGTCGATTGACGGTGGAGGTGATGGTGATGGGTTGAAGGTGGTGGTGATGGGTTGAAGGTGACGTTGTAGGTGGAGGTAGTGGTGGTCGATTGACGGTGGAGGTGGTGGTGATGGGTTGAAGGAGGCGGTGGAGGAGGTGGTGGTGGGTTGAAGGTGGCGGTGGTGGTGGTGATGGGCTGACGGTGGAGGTGGGTGATGGGTTTTAGAGAGAGAGAGGGGGGGGGGAGAGGATGTCTTTTTCTTTTTTATTTGTTTAGGGCAAGTTAGTAATTTTGCACGTATTTAACTGAAAAACTTAACATAGGTTAGTGATAAGGACCACCCGAGTGCAAAAATTACAACTATTAGGACCAAACGTGTAATTAGTGAATCACTGGGACCAAGTCTGCAATTTTCGTAAACCAAGGACCAACCAAGCATTTAACTCAAATAAATTTAACATAAATATTGTGACAAATGTCAAAATATATATTCAAATGCCTTATTTACTTTGCATAAGAGTTTAGCATAAAATGAGTGTAAATTAAATACATATAATAATGAAATACAATAGAAAAGTTGATATTTGGAATTACGAATTTTTATTTGAAAACAAACTAAGTTACAGAAGCAATTCAAATACATCGAACTAAACTTGAAAATTACATCATAAATTACTAAATATCTCCTTGTAAACCACATTAAACGTCTGCTTTGTCGGTTTACCATCAGCATCAAAAGCTAAAATTTTAACACCGTCTCTAGTTTTGACTCTCGATAAAGCGACATACAATTTCCCATGGGTAAAAACATGATCTTTTAAATGTAGACCAACTCTGGATAGCGACTGACCTTGACTTTTATTAATCGTCATAGCAAAACAAACTGATAAGGGGAATTGCCTTCTTTGAAATTGAAAAAGGTATCTTCTTGTCCGACGGAATCATACTAATCCTTGGAATAAAAACTTTGGTGCCAATATTTCCGCCTGATATCACTTCAGCTTCAATAACCCGTTTACCAAGAAAGGTTACTTGAAGCCTATTTCCATTACATAATATGTTCTGTTGATCAATGTTTCGAAAAAGCATTACAGGAACACCTACTTTAAGCATTGACCTATGGTTAGGTAAACCGGATATTTTGAGAGCAATCAAATTATTAGCAGAGTATAGTCCTTCTTGAAAAGAATCTAGAACTTGCTCAGTTTGAAAAATACTGTCAGAGCTCAAATACTCGTTTCCCTCACCTGGAAATAACGATAGTAACGATCATTTATTTATGAACTACTTCATTTTTTGGTACTAAAATTGCTCTCTCTGCAAAGAATCCCGTCTTTTTATAATGTTCCAAAATTGAAGGATAAACAAAGTCAATTAGACTTTGAATTGGATCATCTGAGTCAGTGATTAATAAGTCGTCTGGTATCTCTATACGTGCTTCACCATCATTTTCTGAACCAACGTTTCCTTCACCAATATCAAGTAGCCATTTTGCAAACTTATCAATAGACTCAATGTTAGATGTTTGAGCTCCAATGGTCAACCTCATGTTTTTTGTTAATGTCAAAACCTTGCATTCAGATCATATATACGAAGAACTCAAAGATGCATTCACAATCTGTTGTCGAGTACCATTAGGGATAACCGGGAGGATCTGTCTAAAGTCACCACCAAATACAATAACTTTACCTCTAAATGGTAGTTCCGAATGGTTATCCGTAAAAGACGATAGAATGTCTTACATTGTTCGGTCTAACGCCTCAAAAGCATGCTTGTGGACCATGGGGGCTTCATCCCATATAATCAACTTTGCCTCTTTTAACAGATTAGCAACATCATCATTTGGCTTAATGTAGCACATAGAATCTTCTGTGGGATTTTAAATCTAGAATGCGTTGTCCTTCCTCTAGATAATAATAACGAAGCACTACCACTTGAAGCAACATTCAAAACAATTTGCCCTTTAGATCTAACTGTAGAAGACAAAGTCTTCCACAAGAAAAGTCTTGTCCGATCCACCATAACCATAGAAAAAAACAAACCTCCATTTTGACTATCAAGTGCATCCATAATTTCGTTAAAAACATTCAACTGCTCTTCAGTTAGAGATTCTTTCATTCGAAGAAACTCAGTTTGCAACTCATCTGGGTCATGCGATAATTCCTCATTAATTAAACGATTGGTAACTTGACGTAAAGATTCATCGTCTGGATAAGGCATCGTTGGAAATTTTCTTAAGGTTGACCCATTGGAAATTAAAGAATTCTCCACTTCCAACAAAATAAGATTTTTCAGTTGATGTTCTGGAAGCATTAGATCTACAAAGTATAGAAAGGAAAGTTAAACATAAGTTACACCAAAACAAACTGATAGTATAATGTAAAATATGTCAATGATAAACGAAAAAAACATTTACCACGGATATGTGTCTCTTTTTGACACTTGTATAAAATATCGTCTCCCAATAAATGCCAGGTTTTATCACACACAAATCTGGACATGATAAGGTATTCGTTAAAAGCATTGTAGCAAATAATGCTCTTAAATAGCGACAATGCCCTTCAAAACTTGCTTCTTTAATGGCTTCAACATATTCGTTGTCCTCATCTAGAAGACCCATAGCATAACATGCGTCTTTAAATGTGGGAAATAACTATCCGTTAACTATTCGAATCTTTTCAAATAATTTAGGACCTCTAACTTTATTTCGAAGAATCCTTAAAAAATAAGGTTCTCCTGAAGCAATTGAAACGGATGAATTCTACCAACAGTTTTATATTTTTGCGTATTTGCCAACATCTATCCTTTAATATCCAAACAAACTTTGATGGCAACTCAACGTAAGTAAGTTTACGTGCTTCCTCACTATGTTGATTTAACTTCATCCATTCCAAGAAAATAGAAGATGCAACAGATGGTTTGTTTAACACATCTTCAATATCATCATCTGCCCCGTATATGACATTATGTTGACCGGGTAAATGAAATGGAGGTCTCATAACAGCAGGAAATCTATAATGAACTTCGTTTGAGAAAATTCTCCAAGAAGCTTCACATGTTGATAAGTATCTACAATCATAGTATTCTTTTATCTCATCTTTTTGTTTCTGATTGGTAGTACCATTTCCATCATTAAAAACAACGCACGATCAGGTCCTTTGTTAATGTACTTGAAGAGATACTTTATTGATCCTGCTTGGTTACACCATTCAACATTAATGTATGCTTGATATCTTTTTAATAGACGTTTGTTATAAGGTACAACACTTCGGTTGTCTAATTGAATACCTTTTCTCATAACAGTATAACAGTATGACCAGAATCACGTCTTCGATATACTGGAAAGCCACTTGAGTCTATCATTGTATGAGGCGAAAACTTTTTCGGAAAGTGTTTTGAACATTTCTTGTCAACCATGCAAGGACAACTCAAATTTAGCATTCCCACAAGGCCCATGAATCATATAGTCAGACACACGTGAGTATAATTGAGGATCTTCAAATTTGTCTAGAATTTCAGCTGAAATAAAAGGATCTATATGATCTACACTTGGAAGTTTATGATCTACTTGCATGAATAAACAAATGTGTGCATGAGGTAGACCACGTTTCTGAAATTCAACTGTATAGACAACTATCAAAATAAAATAAGATACGAGTTAGTAATATAATAAATAAAGTATGTAGAAAAGAATCAAGTAATACTGTTTTTTTTTAAATAATAAGAAAATAATACCGGCATTAATGTCACCAAAATATATGTTATCCTTTAAATCTTTAATCTTGAATCCATCACTCATCTTGAATAACCAACATAATATATCAGGCCTATCTTCTGGTTTGAGGATTTATCTTTAAGAAATCTTGAAACTTCCGGCCATTTTGGATTGCATGTAATGGTTATAAAAAAAATCTGGGTATCCAAACCACTTACATAACGCCATAGCATCAAGATAGTTTTGTTGCATGAACTGAGCCCCTCCGGTAAAAGAAGAAGGTAAAATGACCTTTTGTCCGTATCAGACAAATCTTGTTTACCGGTGTCCTTATACTTTTGTAGACTTTCAAATGACTCGAATCGTAGATTCTTCTGCTTACCACTTATGAAATTGAGTCTTTCATTTTCAATCATAGTGTAAGCGTCAACCAAAAACTGTTGCAGCAGTCTTCTTCCATTTAAAACCAAAGAGTAACCAGAATTGCGATCCTGTATTCTATATGCAAAGAACTCCCGCATTGTGCATTTTGGCCTAATTTTTTTTAACTTACGAAATCCCTATGAGGAATATCAATCCTATAACCATCATCACCAAAAGGGAAAAGTATGGGATATTGAAGAGCAAGATAGGACGGGTGTAACTCACAAATGCGTTTAAGCATCCCAGATTGAGTTTCAACTACAATGCCACGACGATCAATAGAAGCATCTAAATCATCGACAATCAATGCAGCAACTTCTATCGTGGATGGTAAATTATAGGTCCTTCCATCTTTGCCTCTCTTGTAAATAAGACGAAGCTTAAGGTTTGCTTCGGGATATTCATGAAAATGGTTTCGTACCATTCTATATGATTTAACCAACTCGTTATGGCAATCTAAAAAATCCCTAAGGTATTCAATTATTTTGACGTCTAACTCCTGATCATGTGAAGTATGCTGATTCCTATTATCTCTGCCATCAACAATTATAAAATCGAAATAATTATTATGTTTAAATAAATATAACAGGTTAATATAAATATATAAAGTCAAGGAATACTCTGTCACACCCCGACCCGCAGCGGAATAAGAGTCGGGGCATAATTGGGTTATCACCAAAGCTCATGATGTTTACTAAAATGTTTCATATTTATTAAATTCAAACTACAACTTAAATATTCAAATCAAATCCATACAATTACAAGGAAATGAAACTAAGTAAAACAATCCCAAGCTTAAACTGATTTATTCTTCTAGGCCTTCCTATGTGTTTCTTGCCTCAACTGGATCACCTGTATCATGTGTAAAACGGGGGATATTTTGGGTCAACAAAAGTTGGCGAGTGAATCTTGAGAAAACATTGTTATTAATTTCTTGTTGTATTTAATATTGAAAATTTGTGCAATAATCACATGTGAGCAAACATATATATAACAAAACACAAACCACATTGGATGAGTAAATGACATGAATGATGATGTATATGAGATCAAGGCTCAATCAAACGGAGCCGATCGAATGACATGAATGATGATGTATGTGAGATCAAGGCTCAATCAAACGGAGCCGATCGAATGAGGCACCTGATACTCAACCCGTATCCCACGGGGAGCTGATGGGCCTAATGAAATGCATGCACTGAAAATGATAACTTCAATCTAAACATAATTCACACAACAATTGATACACATTGAATACACATTTGATCACGGATATGATGGATGCACAAGTGTTTAAATATAATATAAGGGATTAAACGACACATGATACACCCCAAAATGTGATTAAAACGGGGAATTGGTAGAGATTCACTCACATTGGGTGCGTTCTTTGAAGACGTTGGATGCGCACGAGTTTTGGGATTTGATCGACGAGGAAAACTAACCTAAAATGATAACGAAATGGTTCGGTAAATTAGTACTTTTAATTTATACTCTTAATGTGATTTTTAGATTTATTTTTGTGAGTTTAAGGAGGTTTGCTAACTTTAAAATCTTATTTTTAAGTATTTTAAATGATTTTCTGATTAAATAAATTAATAAAAATAAATAAAAAAATTTTGACTTTTTGACTGTTGACCGTTGACCGTTGACCAGTCGGATTGTTTTAATTATGCGCTGGGTGAGGTTCGAACTCGGGACCTCTCGTACGCGTGCACGCAGCTCTACCAACTGAGCTACGTGTCTAACCTGAAATATTCTCTGTTTTAATTATATATATATACTAATTAACTGTTAATTTTATTTAGTTTATTTCAAAAGGATTTAATATGGCTGAACCAACCTCAGTGACCCGGAGTCGAACTCGAGACGTTCGGTTCGAGTACCAGTTGGGCTGTGTGCTTAACCTGTTTAATTACTAATTTATATTATATTTATATAAATGTTGAAAGGTGATCTGTATAGGTTTAAAAAAGATTGGTTTTATTTCTGAAATTCGGTAACGTGTGCGATTCGAACCCGGGACGTGTGCATTGTTTGTGCACACAGTCCACCGCTGGACTGTGTGTCTAACCCGTTCGAATATCTGATTTTAATTATACTTATACTTATATGCGACTTCATCTTCTTCGTTAAAGAAAACAGAACAGTGAATTCCGACTGTTCTTGATTGGTCGTTCACGATTTAAACTTGATTGAAATGAGTAGAGACATTAAATGATATGGCGTACCAGAACAACGGGTTTGCTTCGGTTTTCCGGCAAGTGTCGTTGGCTCTGATTTGTGACTCTCGGCTGAGTGAAGTGTTTGACAGTTTAGATTCTTGTGTTATGAAATTAAGTTACTGAGTAAGAGATATCAAGAGTTTTTAGATGATTATACCGATCGACAGTGAGACTTAGATGATTCGGTAAAATTCCGGTGAGTGTGGGATTTCCCGGCGGCGTAGTCTAGGACAGATTCTGGTTGAAGGATTAAAGTTAATACATGTCAAATAATGGATTACAAACAAAAGAGTCGAGAATTTTACCGATTTGAAGTAAGTCTCGGTTTTCCAGTGAAAGTTCGGCGACTGTAAAATATCTCCGGCGACGTGTTAAAGCTTCGAGAGATTGTGCGATTTTGAGCGAAAAGATTACCAGAGGTTTGGGTGGGTATTTATAGGGATGATCAGGATGAATTGAGTCCGAATTTTGGTCTTGATTCGCGGTCAAAACTTTTCCGGCGGTTACGACTGGAATTGGGGGTTAGACATCGGTTATAACCGATGTCGAAGTTAGTTCACGCGTTTCAGTCAAAGAAAAACGGTCGTGATTTGCGAAATCGTCGGTCTTTCCGGCGACTGCGGATTGGGCGCGCTGATTTCCGGATTTTGATTTCAAGTTTTAACTTAAGTATTATTTGTTTCAGTAATTACACAAAGAAGGCAAGTGGCGGAGCGGTGTGTTGTGTGTTGGAGTTTGTTGGAGCGGCTGACCCGGGTTCGAAACCCGGCAGCCCTATTTATTTTTTTATTCACTTATGTTTTATTATTTATTAATTATGGTTTAAAATTCTAACAATATTTATTAGTTATGTATTGTTTAAAATTAATATGAACATTGAATACGCAACGAAAAATTATAACTGATATTTGATTAATAAACGAAGCGGGTTTGGAAAACCCGTTTTTCGACGAATGTTACATACTCTTACCCCAATACACGATGTCTGTTAGAGATCTCATTCTCAGTATCGTGTATGTATAGTTGAGAAAACTTAGCTTGCTTGCCATGAGCTGGTCTAGGCTACCCAAACTATGATAATTTTGACCACTAATCCGATATATGAATGGTACGCTTCCTTTGTTGACTTTCGAAACAACTTTTCCTCCCATAGATGTAAAAGAAAACTTAGAATTATAACGTCGGATATTCTTTAAGAAGTACTTGCTTGTAGGATCGCACATGTGGAACAACTTTTGATACGTCGGATTAGCATCTTTTAAATCAGGTAACTCAACTTTCCCATATCCACAACATAAACTATAACATAGTTTATCCATTGTTAAACGACCTTTACCACCTTCTACTCTCCATAACTTGGCATTACAAATCTCACAGATAAGAACTTGGTCACCATGATCTAGGTAGTCTGTAGAAAAATAAGTTATGTGAATTGTAATGATAAATATTTATGTTATAAAATATAATGTTTATTAAATATTAATAAAATATACCTGAGGAAACTCATTTATAAGGATCTGAAACAAAAACTTCGTCAAGATGACGAACCGAATCCAAATCTACCATAACTACTAGGGTTGTATCACGTGCCTTGTGCTTCAGTTTGCGCTTACCAGATGATAACTTATTAAGTGATGATGTGTTAGATGTTGATGATGGATTCGCATATGTGACGGTACTTGAATTAAAGGAATGTACACCAGGGCTAGATAAGAGCGACTCATTGGTAACCAATATCATTCGCTGGAACATTTATTCAAAGGAACATTGGAATCATAAAATAATCAATTATGGATACAGTAGTGACTAAACCAATCTTATATCTTATATATCTTATATAATAAATGGCAACTACTACTTGGTTTCACATACCTGAAGTAATATCAACTAAAGAAGTTGTAGCATTTATACTTCTGTGAAATGGGATTGTAATATTTAATGGATTTGTAACATCAGAGACTTGAGATAAGTTTTCTTTATTTCGTAAGTTGACAGCAACATTTCTAGAAGAAGACGTTTTCTTTGCCTTCCTACTGTGAAGTATTGCTTTTCGGATTCTACGCCTTTCACCGGGATCAAAAATTTAATAATCACTAAAAAACCGATAGTTATTTAACTGATAAAAAAGAATTAAACTGAACAAATTAAAGTTGAATTATATACAAAAGAATTACTTACCATTTGAAATGTTTGAAAGAGGAGTTGTGTCCAAAGCACCTACATTTATACATGTATTATTAAAGGTACACATAAGGATTGTAAATTTAAATAAAAGTTGTTAAATATTTTAAACGTACTGTTAAGATCGGCTTGTATTGGTCTTCCGGCTGTTGATGTTGATTTTTTTGTAGTATAGGTTCTCTTTGACATTTTCTATACAAAATTATATCTACAAAAATGAAAAAGATAAGGATCTAACATCGCATCTTCTTTGTAGAGGTTTTGTATAAGTATTTTTTATAATATTGGGTCACATATTGGAAAACAAAACAACTACGAATACAAATAAATTACCTTGAAGAACTTTTTGAAATATTTTGAAGTGTGAAAAGCATCAGGATGCAACTAATCAAATGTTTTGCGTGGGTTGATCAATGTTGTCAATTGAAATGTATATCTTCTCTTATATATATAAGAACTAAGTTATCACCCATGAATACTCACGGATTCAAACATTTAAAATTTTTAATAAAGAAATGTGAAATTTTATTTCACGACGTGTTAGGAAATAAATATAATTGATTAAAGAAATACTATTTATTGAAAGTTTAATATTGCATAATAATAAAAATAATAATTATTATTATTATTATGGTACAAAATAAGTATATGGACTATTAAAAAATGAATTGGTTAGCGTGTTTTATCTCTAATGGGTAAATTGGAACGAAAGTTAACTAAAAGAAAAAACATGAATATCTTAGTATCCCATTGTTAACTTACGTATATGATTATTGGCATATTTATACAGCAAGACGTGTGGTTATACGCCGATGGAAGGACACAAAATCATATACTTCCCTTCGTGATATTGTTAATGGGATTTTCCCAACCAAATCAAGAGTTGATACACAAAGGGTTTTATGTTTTTTTAACTCATTCACATGAAGACGTATCGATTCAAGTTGTAATTTGACCGGTTCACAGATGATCATTTAAACCCATTTAGGGTGAATTTAGGTAGTACTATTTATAATAGGAAAAAAAAGGTAAAAAACAATTTACAATGTGCTTGTAATGTGTAGTCTTACCAGTCTAGTCTAGTGCAATGCAAAAAAAACGATTTACAATGTGTTTAAATATAGATTAAATAATTAAATTGCTTAAACATGATATATGTGGACTGTGTTTGTCACATTCATGAAGGCCCATACTAAACTTGAACATAAAGTCATGGTTTAAGAAAGCACAAGCTGCTTCAAGGCGTTTAGGTGTCAAATATTTAGCCATGAGGTTGGAGTTTGACGCATAATTTTTGGTATTAAAAAGAATGCTAATAGATAAGTTACAATTAAAAATATGTTTTAATATATTAATTTTTTGAACACTATTAAGTAATAATAAATCAATATAAATATAAAGAAAGCTCTAGTTGAGTCTTAACTTTAAATATTATGTTAGCATAATAATTCATCCATAGGGTACCAACTTATAAAGCATCACATAAAAGAATTACTAAAGGAATTACTTTTAAATAAAGAACACATGAACAAAGAGTTCTATTTTAAAAATCAACAACCGTCCCCCAGCCTTTTCCATCATCTCCATCCATCTCGGTCCTTGATTCTAGAAGTTGCAGGGCATCTTTTTCCGGGTTAATGCGTTTTCACCAGAGCTTCGCTCGCCTCACTCACTCACTCACTCACAGGGCACCTTTTTTCTAAAACCAAGTTTGGAGTCAATTAAAATAAAAAAACAATCACCTTCATGTAATATGTCAACAATAAGAAGATAAGATCTACAACATCAGTAGTTATAAAAATATACCTTCAGCTCATCTTGCTTTATCACAGCATCCCCCATTTTAAATCAAAGGAAAGAAATTAAATCTGTACACGAAATAAAAACAATTTGGAAATGAAAAAAAATAAAATTACTAACGAATTACAGCACAAACTACCACGGTGGGTACGGTGAAGGGTGTAAGAAGATTCTGCATCATATTCATGCCATTACAGCTGCTTTTGATACCCGAATTTAGTTAACAAAAATAAGCAAGCAACGTGAGGATATACATGTAGCTAATATCTAAAATACATCACCTCTTGATGGAGTTCCTCTTTAAAATCTCCGCCATTTTCTGTTGAATCAAATGGTACCCGGCTTAGAACTCAAAAAGAGAAGATAAGTATCCCAGCCTCAAATCTCAAGAGAACCTGCAACAAATGGATGATCAAGAAGCTTTGGCCAAGCCAGCTCCTATGATGATCCTATAGTCATTTCTTGAAGGCTCACGTCTAACAACCATTATGTTATCAACACTGCCGGATTCCTTACGAGCACCTTCAGTTACACATAAATGCCAGCATTCACTGCCCAGTTTTCCGGAATACGTCGAAATAAAACAAAAGGCATGTATGTAAAAAGTAATTTTGTAAAGTATGAACGCATGAGAACTTAACAAAACATTTGTTAATTTTGGGTGTATGACGTAGAAAGGGTTTGAGTAACTTACTAAAGTTTGTTACGGGGTACGTGGTACAGATTGGGTTGATAGTCATCATCCAAACCATCTGAGTTACCACCAGGTTCTACATCACTATCATTTAATACAAAAAAACTCTGCAGTTACATCCATTGGATCAACAACATTGATTTCCTCAACATTTTGATTGTCGTCCACAACTTGAATAACATGGTACTTTGTTCAGAAACACCAGCTGGACTAATTTGCATTATTAGTAATTTTGTAAGCTCTTTGTACCGGATAAAGCAAAATTAAGCATTTTATTATGTAAAAGCTTATAAAGTCAAAATAAATTGGTGGTCCGTAAGCTTAAAAAGTGAAAATAAAAGAGAATAATAAAGTCGAAGCAAGGAAATTCTCAAGTCAAATATATGTAACCTAAGAGAAAAAATTCTGGTTGTCAAAGAAATACCACACCAATTGATGCCATAAGTGACAATTTTTTTAATTATGTAGTCTACAGGTTTTTTTATATAACCAAAGAAACTAACTTATCTAACTTATCTAACAATTTGAGATATTGGTCACGGAGATAATTAACATTATCAAAGAGGATTGCAACTGTAGATCCAATCAGGGATGAGCATTTGGTACCGGGTACCGGTACCCATTTTCCTTGTTTTTCGGTACCGGTATGATACCAATTTTCCCCATTTTCGGTAACGGTACTTTCGGTACCGAACGGTACCGTGTTCATCCCTAGATCCAATGCTGGCGAGATTGTAATGATCAAAGAGTACATGTTTGCTGTTTATGATCAGATGGTTTGTAGCCACATATGGTGTCACCCCCAAGTATTTCAATTCATTTATCTCCAACTGATTGCAAGATCACGACCTGTAATTGACATTCGATAGACAAATGAAATTAAAGAGCTTGACTTTATATATGCCATAGCTGAGTATTTAGCCTTGCACAATGAAATAAAAATGCAATTGTTCAACCAAAAATAGCTTAGAGGTCATGCTCCCATTATAATGCCAAACCCTTTCCCTTCATATATGGGATATGATAACATGTTTAAAAAATAATGGCAATCGCAAGACATTTCTCTGTAATACCTGGATTTTTGAAGGGAGAAACGATAGCACAAATTTCTAAGATAAAGAGATAAGCTTGAGGTAGATAGTCCATCGTTACAATAAACATATGAAGTGTGTTCTGCACTGTGAAGAAACTGCTCTGGCGAGAAATAACATCAGTACATTGTGGAAGAGAAACCTTTTTTGAAAGTTTCAGACACCACATCAAAAGCAATTATATTATTGTCAGCAGGCAGCCAATAGTGTGAGGATGCAAAATATAATATATTTCTGCATGAAGTACCGGGAGTCCAAATATACAACCGGTCGGCATAATTTGAACCTTTCAAGAAACTTATAGTTTTCCAATCACGTGTTTTTCGAGAATACACATGAGGTACAACTGCGTTCATACGATACAATGTTTGATATGTAAAATTTTAACATCGTTAGATGAATCAACATACATCCCAACTGTATCCACCTTCCTATCGTAAATACGATTAGAAATCTCATCAGACAAAATCTGATAGCAGTTAGTGGTTGGATTCCAAAGAATCAATTGATCTTTTGGTCTCCAAGCGGCGAGAGTGGATGATATGATTTCAGTAGCTATCATTTCAACTCCAAGGAGCTCCATCCTACAAAATAGTACATAAAAAATATTCATTAATATTTCGGAATAATATGATATGATTAAAAACAGAAAGATAAACATTAGTTCCTTAGAAAAAAATAACCTTGATCAAGAACAATCCAACACAAATACTGAAAGTTTATTGAAGAAACATTAGGAAATTTAACGTGTATATGTAGAGAGAATAGTATCTATTTTAGGATATAATGAGAAAAATATTTAAGAGATTTCTCAAATCTTTATATTTGTATTTAAAAATTTGATTGTGATATAATTAAGGTTTAAATTACGTTTAATTTAGGATAAAAGTGTAGGTTGAATTTGAAAAGTTGAATGAAATTTTATTAAAGAATTGATTGAAGATCTTATTGAAATTTGATTGAAATTCGTTTGAAAATTATGGTGTATTTTAGGATACAGTTAAAAACTGATTCAAAAATTATTGAAAGATTTATAAAGAATATATGTTATACAAATTTGTCGGAAAATGTTTTTTGTTTTTTTAAAGTATATATTTGATTAAATATTATTCCTTTCTTAACATATTTTACAACTATAATAACAATGGGAAAAATAAATATCATATGTACCTGTATCATATTTATTTAAAAGAAAAATTTGTTATTTGGTAAACACTAGATTATATTATTGTTGATAATATAAAAAAAAATTGACGTTTGAAAAAAAAAACAACTGGTACAGGAGATGTGAGATACTCCAAAATATAAAAGGACGTCGTTTGAAAAAAAATATAAATACAAATTATGGATGATAACATATTTTATGAATCGTATAATTATACCAAATGTCATCAACTGGTGGATTAAAATAATAAAATAAAATAAATATGTCAATTAGTTAAACTAAAAGAGGTGTTGTTTTTTTAAATTTGAATGATAAGAAAATAAATAACATTTAAAAGGATCTATATATTGTTGATATTAAATACCATGATTAATTGAAACCTAATCATATATTTCATAGAAAACATATGATTCTATAAAAAAAGATAAAATTAACTTCCCTAATAATTAGTATTACAAACATTAAGAATGATTATATTTAATAAATGGTTTTTAATTTTATCTTTATTAATAAGATTGATATAATTAACAACTGTGCTACAATGATATAAGTGCTATTCATATAAAACACGATAATAAATGTGATATAAAAGACCCATAATAAAATTTCAAAAACAACCAAAACACAAAAGTAAATATAAGCCCAATATCTTAAAAAACCACACAAGCAAAGAGTATATCAAAGGACAAACCCCTACTTCTCAATTTTTGGAATGAGAAGTTTGAGGGATTGATAATCTTGCACTCCATCTTTCCCATCACTAACTCTAACATCCCAAAGTGTCATCAACGTCATAAACTTCATGAAGATTACATTTAACTTCACCAGAAGAAAATGATTTTTTATTAGTCTGCATTGCATTAGACATAGGCGTTTCATTATCTCCGGTGTAAGAATCCTTATCCTATACATACAAAGCTTGACACATAAGTAAATCTAATATCTCATATACGTCAATAAATGTTCTCGTCATAAAATTAAATTAAAAAAAGTCAACAAAAATAACCTTTGAAACATCACATGGAACATACTGAATTTCAGACAGTTGAATGCTGGATGATTCGGTTTTCTCATGCTACCGTAATACAAATAATGATTAAGTATAGTTGTAATACATAGTATAATGTCTATAAATAAATAGAAGTTGGCTTAATGAATTAAAATTTGTACTTCGTGAATTTTATATTTTGTGTACAGTGCAAATAGAATATCTGGGATCTGATGTCAGCATTGAAATTCCATAATTCTCCACTTGATACTTAATGTTAAATTCAGAAACAGTTATGATAAAAGCTAGTTTCTGCCCAATCAAGACGTCAAATACATCAGGGTATGGCTTGGGGACACCACCAGAAGCTAACTCCTAAATAAATAAATAAAAAATACAAATTAATATCAGTTAAAGCAACAAAAAATACATTATTCGTACGAAATATTAAGAAATACCAAGTAGGTATGTAAAAATACCTCATCTGCTTGTGTAAAAACTCTCCAAAACACCCTAAAACAATCCACAATCGAAGCCCCAGATACGCACAGCGAGACCCGACGCGAAAAACGAAAAATTTTCATCAGGACATCCCAGGCGTCACGCGCCAGAATCCATGGCATCTCCCGCGACGCGCGGGAGAGTACCAAGACACGTGGCTTCAGATCACGACGTCTGGCAAGGCTATGCATGCAACGTAGCCTGTCTAGGCCAAATAAGCTGCCAAGGCGCGTCGCGAGGGAGTCCCCAGATCCTGGCGCGACGTGCGGGAGAAGCCCATCTGACCTATAAGAAGGCAGCCGTGGGACTGAAGTCTGCGCTCATTTTCGATCGTAAAAATCATTCGAATACCCTCTGTATCTTCGTTTCTTTGCCCGATACCCCCCTAAACCCCTAAACCTGCGAAGCATTGCCCTGTTGTAAGTGTTTTAACCCTAAGTACTGATTCGATACCCGATTGATCTAAAATCCAGCAACGGATGCCAAAGTAATGCCCGTTAATAAGGCTATGCTTTGTTAACTACGTTGGGGTTTTGTCTCGGGAAGTATCATTCATGTTAAGTTGGATTATTGCACTAACACATGTTTCATTATAATTTTGTTAGGAAACAAGAAATAGCACCAGGAAGCTCTAAAGTTAAAAATCTAAATCCACAAAGTGAGTCATTCTCTTTTTCTCACCGTTTGTGAGTCATTCTCTCTTTTTACCAAATTGTTTTACAAAACCCTAAATGTTTTCGAGTTGTATTTACAGTGATTAACAGTGATTAAGTTTTTGCTATCTGCAATTACTGCCGGTATGTGGGGTTTTGTATACACTACTGAGTCCAGCGTCACTATTGGACAAAGAGTTAGCCAATAGTGGTATGACCACAGTCATTGTAACTGCCAACGTGACAAATACTGATTGAGTTTTTGTTAGATAAAAGCAATGTAATTACCCTTGATACTGTGAAATATAACCATGTGTCTTTTTATAAAAACGAATGAACTCACCGGTATTTTTAACTGACCAAATGTTTTTAAAACGCGTTTCAGGTAACTTGCTGTGAAAGCCATAGAAGCCAGCTATGGAGCACTGAAGGCTTAAATAAAGTGGCTATGATTACCTGAATAAATGAAGAACTTATGTTTTTGTTAATTAAGGGTTTATCCCTATAAAACATTCTAATGGCATATGGCTTTATCCCATTTGTTTAATATTAAAACTTTGGTGTTTGATAAACTCTGAATTTATTTTCCTAACATCGATCCTGATGATAATTCCGCTGCCAAATTAATAAACACCGGTACCACTTGACTGTCTCGCGGCAACCGCTCCCAGGGTAGGGGCCGGGGGCTGTGACAGAAGGTGATATCAGAGCCAATGGTTTAATCTATTTAGGTGTTCCTCTAATACCTAAACTTAAACATTAATGTTAGGAATTTTGTGTAATTAACTTATGAATGATATCTGTGAAAATAAACTTCAAAATATATGATTTAAATTTCTATGTAATTTTAACAATATATGAGTCCGCAGCATGAGTGATAAAAGTGTATCCAATGCTTTTCTCCACATGGCTGATTCGGAAATGGAGGAAGGACCCTCTGGAGCCACCTCAGGACGAAGCCGAAACAGAAGGATCTTTTTGTTTTCCGAGCAAAATAAACTGAAACGTTTCCACCAAAGAAACGTGGATGGTTTAATAAGGAAAAAAAGGAAAAACGAAGGAAAAAGAAAAACCAAGAAGCAACTATAACCCTACCAGAAGGACCAGCTCATATAAATGTTACCACACCACTATGGGAAGAATTGGATCGGAGACTTGCAAATTGTGATCTTTTTCAACCAACAGAAAACCAGCTAAACCTGAATATACTAGCAAACCCTAAACCACCACTTCCACTATTTCAACCAGAGCAGCCTATAGCACCCATACCAATGTACCCAGGACTCAACCTAGTAAACCAACAACCAATACCCGCATTCAACCCGGAGGAAATCCCTAGGTTTCCTGCACCAGCACCAAATGCCCTGGAACAGTGGATGTCAAATGATTAGGCATTCCAAAATTTAATAAATGATCCATATTTTCCACCAATAGAACCCGAACCCGAGATGTACCCACTAATGAACCCTGACCGCGTAGCAGAACTTTGTCAATATGGCAAAGAACTTATAAACGAAGGAACCGGAGAAAACCTCGTATGGAAGTACGACGAGAGGGATGGGCATTTCTAAAAACAACAAACATAATACTATATATATATATTATTCTGAAAAAAAAACCGATATGTAAGATACATAATACATAATATAAATATCACATATATATATAACGACGCATAACGTAAAATATCGACTTATATAATTGTAATAGCTTGTAGTGATGCATATATATATATATATATAAAGAGTAGAAAGTCGCAATGTTCGACGATTTTGATCAAATGTGTTTGAAGATTTGTCTATTATTATTTTCTTTCTGTGATATTAATATTTGATAATGTTTGCAATTCAGATGTCGAACGAAGTAAATCAGGAAGTCCAGAATAATAATGATAACGGAAATCACGTGGATAAAAGTGCTATATAACATATAGTAGCTCAAGGAATAATTGATGCCATGCCATTTATTATTAATGCATTAAGAATCCGCGCTTGAAAACAACAGTAATACTATAGGCAGTAAACGTACTCACCCTGAACCTAGTCACAGCGTCAATGGAGATAACGACAGCTTGTCAAAGCTCTATCTCCTAAACGAAAGAAAACCATCATTTACGGTTGTTCTTATAAAGAATTCTTGTCCTGTAAACCAATTGAATTCTCTGGTAATGAAGGAGCCATTGCAGCTTTGCGCTGGCTAGAAAAGACTGAAGCAGTATTAACTATTAGTAAATGTGCTGAAGAAGATAAGATAATGTATGCTTCCAATCTTTTCAAAGACGAAGCATTGGAATGGTGGAATACCATTCTTCAATCAAAAGGGAGTAACAAGGTCTATAATATGGAATGGAATAATTTTAAGGATATAGTTGAAAGGAAATTCTGTCCTCCTCACGAAAAGGAACAGATAGCTAACAAATTCCTAAACCATAAAATGATTGGGGTAAATTGTCGTGAATTTACTACCAAATTCTTTGAATATGCAAGAATAGTACCTGCCCTAGCATCGCCAGAACCGGTATTAATTTCTCGTTATATATGGGGATTGATTAGCGAAATTCGAGACATAGTCAAAGCAGCTAGACCACAAACAATTGAAGAGGCAGTAGAGCTTGCCAATACTCTGACGGATGGACTGATCCGCACAAGGGAAGAAAATCAGAAAAGGGACTTAGCCCAGAAGATTACCCAGGAACTACATTATGGTAATTCCTATCATAAGAAAGGAGCATGTTCATCTTCTTCACCTCTATGTAAGTTTTGTAAAACAAGGCATTCAGGAAATTGTACTAGGTATTGCAATTTCTGCAAACTACCGGGACATAGGGAAGAAGAATGTAGAAGGAAAATGAACACTAAAGTATGCTTCAATTGCGTAGAAACAGGTCATATCTGACTAAACTGCCCGAAACTAGCCCCGGCAACCAACAACAAGGCCAAGACAACTGAAGGACCTAAGAAGACCGCTAGAGCCTTCGTACTGAAAGACAAAGAAGCCGAGTTGATTCCCGATGTGATTACCGGTACGTTCCTAGTTCATGATGTCTATGCTAAAGTATTATTTGACTCTGGTGCAAATCAAAGTTTCATAAATACTACTTTCTGTAAATTTCTCAATCAACCTATAACTAAACTTCGCCAAGTGTACACGGTGGAAACAACAAACGGAGATTCTGTCAATATAAGCGAAATCCTTCAGGATGGAAAGATAGAATTTTTAGGTCATAAATTCGCAGCTAACCTATTACCAATGAATCTAGCCGGATTTGATGTCGTATTGGGAATGGATTGGTTAGTAGCCAACCATGCATAAATCTTGTGTGATCAAAATTCTGTTGAGATACGTACGCCAACAGCAGAAACAATCATAATCCAGGGTGACAAGCCAACAACATCTGCAAAATTTATCTCTGTGATGAAAGCTGCAAGCTACGCTCGAAAATGAGGAATAGTATATATGATCTCTGCGATCATTAGTACTAAAGGAAAAGAATTAAAAGATATTTCTGTAGTAACGGAATTCTCAGATGTTTTCCCATAAGAACTACCAGGATTACCACCCGACCGTGAGGTTGAATTTAGAATTCACCTAATACCAGGAACTGCACCAATTGCCCAAGCACCGTATCATCTAGCACCAACGGAGATGCTGGAATTAAAGAACGAACTACTGGAAAAAGGTTTCATACAACCTAGCTCATCGCCTTGGGGAGCCGGTGTTATTTGTCAAGAAGAAGGATGGATCGATGCACATGTGTATCGATTACCGGGAGTTGAATAAAGTCACAATCAAAAATCGGTACCCACTCCAAGAATTGATGATCTATTCGATCAACTTCAAAGAGCTCGGTTCTTTTCCAAAATTGATTTACGTTCAGGATATCATCAATTGAAAGTCCAAGAGGAAGACATTCTAAGACTGCTTTCCGGACTAGATATGGTCATTATGAGTTTACCGTCATGCCATTCGGTTTAACAAATGATCCAGCAGCATTCATGGACATGATGAATCAAATATGTAAACCATACCTGGATAAATTTGTAATTGTCTTCATAGACGATATACTTATTTATTCTAAAAGTAAGGAAGAGCATGTTGAACATTTAGAGACACTTCTGACATTATTGAGAAAGGAAAAGCTTTACGCTAAATTCTCAAAATGTGAATTCTGGTTGCAAGAGGTACAATTTCTTGGACACATAATTAATCATGAAGGAATTCATGTAGATCCCACAAAGATCGAGGCTATTACCAAATGGAAAGTCCCTAATTCACCAACGGAAGTAAGAAGTTTTCTTGGATTGGCAGGATATTATAGACGCTTTATTCAAGATTTTTCTAGGATAGCCATTCCATTAACCAAGTTAACCTGCAAATCAGTTAAGTTTGAATGGGGACCAAAACAAGAGGAAGCTTTCAAGATCCTAAAACAAAGATTAACTAATGCACCAATCCTTACCTTGCAAGAAGGAGTTGAAGATTTCATAGTATATTGTGACGCATCAAAATTAGGATTTGGATGTGTACTGATGCAACGTCAGAAAGTAATTGCTTATGCCTCAAGACAACTTAAGAAGCATGAAGAAAACCATACAACCCATGACCTGGAATTGGGAGCGATAATATTTGCCCTCAAGATTTGGAGACATTATCTTTACGGTAGTAAGTTTACTATCTTTATCGGTCATAAAAGTTTAAGATATAATTTTGGGAAAAAGGAATTAAACATGAGGCAAAGACGTTGGATGGAAATCCTCAGTGATTACGATTGTGATATTCAATATCACGAAGGAAAGGCTAATGTAGTTGCTGATGCTCTAAGTCGAAAGTATCATGAGAAGCCAAAAAGAGTACGTGCTCTCAGATTAAATCTGCAGATATATTTAATAGGACAATTAAAGAAGACCCATGAGATAGCTATCACGGATGATTCTGAGGGAATGAAGGGAATGATAAAAGAATTAGAACAAGGAGCAGATGGAATATGGAGATTCCATAAGAAAAAAATTTGGGTACCTATCCAAGGAAATTTACGAGACAAAATTTTAGAAGAAGCTCATAAATCCACATATACGTTGCATCTTGGAAGCAACAAGATGTATCATGATTTAAAGAAAAATTATTGGTGGATAGGAATGAAAAAGGACATTGCAAGTTATGTTTCTAAGTGTTTAACTTGCTCACAGATTAAAGCTGAACATCAGAAACCTTCAGGCTTACTCCAGCAATTAGAAATGCCAGTTTGGAAATGGGAATTAATAACAATGGATTTTGTTACCAAACTACCCAAGACGCGAAAAGGTAACGACACAATCTGGGTGATTGTGGATAGACTAACAAAATATGCACATTTCTTACCCATGAAAGAAACCTTCAGTATGGAACGATTAGCTAAGCTGTATGTAGATGAAATAGTTTCACTACATGGAATCCCTTTATCTATTGTGTCCGACAGAGATAGTCGATTTACTTCTCATTTTTGGACAAGTTTTCAAAAAGCTATGGGAACTCGATTAAATTTAAGTACAGCTTATCATCCTCAAACAGATGGACAAAGTGAAAGGACGATTCAAACACTGGAAGACTTGCTTAGAGTCTGTGTGATAAAGTTTGAAGGAAGTTGGGACGATCACTTACCATTAATTGAATTTTCTTACAACAATAGTTATCATACCAGCATCAATGTTGCACCATTTGAAGCACTCTACGGACGAAAATGCCGAACACCTGTATGTTGGCCGGAAATAGGGGAAAAACAATTGTCAGGACCGGAGATTGTACAAGAAACAACTGACAAGATAATTCAAGTCAAGGAAAGACTGAAAACAGCCCGAGATCGCCAAAAGAGTTATGCAGATCATCGTCGAAAGCCATTGGAATTTCAGGTGGGAGATAAAGTATTGCTAAAAATTTCACCTTGGAAAGGAATTGTCAGATTTGGTAAACGAGGAAAGTTAAGCCCAAGATATGTTGGACCTTTCAAAATCATCAAACGCATTGGACCAGTAGCTTATCAGCTACAGCTACCTGAAGAAATGGCAGGAGTACATGATGTATTTCATGTATGTAACCTAAAGAAATGTCTAGCCGATGAATCATTAATAGTACCCCTTCAAGATGTAGAAGTAAATGAGAAGCTGAAATTTGTTGAAAGGCCTATACAAATTGAAGATAGAAAGACCAAGAACCTCAAGCATAAAAGGCTAATACAGGTCAAAGTAAAATGGGATTCAAGAAGAGGACCAGAATATACATGGGAACTGGAATCATAAATGAAGCGAAAATATCCTTACTTATTCCAGTAAATCTCGAGGACGAGATTTTAGACAAGGTAGGGAGGATGTAAACAACTCTCCAAAACACCCTAAAACAATCCATAATCAAAGCCCCAGATACGCACAGCGAGACCCGACACGAAAAACGAAAAATTTTCATCAGGACATCCCAGGCGCCACGCGCCAGAATCCATGGCATCTCCCGCGACGCGCAGGAGAGTACCAGGACACGTGGCTTCAGATCGCGACGTCTGGCAAGGCTATGGATGCAACGTAGCCTGTCTAGGCCAAATAGGCTGCCCAGGCGCGTCGCGAGGGAGTCCCCAGATCCTGGCGCGACGCGCGGGAGAAGCCCATCTGACCTATAAGAAGGCAGCCGTGGGGCTGAAGTCTGCGCTCATTTTCGATCGTAAAAATCATTTGAATACCCTCTGTATCTTCGTTTCTTTGCCCGATACCCCCCCCCCAAACCCCTAAACCTGCGAAGCATTGCCCTGTTGTAAGTGTTTTAACCCTAAGTACTGATTCGATACACTGCCTGATTGATCTAAAATCCAGCAACGGATGCCAAAGTAATGCCCGTTAATAAGGTTATGCTTTGTTAACTACGTTGGGGTTTTGTCTCGGGAAGTATCATTCATGTTAAGTTGGGTTATTGCACTAACACATGTTGCATTATAATTTTGTTAGGAAACCAGAAATAGCACCAGGAAGCTCTAAAGTTAAAAATCTAAATCCACAAAGTGAGTCATTCTCTTTTTCTCACCGTTTGTGAGTCATTCTCTCTTTTTACCAAATTGTTTTACAAAACAATAATGTTTTCGAGTTGTATTTACAGTGATTAACAGTGATTAAGTTTTTGCTATCTGCAATTACTGCCGGTATGTGGCGTTTTGTATACACTACTGAGTCCAGCGTCACTATTGGACAAAGAGTTAGCCAATAGTGGTATGACCACAGTCATTGTAACTGCCAACGTGACAAATACTGATTGAGTTATTGTTAGATAAAAGCAATGTAATTACCCTTGATACTGTGAAATATAACCATGTGTCTTTTTATAAAAACGAATGAACTCACCGGTATTTTTAACTGACCAAATGTTTTTAAAACGTGTTTCAGGTAACTTGCTGTGAAAGTCATAGAAGCCAGCTATGGAACAGTGAAGGCTTAAATAAAGTGGCTATGATTACCTGAATAAATGAAGAACTTATGTTTTTGTTAATTAAGGGTTTTCCCTATAAAACATTCTAATGGAATATGGGTTTATCCCATTTGTTTAATATTAAAACTTTGGTGTTTGATAAACTCTGAATTTATTTTCCTAACATCGATCCTGATGATAATTTCCGTTGCCAAATTAATAAACACCGGTACCACTTGACTGTCTCGCGGCAACCGCTCCCAGGGTAGGGGTCGAGGGCTGTGACAGCTTGCACCAACTCTTTTGCAGCTTTTTTCAAAATCTTGTACGCTTCAAAATCAAATAGTGTCAATGTAACGGTACCAAATGAGTCTTGAACATGAAATCACGAATAGGTATCTTGTAACTGTTAATATTTTAAATAATCGAATGTAAATGTTTTAAAGTTATAAATTAATAAATATATCCAACAGATATGTTTATGGTACTGAAAATTAACAAACCGAGGGAAGGAAACAATATCAACTGCTTGACAATCAGAGTTGGTACACATTACAGTCTTCTTGTCTTCTAATAGACCCGAACCATCTTCTTTGTCTATGCTAACAAACGTTTCTTCAACACGATATTTGCAATGGTTGCAAGCGTTGTAGTACCAGATTTTATCAGAGCAAATGACAATTATTGTAAAAACCAAAATAACCTTCTTCGTCTAATTAAACATAAAGAAATAACAAATAAATTTGATACAAAAATGTTCAGTTATAAAGCAAATACAATTATTCCTATATTATAAAAAAACAATAGTTGTACCTCTGATATAGTACTAAGATAAATCGATAGGAAAAAAGCAGGGTTGTTCAAAAACTCATCCTCAAGAGTTGAAATCAGATAAGAACTAATGTTGTCTCTCAAAGATGGTGTTGACGCAAACTTCTCAATATAACTACATATTCAAGAATAAAATTAGCTTATGATTCAGTTCGTAATATTGTCTAAGAATAGTTAGAACAATAATATAATATAAAGTCGTACAGTTATTTGAAAGTATTACAAAGTATATTTAATATACTTCTTCTTGAAAGAATTAATTTCATCAAGTTCAGAGTTGATGAACATTCTACTAATATCAAATGAGCTTGACAAACCCAGTTTACCTAAAAAAACAAGTAAAAGTAAATACACATATAGTAGCCAAATTTTGTGATAAACAAAGTAAAATATGTCAGTGTTATATTAGAAATCAGACAAATAGTATTGCAATATTTGTACCTTTGTAAAGATTCACGACGACATGCTTCTCTCGATTTGGATCATTAAAGTATGAATGCATTTCGATTGCAATATCATCCCACAGAGTACCAATCAGTTGCTGACCCCTATATACAGTTTTCATGTCTTATATATGTAAAATTTATATTATCTATATAATATGTAAAATTAACAAATTACGTATAAGACTCACTCTAGATCCTTAAGCTTGATGTTCAATCTTTTGCCTTTCGTACCATCCTTTCTATTTGTGTCTTCTAGATTGAAGCAAACTTCAACATAGCCTATAAAGTCTATAAATGAAAAATAAAAAATTGTTTTCATTAAATCAAAATGTAAGAAAGGCACAAAACATGAACTAAACGGATAAAACCACACAATGAATTAAATCACATACCAACAGTTGTATTAACTTCGACTCTATTTAGAAAAAAGTCTTTGAAGTTAACGAAATATAAGCAATAGTTGCGACCATTCCAATCAACACTGTTTTGAATTTGTGGGTAAAAATTAATCGTTAATTTCTGCTTATTTTTTCGTGTAGTTGACACTTGAATTGTGCAAGCGATGACCTGCTAATTAGAAGACATGCATCGAGCTTGAAGTGATTTTCAAATCTTGGCAATATCCTACGGAGACAACTTGCTTGAATGGTTTCACCCTATTAGGAAAAAAAGATAATAAAGTTGTAGATTCAAACATATCAGATGGGTCTACAAAAATTAATAATACATAAAATTATAACTAAGAGTTAAAAATTATTTAATATACTTGTTCATCCATACAAATCATGTCTACACGTAAAAATTTCATTCTTACGACCGTGCATCATCTTTCTCCATAGAGAAACGATCTTCAACTTCAATGTATAATTATTTGACAAAGGACTAAGATTAGACAACATTGTTATTTTCTGAGGTTCCATTAGAAATCGATATATGGAGAAAAAGTTATGAAAGATGATGTAATGGAAGATGTATATATAATAACAATGTAGTAGTTTTATTTTAAGAAACTATATTAATTTTCAAAGAAAACAAAACTTTTTTATTAGGTTGACAAAAACTATTTTAGTAAACGTTATTAAAACCTTTAAAAATTTATAATAAACTTTCCTAAAATCAAACATTTTACAGTTTTATTTTATTAATACATTATTAAACAATTAGAAGAGTTGATGGTTTTGTATAGATTGTTAAAACATTATATACTAAGTTAAAAAAAACAAATCTTATGTATTTACGAAATTTTTAAAAATAAATTAAAAATAGAATTTTATTTAAATATAGGTTTTTTTACATATTACAACAAATTATAGACGATAATTTAAAATAAAAAAAATTGATTACAGATTTGGTGACAGGGTGAAGTTGTAACAACATTGGTTATCATGGTAAGTATGGAGAATTGTATTTAGAGGACATGATTTTCAAATTTCAAAATTTTTAATTTATTTTCAAATTTCAATTTTCAATTTTCAAATTTTGCACACAGAATAATAAATATGGTTTACATCTGTATTATGGTAACTATTCTAATTTACATTTATTGGACATGATTTTGTTAAAAAGATATCTTATTTAATAGTTTCCTAAATTAACAAAAAATGTTTTTAACTTTAAAAAAACCGAAATTCTTTTACCCACTTAAACATTAAAGGTAAATGCGTACACTTAATTGACAGAATTAATTTTATTTTAATATAGTCAAAGAATCTAAATAGTAAATAGAAATTTGTTAAATTTTAAGAAGATAATAATCTGAATTATATAAAGATATAATCGAATGATAGTTAAATGTTTGTTTCTTTGAAATTTGAAAAGGTTTTATATAAAGATGAAAATTAAGAGATATCAAATTAAATGGGATTACGTTTTATAATATCAATGCAGAAGATATTATGAGACGATAATAACTAAACAATAATTATCAAACCAAAATAAAATTTATATACCATTGAGTCTTAAAGACAATACATACTAAAGTTAAAACATTCATAAAATGTGTTAACCTAACACATGCAAACTGATGATTATAAAGTAGTGAACCAATAAAAGAAAGTAAGTCGTAGTAACATAACAAAAAACCAAAAGATCATTAGATTGTTCATAACCAGCAATAGCAACTACTTGATCACCTTCAAAATCAACTTCTTTACAACTAAACAATAAACAAAGACACACTTGTTTGGATGGTTTATACGGTTTGGTTTGGTAAATTTCTTTCCCCATTCCAAAGCATAATACCGAAAACCACGACCATGTTTCTCAGCACGAAATTTCACAATTGTGTCAACTCCTTCCTAGTTCTGAACGCACATCTCCATAGTCATATCAATTCTAGACGCGTTAGCAACATCAACAGCAAGGCGCTACAAACAACAAAATGAAAAAGAAAAATTTAGATTACATTACATATAGGATGAACGATTTTAATATCAAAAACAAATTATGTATTTTTAAATTCTTTGAGTTAAAAGTGTGTTATTTAAAATACATGACTAACTCTAATCTAATAAATATACAGTTAAACTTACAAAACGCCTGTCAAATTTCCATACGAACTGAATAGGCTGATAGTCTGGATCAGCTTTCTTATATCTTCATCGGACATTTGATCCCCAGAAACAACATCACTACCAGAGTCTGTTAAAACAGAAGAAACATCAACCGACTCATCATCCATGGATTCAGAATAATCAGGATCTGATTCGGTATCTTTGTCGCCAGTATAAGAGTCTTCTATCTCAATGACTGGAATAGGAACATTGGCATGTGCATGAACAGGTTGAAGAAAGTTTACATCAGCCATATCGTATTCAACCCTTGGCACCAAAATCTCACAACCATCTAAATCAAAAACAGTAAGCTGGAAATTTTCTGCAAATATGTATCTCATGACCACGTAGTAATCAGGTTAAATAGGTACAAAGGATACAACGTTGTCCAATCCTTCATAAACATAATAGACATTAGTATCAGAGTCTTTCTTAATCCTAACATCAAAAGTGTTCCACGGATTTACGTAAATCTTGAAATCTATCTTGTGAATGGCGGATAAACGTATAGTATCCTCAACAAAGTCAGCTGGAATAACCTGCGTAGAATTTTTTTTTTTTGTCATATAACATCTATTTATTGTGTACAACTAAATGTAACCAACATTTGTATACTAACCAAACCATCAAAACAGTCCTTTGTGAAGCGTTGGCAGAAGTATTCAACGTTGCTAAGCTTTTTTCCAGTAGACATGGAAGTAAATAAAGACACTTCAGAACCAGAGATTGGATGAGGTTGCATATTGTTAAACGGTGTTAACACATAAAAGTACATGTCAGTTTGTTTAAACATGAGGAAACAACCGTCAGTAAGTGAGAGTGTGGATACAAACAATTTTCTCCCACCCATCCATATTATAAATGCTCCTCTATGCTTCGTAATTAGAACTTCAAATTCCAAACCATTAGAGCATTTGATAATTACTTCACGGTTTGGGACAGCATGTGATAAGTACTTGTTTATGGTATCCCTTTTTAAAAAAAAAGAAGTAGATTTAAATTAATTAATAAATAATAACATAAATATATAGAATATACAAAAATTAAACAAAAAATCTTATATATAAAATAGAACAACTTACCATATATTCAGGACGACTATTCTGGAAATAAAGTGTGTAAAAGGATATCCCATTGGTTTTGCATCTGTACAAACAAAAGATCATAATATGAAAAACATATACTATAAAGAACTCCCAGAACCAGGTTAGAAATACACATCATAATACAAGGGTAAATATCAGAATCTTATCCATTAAATCACGGTAACCAAATTCAGTAGTCAGTAATCAATTACAAACATGACAAAAACAAAACAAATAAATGCTCCAAATAAGAAACTGGTAATAAAAAAAAACATACCTACAATAATAAAATAATATTAAACTAAAATAATAACAATACATCCGAATAAGTTCATCATTCATGATCAACACATAAACAAACTTAAACCCAATAATATAACGTATTGTAAATAAAACAAATAGCGATCAAGTTTTTTTTTACAAAATCCATGAAGATCATAACATGCAGTTAACATAAGACGATCGATTACAAAAAATACATCAAAAACATTGAAGAGTATGAAAAGTTATTCCAGTATACGCGGGAACCAATATCAAGAGTATACGCGGGAACCAATATCAAGAACGGATTCCAGACAAAAAACACAAAAAGAAACAACACCGCTGATTATGACAACTTATTCACAAAAAGAAGCAACCAAATAATACAATGGATTGACAAAAAATATGAACAACAACAAACAACAGAGATTATTCTTCGTACCTTTATATCACCGGTATGCTATGGTGTTTAAGATTAGATTGGTTACATACCAGATTGTTATGAAAGGGGTTGTGCAGAAGAAGAAAAAGGATTCTGGGATTTCGTGAAACGGTACTTGAAAAGAGAGAAAGTAATCGAGTTTATGTGAAGATTTTGTCAGAATATAAAGATTATAAAAGATCCGGAAGAATGGGCCGGGTTACGTATGTGGTTAGGATCGGAAGGAAAAAAACCCGGAGTTTTGGAGCCAAAAAGGTAGATTTGGATGCCCTAATCACATGACACATCAGCTCAGCTCATAGATTGACATTTATTATATATATAAAATAAGATATAAGATTATTTTTTTTTGTCTCAGATAAAAATCATACAATTTATATTAGCCCATTTCTTTAAATTTAAAAAGTTATTGTCCTAACACTTAAGTGCCTATTTCTTACATTATCTCAAAAAGGGTTGTGTTAATTTTACCCTTCAACCTATGATTTTTTTTTCCAAATGTACCTCATTATAAGTTTAGTCACACCCATCTCAAAACTGATTCCGAATAACGCATCCACTTTTAAAACTTACAAAATCTGAAAACCAATTTTACTAACAAAATAAAACAAACCTCAAAACTGATTCCATATAACACATCCACTTTTAAAACATACAAAATCTAAAAACCATGTTACTATGACGCGCTCGTAACCGTGTAGTGTTTGACAGTAACCCAGTGAAGGTGGATAGTATTATTGGGGATATCAAATCATTCTCTTTCTTATGGATTAGATATAGATTTAAGAGTCGGACTTTAGATTGAGATAGTTGAAACTTTGTTTTAATGAAAGTTGCCGTTAAAAAAAACAAAGTAAAACAAAAGTTATAGAAGTATACCTACTACCAATTTGTTGATCCACATAGTGACATAGGTTTGTTGAAAAGTTGTTGTTCCATAACTTTTTATTATAATAATAATAATAATAATAATAATAATAATAATAATGATAACAATAATAATAACAATATTTCATATTCAAACCAAACCTGCCAATTTGGTTAAAAGTTAACGCAAAGTTCAGTTTCCCGACAACTTGGGGCCCACCCACTACAAAGCATCTTCCGGTTACATTTACGGTGTTCCGGCGCCAATTTCCGTCGTACAATCTCCCTCCGTCACCAAACCCTAACGCAACCGCCGATTGATCCTGACAAATTCACCGGATCAATGGCGATCGACGACGATCAGTCTAAAACCTGTGTTGTTCTCGGCGGCAGAACCTTCATCGGAAGATGCCTCGTCGTCAGGTTATTGACGATTGGCAATTGGATCGTCCGAATCGCCGATTCCGCTCACTCGCTCCAACTCGATCCTTCCGAGTCGAAGTACGACTCGCCTCTGAATCGTGCTTTGTCTACTGGCCGTGCTTCGTATACTCACGTTGATGTTCGTCACAAAAGTACAATCGTTAACGGTAGGCTTTTACTTTTTTTTATGTTCGTGATTTCATTTCTACGTGATGTTGTTTCTATTGCGTTTAGAAACTGTGAAATTAGCTCTCCTTCGTGTATGATTTTGCATGTGTGCCGTTAATTGATTCAACATTTTACGTTATTGTGACTTTTAGTTTAAGCACTTAATTTACTTTCCTGTTTGATTATTGTGATTTATACGTATACCTATGCTCAAGTTGATGTTCGCCACAAACGTACAATCGTTAACTGTAGTTTTTAGGTTTTTATGTTCGTGATTTCGTTTCTACATGATGTTGAAATTTGTTTCAATTGTGTTCAGAAACTTGAAATTAGGCCTCGTTAGTGTATGATTTTCTATGTGTGCAGTTAATTGATTCTATATATCATTATTGTGACCTTAAACGGTTTGTAACTTTTAGTTTAAGAAGGTTGTTTACATTCTGTTTATGTTCTTGATATCATTTTTACATGATGTTGTGTTAATTTGTTTCAGTTGAGTTTCGGAACTGTGAAATTAGTTTTCGTTAGTGTGTGATTTTGCATGTGTGCAGTTGATTGATTCAATGTTTTACATTATTGTGACCTAGAAGGTTTTGTAACTTTTAGTTTAAGAACTTAATTTACTTTCTGTTTATGTTCTTGATATCATTTTCTACATGATGTTGTTTCAGTTTGTTTCAATTGCGTTTAGAAACTGTGAATTTAGTTCTTGTTAGTGTATGCTTTGCATGTGTGCTGTTAATTGATCCAGCATTTTTCATTATTGTGGCCTAAAAGGTTTTGTAACTGTGAAATTAGTTTTCGTTAGTGTATGAATTTGCATGTGTGTTGTTGATTGATTCAATATTTTACATTATTGTGACCTAAAAGGTTTTGTAACTTTTAGTTTAAGAACTTAATTTACTTTCTGTGTGATTATAGTTATTTATATGTATACTTTTGCAGCTATTGAAGGTTCAGAAGTCCTATTTTACATGGATGATAGTGATTCTTGCAGTCAGGATTTCTATTTTGGTTACTCAGTAATTGTTCAAGGTTAATCATTACTTTACTTTAAATTAGAATGTGTTTCAATTTGAGATATGTTAATGTATATTTTGGTGTTTTGATCTATTTTATACATGTTATTTAGGTGCCAAAAATGTTGTTAATGTGTGTCGGCGATGCAAAGTTAAGCGGCTAATATACACAAGTACTGCAGATGTAGTTGTTGATAGTTCACATGATATATGCAGTGGGAACGAGGCGCTATTGTACTCTTCAAAAGTATGTGACCTTCTGAAAATATTCTATGTTTTAAATTTTGTGGATGCGTTTACTCTCCCAAATGTTTAAGTGGTATGATTCTTTGTTGTTACACAGTTTAAGGATTTGTATAGTGAACTCAAAGCTCAAGCAGAGGCGTATGTTTTGCTTGCTAATGACATTGATGGGCTCCTTACATGTGCTATTCGCCCCAGCAATATTTTTGGACCCGGTGACCCGGTTCTTTTGCCATCTCTTATTGAAGTTGCAAAATCCGGTTGGGCTAAGGTTTGCAAACTTAATTATTGTTTATTTAAATGCAATGTTTCTTATTTTCTATATATTAAAGCTATGCAGCTTTAGAATGGTGTTTTGTTGTTTATTCATTATATAAGTAATAGAGTCTCTCATTCCAGTTCATTATAGGAAGTGATCAAACGACTTCTGACTTCACTTATGTGGAAAACGTTGCTCATGCCCTTATCTGTGCAGAAGCTGCTTTGACTTCACACATGCTTATTGTATCCGGAAAGGTATCACTAAATCTTCCTAAATTCCTCATTCTATTTTGTTATGTGAGATCAATGACTAAATGGTATGCCCTGATGGATTGCAGGTATTCTTCATCACTAACTTTGAGCCTACAAAATCTTGGCATTTTGCCTTATGTATGCTGGTGGGCTTAGGTTATTACAGGTAATGGATGGTTAATTGATCTAATAGTTTACCATTTCTTTTAGAGTAAAATGCTATTTCGTCCCCGAGGTTTGGCCACTTTTGCGACTTTCGTCCAAAGGTTTGTTTTTTCATATCTGGATCCAAAAGGTTTGAAATCTTTCCATTTCATCCGACTCGTTAACTCCATCCATTATCTTTGTTAAATGAGGGGCATTTCGTCTTTCTAGATATTTTTAACTAAATTAAAAACACTATAAAAAATAAAGATCCACCTCTGTTGACTTTCTACCCACCCAAACCCTTTAATCATAAAAAAATGTCTAAAAAGACGAAAATACCCTGACTTAACATTAAAAAATGGATGGAATTAACGAGTAGGATGAAAATGGCAAGATTTCAAACCTTTTGCATCCCGATGCGGAAAAACAAACCTTTGGACGAAAGTTGCTAAACCACAGGGACGAAAATGGCATTTTACTCTTTCTTTTATTTTACTTGGCATTGTCATAAATCACAATGATTAACAGACCTAAAAATTTTAGCCAAAAAATTTGTATCATGTCTTAGAATTAAAATATTGGTATTGTTTGGGTTATGATGAAAGAGATGGATAATGAAAAAAAAAATTCTTTGGAATAAACTGCACAAATATCTAACAAGAGCCGATGCGTCTTATTCACTGTTTTCTTTATGTAGGTCACTTTCAGACAGATTTTATATATTTTTTGTTATTTTATATGACTGCAGACCGATCATCAGACTTCCTCCTGTGGTTGTACGGTCCGTTGTTTTTCTTATAAAATGGATGGATTTAAATATAAGTTCTAGAGACCTTAAGCATGTTTCAGTACACAACACAATCCAATTGATGTCACGCACTAGAACTTATAACTGCTCTGCAGCTGAGCGGCATATTCAGTACTCGCCAATTGTGTCACTTGATGTAAGTTTTATACGTTCAACTTGATATATATAAAAATCAATGCTGTGTTTTACTTACAATCTTGTAACTTATCATTATAACTTTTGTATTGTTATTGATTGATGAATTATAGGATGGTATCACATCGACTGTCAAATCATTTAAACATTTAGCTAAAGATTTGCCTACTGCAAGACTTGGAGATTTAGTTGAACAATCAAAAATTGAGGAACTTCTAGGGAGCGGGGAAGGTAATGTAAATTTTAATATGACCTTTATACCCTTCTCTTTTTCATTACTCTTCAAATTCTCATATCCTAATGCAAGTTTTAAGGGAAGGGTATATATGTCTGAAGTTTGAAAATGGGTTTTGATATCATGACTTTTTTGTAGGGTAAATATGATATTATACAATGTTTTAAGGGGGATGTATGAAATCATCCCTTTTTTCATTATTTTTTTAGTGGATGAAATACAAGTTGGCAAGCTTATGATGAAGTCGTTTCTGAAAATGTAATATATATATATATATATATATATATATATATATATATATATATATATATATATAATTTATTTATTTATTTTGTGGATGCAGTTGCTGATATTTTATCGTGGAGAAATGAGAGGAGATCATTCATATGCTTTCTTGGAGTAGCTTTTCTTTATTACTGGTTTTGTATACGTGAAAGAAGGATTGTATCCTCTACAGCTCAGCTTCTTTTGCTTGTCGTAGTTGCACTTTTTGGATATGCTAGAATCTCGCCTAATGTCTCTGGATATGCTAGATTTTCATCTAAATTGTAAGCATAACTCATAAGCCCTTTGCCAACAGTAGCATCGGAATTTTATTTTTTGGATGTCTGATTATGGTTCCCACCACGGTGTAGGTCAATCTCGAGAACATTACCATGTTTTGAGGTGTCAGAAATGAGTATGAGGAGTTTTGTTAGAACCATAGCAAACATATGGAATGAAGTAGGTAATGTAGCTAGAATCTTGGCAGAAGGAAGCGACTGGAGTTTGTTTTTCAAGGTATTTACCGGTTTTATTTTCTTAATGTTTAATGCATCTTTTCTGTTATTGTATAACAAATTTATTTGTTCATGAGCTTTTTGTTTCTTGCCCTTTCTCCTGCAGGTAGTAGTCGCAATTTATCTTTTCAAGTTGCTCGTGGTGAACAACTTTCCCACATCAATGGGAGTAGGTATGATTTTTGTGCTTTTTCTCACTGCTTCATGCTAGGGGCTTGGCCGGTTAGGCGGGCTGTGTAACGGGTCAAAACTATGGGCAGGTCGACCCAAAACACGTGTTGTATGGTTTTGATAAATAATTAGGATGTCAATGTAAGTACAGATTTTGTATCATTATTATAATATACTCCTTTGAATAAACCGATTCAAAAATTTTATGTACTATAAAAGTACACTTTGCACGGCTATCGATATATTTGACTTGCTTGCACATTTTTTATTTGACCCGTTAGATATAAACATAGTAAGAATCGGATCGGCGCGTTTGTAAGTGTTTGACCCGTTCATCTTTCCGTTTTAGCTAACTTTCTAGTCATGTTTATTTGAGTTCTATCGGGTTGACTATTTTAATCTTCATTTGACTTTGGATTGACCTCTTGTTGCAGGGTTGGCCTTTTCGTTTGTTTTGTGCTTGATCTATGAGCAATATGATGTTGAAGTTGATGGAATTTTAGGAATCATCTTTGAAATCACGAGGCAATCCACTGAATTCGTGACAAGTCGTCTACCCATTCCAACGCCATCCCCGTTATGTATCAACACCACGAAACCTACAAAATCAAAGGATTAAAGATAAGCATAGCAATATCTGATTTGCAAGCAAAAAGCATGCTTGTGTATGAAAATTTACTTGAACATATAGCGTTGACTTCATTTCAACATAGAGAAAATTATGAACATGTCTTATTCATGTGGAACTTAGCTACAACAAACTCCAGATCTACTTTGTACCTTGAAAACCACTTAGAGGAGGTTGTAGGCAAATGAACACGAGCGTAGAGGGGGCGAGTTTATATAATTAAACATGTATTTTTCTAAAGCAGCTATCTATTTACTTAAATACAATGACATGATCATACTGAAGTCGTGAGTTTCTTTTTTTTCTTTTTTAACAATGAGAACTTGTTAACAGAAAACTTGTGTTCGTGAGTTTGTTGTTAACAATCGGTAAATACCTTAAAAATTCAAATTGTAATAATGTATTGTGAAATAATAGTAATTATTGTCTTGTTATGGTGATTGTGTTAAATTGTAACTTGTAAGTAAAACTAAAAGTCAAATAGGTCTAAAATGAAGATGACTTAAAACATGGTGAAAAGTTAAAAATGGAAAGGCAACGAACAGGTCAAAAGCATTGAATGATTTAACGTTGTAGTTGAATGATTTAACGTTGTAGTGTTTGGTATCAGAGGCAAAATGAAATGGATTATAGTGAAAGAATGAAAAAAAATATGTTTGGTTGGTCAAACTAATGGATCCGCCAATTATATAAAGGCATTTCATTTCCTCACATTCATTTCAATCACTCCCTTGTTTTCTTTTCCATTCCCTCTCTTGTCACACCCCGACCCGCAACGGATTATCGGTCAGAGCGAGTTATCGTCCATAGCTCAGACAACTATGATAAGTTTAAACATTTAAAGAATACCCAAATTAAAATGTCACATATAACATAGAAATATCAAATAATTCATACAATACCAATGTCATAAACCATGACAAATAATATCCAAGTTATTAATTAGGGCACATCCTAAGTGTCTTCATCTTCAACTCATATCACACATGTGTACCTGTATCTTGCTTAAAAATGTTTTTGGATCAACATAAAGTTGGTGAATAAATCTAAGTTTTTAGAATAAAATATTTTACTTTATTAATTTTTAAAAATAAGTTAACATGCAAGTTCAAGTGTATATGAAATATCCATAACCATTCAACAATCATCACAATCAAATATGATAATGAAAGATGATATTATGGATCAATGATAATGAAACAATATGAGATTTAAGCCCGAAGAGTGAATCCAAGTAATGGTGGCGATACCTAGTTCAAGCCATGGTTGTGGGGAACTGGTCAGTCAGTGAAACAATATGACACAAAGCGAGTAACAAGTAAATACATGTACATGACATAGGTAAACGTAACACATAACAACATTTTGATTTGCATGTTGATGATAAAAAAACCAAAGAAACATTTGACACATGATAAACCCAAATGATTTAATGACAACAAAGGAAAAAGAAATTGATCTACTCACAGTTTTGCGTTCTGTTTGATCCTTACATAAACCGCACGAGTGTTGAGGGGAAACTTCAAAAGACAATATGCTACCGTAAAGAAATAAATAAAAACCTAAACAATCAAACTCTAAAACGATACAATTAAACCTATCACTTAGGGCTTTTGCTAATCCTAAAACTATATATATTAATACCACATGCCTATTAACTTTTTTTCGAAACGCATGGCCATATCCGAAAATTACAAAAAAAAAAATTTGGCCCCGCTCGAGATAAAAATTTTGGGCCCTATTCACAAATTTTCCTTGTATTATAAACTTATCAATTAGTTAAATCACTAAAATTTATGTGAAAGTAATTTAAATAGTTATTTTTAGGTAAGTTTAGTTAGTAATTTATTAATTAAAAGGAAAGTGTAGTTGACAAAATTAGGCATTAAATGCCATATGCAGTTATTATAGAGAATATGGAGACGTCAGGATTAGAACCCGCGTCTCCTTGTTGTTTAAGCAAGGCAATAACCACCTTGACAAAAGCTTGTTTGTGTCATCATTTGATTCAGTATATATATATATATATATATATATATATATTCTAGCTTATACAATGTAAATTCTATACAAAATTTAAAATATTTAGGTCCCCAGAGGGTTTAGGCCCTGTGTCGTCACGCACCATGCACCCCTGTAGCCTTGTCGAAACGTATACATAACTTAACTTGGTGCTTATAACAAGACCCTAATGTGACATATTAATAATGTTATCATAAAAATATTTATGTCTACATTTTTTATATTATAGTTTACTAAGTCTAAAAACTCCTCAACTTCCAATATCTAATTATTATTATTATTATTATATAAAAAAACCAACTACTTAGCGCCAGTCAAGTTGGTTTCTTTTGAAAATTGGCAACAAAAGTTTTTTTAGTGCTTTGTTATCCCCACGCATCTACGCATAACGCGGTCTTTTCGAGGGTCGCCGATAATCACTTGACCGCCATGGCTGCCGCTTCTGGAACTGTTGTGCGAACCGGCAGACAAACAATATGGTGGTTATTGGGGGAAAGATGAGAACTTCATCGGCGATGTGTTGTTTCATCTCTATCTTTTGCCATTTTAAAACCCTAAACTGTAGTCACCGTTTGTCTTCATCGACGACAGCGTCGATGATGGTTTAAAGAGGAAATAACGGTGGCGGTGGAGGTGGATCGATATTGGTGTCTTGATTGCAGAAAGCGGCAGACGACTTAGCCACCTGCTCGAAAGCTGACGGGTGGCGGAAGAGAATCGACGTGTTCACTGTGTGTAGTGGCGGCTTGGTGGTTCTGTTGCGGTGGCATCGGCAGTGCTGTATGATGGCGGTAGTTGTTTTGTGGTGGTGCTTGTGTTGAGTGAGAAGTAGAATGTGATTTTGAACTATGGAGAAAAGGGTTGAAGGGCAGCAAGACTATATTTGGTCAAACTTAGAATTTAGGATCTGCTTGATGACATGTGGTGTTCTTCTCGATGTTGTAAGCTTTTAGAATTTTCTACTTCGACCACGTGAGGTACTTTTTAGTTTTACTTTGGCCACTAGAGTTTTTTAACCTGCCTTTTCATTTCCCTTCAAACAAATCAACTGCTACAATATCTTTACTAATTTCGTAGCTTGGCCACTAGAATTTATAGTTTTCTTAATTTTCCGATATAATTTCGTTGATAACAGAGTTGTATTCGCAATACAATATCTTTTTAGTATCGATGGCGTGCTAAACCAAATATATGCCATTCGAAAAAAAACGGCAGTGATACTGGTAGTCATTTTTATCTCTTTTGATTGCTATACTAAGTGTCGTTATCATACTTGTACTGTAACGGATCAAACTAACACCCACCAAAGACCGCCACGAAGCATGGAAATCTTACTAATTTTAGTCTAAAATATAAAATTCGCATAAAAAATCTCATATTGTGGAAATAAAATGACAAGACCAAATAATAACAAAAATTATGTCATTACAAGTTAAAATATTAATTTCATCCATTTAGTAGAAATCACCTTTTAATTTATCTTTTAATTTAGGTAAATTCAAAAATCATATTCTATCTTATATTTAATAAAAAATATCAAATTTGTTAAAAAGGATAAATTTATGTTTAATATTTAGTTAGTCCTTTTATTCCAAAATATTTACCATAGTACATGAAATTTATAAAATTTACATGCCTTATTTATTTTATAGAAGTTCAGAAAAATAATATTCATGAGTTTTATTTTGATAAAAACCCTTATTTTATATGATTTATCCACATATTGTAATATGATCAAAAGTTTCATAATAAATCTATATGACATCCAAAAATTCTCAAAATTGGCACAAATCTATCTCGTATGATAACAAATAATATCCTAAGTTCAATTTCATCAAAACACAATCCTACATCAAAAGCCCCAGTTTTTAAGACTAAGAACCCTAAAAACAAAAGAAATAAAATTTCTATTCATAAAATCTTCTAACACAGAAATTGATAATAGGTTTTTTTGTAAAGCACGAAAATTTAACGAATTTAGGCTTTGGAATTACCTGCTTTGGCTACCGAATGAAAGAGAAATCGAATGAACAAGTTATGAGCCCTAGAAACGTTGTGCCTCAAATTCGCGGGTTTGGATGACGTTTAACAGGTTTAGGGAATGTGTAATGATACAGAAAACTTCTAGAAATCGATTGATAACAAGTTAATAATTTTTGGAGGTCGATTTATATGAAAGTTGATTTAGGTTTATGAAGCTTTGATGGTACTTTAATGATGTTATAAAAATTTGACTTTAATTGATTAATTAGAGGTGAAACTGTAACAACCCTCAAAAATTTTCTCGACGACATGTAATTGAAACCCCAAAGTGCACGCGATGAGACTTGGAAAAATAAGTAAAAAAACTTAGCGGTTAAGGAAACTTAACAACTAAGGGGCTGTTTGGCAACATTTGAATGGGTAAGTGCTTAACTAGTAAGAGGTCTGAACCATTAAGTGGTTAACCAATAAGAGGTCTAAACCATTAAAAGCTAGTATAATGTTTAACCATTCAGAGGCAAATGTCTGAATCATTCAGACATCCACTCACAAAACAAACAGTCTGAATCATTAAGTACTGAATCAGTAAGAGGTCTGAACAATAACACCTAAGTAAGTTAAGTAGTTAAACGGCTAAGTCAATTGAACAGTTAAAGAACTAAGTCAGTTGAATAGTTAAACAACTAAGTAAGCCAAACAACTAAGTAAACTCAACAGCTAAATAACTAAGTAAACTCAACAGCTAAACAACTAAGTTAACTTAATAGGTAGGAAACTTCCTAGCTAAGAAAGGAATCTGCCTTGACTATAAATAAGGAAGCTATGGACTTCATTCTTATTCATTCTTTCATTTTTTCTCTCTCGACTTCTAATACGTTGGTGTATTAAACCATGTATCGCCGATACGATACTCTGTCCGATCGATCAGAAAACCAACCAACGAACGCCGAAGCTTCGCCTGAAGAAGGCAAGACTTTGTGAACCTACGTTGTGGTTTTGATCTCGTGATTATCGTATGCTTGATTCGATTTTACACTAATACATGTTATACTCTGTAAATCTAGATGTTTCAGAAAGCTCAGAACCATAGACTTACTGTTAGACTAGATGCTTAATTATCAGAAGACTCAAAAGTCAAAACTATAGACTTAGAAGATGAGTCATTCTCTTTTATCATATGCTTTTAAAACCCTAAATGTTTTTCAATTGTTACTTATATTTACAGTGATCAAGTCTTTTTATTCTTATAGGAATACTACTGTCAGTATGTGGGGTTTTTTGTATACACTACTTGATAAGCTTCACTAGTTGGAGAATTGGTTAACAGTGATATGACCACAGTCACAGTAATTGCCAAGTGACAAATACCTTTAGGTAGTTGTAAAATACAAACAAATATAAAAACTCGTAATGCTGTAACTATAAGAATCTGTCTTTTTATACAAATGAATGTATTCAACAGTATTTCCCGCTGATCAAATATTTTTAAACATGTTTCCAGTTATTTATAGGAATCTAATTAAGAGTTTTTAAGAGGCACTAAAAGGCTTAAATGAGTGACTTGTTTTATCAATTAAAGTAATAAACGATGTTTTATATTTTAGGGTTCGAATCCCAACCCACCCTTTCTCTCTGTTTAACACAATTAGTCCCCGTATAACCCCCTTTATAAAAACACATCAAATTATCAAACTTTTAAAATTCAAAACATAACAAATCATCATTTAAACAAACTTTACCATATACACATATATCCAAACAAATTAAGTTAAGAAACTTTACCATATACACATATATCCAAACAAATTAAGCTATTTCAATGATAAAAAACCACCTTACCTGTACGCTCACAACATATAAGTATATAACCCAAACAAACCCGGTTCATCACAACAAAATCCATAACCATCAACCCTCGCCTCTTCATCACAACAAATCTTCACAATTGTTCAACGAAACCTTCAAAATCATTCAACAATTCATCACACAATTCTAAAATCAATCAATTTCATGAGGCCTCCGTTCAAATCAAACAACACAATCGGCAACAAAAACCTAACCGATTCTTCACCTTCCGATGCGAAGTTCAGCAATCTCTGGGTCGGAAACCTGACGCCCGATGTTACGGAGTTAGATTTGCGCAGTTTGTTCGAGAAACACGGTGTTGTTGATAGCGTTACGTGTTATCCGGCTCGTAGTTATGCGTTTGTGAATATGAGGCGGCCTGAGGATGCCAAGAGAGTCAAGGAGTCGCTTCAAGGTGTTGTGTTGCGTGGTGGATCGCTCAAGATTGATTTTGCTAAACCGGTTTGTATCGTTTTTGTTGTTAGGGTTTTTAGGATGTTATTGTTGTTATATGGAATTGATTTGTTATATGTTTTTGTTGATATCCGATTTGTGCATTTTAATTTTAATTGACGCTAAAAATTGTGAGAATTTGGCTAGGGTTTTAAAAACTAAAATTTGATGTTCAAATAGGAAGCAGAACATGCATTCAAATGCTAGGGATTCAATTCGTTAAGAACTGGATATGGCTCAGTAATTTAGGATTATTTTGCCTATGTTCGCTATCTGAGATTTTAAACAAAGCATATATGTGTGTGGTTCACGATAAGTTATTATAGTTTTTAGACGGACTTCTCGGATTTCTACGTTGCTTGATTTTGAACAAATGGTGTTGGTCTTCCATCAAACCTTTGGTAGATAAGCAAACAAATATCATGGATATAGATTGCTAGCAGTCTGTTTGGCTTTGAAATACGTGCGTTATGAGTGGAGATGAAGGAAGAGCATGATTTTGTTCGTTAACATAATTTCACACTCCAAATACACGTTTATGAGTTTCGAGTGTTCATTAGTTCAATGTAGCAAGCCACTTTTGTTAAATAGGTTCTGCTAAGCAAATGGATTTGTTATATAACATCTACAAAAGCTTGCAATACAACAATGAAAACATAGTTTAAATTCAAAGTAGATTTACTGCATAACTGTATTAAGGCCCACAAAACTTAAACTACAACTTATACGGGATGCTGAAGAGTAGACGCTGATCAGCTTCTTTTCAAAGTTAATCTGTTAATGGACATACACGTACAAAGTTATCTTTTTTAGTCTTGATGGAAAATTAGCCGAAGACTTTTGATGATGTTTATTCACGCAAGATATTTTCTGTAAATAATATTTGAATTATATTTCTTCAAATAAATGCGTAATCACATTCAAGCGCTCCCTCATATCTTTGGATTACTGCAGCTCTGTTTTCTCGTATGAAATTGATTGATTAGATCAAAGGCAGTGTTTACTGTAGTATGTCAATACAACTGCGCAATAGGACACCTAGGATTTTGAATTCCCTCAGTGTTTGGTTCATCATAGTAATCAAAGGCGCGCACCTGGACGAGGCTCGGCTCGGCTCAGCCAAATCGCCTTGAGCGAACAGTCGCAGTGAACTGGCTTGAACCGCTCTGAAACTGCTTAAACCAGCCTGAATCAGTCTAAACTAACCTAAAACAAGTCTAAAACAGCCTAAACTAGCCTAAAACAAACCTAAAACACCTAAAGATGGTCTGTTTAAACTGTAACTAATAAAGAAAGCATGTAACATGCTATTTGTTAGCTGGTTGCCAAATTCGACTGAGGACAACTCTGAAAAAAATGTCTCAAATTAAAACAATCGTATATCTTCTATATTCGCTTACGCTCTGCGTAATCTAAAAACAGTTAATCATTGTTTAAATAAAAACAGTTAATCATTGTTAAATACGTGAACACAAAATAGGTTGCTGCGAGTCTGCAATTATCGCTTTAGTGTGATAGAAAATCCAAATGTTGGGGCATTAGAAATCAAATTTTACAGCCTTCTTCTGGATCGTCTTGAGGGCAGATTTTTGGTCGGCTTTTCTTCCCTATCGGCTTGCGTTAATCATTCCAATTGTCTTCACTTGCAAGTTTTTCTGAGACACATTGGTGTACTGTATACATGAAACAATAAATGTTGCTATTTTGAAAAGTAATTGTATCAAAATAGTACAAAATTGAACTTAATGTCCACATATTCTAAAAGTAAATATAATCTTATTAATCAAAATAAACCACACCATATATCTGCGTAAACCTCACATGGCTTTAAGATATTTTAACTAGCCAATACTGATCAAGGGATATTGTTAAGAATGTAACGTGAGAACAAATTGCAATAAGCGTATCATGAATATCCGTTTCAATTTAACAATTAGAACTGATGGTAGTTTTCCATTGTTTCAAGGGATAGTTCATAATCTATTATTATGTATGCGAATGTGATAAAGCGGCGGCAGTAACTAGTAACGTTTCACCCGTTTTCAAGTATCTGGTGCAAGTTACAGAGAGTTGTGACTTGGTTTGTTTGGTACCCTTCTTGCTGTCAACTAATCACCATAAAATTACAAAACTTTACATTGATAATATAATCAAAATCTGATGCAAAAACTGCAGCCCAGCTTATTGTTGTATTGGGATAGCTGAAGGTTGGGGGGCAAAGAGTGAAAATGGACTTAGCTATAAAACAGACTTCTAAAGGACAGATGAAGCAAGTGTTTGATTAAACTTAATTTAAAACATGATGATTTTAATACTGTCTTAACTAACAAGTTCTGGCATTGTGTAATAGTTTAATACTTTGTCTAATTTATTTGTTTGAATTCTTTGTTAGTACATAAATATTTAAAGGTCTACTCTGGCCTCTGGGGGATCATGTTATCCCAAGTGGCTTGTTTGCGTTTCTCCCCAACTGAAGCAACACACATGTCACAATTTCTTATGCTATTAGTTAACTTTTGGCTATTCAACTCATTATTTGTAGTTTTGCTACACTCATTTTGTCTTGCACACACACACACACGCTTTTGGTGTGTCAACAGTTGTCCTTATAAGATGTTACATATAAATTCTTTGTTAAGTGAATGCAATGGTAACTATTTTGTAAAGGATTAATACCATGGCAAGTGCAGTTAACCTATTTTTTTATTATTTTTTTATTTTTTTTAAATGTACTTGTTTGCTGGTTTTCAGATCATAGATAGTTTTATATGTAAATAAGTCATTGAAGATATCATATACATGGTCTTCTTTTTTAGAGCTTGAGATTTCTACAAAGACAGCTGATTCTCATGATCTTAATCAGCTGTGCGTTTCATTTTCTATTGTATGTTTGGGGTGATGTATGAATTATATACACCTCTGTTTAGCTCTAGATCCTTAAAGCCTAATATTTTTGTGTATATGTGTGGTACATTTTAGTAACAAAATAAATATAAAACAAGCAGAGACTCAGAGAGATAAAAAATAGAACTTAAAGCCTACTTGTTAGGTATTAGTAGCGTGTGATTATTAGTGTGTTGATGCTTTCTTGAGTCACAAGAGGATGAGATACAGTTGTTTTTATAAGCTAATTAGGGTTCAGGTTCGTAGTTCTCAGTCTACTGTTAACTTGTTGGCAGGCTAGACCCTGCAAGACTCTGTGGGTAAGTGGCATCAACATGTCCACATCCAAAGAAGACCTGGAACAAGAATTTTCCAAATTTGGTAAAATTGAGGATTTCAAATTTATTAGGGATAAGGATACGGCATACATCGATTATGCCAGACTGGAGGATGCATCAAAGGCCCTTAAAACGATGAACGGAAAATATAAAGGGGGAAGTGTGCTTCGTGTCGACTATCTAAGATCCCAGTCAAAAAGAGTACGTTACTGATAAAATACAGGCATTGCAAGTTTATATAATCGTACATATTTTATCATGTTTGACTAATTGACTTCCTATGTATAACAGGACCCGGGTCATGATTTTCGTGATGTGAAGGAAGGTCAACATTTTAGAAGCATGGTCCCTCTTGATTCACCTTGGTTACCACCAGATGCTGTTAATCCTTCATATAACGCTGCCAAAAGGCAACAGGTTATACCGTAGTTCTAGTGTCTTTATATTAAAAATCAATTTATACATGCACTGTTGTAATCGTTTTTTGTTCTCATTTTACAGCATAACATGCACTTAGAAGGAAATGAAGATCAACTAAGTAATGTTTTGGTAATTTCATATCCTCCTGTTGTGCATGTTGACGAACAGATGCTACACAATGCCATGATTTTATTTGGAGAGATTGACAATATCACAAGTTTTCCGTCAAGAAATTATTCACTTGTTGAATTTAGAAGTGTAGAAGAGGCACAGCTTGCAAAAGACGGGTTGCGAGGTCGTCTTTTCAACGATCCCAGAATATCAATTATGTTTTTAAATAACGAGCATGCACCCAACAATGATATGTCTGGATTTCATCACCCTGGGACAAAACCTCATGGAATGTTTAATGAATTCCCACCCCCGGGCCCACCAATGGATGCATATGGTCATCCTGTACTAATGCCAGCTAGACCACCTTTTGGTCCTCCAGATAGCTTTGATCCTCTACTGCAAGGTCCAGAGTTCAATCCAATGGGTGTTCCTAACTGGAGAAGCCCGGGACCCACCAGGACATCTCCTGGGACATGGGATGTTTTTGATGCAAGCCAATTGCATCGAGAACCCAAAAGGCTAAGAACTGGTGGTAATACACCCTTAAGAGAGATGAAAGATCAGGGTGTGTTGGGCCCTGATCCTGCTTATGGTGGTCCCACAAAATTTCCAACCCGTGGGGCGGAAAAGGGTCGACCCGGTTCTGACTATATTTGGCGAGGCGTTATTGCTAAGGGTGGAACTCCTGTTTGTAATGCTCGTTGTGTTCCTATCAGAGAGTGGGTTGGATACGATATGTAAGTGATTTTCTTATTACCGAAACAGTGTTAACATTCTGAAAACTAATGGAACATCTTAACGTTTGTGATTTTGAAACTGCAGCCCTGAAGTTGTTAATTGCTCAGCTAGAGCAGGACTGGACATGCTGGCAAAGCACTATACAGATGCTGTTGGATTCGATATTGTTTTCTTCTTGCCCGATAGTGAAGAAGATTTTGCTTCTTACACAGAATTCGTACGCTACTTAGGTGACAGAAATCGGGCCGGGGTTGCTAGGTTTGATGATGGGACCACTTTGTTCTTGGTCCCACCTTCTGAGTTCCTTTCAGAAGTTTTGAATGTATCTGGGCCTGAACGTTTGTATGGAGTCGTTTTGAAGTTCCCTCAACATGCCTCTGCCAGCTCATCCCAACCTCAATTTGTTGATAAACAACAAGTTCCTTCTCAAAATGAGTATAATGTTGTTCCCGGCGGGGAGAAGGTGCTGCAAGTTGATTATAGTGGGGTCCCACATGATGACTTGAAGTCAAACCCGAAGTCAGCAGGTCCATCTCATAACCCCTTGGCTCCCCCTCCCCCAGCTGTCTCCGCACCTACTCCACAAACTGGGCTTGCTTTAACACCTGAACTTATTGCAACCTTGGCTTCTTTAGCCAAAGGTAAAATTAACGATCAGCAACCATCAGCAGTGGGTCCCCCTAATGAGAGACCACCTTGGGAATATGAACCCGAACTGTCCAACAATACATTTCATGGTCAGCCACCAATCCTCCCCGGGCATCAGGGTTATCAGTCAAACCTGGTCAACAAAGCTCATTTGACCGCCGCAGGCAACTTCCCTCCTATGCAAGATTATTCTTTCGGTATGCCACAACATGATGCGGTTCCGTCACCTATGCCACAAAGTGGTCAATTTGCAGTTCCTGTGCAGCCAAACCAGCTATATCTACCCAATATCCCACAGGAGACGCACCCTGGCTCTGTTTTACAGGCCGGAGCTAATCCTTATGGTGCTAATGTTTACCAGCCACAAAGACCTGAGAATCCGGGTATGCAGCTCCCTGCGCAGATGCAGCAGCTACAGTCCGCGTTATATGCTGCAGGTCAGCCACCGTCTGATTTTGATGCTGATAAGAACGAACGATATCAGTCAACGCTGCAGTTTGCTACAAACCTTTTGCTCCAAATACATAATCAGCAGCCATCAGGGCAAGGGGGTGGAAGTGGTTCTCTTCGCTAAGGTATTACCAATTACCAAGCCCATGTATTCTTTTTAATATTTTAAATTTAATTGAAATTATGTTTGATTGATTCGTTTATCTAGAGGTCATTAGAATAGTTTCAGAGTAGATTTAGAGGTGTGTCTCTGTGGGTTAGGCGGGTGGGGTAACTGCCAAGACGGGTGGGCTGGGTTGGGCTTGATCAGCCCACATACATATTTTTTGTATGTTTATTAACTATTTACAATGATAGTCTGAATTTGTTTTAGTGACGCGATATAGGAGGTGTTATGTATTTGAATACATTTCAGAAGACTTCAACCTGATGTTTCTTAATTCAAGTCTCTAGCTAAAATAAACATGTTAGCGATAAAACATACGCCAAAAGAATTCCTGTATGTAAACGGGTCAGAGTTGCCATCTCGGACCTTCATTTCTTTCGTTCTTAACTCCAGTTCTAGAAAGCCGACCGACAATATTACTAGCTATTTTTCTTTCTACGTTTGTTTGTCATTCTATCATTCTATGTGCATATCAAGAATTAAGATCATTTATACTTTCGAAATGAATTAGTTTGCATAAATTGTTTATTTTGAAAAGTTATTAGGCTATAAAAGACCATGCTATTAAAAAATCAGCATTTATTTTTTCTAGGTAAATTGCAACCTTACCCGATGATATCGCCTAATAGTGTTTAAACGTGTCTTAACTAGTGGTGTTAACGGGTTATGCCTGGCCAGTTAAGTTTGAGGTAGGATGGTTTGAAACATAATTGTTGGAGCTTCTCTCGCTTCAAGCCCTAGCTTCATAAATTGAGCTCGACTAGTGAATACTTTTACAAGCTCGAAATTGGCTTGGCTTGGCTTGTTAGTTATTTAATTATTCTCAATATTATATATCCTATACGTATATTTATAATTATGGTTATATATAGCACTATATATCATTTAGTTTTTCTAATGGTAATTAGGTGTGTTTGTATGTATATATATATATTATATATTATTATATTATGTGGTTATATATATCATACTATATAATACGTAATTATTCTAATATTCATATAAACTCGATGCCCAAAACTTGTTTACTAAATGAAGTTCAATTTAGTTGCTCAAGCTCGTTTAAGTTTAACTTAATTCAAACTTTTAACAAGTCGATATTCAGCAGCTCTAGCTCACGATCAGTTTGACTCGTTTACGACTTTACGTATATGAACCTTTAACGTGTTTGTGGAAAGCTAATGATGACTACGGAGAATCAAGGGTTAATTAGTCTTTTATAAAATTTTCTTAGTTGTAATGGTAGGTTTAGCACTAATAACCAATTTGACAAAAAATAACATGTTTCCTAAGACGGATTCCCACAAAAATATAAATTGGTTACCTGACAAAAAATAACATGTTTACGACATTTAATAATTCGTTACCTGCTCCTAAAAAGTTACAAAATTATAAATAAGAACACAAATATTATGATTATAACAAAGTATTGTCATCAACCATTCATATGCTTACAAATAGCTAACATGACTGAAGGTGCAAGTGTAGGGTCCAAACGGGAACATTTTCTTTATAATGACGTGGCGCTATCTTGGCATATCTTCATTTGGTCAACGCTCGAGGTCAAATATATTATTATTGCCTTGTGTTGTTGGAACTTGGAAAAGAATGGTGTGCTCGTTCGTACTTATAAAACATATTTTTCTCCGAAGTCAAGTGTTCTGGATAAGTGGCCTTGCTTGAATTATGATTGAAGTTGAAGTGGATTTCGGTTTTTGAATTTAAGAAAATGTTGAGGCTCTTTTCATAATTAAAACTTCATGTGATTATGTTGTTTTGTTTAATCGATATGTTTAGATGCGAGAATTAAAATGCGAACCATCAAATAGTTAGAATTTAATAAATTAGACTTTAATATATTATTATCAAAAACGGATAAATAAAAGGAACATGGTGAGTGGTGACTTATGAAGCATAACAAGATTAATTATTTTTCTTATAGGAATAACTAGAGTACCAAGCATGGAAAAACGGGCTGGGCATGTCGGATAATGGGTTAAAGTCAAACTGAGTTTAGGTCAAAATAGTTGTGAACAAAATAGTTTCGAGTTAATGTTTGATTGTTAAACAAAAAAATAATAATAATAATAAAATGAGTTCCGCCATATTTATTTTTATTGCCGGCCAGCAATAGTGGCATGGAAAGCAAAAATGTCAACAATGGTTGTGGTGGTGACAAGGTAGTAAGTGCATCGGTTGTGTCGGTAGCGGTGGGGGTTATATACAAGAGTGATGTCAACACACTTGGACTCGTTCTAAATTTACAAGTTCTATAAGAGTAATCCATCTAAGTAGACCTAGGAAAATAAATAGACATTTTGTTAACTCAAATGAACCCTTGCTAGTGGTTTTAAAACACTTTCAAGCAAAAACAAATTCGATTGGTTGAGTTAAAGAATTGAGCTTTTTGATATTATCAAAACTTGCTAGTGGTTTTAAAACACTTTCAAGCAAAAACAAATTCGATTGGTTGAGTTAAAGAATTGAGCTTTTTGATATTATCAAAACTATCAGATTAACTAAAAACATAAACGTAAATTACAGTTTATGTACTTTAGCTTTAAAAATGTCAAGAATCATAATTTACGTTTTATAAGATTGTAAGTCACGTCCTTTTCACCAAAAGACGTTTAATTTTTCAGTTAAATCTATTCACACAAGGGTAGATAAGTTTTTTTACCCATTAATTTAAAAATATATAAATAAATAAATCAAAACCAAAAATTTAATATATATAGGGTGGGGTTAACGTACAAAATTGTTAAGTTTTTTTACCCATTAATTTAAAAATATATAAATAAATAAATCAAAACCAAAAATTTAATATATATAGGGTGGGGTTAACGTACAAAATGGTTTATCGTACATTGCGTACGCGATAACCCCAGCCGTCAGATCCTCATCCCCATGCGATTTCAACCATCGTCTTAATTATTTAACATCCGATTTCATCAAAAAAACCAACATGCGAAATTATTACAAAAACCAACATGCGATTTCATCAAAATTATCAACATGCGATTTCATCTATGCTATTTTATAACATGCGATTTCACAATCGCGTACCAGCGTACGATAAGGCCTATTGTATCTTACACTTCCTCTCTCTCTCTCTCTCTTTATATATATATATATATATGAGAAGGATCCGTTAGAAAGCACCCTTTATTGCGAGAACCGCGAGAACCAATGTGAACACAACCAAAATACCTAAAAAAATAAAGAAAAAACACAACTTTTTTTAATATTTTTTTTGAAAAAATCGCTATTTTTCGTTACTAAAAAACCAAAAAAATATAAAAAATCGAGTAACAACTATCCATGCACATGTGCATATGTATCATTTCTTTGACAAATTCCGTAATACGTTACCAATACTAAACAATTGCCCTTTCATTTACACTACCATCCATAATACACTACTTTTTACATCAACAATATTATAAATGCACATGTGCATCTATATGTATGAAGATGATATAGCGTTTTTGATACACTACGTTGGATACACTTTCCCTTTCATCTATCATACCATCCATAATACACTACTATTACCTTCTACCATCCATAATACAATACCATTACCTCCTACCATACATTAGGGCTGTTCACGAGCCGTACCGAACCGATCAGACCTTTGCTCGTGCTCGGTTCGTTTACAAACCGATCCGAACCGAACCGAGCGTTTTTTCAACCGAGCCAAAGTCGAGCGAGCGTCTTTCGATCCGCGCATTTTTCGAACGAACGTCGAACGAGTATCGAGTGTCGCATAATAACAAGGAAAGTGACGATATGAGTGCTAGTGATTATAATAAAGTGCAGTTTTCGTCCCTAACGTTTCGTCCAATAGAACACAAGTAAAAATTTAAGAAATAACAAGGAATATAAAAACACTCAACTAGTTCTGTCGAGATTAACTAAGCGGGAAGATAAATCGTCGATCGATTGAGACATACCCTTGTTCTATCGGAAGTTTGAAACTGAATGAACCGATTGAAGAAAAACCTTGGCGAGTTGGCGTCTTGGTGAGTGGGGATGGAGAAATCGAATAACGATGGCCAATGGGGGTTTTGATTAGGGTCTTGTACTTCTGAATCAAATGGCGGGTTGAGACTTGAGTATTGATCGACGCTTCACATTTTAGTATTTGAAATTTTGACTCAATAATTCAAATGGACATTTAAGTATTCAACAATGGACTATTGGTATTAGGTTTCAATTCTAATTACTTAAATGAGTTCTATTTGGATCTTGGAATAAACATTGTTGATGTTGGTCTCTAGTCATTTCATTAAAATGATACACACACAAACACACACACACACACACATATATATTAAAAAATAAATGGAGCCAACCGAGCCGAACCGAACTGAGCGGACCTTTGCTCGTGCTCGGTTCGTTTACAAACCGAACCGATCTGAACCAAGCATTTTTTTAATCGAGCTGAATCGAACGAGCAAATTCCGAGCATTTTCCGAACGAGCATCGAACAATCGTCGAGCACCGAGCGATTTGAACAGCCCTACCATACATAATACAATACCATTACAAATATTTCACTTTATTACATGTATATCAACACCCTTTATGCCATACAAGCAACATATTACATCATAAAGTGATAAATATAACCAAACCATCAACCACTAGATATAATTAGCCAGAAAACATGTATATGGGCCTACTTCATTGTTCAAAATTATAAACTTTTTGTATCAAAACACGTTATATCATGGTTATACATAAATGATGCACATGTGCATTTTTAATATTGGTAATGTAAAAAGTAGTATATTACGGATAGTAATGTAAATGCAAGTGCAATTGTTTACTACTGGTAATGTATTACGGAATTTGTCGAAGAAATGATACATATGCACATGTGTATTGATAATTGTTACTCGAAAAAAAAAGTTTTTTTGGTAACGAAACATAGCGATTTATTAAAAAAAATATTTTTTTTGTGTGTTTTTTAGGTATTTTTTGTGTTCACACTGGTTCTCGCAATAAAGGTCGTTCTCGCAATAAAGGTGGTTATCGTATGAACCCTACCCTACATATATAGGGTATGGTTCATGCGAGAACCACCTTTATTACGATAACAAATGTGAACACAACAAAATAAACCCACTACACCAACATCCAAAACCTAACCCCTCTTCCCACCCAAGCTAAATGCTAAAAACTAACCATAAAGCTAACCCCCCCCCCCTCCAAAAAAAAAAAAAAAAAAACTAACCCCCCACCCCCTGCGAAAAAAAAAAACCTAATCCTCCCTCCCAAGCTCAATGCTAAAAACTAAACCATAAAGCTAAACCCCCCTAAAAGAACCTAAAAAATCTAAAAAACACACAATTTTTTTAAATATATACTTTTTATAAAAATATTTTTTTTTTGTTTTTTTAGATTTTTTAGGTATTTTTGGTTGTGTTCACATTGGTTTTCGCGGTTCTCGCAATAAAGGGTGGTTCCTAATGAACCACTATTTATTGCGAGAACCATTGTGAACACAAAATATACCTAGAAAAAACTAAAAAACACACAATTTTTTGTTATTTTTTTTTAAAAATCACTATATTTCGTCACAAGTAACAATTATCGATGCACATGTGCATATGTATCATCTCTTGGACAAATTCCGTAATACATTATCAGTAGTAGACAATTGCACTTCCATCAACACTAGCATCCGTAATACACTACTTTTTTATTAACAATATTAAAAAGACACATGTGCATCGTTATGTATACCCATGATATAACGTGTTTTGGTACAAAAAGTTTGTGATTTTGAATGATGAAGCAGGCCCATATACATGTTTTTTGGTTAGTTATATCTAGTGGTTGATGGTTTGGTTATATTTGTCACTTTATGATGTAATATGTTGCTTGGATGGTATAAAGGGTGTTGATATACATGTAATAAAGTTAAATATTCGTAATGGTATTGTATTATGGATGGTAGAAGGTAATTGTACTGTATTATGGATGGTAGGAGATAATGGTATTATATTATGGATGGTAGAAGGTAATTATATTGTATGATAGATGAAAGGGAGAGTGTATTCAAAGTAGTGTACCAAAACACGTTATATCATCTTCATACAAATAGATGCACATGTGCATTTCTAATATTGTTAATGTAAAAAGTAGTGTATTATGGATGGTAGTGTAAATGAAAATGCAATTGTCTAATATTGGTAATGTATTACGGAATTTCTCAAAGAAATGATACATATCTACATGTGCATGGATAATTATTGTGACTCGATTTTTTTGTTGGTTTTTTTAGTGACGAAAAATAGCGTTTTTTTTAAATTATTAAATTTTTTTGTGTGTTCTTTTTTATTTTTTTAGGTATTTTTGGTTGTGTGCATATCGATTCTCGCGGTTCTCACAATAAAGGGTGGTTCCTAACGGATCCTTCTCCTATATATATATATATATATATATGATGGATAATGAGAAAACTAGTTTAAATGAGAAAACCAAAAAACTAACTAAAAAAGTCAAAATAACATATCAATTTTTTTTATAAAAATTCGCTATATATATTATATAAAAAAAACTTAAAAAAAAAATTAAAAAAAACATATAATGCACATGTGCAACATATACATATAATGCACATGTGTAGTACACATATAGTGCACATGTGCAGTACAAGTTTTTTTTTGAAAAAAAAGTTTTTTTTATACATAATATGCAACGATTTTTTATAAAAAAATGTATGTTTTTTATATTTTTTTGGCTTTTTTAGTTAGTTTTCTAGTTTTCTCATTTATATATAGTTTTCTCATGATCCTCTCCATATATATATATATAATATTAATGGCACAAAACCCATATTTTCTTGCAATCACATCACCATTTAGAATACATTTGACTTAAACATTTTTTAAGGGAAGATTACAAAAATATCGGTTGACCAACCTTGTTTATGAAAATGTCACGCTCTTACGCCGTTGGACGGACCTCTGCACCCTGTGATGAGTGTGCGTGCGTCCGTTTAATAAAGGGGTTACACGTGGGCGACATGGTTGTAGCGTCTACGACGGGCGTTTCAACCCCTAATGCGTCCGGCTTGGTGGTTGGCTTACTCCTTCCATTGGCTCCATCGACTCATCCCGTGGCTCCGCCGACGAATCCAAATGGGTTGGCGGACCCTCAATTTTTTCTAAATTTTTGTCAACTTACATACATAATCGTTTTTATTACAAGGGACCTTTAATAATTTAATAAAATACGGTTTTTAATACAACATTTCTAACATAAAATATTACAACTAAAGGCGTCTCAAAATTTGCATATTTAAAACGGCCTGATGAACCCGATATTTCTTTACTCGTTAAAGAAACATGTAAAGGCGTCTCAAAATTTGCATATTTAAAATCATCAGGGCCATCCGTTTGACAAACATGATCGTTTAGATCGAGACATTTGAAATCAGTGTGTTGACTTCCGGTGGATGAACCAACGCCAATTTCTTGGACAACATATAATTTAAATAACTCATGGGGATTGTTTTTAGTAAGCCAGCCGGAAAAAAATGAAAGATCATAATCATTCGTTATATCAATGGGTCAGTAAAATGTGTGATATTTTGGACACTAGACATTTCAAAAAGAAGTCTCAAAAAATCAGGATACGAAATATTATTGTTTGGAATTTCTAAAAGACGTTTGACTGAATCAGAATCTACAACATATTCCATGCTGTTATTAATAACTTCCCACTTTCCACCAAGGTAAAGAACAAATCTAACACCCGTCATAGTTGAGGGAGACACACGTGAAGAATGTTGGTTGTAAAATTAAGGACACAAGATGATAACTGTGGTCCCAACTCTTTAAAAGGAGATGAACAATGTACATATTCTTATTGAGTCCATCTGTACGATTTTAAGCGTCTACTTAAACTAAACTGTGTCGGCCGTACGATTGTATCCATTAAGGTATGCATACCACTTCCGTTCGTCAGCCAGACCACTTCCGTTCGTCAGCCAGACTCAAAAATGTCGACGGGTCTTGAAAACAGAGGTGTCGGCCAGACCGCTCTAAGGCGTCGGCCAGATCGCTCTAAGGCGTCGGCCAGACCACTGTACGGCGTCACTCCCGATGCGTCGCCCTAAGCAATCTCGGTGCGTCAGCTAGACCACTCCGCATGCATAAGGCGTATTACTAGACAGACGGAAGCCAAACTGATTTGAAATTAATGACGCAAGCCGTGTCTGTTGCGTCCACCGCCGCTTCACCTTGTCGTACACGTGTCGGCTGCTGATACATGGACTCTTCAACATGATACGCCGACTCATCCCAGGGTGCAGAGGTCCGTCGAACGACGCAGAATCGTGACATTTTCGTAAACAAGGTTGGTCAACCGACATTTTCGTAATTTTCCATTTTTTAATGCGAAGATCAAACTTCCTAACGTACATATACCTTATATGTACTAAGATTCATTTAAGATATGCAAATTATCAAGTTTCTAAAACAATTGGAACAATTGGAATTTACTCCATTATTGTTATTTAGTTATTTAATTTTTTTACCAGCCATTAAATACATTTGACTATTCAATTTTGAAGGAAATGTACAAATTGCTAAAAGTTACACATAAATGATTTAATGCATTTTAATTGAGACAACTTCAATCTTTTTGTCAAACTGAATTAAATTATCACATTTTAACAACCTCTATTAATTGGCTTTATTATTTTAATATGGGAATTTTAGGATATTACAGTTATATTATAATTTCCGATTCGTCTTGCAATAAGATTTTCATATGATTTGAGGATAGATGCTAAGAGTGACATATGTTCTTTGGCGTTAGCTGCGGATTACCCTTGAGTATTTTGGAAGTTAATGGCTATGTTGCATTGAAGGATGCTGGGTGCCTGAGTTGAATTGTGGTTTGAAGATTGTCGATACGTTTGATGAGTTGTTTGTAGAGGAGTAGCACAAGAACCCGCACTGCTATACATCGATGATGGTGATTGTGAATAACCAGAACTGTTGTAAATTTGTTGTGGCGAGTGTGAATTCCCTAAACTGTTACTAGCGAAAGCATTTCCGCCTGATGACTCTGCACTGATTTTTGTTTGAATATTTTGAGCGACTTATAATATAACCCGATATCCTGTGGAATGTTAACAGACTTCATCTTTGCCTTTCATGAGCTTCTTACTTCTCAATCAATTTGGCTAAGTTTAGTGTAGCATACTCGATAGGATTCGATTGCAATATCATCATATAAGTACCCCATTCATTCTCTCTCTGGCAAAGCATCGACTAATTTTTCCATCAATTCAGATTCATCTTTTTTAATCCCCATTCTGTCATTTCTGCTACAAGAGGTAGAAATCTCTCAACTAGCGGTTGCATATTTTGACCTTTAATTGCTGAAAATATGTCAAACTCCTTCTTCAATAAAGATTTTTTAATCTTTCTCATCTCGTTATTGCAACGATTCTTGTTTTGTAGAGCTAACCAAAGAGATTGACACGACTCGGTATGTTGTAACAACACAAGAATATCATGTTTAATGGATTGTTGCAATAGTCTCATCATTTTATTCTCACGGATATATTTTTCTCTCTCACCCTCAAGAATTTGTGAATCCCTGATTTTATCACCATTTTCATTCTTTTGGATCACATATTCTTCCTCAATTGCCATCCAAGCGTTGAAGTTTGTAGCATGTACATACTTTCCAAATCTCCCAGCCCAACTTGAATATTCCTCCATGCGAAGCAATTTTGGAGGTTTGTTCTTTGTACCCATCTCGTTATCTAGGTTCATGTTTTGGACAACGGTGGTTGGTGTGGCTGCGAACGCGTTCATTATATCAAAAACAAAATCTCTCGTACCTAGAAAAAATCTTCAAACTTCCAATAACAAGCGTATGAGTTCCTTTCAAGCATATGAGTTACTTCGTGCGTATGAGTGACTATTCATATGAGATACTTCCAGCGAAGGTCTTATCAACGGATGAACATTTTCCCACGTAAGACAAAAACAACGTATGAGCACTTCAGCGAATGAACCCCTCCTTTGTACGAATGAATAAACTGGGTATAAGTCAATCCCCACGTATGAGCACTCCTGCGTTTGAAAGTTCAAGCGGATGAATGCCTCTCTCGTGCGAATGACCTCTAACAGATAAGTCCTGCGCGCGAACCATAACTCTTGTGTTTGAAAATCCCTCCTGCGTGCCAGACCATTTTGAGTGAAGATTTTGATTTTGGTGATGATTTAGGCTTCAAACTGGTCTAAAATTTTGTCATGATATTCACGGATGGTTTTGGAAAAAAACCCTTGAAAAATTAGTGACATTTGAACTGTGAAATGATGAAAAACGAATAGAAATGAGTAGGAAAATAACTTTTAAGCTTCCAATCTTGAATTCTAAGCAATCTTTCATTAGATATCAGCCATCCTTACTCTGATACCACTTGTAGGAGCGTGTGTGACGTGTAAAACACTGTTATGATATCTAGACCACTTTGTAATGTGTGGAATCCAATATAAAGTAAGTGAACATGCTTGGTTTCATAATCTATCTTCTCTGATTAAATTTTAGCAGCATGACATTTGGTATAATTTTTTTGACAAAAGCTCTCCACAAAACCAAATGAACAACTAACTTGCTCATGCGCCCATGTCTCCTTATATAGACATGCATTTGACTCATGTAGCGCGTGAGTCATGCGCTTGAGGACTCATACGCACGTAGGACTCCTACATGCACATGAGTGTTTACATTATCAACATATTATCTAACACTCACGAAATACTATACTGCCCCTCTTACATACAAACCCTAGACTTAGATGTAGGTATTAAACATACATGTACCACATCAAGGGCCATAAAACAAAAGTTTTCATGTTCAACACAACCTTTTGCTATTAAAGCAAAGTTTTCATTTGTTAAGTTCTTTGGCAAGCTGCTCCAATCAACATAACCTTGTGTGAAAAAACTTTGTTGATTAGGCTCTGCTGGTGCAGGAGCAGGAGCAGCTTGTAGTGCTTGAACATGTCTAATTGGCATCTGAACATACTGGACCTGAGGGACTTGTGGTGCATGAACATAGTGCACTTGTACAAGATTCATGTTTTTTTTTGCCAAGTGGGTTGTGTTTTGCACATTTGGTCCAGGAGTATTTTGGGGATAAAACTGTTGTTGTACATTAGATTGTGGTCTTTTATTAGGATATGTGGTCAATGGTGCAGAGTTGTTTGATTGACTCTTGCACTCTCTTGCAAAGTGACCTAATCTATTGCACTCAAGACATTTGATTTTAGACTTATCCAACCCCACTTTTGACCTCCCACTCAATCCTGGATAAGTCCTACCAGTCCTTTTGTAAAAATAGTTAGCTCTTAGATTTAGTAGTGCCACCTGGTGCAATATGTCCATTTACTCTTGGTCAGTTGGGTCTATGTGCTTAAGATCATTAAGTACAAACGAAAGATTATCAAGGACATGACTTCATTGTTTTTCATAAGAGCATAACCGTGGAATGTTGACTAGAGTTGATTCCAGCTGATATATCAATAAAATGATCAAAACTCTAATCATTTCCCATTCTAGTAGATGATCCCTCCCGAGTCAAGAGTGTTAGTGTTACTGTAAATATAACTTTCAGACACCTTTCTAGTTTCCTAGAGCTTCTTTTTCTAGACAAGCTCCTTCTCAATTGTTAGGAGCTTTCCATGAAGCTGAGTCAGGCTTACGTCCTTGTAATCTGGGGATGTTCTCATCACTATAGCAATAGTGTTCAATTTTTCAGGCAAAGATCTTAGTAATGTGTTATTTAAAGTTGTTTTAGTAAATTCTTTATTAACCAACTTTAGTTCACTGATTAGACATTAAAATCCTTCAAATTGCTGAGTCAGGGTCTCCCCCTTGACATGGGTGAAGGTTTCATATTGCTGGTTAAGGATTTCTCGAGTGTTCTCGATAACATCCTCTGTTCCACCAAATTGTTCTTTCAGTGTATCCTAGAACTCTTTGGCACTGTTACAATGTAACAGGCCAGCATAGATACGGCAGAGCCATAGCCATGATACTAAAGGCTTTCGCATCTAGCTTGAATTTTTGATAATCTTGCTCAGAGTAATTCTCCGGGTTTTTTTTGGCTTAAACACATTTGGGTTCTCGGCATTTGGTACCCTTGGAATATGGGGTTTGAATAAAACAGAATTCCAACACCCTGTATTTTGTTAAGCAAGTATATGACCCATCCTATGTTGCCAGATGTTAAATTCAGATCTGACAAGTATAGGGGGTTTATTAATATAGCCGGTGTTGTGTGAATCATTTTGTGCCATTTTCTTTTATTTTTTATCAGAAAAATAGTGTACGTGATAGACACTAATTAGTTCTTCACTATACAACTCTGAGCTAGGAACAATCTTGTATCTTTGTTGAGCTGATCTTTGTATCTTCAACTGATTGCGAAATCAAATTTAACGTGACCGAGCTTGGATACCAATTGTCAGGTCCGAGCTTACAAGGTTTGTGATTATATAACAGTTAAGATCACAACAATATTGAATTGTATAAAAAAGATAAATAATCAAAAACTCAACACTTGTTTTTCATTAATAATCCAAATGATTACACATGTTTTACAAAAGATTGACTCTAGAGACTCCCCTCAGCCGATCACTTAACAATTATGTTCGTACAAAAGAAAAGGTGATGTGTAGTGATAAATAGATTTCAAACATGTGAGATCTATTTATACTAAGTACGAAAGCTCTATTTGTGATTGGCTGACATCACCCTGATAGTGATATCTAACATTCCTAACAGAAAAGATTCCACAAATGTTGCAAACATTTGTGCAAATCTAAAATCTGATCTAACTATGCTAAACACTGATAAAATAAGTACTGTTATATTTGGAAACATCTATTTGGACTATCCTCTGTTGCTTTGATCCAAACATGCGTTAGGCTAGGCAGATTTTTGGTCTTCTTCATCAGACCTTTAGCTCGAAAGATGTTAGCCTTCAACATACCTTGTTTCTTCTTGAACAACGGTTCCAAGGCTTTAATCAGATATTTGCTTGTGTTCAACAGATACTCTGATTTAGGTGTTCAAGATTCATTATGTTTGAGGAGAGTCTGGTTCAAACTTCTGTATTTCTTAATCACTTGATCATGTTTTGACTTTCTGGTTCAAACTTTTGTATTTCTTGATCACTTGATCATGTTTTGACTTTTAAATATCATCTGTTTCTTTTGTAGGTCCAACACCTCGAATTGTGTCATGTGTCCTTTAAGATTTTTGTTCATTAGGGTTATAGGGTATAAGGTATAATAAAAAAATAATAATACAAAGATAAAAATAGAGAAGACATAGGGATATAGATAGAGACGGAGATTATATTAATATTTAACATGTATATTTCTATATTGTAGAAATTAAAAACTAATATTTGAATTAAAATTAGTTTAAAAGATAAATACGGGAGACTGATTATGATAGTAACATATTATAATAGGGGTAGAATTTGAATAAGAAATTTGGGTTTTCATAATTTTGCTTTATGATTCAGACGCGGTTCGTTTTAAATGTAGATTCCGGTAAGTTTCATTTGTAAATTGATGTTTGCAACATGATGAACCTCTTTTTTTTTTTTTACTGTTTAAATCTAAAAATTTACATCCATTGTGTTCATGTATTTTGGGCAATTCTTACTTGATTCCAAGTGATGCTAGCTTATTTAACAAACTCTTTGGTAAACAATTAACTTTTATTACCATAATATATGTGAAAATATAACATTTGATTTAATTGAAAAAAAAAGTTTGATTTATTGAGTAAAAAATACTATATTATAAGAAAAACAATAAATATATTCTTTATTTTGTCGCCTCTAGCTTATGAAAGACTTTGGTTTGAAAACAATAAATGAAAGAAAAGAAAAGAAAAGCTAGACAACAAAAACAACTTAATGGTTTAAAAATCCGAATATAAAGAAAATACTTGCAAAAAGTGGGTTCAAATTTACTAAAGATTACATTATGGATGCTGTAATATTGTCTTGACATATAATAAAAAGAAGAAGAATTTAACGTAAAAGAAAGAAAAGGGCCAATAATTTGTAGGAGTTAAAATTTTCTTGATATGTTTTCATATTTTAAGAATTAAAAGGTTTTGTACGTTTGCCTCAATGATGTTGTGGTTGAGGCTAGCGCAATGGAAGTACCAAACTTAAGGGTCGTTTCTTGTTTGACCAAAACCCTCAATCATTTAGGGAGGAAAATTCTAATCACACCTTGATACCATGAACTTTTTAAACATTGTTAATGCTATTTTATCAGGATTATTTAATCATGAGCTACTTAAATATTGGGACATCCCGGTCCAATTGCGCAACAAATACAAACACGACCATCGCAAAATGAATCCATTGGATATTGCCCTGGCGGCACAATATGCTTGCAATCTTCTGCACACCCGTCTAAAATCACAACGGAAAGGTGTATTATCATGAGAATAAGAGTACACATTATGACCTGCTTGTCAACAAAAACAGTTAACAAAATTAATTAAGTGAATAAAGTGATCTACCTGTTTTTAGCCATTAAGATATAATGAATATATTATAATTGAAGAAAACCGGATTCAATAAGAAAGTGTTACCAAATAGCTTGCATCTTTCGTCTGGAGTAGCAATAGAATTCATAAGACTTGAAAATACCATGAAGATAAAGATAAAATATGTGATATATTTTTCCATTTCAAAAGGTATCAAATATTATGAGTTATAAAATGATTATCAACACCTGAATACTAGGTATTTATAACACCTGATATAGTGCTTCCCATAATATTAATACAACTAGTGCTTCCCATAATATATATATATATATATATATATACACATATATAGGGTAAGGTTCATGCGAAAACCACCTTTATTGTGAGAACCGCGAGAACCACCTTTATTGCAAAATAAAATATAAAAAAATCAAAAAAGCACTCAATTTTTTTTAATAAAAATCGTTATAATTCGTTACAAAAAAAAAAACTTTTTTTCGAGTAACAGTTATCCATGCACATGTGCATATGTATCAAAACTTCGACAAATTCAATAATACGTTATCACTAGTAGACAATTGCACTTTAATTTACAATATTATCCATAATACACTCAATTTTATATTAAATGCACATGTGCATCATTATGTATAACAATTACATACGGTGTTTTGGTACAAAAAGTTTTTGATTTTGAATTGTGAAATAGGCTCATATATATGTTTTTTGGTTAGTTATATCTAGTGGTTGATGGGTTCATTATAGTTGTCGCTTTATGATGTAATATGTTGATTGGATGGAATAAACGATGTTGATATAGATGTAATAAAGTGAAAATATTGGTATTGGTATTGTATTATAAATGGTAGGAGGTAATGGTATTGTATTATGGATGGTAGGAGGTAATGGAAGTGTATTATGGATGGTATGATAGATGAAAGAGAAAGTGTATTCAAATAGTGTACCAAAACACCTTATTTCATGTTGATACATATAGATGCATATGTGCATTTCTTATATTGGTAACGTAAAAAGTAGTGTATTACACATGGTAGTGTAAATGAAAGTACAATTGTCTAATGTTTGTAATGTATTACGGAATTTGTCAAACAAATGATGAAAATGCACATGTGCATGGTAGTGTATTATGGATGGTATAATAGATGAAAGAGAAAATATATTCAAATTGGTGTACCAAAACACCTTATTTCATGTTATATATATAGATGCACATGTGCATTGCTAATATTGGTAACCTAAAAAGTAGTGTGTTACACATAGTAGTGTAAATGAAAATACAATTGTCTAATGTTTGTAATGTATTACGGAATTTGTCAAAGAAATGACGAAAATGCACATGTGCATGGATAGTTGGTACTCAAATTTTTTTTATTGTTGAGTAAATACATCGACTTTTTAAAAAAATATTAAAAAAAAAAAAACTTTTTTTAGTATTTTTTTGGATTTTTTAGGTATTACTGTTTGTGTTCACACTGGTTCTCGCGGTTATCGCAATAAAGGGTGGTTCCTAACGGATCCTTGTCATATCTATATATATATATATATATATATATATATATATAGGTGAAAGATAAAACGAAAACCCACTTGAGTTGAAAAACTCGATAAAACCCTTGTAACATTTTTTATTTTTTTCTAAAAAAAACAGGGAATGTAACATAAATGTACTTGAACATTTTTATAAAAAAATGTAAAAAGCGCCTACTTGTTTTTTTTAGATGTTCAAAGTTGTATGTTACATTTTTTAGATATATATATATTATGTAACATGAAATTTTTAACATTTTTCAAAAAATAAACTACTTGGCGCTTTTCTGATTTTCCTTTATAAAAATGTTCAAATATATCTATATTACATTTCCTATTTTTTTTAGAAAAAAAATAAAAATGTTACATGAAGTTTTTACAAAGGTTTTTGGAGTTTTCTCAACTTAAGTTGGTTTTCGTTTTATTATTCCCCTATATATATAGATTATGAGAAAACTATAAAAAGTCTAAAAACATAACAATTTTTTTATTAAAATTCTCTATTTTTAGTATATAAAAAACTCAAATAAATAAGTACTACAGATGTGCATTACTAAGGAAAAACCTAAACCCCTAACCCACACCGCCACCACCCAAAAACCTAAACACTCCACCCCAACAAAAAAACCTAAACTAAACTCTAAACGTAACACCTCAAAAACTTAAACCCCCATCTCCCCTAAAAACTAAACAATAATTCTAAACTCCTCAAAAACCTAACCCTAAAGCGGACCTAAACCCTAATTCTAAATTTCATGTTCAAGATATACATATAATGCACATGTGCGGTACTAATTTTTATAAAAGCTTTTTATGCATTAAAAATAGCGATTTTTTATAAAAGAATGTAAAAAAAATTAATGTGCTTTCTTGGATTTTTTGGTAGTTTTTAGTATTCTCTTTTATATCTAGTTTCTCATGATCGTCTCGCTATTCGTACAGGGGAAAGTTATGTTGAAAACACCAAATATTGCGAGGATTGTAAAAACGAATGAAAAAACCAATCAAAATCATTATTTATTACAAATCTCATTATAATTAAAATACAACATTAAAAAAATTTTTTACAAGTTCGATAATTCATCGGTTCTCTCAAAATCACTTTTAATATTTTTTACAAATGTACAAATACAACAAATTTACACATGTGCAAATTTTCTTTATTTACGAATAAATGTAAATTTAAATCTGTAAATTTGTTTTATTATTCGAATAATAATGATGAGTGCCATTTTTTTTAATTTGGATGGTTTTTGACCACCTTCGAGCGGTTTTTTCATTTGTTCCCACGGTTCTCGCAATATTTAGCATTCACATTTAAACCCTCTCCTATATATATATATATATATATATATATATATATATATATATATATATATATATATATATATATATATATATATATATATATATATATATAGGGTAGGGTTCATGCGAGAACCACCTTTATACCCGAACAATTTTTAAAATAACTGCGACAACCCGAACCTTCCCGATATGATCCGTTATATACGATGTAATTATGCAAGTTTAATACACATAATTTATTATATAATCTAAGTGTTTATATGTGTGTGAATGTTGTGATAAATATTGTGAGTGTAAATAATATATATATTCAATAATAAATAAAGCTAGTTGCACATTAGATATTACTAGTGTACAACCGTACACTTGTATTGTAATGTGATTTATAATGAACAACCGTTCATTTGAATTGTGAACACATATCAAACCAGTCACACACTTTAGTGTGCAACCTCATTAGAACATCCATACACTAGATTGTACAACTCAGTCACACACACCGCACACTTGGGCCCCATTTGTAGGTGTACGGTATCTTTTCTTGGTGTATAAATACATAGCTGCCAAAACCCTAAATATTCTGACAGCAGCAGCCTTTCACAAAACCCTATAACATTCTTTTCCCCGTTTCCAACAATATCCCTTTGAAGATTGATACCAACTTTTCATTCCTCCCTTAAAGATCTTTATTTCTTATACACTCTTCTCTTTTCTAGGTCAGTTTCCATTTTAGCTCATAACATGTTTAAATTTTATTTGAAAAACCTACTTGTAGGCATGATATAAAAGTGACGAATTAGTGTTCTTGAATGATTAAAGTGTTGATGATTTGTATAAATAATGATGTTTATACTTGTTGAGTGAACATAAATGACATGATTAAAATAATGAACTAAGATTGATAAAAATCATACTCAACATGTTTAATATATAAATGAGATGATGTGAGTAATGAACTAAGGTTCTTGTGTGTTTGCAAGATGTTATGATCTCATAGAAAATAGGGTGTTTGGTAATGTATAATGTGTTGTTTGATGAAAGTGAGGATATAAAAATCTAAATCTATCTTGATGATTTTGTATATCTACAAATGTGGATGATTCTAGATGATATAATGACCTTAGATCTAGGTTGGACGATTCGAATAACTATTGATGATGATTTGCTAAGAAATATGATATTAGAGTCCATAGGAATTGATGCGGAAATCTATGTTTTTGCTGTTTTGATCACACAAATTGAAGGAATATTGTTGGATTAAATTGGTGTCACACACACTCTCAATCGTACAACTTAATCTGCATGATGTACAACCTGGCAAAGCACCCCACACAATCGGGTGCCACGTGTACCGCACACCCTTAGAAACTGTACGGTCTTGTTGTATAAGCACCTGATGTACATAGTACAAACTGTGACACCTCGCTTTTCGCAGCTTTCCGTTTTTAGAAAGATTGTATCATATTTCTATTTTCGGAAACTCTTTCCTTTGTAATCGTATCTCATCTTGAATCGTTGTAAATCCGAGACTTCGATCATAATGAAATTAATCTTTATGTGGAATATGCATTACTTATACATGTTTATACATCGATTCATACACACGTTTATTAACATACTTCATATCATAAATTAACTCGTAAACAATTCTCGTGTAATCGTAATTCTTTAAGCATTTCATTCATACAAGATACTTGGTTATTCAATCGCGGAAATTATAATCATTCAATCGTGAGAATTAACATATTTGACACTTCGTTATGTGTTACAAACTTGTTAAGTGTTAGTCTAGATTAATCTTTTCAAAACATGTTATTTTTGCTTATAAAACCTTAGGTTATAATAACCAAACATTAGGAATATCATGCCACACCTTATTACAAGTTCATAACCCATTATAAGGTAACAAATTAACCAATTAATAACCTTTAATTAGCAAAAAAGTTAAAAATAAACAAATGTCAGCCTAGTTTTAAGGATGTGTTTGGGCTTGTTTCAAGCCTTAATGCCCACTAACCTTGTCCAAAGCCCAACCCATTGAAACCCTAATCCATTCCCTATATAATAAACACTTCACCACTCCTTATTCCACTTTTGCAAGCCTCCAAACACTTCAAAAACCCTCTCAAACTCAACTGAGTTTCAGCCACTTTTTTAGAGTTCCAGCCATAAAAAGTGAGTTTTAACTCACTTCCACTTCAATTTTCTTCTTGTTTCTTCTTCTACAACACTTGGATAACATCTAGGAAGGTTCCACAAGTTTGCTTGGGCAAACTAAGGTAAAATCTCACCATTTTTGAGGTCCAAAGTGCACCTAAATTCTGCTCATTTTTATCTTCATGTTTTGGAAGAAAACTCATGTTTTCTTCATACATTCCTATGTCCTTATGCCACTAATCAAGACTATGATTATGTGTGCTTAAAAACAAGGGTGTGACATTCAAAATCAGAGGATTTATCCTCACAAACTCTCTGTTTTGTATGCGTTTTTAACTCACAAGTGGTGTCAAGTCTTGAACTTGAAGTTGTGTGACTACTTGGTTAGCTTGGGCTATCCTACATACAAGTCCACATATCACTTGATGTTTTACTTAGATTAGATGTTATTATTTCATTTTTAGTATATATTCATGACCCTCCTTGTTTTCCATGACAACTTGTGTAGTGGTGATTCTTATAAAGAGGTTAAATGGATGTTTATCATCCTACCTCCATGCTTGACTTACATGAATCCAAAAAGAGGTCTTAAATGGATGGTTTAATCCTCCTACCTCATGCTTGACCTATATGAATATCTATATACTATAATCCATATAATATCTAAGTAACCAAGCCTTGATGATAGCCTAATGACTATTTGTCAAGTGTGAAGTTACATCATCTATGACCATAATGCTTGTCATGATTCTAATGGGCATTGTGACCCATGAAACATTCTAACTCTTTATGAGTTTCATAGTGTCAAGAACAAGTGTTATGTGTGCTAGATGATTACTTTTCCTATGATTATTTTCTTGTATCTTTCATTCCAAATCTTTAATCCTCCGTTAATCTCCCAATACTCACACCTACATTTCCTCGTGTAGAATGACAAGGTGCTCCATCCTAATCAAACTAGCAAGTCTCGCAGATTCACCAAGTGGAAAGCTTGCAAAACCGTGAGTACACATGACCCGTTTTCGTTTATGTCACTTTTGGGTGCAATATGTTAACTTTATCAAAATCACTAAACTTATACTTTATTCAGATGCACGAAACAATCCAAATACATGAATGATATGCTACATTACTTGATGCTTATACTTGGGTGATTCTTATGTAATGCGATAGTCATTAGCTTATTACTAGCCTCCATTTGACATGCATAGCGCTATAGGAGTAACGCACTGCCCGTGAACGAGAGGTCATGTTGAATTACATTCGTTATTGCGCAAATAGAGGGTTGACTAGAAATATTGCATGCCATGTTATCATGCTCTTGTATAAATTTAGTTGCCATGTGGATTCGTTTTTAAACCTTTATGCTTATACGTATGCTTATACTTAAACTTGTGTGCTCGCCAATGCATTTTTGTGTTGAACTATACTTTGTTAACATGTTATAGGTTGATGAGGATTCATATGACAAAATCTAGTAGGGACTACACTAGAAACGCACTTGAAATTACTAGATTAGTTATCTTATTACATAAATTGCTGTATTGTTCCCCTTGTTGTACTTTGAATTTCCATGTTGTATTGACAATTTTTTATGAAATGAAATCCGGTTTTGAATTAATTATTGTCACCATTAATGTTGTGAGCGATGAGCAATCTATTTTGTCCCGCCTCGATGTTTCCGCCATCGGTTGGGGTGTGACAGATTGGTATCAGGGCCATAACTATAGGGAATTAGGTAGAATTGCCATGTTCGACCTAGTCTATAGTTTAAGTGTCCCATTTTTTACCATTCTTGTTTCATGCTTAAAACATCATTCTTCCTACTTTGCTTCCTTCTTTTCTTTGGTTTTAATACTTACATAATATCTTTCCTAAGACATTTACACAATACACTTGAAGACACTCATAATGCAAACGAGGCGATTTGCACCGATAGGCCCAATGGCCCACAATTTTAGGTGAAATCCCTCATTCCGCGTATTTGATTTTTCACGAAGTTACACCATCAAGTTAGGAGTGACATCAACACCTTGATGGAAACTTCCAATTTAAACTCTAGTGGACCCTCGTCAAAGTGTCAAAATTAATTTTAACCCGACGGGTATCAACCACACTTAGGGTACGATGTTGTCAAGTTAGGGGTGAAACACGCACCTTGTCAAATAGTCCCATTCCTCGATTTTCAATCTCGCCAAAGTCTCGAATTTTCGATCGACTAGGGACATGTAGTAACTGGAAGGGTAAAATACCGTTAATCGCTTCTCGACGAGAGTATTTTACCTATTAGGCCAAAGCATGTTCCCTAACTCGAAAGATCTTACGAACCACTTTGGAGTAGTCGAAGTTTCTATACCCGAAACATTCCAATGTTTTATTAAGCCTCTCTTTTATGTTATTTCAATTTCTATGTGATTTTAATACTTGTTACCTTGTTCATTTCAAAACCGTTACACAATTCGCACGTCTCTCGCAATCAAAAACAATAATAATCGTTGTGAATAAACTAAATTTATACTTTTATTACGCAATCATACGTGATTATACATGCCAATACTTGATGAATACATGCGAACTATGTGAATCATACATGAACATACACATGATTATACATGCAAAAATTATTTTCACATTATGATCAAGTCTCATCCTTTTTCCTTCTATTTCAACCTCTAGATGTCTTTTCCAAGTTCATCAAAGAAGTCCAAGGGTTCCAAAAAGGGTTCCAACCACAACAAGGACTCCATATCGAAAGAAGACCTCGTAGGGTTGATCGCTGAACAAATGGCCTGGGTTATACCTGACATCGTGATCAAGATCCAAACCCCACCTGCCACCGAATCCCCTAATGTCTCCATCGATTCCAAGGTGGAAAAGCCAAAAACGACGTTCCTTTTCAAGCAGTTCATGGCCTGTAAACCACTCGAGTTCACTGGCATGGATGGAGCCACTGCCATGATGAACTGGTTCGACGCAATAGAACTCACCTTTCTCCAAAGTGGGTGTCCGGATGACCTACAAACCCTGAACGCAACAGGGGTGTTCCGTTTGAGAGCTCTTGAATGGTAGACCTCCGAGCGTAACAAGAGGGGAAATGATGCAGCCCACGCCTTGCCTTGGGAAGAAAGTAAACAATTTATGAAGGACGAGTTTTGTCCTCCCCATGAGCTTCAAAAACTCGAAAACGGGTTCTGGAATTTGAAGCAAATCAGGAGCGACACCGCTGGTCTGATAGCATGTTTCAAACAACAAAGTATCCTCTGCCCCGGCCAAGTCAACACCACACCCAAAGCCATTGCTAAGTTCATCTGTTGCCTTCCATCCGTTTTAATGAACCATGTCGCATCTGCCTGTCCCAAAACCCTCGATGATGTTTATAGTTTAGCCATCACACTCAACAACAACTGCATCCTCTATGGAGCCTACGACAAGCCTTTAATGAAGAACGCACACCAAGCCGTTACCGATACCACCAGCGAACCTACCCAATCTAAACCCCCAAGAAACAACAACAAGAACAAGAAGCAGAAGGATTCTAGTCAAAATTATGCGGTTGTTACTCCGCCAACCCCTTAACCTATCCAAGCCTTAGCCGCTATTACCCCTGCAACCAACGAGCAACCAAAACGAAGCTATACTGGATCTCATCCCCAGTGTGCTAACTGCACCTACCATCACCCTAGCAATGCGCCATGTCACAAATGCGCCAAATGTCATAGGTTTGGGCATTTTGCCGACCGTTTCCGAAACATCCCTCAACCCCAAAACTATCAACCTCAGGCCATCATCCCAAACCCTGCCCCTAACCAACCTCAACCTCCAGTTGCTCCTGTGCGAGCGTGTTACAAGTGTGGCGACCCTAATCTTCTCGCCAAAGTTTGTCCCTAGCGCAACAACAACTAGCAACAGCAACAGCAGCCTCAACAAGCTCGAGGCAGAGCCTTCGCCCTCACTGCCGCTCAGGCGTAAAATGCGAAAGACGTCATAACTGGTACGTTTCTCGTCAACCATGTCTATGCTTCTTGTCTTTTTGATACTGGCGCATATAAAAGTTTTGTATCTATTGAATTCGAACCCTTGCTTAAGTGTAAACGTTCTAAGTTACCAAAATCATTCGCTATCGAAGTCGCAAATGTTAAATCCGTCACCGTCGATTCTGTTCTTTCTATGTGTTCTTTGAATCTTAACGATCATACGTTTTCAATCGACCTCGTACCCATGCAATTGGGAAGCTTCGATATCATATTAGGCATGGATTGGCTTAGGCGAGTTCGTGCTGAAGTCATTTGTTCTGAGAAATTCATTCGTCTTCCCCTTCCAAACGGTGATTCCTTACACGTCTATGGCGAGAAACCATCTAAAGGTCTTAAGCTTATGTCGTGTATCCAAGCGAACAAATATTTACGTAAGGAACACTTTGCTTTTCTAGCCCATATTGTGGAAAAGAAAGATAAAGGTCCAAGCATAAGTGATGTTCCTGTCATTTTTAATTTTCCTGACGTCTTCCCAGAGGATCTTCCTGGTCCTGGCCCTCCTCGTTCTGTCGACTTTTGAATCGATCACATTCCTAGCGCAACTCCTATTGTGAAAGCTCCTTATCGTCTAGCACCCTCAGAGATGCAAGAGCTATCTAGCCAACTTCAAGAACTTCTTGATAAAGGCTTTATATGCCCTAGTACTTCTCATTGGGGCGCTCTCGTTTTGTTCGTTAAAAAGAAAGATGGATCATTTTGGATGTGCATTGACTATCTTGAGCTCAACAAGCTTACTGTCAAAAACCGATATCCTCTTCCCCGCATTGACTATCTCTTCGATCAATTGCAAGGCGCAACGTGTTTCTCCAAGATTGATCTTCATTCGGGTTATCATTAACTTCGATTTCTCGAAGAAGATATACCTAAAACCGCTTTTCGCACACATTATGGACACTATGAGTTCGTGGTCATGCCCTTTGGTTTGACCAACGCACCTGCAGTATTGATGGATTTAATGAATCGCATGTGTAAACCTTTCCTTGATTGCTTCGTAATTGTCATCATCGACGATATTCTCATCTACTCCAAGACGAAGGAAGAACACGGACGACATTTGCACCTTATCCTTCGGCTCCTACAAATTGAATGTCTTTACGCCAAATTCTCCAAGTGTGAATTTTGGCTAAAAGAGATTCAATTCCTTGGTCACACCGTCTCCTTCTGAAATTCGTTCGTTCCTTGGTCTAGCTGGTTATTATCGTCGGTTCATTTTGAACTTGTCCAATATCGTTGTTCCTCTTACGTCTTTGACTCAAAAAGATAAACCTTTCGTTTGGGGTCCCGAACAAGAGGAGTCTTTCCAAACCCTCAAGGACATGCTTTGTAATGCTCCTATCCTTACACTTCCCGATGGAAACAACGACTTTGTCGTGTATTACGATGCCTCTAACAAGGTCTTGGTTGCGTTCTTATGCAACGGGACAAGGTTATCGCCTACGCGTCGAGACAACTCAAAATCCATGAGAAAAAATATACTACGCACGGCCTTGAACTTGGTGCAGTTGTTTTTGCACTAAAGGTTTGGTGAAACTACCTTTATGGTACTAAATGTACGGTCTTCACTGACCACAAGAGCCTTCAACATATCTTTGATCAAAAGGAACTCAACATGCGTCAACCTCGTTGGGTAGAATTGTTAAACGACTACAACTGCAACATTTGCTACCATCCTGGCAAGGCGAATGTAGTAGCTGATGCACTTAGTCGTAAAACTCATGTCAAGAGTTTTCGTTGCTACCAAATCGTGGGGAAACTTCATGAACTAATTCACGACGCACAATTTTCCGTCATTAACAAGGGTATTCTTTACTACCATGATCTTCGTACATCTTATTGGTGGCCTGGGATGAAGAGGGATATCGCTCTTTTTACGTCTCAAAATGTCTTACGTGTTCCAAGGTCAAGGCCGAACATCAACGTCCCTCTGGTCTACTCGAACAACCAAAAATTCCTGGCTGGAAATTGGAGAGCATCGCTATGGACTTCATTACTAAACTACCCTGTTCTCCTTCTGGTCATGACAACATTTGGGTCATTATTGACCGTTTGACCAAATCCGCTCACTTCCTTGCCATTCGTGAAGATTACAAAGTCGAGAAATTGGCTCGTATCTACACGAATGAAATCATTAGTCGTCATGGTACCCCCATTGACGTCATTTCTGATCGTGATGCTCGTTTCACCTCTCGCCTTTGGCAAACATTTCAATCCGCCCTTGGCACTCGTCTCAATCTTAGTACCGCCTTTCACCCTGAATCCGACGGTCAAACCGAGCGTACTATCCAAACCTTGGAGCATATGCTTCGCTCATGCGTAATCAATTTTGGCGGCAACTGGGATTCACACTTACCTTCGGTAGAATTCTCATAGAACAACAGTTATCACGCTAGTATTCAAATGGCTCCATTTGAAGCATTGTATGGTCGTAAGTGCCGTTCACCTATTTGTTGGCACGAGATCGGAGATGCTCAAATCACCGGTCCCGAACTGACACAAGAGACAACGGACAAGATTTTACAAATTCATGATAATCTCCTCAAGGATCGGAGTCGTCAAAAGAGTTACGCTGACAGAAGACGCAAACCATTAGAGTTCAATGTCGGTGATCAAGTACTCCTCAAGGTATCCCCTTGGAAGGGTGTTGTTCGATTTGGTAAGAAAGGCAAGCTCGCTCCTCGCTATATAGGTCCTTTCAAGATTATCGAAAGGATTGGCAAGCTAGCGTATCGACTGGATTTACCTCAAGCACTCAATAACGTTCATCATGTCTTCCACGTTTCAAAGTTGAAGAAATGTCTAGCTGAAGAAGGACTTCAAGTCCCACTCAAAGATCTTCAAATCAACGAGACTTTGCACTTCGTAGAGAAGCCTATCGAGATCATGGACCGAGGAGTCAAGCAATTTAGGCGCAGTCGAATTCCTATCGTCAAGGTTCGATGGGATGGAAAACGTGGCGCCGAGTTTACTTGGGAACTCAAAAGTGATATGAAAGCTAAGTATCCGCATCTGTTCGTTGTATCTTCCTAACTTTCGGGACGAAATTTCCTAAAGGAGGGGAGACTGTAATGCCTCGCTTTTCGCAGCTTTCTGTTTTAGAAAGATTGTATCATATTTCTATTTTCAAAAACTCTTTCCTTTTTAATCGTATCTCATCTTGAATCGTTGTAGATCCGAGACTTCGATCGTAATGAAATTAATTTTTATGTGGAATATACATTACTTATACATGTTTATACATCGATTCATACACACGTTTATTAACATACTTCGTATCATAAATTAACTCGTAAACAATTCTCGTGTAATCGTAATCCTTAAAGCATTTCATTTATACAAGATACTTGGTTATTCAATCGCGGAAACTATAATAATTCAATCGCGAGAGTTACACTTATTTGACACTTCGTTATGTGTTACAAACTTGTTAAGTGTTAGTCTAGATTAATCTTTTCAAAACATGTTATTTTTGCTTATAAAACCTTAGGTTATAATAACCGAACATTAGGAATATCATGCCACACCTTATTACAAGTTCATAACCCATTAAAAGGTAATAAATTAACCAATTAATAACCTTTAATTAGCAAAAAAATAAAAATAAAAATGGCAACCCACTTTTAAGGGTGTGTTTGGGCTTGTTTCAAGCCTTAATGCCCACTAACCTTGTCCAAATTCCAACCTATTGAAACCCTAATCCCTTCCCTATATAATAAACACTTCCACTCTCCTTATTCCACTTTTGCAAGCCTCCAAACACTTCAAAAATCCTCTCAAACTCAACTGAGTTTCAGCCACGTTTTTTAGAGTTCCAGCCATAAACAGTGAGTTTTAACTCACTTCCACTTCAATTTTCTTCTTGTTTCTTCTTCTACAAAACTTGGATAACCTCTAGGAAGGTTCTCACAAGTTTGCTTGGGAAAATTAAGGTGAAATATCACCATTTTTGAGGTCTAAAGTGCACCTAAATTCTGCTCATTTCTATCTTCATGTTTTGGAAGAAAGCTCATGTTTTTTTCATACATTCCTGTGTCCTTATGCCACTAATCAAGACTATGATTATCGAACGTGTAGGGTCCTTAGCATATAAGCTCAAGCTGCCCGAAACGTTCAGCGGAATTCATGATGTGTTTCACAATTCAAATTTGAAGAAGTGTTTGGCTGATGAATCATTGGCTATGCCACATGATGACGTACAGATTGATGATAACCTACGGTTCATTGAGAAGCATGTGGCAATTGAAGATCGACAGGTTAAGATTTCTTAAGAAGCAATTTGCCAATTGTGAAGGTTAAATGGGACGCTCGTCGAGGTCCCGAATATACGTGGGAAGTCGAGTCCGTGATGCGGAAAAAGTACCCACACTTGTTTAATTAAAAATCTCGAGGTCGAGATTTATTTTAAGGGGGTGAGGATGTAACACTACATGTTTTTACATCCAATTTTATTCCAACACGCGTCTCGGTAATCCTTGTATGCCGTATGGTAAAACAGGAGGGACCGATGTTGTTGAAACGTCTAATTACGTCTATTTATTGTTAAGGAATGAAGTTGAAAGGCTAAAGTTGTAAAATACCAAAAACTTAAAATCTGGGAAACGGTTACGGGCCACAAGCCTTTATGGTTACGATCCGTAACCAGATCTAAAACCAGGGGCGCCTGAGGTCCTTACGGACCGCAACCATATCTGGTTACGGTCCGCAAGGACCTGCCAGCGAACAGAAACATGGAAGAGTCTTGTTTTGCCACCTTTGTCGCGTTTTCCACCTTCTGTCTAGTCTTGCCACGACTTGGGACACTTGTTTACGTCCAGGGATGTCTCCTAACACCTGGCATGAACTGATGAGACCTCCTCATGTATAAATAGGCACATTTGGTTGCTTAGTTCTTTGCTCATCTTCATTCCATCTCGGTTACGGTCCGCAAGGACCTGCCAGCGAACAGAAACATGGAAGAGTCTTGTTTTGCCACCTTTGTCGCGTTTTCCACCTTCTGTCTAGTCTTGCCACGACTTGGGACACTTGTTTACGTCCAGGGATGTCTCCTAACACCTGGCATGAACTGATGAGACCTCCTCATGTATAAATAGGCACATTTGGTTGCTTAGTTCTTTGCTCATCTTCATTCCATCTCCTCAAGCTCACTTAGAGAAGTTCCAGACCACTTTGGAGCATTCATCTGAGTTACTAGCAACCTCTAGACCTTGTGTAAGTGCTCTATTTCATTCTAAGTTATTTTCATTAGGCTTTAAGCCAAGGTCAAAGTCATGTCGTAAAAACGCCTTGACTTTGAGCTAAGACCTTAACGGTCCAGTCATTTTTCGTGCAAACGTGGCTACGTGATCATAATTAGGTAGGTGTTAATCCCTTAAAAGGGCACCTCCTGATTACCATGAAGTTTTGACCAATTCACGGGTCAAAGTTATATTCATAAAAAAATCAAACAGGCAGTTTTGAAATAAATTCATAACTAGTAATGTAGGTGTTATGAAATATGATTAAACACTGTAATAACTTGGTAATAATAATTAGAAAATGTGTAAACATGTTTGGCCCGTCAAGTCCCGGTCTAGAGTTGGTTCGCAACCGAAAGTTACGAAGTTTGAGTTCTGCTTTGACTTTCGATTCTGACCCGATGTGGCCACTTAGGCTACTGACTTTGGGTCATTTTAGGACCTTGTTTAAGTATAGTATAACCTCCTAAGGTTACACTACATGATTCATTAGCAATCTCATTTTATATGCAAGTTCCGTTAAAATTACTTAAACTTTTGCAAAAAGGTCCTTTTTGTGTAAAACAAAGATTTAAGCATTTATAAACGTATGAACAAGTTACCTACTGATTTGAAAACATAATTAAAATATATTGATGTCAAGAATCTGACCATAAACCAAAGTTTACATAAAAGACGTATTTATGGCTTAAAAATGACTAAAATGCTCTTTTCGGCATTTTAGAAGGTTTAAACATTGATTATCCTTATTACCTACTGATATAATATGTTAAGTAGGACATATTGGGATGTTTATTCAGGTTATAAACTGAATGTAGGCCTAAGATTCGTTAAATGCCGATTAAAGACCAAACTACCTTTTTTCATGTAAAGTGACTTAAACCAAACTTTTTATAACCAAATATTTTGTTTGCTGATGTAACATGTTAAATAACATTATTTGGTTATATAAAACAGGTCATAACTTCAGTTTACCTTAAATATCAAATTTAACGGCATTTATCGAATTTACGCCTTTTCGGCGCATAGTATGGTTTAAAACCATAACTATGAGACAAGACTTGTTACCTACTGATTTATAAACTTATTTTCAACAACTTTACAGTAAGTGCAAGATCCGAACTCAGAATCCCATATATGACTTCAAAGCTATGTGTGAAATGACCAAAATGCCCCTACGGGACATAGTTTGGTTTAAAACTATCAAGCACACATATACTTGATATCCTACTTGTATAACATCATAAAATTTATATTTTATAGAATGATTATGACCTTGACATCAGATTTACCATAAACATCTTTTATAAATTATAAAATGACCAAAATGTTCTTATGAGGCGTAAATGGAGTTTATAACTAGAACGAATATACATATTGATATCTTACTGATATCATATTATATTTTAAACATATTATCATATGGAACTTGTATATGACTCCTTCGGTTACCCGGTTTCGCTTATACGCTTACGGTTAAGCATACGTAACTAGTTTACGTAATCTAACCGAAACAGGTTTAACCTTATCAATTTCTTATCAATATCCATAGTGTTATTGCTATACACATATTGTACAAGTCTTGGTACTTATTGCGTCCAATTAACCCTCTATTCCGGTCACCGCTTAATCTAGCGTATCGTACCGTACTTGTTTTTACGTAAAGACTAGATGGTTCAAGTCTAAGATTTATAAGGACCCGTTAGCATTCTAATTTGGTTAATAATACCATCATTCCAGACTAAACGCCTTCTCGGTAAATTGTGCCTGTACTTGTCTTTGATTTGCGGCTGAGTTTTGGATTTCTTGAAGGCTTAAGCTCCGGTAAATACTCTTAACCTATTTTCCCTATACGGGCTTGGGATACGGTAAACTATTACCGCTTGGTCGGGTATGTAAATCTTGTTTTGTCCAGCTGTGATAATTAACTAAATTACATAACCCGGATTTAATCTGTTTGTCTGAAACTCAAACATTGAGGGTGGGCTTGACCGAGTCTGGGATATCCTTGGCTCACTAAGTTGTTAGTGGCCACGACTTAAGCATTGGTGTAGGCATACATCTTTAACTGCTATTATTATTATTATTATTATTATTATTATTATTATTATTATTATTATTATTATTATTATTATGATTATTATTATTAGTATTATTATTATTATTATTATTATATTATTATTATTATTATTATTATCTGCTTTCTGTGTGAAAGTTCAGAAGTGGTGTGCCAGTCGACCATGTCTCGGTTTCTGTACTGGGCCCCGTATGTAAAAGACAGACATGTAAAACTGTATACAAGGTCAATTGTACTGTCCCAAGTTATTTATAAAAATGTGCCTAGTGCACCAAAAACCATTTCGAAAATTTTTCAAAATGAGTCGGTTGATTGTATTTACCAGTGTAAACTGACGTATTTCAAAAGATTAAGTTACAGGTACAAGTACGAAATAGGCCGGAAATTGCAGGGCATTAATACTGAGGAGTTGCGACCTTATAGTTGTGCCTGTGAGTCTGTTATCCTTTTGTGTATATTTATTTTCGATCCGCCTGTGGATCTTATTACAATCCATGTACATTATTTGTATTTGAACTTATGGTTTGTAATAGTTTATTTTAAATCCAAGACTTCCGCTATGTTACTCTGTGTATTATTGGTTATGATGATATCAACTTTACGTCACAATACTCCCTACCGGGCCCACCGGGATACACGTGGAAATCGGGGTGTGACATTATGTGTACTAGATGATTACTTTTCCTGTGATTATTTTTTTGTATCTTTCATTCCAAGTCTTTAATCCTCCGTTAATCTCCCAATACTCACACCTATGTTTCCTCGTGTAGAAGGACAAGGTTCTCCATCCTAATCAAATTAACAACTCTTACGGATTCAGCAAGTGGAAAGATTGCAAAACCGTGAGTACACATGACCCATTTTCGTTTATGTCACTTTTGGGTGCAATATGTTAACCTTATCAAAATCACTAAACTTATACTTTATTTAAATGCAGGAAACAATCCAAATACATGAATGCTATGCTACATTACTTGATGCTTATACTTGGGTGATACTTATGTAATACGATAGTCATTAGCTTATTACTAGCCTCCATTTGACATGCATAGCTCTATAGGAGTAAAGCACCGCCTGTGAACGAGAGGTCATGTTGAATTACATTCGTTATTGCGTAAACAGAGGGTTGACTAGAAATATTGCATACCATGTTATGATGCTCTTGTATAAATTTAGTTGCCATGTGGATTCGTTTTTAAACCTTTATGCTTATACGTATGCTTATACTTAAACTTGTGTGCTCGCCAATGCATTTTTGTGTTGAAGTATACTTTGTTAACATGTTACAGGTTGATGAGGATTCATAGGACAAAATCTAGTAGGGACTACACTAGAAACGCACTTGAAATTACTAGATTAGTTATCTTATTACATAAATTGTTGTATTGTTCCCCTTGTTGTACTTTGAATTACTAGATTAGTTATCTTATTACATAAATGGAATCCGGTTTTGAATTAATTATTGTCACCGTTACTGTTGTGAGCGATGAACAATCTATTTCGTCCCGCCTCATGCCACCAAAATTTTCTCGTGGAGCTAAAGGAAAGGGCCTGATGCGGGGTGGATCATCAGGACAAGGACCATCAAACATCCATAACTACAACCCATATGAAGGGTCGGGTGACTCTTCATCACCATGGGAGCCGTACCGCCATTCCATCTCCCATGAATACTCATCACCACAAAACTCCCATCATTCGCATCACTCACACCACTCTCACCATAGCCAGCAATCCCATTACTCCCACTCCCTTTCTTTCCATGGAAACTACAATCCCGACATCTATTTACGTTCACTCTTTGTTTCTCCTCCAGAAGATTCCCCTGAACCCATGGAAGAAGATTTCGACCCTGAGATGCCTCAAACAGGGTCTATGGGATATCCTATTGAAATATCCAGTGATTCAAACTCGTACACTGAAACCCCACACCATTACCCCGATGACTTTCAAGAGAGATAGGGACAATATGTCTTCTACAACACCCCATCTTACCACAACACACCCTCCGACCATACTCCTCAGCAGGAATTACCACCACCTAAGGAAGCGCAAATACAACCGGTGGAGCAACCACAACCACCACCTGAACCACAACAGCCGCGGAGACGCCGGTGCGCGTATGTCAGTGCGCATGGGACCGAGGATAGGGTCACTATCACCCTTACCTCCAACATACCCAATTATCCCAGAGGACCCATATATGGGTGGACCCTCTCATACATCACCATTTGTGGAACACCCACCACAACCGGCCGTTGAGCCTTCCACTCAACCACCACAATCTACTGTTGGGCCTTTGACCCAATTACCACCACTACTACCATCGAGTTTTGAAAACCCAATTCCTTCATATCCAGATTGATCTGGATACAACCCTTTTGCCAAACAACTGTATAGGGCCGTACACCATATTGGACCACACACCAACAGTGGGCCACATAATTTATAGTGGGCCGCACACTCTATTTGGGCCATATTATGGTTGGGCCGCACACTAAGGTGCAATCTTGTTGAACTGCTTATATTGGACTGCATGTAACTATTCAAGAATGTGCTTTTAACTTGTATGCTACTTGTTAGATACGTGTAGAAATTACGTAACTTGTTTGTATATTGATCTGATAGATGCTGGTGACCGTAATAGGGTTTGGTTGACCAACTTTAAAACAAGTAAATTATCTGCCGAGCTAAGCAAAGGTGAGTTCAACACTTATTCCTGGTGGTTGGGAACGAACTTCATTTTCCCTAGTTTGGGATTGCCTAGTATTCTGGGATGGAATATTACTAAGCTACTTTTTTTAACTCGTGTCTTAGTGTACTAAACACAACTCTATCATGAAGTCCCTACTTACTATACAGATTAATCACCAGGCCTGGCGAACGGGTTTTTAATTGATAGAGCTATTAGGTCCCACAAACCTCACACCATGCCGAGGAGGACGGGTGTGAACTAGTATGCCTTGGCAACCGTCAATTATGATAGACATTGACAAACGGGGCAAAAACGAAACAACGTAACAGTCGCATGTCTTCAGTATTACGCAGTTTAGTAGCTTACAGATGCTGTAGCTCCCATGAATAAAATGATTTATAAATGAGGAATTAAACAACTTATGTTTTTGGAATAAAACTTGAAAACTGTGAACTCGCCAACTTTATTGTTGACACACTGCTGCATGCTTTGCAGGACCTTAGGTACAGCTCGGGAGCTTGCAGCGGAGGAGTGTAGTGCTTGCGTTGAAGCTATGTTGGGTTCTTAATAATGTCCATGAACTTTAAACTATTGCTTGGATTATTAAATTGTTAAACTTTATGCTTCCGCTATTAATCCTAACATTGTTTTTGAACTTTAACTTCAGTCATTCATTGTATTATTGTGATGAATTTACTCTACTTAATTAATTGTTCAATATGATTGGTGGCATGATCTTGGTCAAGTCACACGCCTCGCGGTAATACTACGCATGTGGAAATTGTGGGTGTGACAGATTAGTACCAGAGCCATTGGTTATAGTGAATTTGGTTTTAAAAAAAAAGTTTTTTAAGAAAAACCAGACTATAACCTGATTTGTATTAAAGGGACCGCAACGACGCTACATTCCAACTGCAAGGCTCAGCAACCTAGAATCGATAGCACGTGCATGTGTTTAGTTGTTACTTACTTGATACATATTTGATGATATATGTAACGATACGCTTAGTATACGGAATATACGTACATATGTGTTATGGTAAACTCTCTTCTATTATTCTCGCATCACTTCGGCATCATTCTTATTTCTGTGTTTTGTTGACGTGAAGAAAATGAGCAGACGCGGAAGAGGCAATATCAACTTGACTCGGGGCCAACTGGCGGCCATGATCAGCGCACGTGTTGCGGATGCTTTGGCAGCCTAACAACAAGCACCGACTCAACCTCGAGTTTGCACTTTCAAAGGTTTCATGGATTGCAAACCTCACTTCTTCAACGACACCAAAGGACTGGATCGAGAAGGTCGACTCTGTGTTCGAGATGTGTGAGTGCGCTGCTAACAATCGAGTGAAGTATGCTAGTGGCACTCTTGAAGGAAACGCGCTCTCCTGGTGGAACGCGCAAGTTCAAATGCTCGAATTGGTGGATGCCAATGCCAGTCCCTGGAAACAATTCAAGGATCTAATCAAGGAAGAGTACTGTCACAGGGATGACATTCAGAAGCTTGAATTCGAGTACTTCGGTTTGAAGATGGTTGGATCAGAGATCGAGGCGTACACCAAAAGGTCCAACGACTTGGCTGCTCTTTGCCCCAACATGTCACAGCCTGCCTACAAACGAATTGAGGTGTATCTCAACGGTTTTTTTTCCCAAAATCCAAAGCTTGGTAACTTCAGCTAATCTTCCCACGATCCATAAGTCATCCGTTTGGCACACCGTCTTACCGATTAAGCAGTTGAACAGGGCAAGCTACCCAAGCGAATCAGTGTTGCTACTGATACTTCTGGTGATAACAAACGCAAGTGGGATAACAACCAAGGCAAGGGTTCCAACTCCTCACAACCTCAAGCTCGGCAGAGAAAGTTCGAAGACAACAAGAATCACAACCAGCAAGCCCCGACTAACCAAAATCAGTGTGGTTATCAAGGAAACTGACCCAAGTGCAACAAGTGCAATCGGCATCACAACAGGTAGTGTGAGAAGAACCGTTGTCAGCGGTGCAACAAGCAAGGTCACGCGGCTAAGGATTGTAGAAGCCCGTACCTAGTGAGACAAAACCAGCCACAACAGCAGCAGCAACAACAACAACAACGAGGTAACAATCAGGGATGCTCCAGTGTGGAGCTGAAGGAAACATCAAGAAGAATTGCCCTCAACTGAATCAAAACAATAATAACAATAACCAAGGCGCCGAGAACAACACCAACAACTACGACAACAATGGTGTAAAAGGACGAGCTTTTGTAATTGGCGCGGGTGAAGCAAGGAATGATCCTAACGTTATAACGTGTAAGTTCCTACTCGATGACCATTTCGTTTCCGTACTTTTTGATTTTGGAGCCGATGCTAGTTATGTGTCCTTAAGTGTTATTGAAATAATTAATTCTGCTCCGACTCTCTTGAATTCTAAACGCATTGTCGAACTAGCCAATGGTAGAAATATCGAGGCCCCTCATATCATCAACGATTGTAAACTAGTGTTATCCGGTCAGATGTTCACTATCAATCTTCTCCCTATCGTTCCCGGAAGCTTCGAGGTTATCTTCGGAATGGATTGGTTATCCCAACATTGAGCGGAATTACTCTACTAAGAGAAAATCATCCGCATCCCTCGTTCGGTTGGCGAACCCCTTGTTATCCAAGGCGAAAGGAGTGGTGCTGCTATAGGCATCATCTCATTCTTAAAGGCCCAAAAGTGCTTAAGAAAGGGCCATAGCGCTATCCTAGCTCTTGTCACCGATGTTCAAGAGAAAAGAAGATTGAAGATATCCCCATCGTTCGTGACTTTCCAAAGGTATTTCCTGATGAATTACCTGGTCTCCCACTTCAGCGTCAGGTCGAATTTCATATCGAGCTAACTCCTGGAGCAGCACCTATAGCTCATACACCTTACCGACTAGCCCCAACCAAACTAGAAGAGTTGTCCACGAAATTGCAAGAGCTACTAGATAAGGGTTTTATTCGTCCTAGCTCGTCACCCTAGGGAACTCCTACGAAATGAACAACTCTATGCCAAGTTCTCGAAATGTGACTTTTTGCTTCGTGAAGTCCATTTTCTTGGACATGTGGTCAATAAAGCTTGGATTTACGTTGATCCAGCTAAGATCGACTCCATCAAGAACTGGCCTGCACTTAGAACTCCAACTGAAATCCGCTAATTCTTGGGTTTGGCGGGTTACTATCGTAGACTCATCGAGGGTTTCTCGAAGATTGCTCAACCTCTCACAACTCTAACCCAAAAGGGTATCACCTACAAGTGGGGTGATGCTCAGGAGTCCGCTTTCAACGACTGAAGGAAAAACTCCGCAGCGCACCCATTCTAGTGTTACCTGAAGGCACAGACGATTTTATTGTCTACTGCGGTGCATCTATCCAAGGACTCGGTTGCATGCTAATGCAACGCGAGAAGGTCATTGCTTACACATCACGCCAACTCAAAGTTCACGAAAAGAACTACACTACCCACGACTTGGAGCTGGGAGTTGTAGTTTCGCACTCAAGATATGGAGACATTACTTGCACGGTATCAAGTGCACAATTTATACCGATCACAAGAGTCTCCACCACATATTGGATCAGAAGGAGTTGAACATGCGACAACGTCGGTGGGTCGAACTCCTAAACGATTACGAGTGAGTAATCAAATACCATCCGCACAAGGCAAACGTTGTAGCCGACGCCCTCAGCCTAAAAAAAAAACAAACCTAAGTGTGTTTGTGCACTTTAGCTTACCATTCATTCGAACCTCCATGAGCAGATTCTAACGCTCAAGTCAAAGCACTAAAAGAGGAAACCTCCTAGCTGAATCCATGGATGGCATGGAGAAGCAACTCGAACTTAAGTACGACGACATCCACTACTTTATGGAACGTATATTGGTTCCATCCTACGGAAATCTCCAAGAACTTGTGATGGACGAAGCACACAAATCTCGCTACTCGATACATCCTGGTTCCGATAAGATGTATCACGACCTCAAGGCCTAGTACCGGTGGCCTAATATGAAAGAGATCATCGCAAAGTACGTTAGCAAGTGCTTGACCTGCGCTAGGATCAAAATCGAATACCAAAAGCCGTCGGGATTACTGCAACAACTGAAACTACCAATGTGGAAATGGAAGCAAATATCCATGGATTTTGTTACCGGTTTGCCTAGATCTCAAAGCGGGAACGACACCTTTTGGGTAGTCGTGGATCGCTTAACCAAATCTGCACATTCTCTCGTGATCAAAGAAAACGACAAGTTTTCCTTCTAAACTTGCAAGTATCTACTTGAAGCAAGTGGTTGCTAGGCACGGGGTGCCAACTTCTATCATCTCTGATCGTGACTCATGTTTGACATCTGATTTGTGGCAGGCTATGCACAAATCCTTTGGTCACGTTTAGACATGAGCACCACTTATCACCCGCAAACGAATGGTGAAACTAAACGTACCATCCAAACTCTTGAAGACATGCTGTGAGCATGTGTTAACGAATTTGGCAATGGCTGGGAATGACACTTACCACTGCTAGAATTTTCTTATAACAACAATTACCACACTAGCATTCAGGCTGCGCCGTTCGAAGCGTTATGTGAACGGAAATGCCGATCACCCTTGTGTTGGGCAGAAGTTGGTGATAGCCAAATCACTGGCCCTGAACTCGTACTCGATACAACGGAAAAGATTGCCCAGATCAGACAACAAATGGAGCCGCCCACGACCGTCAGAAAAGCTATGCTGATAAGCGTAGGAAATCTTTGAAATTTCAAGTTGGAGACCGAGTTTTGCTAAAAGTCTCACCTTGGAAAGGTGTGGTTCGTTTTCGCAAACGGGGCAAGCTTAATCTACATTATGTTGGACCTTTCGAAATCACCGAGGAAATTTTTAAGTGGCTTATAGACTAAACTTGCCTAAAGAGCTTGGTGCGGTACACAATGTCTTCCACGTGTCGAATTTGAAGAAGTGTCTATCAGATGAGACTCTCATAGTTCCTTTCAAGGAACTTACGATCGATGATCAGCTTCGTTCATTTAGGAACCAGTTGAAATCATGGATCGAGAGATCAAAACCCTCAAGCGTAGCAAGATACATATAGTTTGAGTTTGTTGGTACTCACGTCGTGGCCCAGAGTTTACCTGGGAAGGAGAAGACCAAATGATGCGCAAGTATCCCCAGTTGTTTAAAAAAACACATCCATCACTGAAGCTACTACGGAATTTCGGGACGAAATTCCAAACCAAAATGGGGATGATGTGACACCCCGTGAAAACGTTTAACTACACTAGCTTATTGAGTGACTGCACGCTAAATTTCGGGAAGAAATTTCTTTCAACATGGGAATAAAGTGACAACTCGAACCTTCCCAATACGATCCGTTATATACGATGTAATTATGCAAGTTTAATAAACATAACTTATTACATGCTCGAAATATTTATATGTGTATGAATGTTGTGATAAATATTGTGACTATAAATAACATACATATTCAATAAAAATTAAGCTAGTCGCACATTAGATATTACTAGTGTACAACCGTACACTTGTAATGTGATTTGTAATGAACAACCATTCATTTGAATTGTGAACACATACCAAACCAGTCACACACTCTAGTGTGCGACCTCATTTGAATAACCATACACTAGATTGTACAACTCAGTCGCACAACATTGTATTAATTAGACCGCACACTTGGGCCCCACTTGTAGGTGTGCGGTAACTTTTTTGGTGTATAAATACATAGATTCCGAAACCCTAAACATTCAGACGACAGCAACCTTTCACAAAACCCTATAACATTCTTTTTCCCATTTCCACAATATCCCTTTCCTTTGAAGATTGACAGCCACTTTTCATTCCTCCCTTGAAGATCTTTATTTCTTATACACTCTTCTCTTTTCCAGGTTAGTGTACTACAAATTTTAGTTCATAACATGTTTAAATCTTATTTGAAAAACCTACTTGTATGGCATGATCTAAAAATGACGAATTAGTGTTCTTGAATGATTAAAGTGTTGATGATTTGTATAAATAGTGATGTTTATACTTGTTGAGTGAACATAAATGACATGAAATCATACTCAACATGTTTAATATATAAATGAGATGATGTGAGTAATGAACTAAGGTTCTTGTGTGTTTGCAAGATGTAATGATCTCATAGAAAATAGGGTGTTTGGTAATGTATAATGTGTTGGTTGATGAAAGTGAGGATATAGAAATCTATATCTATCTTGATGATTTTGTATATCTATAAATGTGGATGATTCTAGATAATGTAATGTCTTAGATCTAGGTGGATGATTCGAATAACTATTTATGATGATTTGCTTGTACAAGAAATGTGATATTAGAGTCCATAAGAATTAATGAAGAAATCTGTGTTTTTGCTGTTTTGATAGTATAAATTGAATGAATATTGTTGGATTAAATTGGTGTCATACACCCTCTCAACCGTACAACTTAATCTGCATGCTGTACAACCTGGCACAGCACCACGCACAATTGGGTGCCATGTGTACTGCACACCCTTATAAACTGTACGGTCTTGTTGTACAAGCACCTGATGCACATAGTAAAACTCCACCTTGCATGACCGCACACCATGCGGGAGCCGCACACCCTCAGGTGGGCTGCACACTCCCAAAAAGGCCAAACAACTGTATTGGGCCATACACCATATTGGACCACACACTAACAGTGGGCCGCATAATTTATAGTGGGTTGCACACGCTATTTGGGCCATATTTTTGTTGGGCCACACACTAAGGTGCATACTTGTTAAACTACTTATATTGGACTACATGTTACCATTTAGGAATCGCCCACCTATTTTACGTAATACTGTAGGAACGTCCACGATTAGCACGGGAACCTAAATTTGTTATCTATTGTCCGATTAGGCAGAAACTAATGACAAGTTAACCAAATAACAAGAATTACTAATTTAAAGGTTGTTATCATTGATATAAAGTTCAATACATTCGAGAACCGGAACCGACAGAGCTTCGCCGTCTCTGTGCCAAAATCTCTGAAGTTACAAATGAAATCGCCAAGGCACCTATTTATAGTTGAACAAGTTCGCTGGTGAGGAGACTAAGTTCGGGCGAACTTGACCTAGTCAAGTTCGGCCGAACTTGACTTCACAACATCAATTACCAGCTAACTTTACTCCTAACTCTCTTAAATATGCCTAAATTCTAACAGATTATGCCCTATTTACTCAGTCATCGATAGACTCCCCCTTGGATGTTGCCGCAGTCATCGACTTTTAGAATCTTCTGAGTCTTTCGATCTTTAGTTCTCTTCCTTCTTCTTGAGCTTTGTCTTGATAAAACTTTAAATCATCATGCTCCCCATTTTTAAGCTTTGCTCCCCTAGCTTTAAGCTTTCTGGTGTCTTCAAATTTTGCTTTATCAACTCCCCTTCAATCTTTATTTCCAGTCTAAATACTTTCTGACATTCAAATAAACATTTCAGATTCAAATTTTCAAATTTTGTAAAATCAACATTTCAAACTTTAATCTTCTCTTCAATCTTTTCAAAAACTTTTAATTGTTTCAAGTTCAACTTATTGACCTTGAATACATTTAATTTTTAAATCTTTTAAATCCTGCAACTTTCACATTTTCATCATTTGTGAAAATCCACTTAGTTGGTCAAGTCCAAGTTAATGACCTTGATTAACCAAATACATCAAACCGAGTTCAAATTAATAACCTCAGTTTGAAAACCGTTATGAACAATCTGATTTTAAAGTTTCAAATTAATGAATTTAAACATTCATCAGATTTTCTTACCAGACTTCGAAGATCCATTCTCCATCATTGGCTCGTTTGAAACTAATGTAGAAACAAAATCTTTTGAATTATAGAAAGTTTATGCTAAAACACATTGGAAATCTTTTTGATTTTTATCTTGAAAAGCAAGTAAAGTATTTACAGAATTTTTAACAAGTAAAGTAACCTATGTACAAACATATTTAGAGACATATTTTTGTGAATTCGTGTCTAAGGATCATATCAGTTGTATTGAGACATATCACTAGTACCATTGACCTTTTTGATGACTTAAGTTTTAAACTCGTTTACCTAGAATGTCGATATGTTTCTCCTCTTAAACTTCATCATGTTTCTCAATTGTTCCAAGATATGTTAGGTAAGAATTATGAAACTTGACTTAACTATAGTTCCCACCTCTTGAATATACTCCCGAATCCAGATTCCCTAGATTTCATCTTACAGGTGAGTATAGAGTAATTGATATCTATATTTGGGTTATGCGAGGCCTTGAGAGCTCAGGTTAGTACTACCTTACCGACAAAGAGATGAAGGCTCGACTTAAAGATGTGTTTCATTTAAGAAATCTTTTAAGCACTGCAAATGATTAGATATTTCGATACGTTTCAATATTGCATGCAGTTTAGGGGTTTATACCAAAAGCATTATAGAAGTTCTAGGCTATTGCTTCCGCAAAATCAGAAGAACTTGTATAATACCCCCGATATCAACTATCTATAAAGACCTCGTATCTCAGAATCAGGCAACCCTTCAATCAAAATTTCGGAGTACTAAGTCCATATATTCAAGATGTGTTAATCCACAAGATTAAGCAGTTGTAAAATTTAGTTTATATCCCGGAAAAAATCTACTGAACGTGTAAAGCCTATCGACACATCCACAGTAATACTTGTTTATCACTTTTAAACTTTACAATCTTTAGCATATTATGATAGTCCACTGATGTACTATCATTTCCTTTTTGACAACCAAATTCTTTTTGTCTTTTTCGATGTTTTTGTACTTTTTGAATTTTTTCAATGTTTTTGAATTTTCAACTTTTTCATATGTTTTTGATTTTTCTAAATGCTCTGATACCACTTGTAGGAACGTCCACGATTAGCACGAGAACCTAAATTTGTTATCTATTGTCCGATTAGGCGGAAACTAATGACAAGTTAACCAAGTAACAAGAATTACTCATTTAAAGGTTGTGTTCATTGATCTAAAGTTCAATACATTCGAGAACCGGATCCGACAGAGCTTCGCCGTCTTTGTGCCAAAATCTCTGAAGTTACAAATGAAATCGCCAAGGCACCTATTTATAGTTGAACAAGTTCGTTGGTGAGGAGACTAAGTTCGGGCGAACTTGACTTCACAACATCAATTACCAGCGAACTTGACTCCTAACTCTCTTAAATATGCCTAAACTCTAACAGATTAAGCCCTATTCACTCAGACTCGATACATAATGATGTAGGAAACAGACATATGCACCAACAGACTCCCCCTTGGATGTTGTCGCAGTCATCGACTTTTAGAATCTTCTGAGTCTTCTGATCTTTAGTTCTCTTACTTCTTCTTGAGCTTTGTCTTGATAAAACTTTTAATCATCATGCTCCCCCTTTTTAAGCTTTGCTCCCCCTAGCTTTAAGCTTTCCGGTGTCTTCAAATTTTGCTTTATCAACTCCCCTTCAATCTTTACTTCCTGTCTAAATACTTTGTGACATTCAAATAAACATTTCAGATTTAAATTTTGAAATTTTGTAACATCAACATTTCAAACTTTAATCTTCTCTTCAATCTTTTCAAAAACTTTTAATTGTTTCAAGTTCAACTTAATGACCTTGAATACATTTAATTTTTAAATCTTTTAAATCCTTTAACATTCACATTTTTATCATTTGTGAAAATACACTTAGTTGATCAAGTCCAAGTTAATGACCTTGATTAACCAAATATATCAACCGAGTTCAAATTAATAACCTCAGTTTGAAAACCGTTATGAACAATCTGATTTTAAAGTTTCAAATTAATGAACTTTTAAACATTCATCAGATTTTCTTACCAGACTTCGAAGATCCATTCTCCATCATTGGCTCGCTTGAAACTAATGTAGAAACAATATCTTTTGAATTATAGAAAGTTTATGCTAAAACACATTGGAAATATTTTTGATTTTTATCTTGAAAAGCAAGTAAAGTATTTACCGAATTTTTAACAAGTAAAGTAACCTATGTACAAACATATTTACAGACATATTTTTGTGAATTCGCGTATAAGGATCATATCAGTTGTTTTGAAACATATCACCAGTACCGTTGACCTTTTTGATGACTTTAAGTTTTAAACTCGTTTACCTAGATTGTCGATATGTTTGTCCTCTTAAACTTCATCACGTTTCTCAATTGTTCCAAGATATGTTAGGTAAGAATTATGAAACTTGACTTAACTATGGTTCCCACCTCTTGAATATACTCCCAAATCCAGATTCCCTAGCTTTCATCTTACAGGTGAGTATAGCGTAATTGATATCTGTATTTGGGTTATGCGAGGTCTTGAGAGCTCAGGTTAGTACTATCGTACCGACAAAGAGATGAAGGCTCGACTTAAAGATGTGTTCCATTTAAGGAATATTTTAAGCACTGCAAATGATTAGATCTTTTGATACTTTTCAATATTGAATGCAGTTTAGGGGTTTATAGCAAAAGGATTATAGAAGTTCTAGGCTATTGCTTCCGCAAAATCAAAAGAACTTGTATAATATCCAAAATATCAACTATCTATAAAGACCTCGTATCTCAGAATCAGGCAACCCTTAAATCGAAATTTCGGAGTACTAAGTCCATATATTCAAGATGTGTTAATCCACAAATTAAGTAGTTGTAAAATTTAGTTTATATTCCGGAAACAATCTACCAAACGTGTAAAGCCTATCGACACATCCACAGTAATACTTGTTTATCACTTTTAAACTTTACAATTTTTTAGTATACTGTGATAGTCCACTGATGTACTATCATTTCCTTTTTGACAACCAAATTCTTTTTGTCTTTTTTGATGTTTTTGTACTTTTTGAATTTTTTCGATGTTTTTTAATTTTCAACTTTTTCATATGTTTTTGATTTTTCTAAATGATTCTTAGTCCTCTAAAATCAAAAACATATTTTTTGGATTTTAGATTTAAAGAAATATTCTTTCTAAAAAATATAACAAACCAATGAGGATCACAGAACTCGTCGTCCGATCCTTTTTTCATCTACTGCATTATCACCTATCAGCAAACAAACCTTTAATCTTTGATAACATCAACTTGTAGAAACCACTTGTAAGAACCGCTTGTAGGAAATAAATTTTCAAATGATTTTTCAATATAACAATCAGTGTTCTGTTTAACGGTGTGGATTTTCTCAAAAAAAATTTCAAAATTTTCTTTTTCAACCACTTGTGATTTCAAAAACGTCAAAGATTATGATTTCTAGATAAGTTAAAAACTCATGGAGCTCCACTATCCTGTATCAACTTTGATAGAGGGATCTTGGGATTCCTACACATGAAACAACTATTTGAAAAATGAACCCACACCTTTTTGTTTTGGGTTTGTACTGATAAGCATCATATCCATATTCTAACTCTTCATCATATTAAAAATCATCATCAAACATTTCGTCCAACGTCGATTCTGAAAACGTTTTGACCTTTTCTTTCTTTGTCTATTTGATTACTGACTAGTTGATTTAACATTTTCAGTTTTGTCAGCAACAGACTTTGGTTTTTCTGATGATGAAAGCCTTTTCTTAGCAACCAGGATTGTAACTTGCTTCTTGCTTTCTTGATATAGAACCTAGAATCTTTGTTTTCATTAAACTTTGAAGTTTCTCCTTTTTCAAAAATTAAGTTTTCAAATTTTGAATCAGTTTTAGGTTTCACTTCGCATTTAGATTCATAGTTTCTATTTGATTTGTGACAGATTTTAAATCTTGGTTGTTTTTGCTTTCATCTTTTGACACGGTTTTTCTTCGTGGAAATACATGCTTTAGATTATGACACTTAGAGCAATATGACCAACATATTGCATTTAAAGCAAGTCCGATTATCAGAAACATTTCCACTGTGGGTTTCACTCCACTTGTAGACTTGTTTTTAGCCTTGTCCCGAAGTTCCTTTTCTTTCTTGAATTCATCATTCGATTTCTTACCGATCATACCTTCTTCCTGAACCGTATTCGTCCCATACACAAACTTCATTGTTTACCTTTGTATTCATGAAATGGCGACTTCTGGTTCTTTCTTGGTTCTTCTTCACTTTCCTCCAAACCAAATCCTGCTCTCCTGTTCTCAGGAAAATTACCACCAAACTTTTGATAATTGTTAGAATTCCTTTTGGGTTTTGAGTAAAATCTTTTCTCATTTCTCAAGATCATCTGATGAAACTTCTACAAGTTTGAAAAATTTATCAAGTTGATCCTCTTTCACGTTCCAAATCGGAAAACTATCATCAAAGTATAATCTATCAGATTCCTTAATTTTGTACATGACAACATTAGAATCATCACTTAGATCATGTTCTGATGATATATCGTCGTTTCAGATTGTGATCTCCGAGTTGTTCGAACTTGATTTGGCGCTTCAGAGCTGCCTTCATCAGAATCATTTCCAACACGTTTTAACCACATTTTTAACCACCGCTTCATTGTCATCATTTGATTTTGTAAAGTCTACGTCAATGTTTTCAGGCAATTGATTTTTCTGTTCTGATAAAAGAAATACATTGAAAGCCTTTTCAATCTCTTCATCTTTTTGCAGGAATAACTTGCAAGAAGTGGTGGAGGAACACTTCCGTATTCTTTACGCTTTGGTTTACCATCATTTTCCTCCGATTTGATCTAGGAAGAATATGATCAATGACATAAGCTTTGTAGTGTAGCTTTTTAGAAGCTGTTCTTACTCGTTCTGTTTCTATCTTTATGTCATGAAGCTCACGTTTTGTTTCAGCTATGGTATTAATGTACATGTTAATTGTTTTTGTTTTCCAATTACTGTTACATTTAACATTTTTACATTAGCACCAAGTTCAAGATTAGCTTTTTCGACATTTTTATATTTGCCTTGGATCTTGTCATAAGCTTCTTTCATGTTTCTGTAATCATAACGAAATTTTCTTTATGTACAGTCAATTCTCTAATGACTTTGACCTTCTCAAGAAAAGGTTCACAAGTATTTGCGCACTTTGTGCAAGGTTTTTCACCTCCACAACTTTCACAACTTCTTTTCAGACAAACTTACCTTAGCTTTTACCTTTTCTGCTTCTAGTTTGAAAGCTTCTTACTTTTGTATTTCAAGGTAAGCTATTTCTTCTTCCTCAGCTCTCTGCCTGTAAGCTTCCAGATGGCGTTTTCTAGAGCAGCATCAACATAAGATGTCTCAAAATCATCCACTACCTCTGCCATCATAGCAACACCAGTTTTTCTTTCCAATGTATCTGTTCCAGTCAAAACCATCTTCTTCATGAGTAACAACAAGAGCTTGTTCGGTTTTCTTTGAAGATTTATCTTCTACTTCGACTTGTGTTCTCTTTGGATATGGTTTGTATTGAAGGCTTTTTGTAGTACTCATTGTTACTGCCGAAAGGATTTTGGTTTCCACTTGTTTCATGATTGTTGCATTCACGTTTAAAGTGTCCTTTTTGATGACACCTGAAACATGTGACTTTTGACTTGTCAAAACCAAGCTTGTTACTTGAATTACCAATATCCCTTCCGTGAGTGCCAAAATTTAGTAACTCTTCTGATGATGGATGCAAGGCTCCATTTTATATCCATTAGCTCCAATTCTTCTTCGTCTACCTGATCGTAGTCTTCTGCGGTCATTTCTGGATTACCGATCTTCCAGCAACAAGACTTTCATATGATCAGAACGGTAGCGAGAAGTGCTATGTGCTGTTTGGCAACCTTTTATGGAAATACATTCTTCAAATCAACTGCTATATTGCACTGAAAAACATTTGAATCGGGAATTTGCTTGACTTGTTGATTTTGGAATGAAGAGCTTGAACTAGCACTTGTATATCCAGCATATGGAGAATTTGATTAGGAGAAGAATTTGTATTTTCACTAAATGCTATTGAATTTTTGGGCTTTGAATCAGAGTATCTTGAACACCTCCTTTGTAATAAACACCGACATCTTGAACAACATTAACATTCTTTGATTTGCAATCTTCATCAATTCCATTTCATGACCTTCTAATTTGTCGATGAAAGATGACAACTTGAAATGTCTCCAAGATGGACTGTTCTTCAGAATTATCAGATATGTTGTCCATTCTCCTTCTGGAAGTGCATCGGCTAACTTCTCGATTTGCTCTTCATTAGACCGTTTGATATCATGTCTTCGATCTGGACCATGAGGTGACAATATCTATCAATCATCTGCTTCATAGTCTCACCTTTGATCATCGTGAAGATTTCAAACTCTTTCTTTATTAAGGCCTTCTTGCTCTTGATCATTTCATTACTTCCTTTGAATTTGTCACAAAGAGAATGCCACAATTCTTGTGACGCTTCATATTTTGGTAATAAAATCAGGATGTCTTCCTTTACTAATTGTTGAATCAAGCTAATCATTTTCTCTCAGCTACATAATTGTCTTTGTCGGTCGTGAGAACTTGTTCACCGGAAGATCTTGATCACGCTCATCCTTTGGCCATTTGTAACCATCTTCAACTGTGACCCAGCTGTTGAATTGATTCGCTTGTATTAATTCACAAACTTTTCTTTCCATTCTTCAAACTCGTCCATGCTCATTAGATTTGGGGTTTCGACGTAATGCCCATCTCTTTTGTCGATATTCACTTGGTTTGCCACAAGAATGTTAGCATTTGATGAGGATGTAATTTGAGAAACAAACACATTGTGGAAATCTTCCATTTTGACAATATGAAGACTTATTCTGAGAAAACGATCAAAAACACTCGGAAATTGATTAGTAACAAACAATTTAGCAAAAACTGACGTTTTAATCGGCAATCGGTACGTTAAAAACGTTTAAAATTTTTCCGAAAACAAGTTTTACCCGATTATATCTTTAAAATCGTCTTGACGATACGATTCTAACGATATATAATGTTCGTGACGTTTTTTCGAGATTTTCATGCCTTTTTTTATTATTTTTTTATGAACCTTAGACAAGTTCGGGCGAACTTGTCATAGACTTATCAAGTTCGGTCGAACTTGATGTGGAATTTGATAAATACACACTTTAGAGCGGACTTGTGAAAAGATTTCAAGAAATTAGTAAGTTCGGTCGAACTTATGAAAATTTTCAAGTTCGGCGAACTTGTGTGAGAAAATCAACAATTTACTCAAGTTCGGTCGAACTTGTGTAAAAATGTTGAATATTTCTCAAGTTCGAGCGAACTTCTGAAGAAATCCTGAAAATTGTATCAAGTTCGGTAGAACATGATTAAAATCAAAGAAATTTTCATCAAGTTCGGTCGAACTTGATGTTAAGTTTCGGCTGAAACTTGATTCCAAAACATGATTTTTTCCCAACTTTTTGATATCAATTTGATTGAATTTGTAGTCCAAACTCTCAGGGGTTTGTTATTAGTGTGTTTTACATGACATGTTCAAAAATCACCCATTTTTGACCATGAAATCATCAAATATGTGAAATGTTAAGAAAACAGATAGACTGGGGTAGAATAAGAGAGATTCTTGCTTGATTCCAGCAAATTTAGGTATCCAGGCTCTGATACCACTTGTAGGAACGTCCACGATTAGCACGGGAACCTAAATTTGTTATCTATTGTCCGATTAGCCGGAAACTAATGACAAGTTAACCAAATAACAAGAATTACTCATTTAAAGATTGTTTTCATTGATCTAAAGTTCAATACATTCGAGAACCAGATCCAACCGAGCTTCGCCGTCTCTGTGCCAAAATCTCAGAAGTTACAAATGAAATCGCCAAGGCACCTATTTATAGTTGAACAAGTTCGTTGGTGAGGAGACTAAGTTCGGGCGAACTTGACCTATCAAGTTCGGCGAACTGACTCACAACTCCAATTTACCAGCAAACTTGACTCCTAACTCTCTTAAATATGCCTAAATTCTAACAGATTAAGCCCTATTCACTCAGACTCGATACATAATGATGCAGGCAACAAAATATGCACCAACAAATACATGGTGTCTTTAACTTGTTTGCTATGTGTTAGATACGTGTAGAAAATACATGACTTGTTTGTATACAAATCTGATAGATATTGGTGACCGTAATAGGGTGTGGTTGACCAACTTTAAAACAATTAAATTATCTACCAAGCTAAGAAAACGTGAGTTCACACACTTACTAAAAGCATGTATTCCCGGTGGTTGGGAACGAACGGAATACATTTTCCCTAGTTTAGGATTGCCTAGTATTCCGGGAAGGAATACTACTAAACTACTTTTTATAACTCATGTCTTAGTGTACTAAACACAACTCTATCACAAAGTCTCCACTTACTGTGACTTCTGTGCTTTTCTAATCTTTGTTTTTTTATCGACAATATTATATTTATGAAATTTTGTGTTACATTTATGAGTTTTGTATATTTACTTGTGACATTTGTGTATTTTAATCCTTGTTCAAATCCGATCTTTTAAACCTTTTCGGAATGTAATCGCAAAACGAAATCAGTTAAACGCAACGTATAGTCGGAATAGGGACATAAGCTAAACATACCCTAAATATCCTTTACATAACTTAGAAATAAGTTTCGAAGGGATTGGTATGTCAAAAACAAGTTTATTCGATCACAGAGCTAACGAAAGTCGGCCAATTCTAGTAGCAACGCACACTCGAAACAAGTTCACAATCTTAACATACCTTTTATAACCTTTACATAATTTAGAATTAAGTTTTGAAGGCTTCGGTATGGCAAAAACACACTTTTGTAACTTCAGGGGCTATTTTGCAAATTTTGTGAAACTATGCCTTTTCGTGTAATTCGCCGTCCGAAGATGTACGGAAATCTAAAATTTTTGTAATCATTGAAATATCATATTTTAGTAATTGGAATGCAAAAATGACATTCGTTACGCATTTACGATCGTACACGCGTTCGTTACGCTTTCCGTTGTAATTAACCGGAAACCGCGACTGTACGATCAACCGAACCGACCTCTGGAACATTTTTGGACACATTTCAAGTTCCGGTATGTTATTTCATCCTTATGAAGCTTGAAAATCAGGTTAACGGGTGTTAAAAGTGCCAAAACGTGACGAAATGTGTGTAGGGGCCTGTTCTGTCCAATTTTCAAAAGTGTCTGCCAGCTAAGGGCTTACGGACCGTAAACCCAAAGCCCTTACGGTACGTAAGGACCCTCCAGCACATCAGAAAGGTGGCAGCAGCTGCTTAACTTGCTTGTTGACTCACCAAACGATTTTGTCACCCTTAATTCTGCATTTGACACATATGGGACACCAATCTAACTTGTGGGTGAGTCATGAGACACTTGTTAAGCACCCACAACATCAAGAAATCTATAAATACCAAGGTGTTCTCGCATTTGAACTTTTGCAACCATCTCTTTTGTCCCATTCTGCTTCAATCCGAATTTGGCAACCATCTTGGAGCTTTCTCTAGTGTTCTTGATCAATCTTTGGTGTTTGTAAGTGTTCTCTTTCATGCTTGTTTCAATTTTTGTAGTTTAATTGGATTAAAGTCATAAAGTTTGACTTTTATTTGACTTCCAGAATTGATCATGAATTGATCAGTTTAAAATCCAATTGAACCTTGTATTATGATAGTAATCAAGTTGGTTATGATTCCTATTGATCACACCTACTGATTTCTATCTTTACTAGTCATTTTGACAAATCAAAGTTTTCGGTCAAAATGAGATAAATGCACATTTCATGTCGAATCTAATTTCGGGGTTAAAACAGTTTGTTTTGATGGCAAAACTCTTTTATAAACTTATTTAGACATGTCTAAAACATGTCTAAATCGTCATTCTTAATTATTGTGCTTGTTTAGAGTCGAAAATTTAATGGTTTGACCACCGCTTTGACTTTCGAATCTGACCCATTTGGTGGATCTTTGGACCGACCAAATACATATTTATGACCATAATTATAAAGGGAATAACCCTCTGAGGTCATACCTTATGGTCATGTCTTTTGATTAGTGTTATGTTAACTAGTGGTTATGATCTTCAATAATGACCAAAATGCGCTTTTCACAAACAAATCAACCATAAGCATATGTGACATAAATTTTGACATGTATTCTGATCAAATAACATTTTCAAACAGTGTTTGAGCATTAAAAACTTATCATAACACATATCTAACCATCCGAGTGCATAGTTATGCAAATGAGCGTTAAAGTGGCTTAAACTACCTTAACGGTCATAACAGGTCAAAAGCACTTAAAAATCTCTCCAACTCAGAATGTTAACTTATTAAACCATGTCATATGAGTTCCAATACTCTTTTGGTTTATAAGGTCTCATTCTATCCAAATCCTTCGATTTCAAGTCTCGATATTTACATAGTTAACCGTTTTTAGGACACGCTTGATTTCACGGACTCTTGATCTTGGTTTATCATCTTGAACAAGGATACTTTTGTAACCGCATGTGGTATATAGTCCCCTCTTTTACTTTTTTTAATGTTTTGGGGTGAAACATATTGTGCCTATAATACTTTCGTGATTTCATGACACTATACATGCTTGATTACATAGTATATATAGTACATGATTTTCATTGCATTTTGCTTCATATGTTGACCTAGCATATTTAGCACATTGGTTTTCAAAGACATTTTTGCTATGTATGTTAACCGAGCATACTAGTGCATGGTTTTGCAAAATATTTACAAGACATTTTCAAGACATGCTTACATTGTTATTAACATTTTGGTGCGTTGAACTCGACAATGATACATTCATTAACATTGATCACGCCGATCTGTAGTATGTAATGGTACCATAGGATTGACAATCCCGTTCCCACTTCCTAGGTATGTTTGGAAGCGACCTTAGGGAAAGACAGAATCCGAAAGAACAATGATAAACCCTTGACTGGAAAGTGGTTTGTCCGATAGTCAACAAGGCTTGAATGTGTTCGCCAACAATCCATAATATATGTTTTAACGATAAAAGCAATGGTTTATAAAACATGACATTGGTTTACTCGACATTGGTTTACATGACATTTGTTTACTCGACATTGGTTTACATGACACTTGTTTACTCACTTGGTTCGACAATGGTTTACATGACATTTGTTACTCGTATTGGTTTACTCGACATTGGTTTACATGACATTTGTTACTCGATATTGGTTTACTCGACATTGGTTTACATGACATTTGTTTATTCAGCATTGGTTTATGGTGAATGACTTAAATAGCATGACGTGTGTAATATGATAAAAGCATGGTGGATACGCCGATGGTACTTCCTATATATAAATGCTTCTATTATCTTACATATTGTGGCATTATCTAAAGCATTTTAAACAAAATACAAGACATGACATATTTTATACAAAACATGACATTTTTATACGAGACAAAACTTACTTTTGGTTATCTATTTAACCATGCATTATTTCTTTTATATCATATTGATTTTCATATGGTTTTTACAAAAGAAACTTTTTATGGCGACTTTTGTACTACTTTAAACTTTTCTTACAATAATCAAAGCCATGAAGCATCAACACAAAATCCTATGTACTCTCGCATTTCTTTGCTGACTTTATTTTCACATATGTTTCAGGAGCGAATGTTTGAGGTTGATCGTGCTACACATAGGGCAAAACTTTGGGCCTTAGTGACAATAAAAGCAAGAAGAACATTTAACTTATGTTGTATTTTCTGTTTTATCTAAGACATGTAAACAATTATAATAAATAAACTTAACTTTATGTGCCATGGTTATTGAAACAATAGTTCTGTTACGACACTCCCAACGTTTCCGCCACAGTTTGTTATTTTACGCGGTCGGGTGTGACACTTACTATACCGATTAATCGCCTGGCTGGCTAAAGGGTTATTAGTTGATAGCGCTATTAGGTCTCACAAACCTCACACCGTGCCGAGGAGGACGGGCGTGAACTAGTATGCCTTGGCAACCATCAATAATGATAGACATTGACAAACAGGCAACAACGAAACAACGTAACAGTCGCATGTCTTCGGTATTACACAGTTTAGTAGCTTACAAATGGGGTAGCTCCTCATGATAAACATGATTTAAAAATGAGTAATTAAACAACTTATGTTTTTGGAAATAAAACTGGAAAACCGTGAACTCGCCAACTTTATTGTTGAACACACTACTACATGTTTTGCAGGACCTTAGATACAGCTTGGGAGCTTGCAGCGGAGGAGTGTAGTGGCTGCGTTGAACCTATGTTGGGTTTCTAATAATAGCCATGAACTTCAAACTATTGCTTGGATTATTAAACTGTTAAACTTTATGCTTCCGCTATTAACCCTAAACGTTGTTTTTGAACTTTAACTTCAGTCACTAATTGTATTAATGTGATGAATTTACTTTACTTTATTTAATTTTCAATATTATTGGTGGCATGATCCTGGTCAAGTGACACGCCTCGCGGTAATACTCGCATGTGGAAATTGAGGTAGACAATAACCGCCTACTATCGGACTTCAATCACATAGTGAATTATATATTAATATAACCTTTCACGTCCGAACTCTCCACATTCTGACTACATACGAATCTCTCAACATTTCACCATCATCAGTTCCCCATATCCAGTTCGTCGATTGATTAGAATCGATTACATCATCATCTCGTATACATAATCACTTCACCATCATCAGTTCACCATACTGAAGCATCTAGTTCACCATATCGAAGCATCTGGATTGAGATTTTATCGGATATTTGAGATTTTACAAGCATATATTTCATATTTCGTCATATAATTGAGGTTAGTTCCAAAATTCATCCAAAATTAGTCGTATAATCTATATTAGGAACATAATCAATGATCAACATTCTTCATCCATTCTAATTAGGGCAACGTGATTATTAGCATTGTGGATTTCTAATCTGTTCGTAAATAGGGCAACGTGATTATAAGAATAGTCACTATGACAGTATAGTCGGGAATCGCCGTCGGATTCGCCAATATGCGGTGTAACATAGATAATGTGCAAGTGTAACATAGATACTGTGCAGTGTAACATGGATACTGTCATATAAATCGAGACACCGTTTGCAAGTTTATACAATTCGTTTGTACTTTTTATAGGATATATAATATGTTGTTTGTACTTTTATTTGATAGATAATTTGTTGATTCAACTTCATTTTGTATTGTGTGATATATTGTTATGCACATGTGCATATGTTGACATCATAGGTTTCACAGAATAGTTATTAAGGTAATTTTGTGTGATATATAGTTATGCACATGTGTATTTCATGTTAGAATATGTTAATAAGAATATTGTTGTGTTGAGTATTATTTAATATATATATTATATATATATATATATACTATATATATAATATATATATATGCATATGTGCATAGATTGAAAAAATATGTTACTATGCGCATGTGCACATTTGTCATAATAGGTTATTAAGGTATTTAATGTTTATGAACATGTTCATTGTAGATTAGCATCGGAAAAAATCAAAAAAAGTAACATTTGTATTAAAGTCAAGGGATGAAGGGTCATCAAAAAATGCCAGACGCAGACGCAACAGAAGAATATGTTGTAACAACCCGACTACGTAAAAGCAACAAACCGCGGCGGAAACATCGGGGAGTCACGTTACAAGATTGTTACAACAACACATGGTACTTGAAGTTTTGTATTATTGAATTAGTAACATAGTTACATCGTCTTGGAATTTAAATCGTATTAAACACATTAATTGTCTTTCGACTTTTAAGATAACTAAGGCCCGCGTCCCATCCTTCGTGAAGCATGCATCAAATCATCAAACATTGTTGCCTGAAACATATGTGAAAAGAGAGTCAGCAAAAATATGCTGGCGAGTACGTAGGTTTTGTGAGGTGTGTCGAATTCATGGCCTTGTATATGTATTGCAATACCTCTTCAGACTACTAGAGTTGTTAAGTTAAAATCTTGTATCCAAAAAGTGTTTGATATTGCAATAATAATTAACCAACTAAAACAAGTTGGTTAGAGTTTGTAAAAGACTTGTAGCCATGAATCTTGACCAAAACATTTTTTTTAAAACCGATTAGTAAATTGATTTAAAAGAAAACTTCGTATGGCTTATATCTTTAAATGAAAATCGTTGCGTGTCATCGTTCAAAACCATTTGTTCAAGTGATTAAGATAAGGCCACGGTATGCAATACAATAAAAACACTTATATATAGGAAGTATCCAACGGCGTATCCACCATGCTTTTATTATATTACACCCGTCTTATTATCTAATTCACCTACCATAAACCAATCGTTCGTGTTATAAACCAGTCATCCTTGTTATAAATGTCCTTGTTATAAACCAATTCGTCCTTGTTTAAACCAATCTTCCTTGTTATAAACCAATTTCCTTGTTATAAACCTATATCCTTGTTTTAATTATGAAAACTTTTGGTCGTTTTGGTGAATACATTCAAACCTGTGTTGACTCGTCTAGACCACCAAGGGTCTCTTTAATCGACTAACAAACCACCAAGGGTTTGTTAAAATAACAGTTTCTGTCGCTTCCCAAACTTCCCCACAAACACCGGAATTTTGTAACAGGATTGTCAGTCCTATGGTACCATAACTTACTACTGGTCGGTTTGGCCAAATTTAATGAATATCATTCGTGTTATGGATATAACGCACCAACAAGTTCGTTCACATTATTGAAATCTTCGTGTTTAATATAAACCATAACATTTGTTTAAAAAACTTGAAAACGGTTTAGCACATATGAATCACCCCAAAACATTTGGAAAGAATAAAAGAGGGGAACTATGTACTCACTTGAGATTGCAAAGTAATCTTGAATCAAATGAAATATCAAAGCTTCAAACGATCAAAGATTCAAGCGTGTCCTAGCATTGGATAACTATGTTAACGTCGGGACTTTAATCGGAGGATTCAGATAGAATGAAGCCTTATAAACCAAATGAGTGTTGGAACTCATATGAAATGGTTTAATAAAGTTAACATTCTGATTTGGAAATGATCCTAAGTGCTTTTGACCCGTTATGACTCGTTAAGGTAGTTTATGCTACTTTAACGGGTCATTTGCGTAAATATGTGTTCGGATGGTTAGATATGTGTTATGATAAGTCTTATATTCCAAAACATGTTTAATAATGTTGTAACATCAGTTTATATATCAAAACATTGGTTACATGTGCTTAAATTGATTTACGCGAAAAAGGGCGTTTTGGTCATTATTAAAGACATAACATGCGACTTATCATAACACTAACCAAATGACGTTGACCGCAAGGTATAACCTCAGAGGGTATTCCTATACAACTATGGTCACAAATATGTTTTGGTCGGACCATAAGGCATACTTTCGCAGATTTTGCAAAATAGCCCTTGAGTTGCATAAGCATGTTTTTGCCATACCGAACCCTTCAAAACTTATTTCTAAGTTATGTAAAGGATATTATGGGTATGTTTAGCTTGTTTCATTGTTCGAATGTAGGTCGCATTAAACTGATTATGTTTGCGTAACAATTTACGATTTCACTTCCAGAAGTTGTTTAAGAGTTTGAAATCGTGCAAGAAATTGAATATGTGCAATTGTCATGATAATTATACAAATCTCATAAATAAAACACAAGATTTCATTGATTGATAAATTGTTCGGAATCGTTACATGATCGAATCACCACAAATGTCACATATGTGAATGTTAAACAAAAGGTTAGAATTGTTGATTATTTATAATTATTATTTTGATTGTTCAGTAATTAAATATGATTTTATGCACATGTGCATCATTATATTTGTACAAACATATTAAGTCTATTAATGCAGATGTGCAAAAGTTGCAAAAGGATGTGCAAAAGGACATTAATATGAGGACTAGCAAACGGAAACATGAGGAAACACCAAATAAAGGTTTTGGTGAAGTCCGCATGACAAAGAATAGAAGGCTGTCAACATCAAAAGTCAATGACAAAGATGACAATAAGGCAGATAACAATGTTATCGATGGTATGTGTTATTTAAAATTTTTAATCAAACTTTAAAATGCACATGTGCATTAATATGTATGAGCATTTCATAACATGTATTATTGTGTTTGCACATGTGCATATAATGCATGGATAAACAGATTCTATGAAAGAAGTCAGATCATCAAGAAGAGTTAAAAACTGGCAAACAAATCAAAATCATCAAGAGTTAAAACAATTGTAGACAAGCCAAAAAAGTAACAAAGTTGTTAGAGGGGTAGAACGTATAAAAGTTGTTAAAGCTGCCAAATGGCGATCGATACGGACACTTAGTCACTACATCAACTTTTGATGGGCTTAGACGCATTGTCTAAAAAACAGAAGTTTGCAGTGAAAAACATGGGGTTTGGTAGTATTTTTAAAGCTTAAAACAGACATCTTACCATCAAAATTGTCACACTTTGTGGTAGATAAGTTCAACTGAAAAGATATGGTACATTAAATTGAATGTTGGTGACATAAAGGTGGATGAGGATGTAATTAGTGGGTTGTTGGGGTTAAAGAACAGTGGGGTTGCTCTAAAATGTCAAAGGAAAGAGAAAAGGAAGGAAAAAAAGAAGGAAGAAAAGAAGGAACAGAATGAGGAAAAAAAGTTAATAATGAACAAAAGAAAGGGAAAAAAGGTAGAATGAAAGACATAAAAGTTGAGGTAAACGAAGAAGAAGAAGACGAAGACGAAGAATGTGGGACATTGCTGAGTGGAACCAGTTGTATGAAGGGTGTGCATGACACCGAGTAGAATCATTGAAAGAATAATCGATAACCAAGACGAAGATGGAATATTATTCAAATATGATTTTTTGGTGTTATTCACGAACACAACGGTGGAGATAAACAAGGACGGGACATGCAAAACAATTTTATTGAATGTTTCGGTGAATATATTGTCGTGGAAGATGTGAATTGGTGCAAATATATTTGTGACATGATCAAGATAAGCAAGGATGGATGGCAACGGATAGCATGTCAAGATATTTCAATGGGGCGCATACAATTCTGGTGGTAAGTTAATTGTTACGTTTGTAGATTGTATAAATTATTTTGTATATTGTATAACATATTAAGTTTATATAAGTTTTTCACGTATGGTAATAACACACATGTGTAGATGATTTATGTGTACAGAACTGTATGTGGAGATATTAATTCGATTCGGACAATGAGTCGCTATCATTCTGGACAAAAGATATGTTAAGTAGGAGGGAAAACTATGAGATAAAAAATGGCGGGTTTGGCAAATGGGTGTTACGGGAAGGGTATGTTGAAGATCAAGTTGTAAATGAGGTGGATGAAATGGTGACAGATGACAGAGAGAAGAATGTTGGAGATATAGGCGGGAAGGGATATGAAAAGATGGCGAAAAGTGAAGATAAATATGAAGGCGAACATCAGTCGGTGTCATTTGAGGTATGTATACTAATGTTACTTGCTTAAAAAGTGCATGTGTTCATAATGGGTGATAATAAGATCATATTCATGTTATTTATAATAAATGCACATGCGCATGATTAATAACAAAAAAGGTTGATGCACATTTTGTGTAATAAAGAATAGTAAACATAAAGCTAATGCACACGCGAAAAAAAACATGTATTCACATGTACATAATGGGTTGTTGTTAACATTAAAGTTCATAATTATATTATTTATATAGAATGCACATGTGCATAATGAATATAAAAAATGCATAACAAATAAATAAAAGGCTATTGCAATTGTACACAATAGTTTTATTTTATTTATATTTGTTACTAATTACATGTTCATAATCAGGAACATATGGGTATAATCCAAAGATTAATGGATGATACATTGACGACAAAGACATTGTTGGTTAAAAAGTTGGTTGAAGTTTGGTCAAAATATCCGAAGAATGAAAAGGTTGTAGAGTTTGTTAGGAATTATGATAATGTATTTAAAGGCGAACACAAAATGGCAAATCTGCTAATTAGTATGGATACTGTTGATGGTAAAGATAAGGACATAATGGATGATAAGAAGGATATAATGGATAATGTTGTAATGGTGGGATGAAGGTGTTTACCAGGTCGAAAAAACAAGGTTACACAGATGTTGATGTTAGTGATGTTTTGGGTGATGTATCGATGGATGAAGCGTGTGATACAAAGGATTAAGCATGTATGCAAGGTGTGTGGATGGGGTAGTGAAAAATGATGAAGATATAGATTTAGATAAAATTGTTGGTGACACGGTTAAGTTGGCAGAAACGGTTAAGGGTGTTGTGAGGGGACAATCACATAGGAAAAAATAGGTTGATAACACAATACCAAGTTTTATGTTGTTGTCGCGAAGCTCACAGAGTTCGCCAGACATGTATGAGAGTGTTGAAGGTAAAAAAGGTTGAGCTGAACGAACCGTTGAACGATGATGAAAAATTTGTATGGCAATATATGTTGCGACAATAGATGATAAACGAAGGTATACATGCGATAGTTTATGTGATAATTGTTGTGTATTCAGAATGTATTACAATTTGTATTGGTGTTTGATGAATATTTGCATATAAATATAATTGATGTGATTTTTTTGTTATGTACTACAACATATGAACATGTGCATTATAACATTATGGAATTGTATATAGTGTATGTAATATGTTTGATGCACATGTGCATACACAAAAAATGATGTAATGTATGCAACAACAATATATTTGAAACTTCGCACAGATTGACAAGCAGAGCATATTTGATAAACATGTTGGAAGAAGGAAGGTGGATTTCACAGAACATGATAGATTGTTGGGCGGCACTTTTGAACTACACAGAGAAAAAGAACAATCCGGTAGGGAAAAGGGGTTATGGTGTTATACGACAACAATAGTAAGTGTATCATAATCTATATTTAGCAAACATAATTAGGATAATTATATTTGTTTGTGACATTTTATTAATGTAATGTGTGTAGCCGGAGTTTATGTTGTCAAAGAAACAGACACAAAAAAGCATTTGAAACAATAACATCGCATTTGAAAGAGGTGGTGGAATGTGATAACGAACTGTTGAAGTTAAAAGAGTTCAACATTATAATAATACAGATGATTGAAAACAAGCATTTTTACTTGATATGCTTTGATTTGGAGAATGCAATGGTTGAAGTGATTGATAATATGGTTAATAATAGTGGGTTTTACAAGATGATGACAGGAACAAAGTTTAAAGATATAGGGTCTCCGTGTAAAGTGGTATGAATAGATTTTTATATTAAATGGTATATTTCTGAATACGTCAGTTTATGATAATGTATAACATTTGGTATTGCAGAAACAGTGTTGGTTGGGTATTTGAAAGCTGTCAAACATCCGATGGCGTCACGCATGTGGAGAACGCAACGTTGACAAGAAAGAGGTTAGAATAGGCAACAAATGACAATTTCAACGACTGCGGTGTGTTTGCTATACGACACATGGAAATGTATTAAGGGACTGCTGTTAATTTTGAATGCGGTTTTAGTTCCCGTAAAGATATTCAGGATATGCAATAGAAAAACATGAGGATGAAGATAGCAACAAAATTTTTGTTGTCAGAGCCAAACAAACGTATACAAAGGATCTAATATGGAACTCGCAAAAGAGACAATACATGGAATGAAAGATGAAAGAGTGCTACAACTGTCTAAACAATGAGGCGTTGAAGCAAGGGGAATGTTGGAACATGCTTATGGGTTATGGGTTACAAATGAGTAGAAAGTATGAGGTTATGGGTTACAAATTAGTAATACGTATGATGGTTCTGGTTACCAGTTTCAGGTTTCAGGTTACAGGTTAGGTTACAGTTTAGGTTACGGTTTAAGCAGTTTGGTTTAATCAAGTTACGAAATAGCATAACTAACATGTGGGTAGTTATTTTATGTTTTGCTCGTTTTGACGTGTTGTGGCGGTAAAATGTGGGTATTTGTTGTGATGCGGGTACTTTTGGTTGACATCAGATGATATTTAGTTGATATTTGGAGTTTGTATTGGTGTTGTTTTATGCACATGTGCATTATGATGTTCAATATGGTTGTTAATGCATGTTACTAATTGTTAAATGAATGTTAGTAATATACATAATGTGTTACAAATGGATATGATTGTTAATATTTGTTATATTATGTTGTTTAGAAAATGAAATGATGGGTATGCACAAGTGCATAAAGTGATAAAATGTACAATTGTTTGTAGTATGTAATGTATTTGTAGGGTATGCACATGTGCATAAAGTGATGAAACGTACATTTTTTGTAGTATGTAATGTATTACAACCGGATATGTTCATATGTTAAGTATAACAAATGGTTATAATGTAGGTTGTACTTTTTTCATATTAGTAACCATATATTAGTAACCATGTGGAGTCAAATAGAAAACACGTATGCACATGTGCATTTTTTTTGTTGCAGATACAGTAAACACGTATGCACATGTGTATTTTTTGTTGTAGTTATATTAAACACAGTATGAGGGCAATAATGAATGTATGAAAGACACATAAATAGTCCACTAAAAAACTACTGATAGTCATAGGTAGTTCATTTCAATAATAATAAGTTGTCATATATAATAGATAAATCAAGAATCACGAGTTGGGTTGGTTGATTTACGACGTATGGTCGAACACCTAAGAGATTGCTCAGATTCACGCCTAATAGTTTGTTCAAGTTCCTACGGTTCTTGCATGTATGCATGCGGTTCTTGCATGTATGCAGGGTCTTCAGAGGCGTCATCATCAAAAGAATAGAAGAATAATACTCATCTGTGTCATAGGTGTCATCGAGATCAACATCATCAGAACCAGAATCAGGCGGGGCGGGGAGTCCAGCAACAATAGCAGCAACACGTCTAGCTGCTCGTGCAACAAGTTTGGCAGCCTTGATTTTCTCGCAGTTTCGTGAATCATGGTCAAAACATATTGTTGCATTCATTGCATAAACGTGCGGCCTTCTGTCGCTTACCACTTTCTTTCGCTTATCCTTTATTTTCAAACTACCGGGGCCGATCTGTTGGTTTTTGGTCCCACAACCTTTGTTTCTAATACCTTGAGGAGGATGGACACTTCTGCTTAAATCTGCAGGTATATTTAATATATCACTGATGTTTACAGTTTTTTGGATGGATCGAGGCTGAGGATCACGGGGGAACTTTCAAATATATGGTTTCTGATGCATTTGATTTCAGCAGATAACAAACGTAGATGATCAGGATTGCGTCTCAGTCGAGTTGTGCATTGGGTGACTAAATATATTAGTTCATTGTTGATGATAGCAAACTCACTGTTGTCGGGGGAATACATGTTAGATATGCAATGCACAACTGATGGGAGCGCATCTCGTTTGCATCGTGGAATGATGTAGTGTGATGGGATTCGTTCAATTTGGTTGTAACAGAATATAAATAATGCATGTCGGCAAAGGTATCCAATGCGGGTGAACCCAAGGCATGTACAACTTACTGTTTGTTCAGGTACATTGACTGACACCTGCACATGTTGTAATAAAATGTATACATTAAGGGTAATATGCACATGTGCATAGGTTATTGTAGGATAAAATAATGGATTCAGATGCATTGGTTGATACATGCACATGTGTATAAAAAATTGTCAGACAAACAGTTACATTAAGGGTAATATGCACATGTGCATAGGTTGTATTACGAAGAGAATAACGGATCATACGTGATAATATGATTCCTGATGCATATGTGCATGATGCGAACAATAATATATGATTCCTGATCATATGTGAATGATGCGAACAATAATGGTAACATTTAAAATAGTAAGATGTAAATGTTATATTGTATATATTGAATAGTAAAACGATACCTGGAATTCATTGACATAAGACATGTTTTGTTAGTAGTGGAGAACGGTGTAACCTTTTATATTAGTTGATCCAGGACGTTCAAGGGGCATGCAATGGAACATGCCCATGTATATTTCTTTTCGAACTTCAAGAAACATAGACCATGTGTATGTTTCTGACGCATGTGCTTCTATACGAAGACCTATAGATAATTGGGGGTTCGACATGTCGCTTTTAAATTCAAGATCTCATTGTGTGTGCCACTGAGCATCAAGGCTTGTGTCAAAACACATCAGAAATTGAACTAACGTGTTAGTTTCCGTTGAGTTAACTTTAAAACGCAATTTGAGCTCTCGCATCTGGACGTAGTCTACATCAAATAGCACATATGTTTATCTCTGAAATAACATGGGACCCATTCATGTCGTATAGCAACCATTTCACATAGCCAAGGGTGATTGTTTAAATGATATTCATCCATTAATAGATGCCATCTGTCTTCGAATGTTTGTGGTGTAATGAATAAATTCCACACCAATGTGTGTATTGATGAACGAAGGGTGGTATTATCAAGGATGTCGTTTGATATCTAAAAAGAAAGATAGGTAAAACATGATAATTGGAATCAGAAAAACATATTATATAGTTTAATTGTAAATGTATTAATATGAACATATGGTGTTTACCTTGGACGAAAGCTTCCTCATAATGTGCCACATACATAAACGCATACGTAAACGATGAATAGAGTTTGTGAACACTGTTGACACAGCTTGTTTCATTGATGCATCTTGGTCATTGAGTATAAATATTGGTTGTTTTTTGTAGGCAGTGAGGAAAGTGTTTAGTACCAGTGTATGACTCAATAGTCTTATCATATAACATACCGGTGCCAATTATAACACATTTTTTGTGATGACCGACTCCGGTAAATGGCATAGAAATCATTTTGTACCTAGAAAAATGTTTTTGAAAAGTATTAATACATAAATGTTTATAAATGTAATAGTTGCCCATGTGCATATTGTTAATTTGGTATAATGTTAAAAATTCATAGTAGTTGCACATATGCAGACTGTTAAATTGTTATAATGTTTGTTATAATGTTAATAAAATATAACATATGATACATGTTAGAAAGTATAATATCTTACTTGTTAGTGTCATACGTAGCGTCAAATGCGTATACATCACCAAAAGCCTCGTAATCGCGTAATGATACAAAATAAGCCCAAAAGAACAATCGTAACTCGTTATTAACTATGACGCAATCAAAATAAAAGTCTTTCAGATTGGTAACTGGGATTTCATGGTGTGTAAGATAATGTCGGCATCATGTTCACTGATGAATAAATGTATATCTTTGGAACAATTTTTGAAATCTTCTCTAGTGCCACGAACATTGGGAGGCCCGCCTTTAGGTGATACTTGGATGTTATATGCAACATTTGGGCCGATTTTGTTAAGGCTGACTTTGTGGATGAACTGTTGTTCTTCAAATCCGAGTTTTCTATTTTGTTTCAACATGTTAGCGTTATCGCTACCAATCATGAAATGGTTGTGCGCGGGGATGAAATCGTATATCTTGTATTGTTTAGTGTCACGATCACAACTCACTTTGATACGCGCACAGCACCTGGAAACTGTGTATTGGCTTCGTCGGTGTTGTTTCTTGGATGTATCATACATGGTTGGAGCATTCTTGGATGGAGCATTGGGGTCAGATTCGGTGATTTTTGGTTATCCTTCTCTTGAGCATAATATATATCTATGTGTGCTGTATGTTCTAGTAGGATTGTCGGGATATTTTTGTTCTTTGATGTGCCAATACGTGTAGAAAATCTGGATTTTGTAGCATACGTATTGTACATCATGACAATATCTTCCTAATGGGTAAACGTACTGTTTATAATAGGAATGTATTCCACATCAATTTCGAGTATCCAATATGGGGTGCCATTGGGCGTAGAATGTATAGCAGCTGTAACTGTTCCTATGAAAATAATAAATAAAAAATTATTAATATTGTAATTATTGCACGTGTGTATGATGAGTAATATACGTATGAAAATAACTAATTAGTTGTATAATGTTTATTAATGATAACTATGTGATAATAGTTATTTAGTTTTTTTTCACATATGTATGGTTTTGTACAATTGGATAAAAAGTGTATATATGTTGATTACTTTGTGATGTGTATAGAGTATCATTAAATGTATACATAATGTAATTGTCAATACGATGCACATGTGAAGAATGAAATTGTAAACAAAATGCACATGTGCATTATCAGCTAATATAATAATATAATGTCATAATTTAATTTTCAACACAATGCACATGTGCATAAATTTGTAATGCAATTTAATTTACAACATGATATATTTAACATAACGCACATGTGCATATATTTTAATGTGGTATTATTAAAAACATAGTATAATTGTTAACATGTTGCAAATGTGTATATTATCTAATGAAGTACAATTTACATAAAATAGATATGGAATACCTTTAGTCTAAACCGAATGAACTGTAACTGTTGATGTTTTGTATTTGTAGGCTACAGTCGAAATAGTTCACATGATAATGAGTGATCAGATACATTAACATTACCAGAAGATAATATAACATTGTCAGAAGATAATATAACACGTCTGAAGTTGACATAGAGTCAAGAGTCTGAATTTCAAAGCTACGAAGGGTATGTCGACTTTCAACTGCTGTAGACACAATTTTTTGACTTTCAACGGGATTGACAGCAAATGAACCACCAAAGTCACCATCAGATGTATGAGGATGATATTCAGAAAATGTTGGAGGGGATCATCAGATGCGTTAGGATCAACATGGGATGAATCAGAAGACGCCATATGTCGTGTAATCAATGTGCCGAGTGCCACTGCCGTGAAATATGTGAACGCGACTACTTATCTGTTGTGAAAACCACCATAAACGCCTATACGCCACCGTGAAATCACAGTGTCACAGTTACTGTCGCCGCTCCCTGCCGCTTGTGAACAGAAGTAATGAAACCCTAAAACGGGGAACATTAACAAAAAGAAAAAAAAGAACGCGCGGGTTTTATAATAAACATAACATAATTACAAGTTTGTCATGTGTTCACACTGGTTCTCGCGGTTCTCGTAATAAAGGGTGGTTCCTAACGGATTCTTCTCATATATATATATATTATATAAAGTGCTGATGAACAGTAATTGATAATTTTTAAGTATTTTTTTTTGTTTTCAGTAGTACTTTATCCGTTTCAGCCTACTTTTACCATCTTTAAATATGTTAGTAAGAGTTGCAATTCATTTTTTCTAAAATTTTCACCCTTATAATTTTTGGGCTTTACACCTTTGTCACAAAACATTTTCTATTTTTACCCCAACGCAATATCACCTTCAAATTTGATCTAATATACTTTTCATCTTTTACAAAGTTGTCGTTTTACATTCCGGTCTAAATTTTGCAAGTTAACGCAGTGCAACGTGCGTGTGTAATTCAAAGTTTTTATGTTATTTGGTTTTGCGGTTTACCGGCAGTGTCAAAAATGTGCGGGTCCTAACTTGACTTAGTTTTTCTTTTATATGTCTTACATTTTACGTCTGAGACTAATTTTTACAAGTTAACATGTTGCTACGGGTGTGTGTAGTTCATCATCTTTACGTCCTGATTTTGTTTAACGGTCCCGCATTAAAGTGTGGGTCCAAAATACTATATATTTATTTATTTATATTTATATTATATATTATTATTAGTATTATAGTATGTGTATATATATATATATAATATCTATATTATACATATTATACTATTAATTACAAGTGATGATGAATATTGTTTTTAGATTAATACATAATATTGCAAATATAGCCCTTTGAGTCATCTACACAACTTATCAGTTATTTAATCCAACTAAATATAAAGTCTTAAATGTTACCAAATCTCGATGCGGGAGTATATTCTGAGGTAGGAAACACAGATTAGGCCATGTTGCTAAAAATTACCTAACATATCTTGAAGCAGTTTAGAAATGTGTAGAGGTTTAAGTGGATTAGTATACCGACAATATAAAGAAAATCTGTTTAAGAACTTAAAGTTTAATCTAGCGCAACGGTACTGGTAATGTGTCTCAATTAACTGATATGATCCTCTAACACAAACTCGCAAAAATATGTCTGTAAATATGTTTGTACATATTGTTTTAAGTATCTTTAGTTTTAGAAGTATTCAAAAATTAAAAAAGATTTTCTGTTTATTCTTTAAGTTTTGACTACCGGTGACGGAAAACAGATCTTAAAAGTCAAAAGCGATAACATGCAGAGGAAAATCATTTGAATTATGGGCTGGGAGCTAATCTGGAAATAAAGTCTGGTTTGAAATGTTGAAAAGTTCATTAAATTGAAACTTAAAATCAAAGAACAATGTCAGTTTTGGTCAAAAAGTGGTCAACCAAGGTCATTAACTGGGACTTGGTTGCCAAAACAGTTAAACAAGGCCATTAACTTGGACTTGGACAACTGTGTGGATAATTAGAACTAAAAACAATCGAAAAAGTTGGAAAGTTGAGATTATTTCAAAGTTTAAACAATTTTCGCACGAAAATTGTGATTTCCGCACGAAAATTTGGCAAGTCTCTACAATGCCAATTTTCGTACGAAAATTGTAAGGCTATATATAAGGGTGAATGAAACAGATTCCGCACGAAAAACCTGCTTTCAGTTTGGTGCGGATTATCTGAGGTGATTTTGATCTATCCTTTATTACACTCGCTTTTCGACTTATTCGATACATTAGGGAGGTTGATTTGCACACCTCTTGTAATGGCAAAGGTATAACATCGAGATCGAACCGTGAATTTGGACTATTTGGCTTAAACGGACCAAAAGCGTAGTTCTAGGATAATCTAGCCAGTAAACCTTAAAATTGAACTCTCTAATGTTAAAATCGGCTAAATTAACCTAGGTTTACCGTTTCAATTTCAAGAAAATGTCAAAAATTATAAGTGTTTTGAGTCGGTTTCATCTTTGATAAACTGTTGAGGCGAAAATCTGAAATTTTCGCACGAAAATTAGTGTTTTGAAGGTTCTTATTATAATTGAGAATTTTCACACGAAAATTCAGTCATGTTTTGAAAAGTCATTTTCGTACGAAAATTTGGAAGATTTTGTGTTCTGGAAAATTTCTGTCTAACTTTTCCATGTCTCTCTGTTTCACAGAAAACCGCATATGAGTTCCACCCGATGCACAACTCCTACTGCTTAATTGATAAAGATGTGCCAGAGTTTGATCCATTTTCACAGTATATTGATTTTCTGGAGAGGCTGCCAGTATATAATGCTCTCACACATAAGCATAATGTTTATGCAGCTCATGTGGACCGTTTTTGGGCTGCCGCTGAGTTACAAGCCGAACCAAGGGCTATTACGTCAGCAGTCAGAGTTGGAGAAAATGACGTAGCAATTACAGTCACAGAGGATCTTATACGAACAGTGTTGCATCTAAGGGATGAAAGCAGTTTTCCTAAAGGGTTTACAGAGAAGTTTGTCAAAGGATGTTTTTATCACATGGGATACAACGGCTATGTGAAATCTGCTCCTTTCAAGATCAACAGGCTAGGACTGCCTTACAGATTTCTAGCTCACTGCATCACACGTTCCTTAAGCCACATAAAAGGGGGTTGGGATGATCTCGTAGATTATCACATGTGTATGATGTAGCAGTGATTCTAAACAAGCCGTACAACTTTAGCAAGATGATTTTTGATAAGATGGTGATGAATTTGGGAAATGGTTGATTCTTGCGGTATCCAATATTTATTCAAATGATTCTCGACCACCTACACCCCAATCTCGAGAAAAAGAAAGATGATATATTGGAGTTAGAGCATATGTCTCCGTCGGACCGCCACAACATCCACAATTACGGTAAAGGGGGAAAGGCTCCAGCATTTAAGCCTATCTTTGGTACATTTGTTAAGGCTGATTATTTTGCTCCGCCAGAAGGTAAATGGAGAAATGAGGGTAGTGGTGATGCAAGCAAAGAATGGAACATGATGGAAGACTTTATTGAGAAGCGTGCATATGGTATATCAAGGGCGAGGGAGAGAAGGGTCATTATGGAAGAAAGAAAGCTGGTTCTACTTCCTCTACTACAAAGAGAAAGAAAACGTCAGAGACTTCCTCCTCAGCCCCCAGGCGCCAAAAGAAACAACCAAGTGTTGGTAGGGTTTGATTGATGAACCTAATGTTGAACAAGTTCTTGTTGAAGAAACTGTGCGCACCAACGAAGCAACTCATGAAGGATCTTTCAATGACACCATTGAAGAGATAGAGAAAATGGTTGGTGTTGAAACAGAAGCAGGTGGTGGTGATGATGAAGGGCCATCGTCTAGTACAAATTCCAAGATAGGAGGGAAAGTGAGAAGAAAGAAAGAGAAAGAAAGGAACAGGAGATAATAGAAAGAGAAAGGAAGTTAGCTGAAGAAAAGAAACGCAAGGCTACGGGAGATGATGACACTACACATGAGCCATCTGAGACCGAAGAAGATATAATTTGTTGTCAAGCCTGCGAAGAAGAAAACTGGAAAAAGAGTTAAACATGCTGCAGCTTGAAAGCCTAAGTCTACAGCTAAGAACAAAGACTGCTGAGACTCCAGCAGCTCCAACAGTTAAAACATCATCTGAGCGTCCTCCATCTCCTCCTCCATCTACTCAGCTGCCTCCAACAGCTGAACCACCAGTTGTACCTTCTCAACAGGCTCCATCTCCTCCTCAAGTAGTTGATCCTCTAGTTATAGCTCCTCCACGACAGCCTATTGGCACTCCTCCTGCTGTTTCTCAGGTACAGACAACGTCGATAGCTCATCCTACACAACAACATCCTCCAGCAGACACAGCCATTGATGATTTTTTCTTCGATGTTGATGCTATCCGAGGGGGAGACAGGTTCACAACTGATGACGTATATGTTGGGAGACTTTTAGAGTTAGAAACAAAGCTGAAGAAGGCTGATGAGAAAATCAAAGTGCTTGAGTCAGATAGAGATAGCATCAGGGAGATCCTAAGGTTAGTTACTGATGACAACGAGAAATTCTTTCAAGCTGCACAGAAAGTCTCTGTTTATGAAGAAAGGGTTAAAGTGTTGGAGAATGAGAGAGAGATTCTAAAGGCAACTCTCAGTAGCTATGAGACTGAGAATCAGAGGATAATCAAGAAGATGGAAGAGTATGAGGCAGAACGAGAATCGAACAACAGGCAGGTTGATCTCATGAAGAAAATTCTGGTTGGAATGCTGGGCATCTCTCTCACAGATGAGATTGAGAAGATTGAGAGAGAGGAGGCTAGACAAAGAGTTGTAGATAGAGAACAAGCTTCGAAAGCTCTATCAGATGCAGAAGGCAGAGGAAAGCAAAAGATTGATGATTTTCCCTGTCTCCAGCAAACCTGTGCATGAAGCTGTTGTTTCATCGGATCCTGTGATTGATCAATCTGCACTGGAAGCTGAATCCATGCCAGTATCTTCTGAGATAGTCATCTATGATCCATCTGTTGATATAAGTAAGAGGTTTTTTGCTTCAGGGGGAAGGGATCTTAGAGTTGATGACAAAAGAGAAGCAATAGCACAGAGGATGTTAGAAAGGGAGATCGATGATATGGTAGATGAGACATGTGAAGTAATAGAGAAGGAAGGGATGGAATCTGTACTTAACTTATTTGATAATGAAAATATGATCGTTGATGCGTACATGAATGACTCTGTTTTTGAACTAACAGATGAACATGTTCAGGGGGAGTTGTCGATCAATGTTGATGAGACGGTGCCAAAGCGCAAAGTCATTTATCTTGAGCATGATGTCGAAGAAGGAGAGTACGTTCATAACTACTCAAAGGCTGATCTCGCTAAGCTGTTGGGTATCGATGAAGAGTCATTTGAGTTCGATTTTGAGGAAGAGCTAAAGAATACAAGTTCAGAACTGAATGCTCTAACCGCCTTCCGAATCACCATTGCTCTTGATTCGATATTTGTTTCCGCCAAACATCATGAGGGCGTGAGTTTTTTTGCAGAAAACTTGAAGATAAATGGGTGTTTTTTGGTTCGATATGAAGAAATTCGAGCTGTGTTTGGAGAAGAAATGTTGGGTTTTTTGTTCGATTCAAGGTTTTGATCTGAACTTGCTATGTCCGGATTTTTGTAAGTGTTACACTATTTCGAATTTACTCCATTTTACCTTTTTCCAAAGTATTAATGATCTTAGTGTGAAGTCACACTTTGGGCAATACTCTCGAAAACTGATACCACGGACATACTTTCCGGGTTACTCTCTCTGAGTTTCTATCTATAATCTGTTATGGGTTTGGCTTAAATCTATCCGGATTTTTGGTGTTCTGGAGATCTAGATTTTCCGATATTTGTTGTTCTGAGTTTTGATGTTCCGAGGTTTAGAATGGAATAAGAGGTTTCGAATCTAAGGACGTTCTGAGTTTTCAAGTGGTCTGAATTTATGGGTTCCGAACTACTGGTTCCGAGCTTCCAAACTAGTTCCGGGCTTTCACAAAAGTTCTGAAATAGAAACCCTGAAGGAAGTTCAGGAGTAATACCCCTAAAGGAAGTTCTGGAGTAATACTCCTGAAGGCTTAAAGTTCAAGGTTTTTTGGTATCTTCCCTATATATGTGTTATGTAGGCTAGATTTATTATTCATTCAAGTGAGATCAATCAGAAAGTTTTTGAGAGAGTTCTTGGTGAACAGTAGAGAGAGAAAGTTTGCAAAGAAATAGGGGGAGTAAAAATTTAGTATCTTATTTCTTTGTAAATTTCTAAAAGTTGTTGAAGATAGTGAAACAAGTTCGTGTTTACAATTGTGAGGTTAAATGAGTTTTAGTCTCGCCGGGTAAACAGATGCATTTTTGAGCTAGTGTGTTTGATTGAGTTTCATCAAGTTTGTTCGAGGTTTGATCAAGTGTTGACGTGTTTGAAGCTGATTGTTCGTTTGGCAACTACATTGAGCCTTTATTGTATGCCGGTTAGAGTAGGGAAGATTAGTCTTCTTGGTTCCTCTTCCAAGTTGGTGTGACTATTTGGATTCTCGAAATAGAGGTTCTTGCATTGAGGGGGAGATCGGAGACGAAGGTCTCGGGTAATTGGTGGATTCGTGAAGATACGAGATTGGATCTTAAGATTCGAGATGAAATAATTTCAGACACTCGGTTGAAGACTTTGATCAAGATGGTGGATGTAAATTTTTTGGAGTTTGGTTGTTATTAACATATCAAACCAAACTTCATGTCTTTGCGGAGTTGGGTGTGTTCGATGTTAGGCATTTGAAATCTGACGTTTCGTTCTTCTGTCAATTAAGTTTGAAGATCAAGGATCGAGCGTGTTCTTACATTTGTTTGTAGGTCGGTTCGCGTTAATTTTATTCGGGAGTAGTTTGAGGGGAGGATCGACAGTGTTTGATGTTGGATTCTTCAGGTTTCACAAAGCGGCCATTTAAGTGATCATTAACAAGTCTTTAATTAGAAGGGTTGAAGATCGTTGTGCTTTGCCGGAAAGATCAAGTCTCAGCCAAGTTGAATGTAGGCATGATATCACCAGTCTAGGGATTGAAAGTACAATATTCGGTGACTGAAGATATCAATGTCAAACAAAACTGAAAGCAACAGTTAAGGGGGAGACTGTAAGTGCAGCTCTTGCTGGGTAACTATGGCTTATCAGTTCTGGTCAACAGTCAACGAAGTCAAAGGTCCAAGTCAAAAATAAAGTGAAGTTCCGGATTATCTATATTGTGTAAGTTCGAGTTTATGATATTAAACTCGGATAATTTAATCATTTTAGTTTTTTTGAGTTTGTTTATTTGTTGTATCCGGACAATGTGTTTTTTACGGGTTTGGGCTGTAGTCTAGCCTATATATATGTTGAGTAGGTTTGGTTAGGGCAAGCTTTTGCACCTCTCACAACCATCTTGTTCCTCCTGGTGTGCACATTCTAGAGAGAGAGACCCTATGTGTTAGTGAGAGAAAGCTAGGGTTTAGATCTTTATGATCTGAACCAGCTTGTAGAAGATGATGTATACTGTTCAGTATGTAATCTGTGTTGATTGTAATGATATGAATGAGTTTCTTCTACATCTTCTTCTCCATCATCTGTGTTATTGATGTTTCACGTCGTGTATCAAGTGCAATGTTGATGTTCGTCATCGATCCAATGCTTTCAAAGTGGTATCTGAGCAGTGTGCTCATACTACTGTGAGTGTTCATTAGTTGAAGGTTTTGTAAGAAAAGTTCACACTTTTGATTAGGATTAGTGATTTTCTAGTGTGTTTCTTTGAACAACTCTTGATTCTTCATTCATTTTTAGTGAGAGTTGATGGTTTTTGAGTAGTTTAGGGTGTCTTTGTGCTAATCTTCATCTGGGGTTTTACAGTGCATTCATAATGTTCTTGCTGGGTATTTGAAGGTTGGTAAAAGATTCCTTGTTTGATTTAAAATATTTCTTCCATGTTTTTTAACTTTTTATTGTGTTTCCGGTCTATTGGTGATCCAGTGTGTAGTCACGTTGGTGAGATATCTGGAAACTGGTACTATCAAATTTTCAGACTTTCAGTCCGGATTACAGTAATATACTGTGTACTCCGAATTTGAAACTTGGTCGAATTTTGTGAGGTGTCCGAGTTTCTCTTATTCGGATTTGGGTCAAAGGTTTTCAAAAGAATTGATTATGTCCCAGTTTATTTCTGTGTCCGAGTGAATTCTATGTCCAAGTTATTTCCTTTCCGAGTTTAATATAGTCCACAGTTGTATAAATTTAAGCAATCTGTCCGAGTTTCTTTCTAGTGTTAAAGTGGTAGGGTGTATCCAGGTTTCCGGGTTTAAAATTAATCCGGAAATAGCGTTTGTCAGGGAGTAGGTCTGGAGTTTATACTCTTATTTTTATTGCACTCTCTACTCTGTGTCTTTTCCGAGTTTAGATCTCAGGAGTTTTCTTAATATCTCTTTGTGTCTGTTCCTACTGATTCAGTCTGTGTGACCTCTGTTGCTCTTAAGTGTCATCCACAATGGAAAACAATCTTACTGCCATGGTTCAAAATCTCAAATACAATGCCGAAGTTGGAAGCAGCAATAAACCACCTCTTCTAATAAACGAGTTAGACTTTCCTGAATGGAAGGAACGTTTTGAAAGATATGTGAGAGCAAAAGATATAAAGATTTGGTTGTGTATCGTCAAAGGTTGTGGAGCTACTCCAATTCGAACCTTAACGATTGATACCTATCTAGCTCTGACAAATGAGTAGAAGAAGTTCTACGAATGTGAAGAGAGAGCTATGTCCATGATAACTATGGTCTCTCAATCGATACTTCATACTTTTCGCAAAAAGAAGCACTTCAAAAAATTATGGGATAGTATGATTGAGCGTTATGAAGGAAATGCTATGTACAAGAAGAGGCGTTTAGAACGGCTAAAAACGCAGTTTGTGGTGTTTAAGGCATTAAAGGGCGAGTCTTTTGAAGACACTGTGAATCGATTCTATCACTTGTTAAGTGAGCTTGAACGAAGTGAAGAGAATATTTACACTTAATTTGAGAAAGTTGAGAAATTTCTAAATTGTCTTTCTCGGGAATGGAATATGTACACTGCGTTAATCAGGGAAAATGTCTTGTTTGATGAACTGGCGTTAGAAAATGCAATCCAGAAACTAAAGGGTTATGCTTGGAACATGAAGGATCAAGCGTCTGACTTTGAAAAGATTCAAGATCCTCAATTGTATAAAGCTTCAAAGCCTGCGGATAGGGGTAACGCAAGTGGTGCTGGAGTTGCACTACTTTCTGAAAATGAAGATCCAGCTACTCATCAGGCTTTCATAAGTAACAATGCAAATGTCAGTGGTTCGAGTGGAACGACAAGTTCGAATCAAGGAATGTACTCTTCGGGAGGAAGTCAAAAGTCACAAGCAACAAACTTCAACATTCCTAAGTTAGATCCAAACTGTTTAAAGTTTATAGAAGACAACATGAGTCTCCTAGCGTCATTTATGACGGCCTATGAGAACTTTTGTCTCGGGAAGCTTGTCGAATAATCTAGTCTTGATGAAGACTTTGACCAAATTGATCTAGATGAAATGGAAGAACTTGATCTTCAACTCAATATGGCGTTATTGGTTAGAAGAGCAACGAAGTTTCTTTTGGAAACAGGTAAGAAGTTCATCGGTGGTCAAACCAAGACATGAATGGGTATTGATATGTCAAAGGTAAAATGCTACAATTGTGGTATCTATGGACACTACGCCCAAGATTGTCGAAAGCCGAAGATGGAAAGATCTACCAGAGAAGGAAGCTCATAAAATGGAAGCAACTTAAGAAATCAGTGGAATGGCAATGGTGGATCCAACTCAGCTTCTCGTTCAAACACTTCAGACAATCTTGCTCCTTCCTCAAACAATGCCTTAGTTGCCTAACCGTTACAAGGAGTAACTGAACCACATGATTGGGGTTGTGCATTAGAAGATCTGGCAGTGGCCATTGTTTCACAAGCATTCATGGCCCAGATTATAGAAGATGAAACTTGTGAGGAGAATGTCATAGAAGGAATATGTGAAGAAGTTGTCGAAGAAGCTAGCATGGAAGGACTTGCAGTTGTAGCAGAAGTTATGAGTGATGAATTGGTTGTTAGTGAAGTCGTTGAAAAGGATGAGACAAAAGGGGCAGAGAGAAAAGGTGAAAGCTTTGAGTTCAGAATCTCTACAGCCGAAATGCAAAAATTTGCTGATGATGAAGTTCAAAAATTGGATGAAAGCCCCACAGAAAACGAGGATTGCGCATTCATGGCTGGTGTAGAGGTAAATTCGAATCTTGTAGATAAACATTGTGCTAGATGCATTGAATTTGTTATAAAAATTAATACATATGCTCTACACAACACAAACCTAATTGCTGATCTTGAAAAATCCAGAGAACTCATTGCTGTTCTATCTTGTTCGGATAAAGGAACACCGAATTCAGATAAAATCTCTAAAGATGACACTCTGAATTTAAAAAGACGTGTGGCTCAAGCAACTCTGAAAAATCAAGAATTAAAATCAGAACTTGAATTGAATCAAAGTTGTATTTTGGAAAAGAACAAAATCATTTTAGAAAAGGACAATTGGATTCCTCATTTGGAAAGAACAATTGAAAAGTTTGGAAGTTCATCTGAAGTGACGAATTTCTGTACTAATAGCCAACGTATTAAGAACACTGAAGAGGAAATGTTTGGCGTCAGGTATTGTACGGTTCCCCCACCAGTTAATCACAACTATACTTCGATGGCAAGCATTGAATCAGAGATTGCTAACTTTATTCCAATGACTCCTCTAACCGTTGATCCGCCAATTGGGTTGGATACTGAGCTTGAGATTTCATCGGACTCAGAACACTCGAAGTTTGATGAAGCATCAAAGAAAAGTGAATTGAATCTTGAAAACATTGAAAACTTAATTAGTACAAAATTTTGGAAATTTTTAATCAAGTTCAGAATGTTAGTGAGAAACCCAAACCTCGTGGGAAGTCTCAAAAGAAATTGAAAATATTTCCAAAACTGATTTTGTCAAGGGAGGAGACTTTCTTACGGAAGTCGAGAAAATTGAGACAATATCTAATTCATAATTTGTTTCACAAATCTTAAAAAATCCAACAAATGCCTCGTCATCTTCAAACAGTCATGAGGAACGTCCAAAGAAGACGGAGAAAGTTAGAAAGTGTTATAAGTGTTGTGAGAAAGGACATCTTGATGCAGTATGTCCAAACAACAATGGTAAACCCCTTGTTGATCCTGATCAAAGAAAACCGTTTGTTGAAAAACCTGAAATTGAGGTAAAAGTTGAGAAGAAAATTAACAAACCTCAAAGGGTTGAAAAAACAGAAATGATTAAACAAGAAACAAAACCTGTTATTAAATTAAATGCTAAATCTCAACAACATCAGGATCAATGTGAGGAACCATTGGATATTTGTCCAAAACATGGATCGGAAAGTTCATCACAAACACACGATGCTCGTGAGAAAACGCCTCAACGACGCCAAAGTCGTGTTACTTTCCAATCACAAGAGAATGAGAAACGTTCTGGAGGATCTAAAGGGCACTATGTTAGACCTCATGCTCAGAACCGATTCGTGAATGACCGAAGTGCCTCTCCCCCCCGATATCAAAATCAAAGAGCACATTCGGTTAACCAATCTAGACAATTCTCAAGAAATTACCAAGCGCCAAGGTTTAATCGAAATTTCAAAACTCCGAGAAGTCAAAATTTCGGTTATCAACATCACAGTGGGTGTAACTTTGAAAATTCTGGTTACACGAATCGATCGTCAACTCCTTACAATGCACGTTTCGAAGGAAACCACTCCAACAATTTCCGAAATGAAATGGAGGACGTGGTGGTGGTGACGGTTATTTCAAAGAATTTTCATATATTAATGAAATGGGACTACCCAAGACCGTTATGGCTTGGGTCCCACATTCTAACTGATTTTCCTTGGTGAGTGTAGGTACAGCTAAAGAGGGCTATCTATATTTGGTATATTGATAGTGGCTGTTCCAGACACATGAAAGGAAATAAAGAGTTGTTGGAAAATCTCAAGTCAATTCGTGGTGGTTATGTGAACTTTGCTGGTGAAAAGGGAGGTTATATCACTGGAGAAGGTTCTGTTTCAAATGGAAAGATTACGTTGCACAAAGTGAATTTTGTTGAGTGCTAAAGCATAATTTGATGTCGGTTTCTCAAATCTGTGACAACATGTATTCAATGATTTTCACTGATAAAGCTTCCTTTGTTTTGCGTCCTGGATTTGCTATTCCTGAAGATTGGATCGTTATGAGGGCCCCTCAGGTGAATAACACATATGTCATGGACATGCGCCCGTTGATCAACTAATCTGCTCTAGTAACGTGTTTACTATCAAAGGCGATTGAAGATCAATCTTATTCATGGCATAGACGAATGGGCCATGTACATCTGCGAAAGATGAACCACTTATGAAAAACGACTTAGTGTTGGGGGTTCCTTTACGTAGTTTTAATTTTCACAACAAGTGTGAATCATGCGAAAAAGGAAAAATTAAGAGAAAGCTTCATAAGCCAGAATCTGAACTCGATCCAAAAACCACTTGAATTGCTTCACATGGATCTTTTCGACTCTATCCATGTTGCTAGCATTGGTGGTATGTCCTACTGTCTAGTTGTCACCGATGATTTCTCACGTTACTCGTGGGTATTTTTCTTAAAAACTAAGGATCAAACACACGATATCTTAAGAGGTCTTTTTAAACAACTTGAGAAAAATTATTCACTACCTATTAAGAAAATCCGAAGTGACAACGGGTCGGAATTTAAAAATCAACATATGGATGAGTTATTTCCGGAAATGGGAATACTTCATCAGTTCAGTGCTTTTTATGTTCCTCAACAGAATGGAGTCGCAGAACGGAAGAACCGAACCCTTATTGAGGCGGCCCGTACTATGCTTTCTGAATCAAATTACCTATTTTCTTCTGGGCTGAGGCAGTAAACACAGCAAGTTATGTGCTTAACCATGTGCTTACGGTCAAAAAGGAAGATAAAACTTGCTATGAACTTCTCAATAATAAGAAACCTAATTTGTCTGGGTTTCAACCGTTTAGGATCAAATGTGTGATTAGACGTACTAAGGATACTCTTAAGATGGCGAACTTGGAGAGATTGGTTTCTTTCTAGGTTACGTTAACGGAGCTCCAAATAAACGTGTTTATCACATTAAAAAAGGGCAGTGGAGGTTGTGTTTGATATTACTCCTTTAAGTTATGATACTCCACCGTCTGAATTTTGTCCTAAAAATGGGCATAACTATGAGAAATTATTTGATTCTTTTGATCTTCCTGATGTTACAGAAGCAGGTTTGGGGTTGTCTACACGCATTTGGTGGATAAGGACGAAGTGGATGCTAGCTAGAGGGCAAGTATTCCAACAAACGTAACTCCGAATGTCGCATCAGAAGATCCAGTCGCTGAACCGTCGATAATAAACAATGTTGTTGCTAGTCAGGTCCCTAATGAAGCTGGTCCTAGTCATTCTGAATCGAGTAGCAGTGCAAGCGCTAAGGGGGAGATTCAATCTAATTTAGGAAGAAATCTCCATGCTCCGGCTATCCCTGTTCAAGAACAAATATCTATCTAACTGTTGATAATATTATTGGGAATCCTAATGCGGAGTGCAAACTCGAAGAAGTCTTTCAAAGATGCAGTGTGTGTTTACAGAAATCAAGCAGGAACCGATTTTCAATCTAAGCCTTCATGAATGCTTTATTTCTCAAGTTGAGCCGAAAAACTATCAAATGGCTTTGAAAGATAGCTCATGGTGTGAGGCAATGCAAGAAGAGTTAGCTGCGTTCGACAAATTAAAAGTGTGGAATTTGGTCGATCTTCCGAAGAGTCAACACGCAATCAACACTAAGTGGGTTTTTAAGTGTAAAAAGGATGAAAAAAGGGGTTGTCGTCAGAAATAAAGCTCGATTGGTTGTTCAAGGCTTCAATAAGAAGAAGGGATTGATTACACAGAGGTTTACGCACCCGTAGCTGACTGGAAGCAATTCGTCTGTTTCTAGCGTTCGCAGCTCACATGCGTTTCAAGGTCTATTAGTTGTATGTCAAGAGTGCATTCCTTTATGGGAAGCTTTCAGAAACTATGTATGTATCTCAACCACCTGGGTTCGCTGCTCCTGAGTCCCGACAATAAGGTTTATAAGTTGATAAAGCTTTGTATGGTCTTCATCAAGCTCCACGTGCCTGGTATGCGACCTTACAAATCATCTTTTGGAGCATGGGTTCAAGCGTGGTGCGATCGATTCCACATTGTTCATTTTGAAGAAGGGGGAGATTTTCTGATTGTGCAAATTTACATGGACGACATAATTTTCGGTTCTTCAAATGAAGAATTGTGTCGCGAGTTTGAGAAAGTGATGAAGTCAAAGTTTAAATGAGTGCGATGGGAGTGTCATCATTCTTTCTTGGTCTTCAAGTCTCTCGGGAGAAGGAAGGGACATACGTGCATCAAACAAAGTATGTCCACGAGGTTCTCAGAGAGATTGGATTTTCACCTTTCGACACACCTTTTGCGATAAATCACAAGCAAACAACTGATAAAGAAAGGATCCTGAAGTGGACCCGACTCTATATCGGGCTATGATTGGCTCTCTTATGTATCTAACTGCGTCACGTCCCGATATTATGTTCTCTTTTTGTTTGTGTGCAGGTACCAGTCTACTCCAAAGGAATCTCATATGGCTGCAGTCAAACGCATCTTCAGATACTGAAAGTAAACCTAAGCTTGGATTGTGGTATCCAGCTGAAGGTGGACTGGATTAGATTGCTTATGCAGATGCAGACTTTGGAGGGTGCCCAGTCAACAGAAAATCAACCTCAGGCGGCACACAACTGCTTGGAAACAGTCTTGTGTCTTGGCAGTGCAAGAAACAAGTTGCAGTGTCGCTATCCACATGCGAGGCCGAGTATATAGCAGCGTCGAGCTGTTGTGCTCAGGTTTTGTGGATTCAGCAACAACTAAGGGACTACGGTTTGGATTTTACTCGAACTCCAATTTTGGTCGATAATAACTTTGCCATTTCCATAACAAATAATCCGGTTAATCATTCACGCACTAAACACATAGATGTTAGGCATCATTTTTTTGTGATTGTGCTGAAAAGGGTTTAATCGAGGTGGTTAGGGTAGACACGTTGGATAATCTTGCCAACCTTTTTACGAAGACTTTCATCAGGCTAGGTTTGAGGATTTGGTTCGAATGATCGGCATGATCAACCCAGAGTGAAATGCTTTCAGAAACTCGGATAGAAACTTTACTTTAAACTTCATGTACAGTTTTACTGCTTGTCAAAATTTAGTTGTAAAGAAAATTCAAAAACATCAGAAAAATGAAAAATGAAGTTGTTTTGAGGAATAGGAGAAATGATAGTATATCGGTTGCAGGTCTATGGCAAAATATATAATAAACGTTAACTGTAACAGCTTTATCATATGTTGCTTTCGTAGGCTTTACGCATAAATAAGAACCTGCTTTTGGTATATAAACATAATGAACTGCGTAATTTGTGTGACGCATCTCTCGGATATATGGTCTTGGTACCGTAATTTCTTTGACAAATTGCCAAAATTCTGAGATACTAGGTCTTTATGTTTGTTAAATCTCTGGGGTATTATACTTGGTCTTCTGATATTTTGTGAGCAATGGCCTAGACCTCGTATAATGCTTTGCTAAGCGCTTCGTTTGTGCGCAAATCCTCTTGGTGGATTTCTTTTCTGCCTCAGCAATCATCATCGGATGATCTGTTCAAAAAGTTGTCATCACCGGATGTACAAGTTGCAAGTCTATGCTACCACCGGGTACATTGAATAAACTGCTGAAAATTCTGCAGAAAAAGATACCAAACAATGGTACACCACCTTCAAGTCGAGCCTTCATCTCTTTCTCTGTGCGTTGGCACTAACCTAAGCTCTCAAGGCATCGCATCTAGCGGGATACAGAGATTTTTACGATATATGGTCTTGGTACCGTAATTTCGTTTGACAAATTGCCAAACTTCTGAGATACTAGGTCTTTATGTTTGTTAAATCTCTGGGGTATTATACTTCGTTTTATGATATTTTGTGAGCAATGGCCTAGACCTCGTATATTGCTTTGCTAAGCGCTTCGTTTGTGCGCAAACCCTCTTGGTGGATTTCTTTTCTGCCTCAACAATCATCACCGAATGATCTGTTCAAAAAGTTGTCATCACCGGATGTACAAGTTGCAAGTCTATGCTACCCCCGGGTACATGGAATAAACTGCTAAAAATTCTGCAGAAAAAGATACCAAACGATGGTACACCACCTTCAAGTCAAGCCTTCATCTCTTTGTCTGTGCGGTGGCACTACCCTGAGCTCTCAAGCATCGCATCTAGCGGGATACAGAGATTTTTCAGATTTACTCACCTGTAAGATGCAATGTTTGGCAGTTTCGATACGTGAGTATATTCTGGGGTGGGATTACATAGTTATAGTCAGTAATTAATACACTTAACGCATATCTCGAAAGCAGTGTTCGAAAGCGTGCTAAAGTTTAAGTGGACCACAATACCGTTGAACGTCTTGAACTGTTAATATCATTCTAAGTGCTTAACCAGAAATCTATAGTTTTGTAATTGGATTTCGACAGATAGCCGATATGATCTCCTTGCTCCAACTTCACAAAAACATAGTTAGTGTATATAGTTCTCGTAGTGCTTAAATTTCTTTCCTGTTAAAAATGAAAAATATTAAAAAAGATTTTTCTTTCTTGTTTCTATGTGCGAGTTATAATTTAGACACTCTGTTGGGTTGTGAGGATTCATTAAATAAGGTGGAAATTTCATAAGGTCAGGTAATTCGTCGCTAAGTCTTTTATAATAAATTTTTGGTCGTGCACGGTTTATCCAAGGGTGTGTCTAGTTAATTTCATCAAATGCGAAGTAGGTTCGATAAAACAAGTTGGGTTATGACATCTTTGGAATTTCAGAGGGTTCAAATTTTCCACAATGAATATAGTTTAAAGCTTTCCGGGTTTGTTGTGAATTCTATTTTAAGAGGGGTGTCGGGGTTCATTCTTTGATTAAGGGATGTTCTCTGGGTTTGGTAGGGCTATTTAGGTTCCGGGTTATGGAGTTCAGGTTTTCCGGGTTCGGTAGGGTTATTTAGGGTCCGGGTTATGAAGTTCAGGTTTTCCGGATTTTAGTTTCTATATAAGCCATTCAAACGGTCAGCCACCTATTCTCTACATCCTCTGTTTCTTCTCACAAAAACCCACTTGAAGAAACCTTTAAAGATCTGAGTCAATAGTTTGTGTTACATCATCTTGTAAAATCTTGCTTCTAAACTTGAAAGGTATGCATCTCTACTTGGTTTCTTGTGCAAAATCATCAATTTTGTGTTGATAAGAGATTTCTAGGGTTTGAAAAATGTTCTGTTTTAGTGTTTGAGTGAATGTTAATGGATGTCTTTGTAAGTGGTTTTGTATGTTATGAAAAATTGTCAGTGTTAGCCTAAATGTTTGATCTTGGTGATTATAGGATGTTTTAAGCTGTGTTTGTGGAGTGATTTTCCTCACATTTATGTTTCCATCAAAATCCTTTCGGATAAACCCCTTTGAAAAATTGGTCAGATTTTCTTCATGTTCTTGGCGGGTATTTTTCTGATGGTATCTTCATGAGGAAGATACATGGATTCTGAAATATGCACTTTTTTATTTTTAAAAATTCCGCACTTGTTTTTTTATATGTTGGAGAAGTTGTCCGTGTATTTCCGTAAGTTCGGAGATATGTCAGACAAGTTTCAGTGAAAACATACGAACCTGTTGCGTTCCGGATTTTCTCTGAGGTTTTATCTCCGGAGTTAAGCTTCTCCGAGTATAACCTTTCCGGGTTTCTCATGTGATATGTTTTTTCATATGATTTCTCCGGTCCATTGTTTTTCGGGTTTTCTTAACAATCTTGTGTCACCAGACACAATCAACTCCGGAGATTGATTCAATTGAGTTAATCAATTCGGGTTGTTCTCTGGAGATCAATGTTCCCCGGTTTTTATGACATTGTCTTATGTTCTTCGGGTTTATAGTTTATTTACAATTATTGCGTGTTTAAACTACTTTCCGAGCTTCCAGTATGTTGTGACTTGCTATGTGTTATTTTACAGTTAGTATCTTGTGAATAAGTTGTTGATGTATATCTGCATGCTGTGTTCTTCATTATTGTCTTATTGCTTTACTTAATGGATGTGTCTTGTACATGAACACATGTTTATATCAGATATGGCGGATCCAATAGAGGATAATCCAGAAGTACCACACGTGGAATAGGGTCAAGTTGCACAACCAACCGTAGCAGCAAATGTGCTTGTTCTAAATTTCTTCAGATTCCATAATCAGATTGCCATTCTAGACGAAAATGCTCATGGTGCTGCAGAATATGCTGATATTATTCGTTTTCTTCAAAATTCCAGAATAAGTTTTGCTATTTCAGAAAACATTCATCAAGTTTGTGCATACATCCAAGATTTTTGGCGCACGATGCGTGTAGTGAATAACTCTATTGAAGCAACAATTCACGGTAGTCAAATTGTGATCACTGAAGAAGTTATTCGAGCCGCATTACAGTTTGGTAATCTAGATCAAGGAGATATATGTTATGTGAAGGGTATTCGTGAAAGAGGGGCTAGAGCTTTTGGATATGTGGGCTCCTTTTAGAAGAAGCAAATCTTCAAGGGAATGGTAATAGGGCAATGGAGGTATTTCTATCATGTTATCATGCAGTGTATGGCTCCGCGCAAGTCTGGCATGGATGGAATGGGGCTTGACCTTCTATCCGCTATGATCGGTTTAACTTTCAATCAGCCGTACAACTTCTCTCGCATGATTCTTGATGCACTTAAAACTCACATCGGTCTTTGCCATAACGATAAGAGGTTGATGATTCTGTATCCTCCATTCTTATCAATTATCTTTCGCCACTTGCTGCCAAACTAGTGTTTGACTCATTAATGCCCACTTATGTTCAAACTCCAATGCATACTCGTATTTTCAAGGATTGTGCTGAAGCAAGAGAAACTAAGCATGCTGATTTTCTCCCTGTTCCTCATCCGCTGCTTGGTGCGATTGTTCAAGAAAATTATAATCCGGATAATGATTATGTTTGGATAAATATTCGAAATGGGATTGCTGATGTTTTTGAGGATGTTACTATAATTCAAGACCCTGTGGTTGTTCAACCTCCGGTTGATCTTCAACAATCACCGGTCTATGAACCGCAAGTTGATGAGCCTGCACATGATGATGAGCCTGTTATGGCTGAGCCTTTGAGAGAAATGCCTGTTGTTACGATTTCCACCTCCAGTACATTGAAGGAAACCGATCCCCTCCTGTTAGAGATTGATGCAGCTCTGGTCCGTCTTCTAGAGCAACAGGTCAAGGAAAACAAATTGTCGATGAATCTGGAGAAGATATGTTATCTGAGCAGAGTTACTTGAAGTTGGTTTTCTTAAGAACGTCCACGACTAGCACGGAACCTAAATTTGATATCTATTGTCCAATTAGGCGGAAACTAATGGCAAGTTAAACAAATAACAAGAATTACTCATTTAAACGTTGATTTCATTGATCTAAAGTTCAATACATTCAAGAACCGGATCCGACAGAGCTTCGCCGTCTCTGTGCCAAAATCTCCAACTCTTCTTACAAATGAAATCTCAAGGCACCTATATATAGGCTATCAAGTTCGCTGGAAAAGAGACATGATAGAGGTAAGTTCGCCAGAACTTAACCTTGTTAAGTTCGGCGGAACTTGACTTCTCACATACCTTCATGGGCGAACTTGGCCTATATAATACATAAATACGCCTTGTTTCTAACACATTAAGCCCTATTCACTCAGACTCGATACATAATGACGTAGGCAACAGACATCTGCACCAACAGACTCCCCCTTGGATGTTGCCGCAGTCATTTTGACATTTAAAATCTTCTGAGTCTTCCAATCTTTAGTTCTTGTATAAAACTTTAACGTCTTGTTCTTTATATCTTCTTCCTCTTTCTTGAGCTATGACTTGATAAAAATTTGATCAACAAGCCCCCTAGCTTTAAGCTTTGCTCCCCCTAGCTTTAAGCTTTCCGGAATCTTCAATCTTTGCTTTATCAACTCCCCCTCAATCTTTAATTCCTGTCTAAATATCTTTTAACATTGAAATAAACATTTCAGATTTAAACTTTTCAAATTTTGTTTCAAGTTCAACTTAATGAACTTGGATACATTTTACGTTTAATACCTTCAACTTTCACATTTTTATTATTTGAAAATCCACTTAGTTAATCAAGTCCAAGTTAATGACCTTGATTAACCAAATTCGTCAACCAAGTTCAAATTAATCACCCTGGTTTAACAACCGTTATGAACAATCTGATTTTTAAAGTTTCAAATTAATGAACCTTTTTTTAAAACATTTATCAGATTTTCTTCCCAGACTACGAAGATCCGTTCTCCAACATTAGCTCATTTGAAACTAATGTAAAAACAAAATCTTTTTGTATTTTTAGAAAGTTTACACTAAAACACACTGAAAATCTTTTTGGTTTTATCTTGAAAAGCAAGTAAAGTATTTACAAAACTTTTTAACAATTAAAGAAAACTATGTACAAACATATTTACAGACATATTTTTGTGAATTTGTGTCTAAGGATCATATCAGTTGTATGAGACATATCACCAGTACCGCTGACCTTTTTGAAGACTTTAAGATTTAAACTTGTTTACCTAGATTGTCGATATGTTTGTCCACTTAAACTTCTTCATGTTTTTCAATTGTTCCGAGATATGTTAAGGTATGATTTATGAAACTTGACTCAACTATGGATCCCACTTCTTGAATATACTCCCGAATCCAGAGTCCCTAGATTTCATCTTACAGGTGAGTATAGCGTAATTGATATCTGTATCTGGGTTGTACGAGACCTTGAGAGCTCAGGTTAGTACTTCCGTACAGACAAAGAGATGAAGGCTCGTCTTTAAGGTGTGTTCCATTAAAGGAATCTTTTTAACACTGTAAATGATTAGATCTTTTGATACTTTTCAAAATTGCATGCAGTTTAGGGGTTTATTGCAAAAGTATTATAGAAGTTCTAGGCTATTGCTTCCGCAAAATCAGAAGAACTTGTATAATACCCCAGATATCAACTATCTATAAAGACCTTGTATCTCAGAATCAGGCAACCCTTCAATCGAAATTTAGAAGTACTAAGTCCATATATCCAAGATATGTTAATCCACTAGTTTAAGTAGTTGTAAAATTTAGTTTATATCCCAGAAACAATTTATTGAACGTGTAAGTCTATCGACACATCCATAGTAAGACTTGTTTATCACTTTTAAACTTTACATTTCTTTAGCATACCGTGATAGTCCACTAATGTACTATCATTTCTTTTTTGACACACAATTCTTTTTGTCTTTTTCAATGTTTTTGTACTTTCTGAATTTTTCAATGTTTTTCAATATTTTTTAATTTTCAACTTTTTCATATGTTTTTGATTTTTCTAAAAATTTTCTTACTCCCCCTAAAATAAAAAACATATTTTTGTATTTTAGATCTTAAGACAATTCTTCTAAGAATGTAACAAACCAATGTGGATCACGAGAACTCGTCATCCGATCCTTTTGTTTTCAACTTCTGCATCATCACCTGTCAGCAGAATAAAATCATCAAGCTTTGATAACATCAACTTGTAGAAACATCATTTTTAAATGATTTTTCAAAATAATAATCAAGTTCTGTTTAACAGTGTGGATTTTCTCAAATTTTTCAAAAATTCTTTTCAACTTTTCTTTTTCAACCACTTTGTATTTTCAAAAATGACAAAGATTATGACTTTCTAGATAAGTTAAAGTTACAGTGCTCTGCTTATCCTGTATCAACTTTGATAAAGTGGATCTTGGGACTCCTACACACACAAGCAAATACGTGAAAAATGAAACCCAACCCTTTTTGGTTTTGTGTTTGTAAGCATAATAATCTTCATAATCACAATCACTTTCCAAACCATCATCGTAATCAAAATCATCGAGCATTTCTTCCAATGATAATTTTGAAACTTTTTCGACTGTTTCTTTCTTTGTCTATTTGATTACTGATTCGGTTGGTTTGACATTTTCAGTTTTATCAGCAACAGACTTTGATTTTTCAGATGAAGAAAGCTTTTTCTTAGCAACCCAAGATTGTAGCTTGTTTCTAGCTTTCTTGATATAGAACTTAGAATCTTTGTTTTCGATCAACTTTGAAGTTTCACCTTTTTCAAATGTTGAGTTCTCAAACTTTGAACTTATTTTAGGTTTCACTTCGTTTTTAGATTCATGGTTTCTAATTGCCTCTGTGTTAGATTTTACGATCTCTTGTTGTTTTTGCTTTTCATCTTTTGACCCAGATTTTCTTCGTGGAAACACAGGCTTTAGATTCAGACACTTGCGAGCAATATGACCAACTGTATTGCATTTAAAGCAAGTTCGATTATCAGAGCCATTTCCACTAGTGGGTTTCAATCAACTTGTGACTTGGTCTTAGCCTTGTCCCGAAGTTCTTTTTCTTTCTTAAATTCATCATTCGATTTCTTACCGATCACGCTTTCCTCTTGAACCGTGCTGGTTCCATACACAAACTTTATATTCTTACCTTTGATTCCTGGAATGTTGGTTTCTCCTTCTTCTTTGGTTCTTCTTCTTCAACCTCCAAACCTAATCCTACTCTCCTGTGCTCAACAAAATCACCACCAATCCTACGGTAGTTGTTAAAATTCTTTTTCGGTTTAGAGTAAAATTTCTTTTCATTCTTGTCAAGATCATCTGATGAAACTTCTACAAGTTTAAACAGTTTATCAATTTGATATAATTTTACATTCCGAATCGGAAAGCTATCATCGAAATATAATCTATCAGAATCCTTAACTTTGTACATGACAACGTTAGGATTATCACTTAGATCACTTTCTGAAGCTGTATCATCATTTTTGGACTGTGTTTCAGAACTGTTTGAACCGGAGTTTACGCTTTGAAAGCTGTCGTTATCAGAATCATTTCCCAACACATTCTTTACCACGTTTTTTACCACCGCTTCATTGTCATCAATCCTACGGTAGTTGTTAAAATTCTTTTTCGGTTTAGAGTAAAATTTCTTTTCATTCTTGTCAAGATCATCTGATGAAACTTCTACAAGTTTAAACAGTTTATCAATTTGATATAATTTTACATTCCGAATCGGAAAGCTATCATCGAAATATAATCTATCAGAATCCTTAACTTTGTACATGACAACGTTAGGATTATCACTTAGATCACTTTCTGAAGCTGTATCATCATTTTTGGACTGTGTTTCAGAACTGTTTGAACCGGAGTTTACGCTTTGAAAGCTGTCGTTATCAGAATCATTTCCCAACACATTCTTTACCACGTTTTTTACCACCGCTTCATTGTCATCATCTGATTTCGTAAAGTCTACGTCAATGTTCTTAGGCAATTTATTTTTCTTATCTGACAAAATATGTAGATTAAATGCCTTTTCAATCTCATGATCTTTCTTGCATGAGTAACTTGCAAGAAATGGTGGAGGAACACGTACTCTTTACGCTTTGATTTCTCACCATTTTCCTCCGATTTAATCATAGGTAAAATGTGATCAATGACATACGCATTTGTGGTGTAGCTCTTTAGAAGCTGTCTTACTCGTTCAGTTTCTATTTTCATGCTGTGAAGCTCACGCTTTGTCTCAGCAATTGTGTTAATGTACATGTTAATTGCCTTTTGTTTCTCAATTACTGTGGCATTTAACATTTTTACATTAGTGTTAAGCTCACTATTAGCATGTTCAACATAGTTATTTGCCTGATATTTTGTCATAAGCTTCTTTTATGGTTCTGTAATCAAACGAAAGTTTTCGTTGTGTACAATCAATTCTCTTATGACTTTGACTTTATCAAGATATGGTTCACAAGGACTTGCTCACTTTGTGCAAGGTTTTTTAACCTCCACAACTTTCATAACCTCCTTTTCAGACATACTTACCTTAGCGTTTACCTTTTCATCTTCTGATTTCAATGCTTCTTGTTTCTGCATCTCAAGGTAAGCTAATTCTTCTTCCTCAGCTCTCTGCCTATAACCTTCCAGAACAACATTTTCTAGAGCAGCGTCAATATAAGATGTATCAGATTCATCCACTATCTCTGCTATCATAGCAACACTAGTTTTCTTCCCGATGTATCTGTTCTAGTCAAAGCCATCTTCTTCATGATTAGCGATAAGAGCTTGTTCGGCTTTCTTTGCAGATTTATCTTCAACTTCGACTTGCGTTCTTTTTGGATATCACTTATATTGAAGAGCTTTCTTGTAGTACTCATTGTTGCTGCCAAAAGGATTTTGGTTTCCACTTGCTTCTTGATTGTTGCATTGACGTTTGAAGTGTCCTTTTTGTCGACACCTGAAGCATGTGACTTTAGTCTTGTCAAATCCAAGCTTGTTGCTTGAGTTACCAATATCCCTTCAAGTGAGTGATATAAATTTGGAAACTCTTCTGATGATAGATGCCAGACTTCATTTAATATCCATCATCTCCAATTCTTCTTCGTCCACCTGATCATAATCTTCGGCGGTCATCTCTGGATTACCGATCTTTCCAGCAACGAGACTTTCATATGATTCGAGGACAGTGGCAAGAAGTGCTATGTGCTGTTTGGCCACCTTTTCAATAAATATATTCTTCAAATCAACTGCTATGTTGCACTGGAAAACATTTGAATCAGAACTTGCTTGGCTTGTCTGATTTTGGAATGAAGAGCTTGAAGTAGCACTTGTGTATCCAGCATATGGAGAACTTTGACTTGGAGAAGAATTTGTATTTGCACTAAATGTCGTTTGAATTTTCGGGCTTTGAATTGGAGTATCTAGAATACCCCCTTTGTAACAGACACCGACATCTTGAACAACATTAGCATTCTTTGATTTCGCAATTTTCATCAATTCCATTTCATGACCTTCCAATTTGTCGATGAAGGTGAGAACTTGAAGTGTCTCCAAGATGGACTATTCTTCAGAATCGTCAGATATGTTGTCCATTCTCCTTCTGGAAGTGCATCGGCCAGCTTCTCGATTTGTTCTTCATTAGATCTTTTGATATCATGTCTTCGCATTTGGACCATGAGGTGACAGTATCTATCGATCATCTGCTTCATTGTTTCACCTTTAATCATCATGAAGATCTCGAATTCTTTCTTGATTAAAGCCTTTTGCTTTTGATCATTTCATCACTTCCTTTGAATTTCTCACAAAGAGAATTCTATAATTCTTGCGAAGTGTCATATTCTGGCAATAGTATCAAGATATCTTCCTTCACTGTTGTATCAAGCTGATCATTTTCTTCTCTGCAACATAATTATCTTTGTCGGCATTTGAAAACTTGTTCAGCGGAAGATCTTGATCACGCTCATCTTTTGTCCATTTGTATCCATCTTCAACTGCAACCCAGCTGTTGAATTGATTCACTTGTATCCAATTTACAAACTTTTCTTTCCATCCTTCAAACTCGTCCAGGGGCTCATTAACTTAGGTGGCTTCGACGTAGTACCCATTTCGTTGTCGATATTCATCTGGTTTGCCGCAAGAACATTAGCGTTTGATGAAGAAGCCATTTTAGAGACAAATACGTTGTGGAAATCTTCCATTTTGACAATCCGTAGACTTATCTGAGAATACAACCAAAAACACTTGAAATTTGAATAGAAACAGACAAGTTCGATCTAACTTGTGTGCAAACAGATTTTGATTTCAAATTTTCGCAAGTTCGGTCGAACTTAGATGATAAGATCCAAATTTTTTTTACGCACACTCAAGTTCGGTCGAACTTGATGTGAAATTTCAGAAAAATTACAACTTCGAGCGGACTTGTGAATGATTTCAACAAATAGAGTAAGTTCGGTCGAACTTATGTGATCTATCAAGAAGGTTTTCAAGTTCGGGCGAACTTGTGGAAAAAATCAATGAGATTTGATCTAGTTCGGTCGAACTCGATCAAAAATATTGGGATTTTCTTCAAGTTCGAGCAAACTTATCACAAAACCCTTGAAAAATCTATCGAGTTCGGTCGAACTTGATGAAAATCAGTGGGATTTTACTCAAGTTTGGTCGAACTTGATGGTAAGTTTGGCTGAAACTTGTTTCAAAAACATGGTTTTTCCAAATTTTTGATATCAATTTTACCATGAAATCAACAAATATGTGAAAATGTTAAGAAAAAGGATAGAATGGAGATGAAATAGAGAGATTCTTGTCTTGATTCTAGCAAATTTAGGTATCCATGCTCTGATACCACTTGTAAGAACGTCCACGACTAGCACGAGAACCTAAATTTGTTATCTATTGTCCAATTAGGCGGAAACTAATGACAGGTTAATCAAATTACAAGAATTACTCATTTAAACGTTGATTTCATTGATCTAAAGTTCAATACATTCAAGAACCGGATCCGACAGAGCTTCGCCATCTCTGTGCCAAAATCTCCAACTCTTCTTACAAATGAAATCTCAAGGCACCTATATATAGGCTATCAAGTTCGCTGGAAAGGAGACATGATAGGGGTAAGTTCGCCCGAACTTGGAGTAAGTTCTCCCAAACTTGACTTCTCACATACTTTCATGGGCGAACTTGGCCTATATAATACATAAATACGCCTTGTTTCAAACACATTAAGCCCTATTCACTCATACTCGATACATAATGACGTAGGCAACAGACATATGCACTAATAGTTTTTAAAGGATTGCAGAATCGTATTTCTTCGTCAAAACATGAGAAGCTTGATTTGTTTAGCGTAAAAGTTACCTCTTTTGGTCCCTCTTCCGACTAGGCTACTAAGTTAGATGCATGGAACTCCAAGGTACATGATCTGGACTATCTTGCAGGTCTCTCCTCGTCCACGTCTTCATCCTCTGATGATGAAGATCGACGTCCACCAGATGCTGCTGAGCGTATTCGTATTGGTCCTCCTCTGAGAACTTACCAACGTCGAAGAGTTCATTGAACTTCTGAATCGCCAGTCTCAGGGGTTGAAGTGTGTTCTTGAGCTGTTGTTACTACAATTGCGAGAGGTACTTCTATACTGGGTGTTGGTGCATATGTCTGTTGCCTACGTCATTATGTATCGAGTCTGAGAGAATAAGGCTTAATCTGTTAGAAAGTAGGCGTATTTAAGTGAGTTTGGAGTCAAGTTCAGCCGAACTTGACTAGGTCAAGTTCGCCCGAACATACACTCTCTCCAGCGAACTTGTGCAACTATAAATAGGTGCCTTGGTTATTTCATTTTTAACTAGGAGAGATTTTGTCACAGTGACGGTGAAGCTCTTTCGGATCCGGTTCTCGAATGTATTGAACTTTAGATCAATGAAAACAACATTTAAATGAGTAATTCTTGTTATTTGGTTAACTTGTCGTTAGTTTCCGCCTAATCGGACAATAGATAACAAATTTAGGTTCCCATGCTAATCGTGGACGTTCTTACAAGTGGTATCAGAGCCTGGATACCTAAAGATGCTGGAATCAAGACAAGAATTTCTCTATTTCATCTCCATTCTATCATTTTTCTTAACATTTTCACATATTTGATGATTTAATGGACAAAATCAGCTAAAAATTGAATATGTAATGTTAAAATACTTGTGATAAACCATTGAAAGTTTGGACATCAAATTCAATCAAATTGATAGCAAAATGTTCAAAAAACCATGTTTTGGAAACAAGTCTTGGCCGAACTTAACATCAAGTTCGACCGAACTTGATTAAAATTTCACTGATTTTAGTTAAGTTCGACCGAACTTGATCAAATTTTCAAGAGTTTTATTGAAGTTCGCTCGAACTTGGGAGATAATCCAACCTTTTTAAGCAAGTTCGACCGAACTTGAATAAATTTTGTTGAATTTCTCACACAAGTTCGCCCAAACTTGAGAATCTTCTTGATAAATCACATAAGTTCAACCGCACTTAGCGTTTTTCTTGAAACTTTCTTACAAGTCCGCTCGAAGTGAAATTTCTCTCAAAATACACATCAACTTCGACCGAACTTGAAGTTTTTGTGATAAAATTTGAAATCATATCATCTAAGTTCGACCGAACTTGTGAAAATCTAAAATCAAAAACTGATTCTTACCCAAGTTCGACCGAACTTGTCTCTTGCTAATCAATTTTCGAGTGTTTTTATTGTATTTTAAGATAAGTCTTCGGATTGTCAAAATGGAAGATTTCCACAACGTGTTTGTATCTCAATGGCTTCTTCATCAAATGGTAATGTTCTTGCGGCAAACCAGATGAATATCGTCAACGAAATGGGTACTACGTCGAAACCGCCAAAGCTAATGAGCATGGAAAAGTTTGAAGGGTGGAAGGAAAAGTTTGTGAATTGGATACAAGCGAATCAATTCAACAGCTGGGTTGCAATTGAGGATTGGTACAAATGGCCAAAGGATGAACGTGATCAAGATCTTCCGCTAAACAAGTTTTCATCAGCTGACAAAGAAAACTATGTTGCTAAGAAGAAAATGATTAGCTTGATACAACAATCAATGAAGGAAGATATCTTGGTTCTCTTGCCAGAATATGAAACATCCCAAGAATTATGGCACTCTCTCTGTGACAAATTCAAAGGAAGTGATGAAATGATCAAAAGCAAAAAGGACTTGATCAAGAAGAGTTCGAGATCTTCACAATGATTAAAGGTGAGACAATGAAGCAAATGATCGATAGATATTGTCACCTCATGGTCCAGATGCGAAGACATGATATCAAACGATCTAATGAAGAGCAAATCGAGAAGTTAGCCGATGCACTTCCAGAAGGAGAATGGACGATATGTATGATGATTCTGAAGAATAGTCCATCTTGGGAGACATTTCAAGTTGTCATCCTTCATCGACAAATTGGGAGGTCATGAAATGGAGTTGATGAAAATTGCGAAATCAAAGAATGCTAATGTTGTTCAAGATGTCGGTGTTTATTATAAAGGATGTGTTCCATATACTCCGATTCAAAGCCCGAAAATTCAAACAACATTTAGTGCGAATACAAATCTCCAAATCAAAGTTCTCCATATGCTGGATATACAAGTGCTAGTTTAAGCTCTTCATTCCAAAATCAGACAAGCCAAGCTAGTTCTGATTCAAATGTTTTCCAGTGCAACATAGCGGTTGATTTGAAGAATGTTTTTCTAGAAAAGGTGGCTAAACACACATAGCACTTCTTGCTACTGTTCTCACATCCTATGAAAGCCTTGTTGCTGGAAAGATCGATAATCCAGAAATGACTGCCGAGGTTTACGATCAAGTGGATGAAGAAGAATTGGAGCTGATGGATATCAAGTGGAGTCTTGCATCCATTATCAGAAGAGTTTCAAATTTTGTGGCGTTTACTGGAAGGGATATTGGAGATTCAAGGAACAAGCTTGGATTTGATAAGTCAAAAGTCACATGCTTCAGGTGTCGACAAAAGGGACACTTCAAACGAGAATGCAACAATCAAGAAGCAGGTGGAAATCAAAATCCTTTCGGCAGCAGTAACGAGTACTACAAGAAAGCTCTTCAATATAAGCTATATCTGAAGAAAACACAAGTTGAAGTTGAAGATAAATCTGCAAAGAAAACCGAACAAGCTCTTGTTGTTACTCATGAAGAAGATGGTTTTGATTGGAACAGATACATCGGAAAGAAAACTGGTGTGGCTATGATGGCAGAGGTAGTGGATGAATCTGAGACATTGTATATTGATGCTGCTTTGGAAATGGCATTTTGGAAGGATATAGGCAGAGAGCTGAAGAAGAAGAGTTAGCTTACCTTGAGATGCAGAAACAAGAAGCATTGAAATCAGATGCAGAAAAGGTAAAAGCTGATGTAAAAGTGTCTGAAAAGGAAGTTGTGAGAGTTATGGAGGTTGAAAAACCTTGCCCAAAGTGCGCAAGTCCTTGTGAACCCTATCTTGATAAAGTCAAAGTCATTAGAGAACTAACTGTACATAACGAAAATTTTCGTTATGATTACAGAAACATAAAAGATGCTTATGACAAAATATCAAGCAAATATAAAAATGTCGGTAAAGCCAATCGTGAACTCAGTGCTAATGTAAAAATGTTAAATGCTACAATAATTGAAAAACAAAAGGCAATTAACATGTACATTAATACAATTGCCGAAACAAAGCGTGAGCTTCATGACATAAAGATAGTAACTGAAAGGGTAAGGCAATTGCTGAAGAGTTACACGACAAACGCTTATGTCATTGATCACATTTTACCTACGATTAAGTCGGAGGAAAATGGTGATAAACGAAAGCGTAAAGAATATGGAAGTGTTCCTCCACCACTTCTTGCAAGTTACTCATTCAAGAAAGATGATGAGATTGAAAGGCATTTAATCTTTTACTCTTATCAGAAATGAAAGATAAATTGCCTGAGAACATTGACGTAGATTTTACAAAATCAAATTATGACAATGAAGCGGTGGTAAAAAATGTGGTTAAAAATGTGTTGGGAAATGATTCTGAAGAAGGCAGCTTTGAAAGCGCCAAATCAAGTTCGAAAAACTCAGGATTACATTCTGAAGATGACGATACATCGTCTGAACATGATCTAAGTGATGATTCTAATGTTGTCATGTACAAGATTAAGGAATCTGATAGATTATACTTCGATGATAGTTTTCCGGTTCGGAACGTGAAAGAGGATCAAGTTGATAAATTTTTCAAACTTGTAGTAGTTTCATCAGATGATCTTGATAAAAACGAGAAAAGATTTTACTCAAAACCCAAAAGGAATGCTAACAATTATCGAAAGTTTGGTAGTGATTTTCCTAAGAACAGGAGAGCAGGATTGGGTTTAGAGGAAAATGAAGATGAGTCGAGGAAGAACCAAAAGTCGTCATTCCATGAATACAAAGGTAAACACATGAAGTTTGTGTATGGAACGAATACGGTTCAGGAAGAAGGTAAGATCGGTAAGAAATCAAATGATGAATTCAAAAAGGAAAAGGAACTTCGGGACAATGCTAAAATCAAGTCCACAAGTGGAGTAAAACCCGCTAGTGGAAATGTTTTTGATAGTCGGACTTGCTTTAATGCAATATTGTTGGTCATATTGCGTGCAAGTGTCTGAATCTAAAGCCTGTGTTTCCTCGAAGGAAAACCGATTCAAAAGAGGAAAAGAAAAACAACCAGAGATTGTGAAATCTGTTACAAAGTCAAATAGAAACTATGAATCTAAACAAGAAGTGAAACCTAAAACGAGTTCAAAGTTTGAAAACTCAACATTTGAAAAGGGTGAAACTTCAAAGTTAAGCGAAAACAAAGATTCTAAGTTCTATATTAAGAAAGCAAGAAGCAAGCTACAATCTTGGGTTGCTAAGAAAAGGCTTTCATTTTCTAAAAAATCAAAGTCTGTTGCTGATAAAATTGAAAATGTCAAAACAAACGAGTCAAGGATTAAACAGACAAAGAAAGAAAAAATCAAAACGTTTTCAGAATCAACACTGGATGAAATATTTGATGATGATTTTGAATACGATGGTGATGGTTTGGAAAGTGATTATGAAGATTGTTATGTTTTTCGACCTAAGACCAAAAAGGCTTGGGTTTCACTTTTCACGTAGTTACTTGTGTGGGCAGGAGTCTCAAGATCCACTTTATCAAACTTGATACAGGATAACGGAGCTCCATGAGTATTTAACTTGTCTAGCATGTCATAATCTTTGTCGTTTTTGAAATTACAAGTGGTTAAAAAAAGAAGTTGAAAAAGAAAATTTGTCAAAAATCAATTTTGCAAATCCACACCGTTAAACATTGTTAAAAATTGATTTCCTACAAGTGGTTCTTACAACAGGTTTCTACAAGTTGATGTTATCGAAGTTTAATGTTTTGTTCTGCTGACAGGTGATGATGCAGAAGTTGAAAACAAAGGGATCGGACAACGAGTTCTCATGATCCACATTGGTTTGTTATTTTGTTAATATTCTATTTCTTAAAACCTAAAAATTCAAAAATATGTTTTCGATTTTAGGGGGAGTAAGAAAATTTTAGAAAAAATAAAAAACATATGAAAAGTTGAAAATCCAAAAAACATTGAAAAATTCAAAAGGTACAAAAAAATAAAATGGCAAAAAGAATTTTGTTGTCAAAAGGAAATGATAGTACATCAGTGGACTATCACAGTATGCTAAAGAAATGTAAAGTTTAAAAAGTGATAAACAAGTCTTACTGTGGATGTGTCGATAGGCTTTACACGTTCAGTAAATTGTTTCCGGGATATAAACTAAATTTTACAACTGCTTAATCTCGTGGATTAATCTCTCGGATATATGGACTTGTACTCCGAAATTTCGTTTGAGAGATTGCATGATTCTGAGATACGAGGTCTTTATAGATGATTGATATCTGGGGTATTATACAAGTTCTTCTGATTTTGCAGAAACAATAGCCTAGAACTTCTATAATGCTTTTGCTAAAAACCCAAAATAGCATGCAAAACTTGAAAAGTATCAAAAGATCTAATCATTTGCAGTGCTTAAAAGATTCCTTTAGTGGAACATGTAACACCCCAATCACGTAGTAGCAACAACACGTGGCGGAAACACTGGGAGTGACGTTACAAATTGTTTCACAACACATGGTAATTAAGTTTCGTGATATTGAATTAGATTACATAACATTGTCTTAGGAAAATACAACCCATTACAAATAACTACTGTTTATTTTAAACCAACTAAGGCCTTGGTCCATTCCTACATGATCCAAACTTGTAAATCATCTCACATCTGCACCTGAAATATATGTGAAAATAACATGTCAACAATTAAATGTTGGCGAGTAACATAGTTTTGGATACGAAATGACTTGTTTTGAATAAGTGCTCAAATAACTTGTTTTGAATAAGAGATCAAATAACTTGTATTTCATAAATTATCGAATAACTTGTATTGAATAAATGATCAAATAACTTGTATTGAATAAAACAATTGTCTTATTGTGAGAAACCATGATTTGATGATAAATACATTCAAACCTTTGTTCTGACTTCAGAAGGGATTATCGTTGATTTGCTCAGTTTCTGGCATTCCCTAAACAAACTTCCAAACAAACCAAGGAAGCGGGAATGGGGTTGTCAATCCTATGGTACCATAACATACTACCGGTCGGCTTGGCCTAAGCTAATGAATGTATAATTGATGAATCAAGTCTCACACAATGTGAAAATATATTATATGAAATGTGAAAATGCTTTTGTAATTGTTGAAGATACAATTCAACAATGCATGATAGTAGATTTGGTATACCTTGATAAGAAAAATTAATCAAAGTAGTTGAAGATGAAAAAGAGGTGTTTTGAACACTTATATTATGATGTATAATAATGGTTTGAAATCTTGAAAATAGTAATAGGCACATACGAATCACCACAAAAAACTTTGAAAACGTAGAAGATGGGACTATGTACTCACCTTCGGGTGCGTTAAATTAATAAGCACAAATTCCTCAATGTTGATCCACACGCCCTAATTTCAAATAGGAACGTTTTTAATGTTCATTTTTTTTCTAAAATCCCTAAGTTTCTCCAAAACTTATGATTTTTCACATAACTTCAAGATTTTCTAAAAAGTTATTATTTTGGTTGTGTTGGCAATTTGTATATATTTATATATATATGAGTTCATATATATATATATAATTCGGTTACGCACTCGCCTATATACAATAATCATAGTTTGCACGTGGTTACATAATTACGCAAAATTTGAACATATCATCGGATATAATAGTGCACGTATTTCACCATAGTATATAACTTATTAATCTTAAATATTTTATACATGCAATAATTTCACAAGTTAGCCTATGTATCATTTTCATACTCTAACATATAAGTTGCATTTTAACATGTCTTTTGACGAATCTAGCATATAAACCGCACAAGTATGCATGCATAGATCTATATCCAATTATCATGCTACTACTTATCATTCCCCATAATGCATGTAATGTTCACATACCACACTTCAATATACAATCCATGCATGAAACTACTCATGTTCGTGTACCTTAAATATGCGTATTTTAGCGTTTTCGGGAACGTTTTCAGGCGTTGGAAGTCACGTATGACTAGCCAAACACCAAACATACTTACTATAAGTTAAAATACTTAGTTTTTATACCAAACGTATCAGTTTATTTACTGATCTAAAACAAATTTTAAAAACCTCTTAAAATGGGGATTTTTACTGTTTTTAACGCATAGTTTTGCACCAACTTTTCTATAAGCATCCCAAATCGTAACGACTTGATATTTTAACACAATACATGTTATTTACTGATTAAAATGGTGGTTATACTCATGATAGTACAGGTCTCACATAAGCACACAGATCACACAATTTTCACCCAATTTACCACTTTTTAAGCCTAATGTACAAAATGCAAAGCTACCAAACTTATGTCATGACTTTGTATCATCATAATACATCAAATAACATTATTTTTAATGTTTATAATCTGTTTTAAACGTATTTTTGTCATACCATAACATATCATCATCAAATCAACTTCATATCATTCCCTAATCATCGCTAGTTGTATGCATGTATTATTTATGAACATGTGAGCAAAACTTATGTGCATGCATTCATATATACATATACACGACACACATATATATATGCATATACATTTCCAAAAAAATCACTTTTCATGTTCATCTTTAATCATGTGAACTTTTATATAGAACTTATTAATCATGCATACAATCACTTTTAAAGAATCACATCATTCAAGAATCATAATTTTAACAAGAATCAAAACCCAACCACTAACATATATACATATATATTCCGGCCATGCATACATATATATACACTTCCATTTTTTTATTTAAAACCATGTTCTTGTTTAAAGTTTAAGTTTGTGAAGAAATCCAAGTTTTGAGAAACTTCCATCATCATCCTCATCAAAATGCAAGAACATAACTTTGAAAATAGTTTTATACCTTTAAGAAAATTAGTGGTTATGATGAGATTTTTAATGATATGGAGCTTGAAATCACTTGAAAACACCTTGGAAACACCCTTGGATCTTCAACGCAACTCGAAACTTGCTAGAAATGAGCTTGAATCTTCAAGAACTCATCAAAAATCAACAATGGAGGAGAGAGAGGGGGGGTTTACGGTTTGGGAAGAGAGAGAGAGTGGAAGATTTGAACTTGGAAGTTGTTATTTTAAGGAGTGTTCATGCAATTGAAATGATTACAACTTTCTCTCACCTTGACACTTGGTAGGATGGAAGAAAAGGCAAGAAGGTAGTCACCATACGGGCCGCCACCTATGTACACACACATATCATATATACATACATATATATGTACATGTATTCATGCATTACACAGGTATTTAACTGATTACCGGGAATTTTATCTAGCGTTTAAATGCGTTTTTATGGCGTATAAAATTATTTTTATTGTTCTATAAAAATAAACTTGCCATAATATTGCTGAATAATATTTATTTGCCTAGAGTGGCTGTGTTGTGGGTAATTCACAGTATACGCGTTGAACTGCGCAGTATGCGTTTAAATTCACAAAGTAGCGTTTTTATGCGTTTTAAATAATTATTCCTCATGAATATGATTAAAAATAACATTATAATCATAACGGGATATTTTTATGATTTTTAATATTAATCGGACGGTCACCCACGTTCGTTTCGCAATCTGATTATTATGCGATAAGCTTGTATGCATTTTTGCAAATATAATTTTAAATTAAATTTGGACTCGCCAAAACTTCAAATATCATAAATTCATACCAATCACTGTGAATGATGTCATAAATGTAAAATAACGATATAAAACATCAAACTTTATTAAGTACGGAAACGATCGAAATTGTACAATGCTTTGAAAACTGCAATTGTTACAGTCTCCCTACTTTTGGGAATTTCGTCCCGAAATTCTATTAGTGGAGGCTTGTGAGAACAGCTGTGGATACTTCGCCATCATTTGATCCTCTCATTCCCAAGTAACTTTGGGCCACGTTTGGATTCCCAGCGAACCTTGACAATTGGTATCCGACTGTGCTTTAGTTTCTTGACTTCACGGTCCTTGATTTCTATGGGTTTCTTGACGAAGTGCATAGTGTCATCAATACGGATTTCGTTAAGAGAAACGTGGAGACTTTCGTCAGCTAAGCACCTCCTCAAATTGGATACGTGGAAGGTTGGGTGAATGTTTCCTAATTCGGGAGGTAAATCGAGTTTATAGGCTACCTTTCCGACCTTTTCGATGATCTTGAAAGGTCCTACAAAATGAGGAGCTAATTTACCTCTCTTTCCAAATCTAATGATACCTTTCCAAGGGTATACCTTTAGAAGGACACGATCACCAACTTGGAATTCCAACGGCTTGCGTCGTTTGTCTACATAACTCTTTTGACGACTTCTAGTAGTCAGGAGGTTATCGCGGATTTTTAGAACCTTGTATGTGGTTTCTTGAATTAGTTTGTGCACGGTGATTTGGGCTTCACCTACTTCAAACCAACAGACAGGTGAACGACACTTCCGACCATAAAGAGCCTCGAAAGGAGCCATGCCGATACTAGAATGATAACTGTTGTTGTAGGAAAACTCGATTAATGTAAATGCGAGTCCCAACTACCACCAAAGTCGATCACACATGCTCTAAGCATATCCTCGAGTGTTTGGATAGTCTTTCGGTTTGTCCATCAGTCTGAGGATGATATGCAGTGCTTAGATTTACCTTGGTTCCCATTGCAGATTGCATGGTTTTCCAGAAATGAGAAGAGAAACGGGCGTCACGATCAGAAATGATATCCAAGGGAACACTAGGACGAGATACAATCTCATCAACATAAATTTTAGCAAGTTTGCTTGAAGAGTATTCCTCGTGGATTGGCAAAAAGTGTGCTAATTTGGTTAAGCGATCAACGATTACCCAAATTGCATTGTGACCTTTAGGAGTGCGTGGCAATTTGGTGATGAGATCCATGGCGATGCTTTCCCATTCCATACAGGAATTTTTGGTTGTTCAAGTAAACCAAAGGGACGCTGATGTTCTGCTTTGACCTTAAGACAAGTAAGACATTTGGACACATACAAAGCTATATCCTTCTTCATGCCAGGCCACCAATAATGGGTATGAAGATCCATGTACATATTATCTGTGCCAGGATGGATAGAGTAACGAGACTTATGGGTTACATTCATCAACAAAGTGCGTAGTGGTTTGGGATCCATAAAAGACCCATAAAATAGAGTAACCCATCATCTTTTGTTTCCAACTGAAGCTCAAGATTGCGTGGCATTTCATCAGACATCATGCCTTGGGTCACAGAGGTACGTTGGGCTTGATATATACTGTTTGAATATCAGTTTGGGCTTCAACACAATGGAGTTTGACAAGCTCTTTGTGACTAAGTGCGTCAGCCAGGGACATTCGCCTTACCAGATGGTTTAAATTTCGCAGTAATAGTCATCAGAAGCTCAACCCATCGTCATTGTCTCATGTTAAGCTCTTTCTGATTTAAAATATGTTGGAGGCTTTGTGATCTGTGAAGATCACACATTTTGTACCATAGAGGTAGTGTCTCCAAATTTTGAGAGCGAAAACGACCGCACCTAACTCAAGGTCATGAGTTGTGTAATTCTTTTCATGGACCTTCAATTGCCTTGACGCGTAGGCTATGACTTTGTCTCTTTGCATAAGAACACAGCCAAGGCCCAGATTTGAGGCATCACAGTAAACCACGAAATCATTATTGCCATCGGGTAGGGATAGGATAGGAGCGTTACAAAGTTTGTGTTTCAAGGTTTGAAAGGCTTCCTCTTTCTTGGGTCCCCACTCAAAAGGTTTATTCTTTTGAGTTAATGCAATGAGAGGAACCGCGATCTTGGAGAAATTCGAAATGAAGTGATGGTAGTAACCAGCAAGACGAGAGAAGAACGAATTTTGGTAGGAGTAGTGGTGTTCTCCAATCATTGATTGTTGTGATCTTGGCGGGATCTACATGTATACCTTGTTCGTTGACAATGTGGCCTAAAATTGAACTTCTTTTAGCCAAAATTCACATTTTGAGAATTTGTGTAAAGTTGCTTTTCTTTAGTGAGTTCCATTGTCAATCGGAGGTAAGTTCGTGTTCTGACGGAGATTTTGAATAAATCAAGATGTCATCAATGAAAAAAATTGATGAACTTATCCAAATAAGGCTTGCAGACCCTGTTCATCAAGTCCATAAAAACAACAGGAGCATTCGTCAGACCAAAAGGCATGATGTGAACTCATAATGTCCGTAGCGGGTACGAAAAGCGGTCTTTGGGAATATCTTCTTCGAGTACACGAAGTTGATGATACCCAGAACGGAGATCAATCTTGGAAAAGTAGGATGCCCTTTGTAATTGATCGAAAAGATCATCGATTCGAGGCAGGGGATATCGATTTTTAATCGTAGTTTGTTGAGCTCACGATAATCGATACACATTCGAAAAGATCTATCCTTCTTCTTTACGAATAACACGGGAGCACCCCACGGGGAATGACTCGGACGAATGAACCCTTTATCCGAAAGCTCTTGGAGTTGTTTTGCTAATTCTTGCATTTCGGACGGTGCAAGGCGATAAGGAGATTTGGCTATTGGGTTGGCACCAGGTATAAGGTCAGATTCAAATTCCACTTGTCGTATCGGGGGTAGGCCAGGTAGGTCTTCAGGGGAAACTTTGGGAAATTCTTGGATAATGGGAATGTCTTGAAGACTTTTACCCTTGCCTTTATCTTCTACAATATATGCCATGAAAGCCACATTTCCTTTTGCAGGTATTTTTGGGCTTGGGTGCAGGTTAAGAATTTGAGTTTATTAGAAAGTCTTTCTCCTTGAATCTCTAAAGTTTCCCCGATGGAAGGGGATACAAACGTTTTGTTATAAAAAATGATTTCTGCATGATGTGTGGTTAACCAGTCCATGCCTACTATGATGTCAAAACTTCCGAGTTGCATAGGTGTGAGGTTGATGGGAAAGAGATGACCATTGCGGTTTACTTGGCAATTACAAATGATTGAATCGAGCATCAATTGTTTTTCCACTTGCTACTTCCACTGGTAAGGGTTTTCCTAGTTTAGTTCTAGGTAAAGATAGAAAGGCTCAAATGCTAAGGACACAAAATTATTATCAGCACCTGAATCAAAAAGAATAGATGCTGGATGGTTGTTAACAAGGAACGTACCGTTCACCACATTGTTATTGGCACGAGCCTCATATGAATTGAATGGGTGCCCAACTGCATTTGCGAGCTTGGGGCAGTTATTCCTATAGTGAGTAAGGTCGCCACAATTGTAACAGGATCCAGTGGGGATGGGTTGAGGATTTTTGATTTGGCTGGTGTAGCAGGATTTGGAACAGTTTGGTTTCAGGCAGTATTACGACAATAGTTTCCAGATGACAAAGTCCACCGCAATTAGTGCATTTGCGACATTGTATATGGGTTGAATGATGATAGTTGCATTGGTTACACAAAGGCGTTGTACCCGTGTATGACTTCTTGGCAGGTGCTTGAACAGGTTGGTTAGGGGCAACTTGCCTAACGGGGTTTTGGGTAGTGACAACAAAGTTTCTAGAAGCCTTGCGCTTTTTTGAATTCTTGGAGGTTTCGGTCTTGTTCTCTTTCTTTTTCCCCTAAGCATTCTTGGCAGATGATTTCTTGTCGCCTTTGTATGGAGTTTACCCTTCTTAACTTGTGAATCAGTCAGGGTAGCTGCTAATTCAATGGCCTGTCTAACGGTAGTAGGATTGCTACGGTGACGATGTCTTGAACTGGATCAGGAAGACCATCAATGTACTTCTCAATCGCCTTATCTAAAGGCGTGACCATAGAGGGACACAGAAGACTCAATTCCTCATATCGGTCAGTGTAAGCACGGTTTTCTCCACTGTCTTGCTTTAGGTCGTGGAATTCATTCTCGAGAGCCCTTATCTCGTGACGCGGGCAGAATTCCTTCATCATAAGAGTTCTTAGTTCCTCCCAAGTAAGCGTCATAGCTACATCCGCACCTTTATACCGCATAATGCCCTTCCACCAAGTGAGTGCCCTTTTTTGAAAGACACTCGAGGCGAATTCAACCTTTCGCTCGTTGGGGCATTGACAATGGCGGAAAGTGCTTTCCATACTTTCGAACCACTGTAAGAGAACACTTCTCCAGATCCGCAATACTTGTCGGGATGCGTAGAGTGAAATTGTTTGTAGTTGCAAGGAGTAGGTGCGTTATTGTTATTGTTAGCTTGGTTTGTCTGAGTGACCAGATTTGGTAGTATAGTTGCCATTTGTTGAGCAATTAGAGCTACCATTTCAGCGTTTTGAGTGTTATCCCGTCGAGGAGCCATTCTAGAAAACACGAATGAGAACGAGTGAGGTTCAAAAATGGAATTAAAACAATGAAAATAAAACGAAGGATTGTACCCATTTATTCATTAATTAAAACAAATAAACGATACACTGACTAATCAAAGTAAATGGGTCTTTATAATGTATAGCGAAGACATGCTTTAGCCTATAAGTGGACACTCACCCCAAGAGTTCCCAGGTAATACTGACTGGTCCGATTAAGTGGATTTGTACGAACACTCTAGCCTTAGACAGAAAACTCGGAGTACAGGCACCCACCCTTCCAGATTGCACGTGTTCACATTATTAAAACCCAAACTTTGACGAGATTTTGAAAATCATTTGAGGCTAAAGCCTAAAGTAAATCATCTAAGGATAGATGTTGATTTTATTTTGTAAACTTTTGAAAGCTTGAATTGAATAAAGATTGATGTTGGTATATTGTGTATTTACCTAAGGATAGGTGATGGTTTTGTGTATTTAATGAACCTAAATGCAAGTGACCTCACGTTTGGGTCCTAGAAAGGTTATAGTCTAGGTCAAGAGTAATTCTAATAACCTAATTCCCTATAACAGTGCTCTGATACCAACTTGTAACACCCCAATCGTGTAGTAGCAACAACACGCGGCGGAAACACTGGGGAGTCACGTTAAAATTGTTTCACAACACATGGTAATTAAGTTTCGTGATATTGAATTAGATTACATAACATTGTCTTAGGAAAATACAACCCATTACAAATAACTACTGTTTTTTTAAACCAACTAAGGCCTTGGTCCATTCCTACATGATCCAATCTTGTAAATCATCACACATCTGCACCTGAAAACATATGTGAAAATAACGTGTCAACAATTAAATGTGGCGAGTAACATAGGTTTTGGATACGAAATGACTTCTTTTGAATAAGCGTTCAATAACTTGTTTTGAATAAGAGATCAAATAACTTGTATTGCATAAATGATCAAATAACTTGTATTGAATAAATGATCAAATAACTTGTATTGAATAAAACAATTGTCTTATTGTGAGAAACCATGATTTGATGATAAATACATTCAAACCTATGTTCTGACTGATGTCTAATCCCTCAGAAGGGGATTATCGTTGATTTGCTAAGTTTCTGTCATTCCCTAAACAAACTTCCAAACAAACCAAGGAAGCGGGAATGGGGTTATCAATCCTATGGTACCATAACATACTACCGGTCAGCTTGGCCGAAGCTAATGAATGTATAATTGATGAATCAAGTCTCACATAATGTGAAAATATATTATATGAAATGTGAACATGCTTTTGTAATTGTTGAAGATACAATTCAACAATGCATGATAGTAGATTTTGTATACCTTGATAAGAAAAATCAATCAAGTAGTTGAAGATGAAAAAGAGGTGTTTTGAACACTTATATTATGATGTATAATAATGGTTTGAAATCTTGAAAAATAGTAATAGGCACATATGAATCACCCCAAAAACTTTGAAAACTAAAAGAGGGGACTATGTACTCACCTTAGGGTGCGTTAAATTAATAAGCACAAATTCCTCAATGTTGATCTATACGCCCTAATTTCAGATAGGAACGTTTTTAATGTTCATTTTTCTAAAATCCCTAAGTTTCTCCAAAACTTATGATTTTTCACATAACTTCAAGATTTTCTCAAAAAGTTATTATTTTGATTATGTTGTCAATTTGTATATATTTATATTATATATATGAGTTCATATATATATATTAATATTTTATGAACTTGAACGATTTATTGATGACCGTTATTATGTTATATTCGGTTACGCACTCGCCTATATACCATAATCATAGTTTGCATGTGGTTACATAATTACGCAAAATTTGAACATATCATCGGATATCATAGTGCACGTATTCACCATATTATATAATTTATTAATCTTAAATTATTTTATACATGCAGTAATTTCACAATTAGCCTATGTATCATTTTCATACTCAAACATATAAGTGCATTTTAACATGTCTTTTGACGAATCTAGCATATAAACCGCACAAGTACGCATGTATAGATCTATATCCAATTATCATGATAGTACTTATCATTCCCCATAATGCATGTCATGTTCACATACCACACTTCAATATACAATCCATGCATGAAACTACTCATGTTCGTGTACCTTAAATATCCGTATTTTAGCGTTTTCGGGAACGTTTTCGGGCGTCGAAAGTACGTATGACTAGCCAAACACCAAAGATACTTAATATAAGTTAAAATACTTATTTTTATGCCAAAAATATCAGTTTATTTACTGATCTAAAACAATTTTTATAAAAACCTCTTAAAAAGGCGATTTTTACTGTTTTTAACGCATAGTTTTGCACCGAACTTTACTATAAGCATCCCAAATCGTAACGACTTGATATTTAACTCAATACATGTTATTTACTGATTAAAATGGTGGTTATACTCATGATAGTGCAGGTCTCACATAAGACACATAGATCACACAATTTTCACCCAATTTACCACTTTTTAAGCCTAATGTACAACATGCAAATCTACTAAACTTATGTCATGACTTTGTATCATCATAATACATCAAATAACATTATTTTTAATGTTTATAATCTGTTTTAAATGTATTTTTGTCATACCATAACATATCATCATCAAATAACTTCATATCATTCCCTAATCATCGCTAGGTGTATGCATGTATTATTTATGAACTTGTGAGCAAAACTTATGTGCATACATTCATATATACATATACACGACACACACATAATATATATATGCATATACATTTCCAATAAAAATTCACTTTTCATGTTCATCTTTAATCATGTGAACTTTTATATAGAACCTATTAATCATGCATGCAATCACTTTTCAAGAATCACATCATTCAAGAATCATAATTTAACAAGAATCAAAACCCAATCACTAACATATATACATATATTCACGGCCATGCATACATATATATACACTTTCATTTTTTTATTTAAAACCATGTTCTTGTTTAAAGTTTAAGTTTGTGAAGAAATCCAAGTTTTGAGAAACTTCCATCATCATCCTCATCAAAATGCAAGAACATGACTTTGAAAATTAGTGGGTTATGATGAGATTTTTGATGATATGGAGCTTGAAATCACTTGAAAACACCTTGGAAACACCCTTGGATCTTCAACGCAACTCGAAACTTACTATAAATGAGCTTGAATCTTCAAGAACTCATCAAAAATAAACAATGGAGGAGAAGAGAGGGGGTTTATGGTTTGGGAAGAGAGAGAGTGTGGAAGATTTGATCTTGGAAGTTGTTATTTTAAGGAGTGTTCATGCAATTGAAATGATTAAACTTTCACTCACCTTGACACTTGGGAGGACGGAAGAAATGGCAAGAAGGTGGGCACCCATATGGGTCGCCACCTATGTACACACACTACGTATTCATATATATATATATACATGTATTCATGCATTACACAGCTATTTAACTGATTACTTGGTATTTTATCTATGGTTTAAAATGCGTTTTAGGGCGTATAAAATTATTTTTATTGTTCTATAAAAATAAACTTGCCATAATATTGCTGAATAATAATTTATTTGCCTAGAGTGGCTGCGTTGTCGGTAATTCGCAGTATACACGCTGAACTGCGAAGTATGTGTTTAAATTCGCAAAGTAGCGTTTTTATGCGTTTTAAATAATTATTCCTCATGAATATGATTAAAAATAACATTTTAATCATAACGGAATATTTTTATGATTTTTAATATTAATCGGACGGTCACCAACGTTCGTTTCGCACTTTGATCGCGATAAGCTTGTATCGCATTTTTGCCAACATAATTTTAAATAAAGTTTGGACTCGCCAAACCTTCAAATATCATACATTAATACCAATCATTGTGAATAATGTCATAAATGTAAAATAACGATATAAAACATCAAACTTTATTAAGTACGGAAACGATCGAAATTGTACAATGCTTTGAAAATTGCAATGTTACAGAACATACCTTAAAGACGAGCCTTCATCTCTTTGTCTTTACGGTAATACTAACCTGAGCTCTCAAGGTCTCGCACAACCCAAATACAGATATCAGTTACGCTATACTCACCTGTAAGATGAAATCTAGGGAATCTTGATACGGGAGTATATTCTGAGATGGGAACCATAGATAAGTCAAGTTTCATAAATCATATCTTAACATATCTTGGAACAATTGAGAAACGTGATGAAGTTTAAGTGGACAAACATATCGACAATCTAGGTAAACGAGTTTAAAACTTAAAGTCTCTAAAGGTCAACGGTACTGGTGATATGTCTAAAACAACTGATATGATCCTTAGACATGAATTCACAAAAATATGTATGTAAATATGTTTGTACATAGTTTACTTTCTTTAATTGCTTTACAGATAAATATCAAAAAGATTTTGAGTGTGTTTTAGCATAAACTTTCTTAAAATTCAAAAAGATTTTGTTTCTTCACTAGTTTCAACAAGCCAATTCGAAGTCTGGTAAGGTGCTTTAATAGTGAAAATTTTGATGACATCTGTAAAAAATAAAAATGATCAAATGATGTTAAAAAGTTCATTAAATTGAAAGTTTAAAATTGAAGAAAAATTTTGGTTCAATCACAACGGTTTCAAACCAAGGTCATTAAATTGGACTTGGTCAACCAAGTGGGTTTCAGAATTTGAAAGTTAAAAAATGTTAAAAGTGTTCAAGGTCATTAATTTGAACTTGAAAATTTAAATTTTTGAAAAAGTTTGAAGCTGAAATGTTTATTTGAATGTTAGAAAGTATTTAGACAGGAAGTAAAGTTTTAAGGGGAAGCTAGATAAAACTTTGACAAAGGATTTCCAAAAGATCAGCGATTGAGGGGGAGTTGATAAAGCAAAGATTGAAGATTCCGGAAAGCTTAAAGCTAGGGGAGCAAAGTTTAAAGCAAAGGGATGTTTGAAGGATAAAGCTTAAAGTTAGGGGGAGCATGTTCATTAAAGTTTTATCAAGACAAAGCTCAAGAAAGAGGAAGAAGATATAAAGATCAAGAAATTAAAGTTTATTCAAGAACTAAAGATTAGAAGACTCAGAAAATTTGAAAAGTCAATGACTGCGGCAACATCCAAGGGGGAGTCTGTTGGTGCATATGTCTATTGCCTACATCATTATGTATCGAGTCCGAGAGAATAGGGCTTAATCTGTTAGAAACTAGGCGTATTTAAGTGAGTTTGGAGTCAAATTTGCTCGAGATGGATTTGAGAAGTCAAGTTCGGCCGAACTTGACTAGGTCAAGTTTGCCCGAACATACACTCTCTCCAGCGAACTTGTGCAACTATAAATAGGTGCCTTGGTTATTTCATTTGTAACTAGGAGAGATTTTGGCACAGTGACGGCGAAGCTCTGTCGGATCTGGTTCTCAAATGTATTGAACTTTAGATCAATGAAAACACATTGAAATGAGTAATTCTTGTTATTTGGTTAACATGTCATTAGTTTCCGCCTATCGGACAATAGATAACAAATTTAGGTTCCCATGCTAATCGTGGACGTTCCTACACTGGGTAGCTCGATCTCTCTACCATCTCTTACTGCAGCGATTCCCGCTTTGACTTGTGTTGAGTCAGTAAGTGTTGCTACCTCTATGGGATCATCTATGGTATTTACGTCTTCTGGAGTACCGACAATACCTTTGTTTGGATCTGCATCTTCTTCCCGTAGTGAAAGCAATGTGTTTGTTTGATCTGATTTGTTTTCTATGCCTCCGTTACCTCCAGTTTTCCTGGGTATGCCACCTGGTTCATCTCAAACTTTCGTTCAACCAGATCCTTAGTTGACTCTAATTCCCTCTTGCAAAAAGAGGTCAAAGTCTTCTTCCTCTAAGTCTGTTGGTATGACATCTCGTCAAGTCCGTCCGAAAATAGCCTACGGACCCAATCCACCTGTTTCTCGTTCCACAGGTTCAAGACCTTCAGCACCTCATCCTTCTGCTCCAGGACCTTCAGTCTCTCGCCCCTCTGCTCCAGGCACTACTAGTACTAGTACAAAAGTGTCATTCCCTACCTTTGTGCAAAATCAGTTCAAAGATGTTGCCTCTGTATTGCGGAAGAATCGAGAACAGATCCAAAGTCAGGAAGGGAGTTGAATTATCTCAAGCAAAAGGATGCTAGGTGGGAGAAGCAAATGTTTTTCTTGTTTTCTCTATGTAAAGAGCAAGGTGTTCAGCTGGGGAAGGTAACTAAACAAGATGCCTCCACCTCAGCACGGCAGGTAACTTTGTCTACAACAACTGATCAACTCATTCATATAGTTTTGGATCTTGTTTCTCTCTTTGCTACTCAGGGGGAGAACTCAAATTCTGAATTCTAGGTTCAAGCTCAATGCAAGCTTGATGAGTTGAAGAAAATCAGAGATGATCTCGACAAGGATCCCGATGCAGCAACTCAGGGGGGCAGCCAAGGAGTACACATGCTCCTGAAACTGCAACTCAAGTTCAGACTGAAGGGGAATCCTAGGGGGCTGCAGCCAGAGACAAAGGTCCGGGGAATACAGATTTTGATGCAGTATCGGATTCTGAATTGGATCCAGTTGTGGATCTAGAGCTGGACAAAGGTAATGTAGTTGAAGAGTTAGTAGAGGATTGGAAGACGGATGCTGATTTGACAAAGTTTCAATTGATCAAAACATGCAAAGGTGGAAAACTTGAGTATGAGTCCTTGAATGCAAAGTTGGATGCATTGAGAAGCTTTGTCTTCGGAGATGCCCTTCCAGACGAGATTGAAAATCCTTTACGTATTCTGGAAAATGTTTGAGACCTCGCTCATAAATGGTTTAGACCTATTTCCGATGAAACTCAATGAAAGAGGTACTTGAATACACGAGGTGAATACTCCGGGCAGATACGGAGTTGGGATTTTGATAAACAACGTAGTTTAGTTATGATCAAACGCACCGATAGAGTTGAGTACTTCTGTCCATGGCCAAAGTTCCTTCGAACTCTTTCTGCCAGAGACCTTCATCATCTAGCTTCCTTGGATTTAAACAATCACACAAATGTCGCTAGTATTAGAGGCTTAATTCCACACTTGATTGCTGAAAGTAGGGAGAGTAAGTGGAAAATGTTCAAACCTGCGGTCGGGCGAGGAGTCAAGTCGTTGAACAAATTCGCTGGAAAATAAGAATGGAAGGTTGTGTACCCTCCAGCTAGATATGTTGGCCAGATTCCTCTGAGAAAGTTTGACCTTGATAAGATTAAAGAGATCAGCTTCTGGTACTTAGATGGAAAGACAGGTGAAGTGGTCATCACTCAAAAGGACTCAGCAAAAGAAATTCTAAGGATTCTTGACCCAGTCTGGTTGGTGAATTTGAAGGATGAGCATCTGAAGAAGCTTAGACGTCTGGCATTTCAGTATTGCAAGGAAGATCGAGAACTTGCAGTCTAATTCATCAAAGTGGTTCAATTCTGCGTGAAGAACCAAGTTTGGGCTAGAAGTGAGTACTCAAGGCAAGGATAGAAGATCAAGTCTCAAGATCTGTGCAAATTAAGGGGGAGTTTGTAATTGCAGTTTATGTAATATGTGCAGAGTCTTGTTTTGTTCAGGGTTTTGATGTAACCTGGTTTGAAAAACTTTTGTTTCTAGTTTGTTACTGTATTCCGGACTACCCAGTAGTAAGGGAGTCCGAATTTCTTTATAGTTAGTGTGTCTTGGACTTCCCTATGTATAGAGAAGTCCGAACACACTGACTATAGAAGAAACTCGGATTCCCTTACTACTAGGTAGTCGGAATACAGTAACAAACTAGAAACAAAAGTTTTTCAAACCAGGTTACATCAAAACCCTGAACAAAACAAGATCTACACATATTACATAAACTGCAATTACAGGAACACCACCTAAAGTCGAGCCTTCATCTCTTTCTCTTTACGGTAGTACTAACCTGAGCTCTCAAGGTTTCGTAATTCACCGTTTACAGATATCAGTTAGATATATTCACCTGTGAGATGAAATCTAGGGAATCTCGATGCAGGAGTATATTCTAAGGTGGGAAAACACAGATTAGGACATGTTGCTAAAAATTACCAAACATATCTTGAAGCAGTTGAGAAATGTGTAGAGGTTTAAGTGGATCAGTATACCGACAATCTAAAGAAAATCTGTTTAAGAACTTAAAGTTTCATCTAGAACAACGGTACTGATAATGTGTCTCAGTAAACTGATATGATCCTCTAACACAAACTCGCAAAAATATGTCTGTAAATATGTTTGTACATATTGTTTTAAATATCTTTAGTTTTAGAAGTATTCAAAAATTCAAAAGATTTACTGTTTATTCTTTAAGTTTTGACTACGGTGATGGAAAATAGATCTTCAAAGTCAAAAGCGACGGCATGCAGAGGAAATCTTTTGAATTATGGGCTGGGAGCTAATCTGGAAAAAAGTCTGGTTTGAAATGTTGAAAATTCATTAAATTGAAACTTAAAATCAAAGAACAATTTCAGTTTTGGTTAAAAAGTGGTCAACCAAGGTCATTAACTTGGACTTGGTTGCCAAAACAGTTAAACAACATCATTAACTTGGACTTGGACAACTGTGTGGATAATTAAAATTGAAAAACAATCGAAAAAGTTGGAAAGTTGAGAATATTTCAAAGTTTAACAATTTTCCACGAAAATTTGGCAAGTCTCTGAATGCCAATTTTCGTACGAAAATTGTAAGGCTATATATAAAGGTGAATGAAACAGATTCCGCACAAAAACCTGCTTTCAGTTTGGTGCGGATTCTCTCAGGCGATTTTGATCTATCCTTCATTACACTCGCTTTTCGACTTATCGATACATTAGGAGGTTGATTTGCACAACTCTTGTAATGTCAAAGGTATATCATGCGAGATCGAACGTGAATTTGGACTATTTGGACTTAAACAGACCAAAACGTAGTTCTAGGATAATCTAGCCAGTAAACCTTAAAATTGAACTCTCTAATGTTAAAATCGGCTAAATTAACCCAGGTTTACCATTTCACTTTCAAGAAAATGTTAAAAATTATAAGTGTTTTGAGTCGGATTCATCTTTGATAAACTGTTGAGGACGATGCATATTTTCGTACGAAAATCCGAAATTTTCGCACGAAAATTAGTGTTTTGAAGGTTCATAGTTGAGAAGTTTCGCACGAAAATATCAGTCATGTTTTGAAAAGTCATTTTTGTAGAAATTTGGAAGATTTTGTGTTCTTGAAAATTTCTGTCTAACTTTTCCATGTCTCTCTGTTTCACAGAAAACCGCATTGAGTTCCACCCGATGCACAACTCTTGCTGCTTAATTGATAAAGATGTACCAGAGTTTGCTCCATTTTCACAGTATATTGATTTCTTGAGAGCTGCCAGTATATTATGCTCTCACACATAAGCATAACATTTGTGCATCTCATGTAGACCGTTTTTGGTCTGCCGTAGAGTTACAAGCCGAACCAAGGGCTATTACGTCACAGTCAGAGTTGGAGAAATGAAGTAGCAATTACAATCATAGAGGATCTTATACAACATGTTGCATCTAAGGGATGAAAGCAGTTTTCCTACAGGGTTTACAGAGAAGTTTGTCAAAGGATGTTTTTATCGCATGGGGTACAACGGCTATGTGAACTCTGCTCCTTTCAAGATTAATAGGCTAGGACTAGCCTTACAGATTTCTAGCTCACTGCATCACACGTTCCTTAAGCCACAGAAAAGGGGGTTGGGATGATCTCGTTAGTATGCAGTGATTCTGAACAAGCCGTACAACTTTAGCAAGATAATTTTTCATCAGATGATGATGAATTTAGGAAAGTGTCGATTCTTGCAGTATCCAAGATTTATTCAAATGATTCTCGACCACCTACACCCCAATCTCGAGAAAAAGAAAGATGATATATTGGAGTTAGAGCATATGTCTCCGTCGGACCTCCACAACATCAACAATTACCGTAAAGGGGGAAAGGCTCCAGCATTTAAGCCTATCTTTGGTACGTTTGTTAAGGCTGATTATGTTGCTCCGCAGAAGGTAAATGGAGAAATGAGGGTAGTGGTGATGAAAGCGAAGAATGGAACATGATGGAAGACTTTATTGAGAAGTGTAGCATATGGTATATCAATGGGCGAGGGAGAGAAGGGTCATTATGGAAGAAGAAAGCCGGTTCTACTTCCTCTGGTACAAAGAGAAAGAAAACGTCAGAGACTTCCTCCTCAGCCCCCAAGCGCCAAAAGAAACAACCAAGTGTTGGTACAGGTTTGATTGATGAACCTAATGTTGAACAAGTTCTTGTTGAAGAAACTGTGCGCACCGAGGAAGCAACTCATGAAGAATCTTTCAATGACACCGCTGAAGAGATAGAGAAAATGGTTGGTGTTGAAACAGAAGCAGGTGGTGGTGATGATGAAGGGCCATCGTCTAGTACTGATTCCAAAGATAGGAGGGAAAGTGAGAAGAAAGAAAGAGAAAGAAAGGAACAGGAGAGAATAGAAAGAGAAAGGAAGTTAGCTGAAGAAAAGAAACGCAAGGCTACGGGAGATGATGACACTACATATGAGCCATCTGAGACCGAAGAAGATATAACTGTTGTCAAGCCTACGAAGAAGAAAACTGGAAAAAGAGTTAAACATGATGCAGCTTGAAAGCCTGAGTCTACAGCTAAGAAGCTTAGGATCAAGCTAAGAACAAAGACTGCTGAGACTCCAGCAGCTCCAACAGTTGAAACATCATTTGAGCGTCCTCCGTCTCCTCCTCCATCTACTCAGCTGCCTCCAACAGTTGAACCACCAGTTGTACCTTCTCAACAGGCTCCATCTCCTCCTCAAGTAGTTGATCCTCCTATTGTAGCTCCTCACGATAGCCTATTGGCACTCGTCCTGCTGTTTCTCAGGCAAAGACAATGTCGACAGCTCATCGTACACAACAACATCCTCCAGCAGACACAACCTTTGATGATTTTTCTTCGATGTTGATGCTATCCCAGAGGGAGACAGGTTCACAGCTGATGACGTATATGTTGGGAGACTTGGAGAGTTAGAAACAAACCTGAAGAAGGCTGATGAGAAAATCAAAGTGCTTGAGTCAAATAGAGATAACATCAGGGAGATCCTAAGGTTGGTTACTGATGACAACGAGAAATTCTTTCAAGCATAGAAAGTCTCTATTTATGAAGAAAGGATTAAAGTGTTGGAGAATGAGAGAGAGATTCTGAAGGCAACTCTCAGTAGCTATGAGACTGAAAATCAGAGGATAATCAAGAAGATGGAAGAGTATGAGGCAGAACGAGAATCAAACGACAGGCAGGTTGATCTCTTGAAGAAAATTCTAGTTGAAATGCTGGGCATCTCTCTCGCAGATGAGATTGAGAAGATTGAAAGAGAAGAGGCTAGACAAAGAGTTGCAGATAGAGAACAAGCTTCAAAAGCTCTATCAGATGCAGAAGGCAGAGGAAATCGATGATATTCCTGTCTCCAGCAAACCTGTGCATGAAGCTGTTGTTTCATCGGATCCTATGATTGATCAATCTACTCCAGAAGCTGAATCCGTGCCAGTATCTTCTGAGATAGTCATCTATGATCCATCTGTTGATATAAGTAAGAGGTTTGTGCTTCAGGGGGAAGGGATCTTAGAGTCGATGACAAAAGAGAAAGCAATAGCACAGAGGATGTTAGAAAGGGAGATCGATGATATGGTAGATGAGACATGTGAAGTAATAGAGAAGGAAGGGATGGAATCTGTACTTAACTTATTTGATAATGAAAATATGATCATTGATGCATACATGAATGACTATGTTTTTGAACTAACAGATGAACAGGTTCGGGGAGAGTCGTCGATCAATGTTGATGAGACAGGGCCAAAGCGCAAAGTCATTTATCTTGAGCATGATGTCGAAGAAGGAGAGTATGTTCATAACTACTCAAAGGCTGATCTCGCTAAGCTGTTGGGAATCAATGAAGAGTCATTTGAGTTCAATTTTGAGGAATAGCTAAAGAATACAAGTTCAGAACCGAATGATTACTTATTTGAAGATGTCCATCAGGCTAATGATTATGATCAAGTGATTATAGAAGATTGGGATTCAGGCGACGAAAATGTGGAAGCAGAAGCAACTTATTCAGGTGAAGGAACAAATGTGTTTCCTATCTTTGCTGAAATGACTGCTGAAGTAAACGATGATCTGCTAAAGCGCAAAGTAGAAGAAGTAGTGAAAGATGGCACGACTCCTAAACCACAGACCAAAAAAGAGATCATTGAAATGAAAAAGAAATGGTTCAAGGAAATTCCACAAGAAAGAAAGTTCCGTCGTCCATTAGCTTTCTTCACCAGAGATCCTAATGCATCTTTGGGTGACATTATCAGTTGGGGATGGATTGAAGAACTTGATGTGTATGCACTCAAGCGTGAATTTGGAGTTCAATACTTCAAATACCTGGGTGATATAAAAACTATGCCTGAGTGGGATGTGAAAGAGTTAGTGCAGACCAAGACGTTCAGTATGATGTTAAGGCCAAATGATCAACATATTTGGAAGATGATCAAGTTTGAAGCTGGACATGGTTTTAACTACTGGAAACCACACAAGCCACGAACCGTCACTAAGATTGATCCAGTTACGCAAGAAAAGGATGTGACTTTGATTGTCAAACGACCACGTGTTATGAAGAATATGCCTTTGAAGAAGATGGAACAAGATTTTTACAAAATCTTCAAATGGTGGCACTACGATTCAAGTACTGGGGAGGCTGTTATATGTGTAGAGCCTGATGAAGGGTCGTGGGATATGTCTGAAGATCTATCTGAAATCGTGATCATGCATAAGAGAATTTATGGATTGTGGCGTGCGATCAGAGTTTTGGATCCGATGTGGCTTGTCAACTGCTCAGAGAAAGATATTGAACGCCTGTTCTTCATCAAGATCAATTATGAAGAAAAAGATAAAGAGCAGGCATTACAGTTCCAGGGGATTGTTAATGTATGTTATGCTAACAATATTAATTCAGGTAAAAACTGGAACACATCCTGGACAAAGCTTGAAGCCGAAGAACAGAAAAAGAAAGATCAGAAAGAAGAAAGAATCGAGGCAAAATGAAAGTTGGCTTCTCGTTAAAGATTCAAGTTTGGCAACACATACAATCGACCTCCTCCCACAGATTAAACTCCCATTGCTTCTGAGGAGCGTTGAAAGCCGCCAAGAGATTTTTCAGATAATTCAAGTCAAATATGTTTGAAGATTTTTGCAGAAAAGTTTTGAAGACTATCCAAGACTGCGGCAACATCCAAGGGGGAGTCTGTTGGTGCATATATGTTTATTGCCTACGTCTAGGATGAGTCTGTTGTATAGATAGGGTTTCGCAGCGTCAAAAGTTATTATTTGAAAGTTGTACTTTTGTATCAGTCTAGAATTTTCGCACGAAAATTCGTGTGGATTTTTGCACGAAAATTTCATGCGAAAATCTCAGTGTCCTAGCCGCTAGTTGCTGTCAAGTCTTGCCTATAAATAGGTGACTTTGGATGTTTATCTAGCATGTTGTTTTGTTGATCAGAGGCGAAGGCCTGCTCGAGTCTGTAATCGTTACAAAGTTAACCAATACAAGAAACAGATGGTTAAACAGTAATCATCACGCTTGTTCTTTTGTTTGTTCAATCAGCTAACAATGAATTCTGCCTCTATTAGCTGAGCAAATCTGACCGGAAGCTCACAAGTTAGGTCCGATCCTAGCATTCACACTTTACTTATGGAAATTAGTTATAGTTTAAGTAAGTATGTGACATCAAAAGAACTGTGGAAAGCTCTAGAAAACCTTTATCAATGTTCTTCAGGAAAAAGTACAAGCAATCGTACAACTGGACATGCATGTGTAGTTGAGACAACTGTGGTGAAGGATGCAGAAGTAGATGTCGTGATGAATGAAAAGAAGGAGACTGTAGAGAAGAAGGATGCAGATGTTTCAAAATGCATAGATGATGTGAATGAACTTACAGCAGAAGTGATCGTAGTGTCAAGCCCAGTCAAAGATAATACTTATAAGCCCAAATTACCCTTAACAAATGTGTTAGTGGCAGTAAAGGGTCGATCCACGAAAAGTTTATGGTTTACGTATGGAATAGTTTGATTATGAAGGTGTGATGTTTTCTGAAGGTGTGATGTTTTCTGAAGCTTGCTATATTAATTTATTTAGTTATTTGAGAAAAGATGTTGGAATTAACCAACGATGATTGCAAATTGATTAACTTCTATGAATGATTGATTATAATCTACGAGAAACACAATTCATGGTGTAAACAATGTTTGAGGAAAAGGGTTCACACCCGGTTTCAGTAATTGCCAACCTAGGATTTCTACAAGTTTTATTGTATAGTCGTTAACGGATTTAGCGTACCGTGACGTAGGTGCTAATAACTATTAACGCTCCGAAGAACGGACAAGAATGCACTTTGTAATCACAACAAGTAAATCCTAATCATAACAATGCATAAATACACATAACCATTTCGCAAAGTCATAACGGTATCATCGTTCGACAATTTACGAATACGAAACAAATGTAAACTATTGTTAAAGATCTCAAAAACCAATACAAGTTGTCACAAAGTAGAATAAAATAACAATTCAAAACCCTAGATTAAACAACTACCTACACCGGGGTGAAACCGAGGTGATTAGCCGCTCATGGTTGAAGTAACTTGATCACCGGATGATTGAAACATAGATCTTGACATCTCGAAGCCTTGAACGAGGAATTAGGGTTTATGATGGAAAATGGAGAATATGGAGGATGGTGATGATGGATTGGATTGGATGCAAAGATGATCGATTTGATGAATTCCAGTTGATTGGATGGATTGGAAATGGTTTTGGATCAAGGTAATGGTGTTCTTGGCTCCAAGGTGAAGTTCCTAGGTTCAAAATTGCGTTGCTCCCCTTCCAAGACCCAAAAATTGGGTTTTAATTCGTAAAAAACACAAAATAAAGGAAACAGAAAAACGCGTTTTCTGGAGGGAGTCGCCGGCGGCCCTAGAAAATGCATTTTCTACTGACGCTCTAATCTGTTGTCTACGCCAAATCTATCAACGCGGATGCATCGCCGACGCCCCCTGTAAGGCATTTTTCTCTAGTTTTTCATTTTGCACATTCCCGGTTGATCCGGTTCGCGTCCCGGTGTTTCGTTTAGCTCCCGATTAGCTCCTTAAACTCTTTTAGACCTGTGAAACACAAATCCCATCAAAAGTAGGCTATTCAAAATTAAAAGTTATGTAAAAACATTGACTTAAACATGATAAAGCACCGGTTTTCGACCACGTATCACATCCCCACACTTGTCTTTTGCTTGCCCTCAAGCAAATCTGCTTTTCACTTTCACGTGGGTCGAATGAGAAATACACTTCCCATTCTTGAGACGTAAGTTAAGATCTAATGTCATGCCCGGTTCAAGATTTTTACAACTTTCACTATATTTAACGTTAACGAACTAGTCACATAAAAATGGTTATTCAAGATCAATCCGCCCTAAAAACTTACAAGTCATACATATCCCTCACAATGTTCACTCCACTCGGTTTGCACTTTGGCTAATTTTAATGATGTGTAGCACTTTTTAAAATAGTCACTCAAAACCGAATAGAAACACGTGCCCGTATAAGCTTGCAATCAATCATTCTCCACCACTGAACACGAGTACTAAGCACAAGTCAAAAGGTCTTTAACGGTTTAACGGGGCTAGGCTAAGGGTGTGGAATAGGATATTTGAAAGTGGATAAGGTGATGAAAATTTGATTTTTATTACAAACAACAAATTTAAACCGAATAAACTAAAAGTCGACAAACTAATAGGCAACAAGTTTCGCCTTTTATTCAAACTACTACACATCTTTTTGTGTTTTTCTCAACAATGTTTCTCTTATTTTTCATGATATTTTCTGAATTTTCATGTTTTTTTTTTCACAAATATACAAACCACTAATCCTAAAGTCGAATTTTCAACACACGGGTTAAAAAAAGAGGTTTAATGGTCAAGGCTAGATGGGTTTATCAAACGAAAGGTTTAGGCTCAACATTGGCAACTAAGGGATAGATTTGGGGTAAGGGTAAGCAAAGGTGTAAAACGAAAAGGTTTACCTAATGCCTTAATGATTCTCGTGCTTGTACTCGCTCTATGGTCTCAAACGTATCAAAAGATGCAAGTTCTACAATACATGACTAATGGTCCACTTAAACAAGAAATGTGTGTATATATGATGTATAGAAGTGGTCAAAATCTCACGTATAAAGGGTATGAAGTATGATATGCACAAATTGCAAGTTTCTTAGGCGGACTATTCCCAAATAACAACCCGCTAAATATTGTCATACTATTAACTCGAACTGACCATGACAAAAGACCAAATGGGTAGTGTCCTCATCCCTCATTAACTTAGTTACTTGTGCTTTTAGATCGCTTCAAACAAAGATTTTTGAAAAATTTTGAAAATTTCCCCCATTAGTCACACACTTTTAAAACGCACAAGGGATGCAACACGACTAACTTCCCCAAAATTTCACTCCATAAACTAAAATACAATTTACACTTCCACTTATTACTAACTAAGAATTCAAAAGTAAAAAGAAACGTATGTACCTTGTTTTTAGCTCATTCCTCGTGTGCTCTTCATTCTCCAATAAAATTGGTCGTCTCACAAAATGGTGTACCTACAACTTTTTGGGTCTAAAACGTGTAGTCTAATGTTATCAACGAATCATCAACAAGTCAACGCAAAGAAGTCAAAGTCAACACGTAAGTCGACACGAGAAGATCGAAGAAAGATATGACGTGTGGAAAATCGAGATTTGATAGTTATATTGCTTTGGGATAATTAATATATTTTTTTGATAAAATATATTTATTATCTTATTTAATTAGTCTTCATGTTTATGCTACTTTTGGTAAGATATTAACTCTAGGGACTTAATTGTAATTAGCCTAAAAAGGTTTCGGCTATAAATAGATAGAGGTTTAGGTTTTAGGGGAACACACTTAGAGAGAGATTTGGGGCCTAATTGTATTCATCTTTTACAAATCATTCAAGGGCTTTAAAGTTATATATTTTTTAGTGTGTTCATCTTGATTCTTATTCAAAATCAGTTTTTTGGCTCGATTTGATCCTAAAATTGGATTGCAAATTTGGGATTTAACAATCTTCAAGTTCATCCTAAAAAAAATCTGATTTCTATTTGAAAAGTTTTCAAGTTTTTGGTTTTTGATTTATTCATTTTTTTCTTCAAGAAAAAAAAAATCTTGTTTTTAAAAGGTTTAAATTATGTGTTGCTGATTGAGAGTTGAGATTGGTATTATTAGAAAGATTAATAGTGATTTCATATCATTTAAATAGGTTTCAGCTTATCTCAGTAGGTTTTTGGAGTTTCAAAACGTTCTGGGCATTTTTGTTGAAGATTCTGCATTTTTGTCAATCCGGCGAACTTTTTCAGGCGTATTAAAACTTTTTCCGGCAACTTTGATTTTTCCGGTGTGTTTAAATCTTGAACGAGAGTTCAAGTTGCCCGGCGTATTTAGTAAATACCCGGTAAGTCACTTTTTTCGGTGTAATTATTCAGCAAACTTTTTCCGTCCAGCGTATTTGGAGAGTGAGTAGAGAGAGAAGCAGGTTTTGTTGTTTGTTTTCTGATTAATATCTGCTCTCTTCAACAAATCAGAGTCACTCCGACCACCGTACTCAGAACACC